>JADMNI010000006.1:2400000-3677956 GCA_016097105.2 Sporothrix variecibatus
CAAAAATGCCTTTATTTTCTTATTGCACTCCTACCTCCTCATTCAGCCCTTCTTTTGTATGATTTGACACACCGGCATCACATTATCACCGAAACTATCTGGGGCCTAAACATCGGGCATCTCTCTACCTCACGGCCACTTCCTCCGGCTTCAGCTGGCTTCTTCTTTTTGGTCTCTCTTTTAGCTTCTTTTGTTTTATGAGGCAGCCGTTGACCGTAAACACAAAGTTAAATTGCCATGGCTCGTCTGGTATAATGTTTTGTGGCCGTGCTGTCCATCGCCTTTTTGCATCTCAACCTCGCCAGTTTCACGGCCCTTATAAACACTTTCACCTGGGTTCAAAATTCTACACATATATTCACGCATTTTTTGAACAACATATTGCCTGTTTTGTCCGTCTTGTAGCGAATGCAGTTGCCATGAGCTCCAAGGTTATTTTTGTCTGTCCTCCTACACCGCTAAATTCGTCCAACAGCTTCCTTACGTGCCTCGCACGGATTAGGCAGCAGGGACTCCTCTCGTCCCGTGGCACAAATATGAAGACGGATGTTGGACAGCTTCTGCAAGGCTGGCTCGGCTGGATAGCTCTGCGACTGCCCGGTCGGAGCTTTGTCAGGCTCTGTTGTGCTGTTATCTCACTATCAGTCTCCCATTCTGCACTTGGTCAATGACATGTACGTGCTCATTCTCCAGCCTTATGAGCAACATCAGACACCGACTGCATCTACCTCCGAGTCACGGAGGCATATAATACTACAGCATGATCCTGATCCTTTGCGTTTGGTGGTGTGCTCCTACACCCCCTGTGTCATGTCTGTGCCCCAAAAGTGTATAAAAAAAATAAAAAAAAAAGTAAATAAATATGGCATGAACCGGCCACACCAACTTTGCTGTTCTCGTGTTGACATCTTCGTCACTACACGCTTGATGATTTGGCGTAGTTTGCGATGTGCCTCTTTGAGGGCACAAACAAAAGGCAACAGTCATACTGTTTACAGCGGGCGTCTACTAGCCAAGGCAACAAGGCGAATGTATCTTGGCCAGATGTCCTTTCGATATGTTTTCTTCGGCACCGTTGTGGGCGTTACGACTTGCAGTGGAGGGTAGGGAAACAACGACATAGGTCAATATTCAAAATATGATTTAGTCATTTATTTTTGTCGAACTTGATTTGCCCTGCGTTTGCCGCTATGGAGACCTCTAACGTATGCCTCGAGTATCATTGGACATGAAGCCTTGCATTACATCCATGATGCCGCCTTCGCCTTGATTTGACGCAGTGTAAACAGAGAATCGTGCAGTAAATATCCAAATAATTCAAAATAAAATAGAAACTATTTTTTCAGAACATTTGTAGGCGACTTGTCGGCAATTCGAGGTGGCCACGGCCAACTAAAACGAAGTTTGAAAACGGCCACGACAAGCGAGAGACATGCATATCCAGATAAATGACGCATTTGGTCCAAACTCTATTTTGCATCCTTTTTCTTCACCTTTTGCTGTATACGCGAGGTCATGTACGTGCCATCCCTGCTGTCCTACGATCGTTTGCTTTTTATACGGCATAAGCTGTGCGCACTCCACAAACGACACCAACAAGGTGAGGCCGACCTGCAGTCGCTCCTACCTGCCGTGGCAGCCTAGCCTCTCCTTCCTCGCTCACACCCCTCACATTGACACACTGCAACGCCATGTGAATTCTGAGTCGTATTCTCTATGCTCTTCATAAAAGTCAAATAATCTATGAAAACTGGTACCGCCTTGTTTTTCAGGTTACGAAATAATCAGACAGGTCGTTTTGATAGGTGCTCTTTGCGTGGTGGAATCAGCAGTCGTTGTGCAAGTCAAGCTGTAAGCCAATCATATGTAAGCGACTCACTTGACAATACTTACCTAAAGAGGAAGTCGTGGATCTAGGGGTCTCTTTTAACAGACCGTACGGGAGGACTTGCCCAAACAAAACTCGATGGTGCACTCTTGCCTTGATTGACATTTAATTATTTCCCCTCTATGGCTTTACCTCTTCTTTCCGTTTTATCATTTCTAGTTGATACTATCATTCTCACCATTCCCATCCACTATTACACCCCTTCAATATCGGCGAAGCTATTTAATGCACGGCCTCAGGCGCACTCTGTTGGCTGGCCTCGATTTTGAGGCTGCGCCACGTCTTATTAGGGAATTTTGGCTGGAAAACCGCCCTGGCCAATACAACCCAAATAAGGCGTCAAATACGAAATGCCGTCAACAAGCTTCCCCCTTCCAAAAGTACAAGATCTAATCAATCACTGCCTCGCGGCTGACAAAATCAAGGGTTCCCAGCAAACGACTTCATATGAGGCGCAAGGCAGAGAAACGAACCGGTCGTTTCATGGATGCCTCCACAATACAAAATGATTGGTACTGCCGTTCTGTCTAATTGATGGCCAGGCATACGCCTGCCGCACCCCCTGGCACGTGGACCATGGGCAAACTACAGAATCATGGCCGGTGAGTCGGACGCGAGAGGCCATCGCGAAGGCAGTTTTGTGTGCAAGTAAATAATATGTGGCTGATGGACATGATTCTGAGCACGGATGCCTTGTCGCCGAAACGTGGCTCGAGGAGAAGCACGTGGAGACGAATCAACGCAAGGCTAAATGATAAGGTTGCAACATATCGACATCTTGGCACCAGGAAACAACATAGCCCAAAATGGATTCCATCGCGAATCGGGTTAATGTGAACCAAGATATGTGTTTAGGCTACACCCAAAAGGGGGGGTAGGGGGGGGGGGTAAATAGAGAGAGAGAAAGGAGGGCATTAAAATATGGAAAGACGTTAAAAGGTATGGAATACCTATCCAGGGAGCAGCATTCAGGTCTTTGATACGGAATCAATGTTGTTTATGCGATGTTGTTTTATTTTTAATCCTTTTATTCTTTTTCTATAACCGACCTTTTTAGTTATATAATCATTTAACATTCGTGTCATTTGTGTAAGCAAAAGGATATAAGGGTTAATAAAAAAAACCAGACAAAAATCACAACGATAATACTCCGTACTAAACAAATATTTAAATAAATAAAAATGACCATTACAAAACCAAGCAAGATATGTTTAAAAAGAACAGGACAAACAATGAAGAGTCATCTGGTGCCAGCCACTGGATCTACAAAAGAAACAACTCAATATGATGGCGTCATCAGGACATAGTTAATTGTGATAGAACTCGTGGCCGAAATGGCGGTAAGGGGCTTAAGAGTCAAGAACTCACCTGCCGTATGTCCTACTTCCAGCCTCGTCCAAATCGACAGGACCAAGCAGCTACGGAAAGTTGACCAAAGAACACCGAAGAAACGACGAGAAAAAGGTCAACTGAAAAAGACTGCAGCCAATCGACGGCGACTCTGCCGACCTCCCGCCCCGGCAAAGACATCCATTCACGAGGCAGCGTTCCCGTGTTGGAACCTTGGCTTGGAACGTGCCTAGAGTTTTTCGGAACGATGAAGTGAAGAACAACTCGCCCGGTGAGATTTCTCCGCATGTGCTGCACCTTACTGTCGTTTGGCGAGATTTGGAGCGTAGAAGGTTCCAGGGACAGACTTGGGTTGACGGCACCGGGTCCCATTGGCACTTTCCCCGCCAGTTATGACCCGAAGAGGCAATCGAAAACGGCCCAGTATCTTTACATTAAAAAGGGCAGGCACGAGCGAGCACACTTTAGAATCGACAACTCTCGCTCGTCGTACATTCTTTACCCATCTCTTAAACATGGTCTTTCCCTTCCTTTTCTGGCAAATTGTGGCCTCGATTCTTTTGTCTCATTCCCCCTTTCTTTGGCCGTTGTTGGCCATCGCTGGCCTGTTTCTTTGCTGCTTTTGCTTTGGGTGCGGGTCCGCTTAAATCAAGCCTGCACATGGAAGGAAGCATCGGTTCGCTATGATAGCTTTTGGAAGCAACCGGACGTGCCTGCCAACAGTTGTGATAGCGCGCCAATCCCGAACCCCCGCCCGTAATCTAGCGCAAAAGGCACTGGCGATGCCGCGATATCGCCGAACAGAGCACAAACGCACCGAGTGCACCACATGGTCCCCCAATAAGTCCTTATTAGCGGGGAAGGGGCACACTGAGACTCGATATGCTCTACTAAATCTAAGGGCTTACAGGCTACTTACAGGCCTTCCAGAGTCTTGTAGTCTGAGGTTGACATCACAAGTGCCGGAAAGAACCCCACCTTTGCACCTTCCTAAGGATTTTTCGGCGGGTTATGAAGTTTGCGACTTCCCGTGTCTAATTGCCATTACTGTCATGCTCGCACCTTCCCAGAATCTCTGTCAGACCAGGCAAGAGAAGGGAAAATAAGTAAAGGAGTGTCTCTCGACCTCACGTACTCTCACTTCTCAGTTTTGTAACCACAACCGCTCCAAGAACAGCTGTATCAGCAACCACAATTGCAACTGTAACATCGCCGTCATCCGGCTTTCCACTACGTGAGACCTCCGAGAAAGAGACAAAGCTCCATATCACGCCGCCAAGATAGGCGCGGAAAACTGAAAGAAATGGAGGGGCTGCTCTAACACGCTATTTTTTTTGTTCTTTTTCTCGCGCGTGCAGTATTCCGTGGAGACAGCAGAAAGGCGCAGTGCAAGCAGCTGCAGAGAAGCCAGAAGCAGTAGCAGTAGCTTGGAAAGCTGCTGCTTATAATTAAAGCCCACCACTCCCGAACAATCGCCTCCCCCTCTCGGTCTCATCTCCTCCACCCACCCCCCAAAAATAACGAATCACTCGGATCGGACATCGGGAAGAGGGGAAACAAACGGGAACAAACACGGGACAACAACCCTGCAATACGAAATTGGAAACAAAGGTACGCAATTGACCTGCCACTCGTCTACTCTCGTGGGAGATATAACGCGCTCTCCCGCATTCTTCCAAACCTTTGGTCTCTCCTCTTCTGTTGGTGAGATTTTTCTACAGCGATCCTGTTGTAGCTGACATCCCAGCAGCTTTCACCTAACCCCGCCATTTGACATCAACAAGACTGCCAACATGGCTTCCACCGTCGGCAAGGTAAGCGACCGAAGCAGGAAAAGAAGAGAAAAGGGGGGGAAGTTGAGGAACAGGAATGATAGGAACTATGCCGAGAAAGACAGCGCCCAGGAAGAGACGACGAGACCTGAGAACTGACACAGTGCCACCACTTCTGCAGACCATCACCTGCAAGGCTGCCATTGCCTGGGAGGCTGGCAAGGAGCTGAGCATCGAGGACGTCGAGGTCGCTCCCCCCAAGGCCCACGAGGTCCGTATTGAGATCTACTCTACCGGCGTCTGCCACACAGATGCATACACCCTGTCCGGCAAGGACCCCGAGGGTGCTTTCCCCATCATCCTGGGACACGAGGGTGCTGGTATCGTCGAGTCCGTCGGCGAGGGCGTCACCAACGTTAAGCCCGGCGACCATGTCGTGGCTCTTTAGTAAGCCCCCCTCCCTCTGCTTTCGTTATTCTTACAACATGTGCTACCATACTCACAAATGCACAGCACACCCGAGTGCAAGGAGTGTAAGTTCTGCAAGTCTGGCAAGACCAACCTGTGCGGCAAGATCCGCGCCACCCAGGGTAAGGGCGTGATGCCCGATGGCACCTCGCGCTTCAAGGCCCGCGGCAAGGACATCCTACACTTCATGGGCACCTCCACCTTCTCCCAGTACACCGTTGTTGCCGACATCTCCGTTGTCGCCATTCAGGAGAACGCTCCCTTTGACCGCGCCTGCCTGCTGGGCTGCGGTATCACCACCGGTTACGGTGCCGCCCGCGTCACAGCCAAGGTCGAGGAGGGCAGCAGTGTCGCCGTTTTTGGTGCCGGATGTGTCGGCCTGTCCGTCGTCCAGGGTGCCGTTGCCCAGAACGCCGGCAAGATCATTGTCGTCGACGTCAACTCCGCCAAGGAGGAATGGGCCCGGAAGTTTGGTGCCACCGACTTTGTCAACCCCACCAAGCTGCCCGAAGGCACCACTATCGTCGACAAGCTGATTGAGCTGACCGACGGTGGCTGCGACTACACCTTTGATTGCACGGGCAATGTGCAGGTCATGCGTGCCGCTCTCGAAGCATCGCACAAGGGCTGGGGCCAGAGCATCATCATTGGTGTCGCGGCTGCCGGTCAGGAGATCAGCACCCGTCCCTTCCAGCTGGTGACGGGCCGTGTGTGGAAGGGCTGCGCGTTTGGTGGCATCAAAGGGCCGCTCTCAGCTGCCCGGCCTTGTCGGCGACTACCTTGAAGGCCGCCTCAAGGTCGACGAGTTCATCACACACCGCAAGACGCTGGGCGAGATCAACCCTGCCTTTGAGGTTATGAAGGCCGGTGACTGCATCCGTGCTGTTGTCGACATGCGCAAGCTGTAGATTGGGTTGATGACGTGGATGAGATAATGAAATAGGGACCAAAAAAATAGGAACTGCCAGTTTTTGATTGAATTGGCCAAATTGTACGCCAAATTGTATACTCTCGAGGTGGTTTTCTCGACAAACGGTGGTGATGGTAAAGTGTTGGTGCAATGCGACAGAAAGATGTACCGGAACCAGCGTCTATGATCGACTAACCTTCTTATGCGGTAGTCAACGGCAACAGAAATACCTTGTATTGTATAGAAAGAGATGACGAGGCCTTTTATGTTGTTTTCAATGTGCCCCGTTTTCTTTTTATCCCCTCATCCTGTGACCGCCGTCGCGCAGAGTTGAGGCTTGAGACGAGAACCTTTGTGTCCACTGGACCTGTCCGTTCTTTTGCCGTTCTTACCGCTCCCGCAGCCACTGCTGTGCCGTCCCTTGTTTTAGTTGTTTTGTACACTTTTTCTTCTTTCGTCCCCCCCCCCCCCTCTCGTAAACCTACTTGCTACGGTATATTACAGCTCGTAAAATATTACGGAAGCGAAGGCCGGGCAACAAACACGAGGGAACGACAAAAGTATGTGCACGAGAGGGTTGCACTGCAATACGAAGGAAAAGCAAGGGAATGCAAACACGAACACACGCGAATATCAAACGACAAATTTACTCTCACGATATTATTTCGGCGCCTTTGTTGAGTTGTGAAGAGCTCCTCTGCAATTGGTCCAGCGTCTTATTCACTTCTCGCAGCCCAACCCCGAACAACCCTCGGTCCCTTACTCCGTATCGCACTTCCCTGCCTATCGTCGCCCCGCGCATCGACCCGCAGTGTCGACCCTTTGTTAGGCGCCTCTGACATCATCGTTTTTTGCACGGCTTCACTGAGCCCCATTTTCATTTCTTGAATTTCATTTTCCAATTGCGAAACTATGATACCTACAGTCATACGTATCAAAAGTTGCTAAACTCAATTTAACGATCTGGCCCAGAAAGGAGAAATGTTAAAACGACAATTCAAACGGTGCAATACGACTTGCCACCGTTTCAATTCACTTGCATGTAATGTAATGCAACGGTTCGGGACAGCAACTTGCTTTCCTCCAATATCGTATTCTGTTGGGATGGCTTGGGAAGGCCACCCTTCCTGCCACTTTCGGATCGAAAACGGTCAGAAAGACGACGTGTTCAGCAATATGCATTTGGTTCCTGAAAGGCAGGAACAGCTGTCAGCTTGCGCCCCTCCGTACTTTCCCAACGCCAACACATCGACCTGACAGGCGGCAAGCGCGTGTGACCTGGCAGGTGGGAGGGGGTCTCGGGGACTGTTGCTGCCGCATGCGCTGGCCATTTGGGCGTGGCTCGGTTCTGGCCCAGCCAAAAAGGTCCAAAGAAGGCCCAAAGGGCCTTGGTCCAGGCCAATATTACAGACCAGTCGCATGCAAATCGCAACATGAGTGCACCACGGGGCTGCCGGGCCCAGTCCAGACCACAATCACACTCCTTTGTCTTCTGTCTGCCTGGTCTTGTCTCATCGTTTTCTTACTTATTTTGCCCTCTTGGTTCTTTTGCCGATTTCTTAGCGATTGGCGTGGACCGTCTTTGTACTCGAGGTACCCTATTTCTCCCATCGTTTGGCGTCCAGCCGGTCGCCCCTGCCCTTTTGTTCCAAATCCCCTGGGCCTTTCTTTTCAGCCTGTTTTTTGCTGTTTCTGTTTCTGAACAAGACGGCCATCTCCCTTTGGAAACACAGTCCGTGTCTTTCCTGCGCCCACTGTGTCTCACAAATTGAATGAGGTGAAAGGCTTGAAAGACCTGAAAGGCACGGAGACATAGAATGACGGCGAGGACGGCTACGAAATAAAGGTGGTGTCGCTCCGGCCACGCCGCGTGGCTACTCAACAGAACGCCGGACAAGATATGAGAAGGGCTAATTATGATTGCCATTCACTCGTGCACCGCTCCCGTAATCTCACACAGTTTGGCCCGAGAGACCCTTTTCACGTGAGGGCTCTTAAGTCTTTCATTTACTAACTGAATTTGAAAGATTTACAAAGGAGACAGGGTCAGCTGGTACGGAGTATGAGTCGAACAACTACAAGAGATAGGGACAAAACGGCAATCGCGAAATTGGCCCTCCACGATAGACACAAGGGACACGCCATTCTCGCTGTCTCTGTGCCCATCGCCAATCGCAAGAGACACCATCCGAGCACCGACAGCGGAGCCTTGTGGCTCAGACGGTGCAGACAGTGCAGACCGTGCAGACCGTGCAAACAGTGCGCGACATTACCAGGCACAGTCGGGGCGCTAATGATACGGAATGATAGATTAGGTGAGCGTATCTAACGGAGCAGGGGCGCCCGGGGCCCATTCTGTTGCCTTTGTCGCCTCCTTCCTTGTCGCTCTGGTGCTGCAGGCTGCTTCCAGCAGTTTCCGCGTGCCGCCGGCTCTTTGCGCCTAGCGCCTTCCTTCCCTTACAGGACCACAGTATTACAAAGTTGGCAGCGCCGCGGCCCCAGCCCAAGTGACCCCAATGGACCCCAATTGGCAACAGCAATGAGTGATCCTTGATCCCCTTGCCTTGCCCTGGTTGGCCGGCTGTACTTGTCTCCTCACGCCTTAATACCTCGATACTTTCTTTGTACGGAGTATGGACGACGTATTACATACAGTACTGTGGTACAGTACATACCTGGACCCGCCCGTCGTGCTCCGTAACCCACAGGGCCACCCAGCTTGTCTTGACCGTATTCGCCCCATTCCACCCTGTCTATGACACAAGCGCTACCTGGGTCGTACCTCCGCACCAGGCTGTCGCTGCTTGCGCATCGCCGTCCGCCTAGAGTCAACTCCATGTATTTGGCGCCGCCTGCTTCCCTCTGGATACTTGACCCTTGGCTCTTTGCTCTTTCCTCCTTTCCCATGTTCGCCATCGCTGTTTCCATCTTCGGCTTCCGTAACAGGCACGTTCCTGCCCAAATGAACGAGACGACGAGCCGCCCAGCAAGCCCCAAGGCCAATATTATGAGCATTAATCACACATTGCCAATACCAATACTCCGTACTTGTCCGTGGTAGCCTGGTCACTCTTTTGTCTTTTTTGTCATCCGGGCAGTGGGCCTAATCGTAATCGTCAAAGCCGTCTCGCCAGCCGCAACAAGGGCAAGAGCAAGGGCCCCAATCCAAGACCGTCTCCATCGACGGCCTCTTTCTGCTCTTTTGCTACCACCACACCCCCAGTCCGTTCTCCGTATTACCAGCGAGCTATTTGGATTAGCCTTTTGGTCCCGCAACGCCCACGTGAGGCGTTTCCTCTCCTTTCCTCCCGACCATCGCTGACTCTCTGACTCCCTTCTCTGTGTGTCGTCCCTCTTCGCCCGCCACCTGCCTCCTTCCTCCCCTTCCTTGTCCTTCTCCTTCCTTTTTAATACATCTCATCCCCCAAGGCTGCCCTTTCCTTGCTCTTCCTATTTCTTTCCTCTCTTCCTTCCTTTCCTCTTTCCACTCTTCATTCTCTTGATTCTTGCATCGTATCTCTGACTTATCTGTCAACTCCTCGCATTACGACTTCCAACCACTCCACACATCACCGACCATCATCTTATCGCCGCCAACGCCTTCGCCTACGACCTCCGCCTAACACCCACCACCGTAGGCCATACGACTTAATTTCCTATCGTCGGGGACTCCCACTCTTCTCTACTCTTCTCTACTCTCAGTACTCGCACCACATCCGAATTTCTGCCGGTTTAACGATTCGACAATCACCATCGTTTCCGTTTCTTCCATCTCTCTCAAAAACACAAACAAGCAAAATGGCTCCTCGCAAGATCAAGTGCTCCTTTAAGGAGTGCAAGGACGGCGCCCAGCGCATCGCCGGCGACTGCGGCTTCTGTAACGGTCACTTCTGCGGCCGTCACCGGTTACTAGAGGACCACAAGTGCACTGGTCTCGAAGACGTACGTTTCTTTGCCTCCCCGGATCCCCTGACTTTGGATTCATCAAAAACTGACCCTTATTTCTCTTATCTAGTGCAAGAAGGCAGCACACGAGCAGAACGCTGCCCAGCTCGAGTCTGAGCGGACACACGTCATCAAGGGCGTATAATGGCGCTCCTTTTTTTGTTGTCGCACGTGTTCCATTGACTCTGGCTGGACCGCTCGCACCCCGTGGTAAATTCCAGGATAAGGAGAGGCTCCCCGACCGTTGCGATTCTCGACAACCTCATGCCTCTTCTCTATTCGACCTTATCCGACCATCGCGAAAGTCAATATTACAATCGACTGAGTGACGATGGGGAGGGCCATTAGAATGAGGACATGCGGACAGTCACCAACGCAACGGAGAAAGGGCGGTGACGAGGCAAATGTGCCGAGCACCGCTCTTTTATGGGGCAAAGAGCACGACCTTGTCTTGGTCGTTGCTGTGGGCAGGGGATCTTCGTCTTCTCTCCCAATCCCTCATCCTCCTTCTGTCAAAACCACGGTCCACCGAATGAGAACCAGCGCCCACAGAAAACCTGCAACACTCTGCCACGTACATCGTACTTTGCAACGCAAGCCCGCAACCTTGCCATCGGCAAATTACAATAGATTCACCACCCACCCTCCACCCAACATCATTAATTTCTCGACCCACGAGCTCTTTGTACTGCGCAGTAACACCCATGCCTGCTGCATACCGTACGTGCTAAAGGGGAAGAGACCTTTTCTATTTCGATTTTCCACGATCCGCATATTCCCAATATTCTGCATTTTTACTTATTCACTCAACTTTTTACCGACTGTATGGCGTCTGGAGCTGGTTAGCGAGGGAGTGAAGCCAGCTGTTCATTTTTTTCTGCTTGTTTCACTGTCCCAGGGATTTTTGAAGGCCGCTCTGCTCTTGTCTCTTTTTCATTGCATTTCGGTTTTACTTTCGACATGCGTTGGTTTTACCATCTCTCTGCACACATCTGATTGTATATAGCCGTTTTATTGGCACGAGAGACCATATTGTTGAATTGAATTTTACACTTTAATACATGTACGCTTTTATCGTCATCTTACCTTCGTGATCATGCATGATATGTATGGGTACATCGGAATGGATTGCGTGCTGGACCGCCATGTGACTGGAGGTTATGTACTTGGGAGCAAACGTGGCTGTTAATGGGATAATACTTCGTAGATTTAGTCAACGTACATCGCTATCTTCAAAATCTTACAGGTACAACAAAATTACAACATAATTACATCAAACGTATTGACTAATCCGAGTCCTCGCTCTTGACTTCGTCTTTGATGACGCCGTCCTTGTCATCGCCAAAGTCTTCTAAGCCGAGCTCACGCCGCCTCTTCCGGCCCTCGTTCACCTTTTTGCGGTTGGCAGCCCGACATAGTCCGCGCAAGCCCAGCGTACAGTCGCCGCACTTGGCACCCTGCGGTAAGCACACGGCCTGCCCAAACCCCACCAGCAACCAGTTGATCTCCTTCCATTTGTCGCGCGGCAGCCAGCTCTGGAGCGATAACCGTGTGCCCTCCGGCGTCTTGGCCGCTGCCGACCCGGGCTTCTGCCATCCCCACATGTTCGTGATCCGGTGTACGTGCACATCGACACCGATGCCCTCGACGCGGTTCCAGCCGTGCTCGGCTGCTATACACAGGTACGCCATTTTGGGCCCGACTCCGGGCAGTGCCATCAACCCCTCAGCCGTCGGTGGGATGTCTCCGCCCCACTGGTCACGCAGGATGATGGCGGCTTGTTTGAGGTACTTGGTCTTGTTGTTGTGAAAACCGACCTGCCAAATCATCTGATTGAGGAGGGCCGGATCGACAGCCAGCATGTTCTCCAGGTTAAGCCCTGGCGGCGCACCCGGTTCGTGTGGCGGCAGCTCTTTCTGTAAGCGGGCCATGGCGACGGCGTTGACGGTGTCCTTGGTCTGAGAGCTCAACATGAGGGCAACAAGCGTGTGGAAGCGGCGGTCGCGAGGACTGGCCGACTCCAGAGCAAGACGTTCGCAGCCCATCGTGTCGACGGCAGCATTGGCTGCAGGGCCACCAGGTAGACGCATCTCCTTGACAAGGTTGTAGAACAGCTCCCAGTCGGTGGGCGGCTCAACATGGCTCTCGTCCTCCTTGCCGGCCACCTTGGTAGTGATGACGCGGGCTGGTTTCCGAGCTTTGCGGGGTGATGCTGTCTTTTGTATAGACGAAAGGTCCTGCAGGTCTTGTTCCTCATCCTTGATCTCCCGCTTGACCTCGACAAAGTGTTCCGACTTGACGGAGGGCGTTGTGCCATTTCTTTTCTTATGTGTAGGGAGTGTCGTGACAACGGTTGTGGTGGTAGTCGCTGCTCGCTTTCGTTTGCCTGTCGCGGCAGAGCCGGTTGTTCTCGTTGTGGTTGTCGCCGTTATTCTCGTTCGTGGACTTTTTGTGGCTTTCCGTTTCGGGGCAGACACAGCATCTTCAATGTCGCTGTTGAAGGACAGTTCCGACAGACGGCTTTCGTCGTCTGAGGGCTTGTGGTCACTGTCGTCGTCGTCGACTTCATGCCCTTCCTTTTTCACACCACTGTCCGAGTCGGAGCTGTCGTTCTCGCGGTACCGGAACCGGGCCAGCGAGGTCGACGCCATGCGCGTCGACCGCCGCCGTTGGGGCCCAGCCGCCGTCGCAGCTGCTGTTGTCATAGCGTATCGTAGAATCTGTGTGCTTTGTGTGTTTCGGAAGAATGTAGACCGATGAAGAGAAGGGCGTGAATGTAGCCGCACGACAGTGTGCGCAGCAGCAAAGAGAATTCGCACGGGTGACAGTACTGCAATCGCGTGTACATGTAGTTAGGGTCGAGATAGGGTAACCGTCTTTGTGACTGACTTTCTGGCTCGTACGAGATCAATGTCGTCTTCTTTCCAACTTTCAGGAAGTCTCAGGGGCGACCCTCTTGCTCGTCGCGGACCAGGCCGCAGAGCTGGGTCGTTCCTGCCTGCACTGCACCTGCACCCACTACCGGTGGTCGCCTTATGCACTAGACCCATATTTGGACTAGCGCATTGAGGAAAGGAGGCCAATGGCAAGCTGCATGTTGAAAGCAGCAAAACGAGCACGAGAGCGGCGACAATGCGACAACGATGGTCAATCATGTGCGCGGTGGAGTGTCTCTGGGTGGTGAAAAGATGCGATTGCAGACGCCGATGAAGCAGACCGTATTCGCGCGGTACTGTGTAAACATCGCGAGTTGTTAAGGCGTTTCATATTTTTCGTTGATAAAGGTCATGTTGTTTGTCGTCTTTGATTGTTCGTACAGCCCCTTCATGCCAAAAAAGATTGTCTGCTGAAGTCATCCTCCTTTCAAACCCTCGGCTTACATCTTACAATCCATCATTCTACGGAATGTTGTCGGTGTCCGCGTGTGAAGCCCATCGTCAAAAGTTGTATTAATAGCCTGATCGTCCATTTGGCCTGTTCTAGAACGAAGCAGAAAACGGACTTAATCCAGCCGGCAGGAGCAGACGTGCATCCACACCCTTCACACCAGCAGGCACCGACCGGATTTGGGCCGTTCTTAACTCCAGGTCCGTACGACAGCGCATTTTAACTGTTTTTCGCAGGAAGGGGCCACCCACACCACAAGGCTCCGAAGCACACGCAATTAGCGCACGGGCAGGGACGTTTTATTGGGTTTTTTGGGTTCTGACGCCAGCAAAAAACTGCAGGAACAGTCAAAATGAACAAAGACTGCAGGAATCTGCGCCATCAAAACCAACCATACCCGCCCTAATTGACCCGAACGCCGTGTCCAGAGCAATGCCGTCGGAGAGTTAACAATATGTGGTTCTTGGATCGTGTTCTGGTGACTTCGGTGCTTTATGCTATGCCCGGGCCACTCACAGCATGGAACACGCCCAGAATAGAGGGCCCTGTTGGCTCTTCAGCTCCAAAAATTAGTCGGAGGCTCGGACTGCTCGACCATCCGTTATGCATTGAAGACAGCGAGAAATGGGCGAGGGAGAGACGCGTTGTGCCTAAGGATCTAAGGGGTCAATAAGCATGTGTTGGTGTGGCCTTTTGTGTTGCCGTGTTAAGCTGGTCTTTCTTTTTCTTTTCTTTCTTTTTATAAAGACAATACATATCCCATTCTGTGAATTGCTTCATTTTTTTTTTGCCACATCGAACAACAACATTTTTAAAGTTTTTTTTTCCGTCAGCACCAGCAGCAACATCGGTTTTAGCGCCCTGTCTAACCTGACGACTTCAATTACAATCTCACGTCAAGCCTTTTCTCGACTCTCCATCATGGCCGAATACAACGGCGGCAGCGCCAAAGCCGACCACCTCTGCGTGCTTGTCCACGGTGTATGTTTACTTCGCATGTGAAACTAAAGCTCAACTCACCAAGTCATCACCAACTGACACTTCTCTCTATTCCAGCTCTGGGGTCAGCCTGAACATCTTGGATCAGTGGCCGGCACTCTGCGCGAAAAGTTCTCCGAAGACCTACTGCACATCCTTGTCGCCGGTAGCAACAGCGGCTACTACACCTACGACGGCATCGACACTGGCGGTGAGCGCGTCTGCCTCGAGATCGAAGACGCTTTGAAGGCCGCGGCCGAGAAGGGCGCAAAAATCACAAAACTGAGCGTCATCGGCTACTCGCTCGGTGGTCTGGTTGCTCGTTACGCCGTCGGTCTTCTACACGCCAAGGGCATCATGGACAAGCTTGAGTGCAAGAACTTCACAGCCTTTGCCAGCCCCTTCTTGGGCGCCCGCTCTCCGACCCGCGGCGCCTTCAGCACCGTCTTCAACGCTATTGGCGCCCGCACCATCAGCGTCTCTGGCCGCCAGCTGTTTGGCATCGACTCCTTCCGCGACACGGGCCGGCCACTGCTGGCCATCATGACCGACCCCGAATCCATCTTCATGGCCGGCCTGCGCCAATTTTCCCGCCGTACGCTGTATGCCAACATCATCAACGACCGCAGCGCCGTCTACTACACCACAGCCATCTCTAAGACGGACCCTTTTGCCGAGGTGGCCACAGAGGGCGGTGAGATCGAGGATCTGCCGCTTAATTTTGTACCTGGGTACGATCAGACCATTATGGACCAGAAGGAACCTCTGGCGATCGATCGGTTGGCAGCCGCTATGAAGCGTGTGCGTGAGCGCAAGGCTAGCGGCGAGGCGGCAAAGGCCAAGGCCGAGGCCATGGCAAAGCAGGGCCAGTTGCCGCCAGGCAAGGCTCTGCGGCGATTCCTGGCCAAGCCGTGGAACCGTGAGCGGCGTGTGCAGCTGTTCGAGGCCGCGCCCATGTTGGCCTTTGCACTGCTGCTGCCTCTCGGTCTGACCCTGTTCCTGATGAACTCGGTCTACCAGAACGTCCAGAGCAGCAAGCGTCTCAAACTGCACGAGGGCGGCCTGGCTGGCATTGACATCAAGAGCTACCGTGTGCCGCTGTGGATGAAGGGCCTGCGAGACACCGTCGAGGAGACCTACGAGGACATCAACACGGCACAGGACCCTGAGTTCGCGTCCCCAACGACTCCGACTCTGACCTGGAGTCCATTGCCCAGGGCGGCTCGCAGCAACAGCTGCCGTTATTCAACAGCAAGGCCGGCCAAAAGGGTGCTGCTCCCGCCGACGGCTCGCTCCTGAACCTATCCCCTGAGCAGTTCACCATGATCGACAACCTCGACAGCCTTGGCTGGCGCAAGTACCGCGTCTGGATCCGCAAGGTCCGCCACAGCCATGCCGCCATTATTGTGCGCCATGAATCGCAGCGCTTTGAGGAGGGCAAGACTGTCCTACGCCACTTTGTCAACGAGGAGTTCCTCATTTAAATGATTGAGCCTCGATTACGATTCTCTTCTCTGTTTCTTTTACATCATACCCATTTATTTGAACTTGACGACATTACTGTATCATTTCTTTTGTTTCTTCTCTTTTGTCATTTTCCTTCGTTTTCTTGGGTTTTTCAGCAGGCAACAAGCATACTTTAGGCGTTTCTTGGGCAATTTAGACAGAGGCACATATTGCTTCATTAATAACGTAGACTTTTAAACTTCAAACACATCAAATCATTGAACTACAATCAAATCAATGCAGATTTCGTGAAAAATAAAGTATTCTGTTGATGTCAATAGAGATCGACGCTGCTGACATAATCTGCCGTCTCACTGAAGCTGTGAGATTTTAGTGGCTTTGAGTGGCAGGTGCAACTGCCAGTGTTTCTGCCACAGCCTAACAGCATATCGCGATAAGGACCCCGGGTCGTAGCTTCCTCCGACGTCAGACACGCGTGCACGCACCTGCGCATTCAACCTCACTCTACCTCACTCAGCCGCATTCTTTCCTTCCTCACATATCTTACGTCGGCTCGCCTTCCGATAATCCTCAAATTCTTTCCAAAACATTACTTCAGCCGCCATCATATCGTTATCTCGAGGATATACATACTGTCATTTTTATACAGCATTTCGATTGCCAGTGTCCTCGGTCAAATACCGTCGCTCTCAGAAGAGCAGCTCCAACGTCCAACTTACCATCTCCAGACCCGACCTTTCGTGTCCAGCCTCGTTTAGACCTTCTGCCCGCATAGAAATACTGAGCCAGCCTCCACAAAACTCTATATATACTCGACAACCACCCAGTCTAGCTCGCGCTTACAGCTGCAACAAATCTGCCAACCACGTGCGGGGCGCGCGCCGTGATGGACATTCCCAATGGCCTCCTGAGCCATATCCCATGCCCAAATGGCGTAGGATGCAAGACTGTCAAATGTCTCTTTGGCCATCCACCTGCAGATCCAGAGGCTACGTCGACAGCATCGACATCCACGCCCAATATCTCAGCGTCGACGGGTAAGCACCGCCCAAGCTTCAGCGACGATGACAACTCCGCCGAGAAACGACACAAAATTGCACACATTCAGAACAATCCCGGCGATGATCGGCCAACACCAACTATACACTCCAGAAGCCCTTCCTCCACATGGAGTCAAAGGGCTTCACAGGGCTCGTCAGAGAGCTCGGTCAACAGCTTGTTCTCTGCCGGCTCTGGAGCCTCCTCTAATGGAGATTCATCTCAGCTATTAGCTCTCAAACGGCCAATATCGCCCCCGCCATTAAGACGACAACGGGAAGGTCCGACTCCAACAAAGCCCACAAATTCAGTCTCGACTGCGGGATCTGCTCAGATGCCGGCATCGACTGTAACGCCTGGCACTGCCCCTATCTCCGTCACAGCATCTGGTAAAGATGCACCGCCTTCCAACAGCACAGCCAGCAACAAACCACTACCGCCACCACAAGAGAAACGCAAGCCAGAGACACTCAATCCACGATATGTGGCCAAGGCACCTGCCAAGCATGAGATCCGGCTGCGGCTCGTCAAGCTGCTTCACCAGGAATTCACTCGCTTGAATAAGCTTCTCCATGCATCCAAAGAGCACCCGGAAGACAGAAAGCATTATCTATTGACCCCCCAAGGCTTGATCTGGGCGGCTCTCGACTTGGAGGAGCACTATGCTACCACCAAATCGTCAGCGATCTACTCGGATACCATCAAGCACCGCATCATGGAGTTTAAGCGGATGACCATTGCCCAATGGGTAAAGGAGCGGAAGGGCGCAAAGGAAGCAGCCAGACGGGCACGGCTAGAAATTGCTGCTGCTACCGCTACTACTGCCACACCGACGAAGGCACTGACGGTCTCCAAACCGACCAACACCAAGACGCTTGCGGTCGCAACCACTGCTTCAAAGGCCCCACCACCTCCCATCGTCACAGGGCTTCCACCAGACCAAGAAGTGGTCTTGCTCCAAAAACATTTCATCACCCCCACCGACAAGCTCGGAAATCATGGCTACGTTCCCACAATACCTGCCGACGCCGATATAAAAAAGGCCCGCGACGCTGAGGAGGTCTCTAAAGGCTGGGAGCAATGTGAGCGCTGCACCCGCCGCTTCCAGGTGTTTCCTGGCCGACGCGAAGAGGACGGTGCACTGACGTCGGGAGGCAAGTGCCAATATCACCCGGGCCGGCTCAACCATGCCACGCAGGTTTTTGGCTGCTGCAGTGCATCTGCCTCGGATGGCTCCCCAGGCTGCGAGACAGCACCCAGCCATGTCTTCAAGGCGAATGATGCAAAGCGCCTGGCATCTTTGTGGAACTTTGTCGAGACACCATCCAACCCTGATCCGAACGTGCCAGTCGACCGGGCCGTCTGTTTCGACTGCGAAATGGCCTACACGGTGTACGGTGTGGAAGTGGTGCGACTGACAGCGACATCATGGCCGAGCGGTGATCTACTATTGGACATTCTTGTGCGTCCACACGGCACTGTCATTGACTTCAACTCGCGCTTTTCGGGTGTCTTTCCAGAGGACTTTGCCATGTCCATTCCTTACACCCCAGAAGCTGTCGAGGCAGCGAAGAAGAACAAGCCAACCGCCCTGAGCAAGGATAAAGATGGCAAGTCAGCTAGCCGGCCGCCGATGCTCATGGCTTCGTCACCGAAAGAGGCCCGAGATTTGTTCCACAAGTTAATTCGCCCAGAGACAGTGCTCATCGGGCACGCGCTCGAGAACGATCTCAAGGCCATGCGTATGATCCACTCTCGCATCTCAGATACTGTGCTGCTCTTTCCACATCCCAAGGGACTGCCCATCCGATATAGTTTGCGGGTGCTTGCCAAAGAACACTTGGACCGTGTTGTCCAGGCAGGCGGTCCTCTTGCAGGCCACGACAGTGCTGAAGACGCACGTGTTGCTGGCGACTTGGTCCGGGTCAAGATCAAGGCCAAATGGGACGACTTGCGGCGGCGGCAAAATTGGAAGCTCATCGACGGAGTGATGGTGCAAGAAATGTGAGGCACAATTGTAGCTTGCAACTTTACCATTTATTGTTACACGACCACAAGCACAGCGGAGCATAATTTAAATAGACTAGACAGGCATTGGACTCTCTAGACATTACTATGATCTTGGTGGAAACGGGCAAATATGATGATAATAGTCGTAGTTGTGATTGTAAAAGTGGTGTAGTTGTACAGAATTAAACAGCCAAACAGAAAAGCAAAATGACGCCAGTAAATAGTGATTTTCCCAGTCCTCAGACCTTCATGAGTTTCCCTCCCACGGCTCCAACAGTATATCTTTTTTCGACTCTTTTTTTCTTCTCTTCTTTATACAATTCCCCTCCCTGTCACTACCTATGCCCGGCCGGCGTTAAGCAGGATGTTGGTGCCCTGCTTGCCGCCCGGGATGTAGGCCACGTTGGGGTTGCCCGCCAGCGTCTGGGCAATCTCGCGACTGGCCTCAATCTTGCGGATCTGGATCAGACCGTCACCCGATTTGGTAATGGCCCGGCTGATGGTGTCGGCACTCTCTGCCTCACCCTCGGCACGGATAACGTTGGCCTGGCGCTCCTGCTCGGCGCGCTCGACAATGAAACGCGCACGTTCGGCATCTTGCTGGGCAATCTGCTTCTGCTCGACAGCCTTGGTGAACTCCTTGCCGAAGGTCATGTGCGTGATGGAGACGTCCTCGAGGGCAATGTTGAACTCGTGGGCGCGCTTTGTCAGATCAGCGCGGATGCGTTGGGAGACAGCCTCGCGCTGTGTAATCAGCTCAGCAGCATCGAACTGGGCGACAATCGACTTGAGCACCTCGTTGCCGATGGACGGCAGCACACGCTCGTCGTAGTCGTGGCCGAGGTTCTGGTAAATCTTGGGCAGGGCCTGCACTTCGGGTCTGTGCAGAACACGCAGCGTCAGGCTGACCATCTGCATGTCCTTGCTGCCGGTTGTCGTGGCGATGTTGCGGGGTTTGGTGCGCACGTCGAAGATGATGCTGCGCTGCAGCCACGGCACGAGGAAGTGTGTGCCCTCGCTGATGACCTGCTCCTTGACACCCGTCAGTCTGTCGAAGATGACGGCGCGCGAACCGCCCCGCACGTCGTACATGGACGACTGCAGGACGGCGATGCCGGCGATGGCCGGGATCGACATCTTGTAGACGAAACCGAGAACGTTCGCCATTGTGAATTGCTGTGGTGGAGGTGTGTCGTTGGGTATAGTGAAAAGAATGGCGATAGTCTGAGCCCGACGAATCCGAGATGTAGATGTCGTCTGCTTTTTTTGCGGCTTCGTTTTTGAGACTGGGGTAAGCTGGGTGCTGGGTCGTGCTTGCTAGCTTTTTTGCGCTGTCAGCAGTGGTTTGACGCTGCCTCTTGCCTGCCTGCTGGGCTCTTTCCGTACTAAATTACTACTGCTGGGCGGTTGCTCTTTCCTCTTCCCTCTTCTCCTCCTCCCGCTATTGCTGGGGTGGGGTCTATCCATGCAATAGCACGGTTCGGATTATCTCAGCGCTCCGTACTCAAGAGCTAACCCGTATCGGGAAAGGCGCAGTTATTTTGCCTGGACCCGCGGCCAATTGACCATTCCGACAACTCCCATTCGGCTGTCCCAGAAATTCTCTCGCCTTGTTTTCGCTGAAGCTTGCAGCATCGACTGACTTCTGTCTATTCTCACGACATCACGACCACCCGACCACCACCACCACCCTCCCCTCTTCAACCCCCGAACCCAATCGATCACAATGCGTCCCTCTCAGATGCTCCGCAGCGGCGGCGGTGGCGACACCCCGCTCGGCAAATACGGCCAGTACGGCTCCCCTCTTCCACGCGATTGAAAACGACTTCCGGTGCGCCGCAACTGTGCAGTCTTTTGGCCTCGCGGCCGATGCATGGCTGCGGACGTATCGGAACGACGTTTGGTGGCCTCTAATGTGCAATTGCGCACCCGGGCGATAGTTTTGGTATTGAATTGGCAGCTAACGCGTTTTCCATTTAGCTACATTGGCAACTGGGGTGCTATGGGTAAGTTGCACGACGGCATGACTGGCTGAGATGGATGGAGGACGAGCGATTGTTTGGATCGAGCGTGCAGAATCAGCATCGAGTAACGCTGGTCGGAGCTGTCTTGCGACTGCGAAATATACCGATAACCGGAGACATATATCACGAACCACGTGGATGACGCTATGCGACGGCCGAGCAGCGGATACGATGCAGGACGATATATTGGCGACAACTCGACAGCACGACGACAAAACGGCACGAGATACTGTTACAACAATACTGCAGAACACTCGCTAATAATGCACAGGCCCCGCCACCCAGAAGCAGCGCGGCATTGTCTCCTTCGGCATTGCCCCTAACCGCCAGAACCCTTTCGCCGGTGCCGGTCACGACGCCGTCTTCAACACCTGGCGGCGGTTCTCCCGGCAGGTCCTGTACTGGGCTCCTGCTTTTGTTGCCGGCTACTACATCATGCAGTGGGCCACCGAGCGGTATGTTGATGTTGCTGTGATATCGCCGATCATGTTAGCTTTTGTCACTAACATATCTAGGAACCACTTCCTGAACTCCAAGCACGGTCGGCCATCGGCTGACGAGGAGTAGGAAGAGATGATGGACGAGAAACGATAAACCACCAAAACACATTTCAAGGTGCGCTAGATGGTACATCTGGACGATAGGGAAGCATGCGTTGAGCGGACGGCTGGCACTTGTTGGCTATATAAAATGTACCAATACCGTCTACCCGGATGACAGATAGACACTATATACATACATACACATTTTCTTTTTATGTCAATCACTGGTCCCCAATGAGCACATGTTTATGTGATGGAAGTGACGGACGAATGGATTTTTAGTAGAAAGGTAGAATCGGTCAAATTCGTTTCGAGTGCTAACACTACCTACAGAGATGACAGCAAAACGGCTATACATGCATCCTCATCTTCTTTCGTGTCAACCGCCAGTCCCCACGATTAGCCATTCATGTGGAGAACTAGCAAGGAGTATTGTGCTGCGTATGAATTGAAGCTGATTAAATCGTTCATGTTCCTTTCAACCGCCAATACAGTCTACCGCGGAAACAGCTACACACTACATCCACACATCTGCTTTTTTGTCCCTTTCTTCTTGTCAGCCACTGGCCCATATGTGAACATATTTATATGATCAGATGATGAAGGAACTGACTCTAGTTGAATCGTTTTGTCTTTTTGTCTTCTTTCCAACTGCCAACGGTGTACATGACTGCGCACCAGGATCTGCACCTGATGAGCACTCCGACCACAATGCATCACCGCATCTCCCCTCTCGTTCAGGTACAATTTCGACAATATTGCACTTTTCCTTTATTGTTTACAGTTCTACGTTGTAATTATCATTGAACTCAGTCAAATCTCATCTTTTCATCATGGTGATGAGTGTATCGCACCTTCCTGCGCAGTCGACAACCAATCGTCCCGTCATTGCCCCCCTGGACTTGCCACTAAGCGGCTGAAATTTACTAGGCAACACGGCCCCCAGCGCGCCCCCAGGATGGTGTTGGCCACCTGCACGTGACGTACCCCCTATTGCCTTCCCAATTGCGAATTTCCGCCACCCAGACACCCACACGCCCCCCTAGAAGCGCCGAGGCGATTGCGAAACAATCCCTGATTCGTAGAAATTTCGACTAGCGCATGACAGGACCCGCTCTTTCCTACTGGTCCGTGCGTTTCCTTCGGAAGTATATAAAGGACAGCATGTCCCTCCTTCGTTTTTCTTTTCCTTCGCGCGTGCATTTTGACTGACCCCCCTCTCGCCCAATTTCAGCCACGGATATTTTTGCGGCTCCTACCCAAAACACTGTCGCAAAAAAGGCTACGTTTCTCAACCCCTCTCTTACACATCATCAAGGAAACTGTTTTTCTTTGCCTTTCCTTCACCTCTTCAACCTCTCGCTATTTAATTATTGCGATCGAGATTAATTTTCAGCTTTTTTTTTTTATCTCTGTTTTCGTCTCTCTTGTTCAGCGTCTGATTTTACTTCCCTTTCTTCTTAATTTTTTTCTTCCAAAAATAACTTCATCGACGTCTCAACCCGTCGCATCGCATCGCTTCACGCCGACTTGCGGACGACTTGACATCAATCCATCTCGAGGAGAATTCACTTTCGACCTCGATTTCACTCGACCTTCGTCCTTCACCCCCGATCGACGAACTCGGCCTCTCTATCACCAGAAACACTCTTGTTGCACAGAAACGCACACCCGTCATCAGCCTTCGACCCCGTCGCCGGCTGTTGTAAGTGTGTTGACTGGTCCTCATCTTCATTTGATGGATAACTGAGCAAAAAGAGTCAAACTGACATGCGTTGAAGCCCCCAACTAGGCCACCGCCCTGTTGTTGTCGCTCCTCCCTCTCTCGTCTCCTCGAAGACTCCGTTCACGATCTTCTCATCCTCTCCTCACATACCTCCGTCCTCTCTGTCCTCTCTTTGCAAATTGCAAACCGCAGCAATGTCGTCTTCCGTTACTGTCGTGAACTCTGCAGCGCCAGGCCAGCCTGGGCTGTACTCACAGTCTTCGATGGACTCGCTCAACTCGCACCCGTCGACCGCCGCCCAAGCACGGGCTTTCACAGCCCCATCGTCGCTCTCGTTTCCGGGAGGAACCGAGACCATGCAGACACCCCGTCTGAAAAAGACGGCAGCGTGCCCAACGGCACTGCGAAGACCGGGTCTGCTACCCCAGCGCCTGGAACGGCCACGGGACCAGCGGCTGCTGCGGCGGCGCAAGCGGTTGGAGTGAGCGGCATCGTGCCGACGTTGCAGTGAGTGTTTGCCCTTGTCCCTGTTGCTTGTGATTTTTTCCATGTTTTTTTTGTCTATCCGTAAAGAGAACACTTGTTCATCATTTTCTGTAAATAAGGAACATCGTTGCGACCGTCAATCTCGACTGCCGTCTGGATCTCAAGACGATTGCGCTGCATGCCCGCAACGCCGAGTACAACCCGGTTCGTATATGCCCAAGCACTCTACCTCCCGCGGCCCGAATCCCATCCCGTCCTCGTCCCCCTCGTCGTCTTGCATGGCGACCAGCTGGTCTGGTTTGAGATTTGGTTTTGTTTGTTGGAAACAGTGTTTGGCTAACAGTTTTTTTTGGCCTCTTGCAGAAACGTTTTGCTGCCGTCATCATGCGTATCCGTGATCCTAAGACGACTGCCCTGATCTTCGCCTCTGGCAAGATGGTCGTCACTGGCGCCAAGTCGGAGGATGACTCCAAGCTGGCCAGCCGCAAGTATGCGCGTATCATCCAGAAGCTGGGCTTCAACGCCAAGTTCACGGACTTCAAGATCCAGAACATTGTCGGCTCATGCGATATCAAGTTCCCCATCCGCCTGGAGGGTCTGGCCTCGCGCCATCACAACTTCAGCTCCTACGAGCCTGAACTGTTCCCGGGTCTGATCTACCGCATGATCAAGCCCAAGATCGTGCTGCTGATTTTCGTCAGTGGCAAGATTGTCCTGACTGGTGCAAAGGTCCGTGAGGAAATCTATACAGCATTTGAGATGATCTATCCCGTGCTCCAGGATTTCCGCAAGGTCTAACTTGCCCGTCATTTTCTTTCACTTATCACTGTCTCCCATCGGCTGTTTGTCGACGCTTGTCGTGCATCTCTCACGGGATGTATGGTGACTTGTCGGCCAACAGTCGCTGTAACACCACTCTGTTAATTCTCCTTTTTTTCAGCGGCCACTATCTCGATGGCTGTCTGTCCTCACGGACGGCAGTTGTTTGCCGACGTGCCGTTTTGTCGTCTTTGCATTATGCGGCGTTTGGTCGGTGTGACTTGCTTTTCTTTTACTTTTTTTTTTTTTGCTCCTCTCCCTCCTTTCTCTTTTTTCTCTCCACATCACCTACCTTTCAAAAAACATCACCCCGGTGGAGGAAAAAAAAAAAGGAACGATAAAAAATACGGCGTCCAAGGGCGCAAGCAATAGAATGATCGTGGGCAACGGGGTCTCACTGGATGGATAAAGTTTTGCTTTTCTTGCGCTCTTTTTTTTCATCTTTTTCTCGTTTTGTCTCTTTTCTGTTTCTCTTTCTTCGCTCACCTTGCTTTCGTGTCCTGTCCTTTCCGGTGGCGCTTGCGCTTTCGGGATCCGACTGGTCACTGTTGTCTTTCTGCGATACACCAGGTCATAGAGGATAGAATTCCGATGAGGAGGGTGCGCGGTGGTTTTCTGCTGTCGAGGAAATGGCGTACGATGCTCAGAAACGGGCTGTCGGCGCCCTGGGAAGCGAAGTTGATGAGGATGAGGATGATGACAGCATGAATGATTCTGGCGATGTTTGCTGCGAATGGGTGCGACAAAGAGCGTGACTGCTCTCCCCTTTGCGGCTGTGGGCTCTGGCTCGGCTGCTCAATATTGATACCCAAAATAGCAAAAAAATCATAAAATATGAAGCAAAAAATAAAAAAAGCTGTGTGCTGAAAGTGACATGCTAAGATGCAGGTGAGAAAAATAAAAATTAGCAAGAGTGTTCAACTTGGTGAAATATTTACGGAGTCCGTAGTTTTGACTTTAATAGGAGTGTCACGTGGCCTCTCATCATGAGTGAGTAAGCAGTCGTGGCCGTCTCGACCAAATCAACACGAAATGTTATCGCACGTGATTCTCTAAGATAAGAAATTTCGTCCAATCACATCGCCGGATGCACCGTCTCATTGCTGCTAGTCCAAATTTTTTGATCTAAACTTTTTTTTCTTTCGCTGGGCTGCAGAAGGAGAAACAGGCGAAAAGGCAAGCGAAAAAAGTCTGGGTCCCGACAGCTTTCCTCCTTTACCACTCCGCATACGAAGTCGTCCATTTCTACGATTGCATCCTCAATCACGAATCGTCTCACATATCGGAACTGATCGACTTCTACATATATCGATCAAATCGTTTGTTTTCAAAGAAACATCTCCAACCTTCCCCAACCACACATACTCTCCCACAGCTCTCATACAATGGCTGCCAGCCGCGAGCGCAAGGAGGCCGAGGCCGCGGCCGTGACCGACAAGGTCGACAAGAAGGACAAGAAGGATAAGAAGGACAAGAAGGAGAAGAAGGAGAAGCGCCGGTCAGAGACGGACGGCGTGCACAAGTCCAAGAGCGACAAGAGCGACAAGAAGGAGAAGAAGCAGAAGAAGGAGAAGCTGGCCCAGGCACTCGACGCCCACCTGCAGGCGTCCGCGGCGGCGTCCGCGGCGGCAGAGGAGGAGGCGGCTGATGAGAGTGCTTCGGACAACGAGATGGCCGATGCTGCACCGGCGGCCGCTGCATCCAAGAAGAAGGCTGCTGGTCCCAAGCCGATTATCCGCGGCGCGCTTGTTGAGTTTGCCCTGCCCCTGGCCGAGGACAAGTACCAGAAGAAGGTGTTCAAGGTTGTCAAGCGGGGTGAGTACATGCCGTACCTTTGTTTTTTGTTTTTTTTTTTCTTTTCTGTGTCTTCTCAAACTCGTTTTGCTATTTTGCTACGCATACATGCATACTAACAATTTCCCAGCCGCCAAGCAGCAGGCTCTTCTCCGCGGTGTCAAGGAGGTCAACAAGGCCCTCCGCAAGGCTCCCGCCAAGAACCCGTCGTCGACGTCGGCCGATGTGCCCGGTGTCGTTGTTATTGCCGGCGACGTCAACCCCGCTGAGGTCATTATGCACCTGCCCCTGGCCTGTGAGGATGTCAACGTGCCGTACGTCTTTGTTGCCTCTCGCGGCGAGCTGGGCAGGCTGCCCGGACAAAGCGCCCTACGTCGGTCGTTATGATCAAGGCTGAGGGCCGCACGAGCAAGAAGGGTGCTTCCGACAAGAAGGCCAAGGCCGACAGCGACGACGAGGACGACGAGGACAGCTACCCCGATCTGTACCAGGACTTTGTCAAGACCACCCAGAAGGAGTACGCCAAGCAGATGAAGGGCATCATCTAAGCTATCAATTGTCTCGACGGATGGCTTTGTGGTGATGGAGATGGCAGGTGGCTAACAATGCTTTGAAAAGAGTGTTCTACTTGCGCAACATCTACCGACAGTTGTGGTCTCATTTTGGTTCTTTTTCATCGGCCCCGTCTGGGTTTCGGCCGTTCTTGTGTAATACGCTCTGTGTTGTATTCTGATTTCTGTTTGTTTCTCTTCTTCTTTTTTTCTGTTACTGTTTTACTCTGGATGGCGTCATTGGCATGGTTATTGCTTTACATCCTGTTATCATTACAAAGTATATCGAGTTTGCAGGAGTACCAAAATTCATCTTGATCCATTGATATTGACGACGAGTGCAACATATTCTATTGGTTCCGGCGGCATATCGATTCGCTTAAGTTCGGCGAGGTCATGTCAACACTTGACGGGCGAGCTTCTTCTGGTGATGTATTATATATTCAGGACTATGTGATAAGACAAAAGAAAAGAACAAAACACTCCTGTACATCGGTGGTATACGTTCAGTAAGCATCACCTTACTTCCTCCCCCTCCAATCCGTGTTGTTGCGATAATGCAGTCTATTAACTATGGCAACAGCACGATCATTCGTTCATGTTGATAATACACGAGCTTATCCATTCTGTTCTTGATATTACTCAAAGCTTAGATGGGGCTCGTCCGCGTACCCCACCAGGTGAGCAGGGTCGCAAGACCGACAGTCTCGACGACGCGAGCAACGATGCTGGCGACAACCAGGTCCAGGGGACGCTTCTCAGCCAGGATCTCGCTCAGGTAACCGGGGGCGCTGGTCGCGAAGAAGATCAATGTGCCGAGGTAGGCGGAACCCTTGTACGACAGAGTACCAGTGGCGTTGATAAGAGCACCGACACCGTAGGCGCGCAGGCCGGAGCCGATGAAGGAAGTGCCCCAGGCGATGCCGGCGGAGGCAGCCTGCTTAGACTTGGCAAACTCTTCGGCGGTGTTGGCCTCCTTGGCGCGCTTGTAAGCATCACCGAAGATGGGCTGGAGCACTGCAGATTGTTAGTCAAGAGGTCTTCGTCACCATCGAGAGGATAATACGTACGGACGAAGTCGGCGCCCTGGCCGAAGATGGTGCCGATGGCAATAGCCGAAGGCTTGACAGAGGGGAGGTCTGGGAAGAGAGTTAGAATTATGGTCTTGAAGAGCTCCAACAGCTCTAAAATGGGCAGCCCGGAACAAGAGCAGCTCATGACGGGCGTCTGAGGCTTTGGTGGCTTTGGACATACACTGCAGAGACATGTTGACGGTTGTGAAGTCGTGAGATGGGTTTGTGGGTGAAATTTCTGTGATTATGGTTAGAAACAAAATACAATCTCGGTTGTTTTGAAGCCCCAATGCTTCTCAACGGTGACAGCAAGCGCCCCTCCTTAAAGCGCAATTTCCAATGGTGATGGGATTACACACGACCAAATGGTCGACCGAAGGGAAATCGAGGGGTAAAATCGAGGGGCAAACAGGAGGGCATTTGAGGCCAGGAGATCTCGCGAATGACAACAGCCATAACTGGACATCAAAAAGACAATAATGTCAAGACAAGACAGATACTTACAAGATAGATGAGGTGAGGTTGGATGTGTTGGATGAGAGAGGTTCTTGATGAAAGACTGAAAGTAAGAAAGGAGGGAAGAAAAAAGGGGAAGAAGAAGAGAAAAGGGGAGAAGAGAAAAGGAAGGCGAGTAGAAATAAGGACACGAAGGGAAAGTACCGATCAAAGGGGAATGAGCGACGAGCAGCCGATGAGGGAAGGAGGGCGCACAGTATTGTCGTCATTCCTGCCTTCTTCTTGTTCCCTCTGCCCTTCTACAGTGGAGAGCTACAAAGTACATCCGCAGCTACTTTCCTTCTTTCCTTGTCTTAGTAGTGGCGCCCCTGGTGCCATTGGATCCCGTGCCTTCCACAACAGGAGTTGCGGTTCTGTTGCTCTTGCCCATCTGAGCGCATCCTCTCACCATTACCCGAGCATTTTTTCGGGTGCAACAGGCCCCAATTGGCCTCCCAATGCCCCTCCAAGCCCTCTTCTCACCCTTTCCTGTTCTTTGTTTAAGTTCGACACATCCTTGTAAGGAAGGCGCGATGAGGTGCAGCAGCGTCAACAGGTTCGCGCTTGGTAGGGCAGGTTCTGGGGCAGGTGCAAAGGGAGAGAGAAGGAGGAAAGAGGGGCGGGCGGCTGTTTCGTCACATCATCGTGATGATGTCACCACCTTTTTGGCCCCAAGACCAGCTGAGCCGAAATAGCCACAACAGATCAATCCAGGCCACCAATGCACCCCGCTATAATACACTCTACTCCGCACTATTCACAACAAAGAACCGATGTACCTGCTTTGTAGGTTAACAGAGTGGGGAGTGCGCTGGAAGCCTGGCCTGTTCTAGACAGCTTTGTTGGGAAAAAAGACAAGGGAGGAGTGGGCAGCTCTCTTTTTTTCCCTCTTTCCTCTTTTGGACCGCTGAGCTCAGCGATCGCCGATGTACATTACGATCGGGAAAAACGCGCGAAAACGACATACAGAAGGTAAAGTCCTTCTTTTCGACTTGCACGAACTAACGTATGGGTTAGTTGTGCCAATGCGCTAGCTGCTCTTTGAGGCAAAGAACAAGCCGGGGGAGCAGGTAAAACAGTAATAAAAGGCACACAAAAGAAATACACATAAACAGTATGCCGTAAATAAATAAAATGTAATAAATTGGAGGGGTTAAGATTATAAATAAAGTGAAGAATACATACAGCCCACAGTAAGATTGTAATTTCACGAGATAAAATAAATCAAAATGCGTAAAATGTTCATAAAAATAAATAAACTAAAATAAACCTCAGTCATGTTAACCTGGAATGCCGAAGCGGGTTGCCCTAGAAAGATGTGCGCCTTGGATAAAGACGGCGGCGCCATTCTTAACCTTGGTATTCAAAGAATGGAATTCTGGGGGCAGGCATTCGAGGGTTTCGGCACATTCGACGCATCCTAGACAGATACTGTCGTCACCAGGGCCGTCCCAGACGGATTTTGCGTACACACACATAGGTACGAAGTACACGCCTTTGTGCCTGTGTGGATAGGGGACAGAAAATATGTCGTCCGGATAAGGCTGCCAACAACACGGACCAGGTTTCGGCCGGGCCCGTGACAACCGAGTGGCAATCCGGCCGAGCAAAATCGGATCTGGCTGTGGTAGTTCTAATTGAGAATGAGACACGGGTCCATCCTTCATCTGAGCACACAGGGTAACAATATATACAAGCATACGCGTCGTATGGGATACATGTGTGTCAGAAATGAGAATAAAATGAAACTGCGAATACACCCAATACCCCTCTTTAATAAATACAAGGCAAAAATAAGCCCAAACGACCGTCCTCGTTCCCCAATGCAACCATTAATCAATACAAGTATACCGAAGTAAGGCCCTCGCTTCGTATGAGCAGCAATAAGATGACAGCAAACCAGTGTCTCCCTTCCAGTAAATCAGAAATGCCTGGATCCTTCCAATGATCTTCCCTGTGCCCTGCATATCGTTCGATGTTGGTTGGTTCCAGGATGTTGCTTTTGTGTGTGAGCGTCTGGTCGTTGTTGTTGAAGTGCGGACAAGGACAGAAAGGAAAGGATCAAAATGTGCAGCACAAGAGACATGTAAACAACGCCAGCTCTTTGTAAAACTGGTTTCGTGAATTATGCTCCTGGAAATGCAGAAAGTGCGATTCTCTAGAACAGCTATCGTGTCAGGTTTCTTGCTCGTCAACTCCGACGCAGGTTCGTTCTTCGGCCCTTCTTGATATCGATTTTTGGTGTCTTGGGTTTCTTTCACGTTGTTTGCTTCGTCATCACATCGCCGTGCCTGCCATTGAATCATACACTTCCCCGTCATGCCATATGGCGTCCGTCCTCGCCGCCGCGCAGGGCCAACAGCGCCCGAACATCCGAGACGTACTGGAGACCCTCCAGCAGCGGCACGAGGTGAAGCAGGTCGTTGTCTGTGTGGTCACTGATCCAGCCCTGAATGGGAATGGCGTTGTCTAAAAGAAAGAGTCAGAATCTCGTGCTGTTTAACAAATAGAGGAGACAAAAATGGAAAGAGACAAAATACGTACCCTGGTGGAACATGTAGCTCAAAGGACTGTTGTCTAGGATCATCACCTTGCTCAAATCAGGCTCGACAGCACTCAGGTCCTTGATGAAGGCACCGTGGCGGAACGTGCAGTGCTGGCGGTAGTAGCGGGCAGAGAAAAACTTGCGCTCCGACTCCAGCCAGTCAATGACAGGGTCGGCGTATTCTTGCACCGAGGCCGTGAACACAACCAAGTTATACCATTTGCATACTCTCCGCAGAAACTCGTCACAATACGGCCGCTTGTGCACATAGTAGAGAATGGGGTGTTGCGGCCCGGCGCTGGGTTGGCCGCCGATGCCGACAAACGTCGTGTTCAAGCGAACCTCGACCATGTGTCCTGTGCTCATGCGCCCGCCCTTAGACATGCTGTGGATCAGCGTCTCATCGAGGTCGAGAATAAGCGTCTTCTGGTGTGACTTGTCCAGTGGTTCGAGGTTGAGGAAAGAGGGTTGCCGCCGGGGAATAAGTGGCCGTGGTGGCGCCGGGGTGCGAGGGTATTTCGTCAGGGCGCCGGCTGGTGATGTTGGCGACTTGAGTTGCGCGAGGATGTCCTTGGTCACACCACCGCCGCCGTTGTCGCCGTCAAAGCTGCCAGCACGGCTGCCACCACTGCTACCCTGCATTGAAATCGAGGAGGACGAAGACTGTCCCTTGCGGTGCTTCCGTTGGCGTAACGTGTCGTCGTTTAACTTGATCCGTACGGACCGCCGGTTGCTGCTCGAGTTGGACGCGCCTCCACTGCCTGGCCCTTCGTCTTCGCCAGACCGACTGCCAGCTGTACCCCTCCTGCCCGAGCCGCTGTTCGTGCCTTTCCGCCGTTGTTGTGCGCCCTTGGTGTCAAAGTCCGATTCTGATTCAGAAGATACTGCGTACGAGTTCCCACTCGGCATAGAGGATGATGAAAAAAAGCGTCCGCTTCCTGTTCCCGAAGTTGCTGACATTGTGCTGTTCCGTTTAAAGCGCTTCTCGCTCTCTCCCGTAAAGTCGTCTTCTCCGTCACTATATGGGGACAATTTTGATTTCCTGTTGTGCCCGCGACGCAGCCCAAACAGAGCTTTGAAAGGGCCAAGCGGCGAGAAGTTCCCGTTCTCGTCGTAGAGGCAGGCAATCAGATAGACGCCAGGGGCAGCCAAGGTTTGGAGAAACCAATGGAATGAGTTCCAGACGGTAATGGCAATGCGCTTCGGTAGCGAGCGCCACTTGGATAGACGCACACTCCCTGTACCTGCGCTGGCTCCGTGCATGTCCTTTTGTGGGATCAACGGTGTAGTCTCGTCGCTGATGCCAGCCATGGGCGTGCTGCTGTCTGCTGCAGAGTCTTTCTCGACGATGAGGGTGCTGGTGGTACTGCTGGTACCGTTGGAAATGGTGGCGCCGCCTCCGTGACTGTCACGCTCTGGCGTGGTGATTAGGCCGAGCGCGCTGAGGGAGTTGGACCGCGAGGGGATAGATCCGCCGAATGATGTAGACGCATGCGATGATAGTGTGTTGATCGAGTTCATAGTACGACGTATGGTTGTTGATATAAAAAGGTTGCAGATACAATATGCCGCTATAACCACTTGACAGCCATGAAGGGGGTTCTCCGTATTGTTAAACGTGAAGGTTGTTTGCGCGCGGTTGTCGAGGTCGGATTCGCCGGGTTCTCGTGTTCGTGTAGATCGTCGAGGAAGACTGTCGTTCTCGTTGAAGCCGAGTTCAAACAAAAGTTTGTTTAGCAAGTAGAGGCACTCGTTGCGTGGGGGTTGGGCACTCAAAGTCCGCGTCGTCTGTCGGTGAATGTAAGATACGTGTTCGTGTGCTGGACAACGCGCTGCAGGGGTCGAGAAGCGAGAGCACAAGAGGCGAAGTGACGAGACGCGCAAGCAGGTGTTGAATAGCGACACAAATGCGCTCGCCACAATCTAGATGCGCATGGAAACGAGTGACGGGGCCGAGAAGCAAGTCGGGTGGTCGGCGGGAAGATTGGCTGCCTTTTTCCGGTTTGGGGTCGAGGAAATGGAATCCGAATCCGACGAAGGACGAAGAGACCAAAGAGAGCAAAGAGATTGTGCTGGCGCGATGCAAAGGGGGTTGACTGAAGCAGAGGAAAGTCAGGATCGCGATGTATGCGTGCAATGGACGAGGCGACGAAATCGAAATCGAAAATAAAAACCGTCCCAGGGCGGTCGGGCGCTGCAAAAAGGCGGAAAAGATGTCTTCCGCTGGCTGGGTTGTTGGTGAGGAGTTCTGAGGAGTATGAGGCGATGTTCGTCCGGCCGGGGTTTTGGGGCGGTAGTAAGAGTGGTTGAGGGCGAGAGTTGGGAAGAGGAGACGGGAAGAATGAAGAAGGGGGGGAGAAAAGTGGGAGGACTTGGGCGTGCTAATAATAACACGCAGCGAAGTCTGCCCAGGGAAGGCGCGTTCAGCGGGCACCTTACAGAATTACAGGCGGGAAAGAGCGACGGGAGAGGCCTCAACCAGTGTCCTGAAAGGCACGCGCCCACAGCAGTCTTTAGAGGGAGGCCCTCGCGGAGGCTAACAATACGCTGGAAAATCGTTGGGGAAGGAGCGGACAAGCAATAAACGATGCCGCTTTAATAAAATAGGTTGTAAGATGCTCCTGCCCATGTTCGCTTATGGCTTGGCGCGGCACGCAGAATATTGTCAGGGAGAGAAAGGGCGTTCAAAAGCATATCGTCATCTCAGGAAGGAGCAATGGCAGGCATCTACGAATTCGACGGCGCAACTCTGCTTTTTTGCGTTTGTTTTTCTCTGGCTTACCTGGCGGTCCTTTCAAGCAGAACAAGAAAGTGCGGGTGTGCGCAACGGATGCGCCGAACGCCGCTCGTCCCGTAAAAAAGGTCCACGTGAACCGCCGTCTTGGGCCACCTGGCTCTACTTTCTTCTTTTCTTTTTCCACATCCTCTCTCCGACCATTCACAGCAGGCAAGATGGTGCCGACACGACACGCAGTGTCAGTGGGAACCGTACTCATCCTAGAGCGGGTTGCACCAAGTGTCCGGCAGTGGGCATGACAGACCCCAACGAGACCCTAGGCTTTGGGGCCATGGCACCAAAAAAGGGTTGGCAAGGGTCACTTGTTTGTGTTACTGAAGAAGCGCCCAATTTTCAGACGATTTTTAATGTTCACGAAAACTCACGACGAGGACAGCAAATACGGATGAGAATACAAAGGCTGTTCTGATTATTTTGTCGCCCAGGTGTCGTTTTCTTCAGTCTGTGTCTGGCTGCCATCTGCCTTTATTAGAAGCCGAGGGTAAGACGCACAAAATATCTTTTTCTGGGGTTTGTGAAGAAAGCATGTGCTTCTCCTGGCCAAAGCCTGTACAAAACAGGTCCACGTGGGTCTGGCCGTTCTTCAGAGGGACGAGCAGAACACAGACAAGATAACGGCTACCGGAATGGCCACCGGCTTCTGTCAGTGGCCAGTCAGACCGTTGTCGTTATCTTCGGACGAGAAAACTTTAAATTCTACACCGAAGAGGCTCGTTAACGGAAATGTCAATATAAACCGTTGTGAGTACACAGCCGTTGCCGTTGGATCAGGCACAGGACAGCTGCCATCGCTTGCTTGGTTTTCACTACGTCATATCCGTTGGGAGCATGTGCGACCAGGCCTTAGGGTAAAGTGCAACATAATCAAAGTATGCACTGCAAAGCATCAAGTTAGAAAGTTGATGATTGTAACAAAAGAAAACTCGATAGCTGGCAGTTATAATATATACGTCCCGGTGGTGCTGGATGAAATACAGACTAGAATACACAATATAGGCCGGGAGCCAAAGGTCACACCATGGTCGTCCACCAAGGGACAAGCATCGCCCTTCCTCTCCTCCTCCCCTTCCCTCCTCCTTCAAGCGATTGTAGGGTATGCTCTCTCGCCAGATTTGCAACAGCATCTAGAAAAATGCCCCAAACGGGCGTTCAAGAGCCAAAAAGACCGACTGGGGAGGGTACTTAATAAAACAGTCGTCCACTGATGCCTGTCTGTCAAAGCAACATCCTGTCCCTCCCCTCCGTGAAATGAGAAATGCGCATTGTAAAAAGACCAACATCCCGCCATAAACATTACTATTGGTAAATAACATACTCCGAGCAGACACTACTGCTCAGCCTATTCCCCTCGTCAAAAGTACCCGGCATTTTGGTCCAATCAGAAAAAGAAGTAGGCCAACAGGAAACTCAGGAGGACGAGAATGGCCGTCACCTGTAGTGGCACGCCTTCGGTGCCTTGCCGGACCTGCTGCTGCAGCTGAGCAGACGGTGCGGCGGCGGTCGTTGTTGCGTCGGCATCGCCAGACTTCTCCACAGCAGCACCCTTGCGCTGCCGCAGACCGCCGTCTTTGCGCAAGGATGAAATCAGAGCCTCGGCTTCCGCCAGCTTTGCAGTAAGAGCAGCAATCGTCGCATCCTTGTCGTTTGCGGTGGTCGTCGTTATTTGGGCAACGGGTGCCGTCGCCGGCGTGGCAGACACGTGGGTAGCAGGAGAGGGAGAGGACGCCTGCGGGGTGGCAGGCGAGGCAACGCTTCTCGCAGAGGACTTGCGGTCGGTCCAGGCGGCCTCGGGAGACAAAATACCATTCGCCTTGGGCTCTTCGCGCGGCGAGACATAAGCGGGCGGGGGAACGTCGGGTGTGGCATCAACCTGGAAGAGCAATCACGTTAGGCTGCAGATCTCGGGGGAAAAAAAAAACTAAAAAAAACCACCGGTATGGAGCAAAGACTTCACTTACTCCGTTCGTAGCAGTCTGGCGGGCGGGCGTCACGGTCGGGGCAACTGCGTCAGGGTCCTCGGCCGGCAGGAATGAGACACGGATCTTGCGTTCTTGAACATCTGCCTTCTCAACTCTGTCCCACTGTAGGTTGAATAAGACGTTCGTCGTTAGCACTCTAACCATACTATGTGTGTATGGCGAGCTCGGGATATAGCTCGCGTGCTTGGCGAGCTCCGGGGAAACATACGATATCTTGGACGCTGATAAACTCCTTGTCGCCGGTAATGGGCACGGCCTGCACCAAGAACTTGTCACGGCACTTGTAGTCGGCAGCCGGATCCTGCTTCATCGCCTGGAGGAGGACTGCACCCAAGCGTTAGAACATATGAGGAAACAGCACCGCATGGGAAGGAAGGACGGGAGGTACGGACCTGTCACCTCGACCTCGCGGTCGGGCTCAATGCGCCCAGAGTTTGGACGAACACAGTATCTGTAATAAGAAGGAGCACGTCAGTTCTGCAGGCTCACTCCATACACGGATGGTGAGATGCTGCGGGAAACATACTGCTTGGGCGCGGTCGTCTTGACCTTGAAAGCAACAGGCGTCGAGTTCGGGTTCCGAATCTTCAGAGTCTCGGAGACCTCGACAGTGAACGGGCCTACACACAGCAACACAACGCGTCAGTTCCAACAGGCTTCTCCAGCTCGAATGCAGCTTAATCGATGAGAGTGTACGCACGGCGAAAGCCAAGCTCCGCGGGCTCGATCTCGACAGACATCGCGATGTTTCGGGAGTGTGGTAGATGGGAATGAGTTCGGTAAAAGGACAGAAAACGCGCGTTTCGTGCTATAGTCGATGGAATCACGACAGATGAACGCAGCTGGGAAAGCGCAGGCGGACGGTTGTGTGTCGACGAGAAAAGGGGCCAGGCCTGTCGTGGTGTCCTTTTTCCGAGAGGTAATTTGTCGTTCTAAAAAAGGGATGCTCAACAGCGGGTTGTGCTGGTCGAGGGAGGTCGTGAATGCAAGCAGAATCGATGAAAGGACGCAATTAGGAAGCTCGAGCGCGTAGTCGAAAGAGTTGTTGGTGACGATAGAGAGCGGTTGTGTTGTGTTGTTGTTCCTGGCGATCGGGAAATCGAGGACGCTGGATGGCGACGAATTAGTCAATACCAAATACCAAATATTCGCACCAGGGAAGGCTCAAGACGACATCATATGGCCAAGTTTCACTTCGCTGCCGGTCCGCTGACAAAATGGGGCAGGTGCGCTATGAAAATGAACAGAAGAACTGGCAAAATTACCTGTGACAGCAGCTCGAACAGCTAACTTTGGGCGGCTCCTTGCCCATCATTGCCCATCTGGCCTATTCGCCCCCGAATGTCTGTGCGCCAGCAGCTCCTGCTTTCTTCCAGTTGGCGGTGCAACGCGCTGGGAAAGAGCGATCGATCGCTGGAGGCCGTCGACACACCTCCCTACCTCCCTAAAACCCAGCGGGGTGACACTCACGCGACAACGAGGAACGGCCTAAGCACGGCATTTTAACAAGTGCTACAGTGCACAGTTTGAACCCGGCGAGTGCCACTGGCAGGGCTCAGTTTCTTGGTTGGGCTTGCACCTTCCTCAGATGACGACAGCTGGAGTTACCTGGGGTAAGCTTAGTTATCAGGCAATAGCTTAAACGACTTCCCCTCCATTGACAAGCGCACATTCAACAACCATTTATTGACTCTCAAATCATTGTCTGTGTTTGCATTCTGCCGCCGTCGAATCTAGTCTACACTTGCTTTTACATACTGTTTGACTTGGAAACCAATTCTTTTTTCCAATCTGCCGAAGAAACCTCGCACACAACCCCTCGGACTTTCTGTCTCTTCTTTGCCTCAAACAAATACAAACGACAAAACCCACCCAACCTTCACAATGACGCAGTCCGATCTTGAGGTTCTACTCGACATGGGCTTCGAGAAGGAGCGCGCTGAGCTTGCCGTCAAGCGTTCTGGCGGTCTGCAGGGAGCTCTGACGTGGCTCGAGGAGACGCAGGACACGCCGCTGGAAGAGCTCAAGGCTTCAAGTGCCGCGGCCGCAACAAAGGATGGCCCCGATGGCGAGATGGACGACGATGAGGGTGCAACAGCAGCTGCCATTAGCGCGCTCGAGTCCGGCCAGGAGGCCAAGTCGCTCGTGTGCAACGAGTGTGGCAAGAAGTTCCGCAGCCAGGCCACGGCCGAGTTCCATGCGTCCAAGTCGTACGTGGCGCTATAAACACAATCCGTGATTTCTCACCTTTTTTTAGGTGTCATGATCTCGCTTCTTCTAACGCTCGTGAACATCTAGTGGTCATACAGACTTTGCCGAGTCCGTCGAGGAGATTGCACCGCTGACGGAGGAGGAGAAGAAGGCACGCCTGGAGGAGCTCCGGCAACGGCTCAAGGACAAGCGGGCCAACCAGGCGATTGCCGATCGTGAGGACCAGAAGAAGAACGAGGTATGTGGAGCTGGAACACCAAATACCAGGACGAAGGGTTTTACTACTTATTACAAAGGCTAACACCGCATCACCGCCAGAAAATCCGCATGAAGGCCACCAAAGAGACCCAGGACATGAAGGAGGAGCTGGAGCGCAAGGAACGGATCAAAGAGGCCGCGAAAAAGCGTGCTGAAAAGGTTGCCGACGCTGAGGCCAAGAAGCGGATCAAGGCTCGCATTGAGGCTGACAAGGAGGAGCGCCGCCAGAAAGCCGAGCAGGCCAAGGCCGCTCGTGAGGGTCGTGCTGCAGAGACGCAAGCTGTACCAGCAGCCTCTACTGGTGGCCTGGCAGCCGCCGTTGCAGCTTCATCGTCCTCCTCGTCGAGTCAGGCCCGTCTCCGTTTGCAACTGCCGACAGGAAACGTCATGAAGACTTTCGACGCTGAGGCCACGCTTTTCGAGGTGGCCCAAGCCTTGGAGGCAGATGACAACTTCAAGGCCACCAAGTTTGAACTCACATTCCCACGCAAGATGTATGAGGGCGCTACTGACCTGAGCAAGACGCTCCGGGAGCTGGGCCTGACGCCCAGTGCTGTGCTCCGGGTGCAGTAGTCAAAAATTTACCGGGAAGGGTTGTATTATGGATAGAAAGGAGAACGAAAGAATATTATTTTGACAGCAAGCGAGGAAGTAGCGAATATACCAGGTGCTAATGAGCATGGCCGTATGGGTATTGGAGTTTGTATAGGATCCACCCAAGCAATACAAAAGTGAGAATTTGAACGGGGCACAAATTGTCGTATCAAAATTATTTTTGAATGTTTCTTCTTTTCATTTCTGGGTCGCAGTATTATTCCGTGGCCCAGTTCCATCAGCACCTGTCTACAAATCACAAGCACGCCATCATACAGTGAACATTCAGCACCATGCCATGGCTCCATGAAATCCATCACAAGCCCTGGCTCCGTCGTGCCGTTTTGGCAGTCCAGGAAACGCCCTGTCTGCTCCCCGCACGAATCGACCCGTGTTGTTTTTTGGTAGACTTTTTTAATTTTTTTATAACTTTTTTCTGCCGTTGTGAAAAGTACAAAAACCAGAAGGGCGCCCGGAGGGTTAACACCAATGATACCCCATCCGTTGTAAGATTCTTCCTCTCCGCTCCAGTTCTATTTTGAGTTTTTTCATATGAAAAAGAGAGGTCGAGGCAAAGTCGGGAAAAATTGAAAACAAACGAGAAAGCGATGCGCTTAGTCGAACAGACCGAAGCCCATGTCGTCGTCGGACTCCTCCTTCTCTGTGGAATAGGTTAGCGCGTGTCTCTATTATTGCAAAGAGTAGCCTGACTGCAGCATGTGCAGTCAACGTCGTCGGATCGTCTTGATACGTACCCTCAACCTTCTCCTCCTCCTTGGTCTCCTCGGCAGCGGCAGCACCGCCAGCGGCGGCACCGGCAGCGGGGGCAGCAGCGCCGCCACCCGAGCCGACGTTGGACAGCAGGTCCTTGACCTCCTTGCCCTCAAGAGCCTATTTGATGCGAGTTAGCAAATTGCACCGTGGCGGGTTGGTGCGTCGGCAAGTCAAAAGAAAGGCAGTCGGCATAGTATGGGTCCGTTGTCGTTCTCTGGTCGTCTCGTCATCCTGTAGGATCGCCCCGTCGTTCAACTCCATAACGTTGTCTTCGACTTGACAGCCCATACCGCTTCGATCCTTTCTTTCGACGTGGCTCGACTCGGTTGTTGCGGTTTGTAGTTCGTTATCGTACCTTGGCGAAGAGCTGGGCCCAGATGGGCTCAACCTCCTGGACGTTGGCAGCCTTGATGAGGGTGTTGATCTTGTCGGCCTATATCATTGTAAAAAATCCAGTTAGTCCTACATCGAAATTGGTGTCGAGACACGTAAAGTGCCGGCCAGGATACTGCTCCCGCGAATTCGACACGCATCAAGCCTCGGATCCGGTAGATGCAATCTCCTCGTCCCTCCAGGGCTCCTCGTCGTCTCATGTCGCTCGACAGCAGCATCTCGGCTCGGCAGGAAAGGCGGCGGGGTGAAAACGCACAGTGATCTCAACGCCGTCGTCGGCGAGGATCAGCGCCGCATAGGACGTGGCAAGCTCAGCAGTAGACATCTCGAAAATGTTGTGGTTGTTGTTTCGTGGGATAGAAACGAGGTTTCGATGGTGGTTGTTTAATGCGAATTCTTCAAAATTCAAAAGCTGCGTTGCGGGTTGGTCGAAATGGGACTTTAATTTTTTTTCTCCTACTGGCCTATTCCAGTCAAAGCCCAGTCTAACTTGCAGAAAAAATGGCACCAGAGGGTTTGTGTGCGCCAGTGGAGAAACCCTTACCAATTTTGCAGCCAATAATGCCTGCCTCGGGATCCGGCGGTAGCTCGGTGCGCGGAAAAACAGAAAGACCGCATTTAAGCCGAGCTCCCCAAAATCCTGCGATAAGCGATAAGAGCATCATGTCCCTTACATAATCTCACGATGAGCCCCTCCTTCCTCCCCTCTCAAAAGTGCCATCCGCCAAGCAGCTTAAATGAAAAGGTCCAGGCCCACATTTCCCCCCAATGACGCTCTCTCCAGGCTCTCAGGCTCTGTAAGAACAGTCAGTGGCTGCCAGCTGACGTCTTTTTCTGCGGGACAAAGAAAGAGCGACCTAGAGCATCACAGATCGCAGCCTCTGCAGTGCATGCGACCTCTACTTTAATGGCCTAAACACACTGCAAGAAGGAGCAACCGGGACTGCATTCTGACATGCACTGCAGCTGCAACTCACACGTAAATAAAAACAGAAACACATACAATTAAGGCATATGAAGCCAGCCTGCAGTCCCAAACGACTGCCCTCCTTCCCAATCTCCTGTGCAGCACATCCTATTCATTCCGTGGCTGCTCAATTAGACTCGAACTAGGCCCGTCCGAGGATCGCACCTGCTCAAAGAGCCCGAGAACGATAACCTTTTCTGGCAAACAAGCTCAACTACGACTGAAGAAGTAATTGTCGCTGTCGCCTTCCAGATCCATTTCCTTCTCTCCATAACAAACAACAATCTCGAGCATACATTACCATATCGTTCCGACATCATTGGCGGTCAATTCGCGATAGTATTTCGCCCCCTTCTATTCCATATTCCTAATCACAAGAGCTTCTTGGCCTAGCCGCTGTCTGTGTGCTGCGTATCAGCCTGTGGGTACCGCCTTAAGCATCTCCCGTTCCCCCACCTCTTCTCCTCCCTTGGGACGAAGTCTGGCCAGCCAAAGACCTCTGCGCCGACGCAACCCATTTTGACGACATCCGAGACAGCATTGCATTTGCAATTTTGTTTCTGTTATATTCTCTTTGAATTTCTTAACTTTACGTCTACCACTCGCACCCCTTCTAACCCGTGTCTGTCGCAAAGAAAACAGCAAGAAACCTACAAAAATGGATACACCGGCTATTCCGGCGCCACGGGACGCCCACGAACGTGAGATCCTCGCCAACCTCGAGTCGATCCGGGACCGCCTGCTGCTGCTCAAGCAGGACCGCACTAAGTATATCCGCAGCCAGGACGTTCTCGAGCTGCACAACGAGACTCTCGAGCAGGTGCGCCGGTTGCGCGAGGTGCGCGCAGGCCGCAACGATGGCGAGAACAGACGTGAGTGACGCATCCACCCAAGTCTCAGTCGCATGGTACGCCTTGGATCTTGTTTGCAGTCAACTAACTTTCTTTTCTCTCAACATAGTGGACCGGGTGCTTGAGAGCTGCTTCCAGCTGCTTTCGCTTTTCTTCATGACTATCGGCCGCACCAGTGAGGCACCGGCAGCCTATGCGCTGACATCCACCATCCGCCGTCTTCTCGACCATCTAACCGAGGCGAATCTGTACTCCGCTAAGGACCTGGAGAGCATCACACACACGCTCGAACGGCTGACGTCGATTGTCCACAACCCCGACTCAAACAGCTCTCCGTACCTCACAGAGCTCATGGTCCACCGGTCGACCAATGCAAGGTGTCTATCAACAAATTGCAGGACAAGCTGCAAAAGCTGGAGAAGCCATTGCCAGCGGTTCACGAGAAGCTCATATCTATTTTACGGTCAATGTCGCTTGCAAACACAAAACCAAGAGTATGTCTCTATTGTGTCCCCTCTCTGCTGAAGCTGGGCCAAGTCATTTGCTAATGTCATGCAGTTCCCTGTCAACGAAGTCCAAAAGTACAAGTCGCAGCTCAAGGAAATCGACGAGCACCGCACAAACGGCGATTATGTCAACGACGAGGGCAAGGTACCCACAGGTATCGACGAGGTCTCTGAGCTACTCGGCAGATGTCTCCTATGGGCCGACATTGTCCTAGAGCGCAAGGGCGTCATTCCCGACGAGTTTAAGCCGATGTACGAGACGCTTGTCGGCATCCGTAACGAGCTCGAGAAGTTGTCGATTACACAGGCTTGGTCGCTGCGTGAGACAGATTTGTACGATTTCCAGCGCCAGCTCGACAAGTTTGACGAGGCTCGCGTGGACGGCAACTGGCTAGATGAGGAGGGCAAGCCAGCCGAGCTTTACGTCCAAAGGGTACGTTATCTTCCACCTACTATCCGGTCCTGAAGCAGTATGCTAACATCAACAGACATGTCTCTATCTAATCCGCCGCAGCTACGGCTTGGTCTACTCGCTCATGATTTCGTCTGAGCCCGTGTCGGAGGCTCTTTTACCAGTATACAATCAGCTACTGACCCTCAAGCGGTGCTTGCAGGAGGTCAAAGACTCTGGGGGTGTCTCTTCTCCACGAGAGCTGTACCCGTACAGCATGAAGGCATGTTAAGACCTTATCCTCTCACTCTAAATGATGATCACTATAGCTACTAACATCATTCAGCTCAACTCCATCGATAACATGCGTGTGGACGGCAAGTTCATGGTCGGTGGTGATATCCCGAAGGCCAAGGGAATGTCACAGAGCTCCTTGCAGAGTGCTTTGAGCTCAACTACGAGCTTCGGATAGATGCCGAGGATAAGGCTACCGAGGACAACGACTAAGCCTAAAGTTATGTTGTGCTGTTATTGCTGCTGTTGCTTCTGCTGTTTCTGTTAATGTTTTTATTTGCCTTCTTTTTGCTGGTTTATAATATTTCTTGGGAGGGGTTCGTCACATCGATTTTGGTCGCCTTTTGATTTTCTTCCCCCCAGTTGGTTCATGGTGTGCTGCTACGTGACCTGTCCGCAATTTATTTTTCATATCTTTTTTTTTTTTTGGATTCTGCATTGTTTTGTTCAGTCGGCTAGTCGATATATTTCCTCCTCGTTGTCTTCCTGGTTCTTCTTTCTTTTGAACTTTGTGGTTTTCGAGACTTAATATTTTTAGTTGGAGGTTAAGGGAAAACTTGTACCAGGAACCAAGCAGTGGTTGTTTGTGCCCAGACAAGGCGTTGGTCACGGTCTGTTGTTACTTTTGCTTACTTCCAGACACCAAGTGTCTCTTTCTTGTCTATTTTCTCATTGCGAGACAAAGAGGCTTGGTATGAAATTGGGGCAAAAATCTTGGTTTGGCAGAGACAAGCAAGGGTATCATTATTGCGAACACATTGGCACGTTGGTTTCTCAAACTGGAAAAACATGATAGTTGATCATTTCACATTTCATAGCTTTAATTCGATCCCAAATCAGATTATGGTGACCTAATTGGAGGCATCTGGCCATAATCCAATATGACAGCTCTTATTGTTCCCGATGTCATATTTACGGCAGACGGAAAGCAGTCTTGAGGGCGTAGATCTGGGCCTATAGCTATGTGTCAGTAAAGGAAGTAATCGACGGCAGTCCACACTCTAGCACGTGCAACTTACGTTCGCAACGTCCCAGACACCAGCCTCGACGTAGACGTCCTTCTTCAGGAACTCGATAACCTCCTCCTTGGTATCGGCCAGGATGATGACAGTGCTGCCGGCAAAGGGGAAGGTCTTGGGGTCGTTGGGGTCCGTGGGCTTGTCGTGCATGATGGCGCCTGGGTGAGAGTTAGAGGATAGAAAACAGAGAGAAGAGGACGGCATATCATAATGGTATCGCATGTCTAGATGCACGGAGCATGGAGGGTAGTGGCAAGGTGGGGCAACATACCACCAAACTTGAGCTTGCTCTTGGACGACTCGAGGTTGGCGAAGTGAGTGCTGGGGCACAGTAGAGTTAGCGGACGATATTAATAGCCAGGTACACAGATGCAGCTGTCCTTTTTGCTGAGAGAGAGAGAGAAGAGGGAGAGCGATTAAAGATGAGAAAAAAAGACGAGAAACATACGGGCGGACTTCGAGACGCTTCTCGATCGTGTTTGGGAAGTCAGGGACAATGGCAAGCCATTCGGTCGTGGGCGTGGTGGTAGCCATGGTGCGATGTAGTTGCTGGAGGCGGAAGACGCTGTTGTTGGTTGTGTTGGTAAATGGGCGAGCTGCTACGACAAGAGGCGAGGTTGAAGAAGAGAAGCGGAGGAGGCGGGCAGCCATTGGATCTTTCCTACGATGTATATACCACGAGGTGTTCTCAGGTGAAGCAGGAGGGAAGTACGGCGTCAGAAAGAGGGCGGTAATAAGAAGTGAGAAGCGGAAGGCGCTACGGATTTAAACAACATAAATCGTGGATATTGGGCAAGTGCGGAATTGCTACGAAAGGGCGCGTGGTCTCGGGTCCTAGCTTCCTAACCAGTAACCAGCTATTATTATGACACTTTTTCTGGCCCGCTCGTTCTTTCCTTTCTGAAAAATACAGCTTGGCTTCGCTTTGTGTCGGGGGAAGGATCACCGTGTCGGAGATCGGAAGGGGAGTGAGGAAAAGGAGGGGTCGCTGGGGAAGGCGCGCCTGAGAGCGGAGTGGCGCCCTTCACAACGACAAGGCCCTCCAAAGCTCCTGGGTGTGGAGGGAGGTTCCTGCCCCCCGAGAACGGGGAATGGTGGAGTTGGGACTGTATTGTCTTTTCCCGCAATTGCGTGCATGCCGTGTTTAGCTGGTTTGACTCGGCTACTATTATTGCAGGCAAGTGCACCCAAGTCTGCCAGTAGCCGCGCCTAATAGAGATGCATTGTAAAAAGAATAAAACAGAATCCAAAAGAACAGACAGATATTGGGACAAAAGGTCCCGAAAATAGTCCGCCCACGAGATCTCATAGTCCCCCATATAAGCACACCATGGTCTGAGTCTTTATCATATCTTACAGACTAGACGGTTGAAGATGTCAAGCTGCCATTGAGCTTATGTCTCTCTTCTCCCAGTCTTGTCCTCCTTTGACTCGAGCTGTCATATCAAGAAACAATGGGCGAAAGAGCTCGGTCCTGCTTTTTATACGAGCCCTGGATGTTGCAGTCCATACGGCTGCCAGTTGCCCGACCATCAGAAGCATCAGATTGGTTTTTATGATCATATCTCTGCGGACAAGAGCCGCTCATTATTCTCACCGTTCGGGCCACAGCCAACAGTGAGCAGCTCACGTCATACTCTCATGTTGCAACATGAAAAAGTCTTATCAACAATTCTCCGTGAGAGAAATGTTAGCCGCTGTTGGCCGTGTTGACTGTTGAAAAAGGATCGACCATTCAGGTACGAGAAGTGTCGTAGGAGTGCTCGACAGTGGCCAATTGGTGCCGTAGCTCACACCTAGCGGTGGTGTTCAGGCCTGAGGCACCCAACCAGCCAGACCAGGTAAGCTCCAAGTCCAGTCACATGACCTGACCAATCGAATGCGCGGCTTTTTGGGCTGACTGGCCTGCTCCATAATTCCCTCTCCTGCCGGTGCTTTTACGTTCGGCCTGGCGGGAATTTGAGGAAGTTTTGCGGGCAGGAGCCAAGGTGCTTTCTTGCCAGTAAGGACTCAGGCGTGAAAATTAGAGACGACACGAAATCGAAACCACACCACACCACGTTGTGCCAACATCGCGAATTGATCACCACCTCTCGTCTCTCGACAACCACAACTCCACTCCACCCCCAATTGGATCAATTGAACCCCTCTGCACAAAATGTCGTACATATCGCTGGCCCCCTTCATCCGCTCGCAGCCGTGGCTGAACAACCTGCTCAAGCCCGTCGCCAACTGGTACGTCGGTCTGTCCGGCTACCGCCAGCTCGGTCTGCGCGCCGACGACCTGATCCCCGAGGAGAACGATGTCGTCCAGCAGGCCATCAAGCGCCTTCCTGCCCAGGTCAACTACGACCGCGTCTACCGCATGCGCCGCGCCGTGCAGCTGAGCTTACAGCACAAGCTGCTGCCCAAGGACCAGTGGACGAAGCCCGAGGAGGACACCCCGTACCTGCTCCCGCTCATCAAGCAGATTGAGGCCGAGATCAAGGAGCGCAACGAGCTGGACACCATTGAGATCATCAAGAAGCACTAAGCCAAACGTGCTGTGGGCGATGATGGTTGACACGGGGCGATGAAAAGGGGAGAGGGATGCTAGACAGGGAGATGTTGAGGGGTCGGAGGAGGGAATTGGACAATGACGGAACGGCTTCGACGACAACCGACAACGGCGACTACGGCTACGGCTACGGCTACGGCAATGACGAGACGACACACGACATTGACGGCTGCCGAAATCGACAAATATACCAACTAGCCCCATGACGCAATAACCAGGGCAAGGGGTACCGGATACCGAGAACCATGTTCCAGCCACAACCGCAACCTCCCCCAAGGCCTCTCCATCTTCTGTGCCTTGCCGATCTCTGGCGGAAGTGTGAAGGGAGAGCGAATGGGCCTGTCGGGAGTTGACAGGCCAGTTTGTGCATAGAAATCCAGGATTGGATAGGCCCAAGGAATTGGGATAGATGGATGGCGACCTGCGTTTCCTGTTTTGTATCATATACGCACATAGAAGAACTCCAAAAAAAAAAAAGTAACCTTCTAATCATATCTTGAAGATGCCATTCACAGTTTGTGTAGTGGGGGTGACGGGATGGTATGTACTCTGTTTGTTAAGAGCAGCTATGTGCACACACATCACTGTAAATTATGTCAACATCGCAATGCAACAACAAAAGGAAGGGACGCACGAGAGCTCAAAACCGAATTCTATATTAGCTATTACGCCAAAGAAAAGACAGAGCGAACACAGAGATCGGACAGGGAATGACCAAAGAAAGAGCCCGAATATAAACACCACGACACTAAACAAGAAAAGACAAAAGAAACAGATAACAAAAGACACAAAGCCCAGGAACTTTCCCTGGGTCTGTTTCATGCCGTCCGGCTTCTTGCCAGAGAATTTCTGTCCACCCTCCTAAATAAGTGTAGGTGCCTGGATGTTTCTAAGTGCTAGCCGGCTCTTGCAAACCCATGAAAAAACGCCAAGTAGATATCCGAGTCTCCTAGGTAACAAGCGAATTAGGGTGTGTCTGAAGTGATAAAATTTGATTTTTTTTGAGCGCAGTTGTTGACGTCCTTGGAAAACAATGATAAAAAAAGGTCTGTATAACATAACAGTGGGGGACAAAAAGAGACAGAGAAAGAAAAAAGCAGCCGATGTAGTAAGAAAATCCGCCCAGAACACCGTAAAACGCCTCGTTCAGACGAACAAGTCGCATGTAATATGTGGTAATAAATATGATAGTGTGTTGTGTTTCGTGTAGAGGAAGAAGTGGATGGGATGGGGAGGGGTAGAGTGGGTGAGAGCGAAAGGAGTGGGGGAGAACAGGCGCGTTTATGCGTTGCCACCCTTCTCCTCCGTGTCAATGTGCCAGACGACGTAGTTGGGCAGGCCGTAGACGCCGTAGCCGGCACGCTTGGCCATCTTGGCGAAACCTTCCGTCTCGGCCTGGTTCTCGAAGGCGTAGCAGGGAAAGTTGATGCCGGAGCGGTGGACATCGGCCTTGACGAGAATGTTCACACCTCCGACGCCGTCGAGCTCCATCTCCTCGTCCTTGTCGTTGCGCCAGTCGCCCATGCGTGCCATGTAGGTCCGGCCAGTATCGTACTGCTTGTAGCCTAAAATTGTTATGTTAGTACGTGATCTGTCTCCAATGTGTTGGATAAAAAATTTGGTGTTGGCTTACCCTCTGCAAGAACGACATCCTTGTCGAGACTGTTAGTCAGTCTCCGGCCCTTGTCCGACTCGACCCAGGAGTTGTAGTCAACTGCGCACAATGTTAGCATGTCAAGTTCCAGTAATGTCCCGGCGTAGCTATGATTCAGGGTCTTGTCTTACATCTTCCCTCAATGTCGCGACCGTCTCTGTAACGGTGGAACCAAATGTCTGTGTCGAATGTTAGTGACTGGAGGAACATAATACAAAAAAAGCGTGACAAGGAACCGTACTGGGAACAAGAACGTCGCGGTCGTGGGCGACAAAGTCCTCAATGATCGTCTCGGGGCTCTCGACGATGTCGACATCGCGCCAGTACACCCAAGAGTGGGTGGGCTTGAGTGCAGTCGACAAAAGGTAGTTCCGGGCGCGGCCGAGGGCCTTGCGCCGGGGACCCTGTGCCTCAAACGAGTGGCGCTCCTTGACGTCCTGGCTGAGGTGGAAATCAAAGTCCTTCTCAACAACCATGGCACTGTTGAAGGAGTCCGGGCGCTTCTGGATGCGGTCAAGCTCCATGGCCAGAACAGCCAGTGTGTCGTCAGCCGAGTCGGACACGAGGAAGGCGAGGTCAATGAGGTGGTGCGGGTAGGTGAGTTCCGAGATGAGCTCAAAGTACTTGGACAGGTAGCGAGAGGCGTCCTTGATCGGGTGAGGATGAGCACCCGCTCCTCGTTGGCGGCAGCCTTGCGAGTCGAGTGAACCGGGTTCAAGTTCACATGCTCTATTGTCGTTGAGTTAATCGTCAGAGGCGCGTGGTGGTTGAAGATGACCGGCGTCTGCACCCGGGCATTCCACGAGGCTTGCTCATTAGGCGTCATCTCCATGGGGGACTTATTTGGGCCCCAGCAGTAGAAGCTGTGGTGGAGAAGGATGTCAGTCACATTGAAGCTTTGAGCCCCGCGATCGTCCATCGCGTCTATAACAAAACGAAAAGTAGACAAAATAAATAAAGGGCACGGCGACGGAAAAAGTAAAACCCACCTTTGCATCTCTGATGCAGAAGAACGAATGCCACGCCATAATAATAAAATGATGCTGGCAATGGCAATAAGAAGCAGAAACCGCGTCTTTGTCAAGAAGACAATGACAGCACGCGATGGAGGCAAGTTGGCCTTTGCGGCCTTCCAGTTGAGTCCGCCCTTGGGGAGTAACATTGTGACTGGATGTGCGAGGTGCCGGCACAACAAAGTACAGGCGTATATAGGAAGGGTACAGAATTGTGTGCGCAGTCAAGGACAGCGAGTGGATGCTATCAAAAAGCCTGTCGTTCGTATCGGCAATGCGGAGATATCCTTTTCTTCAAAGAGTCGTCGTTTGTTGAGTCTCGGTAGCGACCGTGTTTTGTCTTCTCAATGACTATCTGTCGATAGAGACAAAAACGACAGCACGAGGGCTATTGATCGGATTGTCGAACGAAGACAGAAAGAGGTCGCGTGCTGGGAAAGAATGTCGTCAAAAAGAGTTGAGGTTATCGCCAGCCAATTTACGCGCGAGATTTTTCGCGTGCCACGCCAAGAGACAGCGAGTCTATGTCAACCAAAGATGACAGGTAGTCGCAGTGCCCAAAAAGAAGCCTTGATGCCAAATGATGGCGAGAGCAAGATCCGGAAACGAGTGACGATGTGTGGAATTGATGGGAATAAGCGTGACGTAGAGCGAGTTTTGGAGGAGCGCAGATTAGATCGCGGTTCGTCGGTTTTGGGGAAGATAAAAGACGTGGACGGGGCCCAGTTGTCGTTCTCATGTATTCTGACGCAGCCGGGTGTGAGGGAGATACTATGCCAGTCGACGGAGGCGAGAGAAGATGTCGTCGAGATGCGAAGCAATGGAAAAGGGAAGCGTTGAGAGGAGGGAGGGAGGAAAAGAGACAGCGGAGCTTAGCTGTTCAGAAATCCCACAGTCAGGCGCGGTCGTGCTTGCCATATTCTGCGGAAGATACCAGTTTCTGTCTACGTCGTATGGATACTGGGGTACTTTTTGAGCAACCAAGCGAACAGGGAAGGAGCGACTGATGGGGGTAGGCCCAGGCCCGCTGGGTTCTAGGCCAGACGGTCGCTAGAAACATCTTCCAGTGGGTGAATTGCACTGATGACGGGGCATTCGTCTTCGGGCGTGGGTGATCAGATTGATCGTGTCCAGGGAGGGAAGGGGCTAGGGGCAGGATTGGGGAAAGGCACTTGTGCCAATCAGGGGCAGGCAAAGGGGCAGAAACTGGCGGTGGTCCGGTGGGGCCGTTCAAATTTCTTTCAACCCTCTGACGCGGTCACTTATTGTACCAGGTACGTCGTACTTACGTCGTACTCCGCTCACTCTCGTACTGTGCTCTGAGCTCTGCAATTGCGACGCACCTGCCCAAAGGTGGCCCTGCCACGCGCTGGAGGTCTCCGCTTCTCCCCTTGCGATTCTTTTTTCCTCCGCTCCTTCCTTGGGTTAATGGGGCCGTAATTTGCAAAAATAAATCGGGAATGAGCGACTGGCGGCTGGGCTATTGCAAGTCAATCTCGAAGAGAGCAGATAGAAGTATTAAGGTTTCTGGCGGCGAGCGGGTATGAGAGCCCGCGAAGATTCTACAGAGTGGCCAGGCCATGCCCTCGATGCTTGGCGGAACGGAAATCTCGAGGCGTGAGAGATAAGTCATCTCTTTCTCACACGGAAAGGGCGGGATATCATGCGTGTTGCAGTGGGCCGCCTCGCTGCCCTTGCGACGCTGGGAGGCCTGCATCCGAGTCAACGCCGGTGGCCGTCTTCGTGATATATCCAGATTTGTACATCAACCAGGGAGTTCTAGAATATTGTTGTCAATAAATGTCGAAAAGAAAGGAATGATTGCAGGCATTGCTTGACACGTCGTACAAGACATTGTTCTCGAAGTCGGACAGCGGAAGTACCAGTTACCTCATGGCAAATGCCACATTTCCAATTTAGCGCAGGTGCATTTTCACTGCCCCTGCAGGACGGGGAAAGAACCGCCCATGTCTGCACAGTGCACTATGAAAAAGAAAATAAAAACGGGAGGGAAATGTGTTGATAAGGCGGCGTTGATAAGCCACGATCAAGCAACTGTCTTTGCAATACCCAGATCAAAAAAGACGGCCTCTGGCCATTTCGCATCGAATCTGGAATCACAAAAGAAGGTTCTGTGAGAAGACAATTGCTATCTGAAAAAGCAGTAACGTCGTATGAAGAGCTTGCTACAGTAGAAATACAGTTATTAGAGAGGCCTCTGTACTGTGTAGTTGCCTCCTCGTACCTTTCTAACAGGTTTTTCATCCGCTAACACTCAACATACAAAGGAAGGCGTAGCCCTGCAACGGGCAAGAACGGCAAGGAAACCTTGGTTTTCTGCAGCATGCACTGCGGGCAAAGAAGCACTTTTCAGGTCGCTACTGCGTCTTTCAGTAAGTCGTAACTGCCTTCCTTGCTCCGACAGAGTATGTCGTACTACTTTACGGAGTATAAATGTCACATACAGTATTAGTAGACTGGCCCTCCTCTCCCTTCGCTCCTTCCGTATATACACTACCCATCTTCAGCAGGAGAAGGAGGGGACGAAAATGCGATGCAGACAAAAACGTCCCAACAATAAGAGAATGGCAGTCAGCAAACGGCCGTGCTGTTCCTTTCGTCTTACTGTGTATGTCGCGCACACGGCCACTGGTCGGTCGTAACGACAGAACAGATAGAGCCAGCACCAAGAGCCTGCTTGTCCCCCAGCGCAGCCTCCCTACAACGGCGGTCGATCGAGATCCCATGACCTTCTCCAGACTGAAACCCCAGCAAGCAATATCATCTGTGCCCACAGGAGGCAGGTGCCACTGCGGTAAGATTAATGACAGGGAAAGCACCTGTCAGCAGGGCAACATTATCATTGCATAGCTCTTGCCTTAAAATACTGAGTAACTTCCCTTTCTTTCTTCCCCGTAGAATATATATCTCTCCTGCAACGGCCTGTCCTTCGGCAACTTCAGGCTGTGTTTCGCTGTCAGAATCCTTCGACTTCAGGCTCAACAACTCAGGACAACCCCCATCACTAAAATACAAATACAACCGCCCGGGGCCATATCTTTGCAGAAAACTAACTCTCCAAACAGCTATCCCCAAACGTGGCCGGTGTCCTGCAGAACTGCCAAGACGCCCCAAGACACTTTAATTGATCACGTGATCGGGCGACAGAGGTTGGCGTCCTGGCAACGCGATGACCAACCAAAGGCGCGTAGTTGATCCGCCAAGCTGACAGGCTGCCGGTCGCTCTCTCCTCCTTGTCGGCCGCAGAAACGTTGCTTTTGAACTCGTGCCTTCCCTGTGAAGAATCGTGTTTTAGCCTTCTTTTAATATATTACTATTCCGGCGTAAATCACAACCCTCAAAATTCCAGAACAACTCCAACAACGCACTCGTCTTCTCAAGTTCCGCATGCCCTCCGGCTTACAAGGCTTCAAGCATCTGCGCACCGGCGGTCGCTGCCAGCTCTATTTTTCTGCCTCGGACCTCACTCGATGCGATTGAAAACCTTCACACCCTGAGCCCCATCTCTCCCCAGTCAGTGGTGCGTTCCACTTTGCGCAGCAAAACGACGTCATTGTTATCCCACGGACAGCTTCAGAGCATGGCCTCTGTTGCACCAATGCGGCGGTCGGCACGGCTGAGCACTGGCAGCACCTCCGCCAGCCCGGCCCCGGTGTCAGCCAATACGACGACAAAGACAAAGACTGTGGCCGCCACAGTCTCTCGCAAGAGAAAGACCACTGCCGGTTCGGAGGTTGTTTCTGTCTCGGAGGTCGTCGCCACATCCATCGCTGCTCCGGCGATTCCACAGGAGGCAGATCTGCGTGCCCGGCCATCTACGCCACCGCCCAAGAAAAGGCGTGGGCGTCCGGCTGCCGAAAAGGATGCCGCCGCTGCTGAAGACCATCCAGTCGTGCCGACGACGCCATCTCGCATCACCAAAGCCGAGTCTGAACCTTCCACACATCAAGAGCCACCAGCCACGCCCAAAACTCCGCGGCCAAGGCACCCCGTCGTGAATCGGCTGGCAAACCCAGACATATCCAACGCTCCACTCATCTCTCCCGAGACGTCGCGTATTGTGTCGGCCCTGCCGCTTGACAGCCTCAACACACCGGCTGCCAAGCAGAAGACGACTACCAAGAATATTTTGGACGAGGCTTGCGCACACTTGATTACCGTAGACCCGCGGATCAAGCCGGTCATTGATGCGCATTACTGCAAACCCTTCAGCCCGAGTCTCTGGCCGAGAAGGTCGACCCTTTTGAGAGCCTGGCCAGCGGCATCATCAGTCAACAAGTCTCGGGTGCCGCTGCTCGGGCCATCAAGAACCGTTTTGTCGACCTGTTCGAGAAGGAGAAAGACCAAACGTTCCCGCACCCGTCGCAGGTGGCCGTCAAGTCTATTGAGGAGCTGCGGTCGGCGGTCTGTCGCAGCGCAAGGCTGAGTACCTCCAAGGGCTCGCCGACAAATTCGTCAGTGGCGAGCTGACTACACAGCTGCTTGCCGATGCACCTTATGACACGCTCGTGGAACGGCTTGTCGCTGTGCGCGGCCTCGGCCTCTGGAGCGTTGAGATGTTTGCCATGTTCGGGTTGAAACGTATGGATGTCTTCAGCGTCGGCGACCTCGGCGTGCAGCGTGGCATGGCCGCCTTTGCCGGCCGGGACATTGCCAAACTCAAAAGGGCTGGCGGCACGGCCACGAAAAAAAATGCAAAGTGGAAGTACATGACCGACAAGGAGATGGTCGCCATGGCCGAGCCGTTCAAGCCCTACCGAAGCGTCTTTATGTGGTACATGTGGCAGGTCGAGTCGGTGGATGTTAGCACGATGGGCTGATGATGAAGGCTGGCCCTATATTCCCGCGAGTGTCGTCTGTATGCGCCCTCTGTCTCTCTCTCTCTCTCTCTCTCTCTCTCTCTCTCTCCCAGTTGCTTCCTGTGTGTTGAAGATACATGTCCAGGGTTCTGACCAATGTTGTAACTTTATATTAATACGCATTTATGTCCGCTTCCATCATTTTGGTGTGTGTGTTTTTGTCCCGTGTTAAAGCTTAACCTATGTTTATCGTCAGAACCCAATTCACTTGTCGCATGCTGAGTTTCTATTTCCTATCGCCGCATTTACTTCCATGGAACTAGACCGGCGACTGACGTAATGTGGTCGAAGCGAACGGATAGCAATGGGAAGTGTGTGTCTTGTGTCAAGCGATATTTACTGCGGGAAATGCTGTCGGGAGAGTGCCGTTCCATTAAAAAAAAATCAAGTGTAGATGAACTCGACGCAGTCGATACACACACTTTCTTTTCAAACCCGTGTATGCCAGCCCTGGGCTGGGTGAGGATGCAAACAGACATTATGAGGTGCATCAGCAACTGGGGATAACCTCAAGTGTGAAGGTACAAATATTGTGTTCCGTTTCCAGATGCACTATTATCCGCCTCCTTCCCTTCCCATCTACCTCCGTTGTGGCTTTCTCTCACAAACGGAGGCTGTGTATACAACAAACATACCAGTACACTGCCGCAACCCTTAACTCACCCGTGTGGTGGCGTCCGAGACGTCTAACGAACACATGCCAGTCGACAACCTCATCTCGAAAACAGAGCAGACCCCCCTCCATCACAAAAAAAACATGCCGCATGCCAGCTGTCTGTTGAAAAAGAAAGCAACGTGGATACTTAGATACACACTCTTTTAGGTATGCAGCGTTTGCTGTCTGGTCAACATGGCACGGTGACATTGTTTTATTTGTAGAGGTCGTTTTGTACACATACACAATTGCGCAATTATTGATGATGTTGTTGTTGTTTTTGTTTTGTTTTTTCTTACTTCTAACTTCTTATTTATTATTTATCATTTATTTTTAATTATATCTGGAGTGGAAGAATTACCTTCAAATAAAATAAAATACAACTGTGATATGAGACAATAGAAACCGACAAATGCAAACAATTCTGACAATTTACATGGCCTCCTTTTAAGTAGCAAACCATAAAAAATCAAAGAAAGATGTGTGTCGTGTAAACAGATTGACCCACCTCATCAGCACGAGAACGCGCGGAGTGCTAATCACAGCACAACACCATTGAAGTTGAAGTGAGAGTAGATATACGTACAACCTCGAGGCACGGCGGTGAGGCACAGAGCGAGAGTCGAGATTGCAAGGCACCACGCGGGCGGCCAGGCCATGCGTTGGACCAAAAGGCAGTCATCCCGGATCTACAAAACAAACAATCGAACTGTAGGCCAAAAGAATTTCCGCTACGGACCTTAATTGTCACGGATGCGTTCCCGTCTGCCAAGTAATATAAAGTAGCCGATCGGATTGTCAACTAAAATACAGAGTAATTCTCCAAAGGAACTGTTCCTCGAGGTTTTGACTGGTTGCAGTATCCCCATGTCGAAAACTCACAAGACCGCGTTTCTTGGCATAGTTTTGTTGCAAGTTTCATGTGGGATGTGCGTTGGAGTGGCATGTCTGCATCCCAACCCCGCTCGGAGGGGATGCCCATGTTCTCGGCTGCTTACTGTGCACTTGGCTGCTTGGTTGGTTCACGCAGCCGATATTCTAGAACAATGCAGTCGCTGGATGCAACCGAATCGTTTCTTGATGATGCACAACGACGTCAGCAGACACAGAGTGCCGACATATTCGACTCTTCACCGTCTTGAAACCAGCGACAAGTTCTTTCAAAGCTTCCCATTGACAAATATGCATCTGCCGTTCACCTAGATCATTTACCCCGTTGACTGGGCTCTACCGTCGAATTTGCGGTCTGTAGAGGCTGCTATGTTGGTAAACAACAGTGACACGCGATTGAACAGCGGCGCGTAAATGTATCTTTTTGTACCGCAGTTGACAGCTGTTTAGGCTACATTGAAGCCGTCTGTTAGCCAGACAGTCTAGACAGCATGGCTTCACCCTTAACTCTAGCCAAACATCTACGGCGGCCAACGGTTTATTTCTAAGCTCGCTGTGCCCCTGGCTATTGTATCTGTTACTCTTTGTCTGAAGGTTGCGCAAGACTGGCCGGGATAGTAATAATGTTGAATGTTGAGGTGTACTGGTGCAGTGAGCGTAGTGAGTAGAAACACCGTCTTGGCGGGGTACTTATCGGTGGTGCATTACTCAGAATTCGTCGCTTGTCGTTGAGAACGACATCGCCAAAATTTCAACAGATGGCTTTCTGCCATTCTTGTTGCTTGCAAAAAGTGGATCCTGCCAGATGGTAGTCCGAGCTCTCTGTGTTCCTATTCGCGAGCGACCGTGAAAAGCTGGAACTGGAAACTGGAGCAGGAACACGAACAGGGAACAGAGTCGCTCCTTCCCGCAGGGGCCCCTCTTTCCAACGAGTCCCAATGGAACCCAAAGCGAGGATCTGCCCAGAAAATCTTGAATTTGGCGTATGCATACGTAATCCTGCAGGTGGCCTTCAGGCGTGTCTGGCTATTTGTCTGGCGATACACACGCTTGGTTACAGTGCTTCTGGGAGTGGTTTTTGGTACGCCACAGACTCCCCTGCCACGGGTTGATGAAGCCCTTTTCGCCGGGAGCAAATGCTGCGACAAGCTCCTGCCCAAGTTGGGTCTGGCCTGTCGACTGGCGTGGACTGGTGAAGCAGGAACGGGTGATGAAGCTCGCTGCTCGGTGCTGCTTTCCCACAATAAAATAGATGGTGCTTTCCTGCTTTGGCGTTAGCGTAGCAACGGAGCAGGCCAAACTGCAGATTGAGGGAGGGTGCGACTGACACAGCACTAACGACACGCCCCTTCTAACCCGACCTTCGTGGGTGGAGCACTTTCATACAAGTCTCCCTGAGATTTGGCACGCACCGAAAAATTGGGAAATCTCAAAGCATATTTTCGGAAGAGTAAAAATATTCACAAAAGAAGGCCGCGAGACAAGGTCGTATGGTGAGGATGAGTCTGCTATCATAAATTTCACTGTAATTGAGTACTGCATGAGTGCAAGGAAGGTACGACGTACACTACAATGAGCTGGATAATGGAAAGCGCAGGGGAATACGACGCACTGCGACCACCACGCAGATGGCGAAGGAGGGTTGGAGAGGGAGGAGGGGCTATAATAAGCAACACCACACGCGAAAAGGCTCGTAATAGAACGAGACGCGTTGCATTTGCATGCACCACCGAAATTTGTGGTCTATCGAGGACCGCAGGGCAGTAACAGTATTTTTTTTTTGGCGGCATTGATGCCGACCTGGTAGCTGACGAAACAGCAAGCGAGGTAGGTTCGATTGAAAAAAAGTGCGGCGTATGGCGGAAAAAAGGATAAAAAGGAAACAAAACTATCGAGCAAAATCGATGAACGGAAGCTAGAGAAAAAAACTCGACAGCGTCCGCCATATGCAGGACGGACCTTCAGCTGCCAGCGTTCACTGGCTGACTGGGAAGTATCTTGTCAACTGCCAACGGCAAAAAATCGCTTCAGCTTCTCTTGCCTGCTTCATTCGCCGAACTTTCTTTCGACCAGGACATGGCTCCTTTGGCTGGTGCTTGGTTCTTTCCCGCTTCCTGCGATCGGATTTGCCCCATCGTGGCGTTTTTCGGCCAAGGCCTGTGCCTTCCTTGGGTGACCGGCTTTGTATAATTGTGTGAGCTCTCTGCCTCTGTCTCCTGCCTTGATTTTTGACGACGAAAAACTCGAGAAATAGGAAAAAAAAAAAAGGCAGCCCGTCCCGTCCTTGCAAGGTCGGCATGTGCTTCGTACTTTTTGAGATGCCAGGCCCAGATCCTGGCTCCTGGCCCCATCTCTTCCCCCTTAGCCGGGCCTTGTCCCCCTCTCATTTTCGCTCCAGTGGCGATCTTGATTGCTTTTCTGAAGCTTTTCTCTGCCTTTTCCCCTTTTCGCTCTCTGTATCTGACCTTTGCAGCGCTTGTTCGTGCTGCCACTTGAGGCCTAGCGAGGCTCGCGAGGCCCCAGTTTTGGAACGCCGGAGGCCTGTTTAGCTGGTTTTGGGGCGACGCAGGTCCTGGCTGAAAGGCGGGCCTTAAAATCAGAGATAACGACGTGTCGACGCGCACACCGGCAGACCGGGTTTGCTTTCGACCGTGCAAACAAATCTCACCCTTTTTATTGTGGCAGTCGGTCCACAGCAAGCATTGCTGGAAGAACACACGATCAAGCATTTCGTTGCGACGTTATTTAGCCCACGCTCGCGAGGTATGCAGATAACCGGTCTTGCCCTCGAGAGCGACGCGGAAAAGGGGGGCTGCCAATTTCCTGTGTGAGATTTACGTGGAGAAGGCACCAGGCACCGTACTGGGGCAGGAACAGCATGACAGGGCTAGCGAGGCCACCCCATTTCCTTCCGGACGGGCCTTTCCTCGTGATGAGGTTTTCTTTGCAAATTTATCTTACGGGGCATTTTGCAGCATGCCTTGCGGACAGAAAGAGTAGGAGAACGTGGGCTCCTGGAGTCATAGAACCAGGTTGGAAGGAGCGATGGGATGCGATTTGACCGTAACTTTGTCATCCACAGTAAGATACAAACGAAAGACGAAGTACAGGCACATCACGTAAAATACAAGCACGGAAGAAACGGCTCATCATCTCTTACCATGATTTTCCAGTGCAATATCTTTATGATGCACAAGCACGAAGCCATTGATGATGGCCCGACTGCAGCCACGTTTCTGTCTGTGAGACTGTCGTCTCCGCTTTGTGCGCCATTGGCAGCGTGCGCATCATTGTGTACACGGCTCTTTCCACAGTGGCTCTGTGCACATGAATTAAACATGCGAAGCGGCTACTGAGCGGAGGACAAGGCTCTTGCATGCGGGTGAGAACACCGGTGCTTTATTGACGGCGCAATATGACGAGTACGGGGGACGTCGCCGGACAAGGAGAGACGAGACATTTCTGCGCCACAAAAGACAGGCACTTTAGAAGCTGGATGTTATGCTTGCGTTAAGAAGGAGCGTTTTGGCGGTCTGTCTTTCATCTGTGAAAGCCATAGCAAGCGCAAAAGGCTTGACGATTGCTGCAGCTGATACGACGACGTGTGCATGCACCTGCAATTGCACTCTGGAGCGCAACATGCGTGCACGACCGCGTCCTCCTCCTGCATCCCCAATGGCTTCGAAGTGCGTAATACTCCGTACTATGTACATATATGTGTAGTTTGTGTAGTGCTCCGTACTCCGTATTGCACGAGTACTTTCAAGGTCTGGCCGCTTTGTGGCGTTCGCCGCAGAGCTCCATCGCAGCTGCTATTCTGGTGCTGCTGCCCCGGAGTGGTCTTTCCTTTGCGTGGGTCTTGGCCTAGTCGAGGCAAGTGCACTTGGTGGCGACAGCCCGATTTAGCAACCACAAATCGAAACATAAAAAATTGAAAATAATAATGTACACAGTAAATGCACAGGAAAATATCGCAGCCTTTTGTCCTCCATAAAGTGACTTTACTTGCCAGCTTGCCTGTTGGTCGCGGTCCTTTCTACAAGCAAGTCAACACGGCCACTCGGCTTTAGTGCCGTCTTTGCGTTCAGCGTGCTTGTTGGGATGGTGCATGTGCTTGTTGGCATTTTTGTTCATTGGCAGGTACTATTCGTAAGTAGTGTTGTCGGGCCAGCTTCGTCTCTGTTTTTACGACCAAGGACCGCTTTGAACAAAAGAACAAAAGAAGGAAGTAGACATACAGGATTCAGGCCAGAAATGCAATCGAAAGCGGCAAGAGCAAAGAAGCAAGACAGCGTCTCGCATGCGTTCAGATTGAAGATGGAAGTTGCGAGACAGAAAACAGGAAACAGTCACAGCCGTGCCTTCCCTGGCACGGAAAGCGCTGTCCGGCCAGGCCCTGCTCATTGTAAGGTGAGGCAAGTACTTGGAAATACAGCAATCGCGAATCGTAGAGCTTTCTTTTTTATTGATCGCGCTCTCAACCAAGAAAATCCACCCAAATCAACAAAAAAAAACAACGGAGATACTGGCCAAAGTGCTGGTGGACAGTGGGAAACTGAGGAAAAGGGGGGGCGTGGCTTTATCCACTTGTACCGGCAGGTTCCACTTTGAGAATTATTAGCTTCCTCCAATTACCCCTTCCCCTGCCTTTGCAGTGCGTCGGTCGCTCATTCTCTGCTGTTCCTTTTTTCCCCTTCTTTCCCCTTCTTTCCTGCTTTCAGTCGTGCTCGTAATAACGATTTCGCACTAGTGAGGCCGTACCTGTTTCCCCCCTTCTCCCCTGGCTCGTCTGTTTTCCTCTTTTTCTCTCGCTCCTCCCTTTCTCTTCTCCCTCTCTTTTCTCTTCTTCTCCCTTTTCTGGTTCCCAACTCGTTTCATTTCGATTCATAGTCCATCGTTTAATCGACATCGTCGTGTTCCTTTTTTCTTTATTCATACTTTTCTCTGTAATTTTTTTAACGTGTTTACCTCTTTTTTCTCCCCAGGTACGCGTCGACTCTCGCTTATCCACTCAACAAAATAATCAACTCTTCCTTTTCCCGGACCTCCCGACTTTCCGTTTCAGAAGCTTCGCGATCTCGTCATCACGAAGTAGACATCCGATTCGAAGATTATCACAAGGTACGTATTTTCGCGCGACAACACATACAAGACGCCAGTGAAAGGCCAGCAGTCACAAGGACGCGCTATTGGCGATGCCGTTCGTCCTCGGGTGCCCCAGGTGCTCCCAGTGTGCAAATGATCACGACGTCGCAGACGGCCATCCACTCAGTGTCGTTTTTTATTTTGGCACGACCGACACTCTGGGCAGCCGACGCAATCGCCCGCCTGCGTGGCTCTGTGCTCCGGGACGCGTGTGAATGAGCACACGGCGCGCAGAACGAGCAAGCAGAACAAGCTTGGCGGATTTGACCTTGGCCTTTTTCCGTCACTGCAAGCTTGCCGGCTCGTTCATTGCCGTGATAGACACTCGCACTGTTTCACCACGAGCTTCAATGGCCAGTCGCAGAAGCACTGCGTTAGCCAATGCGTACCGATGGACTCCGTGATCAGCAGAGAATGAAAGCAAGACGACATCGAGCAAACAGAACAGCACGCAACAGCAATGAGGCAAAAGGCAATACAGTGAGAGCACGAAAGACGGAGTCAGCTAGCAGCCTTTTTTTTACCACGGCATTGCAGCTCGCTGAATTGCTTGTCACACCGCCAGAGGACAAAGCGAAAAACGCACGCACTACCTCGCTCAGACAGACCCGGACACCATCAAAACACAAATTCAACAGTATGCGCAGCATCGTTCAATGAAGTCGCCACATACTGTCTTGGCTTGGTTCACCGTCTTCACGATAACACAGACACTTGCCTCGTTAGCAGCCTGATACATCTACCTTTTTGATCGACTGCCTCGCTCTTTTGCGCTTTTTACAGTGTGCAACGATCGCAGCAAAAACTGACTAAAAATTTCGCTCTACTTCGGTCGTTATTTCACTTCTCATTTCAAATGCTGTTCTGAACTGCCTCGAACGCCCATGGTTGCTTTTCGTTTACTCTTGCTTGACCCCGAACTTCACAAGCCAATACACGCATCACTCCAACGCGTCTTTTTTTTGCTGGTCTTTCACTTTTTTACGAACGATATTTTATTTATTTCATTTCATCTTTTCGTCAACCTGAGCATCAAGCTAACGCAAAATTACAGCTACTCCAGCAAAATGTTCTCCAAGCAGATCCTCCCCGTCCTTGTGGCGGCGGCTGGCGTTGCCTCTGCGGCTTCGTCCACCGACACTTGCAAGCAGACAACTTTCACCATCAACTCCCAGGCTGACATCACCAACCTGCTGTCTTGCACGACTCTTACTGGCGACGTCGTCATTGGCAACCAGACCGATGCTACCCTCGACTTCACAGGTATCAAGGTCATTGACGGTGACCTGACCCTGCTGAACAACAACCTGGTCAGCACCCTGAAGAGCGACACCACCACCGAGATCTCGGGCGCTTTCCACCTTCAGAACCTGACCACCCTGTCGACTCTCTCTTTCACCGAGCTGACCTCCGTTGGCTCGATCAACTGGGTGTCCCTGACTGCCCTTGATGTCCTGACCTTCACGGCCGGTATCAACTCCGCGGAGAGCATCGTCGTCAGCGACACCTTCCTGAGCAGCCTGGACGGTCTTGATGTTGCCTCGGCCGACACCATCAACATCAACAACAACCGTCGCCTGGTTTCCTACACCTCGTCGCTTGGCAACCTGACCACTCTGCTGAACATCAACGCCAACGGTCTGGACCTGCAGGTCAGCTTCCCTGATCTGATCTGGATCGCCAACATGACCATCTCCAACGTGTCCAGCTTCAGCGTCCCGTCCTTGGCCACCGTCAACGGCTCCATGCGCTTTGACTCCAACTTCTTCACCTCGTTCAGCGCTCCCAACCTGACTGAGACCAGCTCTGGTGACATCTCGTTCGTCAGCAACGCACAGCTGGCCAACATCACCATGGCCAAGCTGACCTCCATTGGCGGCGGTTTCCTGATTGCCAACAACACTGCCACGGATAAGATCACTGGCTTTAACAAGCTCAAGACGGTTGGCGGTGCTATCAACATGCGTGGTAACTTCACCGAGTACGTATCTCCTGCATTGCATTGATGCTGAATTGATGCTCTCGTACCATCCAAATCACTTTACTAATTTTTTTTTAGCATTGAGCTGCCTGCCCTCAACGACGTCAAGGGTGCTTTCGACATTGTCTCGACGGGCGATATCTCTGCCTCGTGCGCTACCTTCAAGAAGCTGGCTCCTGCCTCGCAGGGTGGCGGTGGCCAGATCCAGGGCAAGTACACTTGCGACAGCAACAACGCTGATGCCAACTCGGACACCAACCCCACCTCGACTGGCAGCTCCAGCGGCAGCAGCGCCACCGGCTCCAGCGGCAACGGCAACGCGGCTGCTGGCATCAGCGTCAACTCCATGGCCGTTCTCGGCCTGGCTGGTGTTGCTGTCATTGCCCAGATGCTGTAAGGATCGGAAACTATTTACATATTTTAATAAGAAAATGGGAGGCAGCACGATGAGGGCCTGGCTATTGCTCTTTTCTGCGCTGTCTTATCATTTGGGGGGGCGGTTTTGCATGCGTTGCGTTTCCGCGCGGACGGTCATCAATCAAAGGAATATCAAATGACGGTTTTGTCGCCGACTTTCTCTCTTTCATAGTCTCTCTCTCCTTTCTGTGTCTTGCTTTTACCACAACGTTTTACCCCACAGGTTTTTTTTTACTTTTGTTTTGTTTACCCTTCAATGTTTTTTTTTTTTCAACTACAACTCAACGTCATCACCCAGTATCCACGAACTACCTCACAACGTACACAACTACCATAACTAATAGCCCTTTTCTTTTTTAATCATTTTATTTCAAAGTTATTGTGCCAATGCCGGGATATGAGCTTGTGATAGTCTACTGTAAAAGGCGAAGAGGCTAGACGTAACATGGGTGTGGTCAGTCAGATGGCTACTCGGAGATGTATCTGTATTTTAGGTCATGGATTCATTTCTGTCATTGAGAACATAGTTACGCCCCTTGCTCCTACTTGTAGATCCCCTCCTCGAACTTGTCGGCGTCGTAAAAGCTCGGGACGATGGCGTTGCCATTAAAGATGCGGCCGTCAAGTGCGTTGACAGCGCGTAGTGCAGACACAGCCTCGGTGAACTTGATAAAGACCAGCTGACCGGGAATGTCAATATAGACCCGTTCAATACGACCATACTTTTCACCGCACTCCTCGCCAATGTCCTGCACGAGCTGACCGTCGGCAACCTCGGCGTCCAAGTCGGGTAAGTCCGTGACCATGTTCCGCAAGACAATGACAGGGGAGATTTTGTTTTCGGGGCTGTCCTCTGGTGTTCGGTTGTTGTTACTGCTGCTGTTGCCGCCACCTCCACCGCCGCCAACAATGCGTCCGATGGCTCCGCTCTTGCCGACCTTCTTGTGCCGTAATGGGTTGACAATGCCACTCTCGTCAGATCCAAGACCCGACCCGTGTGTCCAGCCGTACTTTGACATAAGCCTAGCCGCAAAGCCAGCCTGGCCAGGACGGTTCGTCCGCCTTTCTTCTTCTCTTTCGTCTCTTTCTCTTTCTTTCTCGCCTGTTCTTCCAGACAGAGTTGGCCTATAGTCGTCTTCATCCTCCTCGTCGTCTCCATCTCTCATATCGTGATCGTCTGTTGCTGCTGGCGCAAAGCGAATGGGTGCTTTGGAGACGACAAGGCCAGCAGGCTGTGATGGAGATGCTGGCGGCTTCAAATGAAGTGGTGGTGGCGTACCAGAAGAGGTTACTGCAGGCAGGCCATAGCTGGCCGGCGGTGCAAAGGCAGCTGGTGGCGGCGGCGCAAATGCATTGTTGAATGGTCGACCGTTGTTACGGACCTCCTCACCAGACGAGCTGCTGCTGTCGTCGCTTCTCCTTGCCTTTTTCTTTTGCTGTTGCTGTTGCTTCTCCCGCCTGTGTGCATACAGTACGCTCTTCCATGCACGGACAGCATCAATGTGCTCGTCGCTGTGAAGATACGCCTCAATGTTGGTCGGCCGTGCCGGGTCGTACAGCTCGTCCCAGTCGACAATGTAGGCGTCGCGCTCGGCTATGCGTTGCTTGTCCTCCATGCGCTTCTTCTTGCGTTTGCGGCCGCCTCTTTGTGTCCATTTCCGGGAATCGTCGTATCCGCCATCGTCGCCCTCATAGTAGTCGTAGTCGTCGTCTCCCTCACCACCAGCGCCGCTTGAAGTCCAGTCGGCAAGGGAAGTCCGTGCCGGTGCTGGAGGCTGTGTGGAGGCTGCCACAGAAGCAGCATTAGGAGTTGCCGTTGCTTTTGCAGGAGAGGTAGAGGTAGAAGTGGTCGTGTTCTGGGGCGGAGGTTTGGTCGAAGGGGGCATGCCGCCTATCTTTGGCTTTGGCTTGCCCTTGGTGTTCTGTTGTGGTCGACGGATCATGGGCTGGAAACGGAGGGCTATATATAAAAAGAGTGTTAGCTGTCGTCGTCATCGTCATTGTCATATATCCTCTTTGATCGGTAGTATGGCATCGCGCCATCTCACCTGGATTCTTTGCTGCTTCTGGCTTTGCGGCTGCAGGTGCTGGAGCAGCTTCTGTGCCTCCGCCGCCGAGCAAGTCGGCATACAGCGACATGGTGCCGCGCGGCGGCTGTGATGGAGGTGCTGACATGGCGTGTGGTGTGTGATGTGTGCGTTGGGAGGGAATTTGTTGTTCGGTGGACTGCAAGGCTGGGAATTATCATCAGCAACGATGCAGCTGCTGTATTTGCGGCGCGCCGTTAGCGCCGTCCAAGTATGCACCCCACGCTATCCTCCAGTGGAGCTACAGCGGCTCGGTCAGTACTTCGTAAGTACACATATGAGGCTCTCACCAAAACATAGTTTCGAGTATTGTGTCTACTCAATCAGTTTAACTTACTTTGAGTTTCTTATTCATTTTATTCCACTAACCATTTCCTCCTCCTTCTCCCCATGGTATTTATATCTTTGACTAGAATGTAGGCTTTGATGCTGCCACTCGATATTCCCTTTCGCTCTTGTTAACGAACACCATTGTATCCTTTTGTCACTTAAATTCCTCATGTATGCAGTATTACACACTTGAATATACCGTAGATAGAATGCAAACAGAAGGTCCTTCAAAACTGCATTTATCTTCCCCCATCACCTGCAAACCTGAGACCCGGCCGGCTGCAGGTTGAGTCTGGTTTTGTGTGGGGGGTTTTGCTCTCCACCCATACCTCCCAAATACGTACTATTACAGGGGAGCTTGTGCTGCGGAAACGGGGGGAAGGAGACAAGGGGACCCACTTATTGGCCCATGCTGCCCTGAGAGCTTGCCGCAACAACTCCTCTTCTCGTTCTTCTCGTCCTTCTCGTCTCGCCTCGGTTGTCTATCTTTTCTTTGTTCACGTTTCACACAACAAACTGCTCTTCTGGACGGGTTCTGGACAACGGCTACTTTGACTCTTGATTATCACCAGTTTTTGCGTTATCGCCTGCGACTTGTGCACACGACCGGTCGTACCTTCCTTCTCAAGCTTCAAGCTCTCACAGTGCGTCACATGACCAGAGCCGAAGGCGTCATCGCAACATTCGACGACCGCTCACTTTGACGATAACACCGCAATCTATAATCTTTTACTCACCTACGCCCACTTTACCGCCCCTCCATAGCCCGGCCATGTCTTTGACTCTTCGCTCGGCCATCAATGGCGCTTCGTCGTCGACGGCCGTGATTATCCCTGCCTCGGGCCCGTACGGCAAGGCCCTGGAGGTCTCCTACCTCGATCTCGTCTCCGAAGTCTCCCGCTACCAGGCCAAGCTCGCTGCTCTTGGTATCGGCCGCGGCGCTCCCGTGTCTATTGCCACGGTCAACTCGTACGAGTTTATCATTGCCTTTCTGGCTGCCTCCTGGCAGCGCGCCGTCGCCGCACCACTCAACCCTGCCTACAAGCAGGACGAGTTTGAGTTCTACATTGAGGACGTCAAGTCCGCCATTGTTCTTGTGCCCAAGGGCGCCTTCGCTGCAGATGCTCCTGCTGTCCGGGCGGCACGAAAGTTCCGCGCGGCCATTGCCGAGTCCTACTGGGACGCTGAGCGCGGCGAGGTTGCTCTTGACGTCAAGGAGTTTGGCAGTCTCGAGAGTGGCCCGCAGCCGACGTTATGGCCGAAGCCACACGATACGGCTCTGGTGCTGCACACAAGGTGAGATGATGACTCTTTTGAAATCTATGTTGAATACCGAGGACGAAATAGCTAACAACAAGTCAGTGGAACGACGTCGAGACCGAAAGTGGTGAGTTTATAAGTCGTCTCTTTACTTGCTCTTATGCTTGATTTGCCCTGATTTATTTCCACGTGTATGTCCTCCAAGGGCCCAACTGACATCTCATTTAGGTCCCATTGACGCACCGCAACCTCACGGTGACGATGAGTATGTTTTTAGCCTCTTTTATTATTGCATGGCCGCCCACCCACTAACACACAAAGAAAACATACAGGACACCTACAAGCTGACGGCAGCTGACCGCACGATGCTTGTTATGCCTCTCTTCCACGTCCACGGCCTTCTCTGTGGTCTCCTGGCGCCTCTTTTCTCTGGCGGCTCGATGATCGTGCCCACCAAGTTCTCTGCCACCGATTTCTGGCGCGACTTTGTCGACCACAAAGCCAACTGGTACACGGCCGTGCCCACCATCCACCAGATCCTGCTCAAGCACCCCATCCCCAACCCGCGCCCGGACATCCGTTTCGTGCGCTCCTGCTCTTCGCCACTTTCTCCCACCGTCTTTGCCCAGCTCGAAAAAGCTCTAGGCGCCCCTGTCCTCGAGGCCTACGCTATGACCGAGGCCGCCCACCAGATGACCTCCAACCCGCTGCCGCCTGCCAAGCGGAAACCGGGCCTTGTCGGTCTCGGTCAGGGTGTCGAGGTGCGCATCCTCAACGACGAGGGTGCCGAGCTGCCGCAGGGCAAGGAGGGCGAGATCTGCGTCAAGGGCGACAATGTCACTGCAGGCTACCTCAACAACCCTTCGGCCAACGCCACGGCCTACACGGCCGACGGTTTCTTCCGCACGGGTGACCAGGGCCGTAAGGACGAGGACGGCTACATTCAGATTACGGGCCGTATTAAGGAGCTCATCAACAAGGGCGGTGAGAAAATTAGCCCTATTGAGCTGGACAACGTCCTGACACGCCACCCTGATGTGGCTGATGCCGTCAGCTTTGCCATCCCTGACGATCTGTACGGCCAGGACATTGGTGTTGCCATTGTGCGCAAGCCCAACACCTCGTTGCAGCCCGAGGCCCTGCAGGCGTGGGTCGCCGAGAAGCTGGCCAAGTTCAAAGTGCCCAAGAAGGTTTACTTTACCGATGTCATGCCCAAGACGGCCACTGGTAAGATCCAGCGCCGCATTGTTGCCGAAACCATGCAGAAGCAGGACGGTAAGGCAAAGCTGTAGACGGAAAGCTCCTGGTAAAGACATGTACACAGTATACCGCATATTTCTAGCTTGGATATATAAGACTGCAAAGATAAGACTGCAAGAATAAAGAATAAAAAGAAGAAACCGGCCGTTTATTGCTAAAAACACGAAAGCTTATTCATACTCAACAAAGCTATAAATCAACATAAAGCAACCTGTAAAATCGCCCGCCCATATACTCCATAGTTCCCTTTTGCCTGGCCATGCCTTATCATATCGATCTATACTTGCCAGTCCATATTACCGGGTCTTTCCATTCAGTCCTCGTCGGCCACCTTGTCGGCAACAGCTTCCTTGGACTTGTTGACGACACGCTCGGGTGCCCACTGCTGCTGCTGATTCGATGGCGAGCTTGCTGGCGACACTGTCTCGGACTGGATGCGTGAATGCGTCCGTGACTGTGGCTGCGATGTCACCTGCGACTGCGGCTGCGACGCATTTTGCGGCGACTGCACCATCATCTGCTGAAGTGGCGTGCCTGAGCTGGCACTTCCCGTCCCCGCTGGCGGCAGCGTCAATGGTTCCAGCGGCTCGGGCGGGCTCGTCAGGCCGCCACTCGACAAGCCCTGGATGGGGCTCATAGCACCGCTCCCGCCCGTGCTTGTGGCCGCTCCACTGCCAAACGTCAGGAGAGGCGATGCGTGCCGGAAAAAGACGTTATCGGGGCTGCTGCTGCCTTGCGACTGCGGGATCTCGAGACCAGGGATACGGATGATCTTGGCCTCGTTCTGGTACGCTGCGGGAATGATCTCGATGATCTTGTTGCGCGGGAACTTGAGCTTGGGAATGTCCATGGCGCTGCAGTGCATCAAGTACGAGTACAGCACACGCAGCACCGACTCGTGGGCAATAATCAACAAGTCGTTCTGCTCCCTTTCCAGTTCGAGGATAATAGGTTCTAGGCGCACAGCCAGATCGTGGTAGGACTAATTGGTTAGTGACGAAATTATCATATCTTTGTTGGAGAGGACAAGGGGACTCACTTCAGCCCGAGGGAAACGGTGGTGGTAGGGATCCAGTTGATGGAGCTCGACCTCCTCTGGATACAACGCCTTGAGTGCCCGGTCCGATAACTTTTCGCAGACACCAGGGTTGATCTGGCTCATCTGCGACCGCTGCCGCACCTTGTACCCGCGCTCCTTGAGGTAGTCCGCCGTCTGCACGGTACGCAGACGAGTGGATGTCCACACAGTGAGCGGGCGCAGCGGGGGCGGGTCCGTAATTCCTGCTTCGGCCGCCGCTGCCTGGCGCTCATACTCTCGATGCGCCAGCAGAGCCTCTGACATGAGCTCGGCGTAGTTCTGGCCCGCTGGGCCCAGTGGCGGGTCAGCACGGTACGACTCTTCCTCCTCGGTTACGTCGGCGGCGATACCGGCGCGTGCAAAGAAGGTCGTACGCGACTTGATGTGCAGGTTGGTAAGGTAGAAGACAATGCGGTGCGAGAGGTAGTTGAAGGAAACGTTGTTGTAGAAGAACTTTTGACCCGCGTTGATCATCTTAACAAAGTTGAGCTCCTTCTCGTCCATGGTCTCGAATACTGGGATCTTGGCGCCGATACGCTTCAGGTACAGCTGGGCTGCCTCGTCGGGTTCCATGCCGGCGAACTAACAATGTGATGTTAGATAGGTCTCCCTAGGGGATTCATAGAGCTGTACGGTATACTTACATCAGGGGAAGAAATCTTGACGTTCCGGGCGTTCTCTGTCAAAATCCGCTGATCGTCGACATACGACTCGAGGAAGAGTGTCTACATCTATTAGCAACAATAATAATAAAACAAAAAAAGAAAAAGAAGGACCCGGCGCACCTGCACATCGTGCTTTGCAAACTCCTTGGCAAGCGCTCGCCTGGCGGCTGCCGTTGGGTTTACTGCATCGTAAATCGCAACTTGGCCGTTGTCGTGGTTCAACCAAGAGTAGATGTCTTCGCGGCAACGCTTGAGAATCTTCTGCCGAAGCATAATGGATGCCGGCGTGGCGTTGGGGAAAAAGTAGTCATCCGGCACTTCACCGCCCGGGACAGTCGCACGACGATAGTCGCCCAAGTGGAAGATACGTGTCTTGACACCGAGCCTGGGGTCGAGTTAGAGTGCAACATGACCCTGTAGATGAGAGCCAAGGAAATACATACCACTGGAGATACCGAGATAGGGAAACACAGATATGCCTGTTATCCAGTTGCTGTCAGCCTTGTGTCCATATATATCCATTTTTAACATATCGCCCTATCTCTTGGGGCTGTTGCGTTGGGTATCGTACGTCTTGCCTCGCGCTGGCAGGCCAACCATCACAATCGCAATACGACCAGAGTGAAACAGCCGGCCGGACATGGTGCTGTAAAGCTGGGCCGGGGCCATGTGGTTCGGGTCCGTGGAGACATCGTGGATGCCGTCAATGAAGGTGGAGCTCTTGCGACGATATCGAGGCGCGTTGGCCGCGATCTCGGCCGTGCTGTGCCGGTGTTAGTGAAGTTCTGTTGATGTTGACAGCGAGGCTCTCAAGTCTTGGAATGTAATTGATGCCGGCAGTTGTCCCGTCCCATCTCTCCAGTCTCGTTGTGCACGGCCTGTATCAAGGAAAATCACATGCAAGGAGGCTTTCCGTGACGTAGGACGCGCCTGCAGCTGGGAAACTCGAAGCTGACAGCAGCGTAAGCAGCGAAAACCAAAGGGACGACTCACAGCAGTGTATCCATCTTTGTATCGAGCACACAAGGTGAAGGTTTGTCGTTTCGTAGCTGACTTCTTCGGGGTTGTACGAGCTGTCTCTCGACGCCTGAAGGAGGGGTGGTAGCAGCGTTCCCAGCTGGGGAAGTGGGGCTAACGTGGCGAGCTGTTGAGGGAGGTTCTGGACCGACGTGGGGGAACGACGGGAAGAAGTAGAGACGAAACAAGAACGAAAAAAAACGAGGAGATGACAGAAAGCAAGATGGCAAAAATGAAGCTCGAAATTGGAAGTCACGATAACGTTCGGTCCAAAGCTTGTTGTACCAAGTTGCGCTGTTCCGAGAGGGAAGGTAGGGCCCGGGAAGTCAAAGGACTAAAGGGAGCAGGGAGGAAGGAGCGCTGCAGTTGCTTGGTGCTTATCGATTGGCAGGTGCGAATAGACGAAAACGAGCAAGGCTAGCAAAGGATATCCTCGGAAGAGGCAAGTGCATCCGCCACCAGTCAGTGGGGTCGAGCTGTAACACGTACGAAGAGGGAAAGAGGCAGATGAAGAGAACAATCAAAGGTTGGAGAGATACAAAAGGGAAAGAGACAGGAAACTTTATTGATAAACCTGTTGATGTAATCATAAATTCGAGCAAAAATACCTCAAGAGAATAATGGTACTTTTGGCGGCCGGGTGCAAAGGACTGGCTGACGTTTACCGTGGTTGTGACGATAGATAGCGCTTTTAGGCGGCTGACGAGGCGTGCTTTGTTTTACATAACCACGACCCTATCGCTGATAGAGAGCGATAATACAGCTGATAGCGAAGCCTTCGGCAAGACTGATACCACATATCTTGGTGAGCTATTCGTACAAAGTTTGGTGGCATTCTCTCTCAGCTTCAAGCAGTCAATTCAGTCTGTGGGAGTCCACTGCAGATGGACAGCTTGCTTATTATAGTGTGTCACTCTTATAAAAATACAAAATAATTCTGAAAACGCTCCCATGTTTGTAGAGAGCATTCTTGAGTCAAATTTCTTTTGAATATCCGCCTGACCAATCAGGAGCGATAGTCAAACATCGTAAGAAGGCCGACGGACAACATTCGGCCGTCAAGGACAGTTGGCCGCAAATTAAGTTTGCAACGAAGAGCATGCCACATTACATGCAAATAAGCTTCTTCAAATTCCGACCTGTCAACATTGCCTTTGTTTGTCTTGCTATGTTGAGATACTCTCTCTGGCTGAAATTCGCAGTGACAGGTCACGTGCATTGCCTTCTAAGGCACGTGCCATGGCTTCCAGGCGATTCCAGCCGCGAGCGCCGACCGTTTTTTACCGGGGGAGGCCAGCCCAGGCCGTTCGTTGTGTGGGAGAGGGAAGGAGCTGTCGAAAAATCTGCCACTCTTTCCCCGATTGTGACGTCTACGTCCAGGGCACCTTCCTCATAGCACAGTTAATAGAATAAAATATCAAAAAGTCAAAATAAAGCATCTCCAAACAAAAACTCAATTCAATAAAAAAAACGAGCCTCAAACCCATCTGAACGACCCCGGAATTGCACGTCATCGCCCATTTACCTGCGGCGCCGCCCAACAGTTTACAGTGCAGTCTACAATCCCCAGTTTTTTTTGTTCATTTTTTTCCGCGCCAACTCTCGTCGGACAAGTTTTTTTCCTTGTTCCAGTCTCCATTTGGCGTCAACGTCGACGACACCATCCACACCACCAGACCACCCCTCCCTCTCTACGTCCTCCTCCTCTCCTCCTGCGGTCGCCTCTGTCCTTGCCCAGTACACCTCCGAAATCGACGCGGCCGAATTGAATTGACGATTGGCGAAGCGAACAGCCGCAGCCACAACACCCTCGTCCCTCCTCTTCTTTGCGCCCCGAAAAAGCGCCCCGCGAAAACACTTTCTCTTTCACAGCACACACACACACACAACCATAGCCATGGCGTCGGCAACAGATGCGCTGCAGTCGTTCCTGCAGACGAACCCAGTGGCGGTGTCGATCACAGATGCGTGGCGGTCATTCACGGAGCGCCGCGACAAGTTCGGTCTCAGCAACCCCGGCACGGTCGAGTCGCTGGCCAAGGAGGTTCAGCGCGATGTGCTGCTCAACAACCACATGTTCACGGGCATCAAGGCCGACCTGACGAAGCCGTTTAGCGTTTCGCCTTTGTTCCAGGTGTCGCACCAGTTTGCCCTCGGCGAGCGGTTACAACCATACACCTTTGCCGCTCTCTACGGCACGAACCAGGTCCGTCACCGCCGTCACTTTTATAGTTATAACCGCACTTCGTTGGACGTCCCTTTCTAACTATGCGTATGTGTAGGTCTTCTGCCAAGGTAATGTCGACAACGAGGGCCAGCTTTCGGCCCGCTTCAACTACCGCTGGACCAACGCGCTCGTCAGCAAGGCCTCGCTGCAGCTGGCGCCCGGCGACGGCCAGCAGATGGCCCAGTTCGAGCACGAGTACATTGGTCGCGACTTCACGACCTCGCTCAAGATGATGAACCCGTCCGTTCTCGACGGTGGCCTCACCGGCATCTACATTGCCAGCTACCTGCAGTCCGTCACCCCCAAGTTGGCGCTCGGTCTCGAGGGTGTATGGCAGCGCGCTGCCTTGTCGCAACCCCCGGATGCTGCTCTGTCCTACTGCGCCCGCTACCAGTCCAGCGACTGGGTTGCTACGGCCCAGATGCACCCCCAGGGCGCTATCAACACGAGCTTCTGGCGCCGCCTGTCCGAGAGCGTCCAGGCTGGTGTTGACATGACTCTGTCGCTGGTTCCCGGCCAGGGTGGCGGCGTCATGGGCGGTGGTCTGCAGAAGGAGGGCCTGACGACGTTTGGCGCCAAGTACGACTTCCGCATGTCGACCTTCCGCGCACAGCTGGACTCGCGGGGCAAGCTGGGTGTTCTGCTTGAGAAGCGGGTAGCACCCCCCGTCATGATGACCTTTGCTGCTGACGTTGACCACGCTACTGTCAGTACCCCATTTTCTCGTTGACTTTTTGTTTCTTGATTTCCCGAACACTTCTAACAGCTTGCAGCAACAAGCCAAGATTGGCCTCGGCATCTCGATCGAGACTGGCGGTGAGGACATTGAGCTGAACCCCGACGGCTCACCGGTTCACGCTCCTCCCAACAACGTGCCGTTCTAAGCTTACCATGAGCTTAACGTGAACGTATATGATGATCGAAATCAACACCGACGATGACGACAGACGTTGAAAGAAGAACGAAACCGCATCAAAATAACGAAAAAGTGAAAACGAAAAGAACGAAAAACGCAAAGAACGAAAAGACGACATAAGACGAAACACAGTGACGAGCATTTTAATGGGTCAAACATGTATGTGCGTATGTGTACGCTGGGCCTGGTTCAGGGATAGAAAAACGCGTAGGGTCTCTTTTTTTATGTTTTGTTTCTTTTTTCCTCGCTGTAAGAAAGGACGCAACATCAGCAATGGAAGCCATCTCAATTCTGTCACGCCTTTGTCCCATTTTGTTTGTGCGTTCACTTCATCTCACATTTGTTCCTCTCTTCACAACTCCTCCACTCCCATTTCTTCCATTTTTTGTACATTTTTGGTTTTTATTTCCTTTCATCGAGGTCTGGCTGTGGCGTTTTAATCTTTCTCCTTTCCACCTCTTGTTTCGTTTCTGTGCTATTACTCCTCGCATTTTTTACCATCTATAGATAAAAAAAAATCAAACAAAAGTCAAAAGCATACATCAAGTCTGCTCATTCCCCTCTCGTCTGCCACTCTAGCATCTTGGAGGAGGGGAAGGTCGTCGTCCGTCGGGCGGTAAACGGCTGTCTCGGCACCGTAGGCGTGCCCCCTTCAAGAACGCGTACCTCTTTCTCTCACTTTTCCCTTCCCTCATATCATTCTCTTCCATCTTTGCCTTTGGTTATCTCCGTGATCAATTGCCGTCTTTCTACCCCGGTTCGGCCGATAGTCATGGTGCTTGGTTTCCTGTTTTTGATTCTGCCATCTCTGGTCAATCTATCCTGCCCTTTCCCCTCTTTCTTTCGACAATATTGATATTGATCAATCTTGTGCTTGCCCCCTTTCGCCTCTGATCGTCGCCATCATCCCAGGTTTGCACGCGAGGCACACCGTTCATATAAATCTTGGCTGGTCTCGCCACTGCTGTGCGATCTTTTGTGCAGATGTAAAGATGCCTGAGATTTCACCGAAAGGAATGTCAACTGCAAAGCCACATCACGCCATTGAGAGAGAGATATTGGGTATTTGTTTACATATGCTCCTCTTCGCTTGTGTTGCTCTTGTATCTTGTAGCCGCTGTCCCATCGTCACTTCATCACTCCGCCGTGCCGCCTCGCCATCAGCTCTCCGCTTGTCGCTCATCCACGATATATTGAGGCCACGCGCGTCTGCAGGTGCCAAGCCCGGTCAAAGGACTGGTGTGTGTGTGTTGTGCTTCTATTTCTATATTGTTTATACGTATATTTGTTTAGCAATATGTAAACTTGAAAGCACGTAGCAAAACATGAGGCTCGCTTACTCTCAACGTTACAAGGGCACATACATGTAGGCCAAACGGTACGAGCCAGTTCCTTGGATGGTGGGCAAGGGGATGACGCCGCATCGTCGTTCCCCCTCCTCTATTCTTCAATATGGTTTTTTTCAATTTCGGCCTGCAGAGGGTTGGGGTTGGAAAAGGCGGGATAGATTGGCCACGACAAAAAAGGAAGGCTCCATAACCTATTATCTCCCTACGTCCTGCGCGTGCCTCTATATCTTACGAACGCTGACACAGCCCATCTCAATGTTAACTTTGCGCGACGTGGACGTAGCAGAAAATCACAATATCAAATCATGTCAACTGAAAATAGTATGTGCCTGACGACACAATATATCATTCTCCATTGCCATGCTATCGGCATACTGGGTTTGTTTTCCGGTGCCTGTGGCAAATGGCAACAGCGAGACAGAGAAAAATTGCCGACTGGGCCTACCATTGAATCAGAATTACGGAAGCATCTTTAATAGAGAATCAGAAACAATGCTTTCAGGAATTCAGGAACTCAGGAACAGGAGAACTGTTGGATGATGGTAGCACAGCATTCGGCACACGTCGTCGGACAAAACGTGAAAACATGATATAAAATCCTCTAGTCTTAATTTCTATTTGTTTCTATCTCTTGTTTAATTTTCCTCCCTTGGCATTCTTGTTTTGCTTTCTCTTGTTTCCTTTCTCCTTTTCTCCTCTCTGTGTCTTGGCAGCACAGGCATTTTATGGTTCGGCTATTGTTGCCTGCCCCCGATCCCCGAAGCCCGACATATACCTCCATTGCCAAGAAAAGGAGGTCGTGGCGAGTTTTGTCTCCGTTCGCCAAATTTATTGGTATTGTTCTATTAAATTATCCTCTCCTGAGTTTTGAAAATTTTCTGAAAGTCTGGCAGCTAGTATTTGCGCACATTTTTACTTTTAAAGACTCCTCACATGACTCTCATTAATGGCATCTGTTGTTGATCGTTTTTGTATTCACCTCTCTCTTGTGCCGGTTTTTCCGTCTCATATTGCCACAGTACAGATTCACTCTACGAAAAGTTCAGAATGTGCACATCGTTGCCTTTTGAGCAACCAAATAACTGTCACTTGATACTAGATTACAACATGGGTGTCATCGTTTTTTCTTTCTTGCCGTCTTGTAGCCCAGCTATTGCTCGATTCTTGTTGATCTGGTCCTGCCAATGTTATGCTTCTTCTACCACGTTTTCCTTGGCCTTTTCAAGCCTTTATTGTCATCCTGTGTTCTATTTTAGGATATTCCTCGGTCATCTGGTTGGAACCCATGTGAGTCCAAGCTTTCAGGACGTGTAAGCTTAAATTGAGGGCAACCAGAAGAAGCATCAAGAGCCACAACAAGTATGCAAATGCACTTTGACCGCATTGTCACGGCAGAACCCGGGTGGTCATTGGAAGATCCTACAATACTGTACATAACCATGCAGAATATTTTGTAGGTGTCTTTTTGTGTGGATGCGGCGGTGGCCACGCAAGACAGCTATGTAGCATTTATCCAGACTTCACCCAGTGTTCCACAGTCTCTTCAGCCGCATCCCGGGGCGCAACTATATGCTCCTTTGTCGAATTTTATGCTCATCGTGCTCAATATTTTGCTCAATGTGGTCCTTTTACTTCTGTTTCTGGTCCCTGAAAATCAAAAGATGTTAGAGGTCGTAGTATATTTCGGTACGCTTCAAAGCAAGCAACTTTGTTGTTTGGTAATTTCTTTATCCCGGCGTATCTATCAGCTCATATAAGAAAACATGTGAGAGTTCGTTAACATCAAAAAGACAATGTCAAGGTCAGTACAAAATTTGGTGTTGGAACATCCATTGCTACCGCTGTAGAAATCCTACAATCAGTCACTTTGGAGTTGAAATCATAGCTGTATAAAATCAGTAATCACTGTTATCCGTTGATGCTATTGTGGCAGGGCCCCAACTCCGGGCTGTGGCAAAGTGTGCTGTACATGGAGAGCCTTGGATGAAACGTTCATAGGTCTGTCGTTGCAAAGTAGAACGGCAGGTACATTGCAGTGCCTTTGTTGTGGGAATTTGACGGTGTTGTTCACCTGTGGTACGTAATAGGCCCCAATGTTGCCCCCAATTAATATCTTTTCATACACTCCGTCGTTCCTTTTTTGCTGCTTGTCAGTTCTTTCTCCCATACGGATATTCTGCGCCGAGAAAGCCCAAAGTAGGGGCCACAATGCAGGTCTGCAGAGACTGCAATTTGGCCCAAAACGTGCGAAAAGAGCCTCCACCAAGAATACCTCACCCAGGAGCCCGCACTTTCTGCCGCATAAACAAAGGTCGTAGAGTAAAATGGTCGAAAGACGATTGCGTCCACACTTTGTGCGATAGTATGCGTGCGTGGCCATGATGAGCCCTTGATATAACAACACAAAATCATAAAAGGAGAATGTCTCAAACGCTGATTATGCCGCTGGATGGGTGCCATACACAATCCAAATTCCGAGTATTATGATGTGGTGATGTTTTTTGCCCCTTTTTGGTCCGATGTAAACGCCAAGCATGTTTCTCTCCTCTTTTGGGACATTACGCCCAGCAATAACCTGCGGTTTCCTATTTCGGACGAAAAACAACAAAGGTCAAAATCATGCCTCCGAGGAAAGAGCTGCAAGGAAGGAGCTGCACAGGATCAATCGATGTACTTTCCTAAACAGTCATTCACACGTGATGCAATCCCAACAAAATATCGCCAAGGCCGTTGTCCTTTTTTGGCTTCACTTTTCTCTTCTCTCCTTTCCGTCCAAAACTCACCAATCACCACTCATGCCTTACGCAATCTGCTCGGCCTACTTTCCTTCCCTTATTCGCTCTTTCGTCATCGCCCTCAGTAGTCCTGGAATTGGGAATCACTGCTATCGCTTCCTGTATTGCTACACTGTCCCGTCCTCGATTTAAATAGCAGCGGTAACGGCTAATCTATCTATCACAGACCGCGCACGGAAGACGGGGAAAACACAAGATATTGGGGGTGGCTTGGCCCCGTGCAGGCCTACAAGTTCTTTTCTCCACTCTCACATCATCCCAGAAGAGCAAGAGGCTATAGTGCTGTCCTGCCGTCGAAATCAACACAACCGACAAAAATGACGACGCGGCTCTCCGCACAGAGAGGTTCGTGCGGGTGCGCGATGCACTGTTTCCGCTGATTACACTTTGGGACAACAGACCACGGACAAGCCAACCAGCATCCAGCACTTCGACGTGTTGGCGGAGGAGAGACCCACGCAGATGTTCGGATCTACGACAAAATACAACGCTTACAGAATGCCATCACCGAGCCATGTCTTGGTCCTCTTTTCGCGATGTCTCTCTCACTCTATCTATCGCTTCTCAAGCCCCTCAAGCAAGCCCCGCCTTTTTCATCTACCTTCCGTCCGGCCCTCATCTCCTCCATGGCAAACCACTCTTCGTCCCCAGTCTCCTTATGGCCGTCCACAGTTTCTGCTTTTGCTTGACCTCGGGATAGAGGGGAGGAAAGGATGACGAAGACAAGCACTGAACGGAGGCGGCTTACTGTCATTCCTTTCGCTAAATCACCTTCACCCAGATTGATCATCCACCTCTCATGTCAATATATTGCCAATCTAACATGGCCGCCGCCAGTTTTACTCTTCCCACTCCTGTTTACGCATGCTAACTGCGGGTAGTCGAGCTCATCATTCCGTGCACATCAAGTACATCAACAAAAGCTTACGTCGTCCATCGTATAATCGATATGGGCTATGGCGGTGATCCCTCGATGATGAATGCGGGCGGCGGGCAAGACGAGCAAACGAACCGGGGTGACGACAAATTGCTTGGATGAGGAGATGGCCGAACATTCTGGCCCCGAAAAAGAATTGTATTGCATGAAGGAAAGAAGGACAACAGATGAAGCTTTCGGCTCTTGTCTGTATTCTCGTCGCCCCATCCAGAAGTATAAAAGTACGTCTTGTCCTCAACTCTTAGCCAGATTGAAACTTGAAAAGCCACTCTTCTACAGGGACACTCATCTCCATCACCTGCTCGACACTTCTTCTCAATCTTGCTTCTATTCTTTTCCATATCTTGAAGATCAACCATCAAGATGCTGTCCAAGGCTTTCCTGACCGCGCTCCTTCTGGCGCCCGGCGTTCTGAGCGCCGTTCTGCCCAACGTCAACGTGAGTTGCTCATCTTCTTTCATTTCTGAGGAAGACATACTAATGCTAATGAGAAAAGGCTGGCGCTGATCTTGCTACCCGCTACGCCGCGGCCCCCGTCGCCGATGCCACGGATGCCGATGAGTTCCGCAAGCACCACAAGAAGCACCACCACAAGGGCCACAAGGGCTTTGGTCCCCGCGATGTCGAGGAAGCCGATGAGACCGAGGATGCTGACTTCAAGAAGCACCACGGCAAGAAGCACCACCACAAGGGCCACAAGGGCTTTGGCCCTCGTGATGTTGAGGAGGCTGATGAGACTGAAGATGCCGACTTTTTCAAGAAGCACCACGGCAAGAAGCACCACCACAAGGGCCACAAGGGCTTTGGCCCTCGTGATGTTGAGGAGGCTGATGAGACCGAGGATGCCGACTTCTTCAAGAAGCACCACGGCAAGAAGCACCATCACAAGGGCCACAAGGGCTTTGGCCCTCGTGATGTTGAGGAGGCTGATGAGACCGAGGATGCCGACTTCTTCAAGAAGCACCACGGCAGAACACCAGGCCACAAGGCTTTGGCCCTCGTGATGTCGAGGAGGCTGACGAGGCCGATGCACTGCCCGAGAGAACACAAGCACCACAAGCACCACCACAAGGGTCACAAGGGCCACGAGCACGGCCCCCGCGATGTCGAGGAGGCTGACGAGACTGAGGATGCCGACTTCTTCAAGAAGCACCACGGCAAGAAGCACCATCACAAGGGCCACAAGGGCTTTGGCCCTCGTGATGTCGAGGAGGCTGACGAGGCCGATGCCACTGACGCCGAGGAGAAGCACAAGCACCACAAGCACCACCACAAGGGCCACAAGGGCTTTGGCCCTCGTGATGTTGAGGAGGCTGATGAGACTGAAGATGCCGACTTCTTCAAGAAGCACCACGGCAAGAAGCACCACCACAAGGGCCACAAGGGATTCCACCCCCGCGACGCCGAGGAGGTCGATGCTGATGAGGTTGAGGAGGATGCTTCCCACAAGCGCCACCACAAGAAGAAGCACCACCACAAGCACTTCTGAGCTTGCTGCGGTCATCGGAAGCTGAACCAATAAAGGATGAGGTTCGAGGGCTCTGTAAAGTAAGAAAAGCAGCAATTTGGTGTCATTTGCTTAACTACCTTTGTTGACTCACCCTTTTCTCACTGCCCTGTCAAGCTCCACCCTTTCATTTATAACCAGAAAAAATTCGACATTCTTCATCGTGTATCTATTTAACCATAACATTTATTTCTTGTGTCCCACCATTTTATCACTATCCATATTCCAACCTACAATCATTTGATTTATCACCATTTTGCGCGTTCTTTACTTCCATAAGAAAGGGTGGCCAGTTTTGAACATAGCAGGCCAAATGAGATTTTACACATATTAATGGCGTAACCGACGTGACAAAAAAAATGTATGAACTAGGATTGCTTGATTTTACGGCTACTCTTTTCCTTGAGTTGTTACTGTATGACTTTTTTTTTTTAATAATATGTCTTTGTGATTGTCGCTATGTACATGAAGAAGTACTTGAGGGACGTAATTCCAAAACCAATATTCTTATTCATCTGGTTTAACCGCTTAAGAAATTCACCAGACTTTTTTCATAACCCCAGGTAGCAAGTGGTATCATTTCATTACCCAACAATATCAAAAAGCGAAAAGAAAGGAAGACAAAAAGAAAAACCCAAGAATGATGACAGCGGCCAAAGACAAAAAATCTAGAACCGTGTAAAGCTATGCTCCGATCCTTTATCTATATGTGAGGAATAACTATGAAAGGCACAGCCTTTTTCGGCAATGCAACTACAAAATGACAAGTCGTGAGAAAACGGCAGCCGCAAGATGATAAAAGCGACCAAAGAAGCCAAAAAAAATTCAAAACCGAGAAGTCAATAACAGCGATACCACTAGTACCAAGAGCTTTGTGCTTGATCATCCTACATAACCGAGCACTCGCGTTCTGGCAGGCCCTTGTTTTTGGACTTTTCTTTGTCCTTGCCCTTGTCCTTGCCACCCGATGCAACATAATCGGGAGCGGACTCGTCGGTGGCAGTCTCGCCGTCCTTTTCCTTGCGGCGGAAATGATGGTGATGATGATGATGATGGTGATGTGTGCGTCCCACTTCGTCTTGGCCATCGGTTGTTTGGGCAGGATGGGCGTTGGAAGCCGAGAGTTGGTGTGTATGGTGGGGTAAGCCACTGTCGACAGACGGCACAGTCTCCAGAGGTTGGCCGCCGATTGTGGTCGTCGATCCTGACGTAGCGGCTGCGGGGGCCGTGTGCACTGTGGACAGAGCCGCGCTGGGACCGAGCGTGTTTGCAGTGAGAGGAATTGTAGCCGTCGATGCATCGATGCCGTCCTCAGAGAGACGAAGGGGTTCCTTGCTGGGCCGGACAAGACCACCAAGACGCGACATGGTGAGACTCATGCGACCCTCACCGGCCTGGCTGGGAGGCCGACTGCGGTTTGTCTTGCCCGTAAGGCGCGCGGCGGCTCTGGACAACCGCTGTGCTGTGGATGGTTCGTCGGACGGGGTGATAACGGGCGAGCGTCCGCCTTCAGGCGTAATGACGGGCGTACTGACAATAGAGCCGGTGAAGGCAGGACTATCGCGACGCGACTCGGCAGCCCGTCTGGCATTAGCAATCAACGAAGAGGATCCAACAGACTCATCGTCAAGACTAAAACGTGGAGGACGGTCCATCTCCGAAGAGAAGCGAATGCTGGGACCGGTAGTCGTAGAGCCGCCCCAGGTCGACGAGTCAAAGTAGTTGCTACCGTTAACATCAAGTCGGTCGGTCACGAGCGGTGTCCCAGCCAAGTTGTTGGTCGAGGCGACGTACGAGGGAGGCTCGCTCACCTCGTTGACCGTCGTTGTTGAGGAGTTGGGATCCATAATAGGGACGATCTGGTAGAAGAGGAGATAGGGCATCTCCTCCTTCAGAGCCGCCTTAATATCGTCGACGGGTGTCACACGGCTGTCCACGTCAAGATCGTCAAACTTGACCCATTGTTGCTCTTCGTAGTCTGGTGGCGGATCGAAATCGTGCCGGCGGTTATCTGTGAGAAGCTTGGGGTTGACGCGGGCAAACGATATGTAGTGGCCACTATGCAGAGACACACCACGGTGACAGACAACGGACTGCAACACAAGCTTGTAACCTTGGCTCAGTTCATTCCCTTCCCGAGGCTCACCGTCCTCACCCATCATAAAGTAGGGAAGGCGAAGGCTGTCGGGGATATCAATATACGTGTTATGCCGCAGAAACTGGCCATTCTTGTCCATCAAGTAGCGCTTGAGACAAATGCCGACAACAGGCCGCTTATTGAACTGGCGCATAACCTCCATGTCACTCTGGGGCTCGCTATTTGATGTCGAGTGCCACGGAATTAGGCGAAAGAACTGCCAAGCAGGAATAGTGACGGCCTTCATGATGGTAGACCCCTGTTTCTTAAATTGCTGCAGTAACGTCGAAGCTTCCTGCGGCTCTGAGGGCTTGCCATCCTCGATAACGATACGCTGGATTATGCTTGCCGACCGCTGGCGAGGAGCGGCGGATGCACGGCGTTCGGCAGCAGACGATGACTCGGCTGGGCTTTCGGCAGTGAGCGTGTCGGGCTCAAGCATGGTCCACCGGCGGACCATGGGTGCGGGGTCCCGGTCAAATGATTCGCTCGTCCGGTCTGCCCCGGGGGACATGGCCGTGGGAGACGCGGTGACAGTAGCGAGAGGGGCGAGCTCCAGTCCACTAGTTTCGATTTTGGTAACAGTGGCAGTGGCATTATCCGACGTGGTGGTGGTTGTTGCTGCCGTGAGGATGTTGGTGCTGACTGCATCGGTTGTGCTGATAGACCCGTTGATGCTCTTGGTGCCTTCGGAGCTCGCGGAGGTACCGTTGGTGGCGGTGATTTCGACGTTGACGTTTTCTGCATTGGCATTATCTGCGGCACCGTTTTCGGTCTTGGTGCTTCCGGTGTTGGTCGCAACGTCCTCGATGGTTTCAACGGTTCCGACCGTCTCGTCGGCCTTTGGCGTATCGTCAGCGGTGACACCGGGTGTGGTTTCGGTGATCCCGGTTGGTTTGGCGTTTCCGGTATTTTCGGGAGAAACAATGCGGACGGTCTCGATGGGCGTTTGGGCGGTCTTTTCGGCGATCTTTTTGTCGTCTGCACTGTCCCGTAGCACATCTACCCTTGTGTTGAAGTAGTCCTCCAGACAGTCCTCCAGCTTGACTCCCTTGTTTTCTGGGTCGAACGGCACGGCCAGGTTGAGGAGACGTTCGTAAACAACTTTGTGGTCGTCGGCATCGCGCTCGCCCTGGTGGAAGAGGTCGACCTGGAGGGTCAAGAGGGGCAGCTGTAGTGTCTCTGTGATGAAGGCAAAAGCTTCCGAGGTGTCTTGTTGCTGGATTATGCTGGCATCTTGCCAACCACAGCTTGCGAGTGCGTTTTGGATCGTTTCAGTCTGCAGTTGGGTCAGTAAAAAAGTACAAGGCTCTTTTCTCAAACAAACCACCTGCAGTCGTACGCACCATATCTGTCCGGATGAGTTTCCCGCTGCGAAGCATGTTGACCCAGAGGCGGAGGAGGGCGGCCAGATTGCGTTGGTTCTCGTTGAGGTCGTCGTTTTTCAGCATGCAGTCGAAGGCCTCGAGCTTGGCGTACATGGCGAAGAGCAGAGCGTCGAGGTAGCAAGTGACGTATTCCCGGTTTTCGGCGCCGACCATTTCGACATTGGGGTTATAGGGCACGAGGGTACCGGAGAAGGCCTGCTGCTGGAGCTGGATGAGCTCGACTGCCTTGTCGACATCGCCGTCAGAGTACTTCGAGAGGAGCGCAAAGCGAATGTGTTCTTTGTTAATGTTCTGGAAGCGCAGTTCGTCGCAGCGGCTGGCAATGATCTCGACCTGGAGGAGCGGCGACAGGGGGGTTGTGTTAGTGAAGTGCGCCAGAACGCAGAACACGAGGAGTGGGAGCCCTAAAGCGAGCTGCGAGCTCCGCAAAGAAAAAAAGAAGGCTCTTAGAAAAGTGAATTGGGAAGCGGACGTACACTTGCATCAACGCGTTCTTTTTCTTGCTCTTCTTTTGCTGCCTGTTTTTGAGCATCGCTTTTGAAGTAGGAGAAGAAGACATCGGCGGATAATGGTCGGTTCTGTTCGTCAGGAAGAGGGGGCGTCAGCTTTGGCTTCGTCGATCGCGAGCTGATTGTGCGGGGCGCATTTGCGTACCTTGTGGCTGTTACCAGGTTCTGATGACTTGCTGCGACGGTGGGAGCCGTTTTTGTCGCGAAGACTCTTGAACTTCTTAGGAAAGGAGCCCTTCATTATGGCGATGGGCGACAGATGCGACCTGAGGAGTTCGAGAGGTGGGAAAGCCTCGAAGTCCTCCAAGTCCCGTTGGAGAAGCCGTAGTGTATGAGCAGGCGAGGGCGAGGTTGAGGGGTAACGAAGCTGAATACGATGCTGGAGAACGCGAAGCCACGGCGGGAAAAGCAAATAAAATGAAGAACAAAAGATCGAGAGAGAGTGATCTAGGAGATGTCTAGACGTTGGATGTAGAGCGTCGAGGGCGCATTATTGAAATGCGCAAAGGAAAAGAGGAAGAGGCGACGAGGCGACGAGGCAACGACCATTCGAACCTGGCCGTTGAAGCTAAGAATAGTGACGTGAAGAGGGCAGAATGGAGGAGGCGGGAGGCGAAACCGTATAAAGCCTGCGGTCGGGGAGCAGAGCGTGTAGCCGGGACCCGAAGATCATAAACAAGAAGGTGATGAAGAGTACGACGTAGACAATAGCAGTCAGGAGAGAGAAAAGAAAGAGATGAGGTGTGGAAGGCCGGGGCAATAACGGGCGAAGGGAGGGAAGGAGAACCCGATGGCGGTAGCTCGTTTCGGTCGTCTTTTTTTTTTTTTGTTTGTTCTTTCTTTTGCGTTGTAGCTGTCCTTATTCGGTCTTTCCCTTGTTACTCCAAGGCGTTCTTGGCCAAGTATGCGAACGAGTACTAATAACGGCGGATCAGCAAGAGCGAACGGGTTAGGGAGGCAGTATTGTCGATTGTTGGGCGCGGGGGGCAGTTGATAGCGAAGGCGGGGCGGATTTTGGCGGGCGGTGAATCTTTTGGGGAAGGAGCGAGGGGCGCAAGACAAAGACCAAGAGGAGCCCTGGAGAATTGACGCCTTGAGAGGCTTGGAGCTAGACGGGCCTGGACCTGTGCGTACGAGTGAGAATTTGTGTCAATATAGGAAGTCGAGGGAGCTCTGTGGTACGGCGTATTATTACGTCGTCAGTGTTTCGCGGGCTGAAGCAAGGATGTTCGTGGGCCGTCAAAAGGTGAAAAGAGTCCGCGGCGGTAAAACAGAGGGCAGACAAGATATGACGCCAAGATGACTGGGAAGGAAGGTGCAAGGTCACACAGCTCACAGCTCACCAACAAGGCAGGCGCATTCTGGGAAGGCATAATGGGGGTTCAAACGAAGAAGGCACGAAGGCAGCAGCAAAAGAAACACATAATCGCACGAGTGTGACTTTACAGGCAGACAATAATAACCTGCAAAAGAAAATCACGAGATACATGATGTGGCAGTTTGATTTTCCCCCTTTTCTTTCTTTTTATTCTTGTCGCCTATTTTCGGTCGACATCTACACATTCTCCCGTCGTTTTCTCGTCACATTATCGCTTCCCCTTTCTTCAACTTCCAGAAGGCTAGACAGAAAAGTACAAGGAAATTTCTGCTGCAGCGGCGAAGCCGACGTGCACCAAATTGGACGGGTGCAAAAGACCCTGCGCGGGCAGTAGCGATCCTAGCGACTCGAGAAACAGAGGGGAAACGGGGTGATCAGGCACCCCGAACGTGTGACCCAGCCCAGCGGGAAGAAGGAGGATGGGTGGGAAAGAGCGAATGGTGGGCGGCGTGCTGCGTATCTTACGACGTAATTGCTTTTTATAGCGCACTTTTTTTGTCTTGACAGGTGCGATGGCGGCAGGTGCTACGGGAGCAATAGCAGCAATAGCAGCACCAGGAAGCATTGGCGCAGCCTTGGCATAGTCAAGGGAACAAAACGGGACACAGATGATAGGGCCACATGAGACGAAAAAACGAAGACAGAAAGTGGGCGGAGATGGGGTAGACCAAATGACGAAAGATATACGGCACGATCTTTGGCTGTCCCCAACAAAACTTAGATTCATTTCTTGAATCTTGTCTTCTTTTTCAACATCCTCCACCAGTGTCGAAACCGTCAAATGACATGAATGGCGCAGCACCTGTTTCTGCGGGCCGGTCAGCCCTATGAACGCTTCGTAATATTGAAACCTGAATGCTGATTGTCAGCTCACATACATAACCAAGAGCAGCCTCCAGCAGATATCTTTAAATCTCCACAAATTATGCCGTGTTTATGGCCCCTTCTAGATTTGGTAACTGACCGAATGGCACCAGAAGCACCTTCCTGGACAGCATATTTTCAACTCTGTGCTCTTGCCCCAAGTACTTGGACAAGCTATCGCACGGCAGGTGGTAATCAACAGGGGCAAACTCAAAAATGATTTGATCGATTGACCCAGGCTGGCAGTAATCATTGCACCTATCTAATGACGAAACAGTCGGAGCATGCAGTCCGTATGCAGGTGCATGGCGCGTTTTGGAAGAGGTAACTATGCAAGCTATGATGCCAAATGCAGTCACAGAATGCGATCTAATGAAATGACGTCCGGCATCGTTGCTACTAATGTGGAAGGTGCACTTGTGTAAAAAAGGGCATCTTGACATAACCACAGGTCGCAACGTGCTTCATAAAAATAAAAATAAAATAAAATGCATTGTGTCTAATGGACCATGAGAAGGGCTCTTGGAAATATCGAAGATGCAGACAAAACACTGGACCAGAGCCATTTTGCCCAGTGAGCATATTTTGACTTCAGTGGGTTCCTTCGATTGCTGTATTGAACGTCTTCGTATCTGTGACACCGGTCACCATATCGACGTAAGATAATAATGGATTTTGTTTTCTTTATTACTTTTTCTGAGATGGACCCCAATGGCTCGTTCATCTTCATTCAAAGTTGCTTCCACGGTGTCTCGACCAGCACAAGAAACGAGGAGCGCCCGGTGTAGGCCCACCTTATGCGCAGATTGGTGTCTGCAATAACGGCGGCTGTTAGGATTCGGCGTTTTCATTTCTCTAGAGAAGTAAAGAAAAAAGCTCGCCCAGTCTCGAAGATCAAATACAAACAGTCTTCCGTCTGTGTCCCGGCAGAAGTCTTCCCATCGCGAATTGCGAGAGCATAGGCTGCAACGCCCATCGGCTTGCCCTTTCCCGTTTAGGTGCCGGCCGCATAGTGTTGTTCCTCTTGTATGCTGGGTCGTATGTTGTCGTGTCTGGCCGGTGGATGAGGCCTCGTAAAGGCTATGATTTTAACTATTGAGAAGAAGTTACTCCTGATTTATTTGTGTCCTAGACCTGCTCGAAACTGAAGCTAAAGAAAAAGGGCATGTAGTATCGGTCGGAGGTTGACCGGTTGCACACTCTGTGCGCAGTCGATTTGAAGCGGTCGTTGGTTAGGCGCATGAAGTAGTCTCCAATGTTCACCACGAACGTGCCGGGCATCGGCTTTTCCTTGATCCATTGACCATCTTTGTTGAGAACTTGCAAGCCGCTGATGCTGTCCTGCCAGAGAAGTGTAAAACACTGCAAATCCGTATGCGAGCCAAGGCCGATATCATCGGTGGCGTTGGCGACAGCCTCGCTCGTTGATCCCGGATAGAAGTTGAATGCTGAGTCGCTGAGGAGACAAAAAAATCCACGTTAGTCATTGATCTTTGGTGCCAAGGACAATGGCAGGACATTAAAAAAACCACGATGGCGACCCGACACCGGCTTGCCTTGGTTACACACAGGTCCTTCCAGGGGTGTTTGGGGTGGTGCTTTTCTTCGTGTCGCAAGGCCATTGCAATCTTTTCGACGGCCGCATTCGTCTTGACGCTGTGCTGCTCATTGTTGCCGTGGAAGATGGCCAGAATTTCACGAGCCTCGTCCGTTCCTCCCCTTCGAGAAAAGCCAGCGCGGTGATTCGGGCAGAAATGGGAGGACTGCGAGGGAGAGGAAGCTCGGCACAACCTGAATGATGGATGGAACCCGCCATGCCCATGTGCCCGCGATACTGACGGAACCAAGGTTGACTGCAGCGCTGGCGAGCGACCCGGCGTAGAAAAACGCAAAGTAGAGACCAAGGACTGTGCCGTGGAGGGCTGTGACGACAGTCTCTGTGATCAAGCTGCTGCTCCATTCCGCTGTGGGCTTACCTATAAGCTTACAAAACTATCAAACTGTCTTCTGGGGCAGATGAAAAGATATTTTATTATATAATGAAAGACAGCATCATTTCAACCGTTCTTTGAATGAAGCAGAGAGAAATGGGGTGGTTGAAACTGCATAAGACAATAACATGGCGCCAGAAACAACATAGATCCGTCCCCACTCTGGCTCACCTTTCTGGCTCACTTTTCTGGCTCACTGTATTACTCCATCCATTAAAAAGCCTGTAGTGACCAAGACAATCATCTCGGAAAGTAGTGCTGAAGGGCAACGATGCCAGGTTGACGGGGCTTATCAGCAGCCACCCGAGCTGCCAACAGCACCAGTCCATGCATCGTTGGTAGTCAGCAGTGCCGCAGAATTGGCGGTAGCTGTCTCGTCACAGGCGGGCACAAGTAGCGTGCGGTTGACCGTCTCGTATATGCTGGCCTGTCCGCAGTCCTCCTCACGGACATAGACGTAGCTGACGTACTCGCCTGCGGTCATCTGCACCTCGATATACCACTCTGGCCGGTCGGATGTGTAGTTGTTGGCGGACATGGGCTGGGCATTGCTGAGATCCCAAGCGCCGAGGTCTGTTGTGTTGCCGACGAGGTAGATATTCTCGCCGTAGTATGTGCTGGCATTGACGACAAACAGAACACCGCTGGTGCAGGAACTGGTGACGTTGGGTGCGCCAGCTGCGGTGGCAGCGGCATAGACGCCGTCCGTCGACGAGGCAGAGCAGACGGGGGGAACAGCAACGGGCCCAGAGCCAGGGGTCCATGAGTACTTGGGGTAGTCTCCTGCGCGGCGACGGGCCATGGTAACAAACGAAGCAAAGCTCCAGGTAAGGTCGTAGGCGGACAGTGGCTGGCCTGTGGTTTTGTCAAACTGCTCCGATAGCGAGCCGTTGCTGGGCGTGTACTTTTCGGCGACAGCGACAAAGGAATCTGCGTAGTCAATGGCAGCGTCCACAATCGTCTGGAAGGCATCCGATGACGGGGCCACACATTTGGAGGAGCGCTTGGCCGGTTTTGTGGTGCTCTTGGTGCTCTTAGTGTAGGTCGCGCCGGACTTGGCCGCAGGGTACAGATCCCGGAAAAAGGCCACAGAGGTGTCGTCGACGGTGATGGCACCCTGGGTGTTCCACTGCGCGACGGCGTCGTACAAGAACTCGGCCGCGCCCTGCGTGATGAGATACCAGGGGTTGCCGTTGTAGTAGACGTCTTCGGGGTAGCGACCGACGGCGACGCCCTCGTTTGGCGCAATGCCGTCGTTGATGGCGTACAGACTGCCATTACGGAAGGTGTCAACAAACACTTTGAAACTAGCCAGGGAGCGGCTGTGGCAGGGCTGCAAGCTGGGATTGGTGCAGTCGGCCTCGACGTCAAACACGGCAATGGCGCCCAGCATGGTGTTGGCATCGATGCCCGAGCGGCCATTGTCAACGTTGATGTTGGCCGTCAAGTAATCGCCGTTCCAGTACGACTGCAAAAAGCAGAGCACGTTTGCGGCCTCGTCGCAGCCCGTGCAGGTGGCGCCGATCTTGTCGGCCAGCTGGCCGGCCGCCACCAGACTCTTGTACTGGTTCTGCGTTGTGAAGAAACTGGACCCGTAGACCTCCTCCCACAGATCGTAGCCGCTCGAGTTCCTAGAGGGTTGTTAGTTGGTCGACAAAATACTCGCGGGGGTTGCTGTCCAAGCACACTGAAAACTGACCAGTACTGCCCAACATAGGAAATGTCGTTGGCGATGATTGGCCAGACCACGCCCGAGACCTGGTCGTCCTCGCCTTGGTCGAGCAGCCAGTTGCAGTACTCGATCAGCGCAATGGCACGCAAAGCCGGGCCGTCACGTTGGGGGCGGCCCCAAGCGCCGTTGAAACGGGTACCTGAGAGGGAGGTCAGTATGTGGAGAATACTCTCGATAAACAAGCTTCAACCACCCACATACCATCCACATTGAACTTGGGCTCGCCCAGACCCAGACCGTATGGCAGCAGCGTGCCGGACGGGTTCGACACCGTCTGCAGTGTAGCCTGCGCAGTGATGTAGTCGTTAATGGTGTCCTGCACGTCGCTGTTGCCAAAGATGAGCTCGTCGACGAGCATGCGCAGTGTCAAAGCCGAGTCGCGCGTCCACGTGTAAAAGTAGTTGGGGTTCACTGTGGACGGGCTGGCGACCACCAAGCCTGACGCCGCGCCAGCCACCAGCGAGCCGCCGGAGCCGATGTTGTTCAACACGCCTTGCAGGGCGATCGGCTGTTCTTGCGCGACGAACGCACTGACACTGCCGGCGCTGGCATGGCGGGCCGCAGCGAGGCCGGCAAGCATCACGGACAGGGACGAAGAAACCATGTTGGAAGGTCGACTATAGGATACCCGAAAATAACAAGAGGAGGACTACGTCGTAGATGGGCGTATTCTTAATACCTCTTATACTATGATTGTCCATCGCGTGTCACCTTGGCACCGTGGCGGCCCAGCCCGTTCCCTTTTGTGCTTTTTGTGCTCTTGTCCCATTCCAAGAGTGTATTGGCTGTTTGGCACATGTAAACAGTGTCATCTCAGCGAGCCTGCTCGCTCGCGTCTGCCCCCTCTAGAGCTTCGTTAAGAAGTAGGGAGAGGGTTGCGGTACTCTTCATAAAGGCCCGAATGAAGTAAAAGTCATGATGGGAGGTCCCACTGCCGCTACATCGCGGCGATCTGCGGGGTGCGGGGAAGGGGGAAAAGGGCAGAAAGCTTGCGCAAGAGTGTCTACCAAACCCTGGACTGAAAATGTTTTGTGGCTCCTCTCGTGGGGGCTCATATGACAGGGGGTTCTCAGGGGTCAATGAATTGGCCGACCATGAAAGTAGTTTGGCCGAGTAGCTCCAAACGTGCCTTGCCGACCATCCAGCTTGACCAATGGAGTGAAGAGCCTTTCTGCAGCCGATTGGAGTAGGTCCTCCACGCAACATCGGTCCATCAATTTCCCTGTCGACCCCAAGTGCACAAACGTCCTATCGGTCCGTCCAGGATATCGAAATTGGGTCTTTGTGCATACGCGAACTGGATATGCTCATGTACCTTACCCGAGGTCTTCATTCTCCTGTGCCCACGACATCCTCTTGACGTTAAGATCGTGATGTCTTGGCAGACCTATTTACCCCAAGTGTACAAAATGCCGTCTTAGTGCAGTACGTATCGGTCCTTTCAGGAAATTGCGACTTGGACCTCTTTGCTCTTGTCGCGAGCTAGTGCTTTCCTGTCCATCGCCACGATGTCAATGTTATTACTCCGTACGGACTCACAGTTGGCAAAAAAAAAAAAAAAAGATTCGTCGTGGAAGTGCCCAAAATGGCACATGCTTGGTGAAGTCTCGTTCTCTCCTCTGACCTCTCTCCTCTGAGCTCTCTAAGCTGACAACGTCCTCAAGCTCTTGCCCGCCATCCACGCTAGCATCATTTGTTGCGCCGCCTCAGGCTGGTCGCGTGGCACCATGTGGCCGGAAGCATCAAAGGTCACAAAGGAGAACCGTGACCGCGTCCCATCTGCGCCCTGCCACACAACTTCCTTCATCGACCCGGCCTTGACCCATGCCCCGCTCTTCTCGGCAAACCAGGCCGTCAGCGGCTTGGACGCAAATTCCGCCTGGCCCGCCCAGGACAATGCATTGGCCCACCGGAGGTTGCCCGGCGTGTTGCAAGCCAAGTCGAGGTTCCCGTTGTAGATCAAGACGTCAATGCCGCTGTGCAGCAGAAACTTGACCTCTTTGGCTGTGTTGACATAAAAGTCGTTGCCAAGCGAAAACAGAGTGTGGATGTCGGTGCTGAGGATGGAAAAGTTGGCCACCGCCGCAGGAACAGCCAAGGCAGACCAGACAGCCGGCGTGTTCATGTACTTTTCCACACGCACCGCGTCTAGGTAGCACAGCTGGTCGACCTCGCAGACCCGCGTAATGTCGAACGGGTCACGCCCGCCCGCGCCCGACTCGTCGTCATAGAGCGAACGGATCTGGCCAGAGCAGAATGCGTCAGCGGCGTGGCACAGAATAGAATCCGGGTATGCGTAGCAGGCCTCGTGCAAGTACATGCAGCGCGGCAGCGCTTCCGAGATCCTGTCGCAACGGGAGGCATTGAAGACCGGCTCGGGCACACCGGGATGCGTCGTGCAAAGCATCTCGTAGTAGCCATACGTAATGTCAAGCGGCGAGACAAAGCCGTTTCCGATAAAAACAGAGCGAAGAGGCACAACGAGGTCCCCTCCCAAGCGCTGCTCGATCTCATTGTAACGGACAATCTCCGCAGCGACGGTCGGCACATAATGACCACCGTAGCTCTCGCCAGAGATGTGGATGGGCAGCGACCGAAGGTGGGGGAACGCCGTCAACAGCGTGCGAAGGAAGATGTAGGTGTCGGTCGCCGCCGTAAACGAATCGCCTGGCATGGCTGTCCCCTCATCCACATACGAGAAGCCAGTTCCTGCTGGCTGGTCGATGAAGATGACGGATGCGTTGCTTGTCCAGGTGTACGGGTTATAGTCGGTGCCGGTGCCATTTTCATTGATCAGGCAGGGGCCGAGTTCCATCATCATTCCTAGTCAGTCAGTGTCAGTCAGTGCCTGGCTGCATCGGGTGAGAGCATGTACCACCACGTACCGATGAGACCACTGCATCCTGGCCCGCCCGTCATCCAGAGGTTGATGGGATCATGGCCGGGGTCGTTGAGACTCTCGATGTACCCTACGCCAAGATTGCGTTCATGTCAGTATGCATAGCGTGCACGATATTCCAAAAACAAACCCAAGAATGGAAAAATAAAGAAACTGGACTGCACCAGCGAACGACATGAATAATTCAAAACGACGAAAGGTATCGACGTACAAAAGAAAATGTGCTTGCCGCCGCTGTCGATCCAGCCTGTATACTGTGCGGAACCAGCATTGCAAATGTCGTTGCCTTGCTTGCGGATGCGGACGGCGTGTTGCGGATGCTCTGGAAGACGATACTCGGTGTATTCCGCGTCGCCGCCAAGAACGTGCTGGTGTTTGCTAGACGGAAAAGCAGCCACGCACCTTGTTGACGATACTAGGAGCAAAAGTGTCGCGACTGCGCACGCGCCGATGTGTGAGAGAGGCAACATGTTGGACTCGCTGGCTGGGTCCAGATTGGAGAAATGTTGTCTCGCAACCTTTCCAACAAAAAGCACGTTGCAGGCGACTCCGTATAAAGGCAGTTATCGATACGTCGTACGTCGTACACTTTGCGAGATTGGGCGAGCATGCTAGTCCATTTTTAGTATGCGTTTACGACGGGCGGGGCCGCGATTTTTGTAAGTCGATCGCGGTTTCCTGTTTCAGACACGGCCCCAAATGCGGCAGGCGCTTACGACAGTCCCTGGCGACAGTCCCAAGCCAAGGCCTGGTCACGATGCTTGGGGACGTGAAGCGCGCTTCATTCTGGGGACGATCCTTCTTATCGTGATGATGTTCGTCGTGATGTTGGTCGTGGCAGTCTATCAACACGACGAGCTGCCTGTTGGACAAGAACGGCAACCACCGGCCGCAGCAGATCGACCCGACAAAAGAAGATTGATGGCATCGGACGACCGAAAACAAAAATAAACCAGAGGCAACACAGTCAACACATAATACACAATACACAGTACACGGACAGCCAGCCCAGACACAATGGACCGCAATCCGAGTTGGCGGCGTGCATCTGTGCAGGCAAGCATCTTGGCTCTGCAGACCGCCGTGATCACCGCCTACCTCGCGGCGGCATCGCGCAGACGTGGCCAGCATAGCGGCAGCCAGGACCCGGCTTGTGATTCTGCTGCACTTGCCCCGTCCAACTGGCAACGCGTTCTTGTTCGAGCAGCAACCATCGTCGCCGTCACGGCGTGTTTCGGCTCTTGTGTCGCTGGGCTCGCGTCCACGCAGAGATTGCAATGGCCGGCTCTCGTGGCCTGCTGTGCATCATGGGTGAGAGGATACCATGAGAGAGGCTACCATGATCAATAGCACGCATCGCATCAAAACACTGGCCAGCTTACTAACACATTCTTCGTCCTTGCAGGGAACCTCTTTCACACTGCACCTCGCTTCACTTCTTCGCCGGCCACCGCAGACACAGTTCCTGCGCTGCGCGGATGCTCTTGGACTCGGCGTCGTTGCGACCGTCGTCATCCCCGACTTTGTGTATCCCGCAATCCTCTCCAACTCCCCAGGATGGGACATGGCTGCCGTCTCTGTGTGGCAGAGTGTCCACTATGTCTGTGCATGTCTCGCCGGCATCATCCTCCCCCTCATCATGCCAGCGGCACCGGTTCCACAGCCCGCCTGGACCGCCGGGAAAGAGACATCCCCTTCCACCAGTCTCCGAGACACCTCCTCGCCCATCGTGCGCTGGTGGACCTATGGCTGGATGAGCCCTTTTGTCACGGCCAGCTACCGGCGTCGCGCACAGGGCATCACTGCAGCGGAGCTGCCCTCCTTGGACCCGGCATGCCTCCCAGAAGCAATGCTTGCTGCATTTCGCCGTGCTTGCGGCGCCAGCCATTCCAGCGCCTGGGCGTTGTGGGTGCTTTTCCGCACCCGCCTCAGCGGCATGGCCTTGATCATGGTGCTGTGTGGCCTGTCCGAGCTGCTTGGATCTGTCGGCCTGCGCAGCCTTCTGCTGCATCTCGAAGGGTCCCCGACGGTCTTTCGGCCGTTCCTTTCGGTTCTGCTGTTTGGTCTGTCGCCCGTGGTCCGCGGCTTGTTTATGCAGACTTTTGAGTATTTCTCAACCCAGACCATATGCTCTCTCAAGTCGACCGTCATCTACGCTGTCTACAGCAAGCTTCTGCGCCAACGGCCGGGCCGGCCGGTGGACGCGGCTCGCGTCGTCAACCACATCACTGCCGATATTGACAAGATCGCCACGTTGCGGTACACGATCATGGCCTGCTTCATGGTTCCCGTGGAGGTAGTCGTTGCCAGCATTCTCATCTACCGCGCTATCGGCTATGCGTACATCCCCGGCCTTGCTGTCATCCTCGTCACGCGCATTCCCATGTCTTGGTTCGTCGACCACTACCAAGGTGCTGCCCAGGCCCGTATCATGGCCGCCATCGACGCACGCGTGCGACGAGTCGGAGAGATTGTGCAAGCACTGCAGACAGTCAAGATGCTTGGCCAGACGACAGCCATCACCCGCTGGATTGGCGAGACGCGCCATGCTGAACTGCAAAGCATATGGCGGAAGCTCGTCATTGTCACCATTTCCGATGCTGTCTCTGCCGTGCTTATTCTCGTTCCATTGGTGCTGTCCCTGGGAATGTACACCCTGGGTGCAGGCGGCACACCTCTTACGCCGTCGGTGGCATTCACTGTCGCCGCCCTGTTCAAGACGCTCAAAGAGATGCTGTCTCTCGCCATTGTCGGAGTCAGTACGTTTGCGCAAGCAAAAACATCACTCAACCGCGTTGTCGCCTTCCTCGACGAGGACCTCGACGAGGACCTCGACGACGCCGATCGCTTCTCGGACTACAGTGGCGACGCCTCCATCTCTCCAGTTCTCGAGAACTGCACGCTCCAGCTCGTCAGTGGCGGCCTCAACATCATCACGGGAAAGACTGGGTAATTCGCGTCTCCGCACATTGTGGCATATTGCCCACACATTGTCTAATCTACCTCGACATGCAGTCAACTAACTGAATGATCTAGTTCGGGCAAATCAACGCTCCTAAGGGCACTCTTGATGGAACAGCCGATGCTGTCCGGACGTGTTCGAATTCGGTCGCAGCCAAACGAAGCCGTATCCTACGCGGGACAGACGCCGTGGCTGCACAGAGGCACCATCCGAGACAACATTCTGTTCCACTCCCCTTACTCAGAGCAGCGGTACCTGGACGTCCTCCATGCCGTGGGCTTGGACGTGGATTTTGCGTCTACCCTGCCGTGCAGGGACGCGACCAACGTCGGCGAAGATGGCAGTACGCTCTCTGGCGGTCAGCGGTGTCGAGTGGCCATTGCGCGAGCAGTATACGCAGAGACCAAGACTGTACTTTTGGACAACGTTCTGTCCGCCCTGGATGCCACAACAGCACGCTGGATCGTGCAGACGTGCCTTTTGGGGCCCCTCCTGTCTGGCCGGACGCTGGTGCTGGTGACGGAGAACGAGGCGTGCCACGCCAACGCACACTTGATTGTCGAGCTTGCACACGGCGAGATTGTCAGCACCACGACAACAATGCTGGCCGAGTGCACCAGCGGCGGCATAACTCCCACAACACCCACAGCACTCACGGCACCACACTCGCCCGTTCCGGGCACAGCCTTTTCGACAGATCCAGTGCCAGTGCCAGTGCCGCCAGCCGCACCGCCAATGGAGCGCATCATGGACGGACGCAGCGGCCGCTTCTTGCTCTTGACGCTTTTGCGACGGTATGGCTCCGCTGCTTACAATACTGCACTGTGTGCGGCTATTCTGGCCATGCACGCGTCGGATGTGGCGTCTTCCGTTTCCCTAGCACTGTGGTCGTCGTCGTCGTCGTCGTCTTCGTCGTTTTCCTCCTCCTCCTCCTCATATCTCGGCCTCGTCTCTGCGCTTGGCATGGTCCAAGTCGTTTTCTTGATCATCTCGTCCGTTCTCTTCTTTCGTGGGTCTCTCGCTGCCAGCAAAACAGAGCACGCCGCTCTGCTGTCCTCTGTGCTGGGCGCCACATACGCCTGGACGACCGCTACGCCAGTGGGCCAGATCATGAACAGGTTCTCTGCCGACATGTTTTCGCTCGACAATACTGTGACAGAGCTTCTGAAACAAGTCGTTGACAACTCGTTGGCCATACTTTTTCGCCTCGCCGCCGTGTCGTCTGTGCTCCCCTCGTTTTTTGTTCCCGCCGTCGTCCTTCTCGGTCTCGGTCTGTGGACGGGACACGTCTACACGTACGGATCGACAGCAGCCAAGCAGCTGTATGCCGCCAGCCTGTCTCCACTGCTGTCTGGTGTGTCCGAGGCCATAGCCGGCATCGAGGTCATCCGAGCCCACCGTGCCCAAGCAGCCGTCACAGCCGAGTTCAGAGCGGCACTGGTGCAGTATCTACAGATGTGGCAGGGCGTCAGTGCCTGCCAGAGATGGCTTGCTGTGCGCATGGACGCATTGGTCGGCCTCATCTCGCTCTCGACGGCGACGCTTGCCCTCGTCGGAAACGATGCGAGCCCGGCTGCTGTTGGTTTCAGTATGACGGGCGCAACCACGCTCTGCACGGCTTTGTTGTGTAAGTCTCGGCTCTACGATGGCTCTACCCCCTCCCCCCCATTTTCAATACTCATTCTGATGTCCCTGATGTTCCAGACACCGTCTACCTCTCCAGTCTTCTCGAGGTGGATATGAGCAGCTTCCGGCGCCTGGAAGAGTACATTCACCACGTGCCGCAGGAGACGTCGGTGCTGGTAGAGCCCGGTGCAGACGTGGACTACACCCGCTGGCCCTCGCGTGGAGAACTGCGCCTGCACAAAATGAGCGCTGCCTATGCACTGGATGCTGATCCGGTACTGGTGGGCATTGACTTGGTCGCCAGCCCGGGGATGCGAGTGGCCATTGTGGGGCGGTCAGGCAGCGGGAAAAGCTCGCTTGTGGCGGCAGTCATGCGGCTCATTCCCAGGCTGGCTGGCGACATATGCATCGACAACTTGGATACGGAGTGCATCGATATAGAGAACTTGCGTCAGGCCGTGTGCTTCCTCCCACAGCACCCTGTCTTGTTGGAAGGGTCGATGCGGTTCAATCTAGACATGAGTGGGCAGGTGCCAGACCACGTTTTGCTTTCTGTTCTTGCTGACGTCATGGGCACCGGCAACGAACGGACCGACAGAAGCCTGTGGACGCTGGACAAGCATATTGAAGCGCGTGGGACCAACCTCTCGCAAGGCGAGCGACAGCTGGTGACCATTGCGCGGGCGCTTGTCTCTAGCGCGCGTCTTGTCATCATTGACGAGGCCACGGCCAGCCTGGACACAGAAAGCGAGGAGCACATCCAGCAAGTACTCCGGACCAGAATGGCTGACCGCACTCTAATTGCCATTGCGCACCGCTTGGATACAATCGTGGACTTTGACATGGTGCTGGTGATGGATGCTGGGCACGTGGTGGAGCGTGGAAATCCGCGGCACTGATTCACTCGGGCCAGGGCCGCTTCTTTGAGCTCTGGCAAGCAAAGGGCACTGTGTAGACTGTCGGGTACGACGTAAGGGTAGTTCTGTTAGGATATATATGTGTGTACGGAGTATGTCGTCAGGTTCTATCTAGGAGATATAGAATGAGATAGAGAAAAAACGTGATGTAGTGGGTACACAAGCTCAGATAGCCAATACGGTTAGCGGCAGATGCAAGGAAACGGTCCTTGCATGCCGAGCTAGCCAAATGTGGTATGTAAATACAATGTAAGTCAGGGTCTCCAAAGATAACGGATTGTGTTTGTCTGGGACCGCCCTGGAAAGTGATGCCCAGTCGAGATAAGCAGAAGCCATAGTCTGACCAAGAGCCATCCTGGTACCCTCGTGCCGACCCCTCGCCGTTTCTCTACGGCTCTCTACTTGTGTTGTTATACTCCGCTTTCTCGTGCTGCACCGCCAACATCGCCAACATCGCCAACATCGCCAACGTCCACATCTTTGCACACACTGCCGACCAGCCACCAGCCAACATGGTCCCGACGCAGAGCCCCACGGCTGCGTCCCCGTGCTCAACCATCTGTACAGTACGAGCCGCGGCCGACTCATCGCCGCAGCAGCCCCGAAAGAGACATGTTGTATCTCGCGAACGCGACGGTTGCGTCACTTGCCGTCGCCGCCACACGCGCTGCGACAAAGCCAAGCCGAGTTGCAACAATGTATTGCATTTGACTGTTTCTAGCCCCCACCTGTTGTTGCGTTTGCGCCCCGGTCCCCTGGCTGACTTTGCAATAGTGTACGAGACTCAACTTCACCTGTGAGGGATACACTACGAGGGTCACATTCCGAGACCAGACGTCGTTCATCACGCAGAAATTCCAAAAGGGAACGAGGTCACAGCCACCCAAGCAAGCACCACCGCCACGTATTCAGTTGCCTGAGCCGGCCTTGAGCAATACAGAGATGGGTGCCCTTGACGCTGACCACAATCTTTCTGTCTCTTTGTTCGATAGCGGCGACCTTTTCGACGACAAGTCCTGGATGTGGACTATGACGTGGGACACATCCATCGCCAGCGGCACCGCGGGCACGGTGGACACTGCGGAAAACGACAGTCCGGAATCGTCCGTCAATGACAACGCGGCAGCATGGCTACTGGACTACAACGACACGGCCGCCATTGGTGCTGTTGAAGACGAGTTTTGATTTCTCCCTCGCCGTCGAGAACTTCGCCCCCGCAGATACTGGCACATCTGCATCGATCTCGTTTACACGATCTATTCCAGCGCTCTGCGTGCACTCAACGGCACAGCAGTGCTTCCAGTTCCCCGATGACCCCGCCCACTTCCAGACACTACTGACTGACGGCATTGCCGGCTTGACGGCAATCGTGCCCGTCAACAGCCTCTTTGGCGACGAGTCGTTTACTGCGCCTTACTTGTATCGTGCCGCGCTCGCTGTCACCTCGCTGTGTGCAGCATCCCCTTCACCAAACGTAACCCCACAGCAGTCCATGGGCTCGTATCTCGGCGAAAAACAAGCTCTCCGCCATTATACCCTCTCTATACAAGCGCTCCATGCAGCGTTCCCGGAAACAACAGCGGCCGCGTTTCGTAACTGCTCCCTGCAGGATCTCTTTGTATGGTTCTTGACAAGACTGTTACTCGCCAACTGCGATCTGCGCCTGGGCCACCTGGCTGCCTGGCGTGCACATTTACGGGCGGCTGGCCGCATCCTCAGTGCTTTCCACGGGCGCTTTATGCAGAGGGAAAAGGGACGGCAGCTGGCGTGGGCGTTTGCGCGCATGGCGCTGTTGGTGGAGCTGCAAAACCGCGACATGGCAGTCACTGGTACACAGATTATGAATCCAGGCGTAGCAAGCGACCTGTCCTCCATGGTGGAGAGGTCGGAATGTGCGCGAGACCGCCTGCTGGTGCTGATCCGCCGCATCGGTAACGTGGAGCTCAAGTATCGCTACCGTCTGCACGAAGCATCAAAATGGGTGGGCAAGATGCAGCAGATCGATGCCGCGCTATCGCTCTGGCAAAGCCGCTTGCCGCCTTCCGAGCTGCCCGTTGACACCGGCGTCCAAGACAGCATGTCTTTTCCTGTGCGCCCGGGTCTAGAGAACATAGCGGAGCCGGTCCATATCCAGTCGCTGACGTTCCCCAATGCGGCGGACGCGCACTCCGCTGCCGTCAATTATGCACACTTTTTGTGCGCTCGCATGCGAGCGCGTACAAGGTATCGCCTCGATGGGACAAAGGAGCGGCCGCGGGACACGGATGCCACTGTGCTGCATATCTGTCGAATTGCTGCCGGCCTGTCGCCTGCGGCATGCGCGCAAACCGAAGCCTTTGGCCACGGGATCTTGCCTGCCATTGCTGGCGCCTACTACTGGACCACGGATCCGTCCATGTGCAACTGGATATGGCAGTGGCTTGGTGTGTACGAAGCCATGGGTGCGCGAGAAGGCATTTGGAATGTGCAGCAAACTAGGCGGCTGATGGTTTTCCTCGACGAAGAAACTGAGCGCCGACGTGCATCGCAGGGTATCTGGGAAATTGTGAGTGCACGCGTCGACGAGGAGGAATATCAAGTCGACGAGGACACCGGCGTACATGATCGTGCAATCTGTCGCGAAGAGCGGTTGATGCTGGAGGATGCAGGTATATCTGCCAACAACAGCATCTTTTCTGGGAGATGTGCCCCTTTCCGTGTTACTTTGCACTCCAACTCCGCTGAAGGCTGGGCAACAGACTGCTTTACTGTAGCTTGACCACGCAGAGCAGGCGGTCCGAGAATAAAAGCAGTGCACATATTTCGCCCGTAGTTCGTACTCGAGAGAAGACAACGTATTCACTATATCAGTTATTGTATATACTCTTTAGACGGAGAGGACGTAAGATCGCCGGTAACATTAAATATCAATAAATTTATATTTATTCGTTTATTTTTTAAATACTCTTTGTCCGAAGTGTACCTACAGGGATGAAAATAACATAAGTAAATATATTGACTCTGAATAATTACTGCATCATTTCAAGTCACAGTGCCATACTCTCTGCGAGCTCACATTCTATCCTTTAAGATCCGACTGGCTGGCTCTGGCACTAATACTAGTTGGGCAGTTCGGTACGACGTGCATACCCTCTGACACGGCCTGGCCACAGGACAGAAGTTGTTTAAGATGTGCGGTCGGAGCTCGAATTGACTGGAATAGGACCGTGTGCCATCATGCAATTAGATGCAGCGCAGCATGGCCGACTCTTCGAAACCCATCATTGTCTACATGGGAACTCCACCGCACAGTGTCATCCCACACCTTGCCGCCCTCAACGACCGCTTCACGATTCTCCCATACAAAGCCGTGTCACTCGACTCGTTGCTTGAAAGCCTACAGGACGCTAAATCACCATTTCATTCCGCGGTGGCCATTTTACGACTTGGCACACAAGCAAGCACCGGTATTCCCATCGGCTGGACCGGCCACATCGCCAAGCTGTCGCCTTCGCCTCCGCGCCTCAAGCTGCTCATCAACCTTGGCCATGGGCTCGAAAAGGAAGATTTTGCTGGTGCTTTCAGGAAAGGAATAGCTGTTCGAGGTACTGCTGGTGGAGTGGATGCAACTGCAACTGTTGGCCTGCACCTCACTATTGCCGCTTTTCGACAGTTGAGCGCGGCTGAGCGCGCGGCCCGGTCTGGTGACCCGTGTCTCTTTGTTGCCGCCATGCACCGGGCCACAGACATCAGTGTCGACCCGCAAGGAAAGACAGTGGGCATCATTGGCTTCGGTCGCATAGGGAAGAGGACGGAGAGCTCCTTCGGGCCCTGGGCATGCGCGTGTGCTGGCTCCGCCACAGTGGCCATCCTCAAAGTACATCGCAAGCTGTCAGTGGCGGGAGCACCATGGATAGCGAGGGTGTGTTTATTGATCTGGACGCAATGGTCTCTGAGGTGGACTGCATTCTCCTTGCCTGTCCATATACCCCCGAGACACACCACATCATCAACTGGGAGCGCATCCAGAAGATGAAACTGGGTGTGAGAATTGTCAACATTGCCAGGGGCGCATGCGTTGACGAAGACGCCCTTGTGCGTGGCATTGAGGCGGGCATTATCAAGGGTGTCGGGCTGGATGTTTACGAGACAGAGTAGGTCTCGTCCTGTTTCGTCCTTGATTATTTCCATGTACTGACGACGAAGCTAACTGTGTTTACACCTCAGACCACTCCCTAGCTCACGACTTTTGGCATTAGACTGCATAACGATGTTGCCGCACATTGGCGGATTGTCTGTGTCGTCTGTTGATGTGAGTTGGACAATTCAGTCGGTGTCGTATTGGGATCTTTCGACTCTACTGACTCCGATTCTTTCTCACAGAACCACTGGAAAGATGCTCTCCGTCAAGTTGAGGCATTCTTTCAAGCATAAAGAATTCAAATTCAGAGTGGACATTATGCCTGTCGCATTGTAATGAAAGTTTCCTGTTGAACAAGACCCAAAAAGCTCTCTCAGAAGCGTGCAAACTGACGTTGAGCTGCTGTATGTCACAGACTCGTAGGAACCAAAGCCAGGAGCCGAAGTGAATGACCATGAAAATATCAACTTCATAGTATCGTAGTAGCTATAGACTCTAAACCCAGCTAACGCACCTCACTTGTCGCATACCACGTACCCAGTACAGCTTTGCATCCACTACAAAAGTCAAGGTCGTCAAATTACAGTGTACAAGTGCCCCTGTTCACGAAAACCAGTTTGCAGGCCCAAAGGTCTCACCAGGTGCTGGTGTGTCAAGCGGTGTGCCGAGTCCATCTGCCGTTACGTAGGCAATGGTATTGCCCCACCAGTCGAGAACAGCCCCGGGATACGTGAGGCAGAAGAAGACAAGGAACGTGGTGATGGCGAGTGCCGAGTCCATGGCTGCGGAAAGAAGGTAATTGTACTTTGTCCACCAAGCCCGGTAGCGGCGCTTAATGAGCGTGTTGAACGTCAAGCCCACCAGGGCCCACGTCACGATGTTGCCAGCGGTGGCAGGGGGGATCGAAGACGTGGAGGCAAAAATGACGGGTGTGTGAATCTAACGATGCGTTCAGTCTTCTATCCGTCTTCACCATTAAAGCCATGGCGTGTTTTTCTGGATTTGGAGCACAGAAATGGAAAAAAAGAAAAGAAAGAAAAAAAAAAAAAAAGCATACCTTGGCAAGAAATTTGCTCTTTGGAAACTTGCGAGACAAGAAGTAAATGATGACGGGCAGAGCAGCGCCAATCAGCAGGAACCAGAGCATGTTGTTGTACATGGACCCGCGCTTGAACAGTTTTGTCGGCCCAATGAGACCCCAGAAGACGGCGTTGGTCGCGTAGCATCGGCAAGGGGGCAGAGGAACTGGTTCGCGGCGTCGGCCGTGCAGATTCCCTTGATATGGCCCATGGCCCAGAGGTTTACCGCGGTCTGTACAACCCAGGAGATGACGATACTCAGGCACTGGGCCACAAAGGTGATGCGGGGAGGGATCTTCATGTAGTGGCCCGTCTTCATAGACTGAACATAGCCAAGGCCTTGGAATGTGCACACAAGGGTGAAAATCTTGAAGATGACGTTGTTCATCATGTTTCCAGGCCAGATAAAGCCGCCAATCAAGGCTGCCAGCACACCTGTGTTGATGGTGATGTTGGTCGTGGCCTGCATCAGACCGATGGGCAGCAGCAGTGTCAGGTTGATGAGAATGCTGATGATCAGACCCCACCACGGCAGCTGCGTGTTGTAGACATAGAGAAAGGCCATGGAAACACCAAAGATGGCAGCAAAAACAATGGCGTACCACCACTCGGGCACCCTCTTGTAGGCCCGCATCAGCTTGCCGTGGATATCCTCGTTCTGTCCCTCGTCGTGACGAATGGCTTCCTGGAACGCGGTGATGAGTGTCTGGCGGTGGTAGAGAAAGGTGTGCACAAAGACGGCGGTGACGGAGGCAAAGCCCAGGCCGTAGGACAGCACCGATGTTGTCGATAGAAACACGGGTGAATAGGCTGCGTACGCCGCGTCGTTGATGCTGTAGTCTGCGTTCATGATGCGCGTCGTGTTGTACGGCATGCCCGTGTTGTCGAACGTGCCAGATGACGAAAATGCAAAGTAGCGTCCGTACCAGACGTTGGTCCAGTGCAGCGCAGGCGACACGATCCACAGAAAGAAGACGCCGCCCCCAAGGACATTCAAGATGGCCCACGATGGAACGACGAGCGGCGAGGAAAGATACCCGGCGACCTGGTTCCAGTCCAGGGTCATGGGCAGCAGGTCCATGCCAGTGGTGGCTCCAAAGACTTGGTTCAAAACGACATTGTCCGGGCGCGTCCATGTGATCCACGCAAAACGTCGTCAGCGAGGTAAAGAGGAAGCTGGGCACAAACTGCCACGCCGCGGCGACAACCAGCGCGGTCCAGAAGAACCGCAGGCGGTGTATCTTCCAGCCGTTGGCCACCTGGTTCTGGAAGGAAGGGTCGTGGAAGCTGTAGATCATGGTGCAAATCGGCAGCACACCCGGCCAGGTGCAGAACGCGGGAGGCACCAGGAAGCGGTGGAACATGCCTGCAAAGCCGAAGCTGAGGGCTTGCGTGCTGAGGAGGAACATGAAGCGGAAGCCTGCCGAGATGGGGATGTTGAGGAACTTGTCAAACGCCACATACACGTCCGTCGCCAACGATCCGTTGTCAAACACGGCCACGAGGGCCGTCATGATGGCCGTTATGGTATGTTCCTTGTGGTTGAAGGGCCCGGGGTTCAGTGTGAAGTGCCATCCGAAGACGCTGAACACGCGCGTGGGCAGCACCCGCGCCATGAAGTGGCCAATGGGCAGCGTGACGATGATGACGATTTGCGAGCCGAGGAAAACTGATCCCATGTTAGAGTTTTTTTTTGTTGTTGCTCTGTGCGCTGATACAGTGCAATATCACGTACTTGGTGGTGAGTGGAGCTGGAAAAACTGCAGCATGCCGGCAAACACAACTGTCGATACGATGCCAAGCGTCCATGCCCGGAACGTGCCGACATACATCTCGGGATCGTCATATGGCGGGACAACAGCGCGCACTTCGGTGATGTACCTGCCTTGTGTCAGCCTCTGGTATACTATGCCGGTGTCCTTTGCCTTTGCAACACCGACGGTTGCGGGCCAACGTACGAGTCTTCCACTGTACCGCTCTCGAGTTCCGTCTCCTCAGGCTCGGCAGACACCTCGACTCCGCTCTTCAAGTCGGTTTTCCTGTCGGAGATGTCGAGCTGCTGCACAGCTTCGTGGCTGCCTGCGCTCCCCGCGAGCTGGCGAGACGTTTGTTCCGCCATGAGACTATCGTGTTGCGTGGTGATGGTCCTTGTCATCTCTCTTGGTCATGAGATACATCTTGGCGCATTGTCTTGACTCACTCCGTTTTACGTCATGTTATATCCTCAGCGGTGACGTTGATGCTGGGACACGGCTGCTTCTTTCGGAAGCTCTTTGCGCGTATAAAATCGCCCGTTTTGGCATGGCTTTATCGCGATGCATTTGGGGCCTATTGGCTTATCGTCGGTGCAGCGGCTGCCGGGCGTCGTAAAGGGGGATGCAACACTACAATACTCGATTTGGCTCCTAGTACGACGTACGGAACACAGCCGGTCCACGGCGGGCCCAAGACTCCAGAGAACTCGCCAGCAGCCAAAGCACCCTCTTACCCTCTTCCAAAAGGACCAAAGAGGACCTGGCCAATTGTCACGCGAAGCACCACACAGGAGGACGTACACCCGTACACTCGTACCCATGTCCCCAAATAGGCAATGGGCAATTCATATTGTGGAGGTTTGCTTATCAGTAAAGACATAAAGACGTACTGAGGACGCCCGCGTCAGATCAACGTAGATGCACCGTGGTGATAGATACGGGAAAATCAATACCCCGATACGCCATTCAACGCACCATGACGGCCGAAGCACAAGCACACGACGAAGGGCCCAAGCCCGGACAAGGCCGACTCGACGCTTTACGGCTGCGCACCGAACGGGTCCCGAGAGAGCAGCAGAGACCTGTACCGGCAGGCGACGATCCACTCCGCCGCACGCAGAGCTGCACGACTAGTCACATGCTTTTGGCAGACTGGAGTGCGGCCAAGGGCTGGGAGGCGCCCAAGATTGTACCTTGCAGACCGTTCAGCCTCTCGCCTACGGCAAGTGTGCTGCATTATGGAACGTCTTGTTTTGTGCGTGTGCAAGACTGTACTACAATGGGCAGTTGTCTCTTTTCCCTTGAGATCTTTACAATCGGTTAAATAGTACTGACCGTCTATCTGCATAGGAAGGAATGAAACTCTACCGAGGGTATGACGGCCGTGTGCGTCTTTTCAGGCCCGAGCTAAACTGCCGGCGACTTCGCACGTCCGCCCTCCGTGCCGGGCTACCGGACGTGGACCCCATTGAACTAGAAAAGCTCATTACGGCATTCTTGGCAGTGGAGGCGGAGCACTGGCTGCCAGAAGCTGGCACGTTTCTCTACGTACGCCCAGCTGTTATTGGAACCAATGCAGCCCTCGGCGTGTCTCGCCCTTCGGAGGCCAGATTGTTCATCGTCGCTGTCCTCTTCCCGCAGTTTGCACAGTCTGGACCCGGCCTCAAGCTGCTGTGCAGTGACACCCAAGTGCGGGCCTGGCCTGGTGGCTTCGGCAATGCAAAGGTTCGTTCTTTTTTCCCTTTTGTTCTCTTTTTGTTTTCTTCTTTTCAGAGCCCCTCTCACCCGCCCGTGTACAAGCTCGGTGCCAACTATGCACCCACTCTCGTGGCCCAGGAACAGGGAAATAGGCAAGGGTTTATCCAGATCCTATGGCTCTTTGGACCGAACAAAAACGTCACCGAAGCTGGCGCGTGCAATTTTTTTGCCATCATACGCAATGCCAATACATGCAGCTCGAGCTGATCACTCCGCCACTCGGCGACATCATCCTGGATGGAGTAACGAGACGAAGCGTTCTCGACCTGGCAAGGGAGAGATTGTCTCCAGCAGCGCCCCATCTCGCCCAGAGTGAGATGGAGGCACTGCATGTCCGCGAATGCGACTTGCCGATGGAAGACCTTGTTGCGGCGTTCACCGAGGGACGGCTGCTCGAGGCATTCGTCACTGGTACTGCCGTACGTTCAAACTCATCTGTGAAGCTAGGAGCTTACACCGCGAGGCTAACCTCTCAATACGTGTAGTTCTTTGTCGCGCCTGTGCGGGCAATTCGATACGGCAAAACAGATATCAGTGTCGGAACCACAAGTGAGACTGACGCGTGTCATGCGCCGTACTCGAAAACACTCAAAGGATGGTTGAGTGATATAATGTACGGCCAAGAAAGCCACTCATGGGCACGGATTGTCAAGGGGGCGCTGTAGACTGCGTTGCATCTGACTCGAGATCGTTGTCATGTCAGTGTTCACTCATAGTAACCTGTTAAATATGTCGTCGAGTTCGTCTGCCGTATATATAGGGCTATATATATGCCGACCGCAGATTATACTGGTCTCTGCACTACCAAGTTATATCGGCCGTGGTCGCTGCCGTTTCTGGCTGACAGGACTGGAGTGCCGGCCACCGTAACATAATAGATGATATCGCTGCGGATGCGGCCGGTTTTTGTACCCGGAGTATCGAGAGCCGAGCAGGGAAGATCCTCGGTAACAGTAAGAAAGTCATCGTTGTGACCAATGCTGGTGGCTAGGATCACGACGTGGTTGGTCTGGCCTAGACGCAGAAGCAAGTGACTGCTCCTGTCATTGGCTTCGGTAGTGCCGCACGCCTCGACGAGGTACTGACAGCGCGCGGCACGGTATTAACCGGGAGGAAGAAGCATTTCCGGAGGTGCCGTATAAACCGGTGGATATATAAAGGCCATGTCTGAAACCATCGAATTACAATGTGGTCTATGAAATTTGGAGAACGTAGTCCAAAGGTAGATTGACCAGAGACAACTCGTCTTGGTTTCTAATGCTGCTAGACTGGACCACATTAGTGCGATTAACAGTCACTTCTTCCACGTACGGCCATAGACACAGGAATGCACGGGATCCCGTCCGCTCTCCCCTAGTTAAACCTGTGATCGGCGGATTAGTAGTTGGGTCGGTGACGACCAGCGAATACCCGCTGCTGTACGTTTTTTTTTTTTTCTTTCTTTCTGAATTACTTTTGTGGTGTTTTTTTTATTTTTATTATTATTATTATTGTGCTTTATTATGCTTGCCAAATCAATCACCAGTTCATGCACGTTTCTGCATCTTCCTTTTTGAGATTTTGGCCCACAACTTGTTTTAAAACAAAGTAGATTCAAACTCGCTAAACTTCTAATGAAATAATGAATCATCCTATCGGCCTTCGTACAGCATATTGCTCTCTTACAATATCAACCGTCATCAATTCATATCTTTTCTGATTTTTTGTGTCCTTTCCCTCCCCTTATTAATGACCAGCCCCTCCAGCCAGCCAGTCAAACTGACCCGGATCGCCGGGTGCCGGGAACATACCGCCGGCAAACCCGTTTTGCTGTGGAGGCTGTTGTTGTGGATGTTGAGGCTGGAACGGTTGCTGTTGCTGTTGACGTTGCTGCTGCCGCTGCTGACGCCGATTGCGTTCGTCCTCTTCCTCCTGTTCACGGGCCCGCTGTGCCGCCTGTTGTCTCTGCTGGCGGTAGTAGAGTAAGAACATAATGGCCATAATGAGACCAACAATGACAAAGGTTCGAGAACCGAGAACTCATCCAGCTCGTCATAGCCATCGTCCATATCGTCGTCCATATAGCCATCGTCATCGTACAGATCCTCGTACAAGTCCTCATCGTCGGCATAGCGACCGCTATTCACAAAAGTGTCGACCCATTGACTGAACGACCAGGAACGCGCGGGCGCAGGTTCGTCTTGGATAGAGTTTATCGAGCCGTGGGTCAGCGTGTTCCATGCGCTTCGGATGCGAAGCTTGAGCAGGCTAAGTGTCACCGGCAGATAGGCCTCCTCGTTGGTAGCAAGAGCAATGTCGTAATAGCGCTTGGCCAGGTGGAAGTCCTGGTCAAGGCCAACCCCGTTCTCGTGCATCCAGCCCAGATTGTACAATGCCTGTGCACTCTGGTGGTACTCGGAGGCACCCGCATAGCACTGCACGGCCTTGTCAATGTCCTTCTCGGTGCCGATGCCATTAAGGTAGTAGTCGCCCATCTTGACGAGCGAGTCGACATTGTTTTGGCGCGACGAGCGGGTAAAGTGGATCAGGCCCAGCGTCGGGTTGTCTAGCAGACCCCGCTTACTCGACGATGCCGATGACGAAGATGACGAAGGAAGAGACAGCCACGAGGGCAGCTGCAGGCTCGACTGCTGAGGGTCCAGCATGTACCCAATATTGTTCTGGGCCTTTTCGTAGCCCTGCTCGGCAGCGCCCAAGTATTCCAGAAGCGCCAGCTCGTAGTCGCCGGACTCGTACGCCTGGTTGGCCTCAGTCCACGACGAGACGAGCGGGTCGGCCTTCTCGGCAACGCCCTTGTAGTAGGCCAGGGCGGGGGCGCAGGCCTTGTCGCGACCGACGCCATGGTGGATCATCTCGGCAAGGTAGTAGAAGGCCTCAATGTTTGCATAGCGCGCAGCAAGCTCAAAGTAATCGTTGGCAACGCGCAGGTCTTCGGGCTGGCCCTGATCCAAGTGCAGCACGCCCATCTCGACCTGGGCAGGTGCGTAGTCCTGCTCAGCGGCGGCACGGAACAGTTCGGTGGCCTTGGCAATGTTCTTCTGGCCGCCGTAGCCGTGGATGAGCATCAGTCCCATGTAGTACTGCGACTGGGCATCACCTGGACAATGCCGAGCTCGAACCAGGAGCGGGCGCGCTCGTAGTTGGGCTCGTCCAAACCATCGCCGCGCATGTTGATGCGGCCCAGGTAGCCGGCCGCCTTGCCAGCGGTCTTGTCGAGGCCAACCTTGGGGCTTTCGACAGTGCGGCCGTCTTTCTTCCAGAACTTGCTCGCAACCATCAAAAAGTACTTGCGGGCGGTCGTCATATCCCGGTCAAGACCGCGCTGGCCCTCGTAGTAGATGCGGCCAACGTTGAGTGCGGCCTTAAAGTCACCCTTTTGCGCCATAAGGTCCAAGTATTCAATGATATCTTCTATGGAGGCATAGGCGTCTGAGTGCGGTTGTGCGCGCATAGCGTTGATCCCGGAGCTGACGGCGCTCGCACCCTCACCATAGACACCACCAACCTCATCTGCGATACGGTACGGCTGCTGAACCCAGCCCATGCCGCCCGGTGGGCCCGAGCGGTACCAGGCAATGGCCTTGTCGGCGACACGCTTGTAGTACTTGACAGCCTCGTCACAGCTTCGGGGCGTGCCAACGCCGGCATGGTGCCGCGAAGCGACAGTCATCTCGGCGCGGGTGTGGCCGCGCAGGGCGGCAAAGGTGTAGTAGAGAAGGGCGCGGGCCTGATCGGGCTCGACGGCGCCACCAATGCCGGTAGAGTACATGAGGCCGACCATGTACATGGCGGAGCTGTTACCGTGGCTGTCGGCGAGCTCAAGGTAGTAGTCAAAGGCAGCGGGGAAGTTGCGCGGGTATGTGTAGTTGCCGAAGTAGTTCATCTCGGCGAGGAGGTAGAGGGCGTCGGGGTTGTTGTAGCGCGCGGATGACTCCTCAAGCAGGCTGACGGCTTCGCTCAGTGCTGCCGGGAGTGCTTTGCCGGAGGACGACGACTGCTGCTGCTGTTGTGATGAGGACGAAGAGTGCTGTGGCTGTTGTGGTGGCGGTCCGCGCATGGAGAAGCTCGGGGCGGCTTTGAGGACGAAACGTAGGGCTGACGAGAACATGCCGGCCGGCCGTCGTTGTTTGTGGTATGGTTGGCTCGGAATCGAGGAGAGTTTTGCGAGAGCAGCGTCGACAAGGTCGGCACCGGGCAATCGTTCGTTCTGACTGGAGTAGATAACGTCTTCGGTGGTCGCGGGGCCGGCACCGCCCATATTTGTTGGGTGACCGTTGCCATTTCGTGGGTCGGCACAGTTGACAGCGACGCCCTGCAGAAGCACTGGAAAATGGTCTCGTCAGTATGGCAGCTCCAGGAGGAGAGGGACAGAAGACAAGAGAGAAGGGGGACGGGGAGAAGTCATATATCGTCAACGTGGCACGTACGGAGCGTCCAAACGAAGGACTGCCGCATCGCGAGATGCTAGCCAGCCAGCGGACGTGAGTTTCTTCGAGTAGGAGAGAAGAGAGAATCGACGATGCTTAGAGCATGGATTGGCAAAAAGAAAAAAGAACAACGTAAATCATCGCTTCAGTCGACGAGGAGGACGTGCGTCGGATGGGGCGCCACGGATCGTGTGGCATGGGAGAGATGCAGGCGAATGAGACTGATGCAATAAGACGTAATATGTATGGAGATGTTGGGCGTGAGAATGGAAGCCAGGTCGTTTCGATGTAGCTGGCAAGATTGCTGGTGGGATTGTGGAAGTGGAAGAATCCGAGATCTGTGTCGTCGTGGTGTTGTGTCGTCGGTCGTGCGATCACCAAGCAGAAGGAGCGCTGGGCCAGGAGACAGCAGGAGCGACGGACGGCGGACGGGGCTTCAGGCCCAAGGCAGGAAGGCGCAACGCAACTGGTGCAAGCTGGCAAGATGAAAGCGGCGCTAGTAATTGAGAGCTCCTGTAGCGGCAGCCATAGGGCATTGCGTCGCCCCTGCCGGTTGGTGTTACCTTGCGACCGGTAATATTGGTAAGCCAATGATGTGCAGAGGAAGGCTCAAGGCCCGCTTTTATATAGCACACCAGCTTAGTCATTTTGACGATTGGGCTTTTGGTGAGAAGCATTTTCACCATCAGTTCTTCAACTTCAGACGACCTCACTCTCATCTTCCGTGCATTTCACTCGACCCAATATTTACTACACACACAGCAGCGATATCAAAAGAACTACATGATATTTTAAGGGCATTAATATTTATTCACAATTTTTACAACGTGAATTTAGCTGCCTTCTTATTTATACTTTGCATTTTCTTTTCCCTCCTTGTTTTATATCCTAAATACCCCTCCACTTCACGCACGTTACGATGTATCACCTTGCTGGTGCCGATGAGTACCAGTTCGCGGGTCCACACCACCGTATGTGCTGGACCTAATCCCTCTTGCATCTGGTCTAGCCTCGATCTCGACCGACGGCAAGCTTTCTCTCTTTGATCCTCATCGGATCGGCGCCGGTCCCAAGCGCACCTTCACAACGTCACATGGCAATCTCACAACGGCAAGGGCCTTCGACACGGCAGGGTGTGTGTTGGCGACGGCTGGTGAGAATGGCACAGTGGCGCTTTGGGATCTACGTGATTCGGCGACAGGTCCTCAAGCAAGCGTCAAAGTTGGTAGGTCGACTTCACCTTGGGGAGGACAATCAACACCAGACACAAAAGATAAGAACGAGAGACTGACTCGCAGGTTCTGCTGATGCAAACATCATGTCATTGGCATGCGACCTGTCGACACAGGCCGTAGCTGTCGGAACCGAGCTGGCCGGCTACCAAGCGTCAGTTGTGATTTGGTGAGTTTCCCTTTTATTTTTTGTTTTTATTCATTCTTTGTATATATTTTATTATTATTTCCGTTGTTGCTCACACACGCAGGGACATTCGTAATGGCCCGACACCCAAGGTGCGGTACAATGACGTGCACAGTGACGACGTCACGGAGCTAAACTTCCACCCAACGAATGCGCACATTCTGCTTTCTGGCTCGACCGATGGTCTTGTGAATGTTAGCGACACGCGCATTGAAGACGAAGACGAGGTCGTGATCCAGGCGTTCAACCACGGCGCATCGGTCCACCATGCCGGATTCCTGAATGACACAGAAGTGTATGCTCTCTCACACGACGAAAAGCTAGCACTGTACGACTTGGCAGAGGCCCGCGAGGCCGGCTCAGCAACTCGCGATTTTGGCGATGTGCGGCAGGTGATTAACTGCCAGTATGTGGCCAATGTGCTGCCCAAGTCGGGCGGCCAGGCCGGTGCCGTCATCGGTGCAGGTTCTCAAGAGTATGTTCACCACTCCCACTACATCCTTTTACTGATATCCACTAACTCGATAGCTCCGAAATGTTCCAGTTGGTGCACCTCACAAAGGGCGAGGATTGGGCGTTTGCGCTCGATTCAGTCGTTGGGTTGCCAGACGCACATGGCTCTGAGATTGTGCGTGGCTTCTGTGTATTTGACGAGCAGCAGGTCGTCTACACGTGTGGTGAGGATGGCAAGATTCGCGCATGGCGGCCGCCTGCATAGTCAAATGCTGTAAACGAGGAGAAGTCAAGGAAAATGAGAGGACGCGAAGAGAAGGGTATCTTTGCTTTTATTCGACCATTGAGCTATCTGTTTTTCTTCCTTGCATATATATCCATCCACCCATACCAATCCCAATATATTTAAAATACACATAAACACAAAAAACGAGCCATAAATCCCCAACGTACATGTACTCACGCATAAGTATCGCTCTTGCCCTTGACCTTCATATCCAGCAGCCGCTCGTGGTAGTCTCCCTCACGTCGCGCTCTTTTCAGCAGCTTGACTTCATCGTCCTCTAGCTGCCGGCCGACAGCCGCCTCGAGCTCACGTCGGCTCACCTTCTCGCGTGCCTTTTCTTCTTTGGACGCCTTGATGCGTGGCTTGAAGCGGGCTTGCATGCGAATGCGGACGCCTGTGCACAAGCCAGCCTCGGCAGCATCACCACGCAGTTCTGGCACTGCATCGGCCTTGGCAGCAGCTCCGGTGTTCTTGGGTGGCTGGACCGACAGGTAGGTGTTGCGGAGTGTCTTGATTTGAAAGATTTCTGGCTCTTGCGGCACGGCATCTTTGCTTTGGGCCGATGCTGCTGCATCCACCAAAACAAATGACTCCAATGGCGACACCGCAATCGACGTCGCCGAAAAGAGCCCGTACTTGTCGCAGCCCAGGTACTTGCCGTGATGGCCCTTGAATAGGAAATGCTCTGTGCCTGCCACACGGCTAGCCACCCAGACCTGGCGAACATCGTGTGGCTCGGCGCTTGCCGGATTGCCGTCGACAATGTTTTCGATGGGCATGGCAAAGACTTTGCCGATGGCGTCAGACGCGAGCGCCGTCGGTTTTGTGTCACTCGTGCCGGGCAACACAATCAGGACTGGCCCAGAGACATCGCTCAAAGCTTCGGCCGAGACCCATGTGTCGTCATCAGCCACAGTCTCGTCGCCGCCAGCAACCTCCACGGCCTTGCGCTTGCGCGAGTCTTCATCCCCATCACGGTCGCGGTCACGGTCGCGGTGCTTGCGCTTCTTGACTTTCTTGTCGCCTTTGAATGTGAGTGGCTTCACCATGGTGATGATTATGGTGAAGCTTGATGATATGTGATGAAAAAAGTTGGGTGATGTTTTGTTGACGATGGCTGAGAGACATAAAAGGCAGGAACCTCAGACTCTACCTGCCAGCCTGCCTTGGCCCTGTAATCCACACCTGCCTCTGCTACAGGCGCTAGCCAATCACAGCCATAAAAACTAACCTCAACACAAAAGGCACCACGACAAGTTAACAACAAACATCACAAACCGACTGTTTTCTCTCATAAAAAATCCAAAGCTAGTGTAGAAAGCAGTGCCTGTAGTCTCACTGATTCAAGAGCTTCCTTCAGTCCTTTTCAGTTCTACACACTGAAGTATCTTTCTTCGCGTTGTGAAAACATCGAGGTCATAGCGACTGATTATGTAATACAATAAGCCCACTGTAGGCTAGCAGGATTCTGGGGAGATTCTTCACTAACTGCACTGTAGCGAATTGAACCTCACCTCTCATCACCACTCCCATAGCATGGCAGCCTCATAGAGACCGTTTTCCCTCCCCATTGGTACCCAGTGGTCGTCATGCTCTTTTTTCATTCTCTCATACGACCGGGCCCCGGCCGGATGCCTCCTTAGGGGCCATCCGGCGGGCCTTTGCTCCATCCTCACAACCAATCTCCTCCTCTTTTCACTCGCGATCCTTCTTCTCATCACCATCACCATTGGTCTCTCGCCTCACATCACCCTCTCTCTCTCACACACCTTCCTCTATTCTCCTTCGCGTTTCAAGTCGAGCCTTCGCACGGAAAGGCGCACTCTCGGCACCGCGCTATAACTCCACCATCAAGCCCAGCGCAAGGCGATGCATGTTTTCCATCTCCCCCACTCATGACCTTGAGCCGAAAACTGACCATTTCTACTCTATACAGTCCCTGAACGCCTTCTCATTTACCATGCTGGCACAGGACGGACCACATTCTTGGCGTGTCTCAAAGTGACCACGCTGTTTGGTCTGGCCTTCTTCGCCTTTTTGGTCGCCCCCGCCTACATTGCCGCCAGCAAGCCTCTATGGCAGATTGTTGGAGGTGTGTACCCACGCTCTTCCTCATCTCTTTCTAGTTGAAATCTCTCCAGCTGAACTCGAAAACTCTGACACTTTTTTTTCTTTCTTTTCTAGTTACCATCTGCGGTGTCGTGCCGTTTCTTGTCGTATTGTACACCTCGTCACCCTTTGTCGTCTTCATCCACTTGCGCCTGCCGGCCTATGCCCGCCATCCAGACCGTGAGTTGCTACGCCGCTTTGTCCGCAACATCCCTGCCAACACCCAGCTGGACATTACCACCATGAACTTGGTCGGCCGTCCTCGTCTGGCGACAGTATCTGTCAGCGATCTTGTGCCGGCACACGAGAAGCTGCGGATTGTCAACTTTATCGATACACAGGCGTCGGCAGCGGCTGCAGCTGCCAATTTCAAGGTGACACGGCCGACTGCAGCCAACCCAGCGGCAGATTCGGCTAAGCCCCAAAAGAAGGCCAAGTTCTTTACCACCTCGGACAAGTTCCCCTTTATTCAACTGCTGCCAACAACCCGTTTCGGTGCACCTGCTGTCGGTAACAGCAAGGGTGTGCCATATAGTTGGGCCTGGGACGACCTGCTGGCTTTGATTGAGCGGCGTTCCCGTCAACCACAAAGTAAGGCCGAGAACAAAGTTGAGGGCAAGGCTGGAGATCAATAGGTTGGCGTCAGAATGGATCCTGCCGCTTAGAAGAGGAATGCAGTGTCGTCATCATTCGAAGCAAAGATGTATATGAAATGCTATTTTCGTAAAGACGCGGTTTTATATTGTCTCTCATAGCCTTTGTATCTGCTTTTTAGATTTTTGTTGTTTGGCACGAAGAAAAAATCATCTCCAATAAATAAAAAAGACGTAGTTTGGTCCGAAAAAGATATATAGGTAACCAAAGGCGAAAAATAAAGATGTGAAAAAAGTAAAGAAAGACAAAGATATAATCCAAAATACTAATACATATGTTTGTGCGCCCAATGTAATATCTCCCACAAAGAGAAAACACAATCCCCAAAAACTATACGCGCTGTGTCCATAAAGTACCCAGGAAAATAAGAAAATGCCTTTTTGTGTACATGTCCGTTTCAAATGTTGCCAAAAACGTAAATGCAGTAAAAACAAAATCTTCGTAGACACCGAAAACTGGAAAAGAGGAAAGATGTAAGAAATGTATAGGAAATGAACGAGAAATATGAAAATGAGTGAGATGACAGAGACGTGAAATGAGCTTATACGAGCAAGAGAGGATGGTTCTGTCATTAATAATCGGGACAGCATGAGAAATAACGTTCTGCGTACCAAATAGAGGTCATAAAAAGGAGTGGTTAGAATTAAACAAAGGAAAATGTCGTTCGAAGGGAGTGAGATTGCAATCGCTCGCGTTTCAGATTGGTAAGACTGAGAGCAGCGATAGAGGATGGGAGGACGGAGGGAGCGGATTGGATAATCGAAGCGAGAAGGCGGAATCCTGCGGGCCAGACCCAATCGTTTGGCCGAGAATCCTACCTATCTGTTTGGTCGTTGATCGTCAGGTTATCTGGTGTGCGTGGTCATCGTATCTAGGCGTCATAGTCCAGCTGCGCTTAAGGCCGCCTTCTAGAACGCTGGCGACGGATTCCTGCCACATAGCAGGCGTGACGAACGTATGCTGGGCGGGGATCGGTCCCGTCGGGTACGCGGCAGAGACGGTGTTGGGATTCATCGTGAGACCGGCTTGCGCGGCTTGAATGTCCTGGAGCGTAGGGACTTCGGCGGAACCTGAAGACGAAGGGGCACTTAGAGCACTGGTCTGCGAAGTAGCTGAATTGTTCTGGGTAGCTTGGGGCGTACCGAAAGTCGTGTTCCACTGGCTGTTGGACAGAGAGATTTGTTAGCAGTCTGGCCAGGGATGTGTAAAGAACCAAAAAAAAAAAAAAAAAAAGGATGACACCAAGTGCATGACTTACTCAAAAATCCTCGCTGGATTCCAGCCTGGCGCGCTCGCCAGACTGAGGTTGTTGCCAAGACCGTGGGGAGCCTGGGATTCCGTGACGGCAGAGATCATGCCAAGGGAACCACCGGTTAGAGGCGAGCCGCCGAGAGACTTAATGTCGGATGCGCCGACTGAAACAGGAGGCGAAATCGGGTGGCCGACAAAGGCAGACGAGGGGTGGGCTTGCGACAGAGCCGTAGCCAGCTGTTGTTGCTGGTGCTGGTGCTGTTGCTGTTGGTGCTGTTGAATAATCTGGTCAACAGATTGTGTCTGCAGAGTATCAGGCCGGAAAGTAGATGCTGTCGGGGTCGTCACAGCACTGGTCCCGGGTTTGGTGAGGCGGACTAGGCTGGGTAGCAGATGGCGACGGGCTGCCGTATGGGAATGTCGGTTTCAGTACAAACGGCTTCCGCACGTCGGCCGAGAATGCCTCACGCATCGCGTCAATTTGCCGCTGCATGTCCGCCATCGGCCACGAGTTCATACACTTCTCCAGGACCCGCATGTGTCTTGTAAAGTACTCGCGGGCATCGGTGTTGAAGTCGGGGTCAGGCGAGGTGATTGCGACCTGAGTAGTTAGCTATTTGCCCTTTTTTGAAGGCGGCAAATCTTGACAGGAAAAAAATCAAGGACTGAGGAGTACGAGACAAAGTAAAGAGAGGAAAGGAGGCAAGGACGTACCAAGTGCACAAGAATACAAGTCAAGACCGAGTAGATCGTAAAGTTGATACCACGTTGCATATTTTGGAGTCCGTTCAAGCCAAAAGATTGCAGGATCGACTCCTCTAAGCGGCACAAAAGCTTGGCCGAAGAGTAGCACACCATCATGTGCTGCTTCCACCGGCCGTCAGGTGACGAAGGGTTAAGAACCTGAAGTTGCGGTCGGTGCAGAAGCAGGATACTGAGGTAGTAGTACGAGTGCATGTTGCCGATAAAAGACGAGGCGATCCACGGTGGTGTCCCGTCAGATGGGAAGGTGACGGTCAGGTCGGCCGGAAGCTCGTTGGGCCAAGCATGGAGCAGGGGATTCATCCGGGTGAACTCGGGGTCCGCTCCCCAGTCCTTGTTCCGCTTGATGCGTGCATAGATGCGGTTCATGCGGGACACGTTGCAGATGATCCGCGTTAGGTAGACAAAGTTGCGTGACACTTGCATGTCCGTCTCGTCAACGCCCGGCGTCGGCGGAGGCTCCCGCACATCGACTGAATCTTCCATGACAGAAAGATCCGTACGCCCTTGAGGTGAACCAATCATGACTTCGCAAACAAAGATTGTCTGCCAGATGCGGGTCTTCATCAGACACTCTGCGGGCTCGAGCCACACGACTGGCCGGCTTTGTGGTCGGCATAGTGCTCGTCGAGTCCGAGGTCCTTGGCCATCTGTACACATTGAACGATAGCCATCCATGACCGGTAATAGTATCCACGCTTAGGAGCAGCCTCGCGTGCTTTGAGCATAACCAGGAGGGCCTGGAGGGTGCTTAGACGGGGTACATCCATAAACGAATCCGCATGTCGTGTCGCAAGTGCAAGCCACTGCTGTCCCTGCGCTGGGTCGTCCGCGAGACGGCCACCAATGGCCAGCAAAGCTTCAATGAGCAACGGCGAGATGGCCTCGCGGTTGGTGCGCCATTGCTGGTAGAAAATATTCTTGTCAAGAACCGGGACGTAGGGATGCACATTCGTAAAAAAGAGGTCAAAGTACTGAAGAATCGTGTCGTCGTCGGGCATGAGCTCGGGAGGAATGCGAATTTTGAGTCCTGGTCCGGATACAAGGGGGGTAGAGAGCTCTTATAGTCATCGTCATCGTCACCCACCACAGGCGTCTCCTCGTTGCCGGGCTTGCCTGCAAGCATGCGGTTGTTTAAATAAGGCGCTGAACCAGCCTCGTTCATGCGAAGGTTGCCGAGCAGATCGGCCAGGTCGCCGCTCGCATAGCTAGCGTTGTCATCGTTCGTCACATAAGCTGAATCGGATGGCGATTGGGCATGCGAGCCCTGCTGCAGTGGCGGGGTTGGGAAGACGTCTTGCTGGTTGGTGTATGTCGTGTCCACGAGGCCCATCGGCGGAGGGCCTGTCGTATACTGGAGCCCGGAAGGTGACTGTCCTGGGTACGGGACCTGTCCATACATCCCAAGAGCGGGTGTACCGCCGTTTGGCGAGGCATAGCTGAGCGTCTGTGTTCCGTATATGCCTTGTGGCGGTTTCGTATCGTCGGGGATGCTGGTGGGGTTGAGTTGGTGCTGCCGGAAGTCCAAGGGCGGCGCGTTGTAGAGTGCCTGCTGTTGTTGCTGCTGTTGTTGATGCTGCTGCTGTTGCTGAGGTGCTAGTATTTGCTGGGGTTGGGGTTGTAGGTTTTGCGGTTGCAAGTTTTGCGGTTGCTGCTGATGCTGTTGCGGTTGCTGCATCTGAATGGTTTGCTGTGGCTGGTCTTCGTAGCCTTGACCGTCGGTCGATCCGTCGTATCCGGTCGGACGTACACATTGCAGCTTCAACCGGACGCAGGCCGAGCATGGCCATGTGTTTGTTGTGGCGGCGTCGCACTTGATCTTTCTTCTCCGGCATCCTTCGCAAGCTCGCATCACTGTCGAGGCCCGATAGAGCGCGGTTAGTTACGTCTGGTCGACTCTAAGCTGCCGCGCAGATACTATGTTCGTTTGCCCTTACCCTTTAGCCGCTTATGACGGTTGTGTTCGTCTACAAAGACATAATCTGCAAAAGAAAAGAAATGTTAGCTATGCTGGGCCAGAATCGAGGCACCTCGTCTCACCAGACCCCCCCGCGCATGCCCCTCGCGCATGCCCCTCGCGCATGCACATGCACGTATTGCTCGCGCGCAGTCAGGAGACAGATGCCCTCTTGCGGTGCCGAGTTGGTTGTTGTGCTTCCCATTCGTCCTTTTTGTTCGAAAGCAAGAGAATAAACTTACTTCTTTGCTGCGTCTCTTGTGGTGGTTGCTGGTATGCAGAGGGCGCGAACGAGAACGAGTTCATTTGTGAGCTCTGGGGCAAGATGCGCCGCTCTGAGGGTCGTTGTTGGCCATTCCTGCGTATGGCCGTGTGCGCAATGTCGTGTAGAAAGTGGCGATGTGTGTAAGCACAGAGAAATGGTCTCGTTTCGTCGAAGTTTGTCTCCGTTGCTGTTCGAGAGGTCGAGCGCCTGGCGTCACGCAATGCGCCGGCGAGCCTGCACAGAATCCGTCTCTTCTTATTGAGATCTACATCCACTCATAGATAATCGTGTGCGCGTAAGCTGTGCCGCCCTGGTGGTAAAAGCGAAAAGCGAGCGCACTTTCGGTCGCAAAGTCAATATGTAAGGTCGAAAAAGGTAAAAGAATGTGAAGAAAACAAAGGACGTGGGAGGCAAAAGGCGAAAAGGACTGGAGAAAAAGGAACGTTTAGTTGTAGAGGGCAAGCGTCGGTACTGACAGGTAAAGCGCAATGTCACGTCTGTTTGTAATTGGTGCTGCGTTGCGGCGGCGAAATAATAGAGTGTTGGCTAGAGGGGCGGATCCCAAGGCGACGTGCTAGCGCAGGAGGGAGAGACGAGTGAGGGAGGGGAGGGGGGACCTGGCGGCAGTCGGCGGTCCTGGTTTTCCCTTTTTGTTTTGTTATTCTCTTATTTCTATGATATGATTTCCCCCTGGGTTAGCTGCAGCTGACGAAAGAGAAGGTCGCAATTGACCGCGGTCCTGCAAAGTAGCAGTTAAAAAGAGTGGCGGAAACAATGGCGGTAGTAGGAAGCGGCGACGATGGGCGGCGGGTGCGGGAGTAGCAAATTCGAATGAGGGTACAAGTAGTGAGAGTAGTCGACAAACGTGCGGACGGGTGGTGGAAGGTGGAAGGGGCTGTAGCGGGAATCGGGCAAGTTTGACGAGGGCGTACGGGTAGAAGGATGGGGATGAAAGAGACAGAGGGGGGCGTGTATTTTGACTTGAGTGGGATGAAAGTTTGAGACCGGGGTGAGGGGACTAGAGCGATGCTTTGTAGGGGTAGTGGATTTGCGGCCAGCGAGTTGCGACAGCCAAGCTCAGCGCCAAGTCTGTGGGAGAAGAAGAAAATAAAGCCAGAAACTAATATGGCTGCAAACTGCGAACGAAAAGCAGCAAAGAAAAAAGAATTGGCCGAGGGAGGGTTAAAAAAGACCAGGAGAAAGGTGCAATAAGTCGAAGAGAGGGAGGACACTCATATGGAGTGGACAAGACGCAGGCACAAAATTATCATGGCAAGCAGCAGCCTTCTTGACGCACCTTGCGAAAAGTGGTGTGTCGAGAGCCGCTGATAGAAAGTATGGCAAGGGGGAAGGGCACGGAGGACGCAGGATTGCTAGCCGTCGTCGTAGGGTGTCTCGAGTCCGTCCAAGTCGACTCAGGTCAAGCCAAAGCAAGAGTTGCTGCAAGAGTCCAAGCAACCGATATGCAACCACAGCTGTCGATCAGTCCCGGCGATTATTAGGGCAGCCAACTCGCGAGGATCTAGCCAATGCTGTTTTCTTGCGCGGTCGCTGTTGCAAATGGTGAGAGACAAAAGGACGGAGAACGGAGGAGACGGAGGAAGGTGCACGACCTGTTCTGATACTTTGGTTCGACCTGAGAGCACAGGTCGGGAAACACAAAAGAGCGTTGCAATGAGGGAAAATCCTATATGCACGACGTCCCGTGAGTTGGTATTTTTTTGCAATGAACATAGAAAAAAGAAAGAAGAAGAGCAGCAAACAAATGTAAGAAAATACTGGTAGAAAAACAAAAGAACAGGAAAGGCATGCAGACGGAGAGAGAAAAAGCAACACAGGAACAAGCAAAGACGAGAAAACGGTGGCAGCACAAAGGGGCAAGCGTGGAAGGGTGGAACACGCAACAGCAAATGCGTCTTGGTTTGTGCAAGTCAAAAGACCAGGGGGCCCGTCCCGTTGACGAACTCTAGACAGGGGGGTGGGAAAAGAGTCTATTTTGCTTCTGTGAGTCTGGCTCCTCGGTTTATGTGATATGCAGGGTATCAAGTCCAGGAATCAATGCAATGTATTTTCTTTTTGATTTTCAATTCTCGGATGAGAGAACCTCCTGTACGAATTTGGGTGCCGTTTGTGTGCGATTGCAGATGGGGGCGAACAGAAAGGATGCGTTGGAACAAGCGAGTATGAGAGAGGGAGACAGAGAGAAAATGTGTGTGTGTACAAGTAAGCGTTTACATGCATGTGCGTGGCCAGAAGACGTCGTATGGGGGCTGCATGAGCTAGGCTGCATATATGTGCCGGGGTGAGGGTCGACAGTAGGAATGCGAAGATTGGGAGATGCAGTCCCAAAATACAATATCAGATATCAAACTTACGTGTTCTGGATGCGAGGCTAAGTGTGAGTGTGTGTCGTCAAGACGCTCAGCTCGGGCCAAGGTGGTCAAGTTGAAGATCAACAGCAATTGGGGTTGATGGAGGTCGTCCGAATATAAAGCGTTCGTTTCACTACAGACAATGCGCCGGCTGTGCACTCGAACGACGACGACAGGAGCGACGTCCTTGAGAGGCTGAGCAGCGGGTGCCGGAATGTGGCGGGGAGAGCGGGCGGGATCGTGCTGTTGAAGGCGTGGCTTTGCGTGGAGTTGAACGGGGAAGAGACGAAAGATGAAATGATGCGAAATTTAGGGTGCCTGGGAAGAAATGACGAGATTGGGATATGCTGTGCTGTTCGCTCTTTCCCAAACAGAGCATCACTTTCCGTCGCAAAATGGAAAGAACAATAAAAGAGAAAGGAGGACGGAGCTCAGGTAAACGCGGGGAAGGAGGAGAACGAAGGAAACTGCAACGCAGTTACAGGGGTGGTGTGGCTGAGGTTTGTGTTCTACATGTTCTACGGCTCCTTCTCTCCTGTAAGGAAGGCGCGGCCAGGCTACTGATGGGAATTTTTGAGGGAGGGAGGGGGACATGACGGAATCAGGTAAAATGGCAAGTACCCAATGCACAGCGTCGGTATGTACTTGCTTGTAGGACGTACTAGCAAGATATTGCGACGAGGCTACTACATCACACACATCACATAGACGGAGGCTCTGTTATCAGAGAGTAGGCTTACGACGGCTGACACAGAGTCTGCGGAACAGCTGTTGGCTGGTGGTATGCAGAGACCGCCGCCATCAACAAAGGCCGTCCAGGAGTACTTCCAGATACAAGTACCGCACCTGCCCAATTTTCGTACTTTGGAGTGGCAAAGGGAGAAAAGGGAAAGAGCCACCAAGTTCTCCACTAGAAAAGGAAAGAAGCACCTTGCATGACAGCCGCTGGCCAGGTTTGAACGCATAAAATATGACAGGAGAAATGAACGCCTGTCAAGCCACACCCAGCCGCCAGCGTATCTTACATCCGTATCCACTTCATCATAAGATACATACATAGGCACAGACCATTTTTAGTGACGACCACACGTGGGTAATTTGCCCAAAGGACCACTGCGGCGCTGCCCAGGCTGCCAGGGGCACTTTCCAGCGGGCCTTGACTCCGTCCCAGCGCACGAAGGAAGCACTTTCAATGCTTCGATGCTAGCTGGCTGCAGGTGGACGAAAGTGGCTGCCATATGCAGGCGTTTGGGAACAAAGAGGTGGAGGGAAAGCAGGAGCGCAAAAGTTCCCCAAAGAAATTGTCATCGGCGAGGATGGGCGGCGCACAAAGTGCTGCAAAGCAAAATGCCCTTTCTATCAGATCCGCGATCGTTGTCTTGTGGCCGCTTAGACCTGGGCTCATCTGGGGCCTGGCCCTTTGTTCAGACGAGTACGAAGTTCACATCATCTTTCAGTGCTTGACGGTGTCGTTTCAGGTCAGATCTACTATTTCGTACTAGCCGTTCGTTGGTCGCCGGCATTTGTTGCGGCTTTAAACTGTTGTACACACGACTCGCAGGCTCCGTTGGACATACAAGAAGAAGAAACGGAGCCATGAGCCAATTTTGCCCAGCTACCAGTTACTGCTAGGAAGCAGATCGCTATCCACCACATAAGAGTGGCTACTTTCCTAAATTCGTGCCTTTCTTTCAGACGGATGTTAAGCTCGCAGACTCCTTCATCCCTGCAAGTTGCTCCCGCCTGACAGGTGGCACTCCAAACTAAGTACTGTGTAATACGTCGTAGTCGTACAAATAGGAGTATGTTCGTCCATACGTCGTACTGTACGGCGCATTGAAAGCCGATAACCTTCCAGTGAATATCGAAATTCTTTGAAAGAGACGCCAGCCGCCCTCGCGACCAATGCGATTGTTGTTAGAGATGCAGCTGTTAACAGGCTGCCTATTTTGGCTTGTTGATGCACCTGTATGCCGGTCCGACATGCATATGCTGCTGGATTGAATAACGGTACTCCGAGAATATGTATGTCCTTTGCAGTGAGTATCATACTTTGTAAATTGGGCCAGCATCTTTGCTGAGCCGTGAGCTGCAGCATGGGCGATGTCTACGGAAGTCCCGTCATTGGCCAGAAAACGGGATTGAGAAAGTGGGATGGATTCAGAGTCCAGACACTGAAATGGCACTGTTTGAAGCTTAAAAGTTCCGACGTTCTCTACTTCGTAGTTCTCCAGCGGTTGATTAGGGCCCTTGTTGGCTTTCCCAGAAAGCGGCAAGGATCGGTGACATACCAGCACGGAACGAGCCTGGTCGAACGGCCGCTGTTTCCAAATGATCGGTGAGCATCATTCCTTCGCGTGAGCACGACACAATTTTGTGGTTTTGTGGTGAGTTTCTGAGGCCCAACAAAGGGCTTTTCAGTCAGGCCATCTGCGCTCCGGTCACTTGTCTTGACTTCCCCCGCAGCTCTGCAATCTAGCATGTCTATCTTTTGGATAAGGCGTGCGTTTTCATGGAAGGCACATCGACTTTTTCCACCATCCGAAGCCTGCTTTTCGTCGCATCTTTTTTTTTTCCCTTTTTCTTTCTTTCCTTTGCCGTTCCTTCCCTCTCATAAATTGGTCGCTACTTTCAATAGCCCCACGGAACATGCCGCCCTGCGCCTTCCGTTCTTGTTATCGCGGCAACAGGGCCTAGTTACCCGCCGTCGCCTTGCAGCACATTTTCCATCCTTAAGGATGGAGACGGGCGAATCGTCAGGGCGTTCAGGTCTTGGGCAGAGGGAGGGGCTGCCTGTACGGAGTATTTTACGAGTAATTTCATACCAGCAGAAAAAGTTCCAGTAGGCCTATGGGAGTCGCTAAAGAAGGCCTAAAGCTCTAGCAGTTGGCGGGTGAAAACAGCCCAATCTTTAGTTCTAGAGCGCTGTGGATAATTGGGGCAGGCGCAGGGCGAGGTTATTGTAGAACATACAAAATAGGGAAGGTAGTGAGAGGTAAGAGTCGCCTAGAGGCATCGTTACAGGAGATTCGTAACTTCCTTTCAGCGTGGGACCCTCTTGCCCAGCAATAGAGTACCCACTCTAGCTCGATCTGCTATATATGATTGGTGGCCTTACCTCGGACGAAGTATCCAAGGGTGTGGAAAAGAGGAAAGAGCAAAGGAGGGAAACAGTTGGGAAACTGCGAGCGGCGGCAGGCTTCTGGGCTTCTCTTCACTCTTCTTTTTCTTCTTTCGCTTCTTCCATGGCCAGGCCCCAGAGGACATCGAACCAAATAAAACGAACCCCCGGGTCAGTGCACATGCACGCTGTTTCTTTGCCCCTGTCGACGTCGTAACCTTGGAGCGTGGATGCAACAGCGTGCGATGCTGCAGGCCAACTACCATTAACCGAAGAACAGGACCTGTGGTCAAAAGAGACAGGCCCTGAGGCCCTGAGCGGCCAAAGGAGAATGAACAAGAAGCACAGTCCAAGTGAGAAGACGGAGCGTCGTATTGTGCGGCGTTCTCCCGTCCACGCCCATGAAAGAAAGAAAAAAGGCTCCGACAAGCTCAGGAGGGTGCGAGGGAAACAGTTTGGCGAGGCCGGCTACTGACATCCCCCTGTCATTGTTCCCCTTCTTTAGCCGTGCGTACGACGTAGCGTGCTGTGGCATGGGCAGTTCTCCCCTGGAAATAAGAAGTCGTAAATTGTTTGAACAAAACTTTTGACATGTGAAGAACATCTGCCAAGCAGCACAAGATGACCTCGTCCTGCAACTGCTGCACCATTCGGATGTAGCGCACTTTGTGCGTCCAAGATCAACAAAAAAAAAGGCAAACGACGAAACGAAAAATTCAACAAAATAACATTGAGGAAACAAAACACTCAACACAAAAAGAGGGGGCGATGCAAGACACGACAGTGTCAGATTCAAACCATAATCCAAACACCGGCCCGGGAGCCATTCGAGCGAGGCGAATGGGTTGCCCGCATGGCCCAGGCACAAGTGCCTGCTGTAAGCTATCCAAATAGGGAAGGAGCGCAACTGTCGCCGTGTCGCTCTTGTCGTTCTTGCATCGTCTTGTCTTTTGTCTCCTTGTGTCCTGTGGGAAGTGGTGCCCTGTGGAGCCATTCAAGCCTCATCTTGCGTCGCGAGGAAGAAAGGAAGGACGGGAAAGATCTTCCCGGCATCTTTGGGGGCCCAAGTGGGCAGGCAAGTGGGCAGGCAAGCCGCTGCCAGAAATACGGTTGCGTAATGACAGTTGCGGGCGGCCAAATAGAGAGTGCGTATGTGTACGTCGTACTCCGTACATATATACACAGTAATTTACACGAAAAGGACGAAATGGAAAGGGGTGCAAGCACTGTGAGATGCGTACTCCTCGGAAGGAATTGGGGGCTCCAACGGGAAGAGTGACAGCAACAGGCCAGGCCAAACTCAACAGCCAGGTTCAAAGGCCCAGGAGTCCACGATACAGGAGGCCGCTGTGGCGGCCTGCAGGCGCATTACACAGAAAGTTCTCACATGCGAGCTCTCAATATTTTTTGCCCAGCGGTGCCCCGCTTGCTGAGAGGCATGTTGTTAATGCTGACGAATATGCTGCTTTTGTCTGTGTGTCCCGTTCAACCGCGATGTCGTACTGTGCGCAAGATATTTTTTACCATCTTCATCGTTCCTTCCTTTTTCGTCTTTTTCAGCGAGAAGATCAAACTCAAACTTAATCTTCCTTCACAGGCGAAGAAAGAGCGGCGGTGTTAACGGGTGAAAGAGCGAGACAGCGAAGAAACACCGAGGGCAGGAACGTCCGCATTTCGTACACGTACTACTGCCGCCTATTACTTGTCTACGATATTACACAGAAGTAAGAGGCAATACAACGTCACGTATACCCCATTACCAGAAGTTGACAAGGAAGCAAAGCTTGGGGAATTTAATGTTTAGCAAAGTCCGTTTTTGTTCAGCTCCAGCTTCAAACCACCAGGCGTAAGCAGTCCCAGGGGCTTGGGTCTAGCTGACGGGGCCTCGTATATGGGAGACTATTTTCCGCTACATATCAACCTCGACGGAGTCGAAGATGACGACGAACGGGTAGAAAGGCCCATGGATTAACAGCCAAGCTTTTCGGGAAGCACGTCTCACAGCATCTCTTATGGCATACGCGGAGATGTGTGCCAGCATCTTGGAAATTAAACAATGAATTTCCTGCCAGCAAACCTCATTTCTCTCAATACTTCGGTCAAAGAAACAGGCGAGATGAGATGAACAGCGGCACGTGTGGGTGTACAAATAATCTGCAAGGCTGTGAGTGGCGAGAGAGAAAATCAAAACCCAAAAAGTTCTATAAAAAAAAAAAAAACGGCTGTCCCTTGCAGGCCGCGCGGCTACAAACCGGCAACCAGCGGAGCTTTGCACGAATCGAGAACGTGTTATTTTACTTTTGATATCCTTATATTGATTTCATACTAACAAGGACCGACTTTAAGAGTAGTTTGTTTCCAACAGACGGCTGATACAGACCTGCCGAGGTGAAAACCAGGACCACAGCGTTCTTGGTTGTTCATAAGAGACATGGAGGGCCCTGCATCAAGCACAAGGCCCCAGCCGTGGCGCTGGAAAACAGTGAGCAAAGGCCAGTCACGCATGAATATTGATTTTATTTTTCGACCTTGAATGAATATTGAGAAAGCCACTTTTTACAGTCGACCAAATTAAACTAAGGCTTTTCTTTCGTTTCTTTTTTAGTATTCCATCTTTCTCGTTTTCTCTTCTTTTTCTGTTCTTTCGTCTCTTCTCTTGTTCCTATTCCCCTGCCGAATTCGACCGTTGGAATATTCCGTGCACGAAATGCTCGTAAGGAAGACAGAAAGAGATGAGGCTACTGGGCAGCCACTCGATCGCGTGTCTCTAGCACTACCAAGAGAGGCAAGGCTCGCGCCGCCATGGTTCGATTGTGAAATAATGAGATGGAGTACTGAGGTCTCGGAGGACGGAGCATTGTAGTCCGATGCAATGTTGGCAAAACAAAAATTTGAAGAAGAAACAAGACAAAAAAAAAAACACCCAAGAGAGCCAACAGTTGTAAGATATATATAAGGTTGTTGGCATAGAGTCTCAGTTTGAGCTGCAGTAATGTACTCCTTACTCCGTACTCCGTACACTATATGCGGTCTACTTCATACGACGTAACTTTGCACAGACACCTGTGTTCCTGGTTGCGCTCGCTTTCGCTCTGGTAAAGGAGTGGAAGAAGAGATTGGCATGATAGATTCATGGGTAACAGTGGGATATTGGCAGGTTGTGGGGCTCAGCTTCCAGTGGGAGGCGCCTTCCTTTGCCAGCGAGTGCGGGCCCTGGAGCGTTACTGCCTGTAAAACGTCATCTTAGGCCCGGAAAATCGGCGCTTGCACATATTCTCGAAAAAGGAAAGAATGGGAAGGCAAAAACCGGACGTAAAGGGAAGGAAAACTCGCCCGGTAGAAAATAAGTCACCGTACTTTCCATTTCCACCGCTCAGCCATGTCCCTGTCTCTCAAACCAACAAACCGGCCCCTTTTGACCGACTTCAATCTTCGTTTTGCCAAAACCCTGGTCGGCAGTTCAACGACAGACCCACACGGAACCAGCTTGACAAGTCAAGGTTGACAACGGGACGGAGCAGCCTGCACGACACCAACGCGAATCCGGATAAACGTAAAACCTGGGCCGTCTACAAGCTAGCAACGACCGGCTTCGGAACGGCATCTGACAAATTCGATATCGATATCAACGTTGACATCACCATCGACGACGCTTGCTGTTCACAAAATTGACACTTGTCGAACCTACATTACTCAGAAACACATATCGCGACAATGTCTGAACTTCAGAACGCCAACCCCGTCATCCTCAACGCTGCCCAGCTGCCGAGCCGCCGTCTGGGCAAGGACACGGCCGCGAAACGTGGACCCGAGTTCAAGTTTGACGACATCCTCGCGCCCAAGACGAAGTCGGCTGGCGGCGCTGTCTCATCGTGGACTGCTCTTCCTGTGTCCCCACCCTCGCCGCTGTCATCGTTGTCGTCAGGCGACGCGTACGACGATGTCGATGCTTTTGGTGGCGACGACGGCGATATCTTCACCGAGGAGCCCATTGACGAGCAGGAGATTTACGGTATGGTTTCTTTGCCTCGAATTCTTTGATTTTGGTTTCTGTCTTCTTGCTTGCATTTCTTTCCGTCGCCTCTTCGCCGCATATTGTCTGGGTTTTACTACATAGCCGAGTAACCGCGAACGGAAACATGCAGATATTCAAAATGCATGCCTCCGACATCAACGACACGACAGCAACAACGCCTCCTCCTGTGCCCCCGTGCATTATGTTTTGTTTCCTTGTTATTCATGTTAAGCTTTGCTTGCCATGCTGCTACTATTTCCCCCAAAAATATTACCACCCCTCTATGCATCGAGCCATATGAGACAAAAGTACACCCCGCTAACGTTTCAAACCCCCGTCTTTTTGGCACTCCTCGTCAACAACAGACCTGATCTCCACGATTTCTGACCCTGAGCACCCACACACGCTGGGCCAGCTCTCTGTTGTCAACCTGCCTGACATTCGCATTACGCCCTCGCCTACGTCGGCCGAGGCCAAGGCTGCTGCGAACGACTCCAATGCTCTGACGCAGGTCCTCGTCTTCGTCACGCCGACTGTCAACCACTGCTCGCTCGTCACTGTCATCGGCCTCGCCATCCGTGTCCGTCTCGAACAGACACTGCCTCCCAACTACCGCGTCGACATCCAGGTCAAGGAAGGTGCCCACGCGCAGGACGACCAGGTCACCAAGCAGCTGTCGGACAAGGAGCGTGTGGCGGCGGCGCTGGAGAACGACACGCTGCGCGGTGTCTTGGACAAGATGCTCGAAACGTGCCAGTGATGCAACCATGATTAGCATAAGATCGTCCCTAAGCCTCCGCCCTTTCATCCCGCCCTCCTTACGCCTACCCACCTTTCGAGTCACCATCCCACCACGCATTGCATATTACATATTGCAAGTGTATCTATTTTTACCTCATTCACTTCATACCTGCCCGGGAAAATAACGACCCAGCGGGCAGACAACACATGGCCAACCATGCCCAGCCATGCGTCCTTTTACCAACCTTTCCGTGCGGGTGTGTATGGCGGACCAAGACATGGCGATAACCAGGCACGAGCCCAACAAACCAAATACGGCCTCAACAATGCGAAAAGCCAGCCTCGACTAGAGGGCTGAAACTGGTGATCTCCAATATCCCAGGCCAGGTCGATCGCTTTTATAACCTTTTTTATCTGGTCCTCAATGCTCCCGCCATCCCATGAGATCTTCATTCATCATGAAAACGCATGAACGCGGTCAAGCTTTACTGCATTGCAGTTGCCTTCTCTGTTGATACTCGGGATGAGGTCATGCGTGCAACATCTCAACTATGGAAGGGTCAAACAATGCGACACCTTGCTTCCGGTCCGATATCCGCCGTAACACTGCTTGTCAGAAGAACTTGTCAGAAGAACAAAACGTCCAAACACAGAACACCCTGCCAAACTCCAGCAAACAGTTGATACGCCAAAATGCATAACGCCAGAAAAACACGGAAGTTGACGAGATCATGGCGTCTTAGCCGTTTCGAGGAAAATGTATGAAAGGGAACATAGATTTGCTGCCATACTAAGGAACAGCTCACCACGAATATAATGAACTTCATTCACTTGCACAACCTTTCACGCACCCCTCTTGCCATGTTTTGATTTAACAGAGTCGGCTTGCATGCGATATGGGATTGTGCCTAGACCATTTCCGGGTTTCTCCTTCGTTTTTCCTCTTCGACTGCCGCTGTCAACCACGCAGACAGACTCGCCATAGCGCCTTCTCGACGAACCTGCCCCCCTCCCCCCATCCATCGATCCATCGCCTCTCTCGTATTTTCGCCCTGCATCTTGGCCAATCTAACATGTGCAACGGCTATTCTCTTGAAGGTGCATGCGATGTACGCAAACCCGTCTGTTTGCATTTCGTGCAAGACAAGAAAGCCCATGCTCTAAATTGATGTCAATGCACCGGATTCCACAGCATCTATTAAAAGCCCGTCTCGTGGGGCTATTGTTGTCAGGGTGGAAAGGACGTGCACCGACAACTGCCCAGCAAAAGACCCTCATAACCTTTCTTTTTCCTCGTTTTTTCTTTTCACATCGAAAACTCTCCTTTTTCTTGGGGTTTTCTTTTGCATGCATGCCGTTGCCAGTTGTCTAGCGCTCACTCGCCGTGTTCCTTTGCGACATGCCCAGATGGCATACTCCTCTGTTGCTGTGGGCCACCGCTCGTCTCTTCGACGTGCTTGGTATGATGCATGCATCAGAATAGGGGTCTTTTTGTGTATTGTGTTTGTCCCTTTTCTCCTCTGCCCGTGCTATTCTCGTCCCTTCTTAATGTCACTGCCGGAGGAAGGATTCTCAAGAGTCAAAGAGTCGGGGCGCCAGGTCGGGCAATCCACTCGCCTTACCCACAGCGTCTGATCCAAGAAGAGTGTGCCCATTCTAGTCTCTTTCTGGCCTTCAGTTTTCTTTCTGGGATTTTTTTTCTTCTTCTTCTCGAAATGGTGAAGAAAAATTCCCGTGCCAGAGGCAATCAAGAACTAGGACAACTATGAAAATGGAGCAGGGTTGCAGGCGCGGAATATTAGTGAAAGGGGTCAGAGACTACAGAGTCGCAGCGCTTGCGTACGTCCCACTCAATGAGATCACATAAATGCCAAGCTCACGGAACATGTAGGGGAATGGCAAAGGCAAAACCCTAAATGGGTAGGGATTGAGTGAAGAGCGTGCGCGACGTACGGAGCACACATACTCCGTACGTCGTAACATATACATATATTCAGCGACCGTTGAAAATAATACGTCGGAATTCGGCGATAGTTAATAAGATTAGTGAGTGAATCTGTTCACCATTGCAATTTGACAAGAGAAACAAAACGAAGAGTAAATTGGATTTGTCTACTGGAATATATATTCTAGATTGATTTGGTTTTTATCTGACTTTGGTTTTTGATTTTCGGTGAAGGGGGGGGGGGGGAGGGTATTCTTTTTCTCTTTAAAAAAAAAAAAGAAAAGAAAAGAAAAGAAGAAAACAAGCAACGTATTATTTTAGACAACACAAACACATCAACTCTAGTAAATGTCTTCTCCTTGTAGGAGATGTTTTCATGATATTTCTGTAGCTTATTCTGATATTAAATAATGCGAAAAATACGCGTAAACACGTAAGAATGTTCCTCCCAGCACCATCTCCTATGATACACGCACACCATAAATATGAACTGGAATATAGGCAGGACAGTGTCCCTGCATCGTTACGTTCGGTTCAGGGCAAGAACCAATGTTGCATTTGGGGTACTTGGAAAACCGAGAAACAAGAAACAAGGATGAAGAATAACCAAAGACTAACGAAGAAGTAAGGAAAACAATAAAATTATACGAGATAGAAGAAAAAGGCTCTTTGGTGAGAATTGCATCCAGGAAAACAAAGCTGTTCTTGAATACAACGTTCCTGAAAATTAATATGCAGCCCGGCTCTGCATCTCTTTTGATTTCCTTCATTGTCCTTGGTTTTCAAGCTCGCCAAGTAAAATGTTGCTATTCTTGCTTCTCTGGACATACTTATTTCGCTTGCAGATTCTCCCGAACTTGTTTCTTTTTATAGCCATCGCCGGCATCGATGATCAACGTATCTGTAAAATATATTGTCGACGGTAAGTTCCGCTATATCTACGCATTTGGAGTCCACATGCCAGGGGTTTTGCCGACATTTGAAATGCCTCTTTACGGAGTATGTATATGTACTTTATTCTGTCCCAGACCGTGAAAAGGAGAAAAGGAACCTTCAACGATGGAGCCGGGGATGGTTGCACCCAAACCATATATCGGCCCCTGTTAACGGCGAGCGGAGTATCTACGTACACATAACTTGCTTGAACAGGTACGTGTTTGCACATACGGGCTAAACTCCGTATGCCGTTGTCACCATCTCGAGCCAATCGCAACTTTCTGTCAGAAAGAACGCACAACCAAACGCACGGAGAGGCCGTGCCAAGTAAGTACATGCACCGGTATGCACGTTGAAGGGGAGAAACAAACTTTGCATGCCCTGGATACTTGGATTAAGACTCATGTAATGCTGGCATCCCAGCCATATATTTGTCCCTTCTATCGAAAAATAAAAGTGCCCCTGAACTAGCGGGAATAACCTACGAATCATTAAACAGAAGACCAGAAGTACAATCGACTGCCGACGGCATGCCTGGAATCAAAACAAAAGAAGTGCAAGTTAATTCGCCGTGATACATGACTCTTTTTTGCGTTCGTATTGCAAAGGAGAAATGAGGATAATGGAAATAGGAAAGAAAAGGACATGATATAAAATCAGGGAAAATCAAGAAATCAAAATGTGACCCTCACCCTCGCTCCGTTTTCAAAGAAACATTATACCAACAAAAAGAAAGAAGAAGACGAAAAAAGGCAATCGAGAACCCCCATTTTTATGAACCTTCCTCCAGCGTTCCGCTCGATACGAGCTCGCTGTACAGCTCGGGCTCCAGGAACTTGCCAATCGACACATCCTCGCTGAGACCTTTGCGCCTCCGCGTCTTGAGCACAAAGTCCCGCGCTGTACCCTGGACAGGCGCCATCTGCATCGGCCGCAGGATGACGTCGCGGTCCAGCGGATCGCCCGGCACCACTTGCCACCGGTCAAAGACAAGACTGACGAGACCCTTGTTGTCAGACGAGATGCGGAAGTCGGTCTCGAAGCCGAACGAGTCGATGACGGGCAGCAGACCGACGGTGCGCGAAAGGTTGGTGCCGGGAATGCCAACGTCGGTCAGGACGTGGCCGCGGCGCTGTGCCAGGATCTGATACAGCTTGGATGACGCAGAATTCGGGACCCGTCATCGAGACTGTATACACGGGCTCCATGAGGCGCGGCGACGACAGCATAAAGGAGCCGTAGCAAGCGCGGCGGGCCGTCGGAATGATCTGGCCACCGCCGCGGTAGATAGTCTCCTGTGCGAGCGTGACGTCCGTAAGCTTGAACTTGATGTTACGGATGGCTGTGATATGTTAGCATGTGCAATATAATAAATCAGAGAAAGGTGCAGAGACTTACGCTCTTCGCAAAGAGGGCCTTCCCGTGTGGCCCAGCTGAAGCCCTGACGGATTGATTCCTTGACAGTGTTGAGAAGCTTCTTGTCGACCTCGCCCGGCAGCGTGTCGTCCTGGAGCAAATTGGCGCCCATCTCCTCCGGACCAAAGGCCCAGACACTGCGCGATGCCAGCAGATCCCAGTCGTACTTGTCCTGGAAGAACTTAGCCGTCTTCCGCACCGGGTCCTTGATCCGCACAGCGCCCGACTCAATGTCCCGTGCTAGACCGTCCTCTAGCGGTTCGGCCACCATTGTGAGCCGGTTCTTCTTGTTGGGCGTCAGCGTCCAGCACCGCGTGGCCGACTCTTCCACCACCGTCTCACAGAACCGTGTCAGTGGGTCCGACACCTTGATCTCCATGTCTGCGTACTGCAAGCGCAGATCGTGCATCACGCAGTCCATATACATCTCTCCCGTGCCAATCAGAATGTGCTCGCCCGACTCCTCGACCTTTGTGGTGATCAGCGGGTAGCTCTTGTTAATCTTGCGGATGCCGTCCAGCATCTTGGGCAGCTCTGATGGGTTGACCGGTTCGACGGCGATCTTGAACACCGACTCCGTGTAGTGCGTCACCGGCTTGAAAGATGTATGCATCCTCGTCATCCTCAAACTGCCGCGCCACTACAGTTGCCGACTTGACAATCGAGTTGTCTACCCCGCCCAGAAGAACCCAGTTGCCTGCCGGCACGCCGTCTACCGGCACGTTGTAGCGCGTCTCGGGGATCCAGACGTTGGAAATCAGCGCCGGCGCCATGTCCTCCTCGTCGTCTAGTGAGTAGCCCTCGCCCAGAACCCGCACCTCCGTGCCTGGCCGCGCAATACCGCTGAACACACGTCCCAGCGCATGGAAGCTCTTGGCGTCCGTCGAGCTGTACAGCTTGGTCACCTCCATGACCAGTGGGCCGTCCTGGTCGCATACGCCGATCGACTCGGCTACCTTGGTATCGAGAGGACCCGTGTAGTAGCGCTGCAGATGGCGCACCGAAGCCTCGACGGGCGACGGGATGTGTTTCACGACCATGTCGACAAACGCGGCCGGCGGGCCGAAGAACTGTGCGCATACCAGATTGAGCAGCACTTTGGCATCGGTCTTGTACTGTGACGGTTTGAGAGAAATACCCAGCGGCGCCAGGAACGCCTTGAGATCCTGCGGGTTCTCACTGATTGTGTGCGTAAACAGCTTGTAGATAGGCTCGAGAACAAAGTGCACAAACGAAGCGCTTGGCGTTATCCTCGACGGCCTTGCGCGTAAACGACCGCTTTTTGGGTTGAAGAAGATGTCGCCCCACAGCCGCTTTGCAAACTCGTCCGTGTCCATGCACCGAAGCTGTCGGCGTACATCTTAGCAAACGACGGCAGTGTAAAGCACCACTTCATCTCTGTGCACGCAAAGAGCACGTTGCCCTTCTCGGGGCTCACACGCTTGCTGTCCATCGGTCTCGCCAGGCAGTGTCTCGAAGATGACCTTGTTGACCGCCTCGATCGTGCTTTTGAGCTTGTAGTAGGCGTCCGTTGGAGGGAGCTTGAGCTCGAGAATCAACCGGTCCACCTTGTTGACAATGAGCGTAAGCGGAATGCCCTCGAGCATCGCGTGGCGAATCACCATTTCTGTGTGCAGCTGCACGCCCTCAATGACGTCCACCACGAGACACACACCGTCAACAAGCCGCAGCGCCGAGGCCACTTCGTCTGCAAAATCGACATGGCCGGGCGTGTCGATGAGGTTGATGAGATGCGATTTGCCCTTGGTCCGACGGCAAGAACCACGCTCATGGCGCGCTCCGGATCGACACGCCACGCTCCCGCTCTAGGACGTGCACATCTGTGTAACCGCAGTTGCTCGTCGCGGTTCTTGCCTGTCCGCTGCTCCAATCGGTTCGTTGATATCGTGTGTCTCGAGCACCAGCATGTCCACAAACGCCGTCTTGCCGTGGTGCAGGTGGCCCGCAAAGGCAAACGTTTCGTATTTGCTCGGGGAAGTTCATGAGGTCGGTCATGAAGCCGCGGTCGAAGAAGAAAACGGGCGGTAGGTCGGCCTCTTCGACGGCAAACTTCTTCTGCTCGACGGGTGCCACGATGGGCTCGCTCAACGGCTGTGCATCCCTCCTCCTGCACCAGTGCTTCCACCTCGGTTCCGTATACTTGTGCAGCGGTCGGGTAGTACTGTTTGTCTTCGTGCAAGATGACGGCGTTCGACGGTCCTTCGTCTGAATGAAAAGCAAAAAAAAAAGGTTAGCCAAGGATACTGCCCACATGAAGCTATTTTGCCGGAACAACGGGGATACATACCGTCAACCTCCATCAGCTCCTGCCCACGCCATCCTCGTCAACCTCCTCCTCGTCGCCGTAGACGTAGTTGTCGGCATCGGCGTCGCCCTGCTCCGACCCCTCTTCTGAGGCTTCGGGCTCCTCGCCGATAAAGTTGCCGAACCTGGTGGCGCATTAGCAATTGGAAGCTGGTATGAGTGGGAATGAACTCTTTGGGGTACTTACTCGTCGTATAAGTCATCCATTGCGACAGACTGGCGTGTTGTGAATGTCTACCGAACTGTCCAAAGTTGAGACTCTGCACGACGTATTTTTGGGGCCTGTGCCTTGGGACCTTTGGACGCGCCACGCTCCTGCGAAAAAGCTTCCTGCGAAATTCGGCGCTAGCGGACAAGGCTGAAATACGCTGTGAGTGGCCCAAAAACGGCAGGCGTTCAGGCCTGGTTGCAGCTGCCGTCTTTCGCGACTTGGGGTGATTGCACGTGACTGGCCCACCGCCTTTGTCCTTTGCGCCTGCCTGCCGATCTTTTTGCTTTGGCTTGAAGTTGGCCAGGGCCATATGCTATTACACTGTTGGCTTAACTACAGAAAAAGTAATCAGGCCCACAGGCGGAAGTTACTCCCCCCATAGAGTCCCCAACAGGCGGGGAGGCGCTACTGCCGCAAGTATTAGCAGCAACCCCTTTCAGTAAAGTTTGCGAGGTTAGGTTGGCGCAAGAGCAAACAGCAGGCACACGTGACAGGATCGTCTCGCCGAGGTTCACATGCCGCTGCGTGCTGATTCAAGCGTCATCGCCAGCTAAATCCCCAGAAAGCCGAACGGGGAAGGATGGGGCCTTCCCTGCAAGACTACATAACCAAACGTGCTTTCCCCAGATCTATTTTTCTTTCCCCTTTCCTTTCCCTCTTCTTTTCTTCTTCTTTTCACTTCTCCTTTGTTTCGTTTCATCCTCTCTCCATCACATCCAAACATCGTATTTCTAACACCGACTCAATCGCATCTTAATCCGCACCACTCGCATTTTTCGCATTACTACCGTCGCACGACTACATTCAAAATGGGTATCTCCAACGGTAAGTCTTTTTCGCCCGTCACTTCATATTAGCAAAGACCGAAGCTCAACGATGGGATTCCAACGCCGATGGCGATGCGATTGCAACGGCGGAGCCGAGACTTGCATTCAATCGGCCCTCTCAATCTCCTAAAATGCACAGATTGCTGACATGTGACCCAACCACAGACAAGTTCCCCTCCTCGGTGGCGTTCGATGCCATCAACGACGTCCTTAACAACAGCGAGGCCGATCGCAAGGATGCCATCAAGAACGGCAAGGCCGTGTTCGGCATCACCCTGAAGAACAAGGCTGGCGACACCGAGAGCTGGTTCATCGACCTTGCCAAGGAGGGCAAGGTTGTCCAGGGCCTCGACAAGTCTGACGGTACGTATTTGTGCCCGTGCTTCCCGCAATTTCCGCGATTTTCACGATTTTCACGTGGTTTCGCAGCGCGGTCTCTACCGTCCCGTTTTATTGTGCCGCAAAGCTAATACATCCACAGTCGAGCTCCGCCTTTCCGACGAGGACTTCGGCAAGCTCGTCATGGGCAAGGCCAAGGCCCAGGGTCTGTTCATGTCCGGCAAGCTCAAGATCAAGGGCAACGTTATGAAGGCTGCCAAGCTGGAGCCCATTCTCAACAAGTCCCGGTCCAAGGCTAAGCTGTAAATCAGCAGCTTATACTGCCCCGACATACGAACAAGAAAAAAGCGCACATACCATCTCATCCTATAATAAACATAGTCGACGGTGGACGGTTGGACCGGACGTGGACAAATAGTCCAGGCGTTTGGTCGGAATGGTCGCAACGGTGATGACACCTTGCCCTGAAAAAGGGCGGATTGGAAATGGGACGGGTTTTAATTGCCTGCCATCTGGGCGGTGCTTGTAATATCTTTTGTTACCCTGCTGAGGCGGAAGCCACCGCCGAAAGCCGTTGTATATTTTTTCGAGTATCGTTTGCTAGACCATCCAATACCTTGACCTCACCTTGCTCTCCACATCTTGCATCTATGTCGCCTCTATCGACTTTATCTTTTATGCACTCTACGACGTACATTTGCGACTGTCACCGCCTTGGGATTGTGCCGTCTTTTGTCGCAAACGGACTGGCCTGCTTTCAACAGCGAGCAACTCAGCGATCGTGTCTTGGAATCGGCGCTATGCACCTTGTTATGCGCGTTTTGTCGAGGCTCTTTTGCGTGTGGGGGCACCATGGGTGCTTAGAGTGTGATTACGTACAGTGCCAGGTACAATTAAAACGGTGCTCGTAATGCACCAGCAGCCAACACCAGGCACATGTGGCGATACCAACAGCCAGGACGAGATGCAGCGGCACAGTGTCAGGTCCCACGGCCTTACTGTCGCATTTGCGGCCGCATCCAACTTGCAAAGATGCACCATTTTCAATCCAGAGCTGTCGTCTGTTCGTCCCTCTCTGGATTTGAGGGTTTTCGCGACAGACCACCAGACACCATCTCACCAATCGCAATGTCGTCGGGATTTTACTGGACAAATCAGAAGAAAAAATTTTGCTGCATGATGAATTTTTTTATATAATTATTCAAAGTGGGTTGAAGCCCACACCGTATGAGTGAAAAAATCACTGGTCGTACAGGACAGATGATAAGAGAGAAAAAAGAAGGTCGAACTGGTAAATGCCTCTTCTTTCCCCTTACAGCTGGCCAGCGGCACCAAAGTCCGCAAGGGCCTCCTCAACACGGGCCTTCATGGTCTTCTCACCCTCGCGCACCCAGACGCGGGGGTCGTACTTCTTCTTGTTGGGCTTATCGGCACCCTCAGGGTTGCCAACCTGGGTCTTCAGGTAGTCAATGTTCTTGGTGATGTACTCGCGGTGGCCAACGAGGTAGGCCCACTGCAGATCGGTGTCGAGGTTGACCTTGACGACACCGTGCGAGATGGCGTCGCTGAACTCCTTCTTGGACGAGCCGGAGCCGCCGTGGAAGACGAAGAAGACGGGCTTGCCAGACTTGTCCGACAGCTTTTCGGCGACGAACTCCTGGTGCTTGCCCAGCAGCTCGGGGTGCAGGCGAACGTTGCCGGGGTGGTAGACACCGTGGACGTTGCCAAAGGCGGCGGCAATGCTGAAGTAGGGAGCAATGGCGCTCAGGGTCTTCTGGATCTCCCAGACGTCCTCGGGCTGGGTGTACAGAGCGGCGTTGTCGACATCCTCGTTGTTGACACCGTCCTCCTCACCACCGGTCAGACCGACCTCCATCTCGAGCCACTGCTTCCATGGGGCCACGCGCTTGAAGTACTTGGCGGTGATCTCAATGTTCTCCTCGAGGGACTCCTCCGACAGGTCGAGCATGTGGCTAGAGAACAGGGGGTGGCCGTGCTCCTTGAAGAAGGCCTCGTCGGCGTCGAGCATGCCGTCCATCCAGGGCAGGAGCTTCTTAGCGCTGTAAAGGTGCTGTTAGAGCTGCGAGAAAGAAAGAAAAAAGAAGATGATGAATAAATAACTAGAGACTACACGCCGACTTACCAGTGGTCAGTGTGCAGAACAACCGGGACACCGTAGATGGGGGCAATCGAGCGGATGAAGTGGGCAGCAGCAACGGCACCGGCAACGGACGCCTCCTGCTTCTCCTTGCTGTTGGCGACGCCCTTGCCGGCGAAGTAGGCAGCACCGCCCTGCGAGGTCTGCAGGATAATGGGCGACTTGGAGTCGCGGGCAGCCTCGAGAGCAGCAATAACGGTCGACGACGAGGTGACGTTGATAGCCGGGATGGCGAACTGCTTCTTCTGGGCGTACTGGAACAGCTTCAGGACGTCATCGCCGTAGATGACGCCGGCTTTGAGGTTGAGGTCGCTGAGGATACCCATGTTTGCGGTTTTGTGATATGAATTGGTGATAATGCAAAGTTGCTTGGTTGATGCAGAATTGTTGTTTGTCGACAACAAAGGGAGAGGGGTAGCAGGTGATAAGAGGGGCAACGAAAAATATATATAGTTGACTGGGTTGACTAGATCTGGAGATTTCAGGTCGTGGCGCCGGGGGTGGGGTGGAGCTTAAACGGCTACGTTGGTATTTCAGCGAGAAACGAGGATAAACGAGACGAGAGACGGAGAGACAAGATCGAAGCAAAAAGCCTTCCAATTGGAGCCATAGAAAAGCGTGCGGATGACCGAAGCTCTTTATAACCAGTTTAACAACTACATGACCCAAGACCAGAAAAGGACAAAAGGAGGGCTTCGTCTTTCAACGAAAAAAAGGAAGAGCACTTCCACTGACGACACCCGGACTAAGACGCTCCTTCCCCTTCTTTCCCCCGGAACACCCCTCTTGCCTCTTTTTACTGCGAGACAGCTTCGCGTCTGCCCCAGCAAAATCGAGACAAGAGAACAAAAAGAGAAAGACCGCCACAGAGCCGGAGGCTGGATGCACACATTGCTGGCAGTGGCCAATGACAGCGCCTGTCTTTGCCAATGCCTGTGGTGATGCCCGAGGCTTTGCGAAATTAGCGCTTGTTCGGCGTGATTGTCCACTAACATTTCCCGAAACTCCCCTCACCATTGGCCTTGCTTTTCCTGCTTCTCCCTGCTTCTGGTCACCCGTAACTGTGGTACTTCTCGTCGCTTGGTCCGTGCACGATGGCTCTTTCCCAACTTTGGAGAACAGGTACCCGAAAACCCCACGCACGCGATGAGCTGCCGCGCTGCAACACGGCGGTTTCCCTTCGTCCTGGGGCAGGAGGGGAAAGATCGTTCCTTCTTATTTTCGTGTCGTCGCTTCATTGTTCCGCCCTGGTTGCTCCTGCCTTGCAAGGCATGGCCGTTTGAGGGATACTATGAACAGGCAGTCTTAAGCCGAGACACCTGCCGTACACCTGCCGTATACCTGCCGTAAGATAGTACTGCAGGGCTCGTGGCCATCGGTGGCTCGTGGCTCATGGGCCTGGCCCATCTCCATTGCTTGTCCGCCCCCGGCCAATTGCTCCTGCTGTCCTGTCGTTGGGGCGTTTCATGAGGAAGGCGCCGTCGGCAAATCAACCGCTGGCACCCGTCGTGCCCGCCTGTTCCGGCTTTCTGGTCCTCCACCTTACGATTCCGATGGTGCTTTTCCGGTCGCAGCTTCCTTCTGTAATAGTTTATCCGTGGTACAGGCACACTGACACACATATTCCAGGAAAGAGTTGCCCTCATGCCAACCAGTACACAAAATACGCACGATCATGAATCCAAAGAGGGTGTTATTGGGAAGCCTATTTGAATTTATGAAAATACCGGGCTACAATAATTCACTCTGCTTGCTGTAAACATTTGCCGGAAGCCAGACACTGCCGTTTTTGTACAGAGTAAAGTGAAGCGCGCCCACGCTCCACATGATCGCGTTTCCTCCCGCTCGCCTACCTGCATATTGCTCTTTCCATCCAACAAAGCGGGCGCTCCAGAACTTTCCCAGGCCAATCAATTTGGGAATAGCGTGCACAGTTCCTTCCCTCCACACTGTTTGCACTGTCCATTGTTCCTTAGCGCCTTCTTCTGTCTTTCACTCTTTCACTTTGCGCGCTCCTTCCACTTTCTGCGCTTTTCCTTGTTCGTTCCTTCCTTCCCTGCAACTGCCCCTGTGTGCACTGCACGCGCCACATCATCAATATTTTTTGGCCTCCAAATTTTTTTCCTCCCCCCGTCGCGACTTTCACGTATTCTGCCCATCGCGACAATCCATCAACGCGACTTTCCCCCTTTCTCTACTTTCGTCGCCCGACACCACGCATAGACTGGTGCTTCCTCTCCTTTTGATTTTTCATTTCTCTATTTTATCCTTTCTTTTTTTCCTACCCTCTACGCATTTCCCTTTATTGCAGGCAGAGCTCTTCGCCACAGTGTCGATGCATTCCATTTGAGCTTCAATTTCTGCCTGCTCTGAAGCCTAACCACCCACCCTATTCCGCCGCCATCGATCGTCCCAACGGCGAACATCATCCATCATCATGGAGACCCCCCAGAAGCGACAGAAGTCGTGGTTCAGCAGCCTGACGGGCCTAGTCAGCGCCAGCCGCAATTCCACTCAGGAGGCCACAAAAACGTCCACCGCGACGCCGACCCCTAAGACTGGCGCGTCTCTCGTGAACGGCGACCGTGCATCCTCCCGCATCCGCCTGGCGCGGCCAGCCGAGCAGTCGACACCTGCACGCTACTCGGGCACGTTCTCTGCACCCCCGTCGAGTCCCCGAAAGCCCTGCCAAACGCGCTTCGCCAACCCAGTTGGCTCAGCGGAAGATCCACGACCGTGTCCAGGGCCCGTCTGGCCGTGTTGGCACATCTTCGAACAATGCGAGCAATATTCCCCCCAACACATATTCCTACGGCAGCAGTCTCAACCTCTACTCGAGCAGCAGCCTGGGCAGATCTACTTCTACACCCCGGAGAACCAACTTCTCCTCTGCGACCACACCTCGCAACATGTTCCGCGACTCAATGGCCCGCGACATGCCTGCCTTCTCCTTCACACCCCGCGTTCCTCCGAACACCCTTCGTGGTAGCTTTCCTGCAACAACGCCTGGCCGGTCGCTTCGTGCTCCTGGTGTTGAGCTGAGCGCCCGCGAGATGGCCAAGGTCACTTCGAGCGACCTGTTCCACATGAAAATTCCTGACCCCGACCCAAAGCTGAGCGCTGAGGCCATGACTGACATGATCCCGAGCGAGCTCAGCGCAGGCGGCCATTCTGTGTATGCCAACGAGTTCCTGGCCCACCTGTGCCCGCCCGACTTCAACGAGGAGCAGCGCAACCAGTTCTTCTGCATCCTTGATCTTCGCCGGCTCAAGTACGCGGCCAACGAGGTGTTTGTGAAGAAGGATTGGAAGCTGAACATTACCAACTTTGCAAAGGAGTACGAAAAGAACCGGAGTCTTATTATGCTCCGCTATGGCCTGTACGAGTTCAAGACCGTCAAGGTTTCTAAGGACACCTTCACGAAGTGGAAGCACGACCATAACATCCCCAATGCGCCTGGCGAGGAGGACCAGGAGGAGATCATGGTCAACCCTGCTGATTTGTCCAAGTCGCTGAGATCGTCAAAGCCCAACGGTACCGAAGGTATTCTTCGCACCGGAAAGCGTAAGGCCCATGACAACATTGACCCGAACGCCACGACCTCCAGCTCGCAGCCGACCAAGAAACGGACACGTGCTGATGGCTCCAAGGTGGCAGCCGCCGACCGCGAGCCGCTCCTCGAGTCAAGCACCCCCTCGCTGAACAAGACCAAGCGGAAGGCTACCAGAGGTGAGGGCTCGGACCAGCTCCAGCGCGCTAAGCAACAGAAGCCCACACCGGCCGCGACCCCGTCTGCCACGCCCTCGGCCACCAAGGCCTTCTTCGAGAAAGTTGCCAACTCGCCTGCAAAGGAAACTCCTGCTCCCTCGGCGGACACTCCCTCTATCAAGGTCACACAGCCCGCTTTGGAGAGTGCTTCGACGGCTCCGAAAGCTAACTCGCTATTCAAGCCTGCCACCAACGGCAGCTTGGCTCGGTCGGTCTTGGAGAGTGGCCTGAAGTCCGGTTCTGGTGCTGCACAGAACAACAATATCTTTGGCTACCTGTCAGACGCCAGCTCCGCAAAGGGCAGTGGCAACGACAATGCCGATGCGGACGCCGAGGACACGGACGACTCTGATGGCCAGGAGGAGTCCGAAGGCCAGGATGCTAATGACAAGCAGATTGCTCCTGCCGCGACACAGTCCTCTGCCTCTCTTTTCGCACCTAAGCCGGCCAACCCCCTACTTGCCGCTGCCTCTCAAAATGCCTCAGCCAGCTCGTCTGAGGCATCGGATGCCACGCCTGGCCGCAGCCTTTTCGACCGTGTTAACAAGGGCTCGGATGGACAGCCGATCCGCATGTTTGGCAACGATGGCGCTTCCTCCCCTTTCCAATCTGCACCCGCAGCTACATCTTCGGCCACGCCTCTCTTCGGCAGCAAGCCCACGTCTGAGCGTGCTAGCCCGGAGAAGGAGTCAGCACCGTCGTCTCAGTTTGGTGCCAACAAGACTTGGACGCCCGATAGCCCCATCAAGTTTGCTGGCGGTGCCTCGACGACCCCTGGCAAGTCCCTGTTCGGCGCCGCTTCCTCTACTACCACTGCGGCAACCAGCACCACTCCGGCATCGTCCTTTAAGTTTGGCGCCGCTACTACCGCACCGGCTGCTGAGAAGCCTGCCGAGGAGAAGGCTATTGGTGATAAGCCTAAGGAGGCAACCCCTGCTGCACCTGCGGCCGCTGCCACGTCGCTGTTCGGCTCATCAAGCAAGCCTGCTGAGACTGGCTCCTTCTCGCCGTCCCTGTTTGGCACCTCTACCACCCAGGCGTCTGCTCCGGCTTCGACTGGCGGCTCCCTGTTCGGTGCTGCTGCCACCCCGGCGACCACCGCCCCGTCTACCCTGTTTGGCAAGACCTCGTCAACCACGCCTGCCGCGGCACCTCTCTTTGGTGCCTCTTCCAGTGCTTCCACGAGTTCGCCATCTCTGCAGGGCTCGACGCTGTTTGGCAACTCGTCCAAGACAGACACTCCCTCCTTTGGCCAGAAGCGCTCTGCCGACGACGACTCTACACCCAAGGCGGCCCCGTCTCTGTTTGGTAGCGCTGCCAAGACCAGCGACGCAAACGGAAGCGACGAGCCCCAGGCGAAGAAGTCCATGTTTGGTGCTTCCTCAAGCGGCCCTGCTGCGTCTGGCAACTCCACTCCGCTTTTCTCATTTGGTGCTCCCAAGGTGAACGGTGATGCAGACACCAGTGCAACGGCGAAGCCGCAGGAGTCCAAGCCTTTGTTTGGCAGCACTGAGGCTCCCAAATCGCAGTCTGTCAGCCTGTTTGATAGCTCTACACCGGCTGCCGCATCGGCTTCTTCGGTCCCTCATTCAGCTTTGGCGGTAACAACGCCAGCACACCTGCTGCCCAGCCGTCAGGTGGCGCTCTCTTCTCATTCGGCGCGTCCAGCACCCAGCCGCAGCAGAGCGCGGCTCCTGCCCCCTCGACTGGCTTCAGCTTTGGCGGCGGTAGCGATGCCGGTTCCGTTGGTTCGGGAGGCTCGTCTTTCACGTTCAACGCTGGAGGTGCTTCGGCCAGCGCCAGCCAGCCTTTCCGCAACCCGTTCGCATCGGGTGCTGATTCGTCTGCAGCCGGCCAGCCATCAACATCGTTTAGCTTCGGTGCCGGTGGTGCTAACGGCCAGTCGTCTGCACCGTCCATGTTCCAGTTTGGTGGTGGAGCTCCTGCTGCAGCCCCGGCTGCAAGCACTGGTGGCGGTGGTGGACTCTTCTCCTTTGGCGGTGGCTCTCAGACCACGGAGCCTGCGACGACTCCGGGCAACAGCTTCGGAAATGCTGCTCCCTCTGCTGGTAACGGCTCGGCCATCTTCAGCTTTGGTGGTGGCACGCCGGCTCAAGCGAGCAGCACGCCGCTCTTTGGCCAGCAGAAGCCCGACGGAGCGCCCATGTTCAATCTCGCTCCCCCCATGGGCGGAGCAACATCAGGTACTAGTAAGTTGGCTTTGAACACACTTTTCTCCACTACTCATTTTTTGTGGAAAGAATCTTCGGTTAACCGTCTTGACGTAGACACTCCCTTCACCAATCTCGGTGGCGCCTCTAGCCTGGCTACTACACCGGCCACTGGCACTCCCGAGCCTGGTGCCACTCAAGACAACACGAACAATTCTGGACACCAGGCTGACGGAGATGAGGCTCCACAGGAACAAATCAGTTTAACCGACGGCGGGCCGGGCGAGGAGGACGAGGCCGCCGTCCATGAGGTGCGCGCCAAGGCCCTCAGACTTTCGACCGGTAACGACGAGTCGGGAAGCGAATCGCCAGCTGCCAAAGAGAAGAAGAGCCCGTGGAAGACGGAGGGTGTTGGCCCGCTGCGTGTTCTCAAGAGCAAGACCACCGGTAGCGTGCGTCTCCTGCTGCGGGCTGAACCTCGCGGACACGTGGCTCTCAACCGGGCGCTACTTCCCGATTTTACCTACAAGCCGGAACCCAACGCCAAATACGTCAAGTTGACAACCTCAAACGAGGCCGGCAACGGACTTGAGACTTGGATGCTCCAAGTCAAGACTAAGGAGGCTGCCCAGAAGCTCGCCGACATCCTCGAGGAGAACAAGTCGGCCAACAAAAAGTAATCGGCAACGATACGACTGCCGACGACGACAACGACGAAAACCGAGCTCAATTTGGTGTCACCTTCCATTACCCTTTCCCCCTTTATCCCCCATTCACACTGTCCTTTATAAACCCCCACAAATGTTTCCATTCTATATTGTCCCACCTTGTACCCTATCCCTACACTATTTAATGTTGCGAGATCTGCATCTGCTGTCCACGGAGTTTCATCTGCTTTTGTATGTGCCTTTTCTCGTTCCCGTTCCTTTACATTTTTATTGTCTTTGTTTTCACTGCTTTTTGAGGAGTTTATAGGAAGGTTGGACCAGCATCGCCAATTTCATTCACACATGTCTATTTATTCACACCCCACAACCCCTTGCGTTATTTTCAACAGAGCTCTGCGTGCGTGCATGAAAAAGAAAGAATCATCGGAAAGGAGCATACATGTTTTTGTCCAGAAAAGAGGGGGAGGCCCCGTTTTGTGATTTTATACAATAAAAAGGATTTTTCAAACAGAAGCAACGGATGTATTATTTGCTTGGCCATCTAGGTTTAGGTGTGCCGTGATATTTTGTGCAATAGCTTGCCTTTTCCTTGCTTGGGTTTGCGTGTTGAGTTTTTCCCCATTATTGTCCTGTTTCTCGTCATTGAGATTGTATCTGTATGATGAGAGGCACACGACCATATAATTAATGTCTACAGCACACATAGCTAAGCTCGATGTTCCAACCGCAGTTTCAAGCTTCCTCCCTTTTTTGGATATCTTGTTCTCCCCTGTTCTAACCTCGGTAGATTTACGGCAGAAGGACCTGCTTCTCCTTCTTGAGCTGATTGACAAAACTCAGGGGTACCTTGAGGGTCTGGGCAACGATGTCGGCAGGAGTCAGGGCCAGCCACTGGGTCAGTGAGATATCGGCGACGCGGTCCGACTTGTAGATTTCGATCCAGACGAGGTCCTCGGTTTCTGACGTGTTTTCGATGTAGTGACTGTGGTTATTAGTGTTAATGATCCAACAAGATGACGACGACCAAAGACGACGACAGAACTCGACGAAAATTAAAAAAGAAAAGAAGAGAAAACCGAAACTCACCCGAGTTGTCCGGGAAGGCCGCCGTGTCACCAGGACCAAAGTCGAACGTGCGAGCGTTGCCGCTGCCGATGAAGACGGTGGCTCTGGCCGTGCCGTTGTGGAAGTACAACCATTCTTGCGCCTGGGCGGGTTAGCCAACATATGGGACAAAAAAAAAAAAAAAAAAAAAAAAAGAGAGAGAGAGAGAGAGAAAGAAGAAGGGGACCTACATTCGGGTGCCAGTGCATCTCGCGGAGTCCGCCTGGCTTGAGGGTCACGACGGCAGCAGCGATGGTCTTGGCAATAGGGAACTTGGTCGTATCAATCTTGTACAGCGAGCCACCACCACCGGGTGTGGAGTCGGGCTCGTGCTGGAAGGTGCGATAAACAAATGTGGTGGATGAGTTGACGTTGCTGCCTAGAGAAGGCGGGTCGGCAGCGCTTGCGTTGGCAGACGAGACGGTCCCGTTCAAAATGTACGGGTCGGTGGTGGGCACATTGGCAAAAACCGACTCGTTGACGCCAAAGTTCTTGGCCAGGATGCTCTTGGGCGTGTGGGCAACCCAGTCGTCCACCATGAAGGTGGTTCCAACCTTGTCAAAGTCGGCATCGTCAAAGACAAGTAGGTACTCGTTTTGGTCCTCGAGACCCTGGACAGTGTGGGCGACACCCTTGGGGAAGTACCAGATGTCGCCGTATTCGAGGCGCTCGACCTGGTACTGGCCGTTCTCATCGACCGTTGAAATAAGAATGGCGCCCGCATAAACAATACCCCACTCGGCAACACGGTGCCAGTGCAGTTCACGAAGTGAACCCTTGGTCAGGTGCTGCTGGGCGGCAGCAACGGTGTTGCTAGAGGGCAGGTCGGTGATGACGGTCTCGCGTGACCAGCCGCCCTTGAACAGCTTGGTCTTGGAGTCGGAGAAGCTCCACTTGAGGTTGGGTACGGTGCCGGCGTCACTGGTGGTGAGCTCGCCGAGGTTGTCCGGATTCTGGGAGTCGAGGGCATGGTTGGTACCGCCGAGAAGTGGAGCGCCCTTGCCGGTTCCGTCTTCGGGCTGCGGCTGAACGGAACGACCCTCGAGTGAGCGAGCAACAACGCCCGAAATGGAAAGAGCAAGTGCCAATGCGTTGAGCTTCATGGTGAACAGTGGATGAATGGCACTACACGACAAAATAAAAAAAAAGCTCAACAAAGTCAACAATAGTCAACAAAAGTCGCCGAGAGAAAAGGCTGAAGCTATGAATTCCAATATCGCCAAGCTGACGATGCGAGGGACGTCCAGTCGCTTATATACCTATCTTCCACGCCCGATCACTCTCTTTCCATACTTATTTGTCAACAAGCTTTTTCACGCCTCTGCACGCCTTCGCAAGCTTCCCATTGAGTTTGTTCGTCCCATCGACCGCACCCCTCGCGTTACCCGCATCACAGCTTGCAGGCTAATTAATCTGCGCGCTGGCCGAGCTGTCCCGGACGCGCAAACTGTGATTTGCCGGCAGTCTGGTGGCGCAAGGCACGTCTTTCACCTTTGGGGGTGTCTTTCCCCCACGGCCCGTCCTCTTACGTAGGCTTGCATTGGCTTTGTGCAGCTCGCCGACCATCTTAAGCTTATTTTTCTTATTTATTCATATTTTCTTTCTCCCGATGGACATGCCAAGAACGCACATCCTCTCCAAACTGCACACCAGACGTCGCATTCCCCATTTTAAGCCAGTATGAGGTCACTGAAAAGTGGCTGATCCCGCAGAATTGGATGCAGAGGGTACACACAGCATACAAAATACACAGGGCCCGAAAACCGCGGAAATGGCAATGCGAGCATTGCCTCTTCACCGATCCAGATTGTGTCATCGCGCGGCTGTTGACCACGGCGGACGGCAACTGGTCGGGCGCGTGAGCAAGTGGATAGTGTGGGATTGATGGGGGACCATGCAGGAAAGACAGCAAACACAACAAAAGAACACAGAAAGACGACTTGGGGATCGCCATAGCCTCGCGTTCCGAATAGGGACAAAGCGCCGCCGATGCGCAGTCTTGGCATCACACAATTGCTCAAAATTGGTGGTGTTTTGAGAGCAAGACAGCGCGGGAGACATGCAGGTTTACAGCTATGCAGAGATATCCTCGTCCTAGCAGACAAGAAATGAGGGCTTTCGAGTGTCCTTCTCTTTGTTTGAAAAACCGTGTGCTATCAAGATATTTAAATTGTCAATAATCAACAAAAAAGTCGACATCGAGACGATCGACCGTCAAAATCTCCGGCCGGCCGCGAGAGAAACAGGGCCAGGGACGACAAAAACGGAGAAAATAATCCAATTAAATGAAAATCACCAACAAAAAGTGATCAAATTACAACGGAACAAAAAAAAACAGAACAAAATAAAATAAACAAAATAAAGACACGCGAAAGGCTGCCGTGTGTTGCATTAAGCCTGAATCTGGATTGGAGGCCGCGCCTTCCCTTTGTGTAAGTGGAGGATGTTGGCGCCTTAGGCAGAAAGCAGTCTTGCGCGCGACTGTTCCTTCCGTTCCTGGCAAGGGCCCAAACAGCACGCGCGGCTGTAGCAGGTGTGGGCCCCCTGTCTGTCGCCTGCCGCCAGGCTGGGCCACCCCTCACTACGAGACTTGGAGTGGGAAAGAGCGACCGCGGGGAACACAGCCAGCCCGCTCGCTTTGGCCGATAATTTTTCTGTTTAGGCGGGTTTTTTGGCAGTTTTGGCGCCAGATTGGGAATTTTTGCCCGCATGAGTCAAAACGCATCGCCAAAACCGACACCGCAAGCATCGTCACTTTTTTTTTTGTTGTGAAAGCTACTCTTCTCCACACGTGCACTTTCTGAGCGCATTTTGCTAGCCCACGAGTGAGCAGCCGACAACTCTACGACTCTACCTCCTCGCAGACACCAAAACGCCTCTCCCCCTGCCGACCACCACCATGCCGACCATTGGCGTGGACAAGTACCGCCTCTTCAAGGAGCTGGGCCAGACGTGAGTGAGGAACGAGAGAGAAACTGGAAATCAAAGAGGAGCGCTAACAACCCAGCTTCACTCCTGATGAGTTCCAGAACCTGGCCTTCGAGTTCGGTGTCGAGGTCGACGAGGATACCGAGGATGACCCGGCACGGCCGGCCGATGAGCCTCCGGAGCTCAAGATCGAGATCGGCGCCAACCGCTACGATATGCTGTGTTTCGAGGGCATTGCCATGAACCTCAACGTCTTCCGCGGCAAGATTGCTATGCCCAAGTTCCGCCTGCTCGACATCCCCGAGTCCCAGATGCAGACGATTACCGTCAGCAAGGATACGGCACGCGTTCGGCCGCTCGTCGCCGGCGCCATTCTGCGCAACATCAACTTCACCCAGGCCACCTACGACTCCTTCATCGGCCTGCAGGACAAGTTGCATCAGAACCTGGCCCGCCAGAGAACACTGTGAGTGGGGAACGAAGAGGAATTGCTGTTAGTTGGGGTAATGAAAAGACATTAGGATGTACCAGGGATACTAACCACGAACCCATGTTGCAGAGTCTCTATCGGCACCCACGATCTCGACACCATCCAGGGCCCCTTCACGTACGAGGCGCACAAGCCCGAGGATATCAAGTTCGTACCGCTCAACCAGACCCACGAGATGAACAGCAAGGACCTCATGACCTTCTACGAGACCGACAAGCACCTCGGCCGCTTCCTGCACATTATCCGCGACAAGGAGGTCTACCCGGTCATCTACGACGCCAACCGTGTTGTCTGCTCGCTGCCACCCATCATCAACGGCGACCACTCCAAGATCACGCTTAACACTAAGAACGTCTTCATCGAGATTACCGCCACTGATGAGACCAAGCTCGACATTGTCTGCAACATGATGGTTACCATGTTCTCCGGCTACTGCGCTGACCCCTACACCATCGAGCCGGTTCGTATCGTTTCTGAGCACAACAACGCCACGCGTATCACGCCTAGCCTCGTCACCCGCAACGTCGACGTCGAGGTCGACTACATCAACCAGTGCTGTGGTCTTGAGGAGTCCCCTGAGTCTATTGTCAAGCTGCTGTCCAAGGTCACCTTTGAGGCTACCCCTCGGACGACGGCAAGATCCTGCACGTGGCTGTACCCCCGACGCGCGCTGATATCCTGCACCCTTGCGACATTATGGAGGACGTGGCCGTCGCCTACGGCTTCAACAACCTGCCGCGCTCGTCGCCCAACAAATCGGCTACTATTGGCCAGCCGCTGCTGATCAACAAGCTGGCCGACATTGTGCGGCTCGAGGCTGCCATGGCTGGCTGGATCGAGGTTATGCCGCTGATCCTGTGCTCGCACGACGAGAACTTTGGCTGGCTCAACCGCAAGGACGACGGCAAGACCGCCATCAAGCTGGCCAACCCCAAGACCACCGAGTACCAGGTCGTGCGCACGTCGCTGCTGCCCGGTCTGCTCAAGACCATCCGTGAGAACAAGAGCGTTGCCCTGCCGCTCATGATCAGCGAGGTGTCCGATGTCGCCTTCAAGGACGAGTCGACTGAGCGCAAGGCTCGCAACGAGCGTCACTGGGCTGCTGCCTACTCGTCCAAGTCGGCCGGTTTCGAGATGGTCCACGGTCTGCTGGACCGTGTCATGGCCATGCTTCGTAGCGCCTTCATTACGCGCGAGGAGGGCCTGGAGAACGCCAAGGCCGCCGCTGCTGCCATTGCCACGCCCACGTCGTCCAAGCCGGGTGCCCAGGACGGCTACTACATCCAGGAGATCAACGACCCGACCTTCTTCCCCGGCCGCGCGGCGGCCATCTACCTGCGGCTCAACGGCAAGACACAGCGGATAGGCGAGCTGGGTGTGCTGCACCCGTCCGTGCTCGAGGCCTTCGGCCTGAGGTAAGACGACACTGTGTCTTTCTGCTTTTCTTTTTGAATTCCTGCTGACTTTTATTAGATACCCCGTGAGCACAATGGAGATCAACCTGGAGGTCTTATTATAAGTAAGATATGCTATGACTACGACGGATTAAAATGAGGTAAATAAAATTAAAATAGATACGGAGGACGACCAAAACGAAAGAGGAGGATGAAATGGCAGTTATGTTGACCATTTATTGAGCAAATATTAACACATAAACATTCAAAAAATCAAATGCGAGTGTCGAAGCGTACAAACTGGTACGGCACGAAACAAAAGGTGCTGTCAGGTAACAAGATCGATGAGTCGACGTTACCTTCGTCAAATGCAAAATATAGGAAAGCAGCACATAATAACCGAGGACAGCTTGAAGCTCTTCTCATCTTAGACACTGCTATTCGTAGGACTGCAACCTCGTAGTATCACAACCGCAGCATGTTTTGTGCCCGTGTTTGACTATGCTCGGCACCGTTCTTTTACCTCAACTTACTTGAGAAAAAAAAAGAAGAAAAAAAAACACAATCTTTCAAGAACAATATCGTCGCGAGCAAAAGTGGTGAGGTTGAAGTGCCGTTTGACATGTTCCCCACCGCTCCTTCCCCATTGTTGGCTAAGCTCTCAGGGACCACCCACCAGCACACCCACAACCGCCAAAACGCCACTAACGCACCGCACGATCGCACCTACCACCAACCTCCCTCCTCTTGCCCATCCCACCCGACCTATCCAGCCCTGTCCCTTCCCTTCCCGGCAGTTCCGGAAAACCAGGTCACAGCCCCAGAGCCAGCAGCTTTTTAGCACACCGTACACTCAGCAAAGCAGAAAAACCCCCGCCAACAAATCAACAGCAGGGATATTACGACGTAGACGGCACCAACTGTGCACCAACAGCCACCCGCGCCTGCCCATTCTTGTAAGTCGCAACTTACCGAACCTGCCACTTTGGTCATGCTTTTGCTTTACAACTGCGTATCAAGCTCTAAAATAGGAGGAAAGCACGCAAAAACACGACAGGTGGGGTAGGAGCAAATGGAGCCCATGGAGTAACGGAACCAGGGTAGCTTCGACCTACGGGATTTTGGTCGACCGCACTTTACTAACTCCCGTATCGAATCTGTCCATCCTCACACCCCGAGCCTTGAGCTCTCGTGTTCGTGGCTCGAGAGCTCTCATACACTTTATCTCGTATGTCCGAGACATCCCTGTGCAGTTGTCTTGTTCTCTGACACGCATCCTTTTCTTTAACCTTGCTTTTCTTCTTCTTTTTTCTTCATATCTCTCCTCATCTGAGCCTCACATCATCTTGAACCTTGACCACGACAGTTGAATAAACAGAGCCGTTGTCTGAAGATCCTCGCCAGTTCCGGCCCGACCACACCCTACCTCCTCCACTTCTTATCAGAGAAAGCGCCAGACCTCCCTGGCAAAAGTTGCGACACAGCGACACAGACGAGACAGCAGCACAAATTTCTGTGTACCGCAGCCTCCTCTTTTCGGATAACTTTTGTGCAACCTCTCCTTTTAAATGGCAACCTCTTCCTGTGCAACAACGTGAACATATTGTCCATTTTCGTCCCACCCTAGACACCCACTATCGTCAGCAACGCCGGATCCCACCTTTAATTCTCCTACTTGACAATCCTCAAGCAAGAAGAGGGCTATGCGTCAGCCTGCTGTTTCCTCCATTTGACCAACTATACAACACCGTTCACATTGGAAGCGTCTGGCGATTGGACAACACACGGATCCAACATCCGACATTCAACATATCGGACTTGCTCGGTCTTGACGGCTGAACGGCCTGTCTATTCAGCTGTGATTTACGGCTTTCTTCTTTCTTATCTTCAGCACACCGGGGAATACTATCCCAACCACCAACAGCATGTCTTATTACGGCGACGATGACGCCGACTTGAACAACCCCATGTTCACCCACAAGACCTGGGTCGGCATTGTCGTGCCCCTCTGCATCGTGGCTGGCATCGTCTTGATCGCCCTCATCTTCTTTTATCGCCGCCGGCATGTCCAGCGGAACCGTACCGGCATCATGCTTGACCAGCGGGGCCGCCTTGCTCTCGAACGAGACATGGAACAAGGCTACAGCCGCGAAATTAGTGGCAACAGCCGCGAAATTAGTGGCAGCAGCCGGAGTGGCCCTTATGGAAACTCGAATGAGTTCTTTATCGGACCAAATGGAAAGAGAATCTACTATAGAAGGCGGGATCCCTACGTACACCGTGCTTTTGAGGTCGACGACGATACATTTAACCGCCGCATCGATCCTTCCATACTTGAAACAGAAACACCACCACCAGGCCACCACTGGTACTCGCGAGGACCGCGAATTGCCAACCGGTGGGCATGGGCTTATACGACAGGCTGGTTACCTGAGCCCAGGAACCACTATACCGTGGGATGCAGTTCATTTCCCCCGCCCCCGCCTTACGAGCCGCGCAGAAATCTTTCCAGATCGAACAACGGCGACGACATAGAGATGGCCGCACCCGGTGGGCGCGAAGGCGAGGATGGTGCATCTGTGCAAGGAGGCATCACTGTACCGGCGCCCGCACATGTACGACACAGCTCGGGGCCGGGATCCGGCTCGCCGGGGCCAGTCCGGACTAGAAGTAATGATGGAGACATCACTCTCGCAGCCACGTCGACCTCAAGGCCGGCAGATCCGTCATCAGGATATTATCCCCCGATGGTCAGCGCTCCTGAAGAAACATATGAAGCGTCTCTGGCGGCCGGATCGTCTCAGACACCATCTTCCTCTATGCCGTCAGTTGCGGCCACCTCACCACCTGCGTCGCCACCTACACCGCCGCCTGCCTACAGCGAGCGAATGGCCGCGAACCGGGCAGGCAGACAGTGATGCACAGATTTCACGGCACTATATCAGTGCCACTGTATATACACATCCTGACACCTCTGTTCCGAAGACTGGGCACTCTTACGAGCCGCATTTACAAACGACGATTCACGACCCACGACACATGTCACACCACACGGCCATCATTACTTTTGCATTTTATTTTTAAAGAATTCACTTGTTTTATTGCTGGTTTTCACGAAGGACACGGGAGGACAAACAGGGGAAATAGGAGTCCAGGAACATAATGGCGCATTTACAAGGGAAACAGGGACAAAGGGACGGATATACTATGCTCTGATCCTTTTATTTTATTTTATTTTGATGTCATCTGTTTTTTTATGTCACTCTTCTCAGCCCTGTGACAAGGTTTCGGAGAGGATGTTTTATGTCTCAGTGTATTTCAGGCGCTATCTATTTTTCAACTTCACAATACGGTTATTCTTAAAACACCTTCTCGTTGTGTAATTATAAGGGCTATCATGCCTTTCTCCGTAGATTTTAATGGTGATAACTTTGAGGTTGTGAGGTTGTGAAAGTAGCGGTCTCGCATCGACGACGGAACCTACCGCCTGTATTTTAGTGGATATGTACTTGTATTATGCTGGAGCATGTGATAATGTGCAAGATGTTGGTTGAGGCGGGTTGGTCCCACTTTTCTGCATTGTCTATCTTTGCTGTGCTGAAAGCGTAACTTCCCCAGCTTTTTAGTTTTCGATACCTTGCACCATCGCGTTCACGTTTACGTTCACGTTCTCGACTTTCAACCTCCTTCCCCCCACTCGACGCCCACCCCCTCTCTCGTCTCCCCACCCGCAACCATGGTGCGTGCTATCCGCGGCGTTCTGGTCGAGTGTGACCCAGCGATCAAGTCCATTATTGTCAACATCGACAGCGAGCGCCACGACTTTATCATTGAGGATCTGGACGAGCAGCGCCTCGTCATCAACGAGAACATGATGGAGACTCTGAAGCGGAAGCTGGAGGATGTAAGTTGACCGCACAGCCGTCTGTATTTGGTGTCCTGCACAAACTAACAGCATCAGCGCCTCAAGGAGACCCAGCAGGAGGAAGAAGTGTCGGACTCGAACTAGGTCGACGACGGATTCACAACGGAACAACGGAGCAACGGAAAAACGGAACAACGAAACGGCGTTTGGGGCATATTGCTATCACTTTGCGAATACGGCGTACATATCTTCAGCTTTTATGAAAATGAATATATGAATATCTACATGGTCTTTAACATTTGGGCTCCCATATCTATACACGGTCCAGTCCTCCTTTTAACATTGTCACCCGCCGTCTATAACTTGGCAAAATGCGGTTTCGTCTTCTGCATTCCGGACATCAGAGCTGCCTGGACGTCGTCGCACTGGATGGCGGACGCGTTCCACACGGATGTGTACTTGAGGGCTATTTTGGTCAGTGATTCGAAATCCATAGCCGTGGAATATAGGAAACAAAGAGTGTTTATACGTTACTATCCTCAACAGTGTGGTCGCGGCCGTGGATCAGCAGTTCCTTGGTGCCCTGCACGGCAACGGGGCTCTTGGACGCGATCAGGGTAGCCATATCAAGACCGTAGGCCAGGGCAGCGGCCTTGTTCGGCAGCACGCGGCTCACAAAGCCGACAGCCTGTGCCTCCTGGGCGAGGAAATCGCGGGCAGTTAGCGATACCTCAGCAACCCACGACTGCGAGGCCACAATGTGCGGCAGCCGTGCGAGCGAGCCCAGATCGGCAGCCAGACCGATGTCGACCTCCTTAACGGCAAAGCGCGTGTCACTCGAGCAGATGCGCACATCGGCGCAGCATGCCACGTCAATGGCCATGCCCAGAGACACGCCGTGGAGAACGCAGATAACGGCTAATATGTCAGAGGAACGAAGCCACATAAGAAGAGAAAAGAAAAAAGAAAAGGGGATGGGGAAAAACTTACGCTTCTCGCACTTCTCAATGGCAGTCAACGAGTCCTGCATGCCCTGGATATGGCGGCGCATGTAGACAGTGCGGCGCGCCACATCGGGCAGGTTGGCCATCTCGCCATCCAGTCGGCGGCCGAGACGACGTCCAGGCCGGCCGTGAACGCACGGTCGCCGGCACCGGACAGAACAATGGCGCGCACATCCGAGTCGGTCGACAGCTGCTTGAAGGCCAGGCCGAGCTCAACCCAAAGCGCCGGGATAAAGGCGTTGAGCTTTTCGGGGCGGTTCAGCTCGACATGGGCGACGTACTCGGACGGCTTGGTGATGCGGACGTGCTGGAACGGCATGGTGGCGGTAGATGAAGGCTGTCTCGTTGGAATACGGTGTCGAGTTGTATTTCGAGATTGACGGAGGAGAAACAAAAAGGAAGGAAATGATAAGACGTCGAAAAGCAGACAACTTTTAACAACGGCCAGTCTGGGGAAGTCGCAACCTGGAGAAGCCCTTGATTAGTGTAAGCAGGAGATGCCGAGGCTCGTGCTAGTGGATCTGGGGACAGCAGTTGCGACTGGTGTGGTCCGCGGTCTGCTTGGTTTAGAAGCGTGCCTCGCATGCCTATGATGTCTGTCGCCTGTGGGAGTCCTAGAGCATCAGCGCATGCGCCCAGTGCCTGCACGGTGCTGCCCACGGCTGCTTCTTCATGTGGCAGGTAGATCCAGGACCAGGCCAGACCCAGATCTGGACCTGACGGCCACGGCAAGCGTTTTGGTGTCCAGCCATAGATTCTAGCGCTCTCGCCTATCAATTTTGATGCCGTCTCTTTCTGGCTTCTGATATTTTGGCTTGGCGTGTCGTGGAGAGTGGCTCCTGTGGCTTATGAATTGAGTGTCTTCTTGTCTTCTTCATGTCTCGGTTGCCCTTTGTCACCCATGTCTCTGTTTTTGTAAGGGTATCATCTGCTATTCTGTATGCGAATGAGAAACACATATTACTGTATTTAATGTATTTGTACGGAGTAGCATGTTCTCTGATGTTTACGGAACAGGCCGTACCTTCTGTAGACTGTCACGACGTCCCCTGACCCTCCATCGCTGCTTCCCCAGCATTCCATTCATTGACCGTGACCCACACGACTTCCTGTCCATGCCATCACAGCGCGAGAAGGAAAGCACGGCCCCTGGCTGGCCAGGCGCCAGGTCATCCACGCTGTTGACATCCTCCACTAATAGGCCAGACGTCACCCAGAATCCCTGCGAATATGTTGCCATCGCGAGAACAGAGTTGCAAGCGCATAGCAGAGGGATGTTATTCTCCCAGTCGCTTGCTTGAGTGTGTTTTGTTGTTCCTCGCCTGTGGCCTCGATACCGTTACTTGGTTACTTCGTTTGTAGATTGTATTGTTCCAGTGCCGCCTTCCCTTTCTCCTTCTTTCTTCACCCTTGCGGTTGCCGTCTTGGATACGAGAATGTCTCGCTCCTTCCTTGCTTCGTTTCTCGTGATGCCGTGCAAAAGCCTGCACACTCCGTATTCCCTCGTAACCTCACATTGAAATACCCGAGTATGGGGGACTGGATGGGACAGGACTGGGCTGGACCCTGGCCAAACCAGGCCCCGTTCTGCGCCATTCGACGCCCATTCGACGCTCATTCGACGCAACCCTCATGCTGGGCCCAGGTCCCTTCCCGCCACGCCACGTCCTTCTCTGCATGATATTACGTCGTACTCAGTAGCGCATTAATAGCGCCCACCCGTTCGTTCTTGCCACAGCATCTGGGCTTCCTGTGAGGCTCCTTCCCTCAACCGCATCGGCCGCCATCGTCCGCCACGATCGTCCCTTCCTCCTCCACTGCCATTTCGCGTGCGCTGGTCGTGCATAACCAGCTCCTCTTTCCTGCGCAACGCGTCCAAGGCTCTTTCCTCGCCCCCGTCTACCTCCTTTTTGTGCTTCCTTCTCTCCTTTTCTGTTTTGTGCTCTTGTTCCCTGTCTGTTTGTCATTTTTGTCCTCTAGTCATCCATCTCTGCAACGTGATACTCGGCCTTGTTTCCGCCGCCATCCTCATTCCTTCATCTCCTTTTTTAGACGTCCTTTCTTGCCCAAGGCAACATTTTTTTTATTATATCATTTGTTCTAGTGTCTTTTTGGTTACGACTTACCGCCCCTGGTTCATGAGGTTTGCAAGCTCTGTGAATGATGTTGGATGTGAGTCTGCTTGGTGCAAGTTGATGGGTTGTGATGAAAAGGTTACGGTTGTTGATAATGGGACATTGATGAGACGGGATGAGGCGGTTGCAGGTTGTCGACATTGTGTCTGCTCCAAGGTTGCTTCCTTTTATTGTCTTTGGACAGCCTTTCAGCGATAAAATTTTCTCAGCGGCAACAGACACGGAATAGCGAATTTAATTAGCATTTTCTAAACAATCTCCATCTCGCACAGTGGCAAACAAGAAACGACTGAAACGACTATGACGCTGCAGGTAGAACAATCAATTGCACTTGATAGTTTTGTGAGACGGGACGGTATAATATGCTCTAGTTGTAAGAATGGTCTAGCCGCGGGACACGAGATATAAAGACAAGAGAATGAACATGAGAACCATGCAACGGCCAAAGGGGCCAAGAAAACAGACATGTACAGAAAATAGCACGAGACCAGCATATGGCTAGTGCAAGATGAAACCAAAACAGAAAATATATGTAGACACACGAGATGCAGCTTTCCCAGTTTCTCAACCTCTCTATCTCCCAAAGTGGCCCAAGGCCCGTCATGCCTTGACAGGCTGGTCAGGCTGATCCCCCTCCTTACCCCATCGCCGGGTCTCATCACCATCCTCCCAGTCCTTCTCGACATACCCGAGTTCACGCTTGACGCGGTCAACGGTTGCCTTATCGCCCGTATTCTTGCCAGCATTGTCGCTGATCTTGACGGCCGGCGGCCGTTGGCAGAGCTCAGCTTGATGACAATGTTGAGCGGCACAGACTTGAGGCCGGTAGTCAAGTTGACAAAGTCGTTGGTCAGGAACGTGCCCACACCAAAGGTGGGCTGGAAGCCGGCGGCCTCAGACACCTCCTTGTACTGCAAGCAGCGCTCCAGGTTGAGCGAGTCGGAGAAGACAATGACCTTCTTATCGGTGATGCCTTGCGAGTCGTAAAAGGTGCGCATCAGCTTAACGTACTCGGTCGGGTCGCCTGAGTCCTGCCGCACACCCGTGAAGACCTGGGCGTATGTCTTGGTCTGGGCCGCAGCCGGTTGTGATGGTGCGTCAGAGTTTGCCGTTGATGTTGATGCTGATACAGATGCTGATGCAGATGCAGAAGAGGCCGTTGCGCCAAGACTCCGCACCGGCTTGCCAAACTCGCGCAAAAACTCGGGCGTGCCAAAGGTGTCCGTCAGCGCAATGCCCAGGACGCCCTCGCCGAAGCAGCCCACCCATCGACACAGGGCCTCCTCGGTCGCCTGGCGGTACTCGCCCGTCAGTGCGGCAATGCCCATGAACCACTCGTGGGCGACGGTGCCAACAGGCGGGATGTTGAAGCGCATGGCCAGGTGCACATTACTCGTGCCGGACAGCTTGCCCGGCAGGCCGCGCTTTTCAGCCTCGCGGCTCGCCTGGACCAGTCCGCGGAAGACGAGTGCTTGGGTGTGGTAGTCGCGGCGACGGCGCGTGCCAAACTCGGACAGCACGCAGCCAGCCTCGAGCAGGCGCGTGCCCTTATCGAAAGCAAGCTCCTGCTGGCCGTCATAGTTCCAGTCCGTGTCCATAAACTTGAAGTAGGCCTCGGACGTCAGGGCCAGGATGGGGATCTCGTAGAGAATTGTGTTGGCCCAGGAACCGCGGATGGCAATATCGACATCGCCCAGGTCGTCGGGGCTCTCCGCGTTGCCGCTCGGTGTCGTCACGGGCACAAAGGTGATTGTGACCTCTTCGCGTGGGTTGAGGCGGAACTCCTTGAGGAAATCGAGGTAGGCAGGCGACAGGTACGGGCAGTGCAGCTTGAGGAAGGCCAGCTCCTCGTCGGACAGAGAGATGTTGCCGAGTTTGCGGACCTGGTCGCTCAGCCATTGGTAGGCGGTGCGCGACAGCTTCTTCTCGGGCGTGCGGTTCGTGAAAGAATAGGTGACGGGGACATCCTTGTAGTACTTGAGGACGGCGCATTGCATCGTCAGCTTGTACAAGTCGGTGTCGAGGAACGAGATGACGCCCTCCGGGTACGGCGACGAGCTGTTGAAATCCATGGCGGCGGTGGCAGCGGAGGCGGCAGCGGCTGTGGTGGTGGTAGAACTGACGAGGGGCTGTAAAGTTCAAATACTGGAACACGAGAGCCTCGCGTCGCGCAGCCTCGTTTCTAGTGAAAGTACTCCGTAAGTTGTCCGGCGGAGAGGGGCTTTCGTCGTCGGGGTGGGGGGTAAACTGGCGTTTTTTTCTTCTTTCTAATTTTCTAATCACAAAAAAAAAACATAAGCAAGGTGAACGGAGAAAAGGAAGACAAAGCAAAAATAGCCGTTTGAAAAGAAAAAAATGATAATAAAAATAATAAGTGTGAGACGACAGCAAGGAATGAATAAGAGAGTGAATAAAAAGAGTAAAAATGAAGGGAGGGGCGTGAATAAATAAGACGCAAAAGACAAGCCAGGGACAAGAGACAGAAAAGACGAGCCAAAATAGGCGACCCGCGGAGAAAATAGGTGACTGGAGCGGGCAGATGAAATGAGCGAGGACGATGTGTATTAGTTTCGTAGTGCACGTCGTCAGCCCGGCAAAGCTGGAAACCTGCCGAAAGCCCTATGCGTGCGGCTATGCGTGCAACTATGCGTGCGACTAATTGTCTGTGTGCGACCTCCCACAAAGTCCGCCGCGAGTATGCCCGGTCCGATACCAGTACAATAAGACCGGGGGAAAACAAGTGACAGAGGACAATGCGGGTAATGTGACGACAAAACTTGAGTGGAGGGTGAGAGGCAAGGGGAATGCAGAGAGCAGCCGTTATGGTAGAAAGAACTGGAAATCAAAAGTGAAGCCAAAGAGGAAGTCGGATTTGTAGCAAGACAGACGCAACGGAATAGGATGACGCACCACACAAACTCCGACATAGGAGGGAAGGAGACCCGGCGTCAAGGCAAAGTCAGGAGCGAACCGCACGGCCGGCTAAGAAATGGTGTGATGCCTGTACGGAGTAGTTATGCCTGTGGCCCTACGGCCGACTACTGTAATACAGTGGATTGATTGTGCTGTATTGTCGCTCTATAAGAACGGAGTAGGGGGTATTGGTCGGGAAAGTCGTGCGTACGGAAGTATGTTGAGTGTGTGTGTACGAAGCACGAAGTATGGGCAGGTGCAACGGGCGCATGCGTACGTGTAATTACGGAGTACAAGAACGGAAGGCGCGGGGCAGCTGCAGAATTGCGCCTGTAGCGGAAAAGTGGCAGTGGTTCTTATTCACCCTTTATTCCAGACTCCCCCCAAACGCGCATTCCACGCCTGCATTCTGTGCTGTCTTGTCTCTCTCATCTCACGCGGCGCTCAGTCGTCGGTGTTTTGCTTTCTGTTTCTGTTTCTCTTTTTCTGTTCCTTTTTTTTTGTTTATTTTTTCTACATCGACATTAGTCTCTGCGTGTGTTGTTATTTTGCTGTGCTTCCTTGTTGTTGCTCTTCTGTCCTCTCTCATGTTTCCGTCCCCCGGATCGACCAAGGAAATCTTCCACGATCGACAGGCGGCGAGCCTAAGACAGAGGGCAAAAATCAATAAAGGCAAAAACCGAATCAAAAACGAGAGGGAACCTAACAAGACACCACAAGGGAACCTAAAACCAACCTATCTTACAACCAACCACAATAAGCCCCCCAAGGGCCAGGCCCAGCACACACCAGCATCGACTCGCCCCTGCCCTGTCACCCCTGCGCCGCCAACAAGGGGCGCGCCTGCCTTTCCCGCGGCTCCTCTCTGGCGCTTTCAAACTTTTGAGCCTATGCCACTTCCTTCTGGCTTTTCCCTCGCTTCTCAATCTCTGTTTTTCTCGCCTCGACAACTTCTTTTTTTTACCTCGACATAACATCTCGCCATAATACCATAATAACCGCCACGGCTGGCTCGAACTTTACGATCTCATCCCCGCCTCAGGCGCCTTTTAATCTTCCACAGCTTTTTCGCTCTTTTCGCTCTTTTGGCTCTTTTTCGACTGCGTCTTCTTTTCTTCTTTTCGGCCTCTCTTCGACTCCTCGATCTACGCCATTCGCTCATCTTATCTTACTCTTTCTTGCTCGCGCGCCCCAGCCCGACGCTTTTGCACTCCGGCCGCCGTTCGCCACGTTGTTTTTCTGCCTTCCGCCCCCCCTCGATCGCACGATAGCTACAGTACCGCACGACAGCACGACAATCCACATTTGCTCTGCCACGAAGCGTCCCCTCGCGTGGTAGACACTTTTACGCTCAGCCTCCGCTTCTGCCTCTCGCTCGACGCTTCCAGCACGCTGCCAGAACCCAATTCCCTCCACACGGTGCACTGCATACTGTGGCCTGCAACGATTCTCCGCATCGACGCAGGGAGATTCGCACTGAACAGCTGGCTCAATCACCAATCCCCTTTCCCTTTTTTTTTTCATCTCAACCGGCTCCCGACGCCTCATGGGTTGCTGGTGATCTTTTCTTCTTCTTCTTCTTTTCGCCCATACTTGTCCAACTACGCGCGTGCGCAAGCTTGATCCTCCTTTCAGATCTCATTCATTTGAGAATTGAGAGATAGGTTTATCGCGCGTGTCTCTCAATCCTCGAAATTCGTCGAATTTTCGGCTCCCAACCCCCTCCTCCTCTCCCCCCTCCACTCCACGCACGAGCTTTCCCCCTTACCTCGATTCTTTGGCGTCACTACTGAGGTTTGCACCTCAAGTTCGCCGCCGCTATGGCTGCAGCACAGAATCCAAGACCCGATGTGGGCGACATCCTCCTCGTGATCCGTAAGTTTGGACCCTTGGCGAGATCGAAGATTTGAAGACAAAGAACGCACAGTGCGTCGCAACATGTGGGCGATTTGAAAGCTAACCACAGAACTCACCGATGCAGACGACTTCCAGGCGAGAAGTTCAGATGAATTGACTCTGGCCAAAGGCGACCGGGTCGAGTTGTTGGAACGTGATGACGAGTTCGGTGACGGATGGTTTTTGGGAAAGCACATGGTCAGCGGCAACACTGGCCTGTTCCCAGAAGGTACGTTGCTCTCTTGCTTTGCCGGCCCTTTTCTTTTGTGAGTTTTCACTTTTCAGACTGACACGTTTTGTCTTCCAGTGTACACCCGGCCGTCTCCAAAAGGGGTTCAGACCGGTGCCAGCGCTCTCGCTTCCGTGAAGCAAGTCCCTCTACCCAACCCAACGACGACGGAAGATAAGCCGCCCCCGCCTTACACGATTACCGAAGACCGAGCTGCTGCATCCTCTTCAAATGACGGCACTGCCGGAACACCGGCATCTGCCCACTTGGCTGAGGCATCGGCCGCTGCCGCCTCTATACCCAGCTCTGTCCCGTCAAGTTCATCGGCTCTCGACCGGCCACAGTCCCCGACGACACCTACCGCTGCGACAACGCCTATCCCCTCCCAGTCTTCGACATCGATCAACGTGGTTTCACCTATTTCACCCATCCCCACATCGTCGTACAACCAGACGACACCCCGCCAGTCTCTGCTAGTTCCGGCTACAGCGGACGGCTCGTGTCCGGCCACGACAGCCAGGTTCTTCACGAAACGCTCAATGTCATTGACGAACACATTACCGATTTGCGGTCTCCATCTGGTAGCAACGGCACGCACCTTCACGCCCCACGGATTCTGGCAGCGAGTACAGCTCCAACCTGGACCACCGCATGTCGTACATCCAGGGCGAGGAGACCGATGAGGAAGAGGATGGCTTGCACACACGCAGTGAAGTTGAGGCATGGGGTCCCGACGATGTCGCCGAGTACCTTTTCACTGTGGGTGTCGAGAAGCAGCACTGTGAGGTCTTCCGTGACCAAGAGATCACAGGTGAAGTTATTCTGGAGATGGACCAGGCGTCGCTATTCATCAAGGCGTTCGATTTGGGCCCGGTGGGCCGCCGTCTGAAGACATGGCAAAAGATCAAGGCTCTGCAAGACGAGGTGAACGGCCACGGATCTGCCACAGCAAACAGACGGCGGAGCAACTACGGCAGCGACGTTGCATCCGAAGACGCAAGACGGTCAAACCGCAGCCGCACAAACACTCTGACCGGCACCAACAACGTGCCTCCCAACCTGCAGCAGCGCCTTCCGCCCATCGACGACCGCCCGGTCTCAATTCACTCCCGCCGCCTCTCTCTCAACCAGACGCCCAGAATGGACCCCACGCAACCCGTCTCTCCGATCTCTCCCATTTCCCCCCGCGGCTTCTTGGACGGCTCTGGAGCGCCTCTATCGCCAAGACGGTCGATCCTCCACGAAAAGCGCCATCTGCTGCCTCGATCCGTGACCTCCACCACTCGCGGCGTCATTCATCAACGGATTACCGTGCGTCCATCGCCTCGTCCATCGCTCCTCGCCTTACCACGAGCGGCACTTTCCCGCAGGTCGACGTCACGCAGCAAAACTTCCAGCCCGAGCCACACGCGCAGCAAGGGCAACCGCAACAGCAACAACAACCGCAACAGCAGCACAAAAAGCACCCCTCTTTTGATCGTAACTGGACACTCGGCAATGCCAGCTCTCAGCAGCCACCCCTGTGCACCAGCCGCTATTCCACTCTCGACCGTTGTCTTCAGCTGGTATCCAGGACGTACTCACCACTCAGGATCTGGAACACGGCCTCAATGTCGGACTGAACGAGCCAAATATTGATTTTGATAGAGGCTATTTCTCAGGCACCGATGCCGATACTCGCCGCCGGTCGCTACTACAGAAAAAGAATCGCGATAGCTTCCTCAAGTCCCCTCGTGGTGGCCCGACCGTTTCAGCTTCGTCTTATGCGGAGGAGCAGCGTGTTAGAAGTGCTACAGCTCTCTCCCGCCACTCGCGCTTCGGTAGTGTCGACTCTGTGCGCGACCCGTCGGGCATGTCCTCCGCCGCCCAGAAGTATTACGGTGTTGCAGGTGCCAATGGAGGCGCTGCGCCGCACCGCCGGACCACGTCTACGAACACCACCGACTCGGTGCGCATGCGCCCCGCCCTTCCGCCCAAGGACATTCCCGCCCCTACAGTTACGAAACTGGATGGCTCAAAGAACGGCGCACTCGACAAGCCGCGCCCGTCACCCGCGTCGCCGGCTTCTCCTGCTCCCAATCGCCAGGGCGACTGGTTCTCGACCAAGCCTGGTTTCAAGACCCCAACCTTTGGTCTACGCGCTCTTTCGGATGCCGTCTCAGGTCACGACCGAAACAAGATGGCCTCGCCTGCCTCGCATGCCGACTCGTTCCCCAAGGACTCGCCTATGCAATCGCCATCTCGGACCGGATCTAGCACACCTTCGGCCGGGCCGAGCTTTGAATTAGACTCCCCTGACCCGCGCAGCCCCAGTACCACGGCCACGGTGACCTCGGCAAAGAGCAACAACGCCGCTCGTAAGAAGGGCAAGAAGGAGACGAGTGCTTACCAGCGCGGTCTGCTCAAGATCTCGCCGCGCGAGGCGATCAAGGATGCTGACTACAGCGGCTGGATGAAGAAGAAAAGCTCCAACCTCATGGCTACCTGGAAGCCGCGACTTTTTGTTCTCAAGGGCCGCCGACTTGCTTACTACTACTCCGAGGACGATGACCAGGAGAAGGGTCTTATTGACATTTCTTTCCACCGTGTCCTGCCGGCCGACAATGAGCGCTTGACTGGCCTCCATGCTACGCTCACGGGCGCCTCAACGACGCCTGCCATCCCTGCCAACAGCAACATGACCACGCTGGCCTCAGTGGAGGCGGATAACGAACCGAACTCCTCGCTCAAGTCTGGTTCGGCCCAAGACTCCATCTTCATCTTCAAGCTGGTGCCGCCCCGTGCTGGCCTCTCGCGGGCCGTCAACTTCACCAAGCCCATGGTGCATTACTTTGCCGTCCCCAATGTCAAGCAGGGCCGTCTCTGGATGGCCGCCCTCATGAAGGCAACAATCGATCGCGATGACGCCGTTGCTATTACCACGACGTATCAGCAGAAGACGATCTCGCTTGCCAAGGCCCGGCAGATGCGCCACCGCCCACCTGCACTGATGAACCTAGACGAGCAGGTTGAGGATTCTCGCATCATGGGCCGGGACGGCCAAGCCAAGGACGACGAAGAGTACGAGGATACAGACATCCTGGGCGACGACGAGAAGAGGATGTTGGCAGCGGCTCTGGCGACTACCAACGCACGCAAGGTGGAGAAGCCCATCAACGGCCTGGGGATCACCTACGACAAGGACGGCGTGACCCCTCTTTCGACCGCCTCTGCCTCGGCTGCTCTGCCGGGCAGCGAGAACCTGGCCAACAACGCGAGCAAGCCGCCGTCTACAGGAGGAGCGCCGTATAAGGTGGAGAGTGCCCGTGCGCGGCAGTTTATTTTTGAACCCGAAAAGGACGACGACCGGCTTCCAATGAGCGCTTAATAGGATGAGGGCAACCTTTTCAATATTTTGCATGACAGCTCGAACCATTTCATATACCCCCCCTTTTTTCACTTCACTTCACTTTTCACTCCACACCCTCCTTCCCCCCTTTTCAACTCACGTTATATCCCACACTACCTACTTTTTTTGTTTAGTTTTTACCTATTATCATATTCATTGTCCTTTCGCCACACACCCATATCTGACTCACTCTTTTTATGGGACATGATACCAACCACATGCGCAGACTGGGGTATTGTTTGGAAAGAGGATGTTTTTTTTCTTTTTTTCATGACAGGTTTCGTTGTATATTTTGTTAGCGATTAGGAAATATTAATGGAGTTGCCCATTGATGCATGAATCATGCACACACACACACACTCTCTCTCTCTCTCTTGTACAGCGTATATTCGGCGGCATCAAAGCTCTGACCCGTGTGCCACTAATCACGATTCATACAGTTCTTCATCAGTGATGAGAAGATACTGCCGAACCGGTGCCCAGAACGCGTCGACATCCTTTCCCTGCCGGCGTGGAGTTGATCCGTAGACCTTCTTTTCTTCCTCGTCCACGACGGCTTCTTCAACCATTTCGCCGTCTCCGTCCAGACACCGCGCCAGAGGGCGCTCAAAATATGCCTTGTACCGCAGCAGTGTCAAGGAGTAGTCTTCGGGTGTCTCGCTATATTTGGCGGTACTTCGGTTTGGCGTGGTGGGTGTCTTTGGGGTTGCAGGCGTGACGGGCCGGGCAGTCGTCATGGCTGGCAGCGATGGCGAGGCGGAAACCAGAGATGCCCGATCATGATGGTCCCCAAAAAATTGCCTGCGACGCCAGCTGGGTGTGGCTGGCGAGCAGGGCGTATCGTCACCCTTGGTGTTGACGACGGCAGAAAGAGAGGCTATTGTTGCGCTCGTTCGACGGACAGGAGAGTAGCTGCGAGGGAAGAGAGTCCGTGTAGGCGAGAACGGAATTGTCGGTGATGGAAGTGTCGGAGAATGTTCAGCTTTTGGCGATGGCGATCTCTTGAGGGAGATTTTCTCGAACATTTCACCGAGCGACTTCAGGGGAGCCTTGTCAACGGCCTTGTCTGTTTGCTTTCGAGCATCCTTCTCTGCAGTCTTTTTGAGGACGCCGTCGGTGATTTTGAGCTCAGTGTCTTCTTCTTCCTTGTTCAGATTTGTCTTTGCAGCTTTCTCTGTTACTTTCTCCGGCAGCTCCTTAGGTGTCCAATCGGTTGGTTTCTCTGTTGCTTCGATCTTCGGGGCTGGAGCTATCATGATAGGTACCGTTCGCTGGGTGTCCAGTGGCCGATTTGTCGGTGACCAGGCATGAACCTGAGAAGCAGATATACGCCCAGTCGTGATCTTCCCACGGTCTTTCCAAGTGGTCTTGTTTGTCTCTTTCTCGTGGCCGCCCGACTTTTCAAGCCGGCTGATCAAGTCACGTACTGATGAGACGGACGAGGCCGGCGTCGTTGGCGTGCGGCCGCCGCTGGGGGACGTTGTCGTGGCCATTTTTGCAGTGCCAGTCGGGACTCTTAGTTCCTTGTGATTGGTTTTGAGAGGCTTAATTTTTTTCTCTTTTTTGTTTTCTCTTTTCTTTTTCCTTTAAAAAAGAAGGTTGGCCGGGAGGGCACATCACGAGGACGGGTGTCTGTGTCAACATAAGGAAGGAGCGACCGGCCAAATAGTGGCGAATACGGCCGAGGACCTGCCCGCTGGGATGTGTCGGGCAGGACGAGCAAAAGCAAACGAATACACAAAGGACGAACAATTGATTCTTCGAAAAGCCTTCAGAAAAAGTATATAGAAAGAGTAGATCGTGTGTTCCGTGTCATCCGTAGTCTATGTAAATGCGTGTATGTTATATGTACAGTCGAATGATGTGAGTGGAAAATGTGGTATCTTGGTTTCGTAAAAGGCATGCATTGCGCCCGTCGCGCCTTCCCAACGCGTTGTCCTTCGCTCTTTCTAAGCATAGTTCTGATATGGGTGACGTCTACCACCTTTCTTTATCTCTCTATTCTTTGCCAGTCTTGCCATCTTCTTGTTCTTCATCCATCATCTTGGCAATCTCGGCAACCTCGCCCTCCAGCTTGTTCAGGTCACGAAGATCGTACGTCAATTCACGATGCTTGGCTCGTGCACCGAGGCTTCCTAACCGCCCAAGATCTTTGTCAGCTCTATGAACCGGGCCGGGAGCTGAGCCTTGTTGAACGGCTCGATCTGCGGTCTTGGAAGCACTAAAGGCAGCATCGTCCGCAGCAAAGGCATCCTCAAACGCTTCTAGGGCAGCTGCCTCTTCGGCGGCCTTGGCGGCCTGCGCTTGCCGGGACTCAAGCTGCTTTACAATCGACGTTTGATTGCTGAGGTATGACATACCCCGATAGGTAAAGTCATCAGGCTTCTGGCCGCTGCTCTCAAGACGCTCAAATGTCTTCATTACGTTGCCAGCCCGTTGTGCGCGTGCATAGCCAGCCAGCAGCGTGTTCCAGGTGACCAAGTTGGGCTCGATGCCACGTTCGCGCATCATGTTGATGACACTCTCGGCCTGCTTGTGTTGACGGTGGAGCATGAAGCCGTTGACCAAGATTGACCAAGTGAAGACGCTGGGTGGTGGGTGGAGGCCGCTGCCGTTGGCGTTGTTGGCCGCGCCCATGTCGACAGAAGAAGGGCCAGCAGCAGTCGATGCCCCAACTGGCCAGTTTCAAGAGAAGCGGCCGCATCACGAAGCATGTCGCTGACGACATCGAGGGCAGCGCGCAGCATACCATCAAACTGGACCAGCGCCATGACGACAATATCGTGCATCCGGGAGCCTTCATCTTGCACGAGGCGCACGGCCATTGGGTCACCAGTCTGCAGCAAGTGGCGGAAGTTTGTATAGAAGGAGATCACATCGTACGGGTTTGACAGGCTCTGGATGTATCCAAGGGCCATGGTGGCCAGAGTCGATACCGTAGGCTCGACAAGCTCCGCAGGTGGCAGCTGGGGAGACTACGCACGGTGGGTGCGAGCTGTTCCAAGAACTCCCAAGTTTTGCCTGGCACAAAGTTTGTTTGCCCACCTAGCTGATTCCCTCTCGACCAACCGCTGCTACCAGAATCGTACGCGGCACGGCCTCGGTCTGCCGCAGCGACCAAGTCCAGGTTGATGGTCGGAAACAGCTTGCGCAAACGGTGCAAGTTCAAAGACGCGCGCATATGCCTGGACCATGAGCGGAAACGCAGGGACAACGCGCGGGCGTCTAATCTCCGGATCCTGGCGTGCCTCGTTCAGGCCCGTCAAGTAGATGGCCTGCAAAAAAGTCGTTCCACAGGAAGGGATGACGGATGGTGCGTGCGGCAGCGGACCGGGCCACCTCTTGGATAATGGGATAGTTGTGGTCTATCTTGGCGCCGTTCATAAGCACGGAGTAGACATAGGCGTCTGGCTCCGTTTTGGTCTCGCTGAGAATAAGCTGCAGCACCTGGAGGGCAGAATCGAGTTCGTGCTTAAGACACAGGCCGCGGATGATGGTCGTGTATTGTGATAAGGTTGGGTTGGAAGCCGCGCTGCAGCAAAACATCGAACAGCTCGGCAGGTGTCGCGGCTGATGCCGAAGACTCGGATCCGTTCTCAGTTGCCTCTGCCTTGGCCAGGCCACTCTCCGACGAGGTCAAAATGGCGGTGCACAGAGCAGCACTCTGCGGCGCATTGACGTCCAGGTGTGTCTCGACTATCGCCCTCTCAAGCACAGAGATAGCAAGCGTCTTGTGCTTCGGGTCCGAGCTATCGGCAAGCTTGCCTGCAATCTGCAGTCGTGTGTGCTTATGGAGCGGATGCTCGTATTGGAGCAGTTCGTCATAAAGGCGACCGCGTCATCGATCGAGTCGTCTAGTATGGCACATTAAAATGTAGAGTGAGGACTGTCGCATTTGCAGATAGCCTTGGGGCTGTTTTCTGAGTACAAACCGAAGGACGGCAAGCAGATCCCGTTCTGAAAGGACTTTGAATGGCATGGTAGACTGAACAGGTCTTTGGCTTTTCGCGCAAATACAGCCAAAAGTCAATGATGTTCTCGGCCATGTACGAGGTCACAATCTTGACGTCGAAACGTGGCCAGAAAGACCAGATGTGCGCGGTCTGGGCAAGCGCGGAAAGCAGCCTGCATCAGATGCGGGCCACTCGTCTTTCCGCTTTCTCATGGACCAATCCAGCTTGCCCCATGCATCTTTGATGCTCTGGACTGTCGGGATTGCATTCTCGGTCACGGCGTCTGCGTCTTGTCTTGTCGGTTCCAGGATTTGCTGAAGCACGGGGCTATTGCTCCCCTTGTCCGGTAGTCTTCGGTTCTCCAGAAGCTCCCAAGTTTCGGCTATGGCCATCTTCCAGCCCAGGTACACGGTTTTGTCCCTTATAGTCAGCCTGGGTGACGTTTTCATCCATGCTGCGCACTCAGCGGCATTCAGTCGTTCTGGCGTCCGTGTCAGCCACTGTGGTGGACAAAGCTGCGCTATCTGTTCCTCGGTGAGGACATGTCGCCATTGTGGCAGGGTGGCCATTCGTGCACGTGCAGTCCTTCGCGGGACTACACTGTCTGCGCCAGTATGCGATGGTTCCGAACTCTCCAATGTATGCGGAGTATACCCCGAGAGCTTGGCCTTCTTCGGTCTGCTGCTGTACCTTGCTATAGTGTACGGGGTTTTTGTCTCTGGTTTGTCTGAGGTTGCCGTCGCGGATGCACCCTTTATCGCCTGAAGAATGTACTTGTTGGCGCTTGCCGAGCCAAAAGCGTCATGCTCGGCTGAGTTCCAGGGCCACACATTTCGCTCCTGAAGGTTTTGTTTCCGAGTGCTAGAGGCGTTCGTAGATGTGCGCGTCGCCACCGATCGTCTGGCTGCCGGTACATGGCCGGGCGTGCCTCTAGAAAAGCGCAATGTCTGTCGAACTTGCTGCTGCTGTCGCCAGAGCTGCAGCCGCATGCAGGGACACGGCTGCATTGTGGCTGTCCTGAGTTGTCGCGAGAAGAAAGACTCAAGAAAGTGCCTCGTTTAAAAGGCCAATTATTGTGTGCTTTCCATCGGGTTGAGATGGAACAAAGGGTCGTAAAATCGAGGAAGCGCAAATATCGTGGAATAGAGAGGTGAAGTTGAAGGAGTGTCGTTGAGAGTCTGCTCGGCTTTGACAGGCAAGTGGGCGCTAGCTGTCCACGTTTGGCAGGCGCTATTCAGTCACAACGCGGCTGCGAAAATTTTGTTACGCGGTGTATTGAGAGCGAAAGGCGCTAGGCCACCAGCACTAAAAGGGCAACGACCTCACATCCACACCTTCGCGTTTTCCTGCAAACCAGCGACAAAACCACACAAAGTGCAACAGCACCTTCGCTCCTTCTCTCCCGGCGACAGTACCCTCATTTTCTGCCTACAAACTACATCGGTCGAACGCCAAAGTCGAACTTACCTACGCCCATCCTCTTACAATGTCATCCCGCGCTGCGCTCAGCGCCGCTGCCGACGACCGCAAGGCGCGGCTCGCCAAGCTACGGTCGATCAAGCGCAAGCAGCCCGACGACGAGATTGTGCCGCCTGAGTCTGACCGCGCATCGCCAGCCGTGGTCTCTCTGCCACACGGTGGCCAGGATCTCGAGATAAGAGACGCAGGAGAGACACAAGAGTCGGGCGAGACGGCCGTCGAGCGCGACGTGTCACGGCTACACCTGTCCGGACGCAACTACGACCCAGAAACCCGTGGTGCCCGGCTCGGTTTTGAGGCGCAGCCCAACCTGGCTGCTGGTGATGACACACTTGAAGCGAAAGCAGCGAAACTCGAGGCCGATGTGCGGCGGGAACAGCAGGAAGAGGACGGCGAGGGTGGCGAGGGCGAAGGCGGCGACGCACAACAACAACGTGATACTGGCGGCAAGCCCATTGACCTGTTCAAGCTGCAGCCAAAAAAGCCCAATTGGGATTTAAAACGCGAGCTTAACAAACGTCTGGAGCCGCTCAATGCGCGCACCGATAACGCCATCGGCAAACTGGTACGCGAGCGGCTGGCCGCCAAGCAGTCATCCAAGCAGGCCGAGTCTTCCAAATCGACCAAGGCGGCAGCAGGTGGCGAGGAAGACGAGAGCTCCCTTGAGGGTGCGGCCCTTGTCGAGGGCATCCGGCTACGCGAGCAGGAGGCCGAAGAGGAGGAGCGGCGGGAGCGTGAGCTCGAGGACGAGGACGGTGCATAGGCAGGGATTTGTGAAAGTAAATATGCATACTACGATTGGGATAACGGATACTGGGCGTTCGGGAATGGTTAAACAGCGCTTGTACGATATTGCTTTTATTTGCATTTGATTTCGATCTAGTCACAAACATGCCATATATTGATACCCACTGCTGGCTCATGTCTCGTGTCTTTGTTTCAACATGCCAATCATTGCGGCGGTCTATCATTTCCCTGACTTCATTTCCTTTGTCAAAGCCAGCCGCTGACTGAACGGACTCAGGCTGCGGTCACGGCTTGTCCGTTCGCGTCTGTCACTGTGGTCACCACCACGAGAGTTCTCATCACGCTGTCTATATGGGCGGCGCTCTTCTCTCTCCCGAACCGGTGACCGCGAGCCATCTCGGTTGCGTCGCCTGTCTCCAGAGCTCCTTTTCGAGCCACCCTCCTTGCCAAAGAAGTCAGACGATTCATGCGGTCGTCATGTGGGCGAGCCGGCCGCTCTCTTTCCCGTGGTGGAGGCGAGACTCGGCGTGTTGGTGGTGGAGACGGTGATCTGCTAGCACCCGACGAAGAGTATGATGAGGCCGAACGTGAACGCGAATATGACACCGATCTTGAATCTGCCGAGGCTGACCTGCCTCGTCCTCGCAGTGCACTTGCTGCTGCTGCCGGTTTCGAGCCGTCTGCTCCTGGCGACCGTGTGCGGCGCGGCGCAGCCGGTGAAGGAGAACGAGAATCGGATGCTGGGCCTGATGATGAGTAGCTTGGTGAACGTCGCCGCCGGCTGCCACTCTCCTTGCCCTTCTTTCGTCGCCGATCAGCGTCGGATTCACTGCCGCTGCTGCCCATGCTGACACTCCTGCTGTGCCGCCGCTTCTTGGCTCGCTCTGCCTCTCTCTTGGCGAGCTCCTCATCGGCGACACCCTTCTTCAACTCCACTGCATTGAATGTCTCCTCGTGCAGCTTGGGTGCCAGCTTCGGTTCCGCAGCTGCTGCGACCGCGACGGCCGGGCCTTGTACGGGCGGTCCTGTGGCGCGACCTTGCACTCGTAAGAGTAGTGGCGTATCTCATGTTAGCGGGGAGTCAAAACAAGGCGTGGTGTATCCATCAAAGACAAACAAAAACAAACAAAAATGAAATGACTTATCTCGTTTTAAACATTTCTGGCAGAGGACGTTTGTCGGTGTCGACTTGGGCGGTCCACGGCGTGGATACATTGTGTGTGAGAAGGAGAGGATTGTGCTTTATATTTTAAATTTGCTGTGAAGATGAGCGGAATCAGACGAGCCGAAGTTGTCAAATCGAAAAATATCCCCAAAAATTGAAGCTCTGCAGTCAATGTCAATGACAGTTGCTTTTTGCGATGTCACGCTTGACGCACGTTAAAGTGGTGGATCTACGGAGTTACCATCTGTAAGGCAAGAACGTACTGAGCAGCGGAAAGTGCTCTCCCACTCCCATATCTGCGCACGTGACTCGACTCGTATTGGATCTGGTTTGCTTGCATGGCACCACGGAAATTTTGGGCGGTCGGTCAAATTTGCCGGGCAGAAAACGAGGAAAAGTGGGGCTCTTGCCAGGACCTCTCAAGCAGCCAAGCAGCAGGAAAGTTAACGAAAAGGCTAGCACGAAACAGCAGACGACCGCCTTTCTCAACCCAAAAGTAAGGCTCCACCCTTTTTCCCACTCTAGCGGCTTGTTGCTCCTTCTCTCTTTGGCCTTTGTTCTTTCCATTTCATCCTCACAATCCATCCACAGCACCTGCCACCAGCCCACACAAAATCCACCTCCACAAATTATCCAGCATCGGGTCCCTTTTGATCTGAACCATCACCAAATCTGATTCCAACGCAAGCAATTCGGCCGCGCCACTCGCATTGCATCCGCCCCCGGTCTGCAGCACCCACGGCGCCATCTCTCCACCCTGTTTAAGGAGAGCTTTTCGACAGTACGGACAAGTCGAGCCAACTCATAGCTTTTTCCTGCGGCATGGCATAGCTAAAAACAGCTGACAGCTGCTCGACTCTTCCTTTTCTTGCAGTTTTCTTTTTTCGTCTTGGTTCTTGTTTCTCGATCTCCTCAATTTCGTCCTGTCTCATCCCACCTTCCGGCTCCCTTTCACAGATCACGACGACCTGACTTCACCATCTCTTCCTCCCACGACTGGCAACAACGATGGTTCCCGGCGCGCGCCTCTCCTTCTCGGCTGATTTTATGAATTTCGTCCCTTGAAATCTCTCTCCTTTTCTCAGAGCTCTTTGGCAGACACTTGTCCGTTTGCCTATTCTCGATCAGCAGCACCGCCGCTCGTTTCGTCAAAGTCGACACCCAACGAGCATCGTTCGCCCATCTACTTCGCCCTCCATCTTCGCTGCCATTCTCCGATTGCTTTTCTATTTGGGCAGTAAACTGGTGGATTATACAACAGCGACAACAATTTCTAGATTTGCTGTTATAAACGAAAAACAACTTTGCCTCTCTTTACTCTCCATCCAATTGATCTTCGCCTACGGCAAAGACACCACGATGCCGACAGAAACAGGAAAGATGTCCTTTGCCAAGGTTTGTTGTCTTTTCATGTTCTCATTGTCCCTGACTACCTCTCGATACATCATGGACTAAAGGCTAACGATCGTTCTCCCCTTTCCAATAGGTGGCTGCGTCGGCAACGAAGAAGGACCTACCATCAACCACAACACCATCACATAACTCGCCCAAATCCGCCAACGCCGCCAACGCTGCTCCGACAGACAGCACGAAAGGACCCAAGACCAACAAGGCTTCTCCCCTGGTCGTCGGTGCGAAACAAGCGGCAGTCCCCGTGAAGCCGGCAGCGGCCACAGCAGCTGCAGCTCCGAAGAAGACTGAGACCACGACCGCTGAGAAGACTGAGAAGGCCGAAACGGCCGAGAAATTCATCGCAGATGGCTTGGAGTCGCTGAAAATTGCACCCGCGACCCCTGGTCTCGTGCTGAATGATGCCGCTCTGGACGCAGCTGCAGACGGACAAGCTGGCACAGCAGATACATCGAGCACTGCTGCGAGTGCTGCTGCGAGCGCCACGCTTAGCACCAACCAGACCAACCCATCCTCGTCAGATGAGGTGTCACAGAAGGCCGATTCCAGCTCCGAGCTGGGCACCAAACCGCCGAGCTTGGACGGCAAGAGCATCACATCAGGCACAACATTCAATGCCCTTGATGAAAAGGAGTCGCTACGGCCGGACGACAGTGCCAGTGTGAAGGCGGCCGCTGATGAGGACGACTCGTTCTCGGTTCGGCGTTCGCTCCTGGTCTCCTCCCGCATGGGATCTGATGTTGCAGCACGTGTCCAGCGTATTCAGCTTGGCGACATGCCGCCTCGCCTTGTCCCGCTCAGCAACCAGGACCCCGTGGTGTCCGGTGCGGTGACCCCGCACAGCAACTCTTCCGAACAGCAGCCCGTGACCGAGGCTCGTGTACAGCTTGCCACCAGCGCATCCACGCCAGGCGGTGGCAATGGCCAGAACCCGACGAGAAGCTGCTGGATGCTATGTCCTCGCAAAAGAACCGTGTCTTCCTCCTGCGGCTCGAGAGCGAGGTTGTCGATTTTGTGCAGAACTCAAAGGAGCCATTCATGGACCTTCCGCCGAGCAACTCCTTTTGCCGGATGCTCACCCACAAACTGGCTGACTACTACCATATGACGCACTCGTTCGAGGCCGTGGCTGGTTCCGTGCGCATCTACCGCACACCGTTCTGCGCGTGCCGCCGCCTCTGGCCAGCTTCGTGCCTGTTAACACCCCTGAAAGCACAAGCACACCTCCACAGATCGTCAAGCCAAGGAAGATTATGCGGCGTGGTGAAGAGTTTGACCAGTCGACGAGTGCCGGTCCATCTAAACCCACATCAGAGGATGGCAGTGACTCGAAGGACAAGGCACCGCCTGCTAAGGAAAAGATGACCCGCGAAGAGCGCGAGGAGGCCTACAACAAGGCCAGAGAGCGTATTTTTGCTATGCCCACTGAAGCGTCTACACCTGAAAACGACGACGGGACTGGCATCTCTAGAGCCAGTTCGGTCTCAGCCAAGGACAGGGCTGCCTTGAGCAAGAAGGGCAAGACGGGCAAGCAGCGGCGCGACGACTCGGAGAGCTTCGATTCGCGGTCGCAGTACACTCCGTTCTACCACCATTCGCAGCAGGCCACTTGGATCAACCCACAGTTCATGCCCACCGGCAACCTTGTCAACATCCCCTATAATACACAGCAGCAGCAGCAGCCGCAAGGCCAGCCTCTCCCGCAACAGCAGCAGCAACACCAGCCACATGGGCCGCACTATGCAAACAACAACATGCAGCCACCGATTGCATACGGTACATCGCAGGCCGTGTATCCGCCAGTCGTGTCTGGTAACAGCCATATCCCGCCGGCAAACGGCATGCCTCATGTATGTATTGCTTATACTCATCCTACTCACCTTCGTGTCCTTCCACACGTTCACCTTACTAACACAAATCAGTATACAGCTCAACCTGGCCCGCCTCGCCACCCTGCTCAAAACGGACCACCGTCGTATCCATACACACAACCTGGCCAGCCACCAAATCTTGCGTCGCCCCAGCACTGGCAGCAACACCAACAGCCGCCATACAACGGTGCAGCCTACCCTCCTTCACAAGCCCGGCCCGGACCTCCTACTGGTGGACCTCTTCCAGCCGGCATGACGTATGCTTATGGCCAGTTGCCCGCTCACTTCAACCCCAACGACCCAAAGGCGCAACACCCGATCCCAGGAAGCTATGCAGGCACCTACACCCGCCACGGATTTAACCCTAAGACACAATCTTTCGTGCCTGGGACCGGCCCTATGGCGGCGATGCCCATGGCCGCGATGCCTATCCCAGTGGCTGGTCCCCATGGTGCATATGGCGCTAACGGCGGCCCTGTGCCCATGGGTATGAGCCCGGGTCAGCCTCAAGTAGTTATGCCCTACAACAACGGTGGTGGCTTCCAGCAGGCCAACTTATCTACGTCGCCGTACGGTGGTAGCACTACGTCGAGCTACGGGATGATGCGCCAGGGCTCGAGCAGCTCGACAAATGCCTACCCGATGGGGCCGCAGATGGGACGCAGATGGCACAACAGCCGTACCCAGGGCCTGTGGTCTACCATGACCCCTATGGCAACAACATGGGCCACGGCCCGCCTGCTCCCGGTGCACCTGTCCATGGCCATATGCCAGGGCCTCACGGACAGCCACACGGTGCCCCTCATGGTGCACCGCGAGGCCCTTCTCACTATAAAATGAATGCCCCGCACAATACAGTCCACGGAGGACCTAAGAAGCCTAACGGCGCACAGGCACCAAAGGGACCTAACCAGGCAAACGGCTCACCACAGGGCCAAAAGGGCTCTGGTCAGGCGTACGGAAACTTGCCAAACTATGGCAACCCAGCCACACTGCCGCAGAAGCCCACATCCACGCAGTAACGGGGCGAAAAGAAGACGGCTCTCTAAAAGCTGCTTCTCTATTTTATTAAACAAAATGTTTTCTTCATATCATCCTGTTTCTAGCCCCTATCACATCACATGGGACGGATACAAAAAAATTGGCGTCGTGGGAGGACCGGCTGCATTCTGGAGTTCACCTATTACCTTTTTTTCTTAATTCATCATTGTATTTCACACTCCTCATTCATATTCTTTCCTAATTTGTGCATGTTGTCAAGAGCCAGTAGTGACAAATTCACGCTGCAAGCTGCCTAGATGACAGTTCCGGGGATGCGGGCGTTATAGAGGAGACGAGACATACAAATGGCCGGCAATGTTATTATCTAGCCATGGCTCATTGTGCTAGAAAGACGCATAAAGACTAATTTTGAAACGTTTCTGTTTAACATTTGATCGCAAAAAAGTATCTGTGTGACGGGCACTAAGCCAAAATTATATATGAATGGTTTTATTCGTTTTTTTTATGAGTCCGTAAGTTCTATCGTCTGCCCAACGCCTTGGCATCTGGCCCCAGGCCAGGCCTCTTCGTCTTCTCATGCATATGTTCTCCTCGACAAGAGAAACACAAATGAGGTGCCCGAGCAGCTCTATATCAAACTGTGGGCCCCATAACATGTATCTTGAAATCGTGTATTTTCTCCGTTCTTTTTCGCCTTTTCTCGTTTTGCTCGTTGTCCATAACCTCACAAAATGAAAATAAAAAAGAATTAGAAAGAACCCCCCAAAACTCTGGTTAAATAAACGACATAAAAGGAAAATAAAAAACCAGTAACAGTAAAAAAGGCACCCAATGTAATTTTAGAACCCACACTTTTTATGCTCTTTCTTTTTTTCATGTCTTCACGTTTTCGTCACATGAAAACGTCCCCTTTACTCTGCCGGCTCACGCGGCTCCCTCGGCTCTCGCGGCTCTCGTGGCTCGCGGGGCTCACGGGGCTCGCGCTGCTGGCCACCTCCCCGGCCACCACCACGGCCGCCACGCTTGCCGCCACGCTGGCCACCGCTGCCACGCTCGTTCTTGCCCTCCTCACCCTCCTTCTTCTCGCCGTCCTTCTCGCCCAGGTTCAGCGTGGACGTTGCCAGGCGTTGCGACAGGTCGATCTGAGTGCGAATGGTGTTGGTCAAATACGACACCATGAGGACGTCCTGGATGTGGTTGTTAAAGTCGTGCTCGATGCTGGCGCTGTCGACCTTGGGTGCGAGCGACATGGCGTTCATCAGGTACTGGCCCAGAGCGTGGTTGGGCTCCTTCTCCTCGTCGAGGACAGCGCCGACAAAGTCGGACGTGCGGTCCAGCAGGTCCAGCGTCTGCTCGATGCTACGGGCAAGGGCCTCGACGTCAGTAACGACGGGCGCCGAGCGTGACTCGAGGTTGGCGGGGGTAGCGGCAGCAGCAACGGCCTCGAGAGCCGAGCGGTCGGCATCGCCGTACAAAAGACGGTGGGGGACCTCGGCGAAGAAGCAAGAATCGGCGGCGCGGTCGGGGCTGGCAGCAACGGGCGACGAGACGTAGCAGCGGGTCTCGATATCCTTGCCGGCGTCGGTGCTGATGGTCAGGTGGACGGCAGGGTAGGGGAACGTGCCGGTTTCCGGGGCGGCGAAGAAGTTCTGGATGAGGGCCGAGAACGAGTTGAGCTCGTGCGATGTAGTATACCAACCGAGCAGCGACTCGCGCGGCGACGCCTTGAGGGTCAAGGCCAGCATGTTCTTCTGGTACTCGACGTCGACCTCGACCTGGTCGTCCGTCTCGGTGTGCGGGATGGCGAAACACGAGCGCACCTCGGCCTCGAGGCCGTCCTCAGACCGGACACCAACAAGAGCGCCAATCACGCGGGTGGACTGCGTCGACGATGTTTCTCTCCGCACGGCATGGTCGAGGATGGAAACGATGGCCTAGAAAAATGGGGTGTCAGATATATGGGCGACGCGATGGGGGGCTGAAGTGAACATGGTGACGACGAAGACGACGAAGACGACGACGACAACAGCAACGGCGAAAGAGACCTACCTGGGGCTGGATGGTGACGGTAATGGGCGCGACGTTGGCACTGAAGTTGGCCGACGCTGCGGGCACGACGGGACGCGCTAGGTGGAGGAACTGCTCCTTCTCGACAGCCATGATTGCGGTTCGGAGGTCGGGCACAGTGGGATATCGAATGTCGAATATCGAAGATGGAAGTGGGAAGTGGGAAAACGGAAAACGGGGGGCGTCAATGAGGGGCGAAAACGCAGACCCAAAAACTGAGAAAATGCCGATGCGAGAAAAATTCAATGCGGGACGACGGGCGATGCGAATAACAATGGCGAGCGTGACAATGACGCTTTTTGGGCCGGAATGGGGGAGAGAAAGGGTGTCGTTGGAGGGGGTCGAGGGCGTCCCTTTTTTCGCTAACTGGCCGCTTTTGGACAGACGACGTTGGAAAATCGTGCAGAATTAATTTTGAGGGCATTCGCATTTGCTGGTGGGGTTTCTTGTGCGCGCTAAGATAAGGCCGATAGGAGAAGTGTGGCGCAGATTGTGGCACTTTTTCGCTTTTTTTTAAGTTACTTTTTTTTTTCTTTTAGCAGGTACGAACGAGGCTACAGGGGTCTGCCTGTCGGCACTGCCTGCCCATTTATATGAGAATGCGCCTATGAGCTTAGAGCTTGTGAAGCATTTTCACTGCCGTTTAGGGGAGGTGCAAAACAACACAACAACAACACTTTTCGGCAACCTTTTTTCTGCTTCACAACACACTCTTTAACTATGGGCCCTGGACCGAAATTTCGCGGCCGAGGCGGTCCACGAGGAGGTGGCTCTCGAGGTGGTGCCCGGGGCGGTGGTGCACGAGGCGGCGGCATGCGCGGCGGTGATCGCGGCGGCCGTGGCCGTGGCAGAGGTCGCGGCAGAGGAGCAAGAGGACGTGGCCGGGAGGCCCGTTTTGACAGCTCCCGCCTTGCTGCACAAGAAGAGTGAGTCTAGTCTTGTTTCTGTTTATCTCACTAATTATTTATGAATATTTTTTGAGGCAACGACGATCAAATACTGACTTTATACAGCGCCGAGGAACAAGACTCTGAGCCCGAGTCCCCAAGCGAGGATGAGGTAGAATCAGACGTTGAAGCGTCCGAGGAGGAGTCCGAGTCTGAAAAGAAAAAGGAGGCCTACCGGGCGCTCATGCAGAGCTTTGAGAGCCGCTCAGCTGCTGCAGCTCCTGCGGCCAAACGGCGGAAGCTGGAAAACGGCGCCGTCGCAGAGCCAAGTGAAGACGACGACGACGATGAAGAGGACGCGGATGAAGACGAAGACGAAGACGAAAGTGAAAGTGACGACGGTGAGGACGAGGGGGCTGAAGGTGAGGAGGGTGAGGGCAAGGACATCGACTACATGGACGAGGAAGATGACGACGCCGAAGAAGCCCTCGACGATGACGACGATGAGGAGGAGCAGGTGGACACCGCAGATCCCTTCGAATCACACTACTCGGCACCGAACCTCAAGGACGTCGAGCTGCGGCTCGAGGCTATCCAGGGCGACAACTGGGCGACATCCAAAAGCAAAGCCAATGACACGCGGCAGGTCTTCACTCTGCCAAAGACAGAAACCGCAGACTCGTTCACTGCGCCGGCACCCGTCAAGAACCCCCAGCAGCTGAAGCTCAAGAAGCGTCTGGCAGACATCAACAAGGCGCAATTCAGTCGTGACCAGCAGACCGTTGCGCCGCTTCTGTTCAACTACTACGACACCCTGTTTTGTGAGCGGAGTCCGCAGAACGGTGACGCCTTGCGCAAACTTGCCAGTCTCCATGCTGTGAACCACGTTTTCAAGTGAGTTTCTATCCGCCGGACAATTCTTCTTTTCTAGATTCCCCATGCTGACGATATAGAACTCGCGACCGGGTGCTCAAGAACAACGAGAAGCTGGCCAAGATTGCTAGGAAGAAGCAGGAGAGCGGCGCGGCGGATGACGACGAGGACTATGACGAGAACGACGAGTACCGTGATCAGGGGTACAACCGGCCCAAGGTGCTCATTCTCTTACCGACGCGCCAGTCGTGTGCCCGCATGGTTGACGCCATCTGCTCCGTGTACAAGCCTGAGCAACAAGAAAACCGCAAGCGGTTCGACGACACATACGTGGACAAGAGTTCAACGATCCCCGAGGACCGGCCAGCCGACTTTCGCGACCTATTCGAGGGCAACGATGACGACATGTTCCGTCTTGGCCTCAAGTTCACGCGCAAGACGGTCAAGTACTTTTCGCAGTTCTACAACTCGGATATTATCATCGCCAGCCCTCTCGGTCTCCGTATCGCCATGGGCTCCGAGGACACACTGGCAACGTCGCTGGCCGAGTCCAAGCGCAAGGGCAAGCCCAAGACGGACTTTGATTTCCTGAGCTCCATTGAGGTGGTGCTTCTCGACCAGGCCGATGCACTTCTCATGCAGAACTGGGAGCACGTTGAGCACATCTTCAGCCACCTCAACTTGCTGCCGCGCGACAACAACGAGTACGACATTAGCCGCCTGCGCAGCTGGTACCTCGACGACCGCGCCAAGTACTACCGCCAGACAGTGGTGTTCTCATCGGTACACACACCGGCTCTCTCCGAGCTGTTCCGCCGCTTCTGCTACAACTGGGCGGGCCGCGTGCGTGTGCAGGCGGGCGAGTACAAGGGGGTCGTCGGACGGATCGGTGTGCGCGGTGTTAAGCAGACGTTCTCGCGTTTTGAGTCGCCAACCATTGAGGCTGAGCCTGACGCACGCTTTGATTATTTCACCAAGGCAGTTGTGCCGACACTCATTGCTAAGACTCGGACGGGCAGCGGCAGCACTGCAGCCAACCGCAGCACTGGCGTCCTGGTGTTCATTCCGTCGTACCTCGACTTTGTGCGCGTCCGCAACTGGTTCGCAACGTCGGTGGCCGTAGCGAATGTGACGTTTGGCGCCATCTCCGAGTATGCGTCGGTTCCCGAAGCATCGCGGGCCATGTCGCATTTCTTGACGGGCCGCCACCGTGTGTTACTCTACTCGGAGCGTGCACACCACTTCCGCCGCAACCAGATAAACGGTGTGCGCACGGTGATTCTGTACGGTCTACCGGAGAATCCGACATTCTACACCGAGATCACCGGCGGCTTCCTCGCACGTAGCCAGCGCAGCCAGAAGCTCGAGCCCGGCCAGGGCACAGTGCGGGCCATGTTCTCACAGTTTGATGCGTTCAGGCTGGAGCGGATTGTGGGCAGCGCAAGCGTTGGCCAGATGTTGCGTGAACGCAGCGACACCTTTGTCTTTGAAGAGGACAAAGGCTTGTGAGGGCTGACAAAAAGGGCTAGAACATAGACTGTATATTTCAGACCGCATCGCATTGGATCTACAAAAGCATATAGGCGTCTTGTCGTTGTTTTCATTGCCATATTTTCATACTTCTTTTTTTTTGTCAGACTAGCTTTTGTTCAGGGGCACATAATATATAGATCATTTCATAAATGGAATTTTTTCTTTATATCTTACAATGGTATATAGAGTTAATGCTGTACACAAATGCTGAGAGAACTCTCTCATTTTCTCTGCCTCTTTTTTGGATCATCATATCATACTTCCAACTCTATTATCCGTCCATCCGTCGCCTTCTGCCTACGTCCGTTTCTATAACGGCGGCGACGGTGCTTGGTTCTCGGGATCGCCAATCTTATCCGTCAGCGCCTTGGGGCTCTTCCGGCGGCCAGCGGAAGCGCTGCTCTTGCCCGGGTTCCAGTAGTCGTGTGTGGGCTTGGCACGCTTCAGCTCCTCGTCAGCCTTGGGCAGACGCTGTGAGATAATCGGCTCCATTTCGGCCAGCTGCGTGCCAGCCTCGTCAAGGCGGAGTTTTTGCGTCCGGCGGACCATGAGCTCAAACTCGTGCTCGCCCTCCTTGCGATAGCGCACAACCTTGCTGCGGTTGCGCTGTGTCATTTCCGAGTGCTCGCGGCCCAGAGTGCGGTCGCGGGCGACAGCGGCGGCGGTCAGGGCAAACCGCATGTCGTAGGGGCCGTCGACGAGCTCGAGGATGGCGGACTGGGCCTGGTCGTCCTTCTTGGGCTCGGTGCGCAGGACGCGGGTGTAGCCGCCGGGGCGGTCGGCGTAGCGGGCCTTAAGCTGGCCGAATAGCTTCGGCATGAGGAGGTGGGAGTCTGCAGAATAGGGGTAGTCAGCATTTGATTATTGCATCGTAGATTGTCGTCTTGTTTTGTCCGCTTCTTGTTCACTTCCGGAAAACTCACGTAAAGAATGGCCTGCGCTTTCCGGCGCGTCTCTTCGTTCTCGCGCTTGGCATAGGTAATCAGCTTCTCAGCGAGCCGCTGTGCCTCCTTGGCCTTGTGCCATGTTGTGTGTATTGACTCGTGCTTAATGAGGGACGAGACCAGGTTGCGAAGCAGGGCCTGGCGATGTGCAGAGTCGCGGCTCAGATGCCGGTATTTTACCAGACCACCGGCCATGGCGACGGTGGATGGGGAGGTATCGGGGTGTCGAAAAGTCTGTTGTCGTCGCGGATTGGTGTCTGGATGGTCTCCAAACCCAATTGGCGTCGTGTTCGGGGGGAAAGTACGCAAAAGGGCCGTCGTCGAATATCTCGTGAGAGTTTGAGGTTGAAGCTAGTGGAGCACTTTTGGCATCTCGAACTTTTCTCTCACTAAAAATCGAGGTCACGTGCGGTTGTGTCGCTTCTCGTCCGTTAGTTCCTGCCAAAATTGTGGATCGGGAATTGCCGCGTGCCTTCCTTGCTTCTGTACCTGCGCGTAGTACTCCGTTAGTTAAAATGCGCTGATCCTAGTGCCCAGGAAGCGGCTTTACAGCGGTTGCAGCGCCTCTAGGAGTACTGCAGGTAATGCTGCGGCGCCTGAAAAATAGCGCATTTGCCGTGACCCGATAGCTCATTCTAGCGAAATCTCCTGGGAAGCGAAATCTTTCCATTCTCGTTTCGTCACCAGAACGAGGAAAGAACGACCCGAATCAACGACATAACGCGACGGGCAGTTAATTGGGACACGAAACTCGCGACAAAAACAGACGACACGACAAGACGCCTCCCTCCGGCCGAAACATTCCCCCATTTCCATCGTCAGCGTCACCTCACTACCCAACGGAGCCATGGGCTTCACCACAGGATTTGTACGTTCAAAAGCCTCACGCGCACATTTCGTCTGGTTCACTTGCGTGCCAATTATGTCGACTCTTTACTAACGGTTCCAGACTGGCGGCGTCACGCTCACGCTCTCAGTCGCCTACCTCACGGTCCTCGCACACCAGCGCAACCGCCAGCGGCAGTGCGACGTCCTGCGCGCCAACACCAGTGTCCTGCGCGCGCTTGCCCTCGCCGACCCCATCACGGCCGCCCGCCTGGCCACGCCCCATGCCGCCGAAACCCCAGCCGATCTCTCGGCAGCGGCCGCCGCACAAGAGTTTTACTACCCGTCCAAGCCCGAGACATCACGGCAGCCGCAGTCGTCGTTTGTCGAGGAGCTGAAGACTCGGTGGAACACAGAGATTGAGGGCGCCGTGCGCAAGGTGCAGACGACCGACTGGGTCGAAGTGCGCGAGAACGCCGAGGGCCGGCTGGGCCAGCTCTGGCGGCAGGCGTTTGGCGGCGAGGAGCCGGCGGCCACAGCAGCAGCAGCCACGGCAGCCGTGATGGACCGTGCGGCCGCCGTGACAGAAACCGTCAAGGCCGAGGCCAAGGGTCTGCAGAAGGCTGCCATTGCACAGGCCAATGAGGCGGCTGCAGCGGCCAAGAACGTTGCCAGCCGTGCCGTCGACAAGGGCCGGGAGGTGCTGGCCGCCGAGACGAGCAAAGCCCAGACAGCCGCAGCGCAGGCGACGGGCAAGCTGTCGGAAGTGGAGCTAGCGCTGCAGCAGCGGTACTCTGGTGCTACTGAGGACGCGCGGATGAAGAAGAGCGTGGGCGAGCTGCTGGACGAGCGCTACAAGCACACGGCATGAGACAGTTGTGTGTGTGTATGTGTATGAATCTGTAAGGATATGGAATCGGGCAAGGGGAAAAGGGCATAGACGAGGACAGCATGCATTTCACATTTTTCCTGCGTTTCTTATTCATTTTAATGGCCGCAGTGCATGGCATAGAATTTCCCTGTACAGAAGAATATATTTCATTTGTTTTGTTTACGTCGTACTGTTGATTTGTGGTCCATCTTGCCGTCCACCTCGTCGTCTTGTTTTCTCCTTGTAAACCGCTTAGCTGCATCGATATTTCACTTTCCCATGTATGCAACAAACCGCACTTCATAGCCGGAAAAACGTGCACTGTACACTCTGGGGCAAGCTCCACTAGAGCTGCCCCTAGCCAATCAGCGCCTCGCCTTTTCTGACCAACGCCAGAGGCGACAAAAGCCGCAAAAACCTCCTCCGTGCCGTACCGCCTCTCAGCACAGGAGGGCACCTTTTTCCTCCTCCCGAGGAATTATCATCACTTTTTGCAGTCCCCAGTTCGCCCAGTCGCCTACGCCCGCCAATTGCCCGGACACAACCCCATCGCGACACACAGACACGACCGATCCTGCCAGCAACCGTGCCGACCCGGATCAATTGATTGAATTGATTCATTGCGACGACAGCCGAACCGGCAATCCGAGAAACAACGAGGGAAAAGCGAAGATTTGTGCCTTCTGCAATTCCTACGGCCTTTCGCCACACATCGAACCCCCCCCTTTTGGCCCTCACCGGCCAACGACACGCATCCTCCCTCCCTCTCCTCTCAACCATCACATCCCACAGCCATGTCTGCTTCTCTACGGACAAGGGCCACAGCAATGCTGCGAGGTTCGTTCCTATCCCACATCGCGACCCTCTGTCTTTGTCCCCTCCTCGATACCCCGTTTCCATTGGCCCGCTACCGACGCGACTTTCGATATGCATATGGCCGTGAATACACATCTACACCTTTCCCATCCTCGCTCTTGTACTTCATCAATACTAACTCGTCCCAGCCAAGCCAATGCCCTTTGCTACCAGCACCACCGCCCTGGTCCCCTTCCGCGCCGCCCCGGCCGCCACCTCCCTCCACACGACCTTCCTGTCCAGCGCCCCGCTCTCCTCGTCCGCACGCCAGAACAATGCCGCCGCTGTCGAGCAGCACCACTCACACGGCGCCACCGGCCTCGCTCGCCGTGAACGGAAGGAGGTCCCTCTAGCCAGCCAGGAAGGCACGAAGGGCCTTGTCCAATACGCCTTGTACGTACACCCTCCCTCGCCGCAGCATTTCTGTTAACCCTCGATTCACTTTCTGACCGTCTGCTAGAACCACCCTCGATATCATTGCCAACTGGGGCCGCCAGTCGTCCTTCTGGCCCATGACCTTCGGTCTCGCCTGCTGTGCCGTCGAGATGATGCACCTCTCCACCCCGCGTTACGATCAGGATCGCTACGGTATCATTTTCCGTGCCTCGCCTCGCCAGTCCGACGTCATGATTGTCGCCGGCACCCTCACCAACAAGATGGCCCCCGCCCTGCGCCAGGTCTACGATCAGATGCCTGAGCCCCGCTGGGTCATCAGCATGGGCTCCTGCGCCAACGGCGGTGGCTACTACCACTACAGCTACTCCGTCGTCCGCGGCTGCGACCGTGTCGTCCCCGTCGACGTCTACGTCCCCGGCTGCCCGCCCACCAGCGAGGCCCTCATGTACGGTGTCTTCCAGCTGATGCGGAAGCAGCGGAAGACCAAGATCACCCGCATGTGGTACCGGAAGTAGAGGCATAAGTACCTTTTACTATTCGTGTACTCGTGTGTTTGGAATCTTGTTCTGGTCTGAGCGGGTTGGGCGGCTGGAAGGACCATATGGTCCAACTGGACTACTTACTCTACCTGTGACCCACAAAGAGTAAAAAGAAAAGAAAAAGAAAAGACAGAAAATCATATCGACGGGGCTACTAGTAGATGGTGGGAGTGGTGCTGGACCTTGACTGGGCTTTCCATTGCCCGGGTTCCTTTTATATTGCTGCTGGTTTTTTGGTTTTTTTTATTTATTGCCTCTTTTGATTTCCTTTCTTTTCCCACGCATTGCCCATCTATTTTCACACCCATATTTTTTCACATCCTTCATATCACATACATGTACATATATTCTCGGCCCCTATTGCGCCTAAGAGAAGACGAACACAAAAATTAAAAATATCAATAAAGACTTGAAACTACAATACTGCAAACTGTACACTATTATTCAATACTGACTGCGCTACGTGCAACGTGACCATCGAGCAGTCACACAAATTCACCAACGCGAGGAAGGAACGGACATATACTGCTAAGCGATAGATGTAATTATTTGGAGGTAGACTGAGTGTACACGGAGCTTCTGAGACGAGCTTTATACAACTAAACAGATCATAAAACGAAGCGGAATAAGAAAGAGGCTGTTTCGACTATGCCGCCCAACACTGTGCAGCACAAACAGGAAGACGAAAGGAAGAAGAGCAAGCAAAGACAGCAAGACAAAAGCGCAAAGGGGAAGAGAGGGGGGGGAAACAGTTTCCAAATTTGTGCTGCATCTCGTTCAAAGACAAGACTCTGAACGCGAAAAATGTATTGATATTTCCATTTGTTATAAGCGGACATGAAAAACACGTAATCAGAAAGAAGATAGAATAGAAACACAAGAACACGCAAAGTTTGGTGCAAGGGGGAGAACGTAACATGAAAAACAGGTTTGAAAATAAAGAAAACGCAAACAACAGCCAACGTGCAAGTATGATAAGTAACAAGAGAAAATAGCCCAAGAGAAAGATGCGCAAAAGAAAGGTGGGAGCAATAAGAAAACAAAATATCGGCCATTGACGTTCCTGTCGTGGGTCTGCAGGAGATGGCAGGATCTATTCCTGTCCGAAGCCCATAGTCTCCTCGACAGCAATCGTCATTTTGCCCTGGAGCGTCTCCAAGTTCTTGTAGGGAGGGAGATCCAAACGGTTGAAACTACGGTTATGTTAGAAGACTTCAAGAGAAAACAGAAAGAACCAAGGATGGGAGGGTACATACCATGTGTGGGCCTTGGGCAAGTTGATGATATCACCCGCCTTTTCGATCGTGAAGCGTCTTGGGCCGTCACTGCCCTGCAAGTCCTTGAAGCCATTGACCGGAATACGCGAGGTACCGGTCGTGAACTGCAGCAGACGCGACTTCTGCTCACCGTCCCATGAGCGCACCGTCTGCCAGAAGAACTGGATCACCTCGTCTGACTCCGTGTAGCCACGGTAGTCAGTGTGCTTCTTCCAGTCGTCGACATCAATCTCAGCGATACCACCAATCAACAGCTCCAGCTCGCGCTCATCAAAAACGTTAATGAGATCCTGCGGGATGAGCTCGTTGAAACCTTCCCGGAACGACTGGAACTGCTCCGAGATACGCTTCTCAATACGCCACTTCACCATCAGGTCGACGTACTCCTTTTTGTTCTCGTTGGTCACCTCAATGTCCCGGCCACCGGGAATCAGATCCTCAACCGTCAGGACACCGAAGCGCTCATCTTCCGTAGAAAAGGTCTGCTCCAAGATGCCGCCGGAAATGTCATTGTCCAAGATCCACTGCAACGAGCGATGGAAGTCAGCATCCACACCCTCCATGTCAGCGAGGACAACCATCTTGCCCAGCACCATCTTGTACAGAGCACCGATGAAAAAGGCGTCGAGGAAGCGGCGGTGGAAAATAGCCAGACCGACAACACGTCCGATGAACTTGAAGTAGTTGAGATGCTCGGGGTTGATGCCCGAGTGGGGGTTGATCTGCAGCGTGTAGTTGTCGTGGGCCGAGTACTCGAACAGACAGTAAAAGGGGTTGAACATCTCGTGCGAGAGCAGGAAGAAGAACTCGCGAGAAAGGCCACCGTAGTCGAGACCGTCCTCGCCATCAAACTTGATCATAAGGCGCTTCTTCAGGTCGTGGGGAGTCTGGCGGGTGATCTCGGCAAATGAATCCTCAAAGATGTGCGAGCGGCGCACCTTGATGTGGCATTGGCCAGACAGGATGCGCATTGCAGGCTGTGAGCGGAAGTAGATCAGCTTCCTCCGGAAATCACGCTTGTACTGAGGAACGTTCTGGTCAAGCGACGAAGGCAGACGCGGGTCGTCCCAGGTGGTTGTCTTGGTGTTGTGGTCGACAAAATAGACGCGAGCAGTATTCGTAAGGCGCATTTCCCATCCACTGGGAAGCGGGCCGAGCTGGGATACTGGCTGCTGCTGGATGACACCGTTGGAGCTGTTCTGGCCACCGTACATGCGGATGTACTGCTGCCGGCGAGGGTCAACCCAGGTCGTCGTCCGGGTGTTGTGGTCCACAAAGTACGCTCTGCCTTCGGGGGTCCATCTCTGTTCCCAGCCGGGCGGGAGCTCACCAGTACCGGGGCTGGTGGCTCCGGTGTGCATAACCGTACCAGAACCAGGAGCCGCAGATGCTGCTGCAGCCACCGCCTGTTGTTGTTGCTGCACATGGTCTTGCTGGAGTGTGGGCGAGCTGGCGCCCGTGCGGTCCTCGGGAAGTGTACGGTTTTGATGACGCTGGCGCTCGACTTGCGTAGCTGCTTCTTGGTTGCTTCTCTCAACAGATCCGTTTGCGGTAGGGCGTGTCCAGCTTGTGGAGCGGGTGTTATGGTCGACGTAATACTGTCTGCCCAAGTTGTCTTCCCTGCGTTCCCAGCCAGGAGGCAGGCGGCCAAGGTGATCCTCGAAGGGGCTCATAGTGCTCGTAGCACGAATGTGAGGTCCGCCCGCAACACCGCCCGCAGACGACGCCGCAGCGGAGGGAGGCGCACCGGCCGGCGGCGCTGCGGAAGATGAGGGAGCGGGTGCCGAGCCGCTTGCACCGGTGTTGGATGCAACGAGGCTGGCAGGACGGATAGGGAGAGTGGTTGTGTTGTTGGCGTTGGCACTCGATGATGCGCCGTTCACAGATCCGGACATGGCGGATGTTGGCCGGTCGTGGGTGCGAGCACCGGAAGCAGCAAGTGATGAGCTGTTGACAGATGCGCGGCTGGATCCGGGCGCCGCTGCTGCTGCTGCTGAAAGGGAGGAGGACTGCTGCGAGTTCTGCTGGGGTGGTTGGTGCTGGCGAGGGGGCGATGTCAGGTCGGTCGACAGGTTAAGAATCAGTTTCCCGTGTACCACGAGGTTATCATTCGATTTTTTTGAGATCAGGCGCAAGCATCTGGTCTATATAATGGTTGGTCGGGTTAGAACCCAGAATGTATTTGAAAGTGTAAAAGAAGAAATCGGCAAAAGTCGTTTTGGAGTTTGGAGTGTTGTGCCAAAAGAGGTTCTACTCACCATCTGATTCCGCCAACAGTTCGACAGAGTCGCCAACACGGATGTTCACGACGCCCAAGAAGCCCTGGTCCTTCTTCTTAAACTTGCGCTGGTCAAAAACCTGGACGGCGAGTATACTGTCTTCGTTCACGCGGCTAGAGGCGAGAGTTATCAATAGTTAACATATGAGGATACCAGCAAGCAGAATAACAAGGCTCGAATACGCACAAGTCAAAGCTCTCGTTCCAATAAGGGTTGAGTGTTCTCTTAGAAACAGCGGTTGTCTTCGTTTGTTCGCTGTTGATGGTTGCGACGGCAAAGGGGTCGGGGAAGCCTACATCGAGGAGGAAAAGAAACAGTGTCAGTATGCTTAGAAGAGGACGAGTATAGACGACACGTGTATTTGTGTGGAAGATAAAATTTAGTTACTTACGGAATACGTCACGTTTGTACAAACCATCGGCCGCGATGACTAAAGAGCAGATGCTGGGTCAGTACTCGGTACACACGAGGCACAAAATAACATCAGCGCGGGGTGTGCTGTGCAAAGGGTTCCGGTGAACACTAGTGATGATGTTGCTGTGATGAGAGATACATACTCGTAACGCGAAGATTGGGTTGGCTGTACATTGATAGAGAAGGTTAGCATCAGTCAACAATCCATCAAAAGAGAGATAGTCGCCATCTCCGTCTTCATCCTCGCAGAGTACGATGCCGCACAACAACGGCGCCCCGGTAGTGGCGTGGCTGTGGGCAAGGCTGATCGAGAGAAGGGGCCACGGAGAAGCAAAGCAAAGACTGGACTCACGCAGGAAGCCCGGCGTCCATGCGGCTGTTGGCCATGGCGAGACTTGGCTAGGTAGATGCAATCGATACACCTCGCGTGGATAGAAAAGCGTCGGTCAAGTCGAGGGGAAGGGGTAGGGCTATGTAGGTTCGATTGGAGATGGCTGAGAAGCCAAAAGACGATGATCGTTCGACGATGCGGCAGGCGGCAGCTCAGAGGTCAACGATATTGCTCAGGAGCAGGTTGATACGCCGGCGAGGCGTGGTGCGAGTTGTGTGTGTGTCGAAAGGATGGGCGAGTGATGCAGGGCGCAGACAACGGGAGGCCGCTGGTGGTGGGAGAGAGAGTAAGATGCGGTGGAAAGCGGAGAAAGATCAGAAAGTGGCAGGACGTAGTGATAGGCAGCGAACAAAGACGCTCTTTAGGTGTATTCCCCCCACTTTCTACTTTCTGCGGGACGCCGTCCAAAAGCTGTTGCAAGTCGAGGTTGAATCGTCACGCTGTGCAGACGCAAAAGGCAGACACAAGAAAGATGTTTTGGGGGAGAGGTCGAAAGTTTGAATCGTCAAAAGTCGAAAAGGCTCGAAAAACAATGTGGTTTCGAGAAGAGTTCGATTCGTAATTTTTTCGTGGCCAGTTTACGACGATTCAGGACCGAGCACGCAGCAGGTGTGTGTCGGCGGGAAGCGTGTGTGGGTACTGAGGTAGCAGGCATGTAGGTTACTGATAGCGTTGAGGCTGTGCTGTTGTCCAGACCTGCGCCTCGCTATTGTCTCCTATTGTGTGCCTGCTATGATGATTCCACGCCAAAAGAGCGAGAAAGGGTGTTCCTGTTGGTACAATGTGCTAGAGTCACTATGAGTAATGTATTGCTCTGTGGGCAGAAATATAAGACTGTCGGGTGCCCAGCGATCTGGAATATGCCGTAATTACTGTGTGAGAACGCCTGCTGTTTCTGTACAAGTAGAACAGGGGGGAAACAGGCCAGAAAGGCCAGAAGGCTCGATGAAGGGCAAGTGTAAGAAAACTGTTCAGGGGGCGAGAGTTCGATGGGGTGTGGTGAGTGGCAAATGGGAATTTGGTATGGGGCGAGGGCCTGGGGCGTGCGATCACCGGAGGTCGCGGACGGGTAGCCGGACAAGGAGCCAAGACAAGCACACGAAAAATCGTAAAGCGCCAACAAACACGCGAGGTTGAACAGCGAAATATATATTGGATAATTGGCGAAAAAAATGAAGCCGTAAAAAATAGATGTCGAGATGTCGAGATCACCACTTTGTGTGTCGGCGGGGTTAACACGAGGCCGGCCAAGATGATGCAAGAAATGATGACAAAAGCGACAAGCAAGAAGGGCGCACGTCAAATATAGGGGCAAGAAGCTGGTGCAAAGAGAAAGGCTCAAAAGCAAAGCCTTGCGAGGTGTGTGTTGAAGATGCAAGAAGATGGCCCCCTTGAGTCAACCGGACACGCCAAAAGAAGCGGAGAACAGGAAGAACTCCAGTTGGCTGCCACGGCAAAACGCAAGAACACAGAGGAGACTAAACAGGAAAGAGCCAAGGGCGTATCGTCAACTTGGGACACACACAGGGGTACCGAAAACATTCAGACGGAAGGCTGCGCCGGGATCGAAGGGCGCAGAAGTAACTGCAGTCTGCCCAGCTGCCCGCGTAGGGCAAGAACGACCAGGTGCGAAAGCGAATAAGAAAAAGAGGGGCAAGTGCGGGATAGCGCGAATAGGACACGAAGCAGGCCACGAATCTCAGTACTCCGTAAAAGAGTGCTACACAGGCGCCAAAATGCTCGTACGGCCGAGCTGGAATAGCGAGGGATACTGGACCTCTACCAACCTACACCATACCGAACGTAAGATAATACGGGCGCTCCGGTGAGAGCTTGCACAGTGTCAACGGCACGTTTGGATCCGTCCAGTGAAACGCTGTGCGAGAACGTCAGCCTGCCTGATCTGGACAAAACGAAAGAACTCACACGCTCCTCACACGGCAGGCGCGATGCCACTGAAAGGGAAAGAGGGGCACGCGACTGCCATCAGGACCTATTTTTGTCACCTAAGCGCCCACTACAACGCTTCGTGCCTTCCGTTTCGAGAGACTGCCAAAAGGACAGTCAGGGACGAACTACAATGAGGAACATGAGCACATTTGCCGCGATAAGAAGGAGGCACGACGTTGGGGAGTACGATACAAACTACGACATATTACAGAGCAAGAGCACTAAATTCGAAAACGACGGGAGGAGCAAGCAGACTGTCGTGAGGGATCCTCCGCCTGCCACCCTTGGCTTGTAGGCCTGGACACCTTTTCGTCGCAGCCCTGTGACACGCCTCGCAAGGCTTATAAATGGGTCTTTGCAGTCCACTGTTCGTACATAGCAAGATCGTCGTCGGCTGCCAATTGAAAATCCAATTGATAATCAAGATTGACAAATGCATGGAAAAGTCACATACACACACATAGCGAAGCTCCTGGTGGTGGTGATGTATTGTAAAAGGCGCAGAAATTACAAAAAGAAAAAGAAAAATTGCAAAGAAAATCCGGGCAGATGATTCCAATCTCGTCCTTTTTTCCCGTCCTTTTTTTTCTCCTCCTTCCAGGATATTCTATTCATATCATACAAAAGCCGAAAAGAAGCGCAGCAACGGCACGACCTGCTGTGGTGGCGTGGCGCTGTGTGAAGAGAAACAAAACACAGCAAGTAAGTAACAAAAGATTCAAGACCGCAACAGAGCGCCAACATGACGCCGCATCCCAACGAGCCTCTCTGGAAGCCTCGTTAGACGACGTCGTCGTCATCACGCTCGCATGCTCTCACTATCCGTCTAATACGGGGCAAAGCCACCCCGGCCACGGCCACGGTAGCCGCCCCGGTAGCCACCACGAGGGTTAAAGCCACCGCGACCACCGAAGAAGCCCCGGCCGCGGGGGAAGCCACCTCTGCCGCGGCCACGGCTCATGCCTGGAACGTTTGTCCGCTTCGGAACAACCTAAATGCAAGTCGTTAGTTGAATGTGCAGAGGTGGGGGGTATCAGAAAAAGTGCAGGCACAAAGGTTACCTTAATGTTCCGTCCCTTGAAAACGCTCTCGTTCAGAACCAGTGCCTGAGCAACCAGACTGGGCTCAGAAAACTCAACGTATGCATATCTGCACAGTGTTAGGTTAGTATCAGCATTGCAGGGAACGTGCTCTTCTTTTTATCAGCGGTGACGAAATGACGTGACGGAATGACTTACCCCTTCGGCTGGCCGGTGAACTTGTCCAGAAGGATCGTCACCCGGTTGATGGAGCCGCAGCTCTGGAAGTGTGCCTGGATCTCCTCGGGCGACGCAGAGTAGTCGACATTGCCGACAAAGATACTCCGCGAGTCGATGTCCTCCTTGTTTTCTGAGATCTCCTGGCTCTGGTGGTTGAGGTCCTTTTGCATCTCGCGGAGCTTGGCAGCCTCCTCTTCCATTTCGGCCACGCGGCGCTTCATATCCGAAATCTCCGTCTATTCAAACCCCCTTTTGTCAGGATATGTTCTTTTTTTTAAGTGCTCCCATGAATAAGAGCTGTTTTCCCCCTCTTCACCGCGGTAGTGTATTTCTCACCTCGTCGTCGCCGGCCACCTCATCGTTACCGCTGACGTCAAACGACTTGTCGATCGACTCGGCCGTCGGCTCCTCTGTCTTCACGGTGTCCGCCATGATAAATTATGTGTGCGTGTGTGTAGATGTGTGTAGATGTGTGTAGATGTGTGTAGACGAGGATGTGGATGCGTTTGCAGGTTTCGCGCCGTGCGTTCGTTATGTTAACCTTAGACAAGGTATCTATCGGCTCTCGGAGAATAGGTCAGATGACTCTAAGCGTGGATAACAATGTTTGAAAGCCTGTCGTAGAGCGAGGTTAGAATCAGAGGATGAAGAACTTGAAAATGTAAGTGAAGCAAAGCAGCTGTCCTCCCATCAAAAAGAGCTTCCTGGACAGTTAAATATAGTAGCGCCAAATAAAGCTCAAAGACGAAAAAAAGGTATTGTGCCAGTGCGTTGTCCAACGGGTCGGCCCAAGACAGGGCAGCGTGGCAGCTTGGGCAGATCCGTTTTCGTCACAAAGGAGCTGATGCAGTGATGCCCGGGAAGCTCCCTTGCGAAGGCGGCAGATTGGCAGGTTGGCGGAATGCAGGCCCCAGTGCGGCCTGGTGTGCTGTCGCTTCTTGACAAAATATGATGAATAGCGGGTGGGGAGATACTCACGGGAAGGTGACGCTGCTAACAGCTCCAAAAGATGGGCAGGATGTGTTTGCGTCGTCGGTGATGGTTGCGGGAAGAGTTCCGGCGAGCGACATAGATTACGACAGCCAAAAACTTTATGGCGCCGCGGTACACAGCAAAGAACGCGACTGCCGATAAGATAAGAGGTCACGTGAAGCTTGATTGGCAATTGCCGTACTCGGGAGCCTCGGTGCACATAATTGACTTGGCTTTCTGCGAACTTTCGTCATTTTTCTCGAAAATTAAATCTGTATAAGAATATGTTTATTTGTGGATTTGTTTTGAGTCTCACGAGTTGTCACGATTTTTGCTGACTTTACTGCTGACACCTGAGCTGTCATATTTATATAATTGTAGCCCTTTTTTTTTTGGTATTAGAATGAAGATTAATCTTAATTAAAAAACCCAGTCTTCTAACAACTACGAAATATAAATCCAGGAGAATAATACAGGAAGAAATATGAAAGCCCGATAAGCTGAGCCTTAACTTTTGAGATATAAGATTATTTTGTTTATTTTTTATTTGCTAAATACTTCACCGCAGACATGCAATGACTTCTGTCAGACGACAACAAAATATACGAAAATCGATAACTTTGCTTGCCAGTTAACAATAATTTCTTGCTGTATCTCTCACAGAATAACAGCACATGTGTCATTGTATTCCTTTTTGTAATGTGATTCAAGATGTGATGCGTAGTCTGTGAGAAACGAGGCTGGGATGAGACTCAAAAACGCCCTTTTGGAGATGACGTAATTTGTACAGCTTGCTGTTTCGCCAGCCTTCCAGCGCTGTTTCAGGCCTGATTTAGGCACCAGGTTATGGTCAATGCCTCCTTCGCAAAGACAAGCCCAGGCTTACAAGTAGGAAGGAGCAAGGGATTTACCAGCCGGCATTGGGAAGGAGCTGTCTACGGAGTACTAGCTCGGCATTCGCTAGAGTGATTTGTCTGGATTGGCAGGCGCGACAGGTTACCTCGTCAGGGCCTGTACCTGGGACCTGTCGGGCTGCCCCGCAACAGCAACGTGCCCCTCTCCAAAACAATTGCCCCCCTTTCTGGCATCCCGTATTACATACATCTTGGGGCGTGGTCTCTCTGTGGCGGAGCTTTAACGTCGGAGCTTCTGGCGAAATTGCACCACAAGCTTCGAAACACGTTTTTCCAGGCAACCACTTGTTGTTTTTCTTTTTGAAGACTTCCATACTTTGGCGATCTTATTCTATTGAAGAAGCTCGACCATTTCGGCGAACAATTGACAAGACGAAACTTCACACCAAAACACTCTCAAAGAGGAAGACAGCCAAAAATCTCCAGATTGAACACAGCATCACAGGCGCAAATATGGCCTCCATTACCGTTGACAGGATTCTGGCAGCGGCTCCGGTCACGCTCCGTGGCCAGCCCACACCTCTCTCTGCCGATTCCAAGGGGCAGCGCATAGCGTACGCGGTGAGTGTTGACCCGAAGCCTCAACATGCAACGTTGGGCAAGCAGAGGCGATATGCTACGAAAGCAGCTGAGCTGTCTAGCTAATTTCAAATCTCTTCTTACACAGTCCGGCAAGTCTATTTTCATCCGGTCGATCGACAACCCGGCGGAGTGCAAGCAGTACACGGGCCACACTGCCGCGACGACAGTGGCGCGGTTCTCGCCGTCGGGCTTCTACATTGCCAGTGGTGATGTTTCCGGCAAGGTGCGCGTGTGGGACGCCGTGGAGGCTGTGAACACCAAAGGCGAGTACGCCATCATTTCGGGGCGCATCAACGACGTAGCGTGGGACGGCGACAGCCAGCGCATTATTGCCGTTGGTGACGGTCGCGAGCGGTTCGGCCACTGCATCACGGCCGACAGCGGCAACAGTGTGGGCGAGGTCAGCGGCCACAGCAAGGTGGCCAATGCGGTGGCACTGCGCCAACAGCGACCGCTGCGGGCAGCGACGGTGTCTGACGATGGTGCAATGTGCTTCCTGCATGGTGCACCGTTCAAGTTTAACTCCAAGGCCGACGGTTTACACAAGGGATTTGTGTTTGGTACGGCCTTTTCGCCCGACGGCAGCACTCTCGTCACGGTTGGTGCCGACCGGCGCATCCAGCTATACGACGGAAAGACGGGCGAGCCGACCACCACGGTGGGCAGCGGCGACGATGCACACACTGGCAGCATCTTTGCTGTCAGCTGGTCCTCAGACTCGAAGCGCATTGTGACGGCGAGCGCTGACCAGACGGTCCGTGCCTGGGATACGCAGTCAGGAAAGTTGCTGCAGACGTGGCGGCTGGGTGGCTCGTCGTCGGTGGCGAGCGTCCCCGACCAGCAGGTTGGCGTTGTGTGGCCTGCTGGGCGCAGTGACGACCTGATCATCAGCATCAGCCTTAGCGGCGACATCAACTACCTCAAGTTCGGCCAGGACACACCTGTCCGTGTGGTGTACGGCCACAACAAGTCGGTTACAGCGCTGGGTGCCGATTCGGACGGCAAGGGCCAGGGACTGTGGACGGGCAGCTTCGACGGTCGTGTGTTCCACTGGGACCTGGCCAAGGGTGAGGCGCAGGCCGTGGATGGCCAGGCGCACACGAACCAGGTGACGCAGTTTGCCTCTCTGGCGAACCAGGGCCAGACGTACAGTGTAGGCTGGGACGACACACTGCGCATCGTGGATGAGGGCGCGCGCACTTTCACGGGTTCTGACGGCGTGAAGCTGAGCGGACAGCCCAAGGGCATTGCGTCGTCGACTGACAGCGGCCACGTATTTGTGGCGCTGGCCTCGGGAAAGATTGCCATCTACCTCAAGGGCCAGCTGGTTGGTGAGGTGCCGACGGCCGACTACACGCCGACAGCGATTGCGGCTAGTGGATCGTTTGTGGCGGTTGGCAGCAGCCCCGAGCCGGTCGTTTACGTGTACAAGCTGGATGGCAGCAGCTCACTGAAGCTGGCCGAGACGCTCAAGAACTCGACCTCGGCCATCTCGGCGCTGTCTTTCTCCAAGGACGGCAAGTATCTGGCAGCCGGTAACTCGAGCGGTAAGATTGTGGCATATGAGACAGGCTCGTGGAAGGTGGCGACGGACCGGTGGTCGGCACACACGGCGCGTGTCACGACCATTGCATGGAACGATGCGGCGACGCACGCGGCCAGCGGTGGTCTCGACACGAACGTCTTTGTGTGGAGTCTGGCCAAGCCTGGCAGCCGTGTCAAGTCGCTAAACGCGCACAAGGATGGCGTGAGCGGTGTAGCTTGGGTTGAGGGCAGCTCAAAGGTGGCAAGTGCCGGTGTCGATGCGGCTCTGAAGGTCTGGAACGTTTCAGGGCTGCAGTAAGGGTTATTTGAGAGTGAGTTGGTGAGCGAGCCTGCTTTGATGAACGAGCGATATAGCGTTATAATAGAGTGCAAACTGGGGTGAATTGGACATTATGAGTAAGTAAGACAGATTTATTTTCGCTAAAGCGAATGTAACACGCAGAACGGTCTATCGCAGTCTTGTTTATTCAGGGTATACTACTGTTGATTGAAATTTGAAGAAGAGTGAATGTGCTGCCCATAACGCCAAACCCATATTATGCCGTCCGTATACAGCCCAGAATAGAAAATGTATCGTTCTTTTAGTCCAAAATGCAGCAAGCTTGGCTCTGTAGACGCTGTCCCTGGGTCTTGTCCAGCATATATGGCTGCCCAGTCAAACAGGCCGCTCCGCTCGTTCTCGGCTGTTGGGAATGCTGGTTCTTGGTACGGGGGCAGGCCCTCAGCTTGTGTCTCTGCCAAAGTCTCTTGAAGCTGCACAATCGCGTCGCTCAAGTGACTGTCGGGTTAGCATTACACTATAGAAACAACAGGGTATCATTGCACTTACCCTAGTTCTCCGCGAATTGCCCAGCCAGCATCATGGACTGCATCGGCCAGTTCGGCCTGGTGGTTGCCGAGAAGGTCGGGGTTCGCGACGACAATCAGAGGCACGTCGCAGCGCACAGCGTCTAGAATCGAGCCGGAGCCCGCATGAGAGATTACGGCGCCGGGAAGTTGGTGTCTTGTCTTGCTCGTCTCGCCGCGGCAGGGAAGCATCAGGGATTGCATGTTTGTGGTGTAGGAAATGACTTCAATGGTGGGCCAACGCGTCTTCTTGTCGCTGTCCGAAGCATCTGTGCTTCGACTCAAGCACTCAACCTGCTTCAGCGCCCAATCGTGATCTGGGCCGGTCTGGATGACGAGCTCGCCGAAGCCTCTCTCGCCCAGGCAATCGAGAAACCCGGGCTCGAGGATATCGCGCAGCAGCTTTATAAAGCTCGCGGTCGCGCCAACAGTGACAAAGCATCGGCGGCCCTCTGGCTGCACTGGCCCGCCTTTGACCATGACAGGCAGGGGTGAGCTGTCTTTTGATTCTATTGTGGGTTGTCAGTGCTGTTCTCATTTTGGTGATTTGGCCGTGCTGCTGCGGCGTCCAAAACTCACAAAAAGAGGCAGGAAGCTTGCTTCTAAAATAGGTGGTTGCTCACAAGTTAAGTATATGTTTCGTGTAGTCTAGATGTTCGAACCTAATTGTCTATGTGCAGTCTGTGCTTGGTGATGGTGATATTGACAACTGAGTTGAGCTCGACTAGGAGCAAGGAGTTACGAAGTACTCTGTACGTCGTACGCCATACTGGTCTTACAGCTACAGCAGCACAGGTGGGTCCTGCCCTCTGAGCTCATTACATAAGCACTGCAGCGAGAGCGTGCGGACAAAAGAGGCTTAGCGTGCTTTAGCCGTCGACTGCTCACGGGAAAAAAAACTAGTGCATTGCCGAAAAGGCACATCCAACATTCGATCGTTTTGACGACACTGCAAGACGGAGACGACAGAGTCAATTTGTTGTTGTTTCCACGGCATCAATTGGCGGTATAGACGGCAAATCGATTGACTTACCATGGCGAGCGCTTCCTCCCGGTCGCTGCAGCTCGGCGTGCGCCGGTGTTGCGCGGCTGTCTCGACAAAGACGATATTCTCTTCCTCTTCGACGACAGCCTTCTCCATATCCTCCACCACACGAGCCGCACGGGTACCAGCTCCGACAGATACACAGGCAGGCCGGATACGATGCTTCTCGAGCACGGCCCTTCGCCGTGCCAAGGACGACGGTGACGACTCGGAAAAGGGCAAGCGCAAACTTGATCCTTATGAGATTGAGTTGCAGCAAATGGAAAAGGACGCGCGGACGCCCCTGCCCTTTGCCCAGCTTTTTGACGAATATGAGCTCCAGAGATTCAGCCCGGAGGACATTCTTCTTGGTGACCGGCAAATTGCAGACATGCGGCGTGCACTGAGCAATGCCTCCCGCCCCGACCGGAAGATGAAGGACCAGTTCTGGAACGACGATGAGGAAGACCCGGAGATGGTCTTGCAGGAGAGCCCCGATGATGATGATCCCAGTGATGAGATGACGGACATGGCCCACAGCAAGCTCGACGAAGTCCGCGACCAGCGCAACCTAGCACGTGTCATTGCATGGGAGATGCCTCTGTTGGCGAGTAAGTGGACCGATACTGCCTTTTCTCTTTCTTCTTCTTCTCCCGGTCTCTCCTCCCCCTCTTTGTTTGGGCATCTCCATTTCTAATAAAATCGCTTTCCAGAGTTCGCACAGCCGTTTGTCGCCCCGACCAACAAGCAGCCTCTGCGTTTTCGCTACACGTCGTACATGGGTGAGCTCCACCCGGCCGAGAAGAAGGTCGTAGTCGAGTTCTGCCCGTCCGACTTGGACCTGACGACGGTGCAGCAGAACAAACTCAAGAAGCTGGTCGGTGTGCGCTTCAACCCGGAGACGGAGATTGTGCGTATCAGCTGCGAACAGTTTGAGCACCAGGCGCAGAACAAGCGCTACCTGGGCGACTTGGTCGACAGGCTGATTGTTGAGGCAAAGGTATGTTCTATCGTCCCATCCCAAGGATCTAAGGATCAGTTTTGTTCGGTGACGCAAAGCGGAGACTGACAGTTTTCTTCTTCTTCTTTCTATAGGACCCCACAGACACTTTCGAGGACATCCCGCTCGATACCCGCCACCACAAGTTCACATACAAGCCCAAGTTCCCCCGCGAATGGCGCATGACCAAGGAGCGAAAACTCGAGATCGAGGCCATTCGCGCCGCGTCCTTTGCGCTGGACCAGAAGATGGTCAATGATGGCACGCTTGTCAATGGTGAGGAGCGCATTGCGGCCGCCCTGGCCATCCCCGCCCAGAAGGCCATGACTGGCCGCGTCGCCGAATTCTCCCGGTTGCGGCCCGCCAAGGAGCAATCTCTTCGGCGATAGATGGATGCTCGGATAAGGAAGCGCCAGACACAACATGAAAATGGACGTGAGATGAGACGAGACAGGTGCAGGGCCGGCGCGCCGTGTGATTAGACGAGTTCCAGATGTAAATATGGAGTCCGTGTTGGGCAGGAAAGGCCCTAAATGGCGCCAGTTGTACGAATATTATAACAATTTATTACCATTCATTACCGATATCAGAAAAACCTTTGAGTAAGTCTTTCGAATACACGACAAATACAGCCGTTTCCAGCTGATATGCCCGCTAAAGCTCACCACATCTCACGCTGTGCCTGTCGGCACTGTAACAACGAGCCCAAATCTGCGACATTGTTGAGAAAAGTCTCTCTCTCAAACCCCTGAATTGAGTCGTGATGCTTCGCCTGGCTTGCCACTGTTGAGTAATCGATGTTGACACGCAAGTCGCACCTGCCAACGCCGTGCATCTCGCCGCTTCCCCTCCTTCCCTCTGAAAAGGCAGATGCCTGTCTTTGTATCTTGCTAGTTTGTACACTTTGTAAGGTACGGAGTACATACCCTCACAAACTCATAAAGGTAGGTCCGTTCGCCCCTTCCTTTGGGACATTTATTACCCCGACTTTTGTGTCTGAGAAAGAACGACTAGCGAGATTTCACGCGCCATTTCCTTTCCTAGCGAGTGCCTCGGCAGCCTGTGAACAACGGCCAACTGCAACTTCAACGGCGTGTGTGCTCGTGTGGGGTAGGAGCAATCCAGCTACTGAGTAGGTTCCGTATATCTGGCTCTCGCCTCTTGCCTCTTATTACTTTACCTCTTTCCCCTTCTCGCCCGCTCCCCGTCGCACCTCGTTTCTTCTCGTTTGCTGTTTCCTAACCAGCATTCGTTTCCGCCCTCTTTTATCACAATCTTCACCGGATTCCATCGCTGGCTCGTTTGGCACATATCCACATACAAAACACGCACAATTTCTTCAAACCCCTGCACAAGGACAGTCCATCTCACCCGCGTCTTCCTTCATCCATCGCTCCCCGTCAGCATTTTATCTCGATACAGCCCCTTGAGCCCGAAAATAGCGGCCTAGCGCGTGCTGGAATAGCTACTTGCTCCAAAGAAACTCCACCACCAAAAACGGCATTTTTTAAGCTCTTTCAGCGAACGCGGGCTGCACAGATCTCACACTTTGTCAGCATGGCGACCAAGAGCTTCGAGATCGCGCCCTTTGAGGCCACTGCGCTCAAGGAGGTGTCGGCCAAGTGCAACAGAGTTGCCAACACTTTCCGCACCAACCGCACCAAGGACCTGGAGTACCGTAAGGTGCAGCTGCGCAAGCTCTACTGGGCTACCGTTGACTACACGCCCAAGCTCAGCGAGGCTCTGCGCCGCGACCTCAACAAGTCCGCTTATGAGTCTCTCCTGAGTGAGATTGACTTTGTCAAGAATGACTGTCTCTATTTGCTGTCGCAGATCGACAAGCTGGCCGCCGACGAGAAGCTGGGTTCGCCGGACATTACGCTCACCTTTTATGCCGCTGGCATGCGCACGCGCAAGGAGCCCCTGGGTGCCGTCCTAATTATCGGTGCCTACAACTACCCCGTCAACCTGCTTCTGTGCCCGCTGGTTGGCGCTATCGCTGCTGGCTGCACGGCTGTCGTCAAGCCGTCTGAGGTCGCACCCAATGTTGCCATGGTCCTCAAGGAGATGATCGAGGCGACTCTGGACCCGGAGTCGTACCAGGTTGTCAACGGTGCCGTGCCCGAGACAACGGCACTGCTGGACTTCCGCGACCCCGGCGAGCTGGGCGAGATTGACGGCGAAGAGCACGGCTGGGCCAAGATCTTTTACACTGGTGGTCGGCAGGTGGCCCGCATTGTCGCCACGAAGGCAGCACAGACCCTGACGCCCGTGACGCTCGAGCTGGGCGGCCGTAACCCTGCCTTTGTGACGCCCAACGCCGACGTGGCTCTGGCGGCGCGTCGTCTGCTGTGGGGTAAGACGCTGGGTGCCGGTCAGGTCTGCATGTCGGCCAACTACATCCTGGTACAGCGCAACGTCGTTGATACCTTCATCCAGGGCCTCAAAGATGCGCACAAGAAGACGTTCCCCAACGGTGCACGTAACAGTGAGCTTGCCCACATTGCCAACGAGCGCCACTTTGCGCGCCTCAAGAAGATGCTGGACGAGACCAAGGGCAAGATTGTCGTTGGCGGCGAGATGGACGAGAAGACCCTTTTCATGGAGCCTACGGCGGTGCTGGTCGACTCGGTCGAGGACCCGATGATCCAGCAGGAGAGTTTTGGCCCCATCTTCAGCATTCTGCCCGTGGACTCGCTGCCCAAGGCCATCCATATTGCTAACCAGGTCGACCCAACGCCGCTGTCCCTCTACAGCTTCGGCAGCAAGGCCGAGAACGATAAGGGTGAGTTGATCGTTGACACTGTTATATGTATGATTTTTTACCTGAAATATACTGACTGACACTTTTTAGTCCTCCGTGAGGTCAACTCTGGCGGTGCGTCGCTCAACGACGCCTACATGCACGGCTCACCCAACACTGTCAGCTTTGGCGGTGTCGGCCATTCCGGCACCGGCTCCTACCGCGGCCGTGCCTCGTTTGACGTCTTCACCCACCGCCGCACTGTCGCCGAGACGCCGCGCTGGATGGAGGGTCTGCTGCGCCTTCGCTACATGCCGTACGACTGGAGCCAGCGGCGCATGGTGGAGTTTTTGGCGGCCAAGCCCAACTTTGACCGCAACGGCAACGTCAACAAGGGCCTGGGCTACTGGGTGCGCCTTTTGTTTGGTCTTGGTGGCCGCAACGCCCAAGGTGCGTTCTTCCGGTGGTGCAGCTTTTTTGCTGTGCTCGTTGCTGCCCTGGCCCTCCGTGATCGACAGGGGTTGTTGACATTTATTCGATCCCTAAGAGCCTAGTTCGACGCCCGTGACCAATGGCCATACCAACGGCAATGCTTAATTGACAACGCTTAAATGACGTTCTCTTTCGCAGACTGTTTTTGTGTTGTTCCAAGTTTTCACATTCGACACTAACGCCCTTTTTTGCATTAATGCTTTCCATACTCTTGTTTATTCTCATTTTTGGAATTTCTTGTGCTTTTTTAGGCACACGGGCCGAGGTTTTTTTTCTTTGTTTTTGGATATGGGACTCTGGCTATGGTGATGGTATTCCAAAATTGACGCTGCCAAATCCGCAGACAGGAAAATGTACTTTCATATATATACCACTAATCAAATTAATAAAACAACAAACGAGACCGCTATAAGAAATAGAATGAAATTGCATGAAAGTATGTTAACCAAAATCGCATCTATGGGATATCAAACACAGCTGCTAAAGGTACATGTCAAGACAAAAACACTGCCTCAATAATCTAATCAGTCTCGAGTGCGCTGTTGCGCAGTGCGCTCAGACTATGTGTCTCCTTGACCAGCCGCCTCTTTTCTTCGATCAACTCGATCATGCGGCGCATATATCGTGCTTCCTCATCGACCAGCGCCAGCTCACTTGCCAGCTCAGCAAGTCTAGCATCAAGCTGCCCGACCGTCGATAGATCAGAGACCTGTAACGGGGCACGGATGACGGTAACTGGTGGAAGATCCGGCAAGACAGTGGTTGGCTGTGTCACAGGAAGCGATGCTGGAGGATAGCTGATGGCTGGGGCGACAGGCGCTGGGGGCTGTGCCTGAGGTTGTGCCGAAGGTTGTGCCGAAGGTTGTGCCGGAGGTTGTGCCGGAGGTTGTGCCGGAGGTTGTGCCGGAGGCTGCACTGGAAGCGGTGTTGGAAGCTGGGCCTGTGGTTGATTTGGTGGCGCGGCAGCTGCTCCGTTTTGCGACTGTGCAGCCTCGTCAGCGCTCTCGGTCCAACTGCGAACATGAACCAGACTTTTGTACTTGCTGAGATCAATGCTCTGCAGGTTCGTCTTGTCGAGTTTCAGCGGGTTGCGATCGGGCAGCGTAGGGTTGAAGAAGAGTGAAATCTTGGCGGCCGTCATGGGGACAGTGTCTTCGTCTTCCGTATCGACTTCGTGCGAGCCCTTGCGCAGCTTGCGGGTCTCGCGTTTCGGCTTCGGGCTGCTGCCGCTGCCGTGGTCGTCTTTGAGGCCGCGGATCTTGGCCCAGTCGCTGATATGCGTGTGTACGTCGCCCGTAATCGACAGCATCGCCTGGAACGGCTCGTTGCGCAGTGTGCTCTCCCGCTTCAAAAGGACTGCTGTCCGAAAAAAGCTTGGCACGCCGCTGCTTGTCTGGTGGTTTTCGTGGAGCTCCCAAACGGCGCTGTCCGCGACACGCCGCCCGTCGGGCCGCTCGCCTAGCGCCTTGACCACACCTTCGATCCACACGTGGTCATCGATCTTACGCGAGTCCGTTTGCTGCCACTGGTACGACAGTGTGCCAGATGCGGGGCCCACGGCACCTTGGAGGGACGGACTGATGGTGTGGCTGCGCTGGCGGTCCACGGTCGTCGTGCCCGTCTTCCAGCGGTTCTCCGGCTGGATTACCAACCCCGTGCCCGCCGTGAACGTCAGCGTAATAGCAATATCGCGGAAGCGACGACTGCGGCTGCGTGGGCAAAAGGCGAACTCGAAGATGAACAGCGACGCCGGCTCGGAGAATTGGTCGGCTATCAACGTGCCATGTACGACAGAATCAACAACGCATTGCACCGTCAGCGTGTCGACGCCAATGTCCTCGTCCACCACAAGCCCTCCTGCATTGGGCGTCTGGCCACCGAGGGATGTGCCCTTGAGCTGGAACTTGGTCTTTAGCTCCGTCGTCGCGACTGAGGGGTCGGCGCCGTTCAAAGCGTCGACAAGCTTAAAGACGACGACATCGTTCTCTCGTCCTGTCTCTTCCATTGTTGACCGGTGTTTCTACGGTGTGTGTTGGGTTTCGGACCGGGAGTTTTCGGTACTCTCGTATGATTTTGATGGTCGTTTGATGATTTCTCTGAGTATTACCGTCATCCTCGAAAATGAGTGAGGTCAGCTTGGCCATCTTAACGGTCTGTTGATAAAGGCTGTTCCTTCCACTGCATATCTTGAGCATCTTTAGTGGAGCCATCCTCAGCTGGCGCTTGGCGAAAATAAGAGCTGTTTGGCGTCGGAGCTTGTGAGGGGCCGGTCCGCACTCAACCAGTTGTCTTGGTTTGTCTTGGTTGTAGCGCCTACAGGGATGCTGATCCTCCCACTGAAATGATACACTGGGCTGGCGAGGCGCAGCACACCTACTTTGTGAATTTGGTGGGTGGGCTGCTTGGAGGTGCATCAGCCGCCGTTTATGTGACCCAAAAATAAGGAGTCCTTTTACCATGTATTCCGGAGTAAAACAAATCGTTCCTTCTTTGGTCTTGTCCTCTTCAAGAACTTCCTTTTTGCGAATGTGTGGGTAGATGGGTGGCTGGGTGGGGGCTACTGTGTAGTTGAACTTGTGTGATGCGAATCTGCACGGCGAAAACGAAGGTCCTTGTGGCGTTGCCGTTCACAGGAATACTTGATGTGTCTTTTGCTTGTATTGAAAGGCGAGCCCTCTACTTCGTATATCAGTCAGCTTCTAGCTGTTGCCATTCATCGTTGGCGTTCTCGTTACTCGGCCGTTTGACGGCACCGTGGTGATATAATCGTCTGGCATATTCTCCAAGAACTTTTCCACTCTATCCTCCAGCACAGTGAACTTCTTGTCACTCGAAGTGATGTGCGCATAGCTCCGTCCGGATGGCAAGGACGAGACCGGCAGCCACTGGCCCTCTCCCGTGGCCGACGCCGAAGCTCCTCCGTCGGGATACAAGCTGTCGAGTGCGCTTTTCATTCCATCGTAGGTCCTCAAGTAGTCAATCTGCTTGTAGTTGGCTCCGCTCACTCGGGCGCAGTGTAGAATCATTGCCGCCAAGCCGGCAGCCAGTGCACAAGCCAACGAACTGCCACTCTGTTTGCTTCGTTCGCGCAGAGGCCGATCGATAAGAGGGCCTTCGTTTGATATCAAGGGACTTGGCTGAATAATGACAGGTTGCGTAGGCTGTTTCGTCTCCATGTGGATATCGAGGTCAACGCCGGGCAGCAGATAAGTGCACGACTTGTCCTTGGCGTCAATCCAATCCCAGCGCTTGCCATTGCGTCCTGCGGCACCAATGCAGAAGATGCGATCTTTCTCGAGGTGGTACGGGTACGTGAGGTTGTTGGCGTACTCGGCGCCTTTGTCGGGGTTGGCACAAAAAATCAAAATATTGGCGTCGATTGCCTCGCGGATGGCCTGGCCGAGTGACTTTTTGATTTCTGATGGCACATTGTCATCAATCGCCCAGCTCATCGATATAATATCGACCTTTTTTGCTATGGCCCATCGAATTGCCTTCCTTGTTAGCAACTCCTTTTGAAATATAGAACTTATTGGAGAGTACATAAGTGGATTTATGCAACATACCTTTATGACAGACTCAACAGTAAAAGTGACCTTGTCCTCGACAGTCGGCAGTCCTGGAACAACGGGATCGAGCTTGGCGACACAGAGTTTGACCCAGGGGCACATCCGACGAATGTACCACGCCATGATAGTTCCGTGGCCAGTCTGTGAACTGTTGTACTTGGGCGACGTAACGACACGCGGAACTCTGGACTTCTCATGTGTCGTCCTCGGTGTCGGCCACGACTGGCCACAGAGGATATTATCATCCAGGCCACGGTAGCTCGATTTGACACCATCGTCGATGAGTGCAACTTTGATTGGCACTTTAGATTCGCCCTACGATTTATAAATTAGTTTTTTGCGTTTCACTACAAGGTTGCGTGTTGTGCTGCATGTTAACCCCAAAAAGGTACTCCGTATCAGAGTCAAACGTACCTTTCCGATTTGATCCATGAAAGCAGCAAATTGGTCCATGCTGTGAAGCCATTCGTTCCTGTAAAAGTAGAACTGTCAGACACGTCTCTGCAATCATTGACGGCGGCAAGTTGCACCTACGCTTCGTGTTCGTTTGCACTGGCAGAACTGTTTCTGTCATCCAGAGCACGTTGTTCCGGGGTCTGAAGCATGGCAAACTCGACAGCTTCGAGGCTCCGTCCGTTTACTTGTAGATAGTTTTTCTCGACGGTGGCTTTGAAGTCTGTCGCAGATTTCTTGGCGTGCTCCCGTGACTCCAAGCCTTGGCCGGCGCACAGGTAAATACGCTCGAGATTCTTGAGTCGGGGAAGACCACCGGGCGAAGCCCAACTTTCCAAGACTGCGTCGAGACCGCTGCTGTAAAGGTAAAGGGTCTTGACCGAGTCACCGGCAGCCTCCTGAATGGCAGAGCATGGGATATCGGGCCGTTGCCAGTCCCAAGTCTCGACGCCGAGCCCCTTTAGGCACTCGACAATTGCCTTGTCACTGTGTCGCCGCCAAAGGCTACCAGAAGACTGGTCATCAAAGTCGTTCACGGATACCTGAAAGACCTTTCTGACACTCTGAGTCTGCTTCAGCCAGTTGAAGACAAGGTAGAGGTCGGAACTACCAGCGCAACCCCAATCTTGGGCATCTAGGTACGGTTTGCTTGCTTGGTCCCATTCGATCTGCACATTTTCAATCGAAACACTTTTGAGTTGCCGATCAGGTCGGAAATGCTGGCAAAGGCTATCGAGCGTCTTTTTGGAAACCGTCACGTCTTTCAACGGAAAATCAATCTCCTTTTCTGTAATGCAAAATCAGAGGCACTGGTCAGCAAACCGGTAGATAAAGTTCTCGCTGGAATAGACTATGACGAACCGTTGGTCTCTGTGTACATGAAGCTGCGGCATATCTCAGAGTCTTCAAATGCAGCCAGACAGTGCAATTTAAGGTCGTCTTCGAGAGCGGCCAGCTTCGCATCCATAGTCGTCGACAGAGGCGGAATTTCGAAGATTGCCATTGGATCGTCTTGACCAGATTTGTAATTTTGAACTTTGATTTTTCTTTGTCGTGGCATGGGATCCAGCAACCGCTGCTCCGCCAAATATTGAAGCGGAGTGACTTTCTTCTTTTTGCTGTCTGTAACATAGACTTCGCAGGATTCAGCTAGCAGCCGGGGACACAAGCGGGCGAGACTTTTGGCCCACTGGATTTTGGTGTTTGTAAAGGGCATGCTGACGGCGAGATGCAAGCAGGTTCGTCCAAAGCTATCGACAATGTCGAAACAGGGACTTAATGCATCAACCACCGCCGGTGGAAATGCAATATCCTCCTCGATGGCAGCATGCACGGCATGGAACTGAAGTCCACTGTCCATGTTGGAGAGCTCTTGAAGTGACACCAGGGCATCCTCCATTGCAGCACCGCAGTCACGAATGCAGCAAAGCATCCCGAAACTGTCAGGACCAGCACAAGAGCCGCCATATACTGCGCAAATATTTGTTGTTTGCTCATCCGCGCTGTCGTCGCTGTCGTTTCGGTATCGCGGTGGTGCAGATCGTTGGCGTCTGTCTATATGCCGAGATTCACCGTTTGGCCTCTCCGTCCTTCCCTGTCTCCCTTGTCTTGCCAATTTGCTAAACCGGACATCGAAGCCATCTTTTGTACACATGAACGTGATGATGGCCTCCTTTGCTGCGTTGAGCAACTTTGACGATACGGCCTCATCCTCTTCCGACGCAGATGAGAATATTAGACAGTGGAGTGGTGTTCGTCGACTCTTGTCAAAGACAAGTAACATTGACGGTTCGATCTCCAAAAGAAGAGAAATGAAGGCGCGAAGACGGCAGAAGCTGTACATTGACACGTCCTCGAGAAACTGGCTGGGGTCAAGCAGAGTGTGGAGGATGAGGCCCTGCGAGCCTTCTGCTAGCAGCAGGGACAGATTCCAAGGCCGCTCATTCTCCGGATCTTTGCCGTTCAAGAGCTCATCCAGCACCCGAGCCCGATCCGGAGCGAAAGTATCGCTGTTGAACCGAGTGGCCAGAGCCATGTGCAGCGTGTGAGCTCTGCCCTTAAGCATCTTGTTCTGAACGGCATTGAAGCCGAGAAACTTGGCGGTGTCTGGGAGTCTGCCATCGGAGGTTTCGAGGGCCATGTGCTGGAGGGCGGCAGCTGCAGCCTCTTGTGTGTTCTTCTTGTGCGATTTGCCGGCAGTGGCGACGCCGGTGTTGACCACCGGCGTCTCGCGCGACATGACCATGACGGGCGATAGAACGAGGCCGCTGTTGTGTGCAGCAGGTAGAATGGGCGAGAGTGGAACAAAGGAAATGGGGTAAAGGCGAAAACAGGAAAATAAAACAAAAGCAGAAAATGAAAATGTGATGCAATGCACGGCGCAAAGTGAGGAAGGCCGTTAGATGAAATGTACGGAAAGAGCGAAGAAGCAGTAAACAGAGCCGCGCAATGCGAATGAGGAAAGAGCACGCGAGGAGCAAAAATACAAGGACGCTGTGAACAGGATCGGGAAAGAGCAAGTTGACAACCTTCCATGTAAAGCGAAGAGAGGCGAAGGAGGGAAACCGCGAGTTGCGTGTTGTTAGTTGACGGAAGGAGCCCGGCCAGACAAAATGCAAACATAGGAAATCACGACTTTGGACAAAAAACAAGCCCAGCCTTCTCTTGATCTTCGACACTCCCACAAACTCTTATCCACCACCCCTTGACGAGACAAGCCTTGCCCTCTCCAACACCCTCTCCACCGTATGAGACAGGGATGATGTGGCGGCTGGTGTGGTAGCGCTCAGGAGCTGCAGCACAACGGGCCTGATTCGGCTCATTTGCCTGCGCCCACCAACCACGCTGCTGATCCTTCAGCATCAGCATGGGGCACTGCCCACACCACGAACGATACCACAGGATGCAGTGCGACAAGAAAGGACTTGGCAGTTGAGGCTCCAGTGTCGAGGGGCTGTTATGTTGTCGCGCGCCTTTCTTCTCCCTGCTTTTCGCAAGGCTATGACGACCCGACGATCAACATGGCACAGAGGACAAAAAGTGCGCACATCACAGAAAATCGCAACCCAGATCAACATCCACAACAAGAGACGTGTGAGCATGCGGATGTCGTCCTGAGACTCCTCACATTTGTCGTCGCGTCCCCCACATCGACCGCTTTGTCGCGCGTTTCGTCTTTTTCTGTTGATTCTGCTGCCTCTGATTTTACACCTTCTCTGTCGCAACTCGAACCGGACTCGCTGTACCACCACCACGATGAACTGGGACCTGGCAACTGAGGAGCCCAATAGGGCCGAACAGTTTGGCCAGTTTGGCAACCTCAGCGTCAACGTCACTCGGAAAGACCCGAAATGCAGGTTAGTGAGATCCGCGGCATCGTCGTCGGGGTTTGCTTTTGCATGGAGTATCGCGTTGTACATGGGCTGACATCGCTGCAGAGTCGTTGCTGTCTCTGGCTTGGCCAGCAATCCGCACTGGGAATGGACATCCTACTCCCCGGAAACGCGTATCGCGTGCAACTGGCTGTCCGAACTTTTGCCAAAACATGCAAGAGGCGCGGTCATCGAGACGTTTCGATACAATCTGCTCCCGGGCAGCATCGGCGGCTTTCTCTCCGAGGAAGGTCTCACGAGCGCTGCCAACCGGCTCCTGAGAATGCTGGACAGATCGAGCGCGGTGCTTAGGGTAGGACCCCGTCATGGCATGAGCCATGGCATGAGCTTTGATCTCTGAGCTTGTCGCCCAAACTGTATTCGATGTATCTTACTGACCGGTCACTTTTGCGAATCAACAGGCAGCGCCTATCATATTTGTGGCCCACGATCTCGGCGGCATTGTGGTCAAGAAGGTAAGTGTCTTATAGCCAGCCTTGTTTTGCCTCGTGTGCATAGGACCCATGCTAATACATTTGTCAACAATCAAGGCCCTTCTCATAGCGCATGAGAAAGAGCGATTCCAGCATATCGCCCGGCAAGCCAAAAGAATCGTGCGTGCTCACGCTTACTACGTTCTCCAATAGCTTTTGTTTTTCACCACCGAGTGAAAGAGAAAGAAAGAAAGTTCTAACATCGCATTGTTTACTGTGCCCCCTTTTTAGATCTTCTTTGGCACACCACATCGCGCTCTCGACGAAGGCTCGTGGGAAGACCTATTGCTCAGTATCATTCTTGCGTCGCCTGCAAAGCTGCGTATGGTCCCGAACCTGGCCACACGCCTCGGTCCCCTTTCCAGATTTCTCGAGGAAATTTCTCGCGATTTCCTCAACGTGGCAGTCGACTGTCGATTCATCAACGTCTATCAGGAGGTTGACGGAGATTCAAGGGATCAACCGGTATGGCAACTGTCTTCAAGCCGATATGATCAACTAGTAATGTGCAACAATGTTAACATATCATTACAGGTCCTGCCCCCATACTCGGCTACTATGGGTGTCGTGCACGAAAACATTGTCGCCCGCGAGAGAAATCACGAGGACCTGGTAACATTTTCCAGTGATGAAGATCCAGTGTTTCTCGAAATAGCGAAAGCCATTCGAGCTGGTAAGTAAAGCAACTAGCAATCTCTCTCTATATATATCTCTATGAACAGAGGATATGTTGTTTTAGTGTGGTGTGCCAGGAACTGACAGTCCTTCAGAGGCAAATGCAAAGTTCCGGAGCCACCTTAATTTCTTTGCTCGCAGGTTTCCGCCTAACGAGTTATTTCAAAGCCACGACGACAACTTGCACCGTTTCCTGGAGCTCAGACAGTGGAAACGACCAAAAAAACGGCGCAAAACCAGAGACGCTGGCATACCTCGACGAACACTTCGCCAAGCACGACACTCTCCTTGCAATCGGAGAAGGCCTGCTGGATGCAAAAGCCCTCTACCAGTGCCTAAAAATCAGCGACCGCCCTGTTCTGTACTATGCCCATTCAGATTGCCACATCAAAATGAAGTTCCCCAACTCTCTCTGGGGCTCTCTCATTTACCAGCTGCTTTCACATGATCCGTATCTCTATACTTATATTGAGGCCATTTCGACAACAATGAGCACATCAGGTGCTTGGACGGCAAGAAATGTTGCCAAGTTGTTCAGCAGACTGCTCGCAAACATTGTACCGTTACCGGCCAAGGCGGGCGAGAAAGTACATCTCTATGTACTGCTTGAAAACCTTCCGTTACACGACCCCGTCTGGAAGCACTCGTTGGAGTTTCTTCGCTCTCTCCAAGACCCAGCCGATGAGAACACATTTGAGGAGAACCCAAGTAGGGTCTCTGTAAAAATGGTCTTTCTCTACAATCGACACACGATGGACGAAAATCCGGTTGATAACACGCCCTGGGCTGGTGAGGTGGCCGTTGACCCCGTCTTGGTCTTTGGCAAAGAACCACTGATAATGTTTGCCAGGGCTATCGCGGCCACTTGCTCTAACAGAAAATACCGGGCGCAATACGAGTCGCTCATACTGGACCAATGCGGCTACGACGCTGAAGTTATCAACGCCCTTTGCACTATCGTTGGAAAGGACCCCGACAACCGAACCCCTGTGATACCAGACAGCATCACCAAAGATGCCATCTGGGAAACGATTGCCCGCAATGTTGAAGATGCTTTCCGCACCTCTCCACCATCCATCAAAGTTGCCATCGGTTGGCTTGTCCACACGTACAAGCCGTTTACGCAGGAGGAGCTTCGGTCTGGAGTCCAGCTCTCAACCAACGAACGAAATGTCCCACCTATGGTACCTGCGCTCAGAGCAATTTTTGGCCGTCTCATATACGTCACCGGCAAGAGGATTTGTTTTCCAAACAAAACCATGCATGGTTACTTTCGTGATTGCCTCTCGAAAGAACAAGGCCGCCTCGGGCCCAAATGGGCCGAACTGCACGTTCCCGATCAGAATGCGATTGCTGATATCCTCATCGGCTGCGTCGCCGAGGAAAATAGTCTTCTTAAGACGCCGATAAGCATGTTACACTTGAAATCTTATGCGAGCGAATTTTGGCGTATGCATGTTGAGAAAGCGCCAGCAGACGTCTCACGAATCCGCAACTTGGCTGAGAACCGGGATTTCATGCAAGTCCAGCGGAATATGGAACACAATTTCTACTGGGCGAGATTCAGCCGCACAAGGAAACTACGCATGGAAGGCCCCCTTGTTCTCGCTGTCCAAGCAGGAACACTCGACATTGTCACCGATATCCTCCGAGAAACGACAAATGCGGAAGAAGTTGCCAGCGCAGTCGCAATGGCAGCTCGATACAATCACGGCGATATTGCTGAGGCTCTTCTTGCAGCTCACAAGCCACTGGACGACGTGGAAGCAAACAAAGCCATTGATGCAGCTTTGGAGATTGCGGCCGTGCACAACTGTTCTGCAGTCTACGAGCCAGTTTTGAACTGGATGGGCAAGTACACAAACGACCGACCAAAAGGACTACCACGCGAAATTGCTAAGCCATGTGGCATGCTACGCCGCCATGTTTGGCTATCTCGATCTGTTGAGACTTGTGGTAAAGTCACATGGAGCAGAGGTTGACAAGACTGTCGATGGTGGGATGAAGCCTCTCTGGCTGGCGGTGAATTACGGCAACGCTGGCTGCGTCAAGTTTTTGGTGCAGGATGCCGGTGCAATCATTTACGACATCGAGTCTCCTCTGGAAGGTGATCAATTGCACGATACAATGAGCGTGAGCTCCGAAGAAGGCCAAGACGACGGAAACCCCCTGATCATCGCGGCAGAGAAAAGCTTCACGGAAATTCTCACAATTTTGCTCGACCAGACCGTTGTTCGAATTGACGGCCATGCCAACGGCGAGACCACAGCCTCATGCGACGATGCCAGCGATGCCAGCGATGTCAACGATGACGGCGATTCTGGAGATACTGAAAATACTGAGGAGTCAAAGGGCTCCAGAAAGAAATGCCTCATTCCCTGGTCTCTCATCGAAGATGCTCTGATTTCTGCCTGCAAGAAAGGGACCATCGAGACTGTCAAACACATTTTGGAGCACCCGACCGTCAAGGCAGTACCGAAGTCCCACCGCCCCGCCAACAGCGAACTTTTGTCTTCCGCTCTCGGTGCACAGCTGAAGCCTGGTGTCAACTCTCTTGCAATGCTCATTCTTAAGTCATGGAAGCCAGCCAAAAGCAGAGACGATCTCGTCTATCCATTTGTCCGTGCGGCCGAGTTTGGGCAGCTAGAGTTTGTCAGGTACTGCCTGGAGCTTGACGACCCGAACGCAGCAATGGCCTTTACAAACGGCAGTGACGCGGACGATCGGATGGCTCTTCACTGTGCCGCGAACCAAGGCCACAACGACATCGTCCAGTGCCTTCTCGAACAGAATGCCGACCCTAATGTTTCTGACGGATCTGGCTCAACACCGCTGGCACTTGCGGCGGTATCTGGACACGCAGAGACCGTGGAGCTTCTCCTCACCAATGGGGCCGACGTTTCGTGGGTTGGTCCAACAACAAAGGGAGTTTTGGCCTCAGCGGCCATGTCTCGGGCCTGCGAGTTGGACGTCAATGTGATCCGTCTTCTCCTCAAGCATGGGGCCTCGGTTAACGCACTTGATGGATCCAAACACACGGCACTCCACTGGGCAGCACAGCGTGGCCACATCAATATTCTAGAAGTGCTGCTAGCCCAGGACGGAATTGATGTCACAATGACGGGTGACCGCGACATGAATGCACTGCATAGCGCAGCACAGAGTACAGCGCGCACGGCCGTTGTTGCCGCTGAGATGCTGATAGCGGCAGGGATCAGCACACAAAAAGCAGACGTCGATGGATGGCTGCCCTTGCACCTGGCAGCCTGCTGGAACGGCGTGGACCTGATGCAGTTCTTGCTAGGCAACGACAAGAGTGGCCTGAACGCACGCACAACGAACGGCGACACGGTCCTTCATGCGGCGTATAAGACGTGTGAGGTGCTGATCTGGCTGCTTGACCAGGGCTTCGACGTGGACATGGAAAATAACGAGGCAGGACCGTGCTCATGCACGCGGCTAAAAATGGCGTGGATGAGTCTGTCGGGCTACTCTTGGCCTTTGGGGCCAGCACGGACTCGCTAGACCGGTCGAACCGCAGCGCACTGCACCATGCGGTTGAGACACGCAGCCTGGCGGTGGCCAACAAGCTGCTGGATGCCAACCCAGCGGTCCTTTTCCAAGTGGACTCGCTTGGCACGTCTGTTCTATACACGGCAATCATGCGCGTCTTGATGCCGTTCGCCCTACGGGTGCTGAACGAGCTTGAGAAGTATGCTAAGGAGAACGACATTGAGGACGACATGATTCGGATTCTCAACGCCGAGACAGCCAACACGCAGCGGTCACCGCTGGTTCTGGCGGCGCGGCGCGGCGACGAGGAGGTCGTGGCAAAGATGGTGGAGCTTGGGGCCGATATTGAGAAGAGAGACTACAACCAGCTGACAGCACTCACGTACGCCATCCAGCGGAACAATGATACGATTGTCCGGCTTCTGCTGGAAGCACATCGCAGGCTGAACAAGGAACGGGAAAAGATGAGAGAGGAACGCAAAACCGCCGCCGGCAACGACAAGGACGAGCAGTCCGAGGATAGTGCCGAGGCCGAAGACAAGGCCGGCGCTCGAGCCAAGTTGCACCCGGCACCTTTGCAGTCAGCGGCGGCAGCGGGCAATATCGATATGGTGAAACTGCTTCTCAGCTACGACGTGGATGTCAACGAGGAGAGCGGCAGTTCAACACGGCACTCACGGCGGCGGCGTCCGGAGGGTACAGTCAGGTGGTCAACATATTGCTAAGCCACAAGGCTGACCCGGCACTCGGCGGCGGCTCATACCCAAACGCACTGAGTGCAGCGGTATCCTCGGCATCTACAGCCACAATCGACCTTCTGCTGACCAAGAACAAGTCTGCGGTACTGGCACGCGATATCCAAGGCCGCAATGCCCTGCATGTGGCCGTGCAGTCGCGGCACTGGATGCGTTTGAAAAGATCCTCAGTGTGGCAGAGAGCCTTAGCAACGGCGACGAAGTGATGCCATTTGGCACGGCACTCGATCCAGACAAACAGGGCCGGCGGCTGCTGCACTTTGCGGCCAGCTCGGGCGATGTAGACACCGTGCGTTACTTTTTGGAGCATCCGCGGCTCAAACTGAAAAATGAGATCGACATAGTCGACAACGACGGCTGGACACCGCTGCACTGGGCGTGTCGACTCGAGGAGGGTGCAGAGGTCGTGGAGCTTCTGCTGGAGCACGGATCAGACCCAAGCCTCGAGACACGCGACGGCTGGACGCCGCTCAACATTGCACAATACCACGACGCCGTCGAGACGCTTCCTGCCATCAATATGGCGCTGCATGATCGTGCTCGCCGGATTGCGGAGAGGGGTGCCAGCAGGAGAGCGAGAGACAGGGGTGAAGACGAGGACGGAGACAGAAACGAAAGCAGACAAGAAGTCCTAGACATGGACACGGGAAGAAATCAGGCTCAGAGACAGGGACAGAGACAGAGTGGGATACAGAGTGCTGGAAAGGGACGGAGTCCGAGACCGGGCCAGAGAGAGTTCAAGAGAGAGATTAAGAATAATTTCTATCCCGGAGAGAGAAGATGGAGGAGTCAGAGAAAGGCCCAGAGTCAGACCCAGAATCGAAGACAGCTCGCGGGAGGACATTGTGGTGCGGGTAGTAGAGTCGGACCGGCCACCGAGGCGGAGCCCAGAAGAGCCTCGGCCACAGGACCTGGATCGGGAACGGGAACGGGAACGGGAACTGGATTCGTGATACGCGAGATCGACAAGCCATTGGCAACCCGGCTACTCGCACTGGGCCATCACCTGCGACGGATGCTTCCTTATGGTGAGTTCACATGCATCATCTATGCTTCTATGCCGTTGTTTTTGTTTTGGTCTGTCTTTCTAGGTACACCTGCTAACATATTTTCTTAGCCAACGATCGGTCCCTGCTTCAAGTGCGAGGATTGTGCCGACTACGACTTTTGCTTCAAGTGCCACTGGAGCGCCAAGTCTACACACTATGCGGGGCATAGATGGAAGCTGCGCGATGGCACCGCAGATCCAGGCGACAACCGCCGTCCACCCTATGGTGCGCGCGAGGTGAGCCGCATCCGGTCGAGAGTTCGCTCGCGAGAGGCGCCATCGGTTTCGATTGAGCGACGGTTTGATCGATGATAGAAGAGAATGGGGGAGATGGAGATAAGGAGCAAACAAGATCAAATGATACTTTCATAAACGCCAGCCAAGTGCTGCCCTAAACAGCTAAAAACAACAAGAACAACAACAAGAAAACCAACATGATGAACCGAGATGAACCGAGACAAAACCAAAAATGCTTTTTCTAACCGCCGAATCCAAGCCAGCCCAATCATTCCTATTCCCATTCTCAGTCCTTTACCGTCCTCCCAATCCTTTGGCGATCTTGTCGCCACGCTCACCGCCCAGATACACGTCGTCCTCGCCGCGATCTGATGAGTGCCGCGCCACATCGAGAGCTTCCCGGTATGCCTTCATGACAGAGACCTCGTCGATGGGCAGACGGTGCTCGACCAGCAGGCCGACAACGCTCCGTAACCGGGCAATCTCGCGCATGGTTTCGCGGCTGACGGGGTCGTTCTGGCTCGAGTAGATGGCCGCGCTGACGGCTTCCTCTATATTGTTGATGCCCACAGCAGCAGCAGGTCCTGGCGAGGCACCGGCTGCCGCGGCTGCCGCAGCAGACTGATGTGTTGCGTGAGGCTCGACATGCGCACCGATAAAGACGTAGCCGTTGACGCCCAGGATGACGTCGATCTTTCCGGCGCCCGTACCATAGGCGGCAGCGTGCCGGTTGCCCCCACCACCGCCAGCAGCATCTTCGTTGCCGTGCATAGCAACATCCTCGCGGTGGCCTCCTCGTCGTCGTCGTCGTCGCCGCTGACCGTCCAGACCTGTCTCCGCGCGCGAACGACACCTGCGCCTGCGCCTGCGCCACCGCCCGTCACCGCAAAGAAGACGCCATTGCGCAGTTTTCCGTAGCGCAGCGAGCGCGTGTGCAGCACTGCCACGCCGTCACCGAAAATCTGCTGCACCTCGGCCACCAACAGATCGCCCTCGGCAAAAAACGAGCGGATCTGCAGCTCGTCCGTCTCCGTGCGCTTGCGCAGGACACCGCCAGGCAAGTTGATTGCCGACAGCGGCAGGGCCGCCAGCTGCGAAGCGCCAACATCGACGCGCCAGCGACGGGCCTGGACCTCGACGATGCGGCCGACAACCAGGTCGCCGACTTCGGGCGCATAGCGGGCGCGCAGTGGCCGCACAGACAACAGACGATTCGTGCGTACGACGGTGCCCGCGAGCGACGAAACAATGCCGCCCGACGACCCGCGCGTGTCGGCATACGTGCCGTGGCCACGCATCCACTGCGGGTCGTCTGTGATGATTTCACCGGGCGTGACAATCTCGTAGCTGCCGCCGGCGTTGTCGTCGTCGCCGTCGCCGTCGACGCCGGCCTGGCCGCCCTCCATTATCTCGACGCCATCCGAGTCGTCTGAGTCGTCATCACTGTCGTTTGCGCCTGCTGTCGTGGCCGACCAGCCACCCGCCCGAGCCTTGGGGCCGGTGTCGACTGGAACCGACGAGACGCCGCCTGCAACGGCGGCAGAATCGTGATGGGCATGTGTGAGTGAGTGGTGTGTGGTGGTGTATATAGGTGTGTATAATGAGTGTGTAGGATGGTTTCGTGTATGGATGTGGTGTGTATTTCTGTCTCGTCAATCTGTATCGTCTGTCGTCGTTGATCGTGAGTTTGTGGTCGCATTCACTTTCACGAACGTCGTTAAACTCACTGGAATGACTTTTTTTGAGGCTGTTGAACAAAACAGTGGGACCGGTTTGGTATCGATATGAGCCGTGTTAATTGTACAGTCTACGTACTGTACTGCACTGTACGGCATGGGACGACTTACACCCAAACATCAACACCCTCTCGACCCCCTTTTTAACACAAAGAAAATTTACAAAAGAAAGAAAAGAAAAATGCGATAGACTGTTGTTCACATATTATGCGATATTTTTTATTTCTAATTTTCAAGTTTTTATTTATTTGCCATTGATTGTTGCCGCTGTGTGTGTTCTGGCCTATTTAACTTTACGGTCTGGCTCACGTAAATATTACGTGCCTTCTCCCGCTGAGTCCGCAATTGCCATTTATTCGTCAACTTCATCGGTCATTGTCCTTATCAACACATAGAAGTGGAGTGAGAGCTCTGATGGTCATCCAACTGCAGCATCAGAGGCAACGTCCACTGCTCCATCTGGCCCTGGTTGTATTGATTCAACTGCTCCAAATCCAGTTGGTCGGGAGACGGCATGAGATCTGATAATGCAGCCAGTGCATCGTCGTCCACTGAGCTCGCATTTGCGTCGATAATGGCTCTTGTCTGCCAATCGTCCACATCTGCAGCCTCGTTAATGTTTGCCGCCATGTTGAGCACTGCTGTGGACACTCTGCTGCAGGACTTCGCCAGCCACATCTCTTAACAGACGCAGCGCATTGTGCGCCAGGGCCCAAGTACGACCAAGGGTCTTGAGCACTCCAATGGCCAGCAGCACACTATCTCGAAACTGCCAACGCAGAACCGGCCGCGAGGCACAAGCGGCCAGCTGGACAGTAGCCCCAGCAACAGCCCGCAGACAAAGAAGGGCGTGTGCTCTTGAACGACGGGCGAACACAGCGAGGCCAGACTGGTGAGGCGTGTCGAGGCCCTCGTCGCTTTGGCCGCATGAAGGTGCGAAATAGCACTCGGACTCATACCGACACCGTCGGCCTGACCACAGGAGATGCGCGCAGCCGCCGGCAAAGTGACGACAAGGTCGCTGCGGGGGCAGTGCAAGACCAAAAGTGGCGTAGTGGATGAGCATATGCGCCTGGAACAGCATATCATCGCGAACAGCCCCATCTCGGCGGACAACATGGACTTTTTGGGGGTGCAAATGGTGCATCCACCCGGCGAGAGCGCTGTCCACGCCTGCGTACGTGTCGGACGTGCCCTCGACGACGCGGGCCATGCGGGTGACGGCCAGCACGCGGCCCAAGAGGCGGACAGAGTCGATGCGGTAGGCAAACGAAGAGAATCGACTGGTGGAAGTGGCGGACTCCTCATAATCGTCGTCGTCGTCATCGTCGTCGTTGGAAAAGAGGCGGCTGTCAAAGTCTTCAAGGGAAGGTGCGACGGGCGGTAAATGCCCACCTTCCCCGGTCTCGTAAACGGCCTCTTCGCAAGGAAGGAGCACATTAGCGCTGCCGCCATTCTTGACAATAGCACCGGCACGGAAGGTGCTCTTGTGGTGCAGTGCTGAGAGGTAGCCATCGACGACATACAGCTCCCACCAGGTGCGCCGCAACGACTCTTGCTGGACGGCATTCCATGCACTCCGCCGTGCAAACTCGCGGCGGTGCATGCCAAGATCCGTTGCTAGTTGCAAGGCGCGCGCAATCGCTCGATCAGATGCAGCCAGCTCGTGTCTTGCATGCAGCGCAATGGCCAGCATAACCAAAGACTGTACCATGGCGACAGTTTGGTGGCCGGTGCTGCTGCTGCTGCTGCCGCCGCCGCTGCTGTCGGCCATACTCGCATCCAGAATGCTGTGGCCCACATGAGCGCGCAAATACTCGGTGCGTCGATGCAGGTTCGCACTTCTTCCGTCTCTGCCCGATGCATAGTGGCTGCCAATAAACTGGACGGCCAGTTGAAGGAATCGAGGATACTGCTGAGAATGATACAATCGACGAGGCACAAGAAACGGATGGGCGCGGTGGAAATAGGTGTAGTAGAGGTCGACTAGGCCGTCGCTGTCTCTGTTTTCGACTCCCGCATCGTCAACAACATCAAGAGGCGGCAAAGGAGACTGGAACGACATATTATCCAGTCCAGCGGCGATAGCAGAAGCTGTTGGTGTGGTTGTCGCTGTTGCCGTCGTCGAAGCTGTTGTCGTGGCTATTGTCGTCGCTCCTGCATCATCCTCCCGTCGCCTTTTACGTCCTCGCCGTGAAGGCGCATAATAGCATGGCCTTCTTGCAGTTGCACATCGTCGACACGCTGGCTGGCCAGCATCACATCGAAGATGTTGGCGGCGGCACTCGAGACAGGCTAAGGACGATGTGCGTGGAGAAGAAACTTGGCTCGACAACTCCATGATGTCGTTCTTGTGATTGGTATGATATCGGGACAAATTAGGATAGAACTACAAGGACTTTTTAGATTTACTCTGTGATACTTTTGAATTATTGAGCAGTACCCGAAGCACCCTACCGAGCCTACCTCCGTGAATATTTCCAGTTACAGTTAGTTCCAGTAGTTCCAGGGCTAAGCATCGATCGCCTGGCGTGCTTTGCACCGTAAATGACACCATTCAGATAACATGGAGAAGTGGGGCCGCCATGGGCGAAAGTCTAGAGAGCGAGTCGAGCGAGTGTAAGACGGCGCTGAAGTCGATGCAGAACCGTAAGAGCCTCACATTTTTATGTATACATTTTATACACTTTTGGTACAATTATCTACATTTTACTCAGTCCTGTTTCTACACTGAGAGTCTTGTATTATCCGTTTCTGGATGGCCCATGGTGGAACCTGTCTATTTCTATGTTGTTTATTGTCTTTTGTTGATCATTCTTGCTCATTATTTTTATATTTTAATCTCTTCACTCCCTCACCTCTGTCTCCCTTCTTGAAACAATTTTGACGTCAAACTCTCTCGGCTTGACAAACCAGGCATTGTGCAAATCCCAGTCCTCGTCCGTCGTCAGCTTTACGTCGTAGCGCCGCAAAAAGCTGGGCACCAGCTTGTACATCTCAAGCAGCGCAATGTGTTTCCCCAGACATGTCCGCGAGCCACCGCCAAAGTGGAACAGCGTGTTAGTCATCTCCTTGATACGGGCCTCCTCCGCGTCCAGATCCGCTTTAGGGTTGACCATCCAGCGCTCGGGACGGAATACCTCAACATCCTCGCCAAAGACATCACGCCGGACATGGATGACCCAAGGATTGCAGCCGACAACGGTGCCTCCAGGCACAAACTGGCCGGCAATCTCGATTCCCTGTGGCGGCGTCAGACGCTCGAGCACAAGACCAATGGCCGGGTGCATGCGAAACGTCTCTTGGATGCAGGCGTGGAGGTAGGGCATCTGCTGTGCCTCGGTGTAGGTGACAATATCCTCGTCCTCGATCGCAGCGCTGTCAATCTCGTCCACCAACCGCTGGTAGCACCGATGGTTCTTGAGCAAGTGGTAGAAAACGGCTGCAAGACTAGCTGCCGTCGTATCTGAGCCAGCCAGAGCAATCGACGTCGTCATCGTAAGCAAGCGGCCGTCGTCAAAGAAGACAGGGTCTGTCTTTTGCGCGCGGCAGAACATGGTCAAAAGATCCATGCTGTCCTTGCCCACGGCCGTATCATCACCACCCTTGGCTCGTCTCTCCTCCATCTCGGCAAACCGCTCGGCCATGCGCGCCCGTGAGAACTTGGCCGTGGCCGACGAGTTGTCGATATAGCCGTACTTGCTCAAAAGTGTGCGCACTGGATTCTTGACAAACAACTTGTCCAGCCACGGCATTTGGCCCACAGGCGCCTGGTAGTCAAAGATGCCCGCGAGCCATGCAATGATGCCGTCAACGTCTTCGCAGCGGTCCACGAAGCCAACACGCCGGCTGTAGGTGATCTCCGTGATGACGTCAAAGGCAAAGTACTGCAGCCACTGGACAAAGTTGCAAGTTGCACCAGTGTCTGTGTACAGCTTCTCCGTCTGTTTGAGAAACACACGCACAGTCTCGTTAACGCGGGGTTCGTACTGCCGAATGGCCGTCATAGAAAAAGCACTGCTGACTGTTCTTCTGAGGCGCATGTGGTAGTCCTGGTCTTGGGTCCCAAAAAGCGACTGCAGGACCACACCACGCGACAGTTGCATCTGCACCGGGTAGAATGCGCTTTTTGTCAGCTTGTTGCTAATGCCGTAGATGTCCCGCACGGCGTCTGGGTGGCTGAAAGACAGCGCATTGGGCCCGACACGGACAACATCGCCGTGTTTGGCGTGCAACACACGAAGATCGTCTTGTGGTTTGCCGCGATAGACGCTCAGAAGCCGCCAGAGGTCTGAGACGGCACCCAACCGCGGGCCGGGATATTTGTTGAGGCCATGGTTGAAGTAGTTTGTTGTGAGAAGGGCGAAGACGGTGGTGATTGTGGCCAGCAAGATGAATGACCAACGAGATGGCAGGTCTACTGAATGAAGCAGATCAGCGCTCAGTAGCGAAGCCATCGTTCTTTGAGAAGGGAAAATGGTCACAGAATTGAATATGAAAAGCCAGGACAGATGTTCAAATCCAACATGAAAACCGAAAATAGAAGGCTCCCGTGTACCAATTCGAAATTCAAAAAATGGACATTGGCCAAGGCCGAAAGGATGGGCTGACGGACATGGCAGTACATACTTCTTCATATCACCACTCTCCAAATCTCCAACTCTCCAAATCGATTTACACAATAGTAAACTTCACCATGTGCATTCACCATGTGGTTGTGGACCATTTTCTGGCAGTTGTTGTCGAACGCAATGGACGCGACGATGGCGCAATCGCAAGGACCCATGATATCGGGTCAAGATGCAGGGGTATTCTTCCTTTTTAGAGTTTTTGGTGAAGGTTCTAACTCTTTTCAGTGTAAAACGACTTCACGCTACGGGCTCCAACATCGGGACATCGGGCTTGGCGCTCTGTGTTGTGGGGTCAATCGGGGTTGTGAGCCCGTAGCGGTGTTTTTGACAGCTCGGGTGCATGGCGAGCAGCCTCGTGTAAGTGTTGAAGGTTGTTGTGTGGTTGTTGACAGGTGATTGAATGTTGATTGAGACTCGGGTGTTGAGAAATGAGAATTCAGGGAAATAACAAAAGACGACATACGTGGCAGACATCATTTGCTCCTGCCTCCACGAACAGTCGTGCGCTCTTGCCTTGATTGTACAAGAGCACGCCTTCCGTCTTATTCGCCGGTACAGCTCGATTGCTCCTTCCCGCTAATGTTTAAGCTTTATTGCACACTATACGGGAGTAAACACAACGAACGACGGCTCGCGCTCAATACTGAGTACAGAATGCATGATCCAACATCACCACCACCAGCAGGGCCAACAGGGCACTCGCTCCGCCGCCGCGTCGCTGTCATTGGCGCCGGCCCGGCCGGAGCAATTGCGACAGACGCCCTCGTCAAGGAGCAGGCATTCGATTTTGTCCGTGTTTTTGAACGAAAAGATGTCCCGGGCGGAACTTGGGTTTATGACCCAACAAGTTTAGCATCACGGCCAACAATCCCCTCAGTCCGGGCTCTCCTCAATGGCACGGCAGACCGCCCTGTCGAGCTACCTGCAGCATTATCCTCCGAGTTTTCAGTTGAGACAGCATACAACGACGCCCTCAATGACCCGTCTCAACGATATACCCACACAGGCGTCCACGATGGTCTTCACAGCAACCTGCCACCTCAGACTATGTCATTTACACAAGAACCGATCCCAGCCGTCATCTCCGAGTATACACGGACCCAGTACGGACCCAATGCGCCGTTCCGGCATCGCGAGGTTATCCGGCGCTGGGTCGAAGGCATATTCGACTCAAGACACCATCGTCCACTTATATCTTTTGGGACATATGTTGAACGTGCCGAGAAAAAGAACTCAGAATGGATCTTGACTCTGAGAAAGGAGACGACACGAGACAACAAAAAAGTCAACAAATGGTGGCAAGAGACGTTCGATGCCGTGGTTGTCGCATCTGGCCACTATTCGCTGCCATATCTTCCACCCATTCCGGGCCTGGCAGAGTACGATACAGCCTTCCCCGGCCGTATTCGGCACAGCAAGCACTATCGGTCAGTCGATGATTTCACAAACAAGCGTACCATTGTCGTCGGTGGCTCGGTATCGGCCTTTGACGCTCTGCACTCAGTCCGAAAGGTGGCACAGCGGCCCGTTATTGCATCTCTGAGACAGCCCCTTCCAGCGTTTGGCTGGCCAGCCTTTACACATCCCCATGTGGACATTCGGCCACAGATTGTGCGGTTCCACCCGGACTCGGGCCGGATCGACTTTGCGGACGGTTCGTCCGTGGAGGATGTTGATATCATTCTTTTTGCCACGGGTTACGACTTTTCTTTTCCCTTTCTGGAAAATGCCGGTGTCCAGATCAAGAACCGCCGTGTCCAGGGCCTTTATCAGCATGTCTTCCATATGGATGATCCCAGCCTGGCATTTATCGGCATGGTTGCCGGTGGCCTGACGTTCCGAGTATTCGAGTGGCAGGCTGTGACTGCAGCGCGTGTTTTTGCTGGTAGGGCCACTCTACCTTCCCTCAACGAGATGCGTCAGTGGGAGACTGATACGATAGCCGCAAAAGACGACGGTGTGCGTTTCTTCAACATCGCACCCGACTTTACTGGCTACTTTAACGGTCTCCGCAGTTTGGCTGGGGAACCAGCACAAAACACAACTGGACGTGTGCTGCCACTCTTTGAACAGAAGTGGGCCGACGCCTTTAACGAGGTCATCTCTATGCGTCTTGCCTGGTGGGAAAGAGAACGACACAAGGCAGAAGCAGAGGAGGTAGAAAAGGCAAAAAGGGCACAGATCAAGACGAAGAGAATCTCCGGAGCACATCGTCCTCTGGAGAATAGAGTGCATCTGTAGGGCGTTAGGATATGTTGTTTACAAAATAAACCATGTACATAAAATCAACGACTTGTCATTCGCCTCTTGCCTAGAATTGTTTAAAAGACAATGAAGGATAGAAATCCATACTTTGTTGACTTGATTTCAATACAGTTATTTTGTGTTTGTGCTACCTGCTCCGCCCTTTGATTCTAGAATATCCTTCAACGTCTTGTAGACGACATCATCCACGTCCACCGTGCCCGCCTTTTGTGCTGATGCCCGTTGAGCTGCTGATCTCTCAAATGGCAGTCGTAGAGGCGGGCTGTCTGCGTCTTTTGACGAACTTGCATGCACACCCTCAACATATGTAGCCACCTGCTTTCGATACTCATCCATTGGTTGAAACTGTGCCGGGTCAATGACAATCACCGTGAAGCCAAACTGCTCGAGGGCTGGTGGGAAGGCTGGTGACCCGCCAGGACTCCGAATAACTGCACTACAGTCGCCAGCCCGGAGCCCTTATAGCCGCCCCAAGGTGCAATGGCGCCGCCACTGAAGACGTCGGACGGGTTTGTTGTTGGCTTGCCCTCGGCGTCAAAGGCCGTACCTTCTGGTAGGGGTGTTCCCAGACGCTGGGCGAGGACAACGTCGGCATGCAGAAGCTGCGAGGTAGCCATGTCGAGAATTATCGGCGTGCTGCCGGGAGTAGCACCCGGGAAGCCGATGCACAGAGGATTTGTCCCATGCACACCCGCTGTTCCGCCGTGTGCAGCCACCCAGGGTGTCGAGTTGGCCGTCACGATGGACACGAGGTCTTCTGCTGCCGCCATTTCGGAATAGTAAGACAGCATGCCAGTTGTCCATGTGTTGTTGGCCGTGACAATGGCAATGCCATTCTGTTTGGCCTTTTCGATGGCCAGGTCGGTCGCACGCTGGCCGACAAGGTAGCCAAAGGCATCCTGGCCGTCAATGTGGGCGAGAACAGCCGTGCTTTTTGTGACCGTCACATCTTCGGCGACCTTTGATATTCTCTTCAAAACTCAAACGGTCGCGAACGGCCAAAAATTCGTGCAAGGCCGGCCGCGTTGTAGCCACGCAGCTCGCTGTCGAGAAGGTGGGCTGTGATCGTGTCTGCAGCAGGCGTGCTGTAGCCCGTGTGGACAAGCACGTCGTGTGCCAGGCAGGTGGCTTCGTCAATGGTGAGCTTCATTTTTTATTTTTGGAGGGGTCTAGATGTCACGAGAGATGTCAAAGAGGTTCATACCAAAAAAAAAATCAACAAATAACAATCAAATTATTGTCGTCATATTACTGCTTTGAGTTGACTGATTGACCCATTCAAGCTCGATCCATCCTCCGGCAATTCATTGCCAGCGTCACATTCGTCACAGTTTGACTTACATCGGAGTCCGAATGCAGTCTTCTAAGATATCCTAGATTCGGGCTTTAAAATCTTCTAATACTGCTTAAAACCTTCCAAATCCCTGCTAATATCGGCTTCTTTAGTGGCGTCGAACCTGCCGTCGATTGCACAATTCACACGCTATCCTGCTTGTGGGACCGCCGAGACATGCCCCGTCGTTGTTTTTGGAGAGTCTTGAGGAGTCTTAGGGGGTCTAGCCTCAGTTGCGTGCTCGAAGCCATTGACAGAGTGGAGACGAGGAACAAACTTCACTTTGAGAGGCTGACTGTCTCTGTTGTCAGTGTTTTCTTTCATTTATTTATATTTTTATTATTTTCTGTATGTGTATATCATGGATCAATGTCAGCCTTGCATTTGATTTCTGACGATCCAAGAATCAACAAAATCAACACGCCAAAAAAAATTCCCCTTTTAAACATGTCTTCCCACACAGACGAAAAGACGGGCGATGTTGCCGCGTCGACCATAGCAACTCCGCCAAACGAGTTCAGCGACGGTTTTACAGACGATGCTGAGAATGAGTTTGACCGCAAGGCTGACCGTAAGCTGGTCAGAAAGCTGGATGTAAGTGACAGAAAATAAAGAGATCAAAAAAAAAACGAGGAGAGAAGAAGAGAAAGCAAAGAGAGGAACAAGAGAGCAATCAAACTTTATCTCTGAGATAAATGCTAACCATATTACAGCTTCACATTATGGTGTACGAATGCTCATATTTGATTTGTTTGCATGGCTAGAATGCGGCATAAACTAACACGTACAGACTGGCCATGTTGATATACATCTTCAGTGTCCTTGATCGGTGAGTAATCAACTTCGAAGACAGTCCGTTTTATTTTGTTGTGCAATCATCGACTAACATCCGCAGTGTCAATATTGGCAATGCCGCGTAAGTCCCGAGTGCACAGGCCGTTATTATTCACAGTGTCCTCCCACCACTAACACGCCAAGCCTTTATGGGTTGAAGACCGACCTGGGCCTCGTTGGCAACCAGTATCAGATTCTCGTGTCGATTCTGTTTGCGACCTACATCAGTGTCGAGATCCCGGCCAACTGGATGGTCAAGCGCATCGGCCCATCCCGCTGGCTGGGCTTCATCACGGCCGGCTGGGGTTTCGTGGCGACGTTCTCTGGTTTTGCCAGAACTTTGGCGGCTTCCTGGCCTGCCGTCTGCTGTTGGGTGCACTTGAGGGCGGCCTGTGGCCCGGCCTGGTCATCTACCTCACCACGTTCTACACCCGCCGCGAGATTGCCCTCCGTATCGCTGTCCTGTTTGCCTGCTCGGCCCTGGCCGGTGCTTGCGGCGGTCTGCTCGCGTTCGGCATCGGCTTTCTCGAGGGCCACAGCGGCTACAGTGGCTGGCGCTGGATCATGATTCTTGAAGGCCTTCCTTGCATCGTGCTCGGCGTGGCCACGTGGTTCGGCCTTGCTGATGAGCCCGGCACGGCCTACTACCTGACATCCGAGGAGCGCACTCGGCTCGTGCGCCGTCTAGATCGCCAGCCCGGTATGACTCAGGCCGCCAAGGAGTTCCACTGGAACGACGCTCTCGAGGCGTTTGCCGACTGGACCGTCTGGGCCTTTTGCTTTGCCCAGTTTGGCGCAGATGTCATGCTTTATGGTGAGTCTCCGCCCCCCGTCTCACTTTTCCTGTTCATCCTTACTGTTCACACGTTTCACCCTATTTCACCCTACTAACAACCCAGCCTTCTCGGCTTACCTTCCCACGATCATCAAAGGCATCAATGCCGACTTCTCGACGCCTGTGATCCAGGTCCTGACCATTCCCTGCTATCTTGTCGGCGCCGCTGCCTACCTGATTGTTGGCCAAGTCTCGGATCGCATCCAGCACCGCGCTCTTTTTGTCATTGTATCGGGTATCGTCACCATTTCCGGCTACGGCATGTTGATTTCCAATGGCGGCGTCTCTGTCCACTACGCCGGCTGCTTCCTAGTTGCTGCCGGCCTCTACATTGTCGTCGGCCTGCCGCTTGCCTGGCTGCCCACTAACGTCCCCCGTTACGGTAAACGTACCACTACGATCGCCATGCAGGCCTGTATCGGTAACAGCGCTGGTATCATGTCCGGCTACGTCTACCCGGCGTCTCAGGGTCCCCGCTACATCAAGGGCCACGCCATCTCGCTGGGTATGGGTGCCTTTGCTGTTGTCACCTACTCTCTCGTCTGGGCGTACTATGTCTACGAGAACAAGCAGCGCAAGGCTGGCAAGAGAGATAGCCGCATTGCTGGTCTAACCGAGGAGGAAGTCCGGGAACTGGGTGACAAAAGTCCGAGATTCATCTTTGCTACGTAAATATGTACGGTATGCATCTTTGTACTCTTAAAGATTGAGAATGGTGTCTGGTATACCAAAGCACTGTGCAACAGAATCTCTTTATTTAATTAATGAATATTACCAGCGCAACTGAACGTCATGTTCACATTAGACAGCATCTAATAATTGCAAATTGTGATTTTTTGTGAATCGATTTGATTTATATCTAGTTTAAAATTGTGTTTGTTGATCAAAATTGGAAAAAAAAAAAAAAAAAAAAAGTGATTAATTTATTTACTCAGCAATATATTTGTTTTGATTTTAAATCAGAATATAGTTTCTCGTGACCCTCTTCGTCGATATTTTCTATACGACAATCTCGTCTTTACCGAATAAATGTTGTCACATTGGTCTATTATATACGGAAGAAAACAAACAAACAAACAAATAAATAAATAACCCCCCCCTCGCCGCCCACCCGCCGGCATGCCTGCTGTCGCCCTCCGGGCGCAGCGTGCCGCCGCGCGAGCCAGAGGCCCAACCGCGCCACTCCCGCCCCGGCGGCTCCTGCGAAAAGAACACGCCCTCCGACGGCTAGCAGCTCCGTGCTAGCCAGCAGCCCTCTCCCCGGACCCCCGACCGCAGCGCTCCACAGCCTGACGGCCTCCGGCAGTCCCCGGCTAAGCGAAACCGCACGGCCGTGGAACTGCTCCCTCCCCCTCCACCCCCCCAGCCCCCCGTGCGATGTCTACTGCCTCCAATGACACTCCCACGACGACAGCACCCCTCACCACCTCTGTCCCCCCCGACGTCGCCGCTATTTGTGGCATCACGGAAGCACACACCAGCACTATTACTGCCGCCCTTTCGACCGTGTACCAAGCTGATCCCTACGCCGGAGCCACCCTCGACGCAGTCCTCCAAAAGCTTTTCTACACCGTCACCTCCCAGGCCCTCCGCCTGACCCTACCGCACCCGGCCAGCCCAAATATATCTGCCCCGGCCGCCGGCCGTACCAACACTAACCCTCCCGCTTCTTACGCGGCGGCGGCGGCGGCCGCTCAAACCACCCCCCTGTCACAACAAACACACACACAACCCGGCAACCGGGGCACCAAGGCAACTAGACCACCTCCACACGACGAGGTCATCCTGCACACCAGCCAAATGACGTCACCGCCCTCCAATGAGGCTATCGTTAAGGCTGTCGCCTCGGCCGCCCGGGACCGCACCGCCGCCACCGCTGTACGCCAGCTCCCAAGCGGGGACCGCGCTGTTATTTTTCCCGGAGGGACAGACCGGTGGTACGTTGCCGATTTATCCTGGGCGGCATACCTCGGCGTTGACGTCACCGTCCATAGCCTAAGAGTCGTCGTACACGGAGTGCCGTTAGACACCCTCCTCCGCCCCGACATTATCTCGGTACTCAACGCCCCATGCCCCGTCATCCAAGCGAGACCTATGGTTCAGAAGAGCAACCCGACGGCGAAGACCGGCAGCCTCTGCCTCACGGTAGCCACCGACGCCGACGCCGCCGCCCTCCTCCGCGACGGAGTAACTATAGATTACGGCTTTTACTTCACTACTCCGTACCGGGAGGACTCACGGCCCCGGATATGCCACCGATGCCAAACATGGGGCCATAGGGCCCGTAACTGTCGAAAACCGCCACGGTGCGCGCACTGCGGGGGCGTATATAATAATTACGACTGTAAAATACCCATAGAGGAGAGGCGTTGCGCCAACTGCCGAGAGTCACACCCGGCTTACTCGCGCTCCTGCCCCTTCTACCGCACACACCTAGCCGAACTCCGGGCCGCCAACAGCTCCAACGGCCGTCCTCCGCCGTCCAGACCGGATCTCTCATCTAAACACGCACCACAACTCCCGCCCCTCTCCCTGAATGATAACTAATGATTATTATATCATGGAATATTCATAAAACTAACCACCTCGCACAGACGGCCCTCCACTATGCGGACTCCCTCGATGCCGAGGTCGTCCTTTTACAAGAAGTTCTTAAAACAAAGAACGGCGACGCCCCCGGGCCGGCCTCCGGTAAATACCATAAGCTATGGGCCGGCGACGGCCGGCTCGCCGGCTACGTGTCTAAGCGGCTCCCACTGTCCTCCTGGCAATACACTGCAGAAAAGGACGCTATTCACATCACTATTCACGGAGACGGAACCCAGCCCCTTCATATCTTCGGTATCTACAGCGAACCATACACCCCCGGCCCGCAGCCATGGAGCTCACCCCTCCCCCGCCTCGCCTCTAGTCCCGGCCCCGGGGCCCGTGGTTATTATGGGAGACGTCAACTTACACCACCCCTCGTGGGACGCCGCAGGGCGGACATCCACCCATTCTAATATACTCCTTAACCTTACAGCTAACTGGGACCTGTCCCTCTTGACGCCAGCTGGCACACCGACCTGGCGACCGCAAGGCGACCGGTCCCACCACCGGCCTTCGACTATTGACCACACGTGGGCCTCAGCCTCCCTTCGGGCAACCCACGCTGAGTTAAACTGGCCCGGCTCCGACCACACGCCGCAGGCCTGCCTTATACCAGTTGCAACGCCACCGGTGCCGGCAGACGGCTTCTGCTGGTCCCGACTAGACCAAGATAAGGCCGCGTCACTCGGTCGAGCTACTCTCCTCCCGACACCGCCACCGCCGGACTCTGTCACCGAACTAGAGCACCAAACTAACGACCTTATCGGCAAGCTCACCGGTATTATGCACGCGTGCGCCCCGGCTAAGTCACCTCCCCGAGGACAGCGTTTTCCCGGATGGGATAAGACTACCGCCACCGCCACCGACACCCTCCGAGCTGCAGAGAAGAGAGTACGGGCCGGAGACCAGTCCGCAGCCACCTATAACGCTGTACGAGACGCACGCCGAGCGCAACGGAGAGCCCTCCGCCAAGCCAACAGGCGCCACTGGCGCGCCGTATTATATAAGGCCTCGGCTAAAGACACGGACCTATGGAGGCTAGAGAAGTGGGCTCGCTCCAAGAGCCACGGCCCTTCCCAACCCCCTCTCCTTCCGCCACTACGACGACCGGACGGCACGCTCGCCACGGACGTTGACGACAAGGCGGAGATCCTCTCCCGCCGCTTCTTCCCGACCCCTAACGCCGTACCACCCCCACCGCCGCCCGCAACGCCGCTCGGCCGCATCTTTATTAGCCAGCACGTCTCCGTAGACGACGTCTCGGCAGCAGTCCACCGCACCTCACCGAGGAAGGCCCCCGGGCCAGACCAAATATCAAACGCACTCCTCCGAGCTTGCGGCGACTCCCTCTTCCCTTGGCTCCGTAATATAGCTACCGCTAGTCTCCGCCTCGGCCACTGGCCGTCCCACTTCAAGGCCTCACGCACGATTATTATCCCAAAACCTGGCAAGACTGCCCCGGAGAGACAGGAAGCAAGAGGTTGGCGCCCTATCGCTCTCCTTAGTACCGCCGGTAAGGCCATCGAGGCTATTGTGGCCCGCCGGCTAGCCGAGACAGCAGAAGAAAACCACCTCCTCCCGGAAGGCCAAATGGGCAACCGGCGCTACCGGTCGACGGAGCTGGCAACCCGCCTCCTCACTGACGCCGTGCGGTGCGCGTGGGCTAACGGCACCACGGCATCTCTCCTTCAACTCGATATCCAGGGCGCCTTCGATAACGTTCACCACGGGTGGCTTATCTACACGTTACACGCCCTCTCCCTCCCGGTCTGGTTAATTAACTGGATAACCAGCTACTTAATAGACCGGACAACAAAGCTCGCCTTCGACGGGAAGGTAGCCCCGGCGCGGCCCGTTACCGCCGGCGTCCCACAGGGGTCCCCGCTATCACCTATCTTATTTATCCTCTTTATAACACCACTCTACCAAGCCCTCCAGCGCCATAATAGAATCATTACCCTCGGGTTCGCAGACGACACTAACCTCCTCGCGAGTGGCCGCACGACAAGCTCCTGCTGCCACCTCTTACGAGAGGCGTGGACTACTATAACGGAGTGGGCGCGGCCGAGAGGCGTTGTATTCGAGCCAGCAAAGAGCGAGCTCCTCCACTTCTCCCGCACCCATATAGCCCCGACGACAACACTCACGCTCGACCGGACCACCGTTCTTGCTCCCCGTCAGTCGGCCCGCTTCCTCGGTATCTGGCTCGATAGGAAGCTCCTCTTTTCGGAGCACCTCCGACAAATAAGATGCCGTCTCACTACGCAAAGTCACGCCCTTACGAGACTAACCGGGAAGACGTGGGGCTGTACACTCCCGTGGGCCCGTACGATTTACACGGCAGTACTCCGGAGCACAGTAGCCTACGGCGCGAGCGTCTTCCTCCCGGAGACGGGTAACCGCCGGCTAACGACCTCTCTCGAATCGATCTTCCATAACTACCTCCGTGTCGTCCTCGGGGCCTACCGATCTACACCTATCTACCTCCTCCACTCCGAAGCAGGTATACCGCCGCTGATCTCTATCTAACCTACCGCCGCGTTGTCTTCTTATCCCGGCCAGACTACCAAGCGAAAGCCCAAGCTACCCGGGGCGTAGTCCACCGCCCCCGGCCGTTCACTAATTACTACGCACCTATCCTCGCTCCGCCCCCGCCACCTGCCCCCGGAGAGACGGACTGGGCGACCGTTACCGACCGTTGGAAGGCTCGCTGGCAGCAAGACGCCAGCAATAGCCGCTCCGCCAGATCACTCGCGGCACGGACGCCATGCTGGACCTCACGGGCGGTACGGCGTCGCCACCAGCACCTTACAAAGGCTGAAAGTAGCCTCCTCACACAGATCCGTACCGGCCACATCGGCCTACGCGCCTACCTCTTCCGGCGCCAGGCCACGGACTCTCCCACGTGCCAGTGCGGCGTAGAGGAGGAGACCGTAAGGCACGTCCTTCTATCTTGCACAGCGGCACCACCACGGCCACCGGACTGGCCGCAAACACCCGAAGACTTAGACCACCGGCTACGGGGCGGCCTCACGGCCAGACCACTCCTCCGCTGGCTTATCCGGAGCGGCAGGCTCCCGGAGTACAGCCTGGCGAGGGAGCTCGAACGGTCGCCGACTCCGGCCTAGAGCTCCTTACACTCTCCACGATATCTATTTTCCTTATTTATCCTGTCTTTATCTGTTCTGTTTTATTTTGTCTATTTATCTTGTTTTGTTTTGACTTCCTTGGTGGCCACCAGAGCTCACCGCACGCAACTGTAACTAGAAAGACTACACACTTAGATCTGTGACAGTTTTTTCCCCAGAGGGTTCTGTCTAGCTAGTCGCCAATAGCCAGGAGTGGCTGAGAAAGGCGGATAATAATAATAATAATAATAATAATCTCGTCTTTACCAGGCTCATTCGTCATCATAGTTTGAGCCTGGACATCCACGCATATGGAGTGTATGATGCGCACTGAGGGATCCTGTCGATGCAAACCACGATCAACCACACCATGGTTCTCTGCTTATCCCGTTTTCACGTTACGAGATAATCCACACAAACGGAACGCATTGCATGGATTTTGTATGCTATGCTAGTAGGCTACCGATTCACCAGGTAAGATTCACCAAATACGGCACCCTTTTTGCCTCGTTTCGTTGTGCGCTATACTCGTACCTATCAAGCCCTCTTTATCCGCCAGAGGCCGATCCTCAAAGCTTTTCAAGTTTTCACTTCAATGCCGTGTACAGCTCCGCCTCTCGGATCTATTTTGTTATTACCCTTTGGCCGTGCGTATTTTGTGTACTTTGCTTTTCTTGTCTTTGAAGATCCGAGTTTGTCGCTCACAGAAGTCCGGGCGCATGTTGACAGCCATCACTGGCAGCCTCGCCGATCCGACAGTAAGGCTAAAGTGGTGTGAGGTTCAACCTGCTTTTTCTGGCATCCTTTTGGTATCTTACCGACCACACACTGCCTTGTCCTTTTCAGCTCCCGGAAGGCTTATTTTGTGGCTGCTGCCTTCCTATACTGTGTACGCCGTACACACTTCGGTAGGCGAATAGCCAGCGCCATCGGACCATTCGGTGGTGTACACAACACGACCTGCCCTTTCTGGATGCCTTGGAACCTAGCAAGCGTGACCAGTGCCGATGGCGATCTGGGGAGGGAGGCGCAGTCTGGGGTTTTGGCTGGAAGCTGTTAGGCTGTACGTAGGCTCGAAAGGCTGCGGCTGTCGAGGCCGTTTACGATGCGATTCTGTCGGTCTGTGAACTGTGCGTTTTAGTTTGGTCAATTGGGGGTGTTTTTTTTTTCTTCTCTTTCTTTTCCTTTTTTCTTTTCTTGTTTGACAATGGCCTGTCATTGTTTATCGTCTTTGTTTCCTTCCCCTTTTTCTTTGCTTTTTCTTTGCTTTTTCTTCCCCTTCTTTGCCTTTTAGCCCTGCATGATACATGCACAAGTGTGTTTGCAAACCAGCTAACAGCCAGCAGTAAGTTTGAGCCAGTAAGCCAGTGGGCCACTATTCGCGGACTGCGTCTTGAATCTAGCCAGGTCTGGGTCGGTCTCGTGCTTGGCCAGCCCCGGCCTGGCCGTTATGTCCTGGGCGTTGTCTTCTGCCCCAATTTTCGCCTCCTCCTGACACCAGCGATAGCGGACTGGTAGTAGTATGCCGTAGGGCGGGAGCTACAGTACTCGTGCTATTCTGCGCAAAAGGAAGAATGAAAGAATGAAAGAACAAAAACAGGAGACGGGACCGGCAGCCAAGGAAGCCGCCAGAAGACCAAAAGTCACAAAACGCCCGGCACAGCCTCGAGAGGCGACTCTTTTTTGTTCACCGAGATCGCAACCAGCCAGCGGCCCAAAAGATGAGACGGGGTCAACAGACACGGTGCTTGCTTCAATACGGCTCGAACGACCACGGAGAAAAAAACCAGGAGTTATGAACGTTGACCTGCGACGTCCGAGTAGAAAAAGGAAAGGAAATGCAAAGAAAAGAATGGTGAGTGAAAAGAAAAGGCTCGAGATGCAAAAAGTGGAGCTGTATTCGAGAGTGGAGAACCCGTTCGCGTTTGGACCCTTGAATTAGCGGTCGACGGTCTCTCCTGCCAAAATGCTGTTGGCCGTTCCTTATAGGATACCACCTTACTCCGTAGAACTTCACGACACGTGACTGAGACTTTGATGCCGACGATGATGTTTGGGGAAGTCAAATGTAGCTTGTTTTCGACCGGAAGCGAGCAGTATCAATTGATAGAACATCCTGAAAGCCCTGGCTGGGATCGGATGGCATCTTACTGTACCTGGACAGCGCCCAGTACCGGAGGGCCTTTTTGGCTGGGACGAGACTGTGCCCGCTTCGGATCCGAATATATGCTTTTCCGAGCCCTTGAGCGGGCTGTACGTCGTACTCAGTATTCAATTGTATCTTGAAAAGCAATATTCCAAAAAAAAGAGAAACACACACACACAGACACCCGCCACTCTTTATTGAGTTCTCGAATTGAAATGTCGACTCTCCAGCCATTCTGGAGGTGGCTCGTTGATTCGTCTACAGCGCCCCACTCTCGTTTTTGGCTGCGAAAACCCCCCTTTTCTGTATCCGAGCCTGCCCCCTCTTGTCCCCTCTTTTCTCTGGACCTTTTTTGGCTGCGGTGTGCTGTGGGTTCTGGCCTGGAAAGGTTGGGAAGGGGCGCCTGGCTACTTGCTGCTTCCTGCTTGCTTGCTGCATCCTGCTGCGAGGAAGGTGCAGTGCAGGTGCATTACAGTTGTGACACGAAAGAGGGAGGTGCGCCGGAGCTCTTGAATGGCTGGCACACCATTTTTTTGCGTCTGTGTTCTGGACCCAGGGCCTGTAAGATATTGTATGCACAATAGGCCGGTCGGCGTCTGTGTGTATTCGTACGCGTGTGACACGTCTGCTCCGCGGGTGTGTACGAGGATGGCTTTTGCTTCTTGTGTTTTGGCCTTTCGCTTCTGCCTCTTCTCGTTTGCTCTGTTCTCGACACTCACCTTGATCTTTTCGAATGCTCCTTCCATTGTCTCCTTTCCTCGTTCTTTCCCTGAACAACCACCTAAACGCCAGCAGGCCCGCTTTTTACACGCCTCCAGTAAAAACAAAGGCACAAAAAAAGGAAGCCCCACCCGGCGGCGCTCTTTCCCAATTGTCGTCAAAACCGCTCGTCGACATGGGCCAGATATCGAACTCGTACAATAAAAACGGGGAAGGTGCAGATGGGATGGACAAACTTTGGAGGGAGAAGGAGCAAGGAAGCAACGGAGCACAGGCAAGTCCATTGCCCATTGCCAATTTCAGTATTGTCTACTTTACAGATACGATTGGCAGGCTGATTGTCGTATCGTAAACATGGTATCAAAGTCGACAACATACTTGAATGCGTAAATGCGGATATGCGCAAATGGACAAATGCGTCCCCATAACCCGTAAATTAAACACAGCTGCGATAACCACGTAAACAACAGGGGCGAAAGGATATGTACTGAGTATTACAATACATATACAAATAAACTCTGCATACTTTTTATCGTCACAGAAGACGTGAAAACAGGTTTCCGGGCCTCAGATAGGGCCTGAATGTGGTCTCTGCCGTGCTGAGCTCGCCCCGCGGTTGATTGCTTTGCTGCGCTCTGACGACTGGGTGACTGACGACGACTGAGACGACGAGGCATGAATCAAGTTCTTTATGTTTGGGGTTTAATCCATTTTATCGATTTTATCGTGTGTCGTCTGCCCTGTCCGACGTCCCAGTCGTCCCTTCCTTTTCTGTCTTCCTTCCCGCATTTTGCTGTGCCCCTTGCTACTGCCCCCATCTTTTTTCGTTCTTTCCTCGCACAATGCAAAATGCTTCTCACTTTTCAGATACGACGTGCGACGTAACTCGCCCGCAATGAGCAGCTGCTTGCTCAAAATAAGATGTGCTGCAGCGCACAAGCCAACCAACGACCTCCGCGGACAGGACTCGAATTGCTGTCCCCTGTCGGAGCCTGTTGCTTGTCCTCGTCGTGATTGATGAATCTCCCTGTGTTCCAAGATTGACTTGATTAACTTGATTGCCTCGATCTGCTTGCAAGTTGCCTTGCATCGCTCTTTCCCAATTCAAGTCTTTCAAGGACAGTTCAAAGAAAGAGCATCTCGCCCTCTCCTTCCTTCGTATGAGTATCACTGTGGTCAACCCAACTCGCTCCTTCCCTGCTCGTCTCTGGCATTCTCGCAGCGGTCGACCTCGGGACAACAGTTTGGGGAATGCGGATCTGCTCCTGCTCTGCTGACCGCCTATTCGCTAGGCGCTATTTACTGTGCTGTCTGGGGGCGCTTTTGTTGCTGCAGCGTCTCCTCACCTGTCGACGGCCGTTTTGCAATTTGGCGCCTTTTTGGTCTTTTTGGCGCTCTTTGTCCTGCAGCCCAGCGCCCTTTTTTCCCCTCTGAGCTGTTCGTACACAGTAGTTTTCCCCTTGGGCCCTTATCCACTTTGGTAATAGGACCAGTAAAAAAAACGGTCGTGCCTCGACCGCCGCCCACCGCCCAGCCCACCAAACCATCAAAAACCTCCACTACGACGTACCCCGGGCGTCCACTCCGTACAGTAGCCTCCTCAGTAGCCCAGGCCCCAGTTGCTCTGGTGGCCAGCCCCCAACCGCCCATCGCTACTGCCGCATTTTCGTCCCTTCCCCTTTCCCTGGCTGCCCTGGCCGCCAGTCCCTGCCGCTGTGGCTCGCCTGCTGGGCCGCACCTCCCCCTTTCGTCTTTTCCCTTTCCCACCGCCTGCCTCGCTCATTTCCCTCCAATTTCCTTCACCCTTTGCCTTTCTCTGCCCCATAGCACATTCCTTCCCCCTTCTTTCCTTCTCTTCTCTCCTCCCCTTTCGGCCTTTCTTCTCCTTCCCTTTCCTTTCCTTTCTCGATTCTTGGTTCTCGATCTTGCTCTCCCTCTCTCTTTTCTTCCTTTTCTCTCTTTCCTCCCTTCCCTCCTCTCGTCCTCTCCGTCGTCGGCTCCTTCCTTCTGCACCCAACGGAAACTCGCTGCTGCCTCCGACGCAGCTGCGAAGCTGCTCTTCCTCCTTTTCTCCCCAACCGAAATCGGACCGACTTCGAACCCGACATCGTCGACGCCGCCTTTTCCACCACCACGACCCTGAGACCGAAAATAAGCATCCATTTCCCGGCAAATCCCTTTTATCGCTGGCACCCACTACACCCGGGGCCATTGTCGTCGCTTCTCGCACCCGTGCGGCCGCCCATCCTTATCCATCCTCCTCCCGCCTTAACGTTCTCGCCGGCGAGCTGTTGACAGCCGCTTTCTCTTTTCTCGCCCTCCACATCCGTCGCCATGGCCTCCTCCTCGTCCAACGTCGTCGGCGTTGCACTACCGCGTCGGCAAGAAGATTGGCGAGGGCTCGTTTGGTGTCATTTTCGAGGCACAACTTGCTGAACAACCAACAGGTCGCCATCAAGTTTGTACGTGAATTGAGAATGCCTCTCCGAAATGCCACAGTCACAGAATGCCATGTGACTCTTGCTTTTGAGCTGTCCCAACATATTCTAACACAACGCAGGAACCCCGGAAGAGCGATGCTCCTCAGCTACGAGATGAGTACCGGACTTACAAGATCCTCGTCGGTTGCCGTAAGTTTTTTTTTTTTTTTTAACTCTTCCTCCGCGCCGACACAAACCGAACGCCGTTGCGCACTTTATCTCGCCTTCTACCGTCCATTGTCTCACCATCGTGTCTTTCTCTCTAGCCGGTATCCCGAACGTGTACTACTTTGGCCAGGAAGGCCTGCACAACATCCTGGTTATCGACCTTCTCGGCCCCTCACTAGAGGACCTGTTTGACCACTGCAACCGCCGGTTCAGTATCAAGACCGTGGTCATGGTCGCCAAGCAAATGGTAGGTCCTCTCAGAGCCCCCCTCTGCTCTATCCTATACATCCATCCACCCAGCATGCCCTCTCTAACATCCATTGAATAGCTGTCTCGCGTCCAAACAATCCACGAGAAGAACCTGATCTACCGTGATATCAAGCCCGACAACTTCCTTATCGGCCGGCCGGGCACTAAGGCTGCTAATGTCATTCACGTCGTCGACTTCGGCATGGCCAAGCAGTACCGCGACCCCAAGACCAAGCAGCACATCCCCTACCGCGAGCGAAAGTCGCTGTCCGGCACTGCCCGGTACATGAGCATCAACACCCATCTGGGTCGCGAGCAGTCGCGCCGTGATGATCTCGAGGCCCTCGGCCACGTCTTCATGTACTTCCTGCGTGGCGGTCTGCCATGGCAGGGTCTCAAGGCTGCCACCAACAAGCAAAAGTACGAGAAGATTGGCGAGAAGAAGCAGACCACCGTCATCAAGGAGCTGTGCGAAGGCTTCCCCATCCAGTTCGAGAAGTACTTGACCTACGTTCGCAACCTGGGCTTCGAGGACACCCCCGACTACGACTACCTGCGTGACCTCTTCACCCAGGCCCTCAAGGAGACCGGCGGTGTCGAGGACGGCGAGTACGACTGGCTCAAGATCGGCAAGGACTCGTCCAAGAAGACCGATTGGGACCGCCTGCACAACCCTAACCAGCGCCCAGGCCCCTCCAACATGGAACTGCATGCCAACTCTCGCGGTGGCACCGGCACCCCGCACGCCAGCGACCCCCGTGCCCGCCTGACGGTCGACCGTTTAAACGCCGCCCAGCCCCCGCCTCCTTCGCCGATCAAGCAGAACCCCAGGAAAGATCGGCAAAACGCCCCCGTCGCCGCAATGGGCGGGAGGGGCGGCGGAGCCGGGGGTCTTCGGGACATGGCGACGCCGACGGGTTCTACGCAGGCTCAGTTCCAGAACAGCTCCCAGAACCTGCCTCGCCCCATGCATAGCCAGCATGGCGGCATGCAGGCACAGCAACAGCAACAGGCTGCTGCTGCTCGTGGTGCCGAGCCCCAGCCGTCTGGCTTCTCCAAGTTCATGAAGTCCTTCTGCTGCTGCTAGACAAAATTGCCCCATTAGTCTGTTGTCTTTCGTTCCCATCATCTTCCATCTTTCATCCTGCCTTCCCCTTCTCTCCTTTTAGCGATAGACAGACCTACCGACGACGATCTCGTGGTATTGCATAGCCCATCCCTGCCAGACAGTGATGCCGGTCCTCTCAACACCTAGAATGGGTCTTTTTATATCTTCCGCTCACAAGAAGCTCTACCTGTTTTCTTGTCCTCTCTTCTATCTGCCCACTTTTTTCTCCTTGCCTACTTCTTCTTTTTTCAAAAAGTAGAGACATTTCGTTTTCGTCCTTTTGCTTTCTAACGTCTGCGCACCCCCTTCGCGACTAGCGACGACGAAGGAGGCTGTGTGCGTGCGACCAGCGACGAAGCGAGCATAAGCGAAATCGAAAACCGAAAACCCGAAATCAAGCATTCGACCGACCGAACCGGACCTCTTCTAACAACCAACAACAAACACGATGCTCATTCGTGGAGCAGAACGTCGAAACCGGAATCAAACGGAAGGAGAGAAAATGGCACTGGGGAAATGCGTTGTACATCGTGCGTCGAAGTGCATGATAGTTGTTTGATTTGTTTATTTCTTACTATAATGACGAGCTCAGGATCAGTTTCTGTTTTATTTCTTTTAGTCTTTTTTACTCTCTCTCTCCCTCTTCCACTTCCTCCTCCTCATTTCCTCTTTCGTTGTCGTGTCGATTGCGTAGCACGGCGCCAGGGTATTTAATATGTTTTTCTTTTCCACTTGCTGTCTGTCTTTGTTCTTTACTTTACAATTTCTCCCTTCTGCGCGTCTCCGTTCATTGCCATCTGTGTCTTTCTTGTTTGCTATTTCCTTTCAACTCTCTCTACCTTTCTCTCAATCTCTCGTCTTCCTCTCTCTGTCTCCCATACATACATACACTCGCTCTCACATCTCCCTTCTCTGTCGAGGGGATTTTTTCTTTTTTGCATTGGGTCTGGCTTTTCTCTTGTTCGTTCATTCACTTTCATTTTTACTGTCGCATTTATTAATTAGTCTGCGGAGGAAAAAGGGGAGTTTGCGTTTCTCATTTCTTGTTTTCTTCTTTTTCGCTTCAACTTTTTGTGTGTCTCACTCTTCTCTTTTTTCATCTTTTGGGAAAGCGAAACGGTAACCAATAGCCGGAACGAAAAATAAAAAAAATTACATAGAATCTCTTCTTTTGTCTTTTGTGATTGCTGTTGATAAGTGCTCATACTGAGGTGTTTTGTTTCGTCCCAATTTCTCGCCCAAAGCAATTAAGCCAGCCTTTTGTGGTTCGTAAAATAAATTTTCAATGTACGATAAATTCGAGAGCCGGATATGCCTTATCACAATTATAACGAGTGACATAGAACAACGATGTATGGATATATATAATGGAAAACGCCATGCTCGGTGTGTCGATTAAAAGATAAAATATTTGGTAAAATGATTAAAAAAATGAGACCTTTGAAACATGACAAGAGAAAAATGGACCACAAAAGATGTAAGAAACCCGACAAAACCGAGAACCCGAGAATAGAGAAAGAAGAAGCAGTTCGTGTGTAAGAAAGTCGTTCGTTTCCAGCCCGGTCTGGCCCTGTCCCAGTCCCATTCCCAGTCTTTTTTATATGCATCTTCCCCTCCTTGTCTCTGCTGTCCACCGCTTCTATCGTAACACAGCCAGCGCCCTTTTTCGATTTTGCTTCGTTTTTTGTGGATGTAGATGGATGTTGTTGCAGCAGGCTGTAGGTGCCTACTCTCTTTTTTTCCAGTGGATGATACAATGTTCATGCATACTGCCGAACCCTGCTCGCCCACACTCGTGAACACGTTTGTGTACACACCAAACCCCTTTATGTCAGCTTCTGCTTGATGAAGAAGGACCGCAGGTGCGACAGCTGCCAGGCACAAGTGACGCCCAGAACGACAAGTTGAATCAGGATCCAGCGGACAACGCGGGCATTGGTGGATTCGGACTGGTCGCGGAAATCGGCCTCGCGCTCACGCTGGAAGACCTGCTCGCGGCGGATGTCGCTCAGGCGGTTGTTGAGGTCGCGCACGCGGCTCTCAAGGTCCTCAAGCTTGTTCTTGTCGGTGCTCTCCAGCTTGCTAGACTCGCCAATAGCCAAGTCGAGCCCAGCTTAATGCCGACGTGGCCCTTGTGGCCCTCGTGGCCCGTCGCCGACTGCCAGCCCGGGCGGCCGCTGTTGGACGTGGGCGTGAAGCAGATCTTGTGCTCACCAGCCTCAGCGGACGTGAAGGTGAACTTGCCGTTAGCAGAGCCACGCTGCGACACACGCGGTGGTCGTTATCAAAGGTCTCCTGGAGAAGGGGAAAGAGATGATGGTTAGCTGGGTGTTTGTTTGCACGCGGTAACATGCCAGGACAGCGCCCCGAAAATACACCCCGAGTATACTCACATCAACGGAAATGTAGATGCTGATGCCATCGTGCTTGGACCAGGTCTGGACGTGGTCGTCCCACTCCTCGGCATTGTAGTGGCCGACGACGAGCGTGTCCTTGGGCAGCTCCTCGAAGAAGCACTTGGGCTTAGAGGCGTCAATGTACAGGTGCAGCGCGCTGGCAGCGCCGACCATGCTCAATAAGGGCAAGAAAGACTTCATTGTGATGTGTGGATGGGAGGATCGAGGAGTCGAGAATTGAGAAGTCGAGAAATCGATAAATCGAGGGATATGATGTCGCGTGGACGATTAAGGAGAAGGTCGTCGAGATCGTCGAGATCGTGTCGTCGTGGGAATAGTCGGCTGGAGGAGAATGAATCTGTCAAATCCAATTGCAAACTCAAATGCCGTCGCAGATCGCAGTGCCGGAGGAAGATGCAGATGCAGAGTGTCGTGGTGCTTTTTTGGTCTTGATTTCGTTCCTCCTGTTTTTTGGGGCCAGAAGCTCTCCAGTTTCCCCTTCCCAGGTGTCCTCCTTTCCAAAAGCTGCCACGTCGAAGAATAAAGGGGGTCTTTCCTCCCTGTAGCGTGATCACGTGTCAGCTTTAGGACTGCTCAGGGCGTTCCAGGGCGTTCAGGAGGAGAAGGAGCGCGACTGCCCGTTACGCGCGACTGATTGGGTGGGGCCAAATGGCCCTAGAGCTGCACTCCTGAAAAAGCCAGAAGCTGTGGTCGCTCTTTCTGGCTAGGCCGGACTGTTAGTAATATAGTCACGTGTAGCCACTCTCACAGTCAGAGCCAGCGGCTTCCACGGTCATCGCAAACGCGCTTTAGCGACGCTTGACACTGAACGAAAAAAAGTCAAAAATCATCAAAAATCATCAAGCGACGACAACCAACGCACGGCATCTCCATCGACGGCCATCACCCGCCACCACCCACACCATCGTTATCCCCGCAGACAGTGATCCGATATGAGCGCCATAGACGCGTAAAGCGATCCGACGACATATTTCTTGATACATACGGCGACGTCCTTCCCCGCGCCGGAAGGGCGACCTTTTATTTTGGATTTCGATTGAAACAAACCTATCCATCATCTCTAAACTCCCCGACGATACCCCCTTCCCACGATGGCTACATCACTCGATGCACGCGATGTTCTTAACCTACCACAGGACGGCGCCGGGGCCGGCCCGCGGCCTGCTAAGAAGCAGCGGACGGGCGGCCACGCGTTGGGCGCAGCCGCAAACCGCAACTTGAAGGGTCTTGCGCGCGAAGTGCAGAGCCTGGGCGGCGAGAGCCCGATATCCATCGTACCACAGCTGGCCAACATCAAGAAGCGGCGGCTTGCTAACCGCAAGCCCGCGGCGCGCTGGGAGCTAAAGCCATTCACGAACTCGGCACGCGACGACAAAACTCTTGTGCTGCACCATTGGCGGAGGAAGGCTCCTGGTGGTGACGCTGCAGCATCAGGGTCAGGACAGACTGGGGAGGCATCTGGAGAAGGAACGGAAACAGACGACCAGAAGCCGCCACAAGACGGGCAAGAACAGCCGATGGACGACTCGGCATTCGCCAAATACAACGTCCGCGTCACCGTCCCTCAATACAGCGACGACCAATACACAGCGAATCTGCAGCACCAGGACTGGACCAAGGAGGAAACCGACTACCTGATGGAGGTGGTCAAAGATTTTGACCTCCGCTGGCCGCTGATCTGGGACCGCTACGACTACAAGCCATCCGACGGATCTGCATCATCACCGGCCGCAGACTCGACAGCCGTTGTGCCAGCATCCAACCCACCAGACGGTTTTTCTCGCACAATGGAAGACCTTAAATCACGGTACTACGAGATCGCAGCCAAGATGATGGCTGTCCAGAAGCCGGCGCAGTACATGACACAGTCCGAGTATAATCTACACGGCATCATGGCCAACTTCAACCCGGAAAAGGAACGACAGCGCAAGGCCTTTGTATCTAACGCACTCATGCGGTCGCGCGAGGAAGTGCGCGAGGAGGAGGCACTGCTATTCGAGGTCCGTCGCATTATGGACCGCACGGAACGCACAAACGACGAGCGCCGCGAACTGTACCACCGCCTCGACTTCCCTATTGCCGAGCAAGATATCAGCAGCTTCAAGACAAGCGCCGGCCTGCAGACACTTCTCCAGAATCTCATGTACAGTAATGAGAAGTCCAAGAAGCGCAAGAGTCTGGCAGCAGGTGAGGGATCGGGCGCGCCTGGCTCCAGCGGTGCTGTGGGTGCCCCAGGCGCTGCTGGCGCGGACGCTGGTAGCCGGCGCGATAGCATCGCGGCATCCGGTGCTGCTAGTGGCGCGAATCGCCGCGAGTCGGTCAACCCCAAGGAGGACAAGGCTGCCGCTGCTGCTGAAGCGGCTGCCGCAACCCCTACCGCAGCCGCTGCGTCATCTGCGGCTGCAGCAACGGCCACGGCACCTGCTACGCCTGTCGCGGTAACGCCTACAACTGGCGGCAAGAACAACAAGAAGGGCGCGCCACAGATGGAGCGCCGTAAGCTCACCGATCAAGAACAGGACGTGTACGGTGTGACACACCATGACCGCCTGGGCTCGGGTCCGACGTTCCGCTACGAAAAGATCAACAAGCTGTTCACGCACAAGAGCGGCCAACAGCAGCTCCGCATCAGCAACATCCTTAACGAGCTGGAGATGGCTCCACGACTGTTTATGCCGACCGCGGCCGTCACGGCCGAGTTTGAGCACCTGGTCAACTCGGTCGTGCAGCTTGTGGACCTGCGCAAGGTCAGCGACAAGCTGGACGGCGAGATCAAAATTGAGGAGCAGAAGAAGGCCGAGCGCAACCGGGCGAAGGGCATCGTGCCTGGCCAGACGGACGGCGCTGCTGATGGCGGCGCTGGCGACGACAAGAAGGCAGATGCCAAGACGGCCGAGGGCAGTGCCGATGCCGACAAGAAGAAGGACGCAAAGGAGGGCGAGGAGGACAAGAAGGCCAAGGGTGCCGATAAGGCCGATGGCGAGGCGGCCGGCGAGTCAGCAGACAAAGAAGGCAAGGGCGAGGAAGAGAACGCCGAAAAGAAGACTACCGAGCTCATCCCAACCAAGGAGGAGGACGGCAGCGGTGATGTCCCTGAGACTCGGACTACGCGGTCAGGCTCGCGGCCAGGGAGCAGCAGCAACAATAACGCAGGCACGGCGCACAAGCGCAGTGCCAGTGTTCTCAGCGTGGCCAGCGACAAGAGCTCGAAGCGGCAAAAGAAGTAATCTAGTCAAGCTTCCACAACGTCGTTCTTTGTGTACTTCTTACTACCCTTGCATACCCTTTTACACCCTTGTATACTACACTATCACCAATATTTTAATTCAAACAATATACCACTTTTGGAACTTGGAAACAAAGAGCACACGGTGTAAAGAATGCCAAGCTCAGCATGACGAGGCCGAGGCAAAAATGGTGACTATTGAAACTTGAGATTAAAACGGCCCCGAAACAAGAGTTGAGAGCATCACCGTCGTCTTCATCACCAATAGATGTTGCCGGCCTAAGACAAACCGGAACGTTGACGTCCAAATGTTGTCCGGGATAGAGAAGGCTGCCTCAGAGCCTCGTCGCTGTCGACCAAACAAATCATAGCAGTCATCACACATTTCAGACTCTCTCTATCCACGTCATCTCTAACAATAGACAGCCGGCCTATTTTTATGGCCGAGGCCACCTTCAAAGACCATATGCGAGATCGAGGCCTCCTATTTTTTACGTTTGCCTCTTTTCTCCTTTCCCTTTTCTTTTAACGATTTAAGACCAATATCAAATCTCGGTAGGATGTGCCGGTGCTATTTTTTCCCTTCTTTCTTGAGTGCTCTTCTTTTAGTTTTCTTCCTTATATGCAGGTCTACTCGGAAGGTTTAACGTCATTCCTACTTTTAAAATAGAAACAATAAGGTTGAAGGGTCTGAGATGGCCATGGTGATGGCCAGGGTCCATCTCATAATGGAGGGCGTGGAAAGATAGTGAAGGAAGGCAGATGGAGACGATGGACTTCTTCATCACTTCCTTTAATTCTAAATAAAGAAGCGGGAGTATCCTTTTTGGTGATCTCCAAGCGAGATGGACTGGGCCACCGACGGCAAGACCAGAAACCAGAAAAAGGGCAGAGCGGGCTTGCAGGGGAGCATGCGGAGGGAAGGAACGTCATTTTTTTCTTTGACATTGGTCTCTACTATGGGCCCAACTATTTTTGGGATACTGCCAGCTGCTAACGGTGCAAGATTTCTCCTGGTTCGGATATTCGGTGTGGTTTCCTCGGCGGCAACTGTATGCACGAGGTGAATGGCCCCGGCCCATATTGACCAATGCACGATCAAGAAAAAGAAAAGGGCGTGTACTCCGCACGAAGTAAACAAGAGTCAACTAAAAGAACCGCCCACATGGGGTGCGCCTGCCACTTGTAATTGCAAAAAATAGAATAAGGTTTTCTCATACAAAGACAGATTCATATGGAGAAGGAACGATGCAGGGCAGGCCCGAGTGGAAGAGTAAGGGGGGTGTAAACAAGAGAATGGAAAGATGGAAAGAGCGATGATATAGTTGACACCGTTTGTTTACTTGAATCTTCTCCGTCTAATTTCTGCATTTATGTCTGTTTTTGCACATTTTATGACTGCCGATAGATTGTGCACTCTGTCCGGGATGCCATCGTGGCGGCCATGTGTCTGTTAACTTGATCGTTATGTTTAGCAATGCGAGCTTGCTGCCCGACCTGATGCTTGATAGAAGTCTATTATCTTTTGCTTTCGGTGAGAACTCGCAAAGGAGCCGAAGATTGCAGAAGAGCTATAAAAAGGACAAGATGATACAGCAAACAGCAATTATAGTCTATACCGTTAGAGCCTCATTACACGCCTACCCAGTTCCAACATTGCGCGTCGTTGTATTAAGCTCGCCGAATCGAGTGTCACTTTTGCCGCCCGCGCGTAAGTATATATAAGTATTTGTAAATATATATAAATATATATAAATAGAGGTAGCCAGGAGATATCACAAAGATATCACACAGGACGTGCGCTATAGACACGTGCAATGGCTCCGAGGGCATGTACGACGTATTGCTCCACGGACGTATTAAGGCCTGGGGCTTTGAGTTACACATACGATCTTGGGTAGAAGGCTCCCATGGGCCAATTGTTGATGGTAGAGAGAGAAGGCGATATGCACATCACCGAGTGTGATAGTTGACGTGTGGGTATTAACAAGAATGGTGGGGCTTGCGGTACGTCAACGCGATGGGCCAGGTGTATCGGATCTTGCCAGTTCAATTTTCTATCATCGTTTGCTGATATCATTGCGGCAAACCAATAGTAATCTCACATTAGGCCGTATTGCCACTGACAATTACGATGATCCGCTCCATTCAAACAAGTTTCATTTTAGCATCGCGATATGCAGTTTAGGAGAGTAGCTTTAAGAGTAGCTTTTCTCATGTACACCTGTATGATACCCGCCGATGCCCCTTTTTCGCAGATGTAGGTGCATTATCACCGAGCGTAGCGCAGCCCTATGTTTATTTTTAACTTGCATCACCGAATGTGGGCGAGGGCTAGTTCGACGTGCGATGACCAGAGATCCAAAGGGGCGTGTAAATAATATTTAACTCGTAGACAGGCCGATATTCCAGAAACGTTCGAAATAATCAAACATAGCAAAGCAGACGGGGATCCATCCACACTTCGGCAGACGAAGAGGTAAAAATAGGACCTTGCCCCATGGGTGCGGCGGTTAACCGATGCCACGGCGAGCCAGACCGTCGGCAGCAGTGGGCCTTATTGCTCTACTGAGTCAAGGGAAGGAGGGAACATAAGAGAAGATGGGGAATGGTGATAGAAGACAAGCTGGCTGTGGCAGCGTGACGCTGGAGACGACCGCCGGTACCTGCATATGTGATGACGATGGGTCTGGCGTCTGTGTTGGGTTAAGTCGCTGGCCGCAATAACATTCGTTCATTAACATAGTGTGCTCCATTTCCAGAACGCCGGGAGGGGTGTGTAGGATACAAATGTGTTGAAGGAAGGTTTGCTGTAAGTAAATGTTGATGTGCGCGCGTGTAAGCGGAATGGTATGGGGTTTGCGTGTGGGTGCACGGCGGCTAGCCGCATTGGCGTCAAGTTTTTCTTCTCTTTTCTGGTTTTCTGGTTCCTTTCGCTGCGATGCCCCATTTGTCGTTGGTCCTCTCCATTGTGATTCGCGGCATGTAGACATGTGGCAAAGAAGGATAGGGGCACACCTCAGCGCGCAAGAACAGAGTTGGCAGGCTGGTAGCCTTGAAACTGACGCCGACTGATGTTTGGTTACCTCACCTTGACCGAGTTTGTTTGTCCGTAGGGCCCTGTCGTCGGCGCCTGACCTCACGCCCCTTTCCCTCTACACCCGATCCCCGGACTTTAACTCCCGGTGGATGGCAAGGACAAGATAGGTAACGGCTGTCGAGGGGGGAATAAAGGTTCTCTCCATGGCTCTCCCCATGGCCGGTTCTTGAACCGCCATACAAGATTGTTTCGTCAAGGGAAGAAAGTTGGGGGCCAACGAGTCACCAAAAATAGATGCTCGTGGCTTCGCCGGTGGGCCTTGACGCCAATCAACTTTGGATACGCCAAAGAACTAATTGTACATGCCACGAGCCTGCAGGACAAGAGTCATTTGATGCTTTTTTCTTTTGATTCTTCTCTTTCTCAGAAACTCACTGGCGAAGTGTACTTGGCCAGTGATCGAGGAGTGCTGCATTGTTTTATTACCTATGCTGTGGATAACAGACGGCAAACAGACTTTTGGGCTTCTTCTGAGCTCTCCAGGGTCCCAAAGTAGAGTTGGAGTTAAGGTAACAGCTCGATATGGTGATGCTGGTTGAGCTCCTATATCAGCCAGAGTCTCTGTCTGACTCAAGTCTGCAATCCTGGTAACCCACTCGAAAGCAGCGTTGCAGACTGAAAGCATGATCAAGGGATCTAAAGCCAAAAATAGAATCTGAGATCTCCGACAAGGAAAGAAAAGGAAGGAGAAAAAAGAAGCTCGAGACAAAACGAAAAGGAACTCAAGGGCAGGGTGACGAGACAAGCAAAAAAAGGGTCGACGTTTTCGTTCATGCATCTCTGTGTGCGTTGGGCACGCCCATGGTGTTATTCTGGTGTATTTTCTCAAGCGTTGGTTGGCTCGTTGGTTCTTTTTTGATGGACGGACTGGACCGCTGGGCGCTTAAAGCATGTTGAACGGGCGGCTATTTGGATTTTTGAGGGTACAATCGCCTCTGATTCGCCAGAACCAGCCAAAGTGGGCCATCTTGTGTCCACTGTGTAAGTCGAAACCCACAACGTCAAGTCAAAAACAAAAGACAACAGACAAGACAACTCAGGCTCATCTTTGTCGAGGAGAGAAAAAAGAACGTAAGCCGGATTTTATCATGAAATGATGAGATCGCTAACGCCTATTCCAATCAAACCAATTATTATTGTCCATGCTTCAGTTGCCGGCGCTGAATGTGGGTTATCTTTGCTTGTCTCACGTGATTGGCACTGTCCGAAGTTGATCGGGAGTTGACAACCTGCCTCAACAACATCTCTTGTCGTTTCGACCTAGAAGGAGGGGCCAAAAGACCGAGAATAAGAACAAAAAAAAGAGACGATCAAGAGGGCTGAAGGAATATCTCTTTTATGCAGCGGGCGGCTTCGGTTTCCGGGGACAGCCTTGGACGATCTCGGTTTAGCCGCTGTTGACCGGGCATAATTCGAAAGAAACAAAGGTGTATGTTGGTGAGTTTGACAGACCGTTGGCGGATCACCACAAGGCACAAGAAGTAAAAGCCTTGTCGGCCCTGCATAATCACGGTATGTCAATAAACGCACCCCGTGCTGATGTTGGGGGCGAAGGCCCTGGGGAAATTGCAAGACAGGTGAATGAGGAGAACAGACGACAGGGAAGCAAAGACATCCGAGGCAAAGACATTACCAAAAAAAAAAAAAAGAGAGAGAGAGAGAGAAACCGATGGTGAAAATCAAATCGAAATGAAAAGAAGGCCGCATTTTGGGCCTCATCTCGGCTCCCCGTGCATCGTAGATTATCCGCCCGCAGTACAAGAAATACAGAACATAGAGCAGACACGTAGTGAGCGGGCGGTAGGAAAAAGGGGCCCAAAATTTTTTTTTTTTTTGCAAAAGTATAGCAGGTACTTCGAAAAGGAAGGAAAGGGGGCCGGGAGGCAAACCAGACTGTTGGGAACATTGGCCCCCAATACAATATCTCGACCTCGTCTCGAGTGGAGAATATCAATGAACAGGAGGCTGAAGCTGTGAACGAGTGAGGTATCACCGGAGGCGGCGACCAAGTTTAGGAGGCCATCGAATGAATGGTGTGGGACGAGAGGAAAATCACGAGTGCACCTCTAAAGGCACCGTATTGAGCTGATGAAGAAAGTGCACGACCAGGTGACCGACATATCAGGTAGGATGCAGATAGTCATATCACAGCAGGCGTGGAAGATACAGCAGACCAACAAAAGAGACGGCACCGAGAACAATGCAACGCCATTGGCAACCATCCGAGCCGCAAAGTGTAGGCATCTAAAAATACCCTCGTCGCTGTGCCCCTCTGCCAACCGCAGAGGGGGAGAAGAGAAATGAAGAAAAAAAGTTCTGTTGCCACCTTCTATCCCCGCGTCTGTTTTTCTGTGCCTCTTTGGTGCCGGCGGGTGATGTTTGTCAATAAAGTGCATTTTCGGCGAAGATGATGACCGATGGGCTCAACCGGAGGTGGCCATGGTCTGTCACTCTGTCATTTCTTCTTTGTGGTGGCCTCGCATCTTTGGTTGCTTGTGTGCTCTCTCATATCTTCCCGTCTGGACAACGCAGAGGCAGCCACCAAAATTAAACAACAAGAATGTTTTGCAGATGGCCATGGCTGCCAAGGCTGCATCCCAATCTCGCCATGGCACAACAGGGCGGGACAAGGGAAAGAAAGGAAGGAAGACTGGGCGGCAGGATAGTACATAACAGGCGCCATGCTCTGCTATCCGCAATTAATATAGCGGACCAGCAAAATGAGCATTTTGCTGCGAAAACTGCCGGGCCAATATGACGCTCTTCATTGTCTTCGTTGCCTGCCTCTTCTTGCTCACGTTGAGACGGAAAACGAATGAGCCAAATAGGAAAGAAAGCCGTATTGCTATTTGTTGTTCGAGTTGTTAAGGTCGTTGTTGCGGATGTTGTGGGTATTGCGTCTATTACCTTTTTCTCTCGGCCTTCTTTTGTCTGCAGAATTTGAGGCTCCTTCTGCGGCCGGTGTCTGCGACCGGTGTTGCTTCTTTTGCGAAAGCCGATTTTCTGTCGCTCGTTTCTTTCGCGTTTACTTTTGTTGTTTCTATTCTCGTCTTTGGGACCCGGTTTTGTTTGTCAGGTTCTATTCACAGAAACAGTAAAATTCTGCGATCGATCCCCTTGTCATCTCCGTTCTTGTTTGAGAGTTGCATGCATGCAGCCAGGACGACCAAGGAGCCATCCATCCTACTTCATACATCCATCTTAGTCAGACCTCTTCCCAATGCGAAGTAGGAATACTAGACCATCGTATTTACAGGATACCACTTGAGAAGTACTCGCAGTTGGATGATATATGTCAGTAAAGGAGACGACGTGCTCGAGTGCTGCCGCTTCACTTTTTTTTTTTTTTTTTTTTTTTTTTTTTGGTGGGCAGCTTGCGGCAACTATCCTGGCATCCCACGCGCACCCTGGATGCCAGTTTATTTTGTTGGTGGTCTGTTGTCTGCTCATGAGAAAGACATGAAGCAAAATAACTGTCGAAGGGAGGGGAAGTCGAAAAAGAGAAGAAAAGAAGAGGCCATTTCGTAGAGTCGCTTTTTGAAAGGGGATGCTGCCACTCGCGTAGATAAATGTCTGTTGGCGAGGGCTTAAGGGTCTGAGTTGTAGAGACAGAACGTTCTTTGATGCTCCGCTGTGGCGCTTGTGTTGGTGCATGGAACTTGTTACGTGCTTCCCGCCGGGTGCTTTCCCCATCGCGTGTGCTGCGAGCCCTTGCAAACCGCTTCCCCTTCCTCTTTCTTCTTGCTCTGTTTCTGGTGCTTTTCTGCTCTTTTTCTGTCTCAGCGTGACGCTTGCACCCTCCCCTTTCATTTCTTCTTTTCGGAGTTATTTTCTCACGCCGCGGTCGTGTTCGCGACTGATTTCGCATTCCGTACGTCGTGTAGTTTGTAGGCACAGGCTTTATGAGGCGATGGGACGACACCGGTCGTTATGCTCATCGCCCTGCAATAGGACACTGTCTTTGTAGTTATAAAGCTGTACCAACATGCAGCTGCGACGGAATGGTAATGCAGCTACAAAACCGTTGCTTCTTTTGCATTCAAGAGCGCCGTTCCGGCATGCTGCTACGAGAAGTCGGAGCCGGCAATTCCTGGAGGATTCGAATATCTCTCAAGACCCTCTCGTCCGAGACAAGCGCCGATAAAATCAAACATCGAGGAAAGATTGGTCGGGATAAATGGAGCTTGTGCAAGGCCGAAACCTAAGTTGTTAAGGCCATCTTGATATCGTTGAGATGCTCCTGTAAGGTACATCTCATAGCCATTGACTGCCGCTTTATTGAACCGGATCTTGACATTATCCTTTCCTTCGGTTCGCGTTCGGCCACGTTTCTGAATATGCATCTAGTTGTTTGAGCAGCTTTCTGTTTGGTATTGTAAATATGACGCTGAGGGTGTGCGATGCGATGCAGGATACCACGTATCCATGCAAGTTTTTTTTCTTCTCTATTTTTCCCCCGATAGACATTCTTGATTCTTGGTTTGGCTGAAAACAAACGCTGTTGGTCTGTTGGCAAGGCTCGACGGACCACGGCTTGCAGGCCGCGAGGATGACTGGACCCCCATTGGAACATTGGAAACAACGGTTGGTCCATCGGCTTCTAAATTTAGGCAGTCGACAACTCGCTCATGTTTCGACTGTTGTTTTGGTGGTACTCGCTTTGCCACGAGCATACAATCTCCGACCCTTTTGCCTTGTGATTCTCCAAGAGATCTTGGTGTCGTTGCGCTCCTTTCCGCGCCTCTGTTGTTTCTCTCACTGTACTGGTTGTTTCGCCATTCCTGCAAGGCAACAGTGACTTGTTTCGACGACGCGGAGATGCGGGAGAGCACGGTCGCGGGCACGGCCACGGGTACGAGCGGGCAGCGGGAAAGAAAAGGCTGGTCTTTGAAAGAACAAAGTCATATCCCGTAAAATAACACTGACATCAACAAAGAGAAGAGCCATGCTTTGTTGGCCTGCCCCGAGGCTTGGCCTGGCTTGACGAGATTTGACCAGTAGACTAGCACCATCAGTTGGCAGTTGGACCTGACGGGATGAAAAACTAGGTCAGAGCAGGCAGCGCCAACTTCATTGTCGATCGGCCGCTTGTTGTTAATTGATTGCCACAAGGCAAACCCGTTATCTTTTTTCTGTGTGTGTCTTTGTGAATGAAGTCCTTTGAGAGCACACTGCGATGATGCTCGTCTAGTGAGATGTGATCGCGACAAGAGTCCAGAGGCCCGTATTGAAAGTTTAAAATATGGGAGAGCTTCTGGGCGGCTTCTGAGCTTGTTCCCTATTCGGAAACATTACCCGCCGCGCTACTTTCGACAGTGTGTGTTTGTAGTGTGATGGATCAGGCGGCGTCCTGACCATCCCCCATAGTGTCTCCAGGGTTGCAGTCCGCCCCTCGGGGCTGCCCCTGGTCCACTGTACTTCGTAGCTTACATTGTAGCCTGCCCTTGCCTTTGCGCGTGTCAGGCAGCGTGCTTGATTTGCTGGGAGAATGGTTCGTCAGCTTCTGTAATACGGAGCAAGTCGACATAGCGTCGACGCTCAGGCAACAAGATGCCTACCTGTGAGCCCAGGACAGAGGGCACACTATTCCAACAAGGTATGGTGCCGTGGACGGGCCCCAGGTGTCACTGTTTTAGTGTTGGGCCCGTCACCAAGGTGGACTCTGCCCAGGGATGTGCTGGAGAACAAAGGCAGATTCGCTTGCAGATTTGCTGGGACGGCGGGTGGACCTGCCTGGCTTTTTTTTGGAGGTTTTTTTTATACTTCTTCTTTATGTATGACAAGCGTGTCGTGTTGTGCATCTCCGTATATCTTTCGAATCAGGAAAACGACCAGAGTAATACGGGGGCACGGTGAGCAGGGGAGATGTAAGTATGTTTGCTGATCATACCTGCAGGTATAACGCGGACGTCGTGAGAAGTTTGTCAGGAACGGACACTTGCTGGGGAGGCTGCGCGTGAATGCAGTGCAATACGGTCACTTCGCACAAACTCGTATCTTTCGTGTCGCCCTGCACTGCCGCGATGTGTCGATTTCTGTCCCATTGAGGGAGATGAAGGAGCCCAACGGATCCCCTCTAGATTAGGATTCATCTTGAACAGGTGAGCCAAGCGTCAGCAACAATGCCTGGCAGATTGGGGCCCATCAGGACGGAGGTCTGAAGACCCCCAAAATGTTGTTTTTACCTGTAGGAACTTGAGGTGAAGAAGCACAAATGTAGTATCGTTTTGCCCCGCTCAAGCTCCGTGAGTTTACGCCGTGTTTGTTGTGGACGGTGTGAAATGGTCGAAGGATCAAGGACAATGTGTCTCGTGCATTGCGAGATATCTCTCTTGCCTGAATGTTGACTTTCTCGACTCGTCGGAAGCCGTTGAATGCTGCGGCATGCTCCCCGAAAGGTCTCCTGTCTGGCTGTACGGAGTACAGTGAGACCTGTTTGAGATACTGTCCTTTGTTGACCTGGCCAGACCAGTGACGATCAGGGCCAGTGCACATCTGGGTCTCCCTAGCACAACAACTTCGCACATTCAGCATTGTCGACAGCGGACCGCCAGGGGAAACTAAGCCAAATGGTCAGCCAATAAACAAAGAGAAGAGACGCACTGAGACTGGGCCAATCTTGCAGCGTCCCGTTCCAGTGGACTTGCACTCATACCTGTAACTGTGTTTGAGTCTGCGGTGTCTTTGCCTGTATCTGTGTCCACGGTGTTCTTTCGAGCCTGCGTTTGTGGTCGAGTCCTGTGCTTTCGTCCTGCGTCACTGGTAGACGCGGGTGGAGCAAAGCAAGCCCGAAACTGGACTGGGCTGGGGCCGCTGAGACCTGCCGAGGCAAGGAACTGGACTCTACACAGTAGGGCCTCCATGCAAATCACACTCTGGCAGCTCGGCCGTGCTCCAAAACCCTGAAGAGGTTGCAGGGGGACGGATGGGATGTCCTGGCGATGAGCCGCTGGAACTTGCCGTCTGGCGCAAAGCACAACATGGTTCTGTCTGCCTGGTTCAGAACGATTACCGATCGGCTCTTTTCTCCTCTTCTCTTTGTTTTCAATTCTTGTACTTCATGTGTGTACTGGGTACATGGTATTGAAGCACAGTGTCGATGCTAGCATAAATATTGACGCGGAAGATGGCGCTCTGATATGCCGTGAAGACTAACATTCGGGTGGGTAGTTTTTCGTCTTTTCCTCGTTTCTTTTCTTTGTTGTGTTTTGTATGGCGAAGAGCTACTCGGGCTACTGTAACTCGTAGCAAGCCGAGGAGGCAAAAAGCAAAAGAGAAGACGCTTGAGAAGAAAAAAAAAAGGGGGGGAGGGGCGAGAAAATAGATTGTTTTCTTCTTATTTTTCTGGGTCGGCCGATAGCAGAAAAGAGAAGGCGCCGCCGCGCAGGGCAGTTGCTAAATACGGAAATGAGTGGTAGGCGAGGGAAACGGGAAATAGTAGAAAATGGCAAGAGGGAAAGAGCCAGCCGCGCCGAAGTGCCCTTGAAACGCCAGGACGCGATGAAAGAAAGAAGAAAAGAAAAAGCAAAAAGAACCGAAAAGAGGCAAAACGGGGCCCTATCCATAGCGTGGCCCCATTATGCCCATCATGCTCATCATGCGCCCTTTGCACCCTGAAGCCATGCTGTTTTCTCTCCGTACGGGGCCGGATTATTGGACGAGCAGCGGCGGGAGACAGGCTCGCTTCTTGCTCGCTCTTTCGTCGTACACATACTCTCTGGTTAGTTTTTCACTCTTCACTTTTCGCTTGATTTTTTTGGTGGTTTTTGTGGCTTTTTGAACTGGCAACTTTCCCTGTTCGTTTCTTTTGTCTGCTTTTTGTTTCTCACCATTGGTATTCCAGCAGGTCATGATCGTTCTTTCTCCCTTTGCTTCTCTTTGTATGTCAGTCCATTGATCCACTCCTTCGCTCCTTACAAGATCCTCTACTTGTAACGAGTTCCTATCCCTCTTCGTTCTTTCCCCCTTCGTACTCGTAAAGCTTCGTGAGATACATCGTACGCCATAACTCCATTGCAATTACCACTTCTGGCGAACCGTGCTTTTGAAAACAAGAGTGGAGTTTTAGCACAAGCGAGCACCTGCTTTCCTGAACGCCAACAGGTCCCAGCACCACCTGGAGCCCCAAAGGAAGGCACAAGTCACAAACTACTGTGTACGCTCCGAAGGAAGGGGCGTTGAGAAGGCATCTTTGAGCTGTGGTTGGCTGGCGCGACGAGGAGGCCCAAGCAGAAAGGGGAAACAACAGGAGCAGTTGGAGCGCGTAGGCGAGCGGCAGGCAACGCTAAAGACGCTGGGCGAATGCAGGGCAACACTTCCGCGTGCGCCCGTTGGGCTTCTGCAGCTTCTACAGCGCTTCACTTCCAATCACACGCGAGCATCGCTGGAAGTGGTGTGCAGTGGTGCGCAACTAGGAGTGCACCAGTCTGTTCCTCTTCTTCCTCCGAAGCCTGTGGCTGTGGTCCTGAGTCTGTCTCAAATCGTGCAATATCTGCGGATCAGCTCTTCGTATGTATCTTACGTGTAAAGCATGTTTTGAGTACTCCGTATCCGCTGTGCATGCGAATACAATTGATCTTTCTCTACGGAGTACAAGGTTTGTGCCTTCCTTTCCTGTGGAAATTCTACCCCGACCCATCGTTCCTGCCTCGTGCGCGTTTCTACAAAGAGTTGGAATCTGCGCCGGTGGTGGGTGCCTTCCTTCTGCCAGGTCCCCGTAACTCGCAGGCTACGCCGTAATACGGATAAGATTCTTTTCTGGCTATTGATCGGTGAGCGGGAGACTTCCGCTTTGGGCGTAAGCTTCCTTCACTGGACGAGCAGTTGCAGGCTCCGAATGGCTTCGTTTTGCGGCTGTCAAGGGTACTTCGTACTCGCAAGGGCGTTGGCACACTCCACGTCGAATTGCCGCCTGGGAGCGAGTACAGGGTACTTTCGGCAGAGAAAAGGGCACAGCGTTGCATGTAAGACACGTCGCACGCTTCAGCGCGCGCGGATTGGTGTGGTGCAGCAGGAGTCTGGCTCGTCTGGCTCGTCTGGCTCTCAACTTGTCTCTGCTTGGGCGCATTTCGTTTGCTCCCTGGCCCTTCATACCCGCTCTTGCCGGGGAAATGAGTGGGTTTTCTCCCCCCCGGTGCATGCTTTGACGAGGCAAGCGCAGACGGGGGTGTGGGAGGGGCGTTGGCGGGCCCATTTTCTTGAACAGACGGAGGGAAAGAGCGGCTGGAGGGGGTGTGAGGCTAGGGTCAGATACAGAAACGGGGATGGAGGGATGGTGGGTCTCAGAGGGCCAAAGTATCACACGGCGGACGCACTGGTGGTGTGCATACTCAGTACTCAGAACTGAGCCAAACAAGACGGCAGCACCTGACCTGCTGTATTTCCCGATCTTTCCAGTGGTTTCGTCGTCAAGCTCACATCAAAGAAGTATCTTATCGCTTCGTTTGCCATCGTTAGTTGTCGGGACGGAGGAAGTGCGAATTAGGAAAGGGCCCTGGCTTGCTCAATGTCACACAGATGGTGAAGATTCTGGTTCTCGCACGGAGCATCTGACCTCCAGGTCGCCGTCCTCTGTACCAAAATGGAGAGTGCATACCATAGTATATACTTTGTACACATACGTTTTGTGAGCAAGCAGTCAAAAGTGCTGGAGCTTGCAAGACATGGTTACAGCCCGGCCTTTCTACACATATATGAGTTGTCTTGAGAGATCGCACCTGCCCTCCGTGTCTCCTTACGCAAACTCAACGGCAAAATTCCCGAAACAGGATGAGCCAGTCGTACCGTGCTGGTGACAAAGATTGCAGGACGGAAATAGAAACCCAGCAAACACCCAAAACGGCAGGAACACGGGAGAATAAGAAGAACCAGTGTATCAACATAGAGCAAGAGCGACCGAGGATTTTACCATAGGGCAGTCAATATACGAGTATTAATTGCGACGAAAAGGGAAATACCATATCGACCCAAACCTAGCGTGCCTGCCTCTGCCTGCATTTACGACAAGTTCAACACAATACTATCTGTACTCAGTAAAGGATAAGAAAAAACGCCAAATAAAATGATGCCCCGACAATCCATCTTAGCATACCCTCTGGCCGCGCAAGTTTGCCTTGGCCTCGTTAGCCTGGCAGTCTTCTCACCAGAATTGCTGCTCCGGTGGCCCATCGCCGTGCATTGCATTGCTTTATCCTGTCCATTGATGTCTGCTAACCCCAAGGTGACAATACGATACAAAACCTCCTTTCAACGTCCCTTTTCAATTTCTTCAGATGTTCTTGAAATTGGACCTTTCAAGGCTACATCGGATGTTGAGATATTCATAACCACGCCGTGAACGGCTGGAAACGGCAAACGACGGGGCCTTGGATTGGAGGTCATTTTCAGTGCACAGTGTGGTTTTCTTGGGCGGACTGAAGAGCCGGACGCCAGAATACGCCGTTTGCTCATCCTGTTCTTTTGTGTGAAATTTTTACACCGAGCTTGCAGCGTTTTGGGGAACTGTTACGCGCTGTTGGGTCCGGATGGCACTAGCGCTAGTTGAGGGGCCTTCTTGCCCAGCTGTTGGGCTAGTGTTGTCTGCCTAGTGTGGCTAGCTGCGACACGTCCCGGCCGGCAGCGACAGGCGGCGGGAGGGTGCGTAGGGTTAGTGCACGCTAAATTATGGCTAGCAGGCGCGATCCAGCGAGAGACAGCATACTGTGGTATAAGACACGCTAAATGATGGGAGCAAGCCATGAACTCTCAAGGCCCGGCATTGCGCTGGAAAGGAAGACGATGGATGGTGATGAAGCCGGGGCCGTCGGGCAACAAAGAAACCGCCAAATGGCAGAAGATGGGCAAGATCCGACCGAAGCGAGCAAATAACGTGTTGCCTAAGTGAAGTGAGCGCTTGCATTTGCTCAAAGGGTTTGGCACAGTTAGCACCGATCTAATATCCATCGCGAATGGGCATTCAAGGCAGCATCTTAGATAGACGTTCTTCCTATCTACGCGCGTGATGGAATACAATCTCACAAGTATCCATGAGCACTCGCTCTACTGCAGCATCGTCCCTTGTACTTGTACATGCAGGCTACCGGCTGCCTGAGCTGGACCCCACGAAGCGCCATGCATCGCACCTGCTCCTAGTGATGCATCAGTAGATATACATGCAGTTCCAAGCTTTATTTAGGACTGGGTTCTTGTGAGCATGAAAGGAAAGCGCATCTTCGATGTATGATATCCAAAGAGGAAGGCACGATGCAAATAGACTGCCGTTTTTCATACTTCGTAGAGTATGCCAGGCAGTTTGTTTGGCTATGCTTTCTGCCTCGCATCTCAGCCTTTCTTCGTCACACCGCGGCCCAACGTCCACCGTCTTCTATATTGCTCTCAGCTTTTCACACCACTCTATCGTAGACCCAGTGTGCCCTGTCTCATGCACGCATCGCCGTAGGCACCTACGCATTTTGTGAGTACCACACGGCGCCCACGACGAACGGTCCTTCCTTATTGTGCGACCCTGAGACAGACGATGCCCGGAAGGTGCGACTGGACTGGCCGAGATGCGAGACGGAAGGGGCGAACGGCGTCAAATCCAGCGAGTCCAGACCTGTCCAAACCAGCCAAACCACAAGCCGCGATTTATATACACACACATATATATTGTACGGAGTCAAGGCGTGACGACAACCCGCAGGCGAGACAATGCAGGTGGAAACATTGAAAATATCAGTCCCATCATGGCAAGCGCAGTCCAGCCTGCTCCTGCCGGCGAAATATCAAAAGTTGGGGCCGTTTTTACCCTCTCCTCGGGCCCTCGTCTGAAATCTCTCATCTTTCCTCCCATCGCTTCAAGTCTGCCAATCTGCCAATCTGCCAATCGTGCCCCAAAACAGGCCCCCCAAAACAGGCCCCCCAAAAACAGGCCCAACAGCGCCCGATGCACATCCCTCTCCCTCAAATAGCCAGTGATCCCAAGCAACGAGAGGGACCAGGTACACCCCCCCCCCCTCTCCAAGGCCGCACTATTAATCGCGCGCCAAAACTCAAGCGCCCGCCCTTGTTTGCCCCTCTCCTGCTCCTGCTCGACCACTTGCTTCACTCTCCTTCTTTCTTAGCTCCGCTTCTTGCTTGCCAACCCCTGCTCCCCTGTTCGTGTCAACGGCGCGGCCTGGTCTGTCCAGCAGCCAGCCAAACTCGCTCTCTGACTGTCTGATCTCTCTCGTCTCTTTCTCTCCCTACTCCGTATCTCTTGATGCAAGACGCTCCTTGCCCCACTGTGTATGTCGAGTGCAAAACTTATTTTTGGCTGGCCAGAGGGCCCGACCAGGGCCAGGCGAGGCCGGGAATCTGGGAGGAAGCGATGACCGCACGCCCCTTTCTCACAGGCATGACGACTCACTACTTCACACTTCATATGAATACGTCGCTCGCTCCTGCCATGCGTCGTAGGCCATTCGCACATACCACGGTCGAGACTGGCCTGCGATATTGGCTACATACATAATGAGATGCATTCGACGTATGCGGACCACGTAAGTACTTATATATCCTGCCATATGGTGTGCTGACCGAGCCACGCAAGGAGCTACGTCGAAATTGCAAGAGCTGTTGCATTCGCGGCGTCCACGGTAAAGAAAACGTAAAACAAATCTCACTTTGGCAAGCAGGCTGAACCACCAACAGACAAGCAGAAATAAGAGCCAACCTGGAAAAGAGAACGAAAAAAAAAGGGACAAAGCCGGGGATTATGCAGTGTGCATGACACCCCGTACAGACGCCTACTGTGTACAAGACACGGATCTGAGGACCCGAAAAGGAAGAAAAGAAAATGACACAAAATGGAGAATAGAGAGTTAAAACGAGAGGGAAAAGTTAGCGGACGACATGGAAATGAAGACAACTTTGAGGAAATGGCAATTGCACAGGGCAATCTTTCTCTGCCGCCTGGGGGTATTGGAGGAAGGAACCACCTACGTTCGAGCACTAGCAAAAATAGCTCTGGACCGCCTGGCCACCTTCGTCGCTTGCCCAGTGCCGCACATCCCAACACGCAGTTGATCCGCCCACCCCTCCCCTCGCGAGCCCCTACCCCCCTCTTTCCCTCTGAGGTTTCCTCGCCTCCCACCCCTGACCACCTAATAACACGAAAGCAATAGTGTGCTGCAGAGGAAGGAACAGAGGGCCAAACGACTGGAAGACCAGAGAATAGAAGGGAAAGAATCGAAGAATTAAACGAAACGCAACACGACAGAAGGAAAGAAACGACCGACACCCCCCTCGTCCAGTGGACCGCGGAGACGCAACGCCCAAATGCAGAGCTTCGGCACGCCGTCTCTGGGCCTTGAGTGGTCTTTGGTTCAGCTGTCTCCTTGCTTCGGCCCTGCACTCTGCCTCTCCCACACGCCCCCCTCTTCCCCCATTTCACTCCCGCCCATGGCTCGGCCGCTTGGTCGATTTTTAATCATTCTGGAGCTTCTCTGTATGTTTCTGCTCTTGTTTTCTTGTCGTCTTGTCGTTTTTCTTCTTTCCCCTTTGCGCTTTCTTTGGATCGTTTTTTCGACAAAGTATTTGAGACGCAAACGCCAGCGCTTGCTGGCTCCTTCCTTCCCATACAGCCTGCAAATCTGTGTTCCGTACGACGTACTCGTATCTTACTCGTACTTGCACTTTGTGCCTGTCGCTGTTTCTGCGCCCTCCCTTCTTCTCACATCGTTCCTTCCTTCTGCATCTTCCTTTCTCTCCTCCACTTCCGTGCCTCATCTCTTTCCTTCCTCAACCTTCTCCTCTTCCTTCCTTGTCTCCTTCCTTGTCACCATCTTTCTCACCCCCTCGTCCCTTCCTATTTTGATTCCTTTCTTCAAGCTTTTCCTGCAACTGGTCTGGCCGTCTCCACTCACATCTCCTTGCTTCCTCCATCTCTGTCTCCTTCTTACATCACCGCCGCCCATACTTCTCCTCCTCCGTCTGCACAAACAAAGTTTGTATTGACATCTCTGCCCGGCGCTTCTCCGTGCTGCGGCTCTCGCCTTTCCGTGGAGTGCACTTGGCCCTACCCCTGACCTCACTTTGCCTTTGGCGCGCCCCGCGAACACTTAAGGACCAAGGCTCCCTCCTCCGTTTTGGATCATTTCATTCATATACTCGATCAGGATTGACCTCGTCACCTGTTTACTTTTCTTCTCCCCCCCCCTCCCCTTCGTTTCTTTCACGCCTCACCTACTGCTGTTCGCCAACTTCTCAACTCACATCACCGCCGCCTTCGCAAACACTGTCGTGTACTACCGCCGTACACAAAACGCCATTGTCAGCTCACCACGAGCTACCAGATATAACATTTCTGTTTTCTTTCGACTCGCTCACTTGATCAACTCACTCGCCCGTCTGCAGTCGCTGGCTCGTTGCATTCCTAGGCGTAGCTTCAGCCTCACACTCTAGGCGGCAAACTATATAACAAACTATACGCATTTTCCACTCTCTCTCCAGCTTGCTTCATATCGCTTCATAACCTGCACCGCGCTCGACAAGAACGCGACAGGAGCAGGATTTCGGACCTGCTTCTCATTCTCCGCAAGGATCCCGACACACCTGCGCTGCTATGCGCATGTCGGCAGCCGCGAAAAGCCGTGTGGCAACGTGGAGGAGGATGACTGACTTGACAAGTCACGAAGGCGTTAACTCGCCGCCAAGCCCAATGGACGACACAATCGAGGTGCGCCTGTCGCCATCAATCCAGGCAGCGCACGACGAGCGTGAGTACAACCTGGACCGTGTCAGCCCCAAAACCGCAGAGCCCCGGACCCTACCCGATGTTTCCGTGGCCACCCGCCGGGAACGCGATATTTGGGGCACATCACCATTGGACCGCTCACCACATCGCTCACCCGCAACCGCCTACCCGAATCTGGAGAACCCGAGGAGTCGACACAGAAGCGGAAACGCTCACCATCCATAGATGACGCTTCCTATCGCCAAGACGCCCAGCGGACCCGGCCACATCCGCACCAGCACCAGCGCGGCGAATCAGATCTGCCCCGGATTCTGACAGCGACCGAGACCGCAGCAGCGGCGATCGCAGCAGCGTCAGCTGCTTCCCGTGCGTCTAAAGACAACGAACCAGAGCCACCTCGCACTTCGGCTGAACCCCGCGATTCTTACGACCTGTCTCGCAGCCGCGAGTACACCTCCAGACCGTATGCCGATGAGGAACGTGAGCAGCAGCAGCGCGAACAGCAGCAACGCGACCAGCAGCGGGAACGGGAGCAACGGGAGCAGCACCATGCCGACATGTGGTACTCTCGCACCCCGCGCGACAGTCACTACGCCGGCCCGTCAAACGACAACACGGCCTACCACCAACACCAGCGCTCTGGCTCAGTCCACTCACCTGCCGAGGACCCCTCTGGCAACGATTCGCGCCAGCGGGAAAAGTCTGTTCCGCACGCAAGCGCTTCCCCACAGAGCGAATACGGCGTCAACAGCCCCGACGACGAGGAGCGGCCGCCCGTCTACGGCGCTCCCTTTTTCGCCAAGCAACCAAAAGATCGGCCCGCCACTCCAGCAAACCGACACGAAGCGCCGGAAGCGCAACTTCAGCAACCGCACCAAGACTGGCTGTCTTACTTGCCGCAAGCGCAAGAAGAAGTGCGACGAGACGAAGCCCGAGTGTAAGTTTGTTTTTAGGGGGTGGGGGGTTGACAATATCGGTCTACTTGAGACTTCACCCTCAGGTACGCATACTAACCAGTGTGAATATATAGGCAGCAACTGTGTTCGTGGTGGCTTTATTTGTGCTGGCTACCCGCCGCAGAAGGGACATTGGGGCAAGCCGGACCCAACGAAGCCGACTGTGCAAATCGAGTCCAAGGATCCGACGTACGTACCTCCTGGTGCGTACGGCATGCCTGGTCATCAGCGTCAGTGGCACGTTCCATCAGCAAAGACGTGAATCGCTTCCTCTGTACCGTGGCCAGGCGCTTCGCATCCAGCCGCCACAGGGACGCCCTATCGTGACGGACGATGACCGGCCAACTGCTTCAACCCTGCCCAGTGCTCTTACTAGCTCGGATGGCCACAACAAGCTGTCAGCGTTGTCCGCTTTTTCTGCGCCAGCAAATGTATTCCCGACTCCTGTCAGCGCGGCCACTACAGCTCCCTTCCCAGATCGCACTCCAAAAGAATACCAGCGGGTGCCGCCTCTGCACGACCTGAGCCGGACAACCGACCCTGAGACACCACAACTTTTGACTCCTTTACCACAGATTAACATCCACCGGTCTGGCAGCCCTCCTTACCGCCAGCCGTCACCGCAGCAGAACCAGCTTCCCCGCATCAGCATCAACAGCAGCCTCCGCCACAGACACAGTCGCAACATCTGCACCACCGTCAGCTCTCGCAGACTGAGTCATCTCGGCAGCCCCAGCAGCGTGAGCATGAGCACGACCGCGATCACGACCACCCTCCCAACATTCGTCGCAGAATTCGCACCAGCCGCACCACCAAAGCTAGCAGCACCTGCAGTCCCCGCAGCAATTCCACCCCCAACACTCGCATACGGCTCAACACCCAGGCCAGCAGCCGCTGCTTGACCACCGCTCTCAGCCGCCAATGCAACGCCATCAGCCTCGCCAGGCACCTCTTCATCAGGAACCCCTGCCAATCGAGAGACAGCAAGCTCGCTTCCTACACCACCGCCCCTACTCCCCACAGCCGATTACATCGCGCCTCCCACCGTATCAGAAGGATGGCGGCGACGAGGCAGAAGCAGCAAGGAGGCCGAGGAGGCACGCATTTCTTCCAGGCGCAATGTCCCCTTCTTCAGCACGGTCCCGGGCCCGAGACGCGAGAAGGACGAGATGCAAGCTGGCCGCCCTTTCTACCCATTCGATGAGGAGCTGGTTGATCTCCGGGAGCGTTGTGATGCGGCTTGCTGGAAGTTCAACAACTCGACGAACCCCAGCATTGGCGTTTCCCAGAGCGAACGTACGCGTCTGTTCAAGGAAATTATCCAGCCGCGTGGCGCAGATCTGCAGGCGCCCGTGGTCCCGTTGGCGACCAGGTTGTCGTGGACGCGCCGTTCAATGCAGACTATGGCTACAATATCACCATTGGCAATGCTGTTCATATCGGCCGTAATTGCTACTGTTCCGATGCCATGCAGATCAAGATTGGCAACCGCGTGATCATCGGGCCGAACGTTCGTTCTTAACGACGTCCCCGTCTACGAATCCCATGGAGCGCGACGGTGTGCACAGTGCTCGGCAGGGCCGTGGCATCACTATTGCCGACGATGTTTTTATTGGAGGCAATGTCACAATCCTTGCAGGCGTGCACATCGGAGAGGGCGCGGTTGTCGGGGCTGGTTCAGTCGTGACTTCGGTAAGTCGATACCGCTCCACTCCCAAGCATTCTTTCGGCTTTGATGTTCAAACTACTAACTTTCAATAGTCTCTTCCTGGCTTCACTGTCAGCCATGGTTGCCCTGCTAAGGTCCAGCGGAGCGCCACACAAACCAAAGCCTGATTGTTGCAACCATCTATGATTTATGCACCCATATACATCTAATATCCCACCTTTCCTGGAAACATCTCTTCTGCTCATCTGCACATATTTTCTTGCTTTCTTTCTTAGGGCTTTGTTTTCTTCTGTAATTTTTTCTGAGATTTTGGCATGATACCCCACGACATTGCGCTTCGCGTATGTTGTTGCTATGCTACTCGTTGTATAAACAAAAAAAAAAAAAAAAAAAGAAAAGAAAAGAAAAAAGAAAAGAAAACCAAACAAACAAAAGAGTCAGAATTGGTATCGTGTATCGGCTAGTACTAGGCCTTCCTCGCTGACGGATATATATGGGATCTTGGGAGTTCTTGCCTTGTTTCTGCGAAACGGCGGAACTAGAAAAGGGAAATCTTTGCGTTTATATTCTTTTTTTTCTTTTCCTTCTTTATATTTCCTTTTCATGCCTCTGAACATATTCCGGGCATACAATGTACAATAGTGATGAGACGGGCGTCGAATAAACAGAAACCGGAATATTAACTACAAAACGATGTACCACTGTTGGTGATGCGACTGTCTTGTGAAGCGAGCTGAAAAAAGCTTCAGCCTTGTGATCAGCATTGATATAGTCGGATGAGATGAATATTAGTTTGCCGAATCAAAACGTGCTCGAGGCGAAACTAGTCGTTGCACTTGCCTCGTGGCATCGCACGTTGTAAGGTCCGCGCTGAGGAAGGCCCGGAGATGTCGTTGCTAAAATTGCCATTTACGGTAGGAGTTTACTCGGTAAGTCCGGCACGGAAGGAAGAGCTGGAAGAGCTGCCCCACTAACTACGGAATTAGGAAACTGTCGAACTTGGGACATGTCCGCGCCCTTCGGACTCAATCGCACCTTCCTTCTTTCTACCTTCATTCTTGTTTTCCACCCTTTTATGTCAGTCCATTACACTTGCCCTGTGAATAAAACTCGTTCCTTTCCTTTAATTCGGCTTTATTACAAAGGCAAGTGCGAAGACGTTTGTGTCTTGGCCACGCCCCTACCATCTGTTTATTTTGGGCGTCTCCCTTATTTCATCACCATTTGTTTTCACAGACCTCAGCGCCATGCCTGACAAAAAGATCTCCAATTACACGTCTGTGTTCCGCGTTCGGCTAGGAGATGATAAGGGGGTCAGCAACAGCAACGGCGGCAACAATGCAGCAGGAAACAATGACACCTCAGATACCCAGCAACAACAGCAACGCTCTGCCAACGGCAACAGCAACAATATCGCCGGTCCGCCAATCCGCAGGTCCCAACCTCGAGCTAAGTCGCGCCCCGTCGTATCCTGCCTCTTGTGCCGCACTCGCAAACAAAAGTGCGACCGCCTGCTACCATGCGGCACCTGCACTCGACGCGGCGATGGCGCTCTGTGTCGGTATGGAAATGAGGGTGGTGTCACTGGCGTGAATGCGGCTTCATCTAGTGCTTCGTCATCGGGTGTGGGAGGTAGCGGGATAGCCACCGCCGGTACTGGAAGCAGTTCTGGCCCCGGAAGCGGCCACGGGCGGCGGCCAGTCTCATCAGCACAATCTGGTGCTCGTACTGGAGCAACAGGCCCCCAGGATCGTCTCTCGGTGCCCGCCAAGAAGCTCAATTGCGCTTACAGCGTCTTGAAGAGATGGTGAACGGCTTAGTGTCCAAGGCACCAGCGTCTGGCAGCCAAGACGGTCCTACAGCATCGAAAGATGGAAACACGGCGGACAAAACACCAACATTGGCTTTTGGGGACCCTGATCCTGCCGTAACTAGTGGATGGCAAGAAACAACAGAACAAGGCGACAAGCGTGGACCACGGTTTGAATGGGCCATGCCTATCGGTCCAGGCGCTCCACCTCCGTCTGTGGGACCGGTTGCGTCAATGCTCGGACAGACCCCGTTTTCCGGGGCAACGAACTGGGCTGCCGTCCTCGACAGCATCCGAGATATCCAAAGCTATCTTGGTGAGGCAGCAAAGGAAGACAAGGCGAAAAAACATGGGACTGTTGAGAATCAGGGTGGCGGGGAAGAGGGTGAAGATACCGACGAAAATATGGACGATGATGTGGAGGAGACTACCAAAGAAACGGCTGTTTCGGCTCGTCCTACGACAAACCAGGCACCAAAACGAAACCCAAGTCAATCACAAAACCCATTTAACAGCTTCATAAGCAGGCCGACAATGTACAACGGCATCACGGACCCCAAGACTGTCCTCCTTCCAGCCTCCCTCGGATCGTTACCGTCCATTCCAAAACGATCAGCAGCCGTCGAGCAGCTGTCAAGGTTCCTCCACTAGCAAAAAGCATATCCGTTGCCGAAGCGCAGGCCTCTCTGCCGTCCTACACCTCGTTTCAACTGGCCGACCCGGATGGTATCTTCGCAGCTGTGGCTGCAGCACCTGGGCTAGCCTCTTCTGATCAATCCAACCCTCCAGCGACATCACACATCGCACTGAACCCACCGCTTCCAAAACATCTTGCAGACGCTATTGCATGCCTGCCACCGCGGTCGGATTGCGATCGCCTCATGGCCGTTTACTTCCAGACCAGCTACATGACGGGCCCCTTTGTGCATACGGGACATTTTCAACGGAGCTATCTCCGGTTTTGGCGGACTGGCAACCCAGCTGCGGCCAACCCTATCTCTCCCTTGCTGTGGATCAGTATGCTTGCCTCGATCTTATGCATGGGGGCCATGATCGACGGTGGCCGACAGCTGGCTTGGATGGCCGACCGGGAGCAAGGTGCATCTCATATTGGTGAACATGGAGACGGATACAGTGCTGGCGGTGGCACACAGAGTGGTGGGAGCAACACAGCACCAGGACAGAAAAAGAGCGGCGACATAGACCCCGAGCTAAGCAACGGGGATCTCATCTTAGCTAACAAGCTTCGGAAACTGTCTACTCGCTGTCTCCTGGCAGGCGACTACCTTGCTGGACGCCAACTCGCCGTCGAAGCTCTCATCTTGAATGCACACGTTCGTTTGATGCAACACCGAGACTCGGATGCCACTCAATGGGCCACCTTTGGTGTTATTGTGCGTCTGGCTCAGCGGATGGGATATCACCAGGTAGATGCGCCAGGTGGCAGCGTCTGCGGTATTGGCGGGAGACGGCTTACGCCCTTTGAGAGAGAGATGCGGCGCCGCGTGTGGTACTTCGTTGAGTCCTTCGATATGCTGTTCAGCTTCCAATTTGGCATGCCTACGGTGGTTCACGAGGACGAGATTGCTACAGATCCGCCAAGCAACCTCAGTGACGACGACTTTGACGAGAACATGCTGGAACTACCACGAGCCGACCCTCTACAGACTACACGACAGCCCTCTACTTCACTGTCAAGCTTAAACTTATCCGGTTGCTGCGCAGAGTGATGCGGGTTGCTGTCTGGCGCAACGACAAGACCAAAATCCACGGCGCACCGTCATACAAAGCCACAGTGACGAGGATTACTGAAGAGCTGCGTTGGAATTTCGATCATCTGCCAACGCGTCTTCGCATGCCCAGGCACATCCGAGACTGCCCCTTCAACGATGCTAGCCACGATATCATGCATCGTCTGGCCGCCGAACTCATGCACCACAAAACCGTATGTATCCTGTTCCGTGACTCGCTCAGTCGTGACATTGTTCCAAACGGCGGTGTCGACAGCAACGGTTTCACGGCAGGCGAAACTCAGATGCAGCGACAAGCGTGCTTGGTCTCTGCACTGCGAATTCTGGATCTTCACACTGAATTTGAACACGAGACACGGCCCGACTCGATGGCAGCAATGGTCGCACGCTCCGGAGCGCCTCTGTTCCAACCGTCGCCTGAGCCGCCTGGGGGAAGCCGTGGCATTGGCCGGCTGGCCACGGACCGGAACATGATGAGTTCACTGGCTTTGCACGACTTTCTGCTGGCGGCTACAATCCTTTGCTTGGATTTGATTGAGGGGAGTCGACAGGACCAGGGTAAGAACGACGGCGATCAGGACCAAAATCAAGCTGGTGAGAGTGGCCAATCAGCTTTTAGAGAGGTTACTGCTGTGCCGGTGACCAGCACCAAGAATCTGGAGCTGCCACCTTCACTCGTGTTTGCACCTTTTCTCGGTGGAGGCGGGCCGTCGCTGGAGGAACGAGCGGCCGATCGAAATTCAAAAATGATTGCTCTGCGCACCGCATACGCATTGTGGCACGAGCGGCGGTTGACTTCACGCGATGCAGCTCATGCCGCTAGAATCCTTGGAGCCATTGTAACCAAACTATCGTCAGAGGTGGGAGACGGCGTCCCGGGCGAGAAGGAGTACGATGCAACCGGTAACAAGGTGCGTCCCTGGCCGGAGTCGGAGAGTCCTCGCTGGGGCCACTGGGACATTGCGGCTCGCGAGCTGCGGTATAAGCAGCACGAGGACGAGCTCAAAAAGCAGCGGGCCGAACGAGCCGAACGGGCCGAAAGAAATAGGGCCGGTACGGATCCCAGCGGAAGCCAGTCGGATACCTCGCGCTCGAGGGATGCAAGCTCGACGCCAAACAATAGCAACACTCCGGCATCCCACACGACAGAAAGTGCCTCAACAGGGGCGCAATCACAGGGGCAGCCACAACTACAAAACCCAGCACTGCCGCCGCAATATCAGCAGCAGCAAATCTCAAGGTCCTCTACCACAGCATACGTCACCATCTCAACCGCCGCCGCCGCCACCACATCTCAATTACGCTTACGAGTGGGCTGAGCCGGGGCCGTTTGATGCTGTGCTCAACGATCCCATGAATGTGGACTGGGTAGGTCCCCCCACCCCCGGTAGTTTTTTTTTTTTTTTTGTAAAGCATTTTCGTTTCTTACTAACATAATTCAGAACATGGTGGATTGGTTCCTGCTGGACAGACAGCTCGATGTACAAGTAGGCAGCAACGTCTGGTCGTCAGACTTGATGGCCCTCGAGAACTAAGAAAGCACTCGAAAGAGCTTTTGAGCTTTTGATATATCACAATACAATATAGTTTTGGGGGGAAACCGAACTTTTTTTTTCTTTCAATATTAATGGCCATTTTTATTCATATATGGTTGTCTATGATGCATCGTTTTGATAAATATCTTGCGCCCAACTAACACCGCAGCTCAATACCACCCTTGCTGACGGTCAAATACTTAACACCCTTGAAGGGCCGCACGCCGTCACCCAGACCACGACTGCGCTTCGTATCGAGGACAATGCTCTCGACACGGACGCCACTAGCCAACCAGCCCTTGACAGAGAAGCTGATGGAGGCAGAGCTCGGCATCAGAATTCTGTTGCGGGCAATCTTGCGGTTGGCAGCTGCTTCAGCTTGGGTCTCAAACGGGAGGCAATGCTTCCAATGGACTGGGTGCAGTCGTCTTTGGTGCTTTCTTCTTCTTGGTTTTTGGTTTTGTTGACTCTGAGCTTGTTGTGCCCTTGTCTTTCTTCTTCTTCTTTTTCTCCTTTTGCCGCAGGGGTGTTGCCTGTGTATCTTCTTGGTCTGGTCTCTGCTCTTCGTCACGGCGAGGATCGTCGTATGTGTACTCAGCAAAGCCATAGTCATTATTTTGCTGGGCTTGCTGCCACCACGGTCATTGTTGGCCTCGCCGCCGCTAAAATTGTCGTCGTCGCTATTTTCGCTGTCATCACCGTCCAGATCTAGATGACCAGACCGCTGCTGACCGACAACAGTACACCGCAGGCCAAAGGATGTCAAGCCGTTGGCAATTTCCTTTGAGGGTATGTGCCACTCGAGCACACGCTCGCCGGGGTTGTACACAGCATCACCACGCGAAGGCCGGATCTCGAGCAGGTTTCGGACGTCGGTGGGCAGTGGGACGGTAATGCGCACATTTTCGAGGAGTGGTGCACCTGGCGAACCGGCATGGGGACCACCAATACCGCGCCCGCCTCCGCCGCCGCCCCCACCACCACCAGTACTTGATGGCCCATTGGGCCGGCCAAAGGCGAATGTACGGTTAACGCTGGCGCGGACTTCAAAGTCGGCACCCACAGGGCCCAGGTTCGTCTTAACTTCGACGTTGACAGGCATGCGTAGGCTGGTGTTGTTGCTGGCGGCCGAAGTAGAGAAAGCGTCACCACTGCCGGCGTCAAAGGGCATCAGGTCGACCTCGTAGGCGGCCAGCAGAAAGCGGCCGTCAGGTGGCACAAAGCTGAGCTCACCGGGCCGCTGCTTTCCAGCGAGCGAGACGCACACAGGGGTGGAAGACGGGCAGTTCGAGCACGCGACCCAAGTTGTGCTTGCCTGAGGGCCCTGTCAAAGTGACAAGGATATCAGGAAGACCAGAGACCTTGGCCGTAAAGGCAATCGATCCCTGTGCAAACGCGGCAAGTGGCCGGCCTGAGGGAGCCAGCGTCACGGACAGCGACTCGATGACGTCGCAGTACATCTCGTTCGACGTGTGGCGGACATTGGCGCGGCGCCAGGGTAGAGCAGGCCCGCCAGACGTTGCGCTGGAGCCGTTTCGCTGATTCAGAGAGGATGAAGAGATGGAGGACATGTTGGAGGAGAGAAGAGGGTTGGGCGAAGACGAAGATGTGGCCTGGGCGGCAGCAGAGGAGAGGGCAGCCGCCGCTTTGGCCAGGCAGCGTGATGCTTCCGAGCAGCTTGCCGACAAGGCCCTCAACCTCGACGAGATCGTGCAGCGCATTGGGCTCTGTCGTACCAATGGTGCCGGCATCACACATCTCTGTCAGCAGCTGGGCGACGACTTCGTAGCTGCTCTCGATCTTGCTGGCCAGCAATGGGCTACCAAGAAACTCTTCAAGAGCATCGGCGACGCGGTGCAAGAATTCGAGGGCTAGCAGTGGCTCGAGCTCGGATGATGTCGTCAGGAGGAAGAGGAGGCCGGCATGGACAATGGTAAAGACAAGCGTCGGTGGGCTGGTGTCGGAGATGTAGACGAGACTGGCGGGCTGTTTGCGCAGCGATGCAGGGCCGCCGGCAGCGGATGCGGAGGGAGAAGAGAGCGAGGAGGAAGAAGAAGAAGCTTGTTGTTGCTGCTGCTGGCGTTGCTGGTCGAGGTACAGCGGAGGAGCTGGGCAGCCGAGAGTGGCCGCCCTGTGTAGGTGTGCGACAATATGGGGGCACTGTTGAGGTATGAGGTTAGCAAAGGAGGCGGGCAGGCAGAATAGGGATAAAGTTGGGAAAGGGGAGATCTCACTTGTGCTCATCGTAGATGTGCAAAGCCTCGATTACCCCGTCCATGATGGGCAGTTGTGGTGGCCAGAAGGAGCAAGGGCCATGGACTTGCTGATGTCGAAAGGAGGTAGGAGCTAGAAATTGGGTTAAAGGCAAGTGCGATTGTGGGTGGTGACGCGATGTCGTAGTTGGGACGGGCAGGCACGAGTCAGTCGCATGCCCCGCCAATCTGGGAAGGTAGGACGGCGGTAGCTTGTAGCGGCTGGCCTGGGCGGCTTGGCCAGGCCTGTTTACATAATACTAGACGCTAACGTCCATCGATTTACAGTGTGCCTGTCATTTGGACGGGAAGGAGCTAATTTTTATCATTGACGTCTTTCGATCGACGACATCTGAACACCAGAACAATACAGTACCTCTAGGTTTCACAGCACAACAACTCACAATGGGCAGCAGCAACATCCCCTCCGTCTCGACGCTCGACCGGACCCGAGAAAGTACCAGGACCTGCTCAAGGAGGACCGCGGCGAAGACTGTCTGCCGTGTCGTGTCGTTGGTAAGTACTATCCTTCTTTTAAAATTCTCTTTGAAAATGGTTGGACAACAAGTCTTCAGACACCTTGCTGACACATTCAGGCGGTGGTGCGTTCATTGGTCTGGCAGCATACAGCTACCTCTCCGGCATGTCCCAGCTCCAGCAGCAGCGGCCAGACCATCATCAAGAGCGGCTCTTTCTTTGGCATGCGCAGTCGTCAGGCAGGCATTGCCGGCATTTTCGCTGGGCCTGGCCTGGGCTGGCCTGTGGCGGTTGTTCAACTGAGAGAGTGAATGAACGGCTACCTTTCCAGGTCTTCACGGCTTGAAGGCCCACGACAAAGCCCTGTCCAAATTCTCTTCAATTCGAAGCGCGAACAACCAAGCCCCTCTCAATCTCACGTTACGGCATGAAAGCAAGTCTCCCGAGCGTAGGCGAAGAAACATTGAAAGGTTTCTCATGGCAGCACAGAGTCATGTAGATCTCTGATGCGACTCTCTCAAGTTCTCAAGTTCTCAAGTTTGATCAAGTCGCGGACTTGATATGAAGGAATCTCGGACTGGCGTCGGATACTTTTCCACGATACCGGGTGCTGGGAAATTACTTTGACGGCGCACACAATGTACATATTAATCAACGTGTATGTACTTGATGTATATACGCATGTATGAATAGAAAATGAGCAACGGTTCATATAACGAAGTGGAGGACATTCGTCGATGAAAATCGATGTTGAATGTGTAATCACGTGATGCCGCTTTCCTCTCATAGATTTGTACACCAATCTCGATGAACCTCCATCTATAAGTATCACGATATTTTGAATTTGAACGTGGAAGTGTTTGTGGTGTCTCTTTGCTTTGCTCTTTTAAAGAGCAAAAAAGACGAAATAGACAGTAGATTAATTTAGACAGTAAAAGAAAAGAAAGCAAGAACAAATGAAAAGAAAACTAGATACAAAGAGAAAGAACCGCCATGTTTTGTTTTTTGTCTTTTCTTTTCCTCCTTTTTTTTCTCTCTCATTCCTAATCACCTTCCAGAGGTGTTTCTTGCCCAAAGAAACAGACCGAGAAATATGACAAGAAAACAGAGAGGGAGGAAGAGAAGAAACAAGAAAAGCCCCAAATACAAGCCAGAATGCATGAGCACCAACCCGCAATAAAAAAAGACAAATGAAAGGAGAAGACGGCAGCAGAGACCTCAAACCCCCAAAAAAAACAAAGAAACGAAGCAAGAAAAGCAACAAGGAACCAAGCAAAGGTCAAATAACGCCAGATGCCCTTTCTTCTTCTCACCCACCCCCACAATTACAATCACACATACCAACGACCGGTCCCGAACTTGCGATGTTTATACTTGCGCGGTTCAGGCCGGGCCAGTCGCGATTGCAGCTCATCAACCCGCACATTGGACCACACATTGCGGAGCATATCTTCTTCGTCCTCCCCCTCTTCTTCACCACCACCACCATCACCGCCGCCGCCGCCGCCACCACCACGACGACTACCACGGATCGTCGCATCATTCTGACCGCCCAGCATACACTAGGCACTGCGCGAGCCAAAAAGCTTCCACTTGAGCCGTCCCACAGCATCCGACCCTTGCACCTCGTCAACCGGTCCATCTCGGCCTGGACAGCACGTTCAGCGCCCTCCTTGGCCGTGCCGCACCAGTCCTCGAGGCGGCTCTTGTCAATGTACTTGCGCAGGGCCGTGTCCTCGTGGCGCATGGCGTCGAGCAGCTTCTCGCGTGCGGTGTCCTCCATATGGCCGAAGCGGGAAGCCGTGGTCGGGTCAGAGGCATCCGTGTAGACACCGAGCGCCTCAGACGGCTTCATCATCGCGAAGATCGAGGACGTGTCGATTTTTTCTGTACTAGTTAGCGGAGCTTCAAAAGATCGCGAACATGTGTGGGTTTTGTACTCACGTTGAATGGAGAGAGCGTAGATGGTGGTATAGATGGAGGTCTGGCCGAGAATAGCAGCCGTAGACTCGTCGTCCTGCAGCTGTGTGTTGTTGATCTGCGCCCAGTCGTCGCGGATGAAGCAACGGCGCCAGATCAAGCGCTGCGCTTGGCGGCGGTCCTCACCGCTGAGGCCAGCATCAGCCACGAGCAGTGCCAGGTAGAAGACGTCCTCTTCGATCAACATCTCCTCCTTGCGCGTGTCAATGAGCGTCAAGAGAGTCGATTAAAGTAGCGGCGTCAAGCGCCTCGTGCTTGAGCAGCCGGCTAAGACCATCCTCAAAACACGTGCAGCAGCGTCTTGGGCCGCTTGGGCAGACGTGTGGCGTGGTTCTCCATGGCCAGCTGCAGCTCGGCGGCCTCGTCGACAGCCGTCGCAATGGATGGCAGAACCCAGCTGTACAGCAGGTCCTGGATCTTGATAATGTTGAGCTGGCGGTCGACGCGGTCAATGTCGCCTTCGTTGTGGTGGTTGTTGCTTGTCGAGCGGCGACTTCGTTGTCTACTGAGCCAAAGGGTGCAGGAGACGACGATTTTGGCGGCGTGAGCAGGCTGTTGGCAGCGTTCAACGCAGCAGGACCCTGCTCGGCCAGTAGCGCCAGCTTTGCCCAGACTCAGCTCAATCTTCTTGTTCCAAACCTGCGCTCGCGGTCGAGACCCAGGTTCAGCAACGTACCCGCAGCGCTCTCAACGTCCTTCTCGCGCTCCACATCATTGATCCACGAGATCTTGGCTAGTTCAGGCTTGGCCCGCAGGAAACCGGGTGGCATAGCCCTTCTTGTCACCGGGGAAGTCGAGCACGGCCTTGATGCCGTCGTCGCGCAGCAAAATCTCGTACACGGCAAACGCAAACGGCTCGCCGTAGGTGTCAAAGGACTCAGCGATCCGCTGCTCCTTCTCGAGTGCCTCGGCGCGCTTTTCGTTGGCGCGGAGCGTGCCGGCGTCAACGGTGATCGCATCATTGCGCAGCTTGCGCACCTCCTCGACCATGATGCCAGCCAGGGCATCAATCGACCGGTGCTTCTTGGCCACCTCGATGGAGTCATCCCAGAGACCATAGTTCTTGAGCCGGTAGACCTTCGAGTACCGGTCCTCGCCATAGGCCTTGGAGCAGCGCTCGCCGTACTCGCGCTCCGACTCGACGTCGCGTGTCTGCGTCCAGCGGTAGTGCTCTAGGAGTGCAAGCAGGTAACGGTCGGTCAAGTTCGGCAGGGACTCGCGGATCGATTCGATCAGGCCCGGGTCGGGCGCTGACGCATTTGTTGGCCTTGTTCGGGTAGAACTGGTCGAGCCAGTTGCAGCACAGGTCGACAAGACGCTTGGCGTTGTTGGTGATAAAGTAAGTCGAGGTCCAAGGTTCTGGGAGGCCATCGTACCCCTCAACAAGAATTCCTGACTCAAGTTCCTCGCCACCAAGGCCGTAGATAGAGAGCTTGTCTTGGCGATAGTCCGTCGCCCCGTTAAGAGCGCGGAAGTTGACCTCGACACCCTCATACAAGAGGCGGGTGACACCACGATCGTCCAGCAAGTGATCCCGGTAGACGTATTTGATCACTTCGTAGGCCCACGCAATGAAGAGATCCATGCGCCAAACATCGTTAACAAAGAAATGGCGCACACGGTCAACCTCACCAACGTCGCGGTTGGGGTTCTTCTTGTCATCCTCGTGGATGTACTCGACAATCTCTGAAATAATCGTCTTACGGTCGGACGTCTTACCGTCCGTGCGGTCAGCCAAGAACTGCTCGTGAAGCAGCCACATGTTGGTGGCTGTAAACATCTTCTCAGCGTCAGCCAGCAGCCGCCAACGGACGCGGCGGCTCAGGTCGACTTGCAGCGCGTTGAGGTGTGACATGAGGCGATCGAGGTAGCCGGCGCGCATACGCAGGTTGCTTTCGAGCGAAGCAGGGACAGTCGGTGTGAAAGCGGTCTTAGAGCCCAGAATATCACGGCTCAGCTCCATCGCAGCCTCACCAATCTCGGTGTCGGAGAACGGCGAGTCACGCTTGCCCTCAAAGACAAGCGGGTTGTCGTCCTTGATGCCGTAGAAACACAGCCTGTTCGAGCTTGCTCTTGGCAGTAACCTCAGGCGGCTTCTCACCAATAAAACGCTCGACATCGACAGTGGCAACACGCACCACGCCAACACCGCGCACCATAAGCACGGCAGCCGGATTCTTGGACTTGTGCCGGTGTACCCTAGACCCGACAGCACCGGAACCGGCATCAGCTGCCTCGGGCAGCAGACTGGCAGGCTCCTCCACACCCGAACCGACAATCTCAGACATGCCGTCGTTGCGGAGGTCAACGATATCTTCAAAGGAGGGTGGTAGATAGCTAGTCTCGCCCTGAAGTTGAGAATCGGGAGTCTCCGGCGGCTGCACCAGCGATGCGATCACAACGGCGCGTCGAAAACGACATAGGCAACCACGGCAGGCTTGGGCAGGTAGACCCGCGGGCGCTGCTCGGTTGACTGCTGTTGGCGGCTGACGGGAGTGGAAAGAGATGTAATGGGGCGCACCATGCCGACCTGGGTGTCGTCGGCAGAGAGCAGAAGCTCAACCAGATAGTATGGCTTCTTGCGCTTGTTGGGAAGGGAGACAAGCACGAGGAGCTGGTGTATTGAGTCGTTGTCGTTTTCGATGGCGTTGCTGAGGCGTACGGTGTCGGTGTACTTGCGCTCGATGCCCTTGGGCACATAGGTGAAGTCAATAACCTCGAGAGCATCGCCCTCGGGGCCATCGGCGCTGAAGTCGAACTGGCGAATGGCACCAAGAATGTCATCGCGAGCGTCTGTTTCGAGGATCGCGTCGTGGCTACCGCCGCGATGGACCTTCCAGCCGCTGAACTTGCCCTTGGATGTGGCGGCAATAATCGAGCGCTCGCCGACGCGCAGATGGGGACCCGCACGGACTGCCACGACATCTTCGCGATGTGCCGAGTTCTTGAGGGCATGACGGATGCTACCGAAGAAACCAGCAGACGATGGACCGCCGCCGGCTGTGCGTAGGAACTGCACAGAGATGGCAGGGCGGCCGTGGCCGTCACGGACGTTCATGTAGGCAAGGCGGCCGGTGCTCGTGAGAAGAATGAAGCCGGCGGGCTCTGCGTTGAGTATTTCGGTAACGTGCTCGGTTGATGAGAGACCGTGGATAACGTCCTCGACGCCGTTCCGCTGCTGGCGCAGAAAGTCGAGTGTGGCAGCGCTGGAGATGGACTCCCAGTAGCTGACCTTACCAGTCGTGGGCATGACAACAACCAGGCCAGGCTCTTCGGATGAGGCTGCCGGTGCAACAAGGGCTCCGAGCGGTAGCGGATCGGAAACGTGTCGCGACGGGTAGGGCAGGGTGAATGTGAAAGTTTCGGGAGACGGGCTGTTGGCCGTGTAGGGCCAGACGATGGCGTGTGTGTGTGTGAGGGAGACGGCGTAGCCGCTGGATGAGTAGACGGTGCCATGTTGGCGGCCTGGAAGTAAGGAAGTAAGAAACGATTGTTAGTTGATGTCTTGAGCTCGTTGAGTACTTAAAGATTTGAGTATGAATTTGAGCTTACCTCCTGGATCCGTCCGTAGTCTGTCAGGGAGCGCGGGTAGTTTGCTGGCAGTGTATGCATTGTTGCTGGCCTGGATGATGTTAGTAGGAGAACACGGGAAAGAGAAGAGAAGAGAAGAGAAGAAAAGACAGAATGAGAAGGAGAAGAAGAAAGGGAAAGAAAAAAGCAAGGAGAGAAAGATTTTGAAGCTTGGGAAACCTCATAAGAAACGTACCAAAACAACACTGCCGTCGCCTTTGCTAATCCGCTCGCCGGCCTTGGTCTTCTTTGACCGCACGCTCAGTTCCTTCTTGGGAGCTGATGCAGACGTTGTGGGTGTCGAAGCCGAAGCTGCGGCGGCGGCGGTTGCCGAGTTTGCTGATCCGTTTGAGTTTTGCTGGGTGGTGGAGTGGTTCTCGACGCCGTCGCGGCGGGCGCTCAGCATGGCAACCTTATCGGCCTTGACTTGGAACATCTCGGGCGGCACGTCGGGGTTCACAAAAGTCTGCTCGGTGAGCGGGAGGCGCTGGCGCTTAGCCTTGGGCTGCTGGGCGAGGCTGTCGGAGAGACGGGGCGTTGGCGGCGTCGGCTCCGCGTGGCGGTAGCCGGGCCTCCTTCGTGCGGCGAGAACATTGTTGTAGGTTGTTGTCGTCGCCTGGGAAGGCGGAAAGGGTGAGAGGGGCAAAAAGGGAGAAAGGAGGGACTAAGATCGGTCGAAGGAGCGTTGGCAAATCATCGAGCAGCGTGCGTATTCGTCGTTTTGGGGGTCGAAATGATCACGATGCGAATATCGTGTTTGATGGACGACGGCGCTTAGCTGTCGCGGTCTATGCTGTCGCGGGCGTCAAACGGATCGAGGGAGACGAGTCGATTGAAGCCGTCGATGGTTGAAGAAGGCGACTCGTGATGAGATGCAAAGGGGCAGTCGATGCAAGATGGCAGTCAGAACGGCAGGTGCGAAATGAAAGAAGGAGCGACGGAACGGTCGAGATGCGATGGCGATAACAAAGGAAAGTGCGATGGCGTAGAACCAGCGCGCGATGCTTTCAAGGGCAGGAGGTGGCCAGCTGTTGAAAAAAAGTCGTGAGGGTGGACTGTTGGGGCCTGAATGAGTTTGGTGAACGATTGGGTCCCTTTTTTTTTTGTCTTGCTTCCTTTCTGGCCTCAGCGTGCAGATTCTCTTGTTCGTTTTTGGGCTTGTCGCTTTTTTCATGCAGCCTACTATGGAGCACCGTCGAGCCAAAATGTTAGGGGCTTTGTATTTCTGGTATTTATTTTTGTATTTATTTTATTTTCGAGGCGGTCGTTCTTGCCATTCTTTCATGTTCTCCGCCTTCTTTCCTCCCCAACACTCGGCGCTGATTGGCTGTAGCAGTGCTATGTTGAGCTTGGTTGCGCTGTCCACGACAACACACAGGTGGAGACCCACACCCACCTGCCTGCGACGGTGAGCGAGAAGCTGCAGAGCTATTCCCTGTTCGGCCACACACGTGAGCCGTCCACCGCCAATTGGCAGGCACCTCCAGGCACCATACAGGTACAGTGTGCACTGAGTCGAGCTCCTTCCCAGAACGTTTTGGGGCGTCACACAGAATGGCTGTGAATGGAAGACTGCAATTATTCACACCAGAATGAGGCCTCTTTGGTCGCGTTGAACTGGCAGTTGAGAGCGCAGGTAGACTCATTGAATAAGAGCCATAAATAGAGCGGGGGTAGAGGTGTGTTTGTCAGTCGTGCCCTCTTTTCAAGCTTCAGATCCATTGTCCAAGCAGAATATAGCTTTTGGAACAGCTGCCAAGTGAGAATGCGCAAGACATTTTTAAGGCACATTGTTGGATGATATTGTTGTTGATGAAGCTTCATATTCTGACCGTTGGGCATCCACTGCCTGATTTTACATATGTTTTGCTGCCAACTGCGCGTGCTGGCCAACAGCCTATTGCCATCTGCTGGTGCCTCTAAAAATCGATGCCGTTGCCAGTGACATCATTTACCGTTGAGTTTGGGCAGGTGCATTATGTCAGCACTTTGGCGGCAGTATTTTGCAAGGGGAATTGAGCAGCCTTCACCACCTTCGCAACGACAATACCGTCACATTTGTGTCTTTTGAGGGAAAAAAAGGTTCAATTAGGGCACCCATTTAATAGCATTTCAACAGAATGCGTATTTCTCTCTTCTGTCGATACGTAATCCATCTGTGGGCACATACACGGAATGCAAATGACTAAGCGGGCTCACGGTGATATACCAAAATCAATAAATGAGAAAGACAGAGAGAGAAAAGAAGTAACAGCCCTTCATCTCATATATTTAGTCATCGGTCTTTTTGTGTCTGTGGTTTTGATAAAATTTTCTGGGGGTTCTTTTTTCTTTTTTTTGTTTCCTGGTGAAAGGAAATTTTGGGGTCACTTTCATTTATGACAAAGTAACACGGAGCAAGACTTTAGTTTTTGTTATCCTTATATTTATTTTTCATCCCACGACAGCCCATTCAGCAGCTACGTCTCTTTTCTTGCCTCATGGGGTTTTCTTTTTGTTTCATTTTTTTTTTCTTTCTAGAAAGTAAGACAAAGGGAATGATACGGAATGGCAAGGGAGGGCAGAACATAGAAATAGATGTTGCGGATGTAAAAACCCGAGGTGTAAAAGGGCACAGAGCCTTGCACTAGGTGGACCCTCTCTCACTTACATGTGGAAAAAAGAGGTGACAGCATGACAACAGACTTTATAGTCGGAACGGAAGAGATGGTGGAGTTGTTGAAAGAATGAAAGCAATGATAGATACCTTGATTTCTGTGACACCATTTGCGTCGCCTTGCAATAGATTTGAGGGTTTCCTCCTCCTGGGATAGCTGTGATTAGGACACAAAGGCTCAGAGTCTTGCCTGTATAATTTCTAAGTATTATCACGTTTTGTGTACATGCATCTTCTCAAACAGATTCTCGAAATTCAATAATTGGAATGGTCTGTTCAAAAGTATAAAGAAGCCGGCAGCGGATCGGCAGAGAACGGGGCCGCTTTCATCCAAGCTTTTCTTAGACGAGTCGTCACTGCTGCATCACAGAGTGACCCAATCTTCGAGTGGGAAACGGACAGCATGGCCCTCTATCTGATAGCTGCAACATTTTCATTAATTCGTGTTTCAACAGAGAGATTCGGCATCGGCCAACATCGAGTCCCATAGCATATACTCCCTGGCTGGTATTCCGTTGTCCCCATAGTTTTTGCCGGTTTTACCGGAAACTCGCTCTGCCTCCCCCCTCCTCTGAAAATCCTTTTACTTTGTAGAAGAGGGCCAGAAGTATTGAATTGGGTGACAATCACCTAATTTTGCTGTATAGCCATTTTCATGCTGGTCTCAATGCTCACTCCGTACTGCACGCTTCTTCTTGTGGAGTCACTGGTCACTGTTCCTTCTCTGTCGTTTTTTCTGCATCGCTACTGGACGGGATCTTGGCTCGCTAGCCAAAGAAGCAATCTATGAAAGAGGGGCCAGTTGTGCCGCGGAGAATGTCCTGCCGCGTTGCCCAGACGGTGAAAGGTACAGGATACCACGCAAAGTGCAGGCAGACTTGGCCTTTTGCTGGGCAAGGACCACTTCCCGAGCAGCAGAACCGAGAAAAAGGGAAAGAGTGGATATGTGGATGCAGGAGTGGAGAGAGAGAGAAAAGATAAGTGATCGAGATTCAAGATGTGTATCAATATAGATCTCGAAAGCTTCAACCTCAAAAAGATTGGCAAGAGAAGGAGTCTCTGTGAAAGATGCACGTGCTGACTTTGAGTAAGCAGTGAGAAGAGACAAGAAGGCTACAGAATATGAAAAAAAGACATTAAAAAAGTACATGGATGCATGGACTTTGCCAGTCGGAGTAATGCCCGACCAGCAGGGTATCCAGCAAATCAATTGTCCAAATCGGCCTCCCTCCATCTTTTCCCTTTATTATTGCCGTGCAGCACATTTTATTGAGCTCTAAACATTGTATGTCTTGTATGCCAGGGTTTTAGGAAGGGAAGGGAAGGATTAATGGACTGGAGTATGTAGAAAATACTCCTGGACATTCTCCAGTATCGTTTTGCTGCCGTACTCCATATATGCATACTCTCACCTTTCCCCTTCTCTTCCATGCGAGTGAGTGCAAAGGATATGTTTTGTCCTTTTCCGTGATTCGCTTTCGCTCGCAAACTCTCTTTGATTTTCATCACGTTATCTCGCCATCATGAGCACCAGAACTAGTCGACACCGACCTTTACGACCATTGGTCGTTGGTCTCGGTCTATGTCTCGTTCTCTTCTGCTTGTTCTTTATTAGTCGTGAGCCACACAATGCTGTTCAGTGGAAACAACAGCTACAGCACGATCAACAGAAAGAGGACCACCATCGACAGGAACAGAGCCATCAGAAAACACAACACCAAGCACAGCATCGTCCAACTACAGCCATACTACGCTCCCTGTCGCTCACAGAGAAGCAATGCCAGGCCGAGTTTCCAGGCCTCACGCAGTCCATTGACGAGATCGTCGCCGAGGGCTCCTTCCAGCTCAAAAACACGGGCGACATGGGCGCCTTACAAGGACGCATCAAGAATGGAAAGGTGAGTGGAACATGATGAAACTGAGTTCCGATACAAAGTATCTACGCGTCGGCATCTAACATTCAAACAGATCTTCATTATCAACGCGCAACGACGGTCTGACCTGTCAGAGCAGATGTTAAACGTAAGCCACACTCAAGAAAAGAAATTCGGATTGCCAGATGCTAATTTCTACCTCCTGTAGTCCCGTACGGCAGCCATCCACCAGCTACACCGCGCCCTCGTCACGTCCCCCGAGCCGGTACCCGACACGTACTTTTCCATCAACTTTCAAGACCAGCCCTTTGGCACCGCATGGGGCTACAGCCGCGCCATCAACCCAACCTTCCGCAGCAAGGACCGCGACGAGCGCAATTTCTTGATGCCGCATTTCTCATTTTGGGCTTGGAAACTGCCGTTTGTCGGATCCATTGGCCGTGCTGCTGCCGCCATCGACCGACTCGAGCGTGAAATGTACCCGTCCTTCCACGACAAGATTGCGAGAGCCGTCTGGCGTGGGACGACTTGGTTCAACTCGGTACACAGCCCGCGGTTGCGGCAGAACCTTTTGGCTGTTGCCAAGGGCCAGAGCTGGGCAGACGTCGAAGCACTCGACTGGGTTGGTGGCGGCCAGGGACAAAAAAACGGGCAGAACGCAACCAACGCAATGGCGATTGAGGATTTCTGCCGGTACCGGTATGTTCTGCACACGGAGGGTGTTGCGTACAGCGGACGGTTTCAGTTTCTGCAAATGTGCGGCAGCGTTACCATCACGCCGCCGATTGTGTGGATGCAGCACACGACACATCTGGTCAAGCCCATCTTCAGCAGCCATCTTCTAGCGGGAGAACCGAAGGCAATTTCCAAACCGGTGACCGAAATAAAGCAACAGAATAAGAACGAGCTACCCAAAAAGCCGGCCCAAAAGTTCGCCCACGCCGTCAAGAAGGTTGGAGGTAGAAGCGCATCCGAGTCACACTCACACACTGACAAAATACCGTCCGGCCACAAAAGTTGGCCTGCCTCCTACCCGGCGAACGAGGCCAATATTGTCTTTGTAGCGCCCGACTGGTCAGACCTGAGAGACACGGTGGCATGGTTGGAGGCACACCCGGACATCGCAGCAAACATTGCCCGCAATCAAAGAGACCTGTTTGTAGGCGGGGGCTACTTCAGTCCGGCAGCCGAGGCTTGCTACTGGCGATCGCTGATCCGCGGCTGGGCCACAGTCGCCAAGGTCAACCCAAAAGAATGGGCAGGGCATGAAGAGGTGTCGTATGAGTCGTTCACCTTGAACAATGGGGACTGAGGCTTCTGCTGAGCTAGATTGCTGATTTCTTATGTTGGTCCGCATTTCCTATTTGTTGGTTTTCTTCGGCGTCTCGGCGTCTCTGAGCGTTGTTGTTTGTCTCGTATTTTCTTTAGTCGTCGAGGAACGATGTGTTTGTTTCCAGTGATTTCGTGTGTTGCAATAATGATGTAACAATGTCGACACCGTCTAAAAATTTGTGCTGCCCGGCATCCAGGCCTCGCCGATCCGCTGCATGTCCTCAGTAAACCGGCGGCTGACAATCTTCTTGCCGCCATGGCCGGTCGGCGGCGAGTGCTCGTCAGGGTCGTAGAAGGGGTTCTGCAGTAACCGCACGTAGGCAGACTGCATTGCCTTGAATACGGGTTTTAGTTCTGTTTCGCGCAGACCAACAACGCTTCCACCCAGAGCACCACGGCTGCTCGAAGAAGTGGAGCCTCCGCCGGCACCGCCGCTGCCTTGAACTCCACTGCCAACACTGCCGCCGCGGCGACCACGCATGTCCACCACCGCGACAAGCTTCACGCCCGTGTTGGTTTCGTAGCCGTAGACGGCCAGGCGGTCGTCAAGGGCGTGCAAGAGGAGGAGGCCGGCTGCGTCGCTGGTTCCGCTCAAGCTGGCTCCGCTGGCCGCTGTTCCCGAGGTCACTGAGCCGCTGGCGGTCCCAGACGGTCGCTGGGCAAAAATGTCGAGTGTCCCGCAGAGAATCAGAGAGAACTGAAGAGGTGTCCGAATCGGCATAAGGCTGTTGGTGGCTGCGTCGTAGGAAGGGAAGATGGAGATGTGGAGGGGGTTGTCCTAAAAAGAAGAGAGGGAAGGGGTTAGTTAAGATCGAACTCGGTTTGGTAGGAGGCCGGTCTGGTGTACGCACATTGCGGCCAATAACTCCAAGAGATGCTATGGAGGGTATTGTCGAAGCCATTGTGTAGATGGAAGCAAGGAAATTCGGTTGAGGGGGTGTCGCGTGGTCGGTGTTGATAGCTGGAAGTTGGAGTGAGGGAAAGACAGGAGGTAGAGTGTTGTTGAGTAGACCGCTTTTGGTGGAACCTTCCGTCTCTCGAGAGCTGTTCGTTCGCTCTTTCCCCACCAAGCTGTCCTGAAAGTGGAGACCACCCTTGGGTGAGGAAGGCGCTCCAAGCCAGGCACTAGTTTCAGTGCCTCCTTCCCCCGTTGGAGCCCTTGAGCCCTCTGGACATTAGCGCCTTCCGTCGCAAAGGCGTGAAGGCGAAAAGGTGCCCACATGCGCCTGCCCCAGTGCAAATTGCGCGTGTGAGCCGATGCTGCGCCGTGGTTGGCTGCGGCTTCCTCGTTTTCGCAGGTCGCAAGGCTGTCGCACCTTCACTAAAAAAAAGTTTTGTAGCGACCGACGACCGACCATCAACTCCCACCAAATCTGCCTTTCTAACTCTGTTTTTTTTATTATCTGTTCCAAGCTTGGGCCTGACAACAACACGGCACACTGATTTCTTTTACAGTTTCAGGGGAGTCACCAAATGGAGGAGATGCATGCTTAGAGAAGCAGGCCTCGACCATACTCACCAATTTGTGGTCATAGCATTGGCCTTCATCTGTTTTTTGCGCCTAACTTCTCCTTGCTACGGAGTACTTTTCAACATTATTATACGCTCACTCTCACTCTCACGCCCTCGCCTCTCACCACCATGTCCGTCGCAAATGCGCAACCGCGCAAGCCCGGTGCCTTATGGCGGGCTACCTCGACGTTTGTCATGGCAACAACGGGCATGATCTGTCGGTCGTTTTTGTATGGTCTTAACAATGTGGAAGTCGTCGGCCGCGACAATTTTTTGAAGCTTCTCGATGAGCGCAAAGATGTCCAGGCCCGGAAACGTGGTCTGATCACAGGTATGTTGTGCTGACAGCCATAGCACATATCTCATAAATTTGCGCGTTTCTCATATCACTAACTGAAAATAGTGAGCAATCATATCTCAGTGTAAGTGCTCTTGGCAGCTGTCAGCAGATTGTCGAATGAAAAGAAAGAAAGAAAAAATTAAAATAAGTACTGACCAATCTCCAATCATCAGGCTTGATGATCCATTGTTATGGGGTGTGCTGCCATTCAAGTATGCTGCTGACCACCGGAACCTGCGTTGGAGTCTTGGGTCCCACGATATTTGCTACAAGAGCAGGTATGTTATCTCGTCATTTTCTCCTTCTCGCCATGGCCACCAGCTAACAACCATAGCTTCGCCGGCCACTTCTTCTGCTCTGGCCAGACTCTGCCCACCCACCGTCTGCGCCACTCGCCATGGGGCGGCCTCTTCCAGCCGACCATGAACCAGGCCGTGCGCCTTCTCTCAGCCCAGCCGTTGCCGGCTGACCACACCAAGCTCGGCTCTCCCATCGAGAGCCTCTCATCTCCCTCTTCCTCTTCTCTTCCCTCAGATTCGTTGTCTTCCCCCTCCCCGTCCTCGGACTCTGGCCCGCTACCGCCGGCGCCAACACCATCATCCAAGTCTCCCTCCAACCACGTCTTTGCCTCTTCTTTCTCGCCCTCCCTATACTACTCAACAAACGACGTCGACCTCTGGCCTGCACCCTCGGCTTTGCCTCCAACCGCCATGCCTGGGTTCACATTTTCCCCGAGGGCCTTGTCCACCAGCATCATGACCGCGGCCTGCGGTACTTCAAGTGGGGTGTTGCCCGTCTGATCCTTGAGAGCGAGCCCACGCCAGATATCGTGCCCATGTTCATTGATGGACTGGACCGCGTTATGCACGAGGAGCGCAAGTTCCCGCGGTTCCTGCCACGCATCGGCCAAAAGATCCGCATTGTCTTTGGCGACACTCTCGACCCGGGCACGTTTGCCGATCTGCGCGAACGGTGGCAGCGGCTAGTGGCGCGGAGCCGGCGAAGTGTGGGCAGCAGCAGTGGTGGGGAGAGCACTTCCAGAGCTAGTCCCGATGGAACTGTTGTTGAAAAGGAGATTGACCTCAAGTACGGCGAAGAGGCACAGCAGCTGCGCAAGGAGACGGCTCACCGTATGCGGGAAGAGATCCTGAAGCTTCGGCGGCGCCTTGGTTATCCCGAGCTGGACCCGAGTCTGGGTTTGGCGGAGACCTGGGCTGACGAGCCGAACAAAAAGCGGTTTCGCAGCCAAGTTGATGACAGTATGGTGTACCGGGAGTAGGTGGGGGGAGTGCAGAAATAGATGTAAAATGCGCATATTATACCAGCAGACACAAAAAAGGAATGCCTGCAGTTTAGACAACTGCTCTTTTCATGTAACCATAGATGTATATAAATCTCAAAATAGACGGCCGCGCTTGCATGACACAAAACGATTTCCAAATTATGGAGGGCTGAGGGTCCCAAAAGGTATTGTCCAGAAAATAAGTAATAGGTTCCAATTATCATCCAATGCTAGCATGACTCAAAAATTCATATCAAAATCAAAACGTGCCGATAGTTAACGTTAACGCCGTGAAAAGGAGGTTTCCATGTCGTGATCTCAGCGCAAAATTTCCAGTTATCCAGTGCGCCGTGTCTTCCACCTTGTGAGCCCATGAATACCCCAACCATATCTCGTCCTTCTATAGTTCAACTCGTCTTTATCCTCTCTCTTCATGCAGCAACTTCCACGCCCCCATCTGCTGTCAAAAGCAAAACGCCGTCCAGTCCCATCTCTTGCCTCTTCAAGGCCTCACGATGCAGGCGCATCTTGTCAGCCAGTGATCGCGCCTGACGCAAGCCAAGATACGCCCACACCGTATCGATGACTGCCAGCGCCCAGTTAAAGTCTTCTTCGGGAACGCCCGGCGCACAAGCAGCCACATTGAGGTGGAATAGCGTCGGCATAAGCCCAGCAACACCTGTCCCGCCGTTTTGCCCGTAGATTGGTGCCGGAGTCGCTACCGGAGCGTAGTCCTCGAGAGGAATGCTTGGGTGTCGCCAATAAACTGGCGTACTGACAAAAGTGTCTTCGGCGCACTTCCGGATCGTCTTGAGTGCTTTGCGGCGCAGCTTTTCTGTCGACTCGGAATCGGTATCGCGCGTATCGACGCCGGACGCATCCGATATCACGGCACTGCTGATCTTTGAAGAGAAGGCACTGCCGGTATCCATCTTGAGGCGAGCGAGGCCAGCAGCCACAGAGTTGGGGCACTTGTCAATAAACTCCAAGAGCATCTCGTTGAGCAGAATGCGTGCCCATCGGTAGTAGCCCCAGATCCGAGCCGTTGAAATGTCTGAATAGCGATGGTAACGGCCTTTGTAAACCGCCTCGGGTGGCAGTTTTGGCGTTTCGCATACGTCATACTTCCAGAGACCTTTCTTTTCTGTGATGCCAAGCTCCCATGCAATGAGGCGCGCCTCCAGTTGCAGAGCTTGGACCACGTGGTCGACCATATCTGGCCGGCCGTCGATGAGAACCTGATGGTGGATATACGCAGACAAGTTGATAAAGTCAATCAAAGTCAAGAGAAGTCTAGACATGATTTGATCATCTTCTGGCTTATCTAGGTATGTGTTTGATATATATTCGGCCACCACGGGTGGCACAGTTATATGAGCCGCGTGGCAGGATATCAGCTACACTGATGTCAGTATGGTCCCCAATTTTAGTAACATTTTTAATCAGATTCGAACATCTGCGACATACCAGAGAGCACGATATTTGAATTAGGCCCCGGTAAGGGTGTAGAGATGGCGGTAGCATAGGAAGGAAGTGACGCATCAGGGCGGCCGCTCCCATAACGTGAACGTTGGCGCTGCCAAATGACTGATTGGCGCCTCGGACAATCTACACAGAGACAAGTCAGAATGCCGCTTAAAGTGTAGCAAAAAGCATTATAGGTTAAAGAAAACTCACCTCAAACATGGCCATCAGAATGATGCTGCGCATTACATTGTTGATCGTGTCAAGACCCGGAGCGGCAAGTGTTTTGGCCGTCATCTGAAGACCGGTGACATAATTCTGCCATGCTGAAATTTGGATTTGGTCGTCACCGTTTAGGTTTGCAATACCGGCCATACCGACAGCCGACGCAATTGTTCGTGCTGCTGGATCAAGAATCCAAGGCGTATCGACCTCGATGACTCCTGTTTTTGTTGGTGATTCTGGGTGGCCGTAGAGGTAGTGGTCCATATAAAACTGCAGGCCGCGCTCAGAAAGGGTTTGTCCGGGTCCGTAAAGCATGGCCTTAACGAGAGCAGACTGCGCTTCAATTGAGAGTTCGATAGTTCCCGCAGGTGGAGCAGACGCATCAGGTGGTAGGGTCACGGGAACCACTGGCCGCCTCCGCTGTTGTTTTCGTGCTAAAGAATGAGGGGGACTGCCTTTGCCAGAGTTGACTGGGCCGCCATTGTTCCCGAGGGTGCCGCCGAATGCTGCCAACGCCTCGCTGAGCGAAAATGACCCGTCGGCGTTGGATCCCCTTATTGTCGTTAACTCGCTGCCTCCTTGTTCTGTGGTGAGCTGGCCTGTATGGTTTCCGGCCTTGTCGATGGTGGATGAGATCCCCTCTGGAGTTTCTGAGACACCCTCGGTTTTGATGAAAGTAGGCGCTGCCTCTGGTGATGAGGACGAAGAGGCGCGAGCCACGGTTGTAGTTGTAGGTAGTGTGGTGGATGACGAGCTTGCTGTGGCTGCTGAGCCTTCTGCTCCGGTTTCTTCAAACTTCTTCCGGACTTTTACTGTTTCGTCGCGGAACATCAAGGACAGCTGGTCCCGGTAGCCGGGGCATTTCTTGCCGGCTCGAATACACTGCGAGCATTCCGGCTCAAGTTTGTTGCACTAAATGGTGAGGGTGGTTTATGTTAGCCAGTTGATTCTCGTCCCGATCTTCACTTCCACTTCCACACAAAAAGCACGTGCAGCGCAGCAGCCGCGGTGTGACGCAAGTGAGGCGAGGCGAATGCAGCCCCCAACGTCACGTCGTACCGCACAAATGAGATAAACTGCCGTCCACCGTCACACAGACGGGTGGCGTTTCTCATGGATACCCAGTACAGCCGCAAATCTGGTTGCGCATCCCAGCCAGCCACTAGTAGAGCTGGCAGAGATGGCACATATTTTCTTTAAAAATAAACCAGACAACTTGTTCCTCCGTGCGAGCTCACGCCAAAGCATTGCCAAGCAACCTACCTTGATGCGTCGGATGCGGCAGTTCTTGCAGCTCAGAGAAGCCTTCCCGCAGAACACCATGACGGGCTATAAGAAGGAGCAATCAATCAATATGAAGTCCAAGCAGTGCCGGTCCGTAATGCCATGCGCAGTCGTCACGCGCCCAAGGGCCGGACAGAAAGAGGCGTGTGGCGTTCCACTTGCAGCTGACGCCGGCCTTGCCAGGAGGTTCCGAAGCAGGTTGGTCCGTATGTCGTCGAGAGATTCGTGTCACGGTCGGGGCAGGAGCCTGGCCGGCCAAGAAGGTGCGTGTTTCGACCTCGACTTCGACTTCGACTTCGATGTCGAGTTCTTTGTTTCCTTTGTTCCCTTGGCGTTCGTTGACGTAATTGCCCAGGAGAGGACACAGTTGTGCGGTGTGATAATGCGTGGAGAGTGCGGGTCGCGTGCAGGAGAGTGATGGGAGGTCGTGAGGTTGTGAGGTCCGTTTCTTGTCCCGTAAAATAGAACGAAAGGACAAAAATAGTAAGTCGTGGCGTTGTAGGATGAAGGGTCTGGAGTGGAAATAAAGAGTGTGGGCTTGCTAGAGGCTAATATAGAGCGTGTAGGGCGTTGGTGGGTGATTTATCATACGGGGTCGTAGGCGCGCGATCGGGGAACCTGGGGCTAGCCAAAGGAGCACACGAACGGCGAATGGACGGGGAAGGAATGATGGAGGGGGAGGGGAGAAGAAGAAAAACACACACACAATGGGAGAAGCCGTGGGAATTTTCAGTGTTGAGGAAACTACGACTAGCCTCTGGTGGTCGAAGTGCGAGTGGGCGCTGCAGACTACGGCGGGCAAGAAGGTGCAATGGGGTGGGAAAGGGTGGTAGACGGTGGGCAGATCCTTCCTGTTGGAGTTTCTTGGCCGGGAACTTGGGGTGCTCTCTTGCCTCAACGGAGTTCAGAAGATTGCCCACAGAGAAAGGGCGGGGATTGGGGAGGGTGGCGGCCGGCGTCAGTGGTGTGAAATTAGTGTGTGTTTGACCACAAAGCCTGACTTGAACCTGGGATGCGATAGAGGGAAGCGGCGATTGTGCAAGACCTCCGTTTTGGCAAGTGTACAGGTGCAGGCATTTAGATGCGCGGCAGGCTCGACCTGCGCAGATGGCGGCTGTCGGGCAGGTGCGGGCGGCCAGTCGCTGCCGTTTTTACTGTTGTACGGAGAGTTCCAGTATCTCAAGAGTCGTTCCCATTTGCATGTGCTTCATCGAGTTTGTACTTCGCAATTTCCTTTCTTGTATCTGTTTTTCTCTCTTTCTTTTGTATTCGCGGGCAAGAGCAACCGGGCATAGCTCGTCGGTCGTAGTTGCCAATTACGAGCGCAAATTGCAAACCATATTCAAACATCGTGCTCGCACTTTCTCAAAGCAAATCCCCTGTCTCTCAATCTTAACTCTTCGCTTCCACCATCATCAAATGGCCCTCTCTTTGGTCGACCTGTCCTCTTTCCTTTGCAGACACCCACTTTTCGAACATAGACCCTGCAAATGCATGGCCCGACGAAATGCAACCAAAGCAGCCCCCCGTCAGCAAGTCTTAAGCGTCTCTTCCGCCTTTCTCCGTCGTCCGGCGCCGACCAGGGGGTGGGTCTGAGCCAGCGAATATGTTGCAGTCGATCTCAGCACTTTGAAGAGTCAAGACGACTGGCGCTGGCCTGGGCAAGGCGGCCGAGCCAGACCAGGCCGGGACAAGCTTCAGAAGGTCACCAGCACTCTCTCTTCTGAGCCTTCTTCCTTCGGCCGACAAAATGCACGGAAGTGGCAGTGTCCGTCCTCATCTCTGGTGCACAGCTGACAGCTGATGGCTGGCGAGGAAGAAACTCCTGTGAGTGGCGAACTTTCTTGCTCTTCTTGTTCAGAGTCTTTGTTTTCTTTTTTTTTTCATTGCCTTTTCCGTTGTCCTTTTCCGTTGGCTGTTTTAATTGTGTGCTCCCTGCCCCCTTTCAAACAATACGCGGCAACAATTTGCTCCGTGCGTCATTGCTTCCATGGCATTCTTATTGCAGTCTGGTTTCTCTCCTGTTTTCTCGCTCTCTTTCTCTGTCTTATTTTCTCTTTTCCACCCTTGTTGCGCCCCGCCCCTCCCCCCCCCCCCCCATCCGTTTAAGGCGCATTTGCTGTCCCCAAGTCTTGCGAGAGAGAAAATAAGCGTCTCGGAGGTTGAACCCACAATCCACTTCGTTTACTCTGGAGGGTGCGCACTAAAACGAAACAGGCGCTGCCAGACCAGTGAGCGGCGTAGAAGCGTTGAACAATTTCAAAAGTCGTCGCCAGTGCCCCGGTTTTTCCCTGCAATTGCTTGCCAGGCCACCCCGGATGCGCGACTGGTGCGTCTGTTAGCTCGCGGACTATATCCCGAACAGTGGGCAGGCATTCAAAGTATTACGACGTTCAACGAACTTGGACAAAGTACAAATACATGCGAAGGAGTCGAGGAGAGAAAAAAGAACACCGAAACAATCCGCGCTGGCCGTTTATGGGCAACAAACCCGCACCGCCAGGTACCTCGCAGCCAAGCGCCTGTTCTCAACAGAGCCCAGAACAATGGAGACCAGACAACGATTCTCAATGGGAGCGCATTGGACACGCAAAAAGATAAAACAGCAGGGTCTTGGCCCATCCTTCCTGCATACGACATACGATAACGGAGCACAGACAAACAGCCACCTGGCTAGTCCAGCCAATCCGGCAGACTTCCGGCGCCCCGGCATTGGTGGGCGGGCGAGGAAGGCTCTCACTGTCTCCTTTTTGACCCCCTGTCACCTCAACGACATTTTTCAAAGGACTTTTTATTTCTTCTGTCGGTTATTTTGTTCACACACACGGAACGATGGAGCCTTCTCTTCTTCGGACCCGAAATCCCACTTTCAGTGCACCAATAACATCCCGCACCAGAAGAAGCGAGCCGTCTGAGTTACTTTGACTTTGACTTCTCCCCCAAGGACGCCGCGTAAAATAAAATAAAAAAGAGACAGTGCTTCTTTGATTTTGCTTTGGACTCAAGCCATTTGCTAGTGCCAAGGGAGACAAAACTAAAAACAAAAGCAACCGTGGCAGCTAGTATGAGGATGGAAGGCAAAATGATGCGCTCCGGCGCTTATCAGCTCGCATGCGGAGTACAAGTGGTCTGTGACTTTCTTAGTACAAAGCTGCCACAAAGGCAAGGGCTGTCTGAAGTGCAAGTCAGGCAATGCATGATGCAAGACAGAGAAAGCGAGCAAATATGAGTGCACTGACCAGGCTGCATTGCTGCTAATCGAGACTACGTCAAGCTGTCAACATCGAGCACGACAAGAAGAGAGCCTCGAGAGGGTACCTTCAACTTTTCTTTTTTATATGCCTGGCAGGATCGGGATACTGTCCGACCAACAACGCCGCTGTCCAGAACTGGTCAAAATGTCGGGGAGCTAGGCCAGGCCAACAGGCGAAGGTCCCAACAAGTGTGGCAGGTGTGACAAGTGCAACGCACACCACAATAAAAAAAACTCGAAGTACGGCGTACAAAGTATCTTGTACTCAGACCCAGTCAAATACACCGTGCAGCCACAACCACCGGATACGAGGACGAACGAGCGAACTCCAGACACACCTCACCTCGCACTGAATCGAAAAGACGATTTGATGTCAGTTTACATTGTCATTGTCTCCACCCGGACTTGATTCGGGACGGAAGACGCCACGGCAGCGCCAACGAACAAGCTCAAGCAGTAATGCGAGGAATGATTCATACAAGCCCAGCCCTGATTTTCGCAGACCGTTGAAAACTTTTGATGCAATACCCCGAACTTCTGTATGTCCGGAGTACAGTACCAGGATTCGACAGGCCTCCATCTGCATCATCAGGATGGTCTGCAGTGGAGGCCAGCTCGCAGGTCATGGCTCTCAGTGAGTGGTCAGATAATCAGAGCCAAACAAGGGACAGGTGAGGGGCTGGAGGGAGCCGCGAAAGCCAGGAAGGGATCGGCACTGAGCCGTGCAACTTTGTGCCTGTACCTGGTACGGATCAAACAGAGGCGAAGGATCCAAAGCCGGCGCCCCTCCGTATTATGAAGTGCGCCAACAAAATCACTCGGCCTTTTGCGATATGATACTGAGTAGGCTTTTCGAAGACGACAAGAAGACTGTATACGCTGTACTTGGTTGACTGATATGGCTGTCGTTGTTTCTGTGCTTCGCATTATCACCATTTTGTTTCCATAACACCGCTCTGTCAGGTCTTTCGGGCCATGTCTAATCTTCAGACTTCGATCGAGTGACTGGTACTTGCGATAATACGCCAAACAACCAGGCATTCCATCTCACGTCTTATTCAGCTCCGCGCACACACAACAGGTGCTGCAATTGGTTGACTCCTGAACTGTTTCTTGCATTAGTATGTTACGCGAAGCAAGGTGATAATTGCTCGCTTCCATGCAGCCAGACGCAAGCAGCACAGGGCGAGCGAAAAAAAAAAATCAAGGTTGCTGCCGGAGGGCGGCCAGGCAGGCACTTGATTTCGTACAATATATACAAATACCCCGTACTTGGTATTCCCCTATACCCGCGGCTTTCGGTGAACGAACAGAACGAGAAATGATGTTCCGAAAGAGGGCAGACATGGAGGACACCATCAGCAATCATGGCAAACAAGCCCGACCGGATCCGAAGAAAAAGGGGCTCGGCAACGTTCAAAAAGGGTCGTGTACTCCGTAAGCTGCAAATCTTCGTCCTTATTCGAGCAAGTGCACTCTCGAACGCATAACTCTATTTTCCTTCTCAAGGAAAGGAGTTAAGAGCTTTAAAACAGACAGTCCTCCGTCCCCGAGCTACCTTTTGCAAGTCTTTGATGTTATCCTCAGCACTTTGATACTTTTCACATTGGACGATGAGTATCCGAGAGACAGGGAAGGAACAGTGTGAACTTGCTGCTCTCAAGGCCGACTTTTTGCAACCTCTTTTTGCTATCAGGCGTCTCTATCTGGCGTCTCGCTTCAGTCGGAGAATATCCCCGTCCAGTCCTCCCCCCCTCGCAACTGTCCATTGTTCCTATCTGCAGTTACAGGGGTACGTTCTTAGGTCACTTCAAAAAGCCGCTCACGGCCCTTCTCTTCCTTTCTTTTCTTCCAATTCTTCCTTTTATTCGGACAGTGGATAGGGTACGTCGTACTCCGGACTCTGTACACCGTTGAGAATACTACTTCGCCTGCACAACATGTGTACACAGTACTTCGTAGAGCGCTGTGCATTTGCATGCTACTTCGGATGCTCGTTTTGCGTCAGCTCTCTGTGTTGCTCTTTCTCTGGAGGACAGCGGCTTCAACCTTCCGGGAAGCTTTCTTATTTTATCGGCCGCAAATGTCCCCGAATTGTACTCCTTTCTGATTCAGTCATATTTTGGTACCTACGATATATCCCATATTGCGTCTAGTTATGATGGCCGACAACCGAAGGCCGGTCCGATCACTTCCGCCAACTTTGCGCAGTCTTTTAAGCCTCTCTCTGAGGGGTCCAGGTGAGGGCCTGTCCACATATAAAAAACACAAAAACTATCCGCGGACATCAATGCACACTATCGTAGCCATTGCTTTCATGGTGAGTCCAGTGGGGACATGGCTATATCAATTCTCGTCAAATCAAAAGCTAGCCTGTCCTTCCCATTATGGCGGCCAGTCCCAGCTTCAAGCAGAACATATCTTCGACAAGAAACTGCAATGTGTTGAATAGTCTTGTCGGTGACAATGGTCGCTCTAGAAACTTTTGAGCCTGAGCTTATATCATTCAAATACAAAAAAAAAAATCAAAGATTGAATAGAAGCCCTAGAGGAATTCCCTTCCCAGCACAGTATGTACAAGTTTTGAAGAACATAATCATCTCGTGTCATTATTAATCATATAAAAAACCCGCCATGGCGGCCCTTCGCCATTCCAAACCAAAAATATTATGAGCCCTGAAAACCAAGGTATAAAACTCCAAACGCCTTTACTCTGAAACCAAATCTAGTCAAACAACAAAAAAAAAGGCAATAACAAGGCCACGGCAATATTACCGTGCTTTTGCGCCAGTCATGATATCAAACAACACTCAGACGGCGCGGCCCTGGTGGCCGAATAAGCGACGACATAATGTAGCCTCTCGACTGCCGTTCAAACTCTAACAAAAGGGCAACAAAATTGTGCCAAAACATATAAAAAACACCTCATTGGTGGCTCCACGAGCGAGACTCAAGCTCGTCTTCGCGGTGGCATGCCTTAGGACTGGACAGCAATAGGTGCACTCGGGTTTTCCTGTCCCTTTGTAGCAATTGCCATCGGTGCATCGTCTGTGCAAACTGGTGCAGCATACTTTGTGTCGCCTTGCGGCCGGCTTGCCATCCAGCGCAGCAAAAGGTAAGCATCCTCGGTTGGCTCTTCAGCGTCTAGATCCAGCAGCCGGGACTGGCGAATAAAGATTCGCTGGCCATCAAAGTGCATCTGCACAATGCGGGCTATCGTATCATGCTGGAAAGAAAGAAGAAGGACCTGATGGTAGAAGCGTTAGCAAGTACTGCAGAAGAGTGGGATGAGAAGACAATTGGTATGCGAGCAGTCTGGTCTTACTGGGAAAACACGATGCGAGAGATGTTCGTGGTAGCGCACTTGGTGTCTCAGTAACTCGACAAAACATCGGTCATCAAAACGTCCGTCGCACCAAAGACGCAAGGCTCGGTGACCATGCTCGTCGTGTGCGGAACCAAGCCAGACAGATCCTCGCAAGAAAAGCAAGATTCCGGATGGTGGTAATGTGCTTCACCGCTGACGCAAGGTATAGTGCGACTGCCCCTGTATCTCGCGTATTTCTTTTTGTGCGAAGCCTCGCGTCTATGAGACCGAAAGTATCGTTGTTAGTGACAATTTCTGTACTCAAAACAAAGCGTGTAAAATACAGTACTCACGTAGGTGTCCAGTTGGCCAGCATGCAGATCCCTTCTTGGCTTTGCTCTGGTTCGCGATACCGATTTTTGAACATGTGTGTTGCCCAGCGTGCTCGGTTGTCTGCTTCAACAGAGGCGCAGCAGCCACTCTTCAAGAAATCCCATATGTCTTCTGGCTCCTCTTCCTTGCAGTCCCCTTCACAGTGCAGCACCGACGTTTTCCCACACGGACGCCCCCAAAACTGCAAGGCAAGGCCTCACTGCGGCTTGTTTGATACCAAAGGTGCATCAGGCGCATCGCTCGTCAAGCGCCTAGTGGCCATGTCGAGCTCGTCCTTCCACGTTCTGCTGCCTATCTGCTTGTCTTCTTCTACGCAGTAGGCGAGATAGATTTTATGCAAAGTGTAGATGTAGCATATTCAAGCACCGCGGCCACTCACTGCCGCAAAGCCACTCGGGCAATGGGGCTACCAGCCTCGTACAGGAAGTTTTAAATAAAAGAAGAAAGCACACGTAGAGAAAATGGGTCAAAGAAAGCCTTAAAAGCTTCAGTTCCAAGTCCACTTCAGTCGTGTGACAATAATCTCAAGTATACCCAACACCAACTTGAAGCGAAAGTGAAAGAATGGTGATGATTTTGTCCCATGCGTGTCGACGCCAAAGTCACTCCAAATTCGAGATCAGTGGCTACGAAAGATCTGGTTTCTTTTTGCTGCTACTTAAATCCAAAGATTTATCTCCTTATACTTTTATGTTCTTCTCTCTCCCCTCCTCCTTCTCTTTCTACTATCCTAGCCGTTTCGATCACCAAACTACGCTTTTCGGGACTGGGTTCCAACAACGACCAGCACCCTCACAAACTGATGCTTCGGCTGTCCAAACCACTCATTTCTTGACGCCATCCTCTCCCGCCAGCATGATAACGCTGCCTAATCCAAGGACGCCATTGGACTGGTGGAAAATGGCTCTTGACGAGGGCATCAAGCCTTGATGAGATCACACCGTTTGACATGAAATTTGAGTCTGCGTCAAAATTCACATTGAAGGAGTTTCTATGTCTGAAGACCCTTTGGAGGCAGCAGGAGTTCGATTTTTTCAACACCAAAAATTATGTTCAGGAGGAGGTGCTCGAAGAGCTGAAAGATGTCGATTTTTCCGAGCTGGAGAGCCTCGTACGATCTACCAGGAACCGAGATCCGCACACCATCCTTCATCAAAACGGGGAAGAACTCTCCTACGGCATCTTCTCAACGTTTCGCTACTTCTCTTACCTTGTCACAAGAAAAGGTAACAAAGACGACACAAGCTCACCAAAGGTCACCCGGCCACGGCATGCGGCTGCTCGGGGCCTCAATTACAACGTGGAAGAGCATTTCGGGAACATGAACCTCGGCGTCGGCCCAAGTACACCTGCCACCCAGAACATGTCTAGGAAGGAAGGATTTGACACGCCGTACGAGGACGATAGACCTCCTCCGACACAAAATGAGGCAACTGTGAACATGGGCTTGCTCACATTGATGGCCGCTATCCGGCTGCACTGTCCAGCTCTGTGAGAGGGACATTTACTCCCCGATCCAGTGCCATTTCGTATCAAGGACGCCGGTGACGGCAAAATTTTAGAGGCCCGAGTGGATGGCTACCTGACCAAAGAGGATTCGAATGGTTCGATACACAGCATTGTTGAAGTCAAGCCGTGTGTGAGAGGTGCAAAAGCTTCAATCATACAATGGCAAGAAGCAGCACAGACGGCCGCCTGGATTTCGGATCCAAGATATCGACAAAACCAACGGTGCCACTTTCAACAAGAGCACCAAACTCTGGCAGTGGGTTTCTATTCCTTCTCTTATTCAGTGGCTTTTTGTTTTGAAGATACAGTCCTTCTCCTTTTTCTTCTTCCCAGTCACCTTCCTTGACACTCAAACTGACGCACCTTCTTCTTTTCTTAACTCAAGGCGGTTCATGGTCTCTCAAGATCGTCATGAGATATATCTCACTGTTGCTCAATACGACGCGGCATACAGAGAGTACATTTGTAGTCCTCCTCACAGGCCTGTCCAGATATCAGGAGGTTCCAATGAGCCCGCTGTCACACCAACACCTCTCATGCGCCGTCACCGAGGTATGCCGGCCAACCGTGTGGGGAACCAAAATACCGGCTTTCCAGGCACTCCGTTCAAGCAGCAACGAAACGCATTTCAGCCGCATCCGAGCTATTTTGAGACTTCTGAGCAGCGCCCGCCGGGCCCCCGATTTCTCGATCGCGGAGATCGTTCAGGCACAATCACGCCGAATAAAGGATTTCTCAAAATGCAAACTTACGGCCCGGTCGGATTGGATGACCATAGGCATATTGGCCAGATGTGTGTGGCCATAGCTGCACTGTCGTTACAGGCACTTGGTAGGCCAACCAGCCCTGTCTTCTAACTTAATGTGACTAGAAAATGGGTTGATGGCAAAAGAATACAGCAAGAGAAAAATATAGATTAATAGCATTGGTATCAAAGAAATTTACGACTTCTATATGTGTCTATGTAAGCCTGTCATCGTAAAGCAGGTGTCAAAACGGAAGCAAGGGGAAAGGGGTAAATAAAATAAGTAACGAAATAAAACATATTCCAGCCATGGCATCATTTCGATATAGAGGATGACTGGGGAAGAGAGAGAATATGCGAGAGGGATAAAGAGTGCGAGACCATGATAAAGTGCGAACGGGTGTACAAGTAAGCCACTGATGGCGAAGCAGCCCGCCATATTATGCGCTTACTGCCGGTGAGGCATCGAGTCCATGCCGTACGCTTCAGCATCGTTTGCGCTGGATGGCGGCGGCAGCTGCTGGTCCGTCTTTTTGGAACGCTGGCGGAAGCCCATAGAGACGTAGGCGCCCGGGGGAAGATGGTGTAGCCAATAACCAGAAGAATCATTGGGATAGCGTCAAACACATACACAACCCACTCATGCTTCTGCGTGTAGCCCTGCTTGCCCATCGAGAAATCAATCTCACGGTAGATGGACCGGACGATGATCATGGCGCACGAGAAGTTGATGGCGTACAGCAATGTCCGCCAGCGTGGCTTGAACTTGCGCTCGCTGCCCTCGAGTGTCACAAACTTGTCGCCAGGCACGGCGCGGAAACGGCGCTCGAGATCGGCAGCAAACCGGCGCGAGGTGAAGTGGAAGCGGGCGGCAATGATCGTAAACAGGCCAAAGGCTCCAATCTGCGTACTGACACCTGCGAGGGCAATGTTCTTGCCAGTGTGTAGCTTCGAAGCGGCGTTGGGAGTTGTCAATTGCGTGCCAGAAATGATCACGGCGCCGACAAGCTGGAGGAAGAGCGCGAAGATGTCGAAACCGACAAAAATGGGGGTCAGCCAGCGCGCAGGCACCCACAGAAGCTTCACGGTGCGGGCTTCAGGTGGCACGACGTGGAAAACAATACGACCGAAGGCGACGTAGATGATGCCGGCCATGAGTACGGGTGCGAGGATGATGAGACAGAACTGGATGATGTAGAGGTTGCGGTTTGTCACGTGGTTGGCCGAGGCAATGCGGGCACCGTAGCCAACAGTTTCCACTGGAAGGAGCAAACATTGGTCAGTTTTGAAAATGGGAAGGAGACGAGTGCGGGCATGCACATAATTTTCAACTCGAATAAAAGGGGAGGAGGGGAGGGGGGAAGGAGCGATGCGTGATTTGGTGAACGATGGAAAGAGCAGGTCAACCAAAGTTGCCTCTCCCAAACAAGAAGGAGCGACTTACTGAGCATAGCGAGAAGCATCACGAACCAGATCCATGCCTTGTAGCGGATGGACTGATACGTCGACACAAGGAAGCCAATACCGAACAGGGCACACATTACTCCAGCCGCCGCCGCAGACGGCTGGAAGTACGGGTAGTAGGTGATGACGAGCGAAGACATGATAGGCGAATGCGATAGTGTCGACTCGGGAAAAATAGACGTCTCAGACAATGATGCTGATACGGTGCCAAAGATAATCAAGGAGGGAAAAAAATGAAAGCAGTAGAATAGGTGTATAAGGAGAGACTCAAAATACAACAATTCAAAAGATTATGAGGCAAAAACGAGTGGATGGTAACAAGAACGAAATCAAATTTATTATCCGGCAAATAAAGGACACAGCATCCGAGTTTGGTGATACTCGGAGAGGGAAAAAAAACAGTGAAAAGGGGTGGGACACGGCAGCCAACACAGATATATACGATATGGGCATTGCTACTGACAAAGACGGGGGATCGGTCAAAAAAGCGCCGACCTGTTGTTGTGCTTTCGTTTCGTAATTTTCAGGCGCAGCAAAGCATCTGGCCTACCAAAGCACAGCGTGAGAACAAGCCCGGGCGCCCACCCGGTCCCCGGTTTATGGTTATTATGGAGTCACCGAAAAAAGAAATCAAAGTTTGTGCCTCGTGCAATCAATGCATGGCTAGCAGAGTCATACGAAGTATTGGACACCACCAAGCCTCTTCTAGGTTACAACATGCGAGGACATCAAAAGCACAAAGAATGAGAAGGTTGCCAATACGATAAGAAATCGGTGTGTAGCTCATATACGTCGTACATTGGAGGTGAAAAAGACAAAAACACTGTGCAAAAGAATGGGATCTTACAACAACCAACAGACTGAAAATTTTACATCAACTCGAACAAAGACAGTCGTAAAAACTCATTCAGGAGGCGCCGTACGAATACTCGTATTTGCTAGGCGCTGGAGCGGTAATTGACAGTCAAAGAGTGACCAGACGAAATCCGTCGGGGATTGGCTAGGGGCAGAAAATGTCCGCTTGGTTGGCGTTTTATGGAGCATTCTGGCCAGCTTTCCTTAATATTATGTCGTTTTTATCTGTTCTGTTTCCATTCCACGTGTAATTCCACAAAAATACCAACAGAAGACTCGACGAGAAACAAGAAAAACACGCTGCGTTCAGTATGTACACGTATTACAAGCATCACCCACACGAAAAGCTTGTTCGTGCCAGGTCTGCCAAAGTCTGACATGTGCGGACACTACCCCCCGCCCTAGTTTCTGTGGCCTGTGTTGACTTATCTACCTGTTTTAATACAAGTCGACTTCTTTTGACATTTTGTCCTTTATGTGTCATCTTGTTCCCCTTTATTCTACACAAGAAAAGCATTTCTTTGCCTCGTTCCACGTGTTTTCTGTCGACCCGGCTGTGCTCGCATGAGCCGCAAAAATAGATTAAATTGTTTAATTTTTAAAGACGACCCATGCTGGCGGGAATAGTGGCCTCACATGCTCTAGATCTCAAATGATAAGGCTTTAAATCGTAGCCGAAAATCGCTTCAAGTGGCAACAAATAATACTTCGTACAAACTACAACAGAAGAAAATACGACATCGATATGCATATACGCCGTCTCACGCCCGACAATCAATCAATACGGCTGTACGCGTCGAGGGCTCAGCTCCCGGACACCAACGAAGCGTCCGTACTCTTCCGTAAATGGACACTTTGAGCTTGGGCCAGGCGTTGAATGCCGTCGGCAGATTGTCGGCCGCCAGAGTGTGTCGACATCTCCTCTTTCAAACCGGCTCTCGGTCGGTAGTCTTCTTTTCTACGCCCGACCCATCAATATCGACTGACCGCATACCTTATCGGGCGGAAGGTATGCGTATAAAGACGCGCTGTCTCCCAGCCTACCCTACGATAATTGCATTGAGGCTGTGCTAAGTCTGCCATTCGCCTCTTGTTCCTTCCTTCCTTCGTCTCCGCAATAATTGCTCCGTCTGATGTTCGATCGTTTATCAATCGAACAAAGAACAATGACTGTGTTGAAGACGCGTCGTCTACAAACATCGGCGTATACATGTCCGCTACGTCTGAATTCCTAGTCCAGCAGTCCAACAAAAAAAAAGGCCTACGCTCAAAGATCTTTGACACCTCCCTTGAATGTCTCCGACCAATCGCTACCATCTCTCTCCAATCTTTTCCATTTTCGACAGTATTAGAAAAATCTTGACAATAAATGATTTTTTACAGTTCGGCCAAAAAAGACCAAGAAGAAGAAGAAGGGACGCACGCAATAACAGCCATCAATACCTTACTTTGCCCTCCTCTTTCAAGATAAATTTATACTCACAAAGCTGACTGCAGTTGCATCAAAGACGTCTTCACCGTGTTCACACAGATTTATTCCAAAAATGCTATGCAGTGACGACCCAGCTACTAATTATGCTTTAAGCTTACAGCTCGTCACGAACTTGTGTTGATTTTTGCCTTGGACTGTGAAGGGCCAACAGCCACGCGGCAGTCCTGTTTGGTCGGCGTTGCAGTGTCCGGGCTCCGATGGTCAGGAATAGGGAAGAGATCGTTGTGTAAGCAGATGCACGTGATGTATCATGTGCAGTAGTCAAGCTTCAAACTCGGAGCCTCAATAAGCAGCTCCACAGGCGAGCGCCCTCGAGGTAGGTTTAGGTTGCCATGCTCCCTCCGAGATAGCTCCTTGAAGGTAACGGGCCGGAGCGGCTCTCAAACGAGGCGTACGAGGAGGAATGAACGGCCGAGTCAGCTGTCACAGCCGGACGGCAGGCGCGAACCAGAATGTGCGAAGCCTCATAGCAGCTGCCAATATTGGTCACGTGACAGAACCGGTACTCTTGCCCTTTTCTTTTCGTGCCGCAATATCCAAAGACTACCGGGTCGTATCGTTGTAAATCTGTCTCAATTGATATCAACATTGTTGCAAAGTGAAGCTGCAACAAGCTCAAAGCGACAGCTCTGTGACGTGCAGTGCAGCTAGCTGCAGCCACAGGAGCAACAAGATGTACGTCGACAGCTTGGTGGCCTGGCAGTCAGGTCTACACAACGCAGAGACAAACCTGCGCAGAAAAAAAAGGTTCCACTTTTTCTCCGTCGCGCCTGCCGCACACAAGTGATTCTGTCCCCTTCTTCGCGGGCCTATGGATCCACTTTTTTAGCTGGTCCCCTCGTGCGTCTTTTCGTCCTCCAAGTCACAATATTTTTTCTCGTCGCCTGGCACACCTTTGACAGCGAACCTTTAACCTCACAACACTTCACAACGCCAATCGTGCACACATCCACACCCCCTTTTCTCCTCCCCATCTCCATCCATCAACTTCTCGAATTCGATCGAATATTTTTATCGTCGGATAACCAACTCTCCTTTTCTACCACGCCTAGACGCAGCAAGAGGCCGATTCCAAGTCTTTTTGTTTTGTTTTTCTCAATTCTTCGACTCCTAATTCCTCCTTTCGTTGCTTTCTCAATTCTCGTCACAGCCCATCCTCCTCGGCTCTATAGTTTGCCCTCCATCTCTTACAATCGCTCTATCGTTCGGATCTCTCTTTGGTCCATCGTCCAACCCCTTTCTTTGTTGCCGAAGCTCTCCATCTCTTTCTTTTGAGATCTCCTCCCAACTCGACATCGCCTTTGTTGCCTCGCGTCGACCAACCCTTCCACCCTTACTCTTCGAGCTATCCTTCCGAACTCTATCCGACAGAGTCTATCCCATCCAGAAGCTTCCGTTTTTCTTTTCTTCGATCCCCTCACCTCCACATCACATCCATCACACACAATGGCTACAAACGGCACCAACCACAACGAGTATGTGACACATGACCGATAGCAAGCTCCAGCTTCCCCGCAAACTATCACAATAGACGCGTTGTGCTAACATCTTTTGCAGGGGCCTCGCCAAGGACGAGGTCGGATGGTACTTCGTCGAGCAGTACTACACCACCCTGAGCAAGAACCCCAACCGCCTTCATGTCAGTATAATCCAATCTCGCTCCCTGTATTCATCTATGCCCATTTCCATTTTGATATTCATCTGCTGACCATTGTCTTGTTTGGTGTCTACAGCTCTTCTATGGCAAGAAGTCTCAGCTCGTTTATGGCACCGAAACCGAGGTTGCCGACGTCTCGGTCGGCCGCCAGGACATCCAGGAGCGCATCGCTAAGCTTGACTTCCAGGACTGCAAGGTCCGCGTCTCTAACGTCGACTCCCAGGCTTCTCTCGAGAACATCCTTATCCAGGTCATCGGTGAGATTTCCAACAAGTCCGAAGACTCGCGGAAATTCGTCCAGACCTTCGTCCTTGCCGAGCAGCAATCTGGCTACTTCGTCCTGAACGACATCTTCCGCTACATCAAGGAGGAGGAGGCCGAGTCCACCGATGCCGCTGCCCCTGCCGAGGAGGAGAAGGCCGCCGCCGCTGAGGAGGCTAAGCCCGTGGAAATCCAGGCTCCCGTTAAGGTTGAGGAGGTCGAGGCTGCCAAGCCCCAGCTTGACGCCACCGTCGTTAATAAGAAGCTCGAGGAGGTCGTCGAGAAGGCCCCGGCCGCCCCGGCTGTTGCCACTCCCGCTGAGGCCGCCCCTAAAGCCGTCGTCCCTGCCATTCCGGCTGTCCCCGCTGTTGCCACCCCGGCCCCCGCTCCTGACGCTGAGAAGGCTGCTCAGGAGGTCGCCGAGGAGGAGCAGAAGAAGACTGAGGCTCCCAAGGAGCCCGCCCCGACTCCTGCTGTCGCTCCCGCTGCCGCCCCGGCTGCTGCCCCCGCCGCCCCTGCTGCCCTGTCGCCGCTACCCCTGCCGAGCCTGAGAAGCCCAAGGGCCCCCCTAAGCCCATGACCTGGGCCAGCCGTGCCGCCGCTGCTGCCGGCCCTGCTCGCCCCGCCGCCATCCCTAAGCCCGCAGCCCCTGCTTCGCCTGCTGCTGCCACTGCTGCCCCAGCCAAGCCTGCTGCCGCTGCTGCTGCTGCTGTTCCGGCTGCTGTTGCCGCCGCTAAGGCTGCCGATGCCGAGTCTAAGGACTCCGGTAGTGAGTGGCAGACGGCCGGCGCCGATTCAAAGCGCCAGAACCGTCCCCAATCGATCTCTGGCCCGCCGGCAGGACAAGGACTCTGCTCTCGGCTACGTCAAGTATGTTACTGACAAGGTTGATGAGGCAGCCCTCCGCAGCCACCTTGAGACTTTCGGTCCTGTCGTCTACTTCGACATCAGCCGCACCAAGAACTGCGCGTTCATTGAGTTCGGCTCGCCCGCTGGCTATCAGGCGGCTGTCGCGGCCAACCCGCACACCATCAACGGTGAGACCATCCTCGTCGAGGCCCGCCGCCCCAAGGCCGGTGCTTACGGTGGCTCTAACTACAACCCCAACCGTGGCAACCTTGCTGGCCGCGGCCGTGGTGGCTTCGAGGGCCGTAACGGCAGCCAGGGTGGTGGCCGCGGTGGCTTTAACGGCCCCAACCGCGGTCGTGGTGGTGCCGGCGCTTCGCGTGGCCGCGGCGGCGCTCAGCTCGCTGCGTAGATGGCACCCGTCTTCATGACACTATGACTTCTTGACAAACTATATACATTGTTGAGGTCCAAACAACTAAACGAAACCAAAAGCAAAGAAAAAACTCAAGCGGCAGCATCTTGTTTCCAAGCTTCTTCATTGTCCTTTATTAATCCTTTTCCCCTACCTCTTTTACCAGGCCTTTTAAATCGTTCTCGAATTTTGCTTTGGTATAAGGAGTACTTGTACTCATTCATTGCATTGTCGTTATTTACCACCATTTCTCCCCCTCCACCACTTATCTCTATCTACTTTTATTACCCTCTACCTCTTTTTTTACCAATTCTCACTGTTCTCGATATCCTCGCCCTCCACTATCTATCTAACCCTACCTGCTACTAGTAACCTCTTTACTATACTCTGTGTTTTCTTTATTGTCCGGGATTCTCGACTGTTTCTAATTTGCTGTCTGGAACTGGGTTTGGGTCGTGCGTTTTTCAAAAAGAAACATGAAAAGAAAGGATATTATTCCTTTTTTTTTCGACTGGATTTCGGTACGGCGCAAGTCATATGATACACAAAAGCTTCCGTGTTTTATTTACTCTATTTTTCCCCCTGTCTTCTCTCTCTGGGTTTCCTCTTCTTAAATCAAAGATTGAGTTATATGTTCTCGCCCACGGGTGTGACATCTTTTTTTCATCACAACAAGCGGCTGGCGATATTTCTATTGTTTCCTTTTTGCTATCACCTGCACTCCCAGCTTTGAGGAGTTGTTTTTCTTCAGCGTTTGCATGTGCAGCTTTGCCGGGGTGGAAGAACCACGAAAGATTGAGCGAGTCTGGAAAGGTGTTGACTTTCAAACAGTTGAACACAGCGTGTCCTCTTTTTTGGATGCCGTGCAGCTGTCGTTACTCGTTATTGTATTACCAGAGGTCTCTTTGGATCTATTCTCAGAGCTACAAACAGACCCTCAGAATCAAACAAATACACGGCGATGGCGATTCAGGGTGGAAGGAAGACTGAATGTGAGGTATCCATCATGTACATCAAATAAACCCTCATCCTCATGGGACTTTGCTTCTGAGGATGAACCAAACAAAATAAATAAAATATCAAAATATCAAGACGAAAAGCAACGCAAATGCTCGGGCCAGTGAGTGAGACGAGGCAACTGAGCTCACAGAACTGTGTGTCGACATTGTGTGTCGACATTGCGTGTCGACATGGCTCGTGATGTTGCCAAAACAAATAAACAAACACAAAGCCCATAAAATGGCTGCTACGACTGCCTTTTTTCCGATGGACTATGCCGTCGTCATATTGAACTCATGCTCGCAAGTATTAGTAGATGCTGTGAAAGGCAATAAGAACTACAATCTATCATCACATCATATCCATCATCTTGAAGGGTGTTCTCAATTTCATGGCATATTACGATGCTATTCGTACTAGCCTTTCCTAGCCTTTGATTCTATCTCACGAGACAGTGGATATAAATAATGACATATTTTCTTGGAATCTCGTGATGTGGTATGTCTTTTATTCTATGGCTGGTTTTTTTTTTTTCATATATTTACATATCTTCACATATGTTCATCACCATTTAATTAATATTGTAAAAAAAAAAAAAAAAAAAAAAAAAAAAAAAAAAGGACCTAAATAAAAGATAAACAAATATGCTGGCAAACCAAATGTCAGCCCTATCAACACTTATTTTCGTTCCCAATATCAAGGGTCCAGATCTCTGTCGTGTGCAACGAACCAGATCGTCAACAAAAGATGCAATGGATGGCGACATATTCCACCAAAATGGGGAGAACGGCGAGAATTAACGGCAGAACATGCGGCGGGGCCGGTTTGGTATGGCGAAAAGCGACGGAAGGATAGAGTCCCGACTGTCTACGGAGTACATGGGAGCCCGACCCATGCAGCGCAAAGTCTCCACTCCCCACTTCCCTCTTCCATCGCCTCTCAGCTTTGCTCCTTTTCCGCACGCTTTTCCTTTTTCCTTTTCCACCCCTTGCGCTTCCCCCCACGATCACTGATAGGTGCCCCGTCTGGATAGCCAAAAGTGGCCTGCAGTAGCACTTGCTTGTAAGTTTCTGCGACGCAGTCGAATCAATTACGTTATTTTCACAGCGTGCATGCACAGAAAATCTGGGGTGAGAGTCTGCTCTGCCGTGGCCCGTAGGCGGAGAGGAGGAGAAACAACCCTGTCCTGCGTCGAATTATTGCAAAAAAAGAGGTTGGGTGAAACGAGCATTGTTTTCTTATTCGGCCTGTTGGTCAATATGCTCTCAGCTCATCTTGTTCCTTTCCGGAGAAGCACGTCAAGCCAGATCAAATATTGCCATGTTCCCCCGCTGTTTCCTGACCCCGTCTCGCGTGGGAACCGACACCCGGGAGCGTGGTTGGGCCATGGCAGGGCTCTTGGGAGCTCTTGGCTCGACTTGGCTTGGGCAATACTCATTACGAGTCCAGACCTGTCATGGCCTGGCCCTGCGTCAGTACAAGACAGGTTGGGAAAGAGCTCATAGCGAGAGACGGGAAAACCCCGTCCGGTGCACGAAATACCAGAACAGGCAAGAGCGATGTTATGGAAATGCAGGTGCGAGAGACGTCGCAAAGACAGCCAAACGGCAGGAACGGAACTGACGATGCTGGATCAAAACCCATGCCATCGCTCTCCACTTTAACCAAGCCTCATTCACCCTCACCTCTACACGTACACAGTAAAGTTCTCAACAAACCACGACGTGAGATATGATCGGACCTGCGGCAGGACTTCAGAGTCCCAGTGCCTCGGTGTCCGGCCACGTTGGTCCCTGTAAGCTGGAGCCTTCACCTTCACCGACATAACTGCTCACGATATAGTCACGATATTGACCCAAGTGTATGGTCTGATGCGAGATATATGTTGAACTATGACCACTGTTTACTGCACCCCTTCAATATTTGCACTTTGAAAACCACATTCTGGTTAAACAAAATGGCGGGGAAGTAAATAACGTGGAGAAGTAAGTGGCGCAACTCTTTGCGTGAATATCCGTCCGACTCTCCGCTGTTATGCTGACGGGCGCCGTTTTGGTGTGTTGGTGTTTTGGTGGTCCGGCGGGACCCTTGGCCTGGACCGAGCAGGACATTCCCCCTGTACCTTCCCAGCTTTCCCTCCAACGTTTCTTGCCTGCCCTGTCCCGCGCCTGCGCGCCTTCCCAGTCTTCCGCTTTGCCTTCTCCACAGCGTCGCATTATCTGAACACCCTCCCGCCTCCCCAACTTGTCCCAAAAGAGAAGTTCGAACACACAGAAGCATCTGGGACACTGAATAGGAAGGCAGGACGGGATCGTCCCTGCGTGTGCGTGTTGCTGTGTGTCGCTCTTGCAGGTTCGCCGTCAGTTGTGTCGGTTTGTTCCACATTGTGCATGAATCCGGGTTTCTTTTCAACTCTCGACGGCGTCTTTTGTTCTTTCCTTTCACGATTTACATATCCTTCCTTCTTCTTTGTTTTTGCCATCGTTTCCCACATCGCCATCTTCACTTTCTTGCCCCTCATCCGATTGCACTCTGAGTCCTTAAATCAAAGCCAAAGCCAGCCACCCCCTCCCAAGGTTATCATGACCCTGCATTTATTGTTTTTTAGCGCAGGGGGAGGGGAAAAGAGAACAGCCAGCGAAGTGTGGGAAGAGCGGCAGGCCGGCCCAAAAAGAAAGAAACGGCCAGACGAGGAAACAACAAATGCGAGGAGAGAGCCAGTTAATGCTCTCCAATATTCTCTGCGTGGGAAGCTGGGAAGGTGCGCCCGACCCAGGAAAGCTTGCCTGCTGCGGACGCAACGGACTGCCAGCTAGCTGCAAGCTACTGTTCGTCGGTCTCGACCAACTCGTAAAACCGAGCGTATGAGGATGCAACGTAGAAAACTACCGTTAAAAAAAGAAGACAAAAGACGCCAAACACGACCCAAAGCGAAAACGAAAAACGAGACCAAAAGTCACCAGAAAAGCACCAAAAAACCGCTCGCTCTGGTGGAAACCCGGGGTGGATTTCCGCCTTTCCTCCCGCTCTTTCCTCTTGTTCGTCTATTAATTTGTGTGTGTCTCTCATGCTCTTTTTTTCTTCGCTTCTCGCTTGCTCTTTCCTCCGCCGCCCCCGCCGTCTGCCACACCTTTCCTCAGTACTGATACACCAACACAATCAACGTCGAGAGGCCAGGCCGAGCGTACCTTAGCTTTCTTTTTGTAGCGAGACGGCGTTCTGTTTTCACAGGTCCCTCTCTGTAAGTCGTCCTCAACCTCGTAAAGCGCTCGCCTTCGTTGGCTCCTCCCCCCCACCGGACCGGTCCCCGTTTTCCCTCTCCACCCGGTATCGAAAAACCCGTAACCGTTCGCCTCTCGTTCGCTCCTTCCTTCTCCGCCGTACGAATTGACTTACGAGTTGGAAGTAGTGCATTTCGCGAGATACTTCCTACCAGCCGCTCCTTACCCTTTTATTCTCTCACCCATTGCCCCTTCTCCTTCTGGTCCCTGGCCTGGGCGATCGAACTACCGCCGTCCCGGAAAGGTACCTACAAGCCGTAAGATACTTGGGACTTGTACCTTGTTTCCCCTTCCTCCTCATCGGCCGTCTTGTGTGTAGCGCCAGGAAAAGCAGGAACGGCCGCCCACACCAACCAAACAGCAAAAAACAGCAACCACCAACAGTAGCCAACCAAGCCATACCAGCAAAGTAAGCAAAAAACGTGCCAGGACGGATGTCGGCGAATGCGACTTTTATCCTTTTTTTGACCTTGTCTTTTCAGCGGTCCACTCCTCCCTCTTCCTGCCTCCCCTCGGGCAACAATTTACTGTAGTATTCTGCATTATCTACTAGGTATCCGTACCTGCCCGTATTGTTCTTGCTTGTACCGTTTGTTCCTTCCTTCTCTCTTACCCGCTCTTGCCCTCTTCAACGTGCGAGGTAGAGTACTCTTTCCTTACTCCTTCCTTTCGTCTCCTCTTTCCTTCCTTCTCTGTAAACAAATTGTTTCCAAAGGCGAATTTCCTATTTTGCTTATTGTGCCCCGATTGACTGTTTTGTTGGTTTGCTTTTTGCTCTTTGCATTTCCCGTCTCTTTTCTTCGTTTTCTACTCTTTTTTTCTCACGGTCTCTCATACATACGCAACACCATCTATCGTCCGGCGTTCCGTGGACCACTCCACCCCGCCCGCTTAGTACGGCAATTGCGATCTTTTCTTCTGATTCTTCACCTGTTTCGTACCTTTCATCTTTTTTGCTCCTCTTTTCTTTCACACACTCTCGAAAACCTCACCATATCTCTATCCCATCTTGGACGCATTCCACTTCTTCAATGATTGTGTCTTGCATTCTGGCATAACGGCCACTTCCAAAGACGATTCCGGGTAGGCCGGGGTTGAGTGAGCGACGAGCGCGAGGAAATCAGGAACAAGGAACAACAAGAAGAACGACACGAGGAGAGACATAGAGACATCCAACAGTTCTCTTCACCCCCGCGACAAATCCAACGTACAAACAACCAAACAAAGGCGGAGGGAAACGGAAGTACACGAGACCAGGGGGACGACAAACGAAACCGTTGCAGAGAACAAAGGGCGAAAAAGCAAAGAAAGAGACAAAAATAGGAAAAGAAAGAAGCAACAAAAAAGAAAAAGGGAACTCAGGCACGCAAGGCATAGCGTGCGAAACAAAGACGGCAAACGGAATTGCAATCGAACGGCACAGCCTAATTCAATACCAATACGCAGCCGATTTTTATAAGTGGCTGCAGAGCGCCAACTTGCATACGAATTGCACAATCCCAACGACAACACACAACAGCAGCAGCAATGGCTACGACGGCAGCAGCACCATTAGCTACGGCCTTCACGGCCCCGCTATCGCCTGGACAAGATGCACCGGCCTATTCGGAGTCGGCCGCCGAACCGCTTGCGCAAGTGCCGACAACCACTTCTCGGCGGTCTTCCTCTTCGTCGGCGCCGTCCCGCCCTTCGCTGACTCGCCGGACATCGCTCGAGGAGGATTACTTTTATCGCGAGGTCATGACTGTCGAGAAACGTCCCACTGAGCCGCCACCTTCGTATGAATCTACCATGAAGAAGATTCGACGCAAGGAACGGCAGGAAGCTGCGGCAGCCGCAGCGGCCATGGCAGCAGCGACAGCGACAGCGGCGGCAGCAGAGGCAGCGGCAACCAGCAAAAGCAATGTGACCGAATCAACGCCACCTTCGCCAGCGCCCGTCGTGGCATCTAAAAAGGAAAAGGGCAAGGGAAAGGACACGGCATCATCTCGCCCCAAGGTCTCGACATCCAAGTCCGCACCCGCCATTACGCACCTTTCCAAAACTGGATCGATCCGGTCTACCGCTCCCGACGACGTCCTGCCGGCCTACTCTTGCGATATCCACATCGAAGGTGTCTTCCAGCGCAAAATGGAGATTGAGAACGCTACCAAGCGTGCCGAGGACCGTCGCTGGACTGCTTCTTATGTTGTTCTTCACGGCACCTCGCTTGAGATCCACGAATGTCGCAAGGACCGGAGCTGGGCTGGTCGCACAGCCCGCACGGGACCCGGTGTTTCGCCCGACCGGCCGCCATGGATGCGCAAAGCCGGGCTGGAGAGAAGATACAATCTGTCGTACGCCGATGTGGGAATTGCGGCCGATTATGTGAAGTAGGTCACTTGCATATTTTTCTGATGTCTTCCCTCAATTTGTATTACCCCCTGCTGACCTGGCATATGTCTTTCACTAGACGTCGCTATGTAATTCGCGTCCGCGCGGAGACAGACCAATTCCTGTTGTCGTGCGTTGAACTTGAGACCTTTATCCAGTGGCTCGATGCTCTTTTCGCCGCTCTTAGCATTGCTGCACCCATTGACGAGCGCGATTTCCCGCGTGACCAGAGTATTCCGCGTCTGCAACGCATCCGCTGGTACCATGGCCGCGACCGCGAGGCGGAAGCCATCCGGGACCGTGAGCGGGAAGAGGAGCGCGAGCGGGAGAGCGAACGCGAAAGCGAACGAGAGAGCGAGGGCGAGAGCGACCGTGAGAGTAGCCGCGAGGTTGATGACGGCGGAAACAGCAGTGCCGATGATGAGGCGGCTGATGTGATTAGCCCTCTGCCCTCGCCTTCGCTGTCACGTCCCAGATCGCCCATGGAATCGCCGTCCAAGTCCGTGCGCATAGGCCAGTCTTTAGCTGCGGCAGCTGCCGCTGTTCTCGAAGAAGAGTCCCGCCGCGACGATGGTGCAGCCGCTGCCGCTACTGCGGCTGCTGCCCGTGTTGGGTCGGTGTCATCCAATGCCTCATCTGTTTCGCTGGCGACGACGTCTTCTGCATCAACTGTTGCTGGACCGTCCACGGCCCCACTTCACAATCTGAGTGCCCAACAGCGGGCTGCTTCCCGGGCGATGCTTTCTCCTGGCAACGCGGTTCCTGCTGCCAATGCAAACGGTAACAAGAGCAACACCGGCGGTCGGTTTTCTCTCCGTTCGATTCGCTCGCGCCTGAACCTGGGCGGCAATGGGAACAACCAAGTCAACACAAGCAATGCCGCCGGACGCACTCTGCATACGCCGCCTGTTTACCATCACCACGCAGTCAACGAGACGACGGGCAAGTGGCAGCCGAGCCACCGCTGGACCAAGACGCACGACATGGTGTACGCAAAGCTGTGCTATGCGACGCTGCTGTTCCGCAGCCCGCGCAAGTCCAATTACATTGTGATGCGCGGCAAGCAGTGGCTGGTCGACTGGAGCACCGGCAACATGGTGCGTGTCAGCCCGCCGCGCTACGGCGAGATCGAGACGCAGCCCGGTCCGTTCCAAGTCCTGCGGACGGAGAACACCAGAATCTAAGTGGATCTGGTGGATCTGCCAGGATCCAAAAAGTTTCAGATGTGATGATGATGTTATATGTATATGTTGGAACGAAGAAAAAAGGTGCGGAGTGATCCCGATTCTCCTTTTTATGTCTGTATGTTTGTGTGTTTTTTGCTTTCCTTTTCCCTCTCTTGGGACACGACCGGCGTTCTATCTTCCTGGGCTCCGAGGCCCATTCTCCTTGCTTAACCTTTTTACACTTTTTTTTTTTTTTTTGCGCGGAGTCAAAAGCATGAGCGCAATTTTGATTTTATCGCATTTTGTTTTCATTTTCATCCACGTTTACATCCTCGCTCACCTGAAGCAAACTCTTTCCTTTGTCACTTGAGAATTTCTGCACATACACGCATGTTATCTGTTGTTGATTTTTCTGCACATATTTGCATTGTTTGTCGGTCCAAAAAAGGGGAAGCTGCAGCTGCAAGTTTTTGCTGCAATGTTTGTTTATATTTTCTTGTTATCTGTACATACATATAAAAGAACACGAAAAGATGAAACACACAAAAAAATAAATAAAGAAATGCCAAAAAAAATCTTGTTATGCAGGGCCGGAAAATGAAAATACAATATGTATGCTGCCATCCCGCAACCACCCTTCCCGGTAAAGTAAAATACAAAAATGGAAATGCAAACAAACCTAGACCATCCCAAGACGCCGCCCCAAAAAAGAAAGTAATCGTAACTGCAAAATCATCGTTCTAAGTCGTCACACCTCGTTTTCCGTTTCCCGTTTTCCGCCTTAGATTCCCGACATCTCCACCTCGGCTGCTCGCGTTTCCCGCGCCAGTTCGGCCACCAAAGTATTGTCAACTGCTGCATCGCCATGGCCGCCATTGCCGCCATCCGCTGCTGTTCCGTCGAGCAATGCTGCCGCCCCTCGGCATCCGCCAATGCCCGCTCCAGCGCTGCCACCAGCTGGCCCGCCTCCGTTTGCTGCGCCGTCAGCTTGGCAAACCGCGCCGTGTTGGCCGCCTGCACCGCCGCCAGCCGCTCTTCCAGCATTTTTCGCTGAGCTTTACGCTGGGTGCCAGGTGTGCAGCCAGGACCGTCTCGGCTGGGAGAGTGTGTGGTGGCGGTGGTGCAGCTGTTGAGCCAGCGTTGGCTGCCGCCAATCGCCGCTTGTGGGCATCGGCCGACAGCGTCTCCAGCTCATTAAGGCGGCGCACCACATCGCGGTTGCGCATGACGACGGCAAACTCGGCGGCGCACAGTTCCCCAAGCGGTCGACCATGGCGCGGTGGACTGTTTTGAGGGCTTGCGGGGACTTGGCGGCGGCGGTCGGGTAGCAGGCGGCAAAGTTGTCCCAGCTAATCTTGTTCAAAGTGTGGTCGAGACTGGATGCGAAGAGGGCCTGGAGACGGCCAGCGCGAGGACCAGGAGGTGGAGGAGGAGGTGGTTGTTGTTGTTGAGATTGTGATGATTGGCCTTGTGCTGTTGGTTGTGTAGTTTGCGCGGATGTGCCGTCGCCGGCTTCTGCTGCTGCCGGGTCGTCTGCATCGGGCAGAACCTCGTCGCTGTCGTCTACTTGTGGTTTCTGGCTAGAAGAGAGCGTATCTGCTGTTGCTGTCGTCGTCGTGTTGTCATTCTTTGTCGCGCCGCTCGACGCGGTCGCTGTCGCCTCGTGCATCGCCATTTGTGACTCTTGGGTCGCTGATGTCGAGTTTTTTTGCTTTGTAATTGAGTTAAAGTGTATCTTGCGCAAAGATTGATGGGCCTCGTTTCCTCGTGGAGGGAATTATGTGCTTTGAGGTCGATTTAGAGTGTGTCGATTTTTGGTCTTTTGGTCTTGACGTTGATCGCGACAAGTGAGAGGGGTTCCACCTGCTGTTTAATGCGCTGGGGCGGAAGACGCGTTTGGCTTATCGATAACGCGTTCCAGGGCCTAATACCACTTCTGAGTTAGCGAAGCCCGCTATTAAGCCAAACAAACTTGTCTTTGACAAACGACGTCAGCAAAGTACTGTTAATTGCAGTTTTCGTAATTATCTGACATCTTCGGAATATAAAAGATTCGAGTGTTCATTAGATATTTTTCGGATTATATGTCATCTGGAAAGACTTGAGATTGCTCGAAAAGCGGCCTCCATTGAATTGGTCTTACAAGAAGGACATCTTGTGACCAAGCACGGACATTTAAAAAAGAAAAAAAAATTGAGAGAAATGCCAAAATCTTCACAAATGTCAAATTTAAAGAAGAATATAATCAGATAAAGCAAAACGCAAACAACGCTGAAGATTATACATGCAAAATGGGGACAGGTCCAAGCCCCAGGAAAGTCATAAAATAGAACAAATTCCAAAAAAAAAAAGATCCAATTGGTCCTGAGAATAGGAAAAATAAATCAAAACTCGCTCGCAACTTGCAGGCTTCGACTCAGGTCAACGGTCAACCCCAGCTACTACTGGTAGTCAACCTTGGCTTGTGGCCTGCCATCATTCCGTTCTAACCGCCGCCTCCGTCTCCGCTCAGCAGCGGCCGACGATGCGACATCTGGTGCTTGCGGCCCCCCTCCTGGTGATGGGCTCATCGCGCTCCATGTGCCGTGGCTGCGGGGCTGTCGATGCTCGTCATTGTGTGGCCGGCTGCTGGATTGCTGCCCGACGGACCGGCCGCCCCTGGTGGACCCTGTGCACCCGAGAAATACGCCGAGTCCTTGGGTCGCCGACCGCCGGCGAACGGTGGGTTGGGTGGGTTCAGCATACCGCTGCTGGAGTGTGGTGCGCCCTGGTAGGGTGCTGCTGCCGGTGGTGGCGGTATTGAGCCCTCGGTCCTCCGCTCGGCTGAAAGTTCTGCTGGCCTCACGCTCGACTCCCGTCTGTACCGCCGGTTGCTTGGCGAGTCGGTCCCCGACAGGCTGCTGGCGTCGTCGCTCGGGTGTGGACGCCGCTGCTGACTGCTTCCACGCTCAGCTGCCGCCTCCGCCTCCGTCAATCTCCGCAGTGTGATGTTGCCGGCCCGGTCGTGTGGCACCTTAACCTTAACACTGACAGGCTGGTTGGTGGGTGGGGGGTATGCGGCATAGCGGGGGTCTTCGTCTCCCCGTCGGCTGTTGCTCCGTCCCATCGCCCCTGCTGCGGCACCCATTGCGCCACCAGCTGCCAAAGCCTCGGCTTCTCTACGCCGACGAGACGCCGAGCGCTGTGTACGGCCCTGAGGAAGAATCGAGTCACTGTCTGACTCGGGTGGCATTTCTGGCATAGTGACTGGTTCGACATCCTGGCGTGACCGAGACATGGAATGCGAGCGGCGGGGATTGGCGACGGGCGTGACTGGAGGGTAGGCTGTTGCTCCTGCAGCTCCTGCTGCAGCTCCAGCGGCTACTGGTACATACGGACGCGAGCCGCCCTGCTCAATGACGGATTCAGAGACCTCGGAGTAGCTTTGGGCGTGGGAGGACGGCGGTGGGCGGTGGCTGCGACGGTCACGACGCACTGGCGAGCCGTAGCCGTCGCCCGTGTAGCGTTGTTGTCCGTGAGTACCCGCCCTGCGGTCCTCTTCCTCGCGGCGCATGCGTTCGTTTTCCTGTGCTGCAGCGTCCTTGTTGCGGCCAAACTTGCTGGCAAACCAGCCAAGACCCATACCACCGAGGAGTCCCTTGCCGGCCGAGGCGATTCGACCACTGGCGGGGGGTGTGCGTCTTGAAGGGCTCTGGTACGACGAATAGTCGGAGCCATCGACGGGGTCGTGCATAGAGTGCGTGCGTTGATGCGAAGGACGAGGCGTGACAGGGCGGTTGTTGTTGCTGTTGTGGCGGTAAGCGTTGCCCACAGAGGCAGCAGCGGCTCCAGCCGCAGCACCAGCCGCGGCAGCGCCGGCTGGGCCCAGGGAACCGTGGTGATGACCATGTCTGACTGGAGATCCCGTGCGGTTGGTGCGGCTGTCTTCCGTAAAGTAGCTGACGTCGCTGACGGGTGCTATGCTGTGTCGAGGTGGCGGGCGAGAAAGACGTCCGGTGCGGCCTGGGTGGCTGGGCGTATCGGTTGCGACGGCTGAGTACTCTTCGTCCCGGTTCTTCTTCTTTCGGTTGGACATGAAGTTCGTCAACAACGCACCGGCGCCAGCGACAGCACCAACTGCGAGAACCTTGTTCATGAAGCCGCCGCTTTCCTTGCGGCGGTTTGCGTTGTACTTTTCCTGTTCGACAAAGCTCTCCGAGCCTCTACGAGAGGACAAGACCTCATGACGGCTGTAGCTGCGACTGCGGCTGCGACTCCGGCTGTCGACGCGCGAACGGCTCTGGCGGCGGCTGCGGTCCGGTGAACGGTCCTTCTTCCGGCCACGCAAAAGCGCCCAAGCACCGGCACCTGCAGCCAGAGGACCCAGCCAGCGAAGCGTTCCTCCACCCGACTTGGCTGGGGCATCCGAGCGGCCACCGCCAATGTAGCCATCACGGTACAGACGGCCCTCGTGGCGGTAGCTGAGGATGAAGTAGATGAACAGGAGGAACGACATCCATAGGGCGTACAGGATGAACAGAGCCTTGGGCGAGCCGTAGAGTGTTAGACCGAGAGGCACTTGGACAATACCAAGAATGGCAATAGTCCAGCCCGACCAGCGGTGGATCGTGAGACGGAACGAATGACGACCGGCGAGATGGCGGACGAGGCGGCCGCCAATGATCTGCAGAAGAACGAGCGTGTAGATGGCGACTCCGATGCCGTGGTGCGGGTTTGTCAAGCTTCGGTGGGGACCGACAGCAAACCAGCCAGTGACCAAGGTGACAGTAGCAAGGAGGACGGCGATGACGTTAAGATATGCGTGGTAGCGGACGGCTTGGCCGGTGCGATTGCTGTGAAAGCGGACAATCATGACGCTGATTGGAATGATGAATAGGAAGGTGATGATGCCAATGGCGGCATGGCCTTTGATGAGTGTATGGTATTGGGCGACGGTGGAGAAGCGATTGCCCATTCCTGTGAAGTTGGAAGTCAGTCAACTAGTGTTTCTAGTGTTTTGCACAAGACGCGAAACGTCCTGTGTCTTGAATAGAGTTACATACCATTGTAGCGCATGGTTTCAAAGTTGAGGCCCACGAGATTGGGCAGCAGAAAGTCATTTTTGGAGAAATCCCAGGTCCCGTCGCCGACATTAAGAGTGTCAGACGTATAGGAGCTGGAGCCCGCCGGGGCGAGCTGGTCGGCCGGCGCCATGTCGGCGGCGGCGGAGGGGTTGTGAGAGACTGCTGGCGACACGGGCGGTGTGCGCTGCTGGTCAAAAGGACGAGAGACGACCCGACGTTGACTCGACTCCAGGAGCCCAAAAAGGGCCTGCGAAAATGAATTTGCCGGGAATGCGGGTTGATGCGCCGGCGTCGGATTACCGAAGGAGTGCTGCGGAGTCTGTGGAATGCAGACAAACAATCGAGCGAGCGGGAGCGAGTGTGTGCTGATTGACAGACGATAGTCGATGGAATTAAAGGAAGCCGTCTTCGTTGTTCCAGTCTTGTTTTGTGTGTTTTGAGGTACTTTTTGGGAGGCCTCGAGGTGTGCGTGGAATGGCGGGGTATGGGCCGTAAACAGCGACAATTGGTAGAAATATGCAGGTATTCGACAGTCGAGCAAAAGTTCAGGCGCGGCGTACCGTAGTCGACGGAATGGCAGTGCGACGGGCTGCGTGCGAGTTTGTAGTGTTGTGATGTTGTGAAGCTGTGAAAAAGATTGCAACAAGCCAAATGTCAGGAAGTTGCCTGGATTAGTATGGAGTCTGAATGTAAATAAAGCAGGAAGGAGCCATCGGGCTAGGTCGTTCGTCCGCAGCACCTTCCAAAAAGACCCCATGTATCATTAGGGGCACTGGGAGAAAACAGCAAAAAGGAACAAAACACAAGAATAAACTCATCCTGCTCATGCACAATTGATTGGTCTACCGTCGGGGTCCTGCCAGCCTGTCGCTGCGGGACCCCAATACAGCGTGCAGCCAAGGCTCGTGTGCAGCTTGTGTACACATCTGGGGTGTGTCCCGTTGGTGGGGAGACGAGGAAGGTGCGCCCCACTGCGGCCATGGGCAACGCAGGATGCTTTCCTCAGCAGAAAGGGTTAGGGGATGGCTGATAAGCGATAAGAGAGCACAGGTCATTACACGTGATTTAAATCACATGATCACGCATGTGACTATAGTTTCCGTCCTATTGTCCAGTAAGCTGTTAAGCCCACCCCTGCCCCATATCGCCCATCTTCTCCGCAACTTCCGTTTTGGCGTTTGGCTTGTGATTCTGCGTTTTGATTGAGTTTGGTTCTCCATCGATTCGCCAAAGCTCTGCCCACCATCTCATCGTGTCGATCCCCATCACACAACCAGGCACCGGAGCAAACATGTGTATTTAATCAACTTGGCCGCTGTTTCATTTCATGCGTCCGACGCCTTCAACAGCCAAACTCGCCGTTCAGAAGCCACGCGACCAGCAGAAAGAGGCAGAAGATACAAAATAACCCCAAAATACACAGCGCCCGAGATGGCCCTTGCCCCGGCCCAATTCTCTAGCCGCAGATAGTTTGATGAGGTTCTTCGTCGTTTCCTGGACACGATGGCACTCCACACGGAGTGTGAAGGAAAACCAGACTGGGGTCCGGCGTTGTCAGCTGCTGGAAAATGGAGGAAATCGAGGAGGAAAATGGCTGACCAAAATGAGCAAGGAGAAAGAAGGAAGGAACCTGGAGAGAACGCGCTAGATCTCATGTCTGCATGCCCCGGACGGGGTTGTATTGTAGCGCGTCTCGCCTGTAGCTACCTGTAGTTACAAGGGCCTCCAGCGCTCAACAGCGCGGGAAAGGACCACAGAAGCTTCTCCTCCCTCTAACGCGGGCCTGTGACTGAAAATGAGGTACCTGCTCCGGCGCCGAGAGTCGCCGCAAACGGCAAGTACCACGCGCTCGCAACGAACCCCACAGCGCCCCCAATTAGATCAGCTGAATGCCGAGGCAAGAGCGACTGGCTCAACTGGCTGCTGCCGAGAATGCCAACCCTTTTTCTGGGCCAAGCATCAGAAGGTGTCAGCCACGCTATTATTCTGCTGGCGAAAACCACACCAAAGACACGCCTTTCTAGAAGCAAAAGCAGCACCACGACCCAAAGCATGCGGTCGTCCATTGCTTCAACCACGACACATCGCGTCCTCCATGGCTTCTCCTGCTGAGCGCAGTCGATTCCATTAAAGCAACGAGCAGACAACGGCACAAAAAGGGAAAACAGACACGCTCCGCTGTCTCCACTGCCTTTGCTCCCCTTTGCTCCTCTTTCTGCTTTCTCCCTTTCCTCCTTCTCCCCTTTGTCTCTTTTGGTTGAGACGAAAGGTGCATCGCCACTTTCCCAGCCGACGCCTCTCCGGCACCTCTTCTTTTGAACACATCCACAGTTTCTACCCACAATGGCGTTCCGCAACAACTACTCGGCCGGCTTCAACCCGTCCTTTGGCAGCAATGGCAACGGAAACGGCCACGGAAGCCGCGGCGGCCAGTCGCTCTCCTCGTCCATGTCCTCCCTCTCCGCCTCGATGAACGCCCGCAGTGGCTACCCGAGCCGCGGCAGCTTGGCTGGCAGCAACATCTCCAAGACGTACCGCCAGGCGTCGACGCTGTTCCTGACGCGTCGGCTTCCCGAGGCTTTAACGACTCTCCTCCCTCTCATTACGCCGCCGCACACCGAAGACGATGACTCGCACAGCACAAACGGCGCCATCAAGATGAATGGTGTTCATAGCACAAATGGAACCAATGGCACAAACGGCACGCCGGCGGTTGTGGTCGAGCCCGCGCCTGTCGCCTCGGCATCGCGGGCCACGCGGGTCAAGGTGTGGAGCCTGTACCTGACGATTCTCAACGCCATTGTCGAGCTCGAGGCCGACGAGGGCAAGGACGCGTTTGGCGCCCAGGACTGGCGTGTGCTGTGCACCAAGGTGCGCGACGGCGAGGTCTGGGAAGAGGTCGTCCGCAACGGCTATCACGGTGCCGAGGGCGACGTTGACGCCGATGTTGTCATCAACTTGGCCACTCTTCTTCTCGCACATGCCAAAACCCAGGTGCTCAACCAGAAGCGCCTCGAAAGCTACCTGTCCTTCTCCCAGTCCCAAGTCTCGCCGAACCTCGACCTCTCTGGCCGCTTCGAGACGTCCCTCCAGCGCCGCTCCCTCTCACGCCACCGCTCGCCGACACGGCGCACGCCCGGCACCGACACCCCGCGCGACCTCAACTCGCGTGTCAAGATCCTCGAGCTCTACACCCTGCACGTGCTTCTGCGCAACGACGAGTGGGACTATGCGCGTGAATTCATCACTGCCAGCCCCATCCTCGACGAAGAGCGCCGTGAGGCTTTCTTGCAGGCCCTGCAGAGCCTGCAGGATGAGCAGCACGAGGCCGAGAAGCGCGAGACCGAAGAGAAGCGGCGGCAGGAGGAGCAGGTGCTGCAGGAGGCCGAGGAGGCACGGCGCATCCGGGCCGAAAATGAAGAGCGTGAGCGCAAACGAATAGAAGAGGAGCGCGCACGACGCGAGGGTGGTAGTAGTGGCTATGGTGGTGGTGGCTTAGAAGGTATTGGAGGGAGTGAAGTGGAATACTCGGGGGATGGTATGAGCTCGGCGAGCCAGCCTCGGCGACACAAGGCACCATCCAGCACAGCAGGCAGCACATCAACGCGGGGTGGCGGTCGGACACGGTCGTCCAAATCAGCAAAGGCTGCTGCTGCGGCATCTACCTCTGCGCCTGCTGCACCGTCAGGCTCAGCCAAGCCGACGCGGGCAGCATCAGCACCCAAGCCGAAGCCAAAGTCCGCCAAGGGCAAGAGCCGTGCTGTGACCGCACCGCCTACCCTCGGCTCCCGGACAGCCATGCTTTTCTCCAACCTGCGCGGCTTCCTCGAGCAGATGGGCCTGGCTTTCCAGACCACACCTCTGGCTCTGCTGCGGACACTACTGTTTATTGCTGCCCTACTCATCATGCTAGGCCGGCAAGCCAACCGTGAACGTATTGCTCGTGTTCTTGGTGGCGTTTGGAACAAGGTCAAGGCCACGGCAGGCATGGGTGTTAAGGTTAGCTACATTTGAGGTCGTGCGCCGTCTGGTGAAAGTCATTCGTTTACTTTTCTGCTTTCTCTTTGTCTATTTTTAATGTGCATTTACGTCGCGCCAACGAGGGCGTTTGTATTATATAATTTTTAGCATAACGGAACGAGCTGTGCATAGGAGAGAACATCGGATAACAAATTGCATATAAAACTCAAACTTTATAATTAACAGACGCTATTTAAACATTGTGACCATATGATAATAAAGTATGTAAACCGAGAAAAAGGTAGCCTCTGGTCTATATCTTTCCCGTTCTTATCTTCTCTGATTCACCTCTTCCCGTCACCTCCCTTTTGGGTATCAAAACTGCCATATACCGCCAACTTTTTTGTAGAACACCGAACCGTCTATCGAAACAAAAGACCAGATGAAGGACCGTAGATTGTAAAGCAATGGCAAACGAAAGAAACCGCAAGTAAATCGAACATAGCATACATAGGCCCGGCCGCCTTTGCCTAGACTCGGGCAGCGCCGGGACTAGTATTGTGTTCGATTTGTTTTCTTTTGGTAGAAGAGCTGTGACAGTTAGTATACTGGTGAACATGGGGAGTATAAAAAAGAAGGGAAAGAAAAAGGAAAGGAACGTACATCTGTCCTTGAACTACCCAGATTGATGATCTTTGGGCAGCCGTCGCGGTCCTTTTCAAGGCGCGTGCACTCGAAGCAATAAAAGGCGTCTGAGATGCCCTCGCCGCCGCATACGACGCACTTGTTCATGTAGTTGCCGAAGCTGCACTCGTCGCAGATGCGTACCAGCGTCGTTGGCCGCACGTACGAGTCACACACGGGGCATTTGCCGTCGCACTTGTCACAAACCCGGCCGACAGCGATGCCAGGCTGCTTGCGGCACATGACGAGATCGGGGTGATGGCGCGACATTGTGTGCGGTGGAAGGAGGCAGAGGTAGCTTGGAAGGTGTAGAGATGGCCGTTGAGTGTCGCAGAGGTCGTCTGCTGCGGGTATCGTCGTCGTTGAGAGGGAGAGAGGCTGGCGTGGTGTGGAGAGTTGAGGTTGAAGTTGAAGTTGAGGTTGGACAAGCCAATAAATTTGGCAGGCACGGCAAAAAATATTGTACGGCAGGCGCAGATCGGTCGCTGGAGACCAGCTCTTAGCGGATTTCTCATCTTTTGCCACTGCACCTTCCAGCCACTTCTGTGGCGGTTGGCTGCTGCGCTTTAGTGCTGTTTAGCGCAATTCCAGCGCATTTCGGTCGCATTGCCAGGCCTGGCACACTGGCTCAACTGGCTTACAGTCGCGCCTGCCAATTCATAATTGGTCAGACCTGGCCGCCGCCCTGCCCTGTCGCAGTGGGGAAGGAGCTTCCCAGCTCGTGGCAGCCTTGCATGCAACATGTGCGCAATAGCTTTCAACGGTTGGTTACTCCTTTCATCTGAACAAAAGCTGATCCCCAACATGACGCAAACATGAATGCAAGTTTCACGACTTCGACAACCATAGCTTGAGCTATCCATATGCACTGCATAGCAATCATAGCAATACATTGCATTTCTTACCGCGCTACACCTCTCATTGCAAACGCAACGCTATAGGCTGAAGCTATCGCAACCGTTTCCAAACGACGACGACGATGCCGTCAAATACAGGGTGAGAACAGTTTGAGCTGCAAAGGAACCGCCTTGAGACAGATGGCATTGGCTAACAGCTATAATAGTGACACCATTATGGGCGCTCCTCACGGGACAGAGGCCGAGCCAGCCGCCGAGCCAGCTGCCGATGCAACCACGGCCGCGCCGGCCAATGCGCCGTTCGCGCCGGAAGACGAGGAGATGCACATCTCGCCGCACCCGCCAAAGCGGCCACTGGAAGGTGCGAGGTCGCCAAATGTGGGACTGTCTTATGATGAGCCAGCCCCGAAGCGATCACGACTCGACGGCGCGCAAGACAAGAGACGGTCCAGGTCTCCACAGGCGACAAGCCCTCCGAAGAACAAGACGTTCCGCGAGCGCAGCCGCAGCCGTAGCCGAGACCGCAGTCGAGACCGTAGCCAGGATCGCAGCCGGGATCGCAGCCGGGATCGCAGTCGAAGCCACAGCCAGAGATACACTCGGAGCCCAGACACACGCCGGTCGCAACGAGGCTCGACTCCCCCCTTTAGACGCAGAAGGTCCTCTGGCGCCAGCGCCACGATCCCAGAGCCCGAGTCTCGTGATATCCGTCGTAAGACCGACATCTCGCAAGAAGAAAGAAAGCGTGGCCAGAGGCTCTTTGGCGGCTTGTTTAACGCCCTTGGCCAGCCGACAGCGAGAGCAAGAACAAGGCCTGGTCCCGGTCCTGGGGGCCCAGACGGAGCTGGCGGGTTTGCTAACAAGCCACCGGCGATACCAGACCGTGGCCGGTCAGAAAGAAATGTCGATCGGCGGCAGGAGCGTCCGCAGCCTTCGGAGGAGGATCGCAAAAAAAGAGACTGAACGTTTGGCCAAGCTGGAGCGGGTCCGGAAGATTGAGCAGGTCAAGTTTGACGAGAAAAAGGTGAGATGGCGATCAGACTATTGCGGCGGATCAAGCAGAGGCCACTAGACGCTAACAAAAAACAGATGCACACGGTACACGCCAACGATCTGATGCGTGCTCGGAGCCTGAGCACAAAGTCAAAGCCGTCCTTGGTATGTGTCATCTTCTCCTTCAGCTGCGTGCATTGCAACGTTTATACGCCGTACTGACATTGTATAGCTTTACCGGCCAAAGAACCTCACTCAAAAACAGGAGCAAACGATAGCATCCCAGGTGCAGGCTGCAAATGACCGCATTTCCAAGCGATTGAGTGACTCTGAAAAAGATCTACATACCAAGCTTACTTCATTGGGCGTGAAGTATACAGCTAAGAAAGTCTCTTTTGAGGCAGACAAGCCGCAAGAAATAAGCCCACAGGTCATCACGGTCGACGATGATAGGAATGATGGTGGCGCCGTGGTGTCGACAATAGCACGGCCGCAGCGAGGCAGTGTAGAGGAAGTCGTCTCCAAAGACAATGTGCCCAACTTGCCAGTTGCTGAGATCCATTCGGACGACCTCCACGACGACAAAGATAAGGGAATACTGGTCGAGCACGAAGAGGACACGGTCATGTACTGACCTGTCTGGCGTGGATTATCTCGTTCGGACTATTTTGCGGTTTTTTCTTTTTCTTTCTCATTCTCCCGCCTTCCTCTTACGATACAAGCCTGACGGTTACGACGATACCGACACGGCAAATTGATATCCATATCAATAACAGTCCCTCGAATCAAAACCAAAACCAAGACCGACAAACATACTCAAACAAATACGGCTGCCTACCCATGCAGACGTAATTGTTTCTGTGCCCACGATTCGTTTATCCACGCTATCTTCTCAACGACAACAAATCATACAAATCAAACAAACAAGTGCCTCAAGCTGCCGGGTGCCAACCCCTCTTTTCAGCTTCTCGGCATTTCCTTATCCTCTCGCCCACACGAATCCTCAATACCACGATAACGGCTTGCCTTAGTGGGTGGGGGATAGAGACCGATATGGAGGATATGGGGTAGAAGGAGAGCAAATGGCAGCGGCTAGGGGCATCGGACATGCGAGAACATGAGACGTGAGACGGCTCGTGCCTGTAGGCGTTCTCCTGGGTCTCCCTCGCCATCGCAACTTGCCGTCAAACCGCATCCATTGCGTCGGAGGCGTCGACGGCGTCGACATGGTCTGGGCCACTGGACAGTACGGAAGGGTCTCGTTGGCACCTCATCGCACGATGACTTCATATCCCACGATCACAGGGAACAAAAAACGACGACAAGGACAAGAAAAGACAGGAAAGGGACAAAAAAAGGAATAAAGCTTGGAGCTAAAGGGGGGCAATGGAGACAGATCGGACGCCGTCGACGTGGAAGCTGTGATAAGCGTATCTTTCTTCCCGGGTTCAATGCCGCAGGCGGCAAGATTATGACATTATGACACAGACCATTACAGTATAGCTACACTAATACACACACCTTTGCGTGTCTTTCGTGCCTTTGCTGTCGCGGCGTATCGTGGTGTCGCTGGGTCCCGGGTGAGCGCAGGGCTGGCCTCGCCTTTCAAGGTGCGTCGTCTATATATGGAGGCGGGCTGCTCCGGCCGACAGTCGTCTGGTGTTTTTGCTGGAGTCTGGTTGGTGTTAGAGAATTTTGACGAGGCAGGCCCAGACCAGCCAGTGATCGACCTGCTCTTCGACATGGGGCACACGCCTAACAATCCAGGGACCATAGCGAATTAGGCTAGCCTATAGGGCAGCCAGCAATCCACACCCAAAAGTGCCATTCGTGCCCTGCGTACTTTCCAGCCGCCTCGCCCACACACCCAATAGCCTCTCGTGGTTACCTAATTCGTCTCGCCCAGGCGGGAAGGCACGCGTCACAGGTACCCCAATACACCCTCCTGTCGTCATACGCTCTTTCCCGATCACAAGCCAAGCGTGTCAAGCGCTCTTTCTGTTTTAATTCTCGTGTCTTTTGTCTTTCGTTTTTCGCTCCTTCCTCCTGATTCGCGACTGCCTTGTTGTTGGCACTGTTGGGAGGTCGATCTGCGCCAGCTCGTGCCTTCCCTGACAGAGGGGCTGAGTGGGGGAAATCCGCCGGGCTTAGGGCAGGAGCCAACCAGCAGCCAACCAGCACCTTCCGTTGCCGGCCCGTCCGTCTAATCCACGCTTCCATCAAGCCGCACCTTTGGTCATCAACCTTAAACCTCTCACACTACAAACAACCACATCGACCACAAACCACCACACGACGCAATATACGGCGGTGCTGCCCGGCCACCACACCCCAGCACACGCTCCCACTCCGAGTCCGCCTCTCCCGACCTAGCAAACTCTTCGCGTCAACTTCCTTGTTTTTTGTTTTCCGGTCTCCCTCGACGACGTATGCAACTGTCATCGTCATCCCTCTCCGTCCTCCTCCTCTTCCTCGACGATCGGATTTCGGTAGACGATCTCGATTGCTACAGCAGCTCCCTGCCCATAAAGGGAGGGCCCAGCTGCTGTTGATCCTCTACATTCTCCTCTCGGACTCATTGTCGACATCGCCTCACTCCACAAAGACTTGACAGCTGTCCTCCAAATAACCACTTTCCATCCGAATCCACTTCCCCCACATCCACCGATAGGGCATGCCTCGCGTCTCCATCATGGACAAGCTCCGCCAAATGTTCGCCAAGAAGGACGCCGGCGAGGGTCCGGGCTATGAGCCTGTCGGCGACGAGCGGATGCCACTAGCCCTCGAGGACGACCGGCACAGCGGCTACGCCTCGTCGCTGATGGAAGGCGAGCTGGAAGACGACGATGCCGATGCCGCGCCCTTTTCGTGGTTCGAGTACAGCATATTCGTGCTCATCGGTGTTGCCATGCTATGGGCCTGGAACATGTTCATGGCCGCAGCTCCCTACTTCCAGATGCGCTTCTCGGAGGATCCGTCTATCCTGGCCATCTTCCAGTCCACCATTATCTCCGTGTCGACCTGCACGAACCTCGCCGCCATGCTGGTCTTGACCAACATCCAGTACTCGGCCTCCTACCCCTTCCGCATCAACGTCGCCCTTATCATCAACGTTATCGTCTTCAGTCTGTTGACGGCGTCCACCTCCATCTTCCTCCACGTCAATACCGATGTGTATCTGCTGTTCTTGGTTGTTATGGTGGCCGGCTCGGCCTGGGCCTGCGGTCTCATCCAGAACGGCGCATTTGCGTACGCTGCCTCATTCGGTCGGCCCGAGTACACTCAGGCTATTATGGCCGGCCAGGGCATTGCAGGTGTACTTCCTCCTCTGGCACAGATGGTGACGGTTCTTGTGTTCCCACCGCCTCCTCCGCCTGGTGCGAATGCCATTGACACGCGGTCTGCAGCTCCCAACTACGAAGCCGTGGCCGAGGCCGGTACATCTGCCTTCTACTACTTTATGACCGCCGTCGTCATCTCCGTTGCCGCCCTTGTGGCCTTCCAGCCCTTATCGCGGCGCCACGACCGCATGGTCGAGAACCGCATGGCCCAGGCACTGTCCGAGAGCCTGGCCTCCATCGCGGACGCCGAGCGCGCTGCTCGGAGGGTCATCAGCCTCAAGACGCTCTTCTTCAAGCTGCACTGGGTGGCTCTGTCCGTCTTCATCTGCTTTGTCGTCACCATGTTCTTCCCCGTTTTTACACCCAAAGTCTTGTCCGTACGGACTGGGCTAGGTGATCCTAGCAACGGCGGCAACTCGGTCCCGGCTATCTTTCAACCGCCAGCATTCATCCCGCTCGCCTTCTTTTTCTGGAACTTGGGCGACCTGCTCGGCCGTATCACTACCATGCTGCCCGTCCCAGAGGTTCTGCAGCGTCGGCCTGTGCTGCTCTTCGCCTTTGGCATCGGCCGTCTGATGTTCCTACCGCTATATTTCCTTTGCAACGTGGGTGGCCGCGGTGCTGTGGTAAACAGTGACCTATTTTACTTGCTGCTGGTGCAGCTGCTCTTTGGCTTGAGCAGCGGTTGGCTGAGCTCGACGGCCATGATGACGGCTGGCGAGTGGGTTGAGGACGGCGAGCGCGAAGCAGCCGGTGGCTTCATGGGCCTGTGTCTTGTGGCTGGCCTGACTGTCGGCAGCTTCCTGAGCTTCACCGTGGCGGGCATCTAATGTCTACTTGTTCTCGTTTGTTTTGTTTTTGTCTCGTTTCACATGATTGCTAGAGTTGCTGCATTCTGTCGCATTTGCATGAGGATATGAAGTCTATCATTTACGGGCTGTTTCTGCTTGGCGTTGCTATTCTTATGTCTCTTTCGGTTTCCTTTTCTACCATTATAGCGCTTCACATATATTTCTTTTTCTTGGCCTTTATATTTCATAAAGATACTCTGATACCACGGCAGCACAATGTGCGCCAATTACGTCTTCAGTTTCAACCTTTAGGATTTTTTATTTTTTCACATATACAATCCACAATATTTCACTTATACTGTCTTGGAGGCCTATCACTGCCACTCGTGGAAAATATTGTGCTGCGCTTCTTGTGGTACATTACACATCATGCATTCTCACCGGTAGTTGCAGATTACATAAAATATGTCCGCATAGTAGGATATGCTCCTGAGGGGAACTATGACGGGGTGGTATGAATTACATGATACGTGCGAAACAAAACAGTGCAAATGCTTAGTACAAACAAGTTCACGCCCGGTGAACAGTAAAGTGGTCGCTATGATGGCCACAACGCCCCTCTGAGCCTTAATGCTGCCTCGACGATGGCCAAGACAAGGTAAAGCCGATTCTATTACCATTAATGCAGCCCCATATACCATCGTCGTGTCTCATAATTGATGATGATGCAAGATATGACAGTAAGAAAAGCCCCCGCCCGGTAATACATTATGATACACAATGACCAACAGTATGAGAGAGAGAGAGAGAGAATTGAAGGAAAAGACACAATGAAAGCTAATGAAACATGCTAGGAAAGGCATCAAATCATAATTGATACAGACAGGCAAGGAAAGACAAAAGAAAACACATTAAAGAACATGATTGAGTTGGCACAGAGATCAACCTCGCTGACGCTCCAGCCAGCAGTGCGTCTGTTGACGAGGCTCTTCGGTGCCAAGGTAGTAGCCGCCCTCCAGCAAGCTGCGCTCCTGGGCTTGCCACCGGACCAACTTTCGGCGACCGTCCTTACGGTCGAGGTCGCCGAGTTTGGCGGAGACCGAGACAGGCGCAGCGGTGGCGCTAGAGGTCGAGACCTCGCCCGCCGTGATCCGCAGGAAGCATGTGCAGTCTCGCAGAGTCATGGCCGTCTGCAAGTGGTCTAGAGCAACGCTATCGTCCGCCTCTAGCTCCACGGACAGGGCACCGTGTGGGTCGAACTCGGCTTGAATGGCAGCCATGCGGTGGAAGAGATCCGTCGTGCGCAGCCAACGGATGATAGTCGGTCGGGCCTTCAGCAAAGAAACTGGCAGCGACGAAGCATTGAGGGGCGTCGGAGTTGGCGATGAGGTTGAGCACGACACGGCCGAGCCTAGGTTCATGCAGACATAATCCCACAGCGCCGTCTCGAGTTTGGCTTCTTCTTGTGGCGTGGTGGGAGAATCGGCGACGAGGACCATGGGGCACGGCTTAATTTTGTGCACCTTTGCCGGTTTGGCACGGCCAGCATGACCGTTGGCTGATCCATTTATCGTTGTGGACGAGCCAGACGAACGAGAAGGAGCTGCCGATGCTGCGGAGAGTGCGCACGTGCGGCATCGGCGCGCCCCCACCGGGGCGCTTGGCGATTGTACCAACCACTTGGGCTTGTACTGAATGGTTGTGGTGGTCGAGGGAAAGGAAGCTCGTTTGCACGCTGACGTCATGTCTTCGACAAGCAGGGCCACATCGACATTGGCAGCTACGCCCGTGCCAACCCAATCCGGACGCCGGCGACGACTGCGATCCAGGTCGTCCAGCAGGCCATTAAGAACGGCGTGCACACCGGTCGACACGACACCCTGAATAAGATGCTGGCTAACAAGACAATCGGCGCCGAGCAGTGGACGCAAGACTGAAGAGTAAAAGGCATGGTGCTCGAGGCATGTGGTGGGGCTGACGCCCGGGCCAACCTTGGGGATGCGGAGGAGGTGCGTCGACAGGGGCCCTGCATCCGCCTTCTTGGGGTTGGCATCCTTCACAGCCCTGACACCACTGACAGCCTTGACAGCCTGTGCATCGCTTACATCCTGGGCATCTTGTGCGCCGTTGCTGGCATCGTCGACGTCATTGGCCGGAAGCACAGAAAAAACGGCATTGGCCGACCCCTCGCCAACAAATGTGCACGTAACGGCGGACGGCATGCTAGTAATCAGCGGTGAGGTAGTCGGCAGCGGGACGGAGCCTGTGCAGGCCGTCTCGCGTTTGTGTCTGTGATCGTGGCGGCATTGAGGCGCCGGTAGCTACAGCCGACGCGGCGGGAGCATGGTAGCGGCCATTGAGCGTCTCGTCGTCGACCGTGTCCGCTTCGGCGGCCATAAGGTGGGGGGGAGGAGATGCGGAGAGAAAACGGGGGGAAGGCGAAAGGGATGGCGAGGGGAGTAAAGTTGGTGTCGAGACAGAACGAGGTAAGGGGTAGAGGGGATAAAAAAAGAAAAGAAGAGAAAAAAAGGAGGAGAAAAAGAGGATTTGCAGACAAACAAGACAAGGCTGCCAAGAAAACGCCGATGAGTGTGGGGAGGAGACGGCCTAAGTAAAGCGAGCAAACGAAAAAGAGGTTAGAAAGGGGCGTGGTGCGACGATAGCCGCCTTAAAGAGGGGATTGTCTTGGGTGTGAGAAGAAAAAAGAGGAAAGGAAAAGAGTGAGGCTCTTAATTGTGAAAGGGAAGAAAGAAGCCCTCGATCTTTTGCACTTTGGCCGCGAGGCAGGTGCCACAAGCGAAGTCGGCAGCAGAGGCAGGCGCAATCGATGGTCATCTGGCGAGAGAGGGGAAAGGAAGCCGCGACCAAGAAGATGAAAAAGGGCCCATTACGTGAGAGCTTGTCGCGGCTAACGGGTTAAAGAGGAGGCAAACGACAAGTACAGTGGCAGTTTCCGTTTTAGGAAGTGGCCTTAAAGGCACACAAACAAAAACATTTCGCTCGAATATTGGATATTGGCCACTTATTTCCCGACGTCTGTTCGTTTGCTTTTCTGTCCTTTTGCCCTTCATTTGTCGGGGCGAATGTCTCGTACATGTCCCGATGTCTTGATTCGGGCGACTTGAGCGACTCTGGCGACTTATTGGTTCGTCGCAGCTTGCCCGCCAAGGCAGCCCGAGAGGCTGGGGCGGTCTGCAATCCTTACGATCTCATCTCTCGTCTCTCACATCTCACGCCTTCCTTGTGGCATATGACAGTGTACATAGTCTGCGGATAACTGAAAGGGGCAAAGCGAGACAGTTGAGAGGAGGACAGGAGAAAGAGCGACGGGTAGCTGCGTCATAGGCACCGAAGGTGCAACCGAACTGTGCGCCGGGAGGAGGAAAAAGGAAAGACGAGAGACAGACGAATACGTAAGAGCGCAAAATAATAATAGAGGGAAGCGGCGGTCCTAGGCGACCCGCCGATTAATATGGGAGCAGCCACAGAGGAGGAAGGCATGTAGGATACGAGCTGCAATGTCCACGGAAAGGGCAAAGCAACAAAGATGGAGGTAGCGAGGCAAGAGTCTGTGCCTGAATAACAGATGCGATATCGTCACGAGATAAATATAGCGACGGCGTCTCCAGGACAAGAGTGTGTGTCCACGCACGGCTGCAGGCTCAGCTCGTCATGCAGGGCCATCTCGTCATCGGCGCGGCCTCCCACACTTGCCAGCCTGCACAACTTTTGTTTGCTGGCTTCCTACTCGCTGCGCTCTCGGCAAAAGCTGCAGGTCCTCTTGGAGACGATATGCACGAGCCAGGCTGGCGAATCGCAGCAGGGCAGCCGCCCAGAGTCAATGGCAGGCGAGGCACAAATTGAGACGGCCGCCGGCCAGCCTGGTCTCTGTGCATGCGTGTCGTTGGCGAGGGGCATCGTCAAGGTCACTTTTAGTCTGCCATCCCGTCGTGTGTTTCGCTTTCTCTCTTCTTGCTCTCTTCGTCCTATGTCTTTCTCATACTCTGTCCCCTGCTTTCTTTTCCCCCTTTATTTATCATGTCCTTGCCGCTCGCCTTGTACTCCCGCCAGCCTCGCAGCTGCCGGTCCGGTCCGCGGCAAGATGCTGCTGCGTCGTCAGATTGGCCCCTCTTCCGCCAACGGATGATTGACCGTGCATCGGCCTTGTCCTATTCTTGCTGGTGATGGCCGTCCTTTTCTCTTTTCCACGTCTTTTTTCTCTTCTTTTTCTTCTTCTTCACGCGGCGCTTCGCCTGCAAGCCAACGACGGTGCATGTTTACTGTTCCTCTGCCCCTCTGCCCCTCTTCAACGAATTTCCCTCTCCTCTGCATGCTCATGTCCCTTTGCTCCTCTTCTTCCTATTTCGGTCTCGGCCTGCAGCCAGTCGTCCACTATTTGTTCTTGTCTGGTCCTCTCCACTTTGTGTGTTGTTCTTCTCTCTGCCCCGCCGCCCGCTGGCCGAAAAGGCGGTGGGTGTCTCGACTCTGACGCCGTCACCGCCTATTCCTTATTCCTCCCTGCATACGACCATCCGCTCCGGCCTCGACTCGTCTCGCCCTCCAATCTGCATGTTTCACTTTCAGAGAAACTGCTGTTTTTCGTGTTTCTTCTTTTAGTTGTTTTTGACTCTCTTCGCGTCGCCCTTTCTTCGAGATTGGTGTTCGGGTTTTTTTTTTCTTCTTTTCATTTTGTATTTGTGTGTTCACAATCCTTTGTTCAAGGTCAGCTGCGGCTGTCACGGGTCTTACAGCAAGGCACATAATTTACACAATAGGCACACCGACCCTACCATGAACACAGGAGCAACAATCATCTGCCCGTTGCAAGATTCTGACCGTCACCGCAACGCCTGGCCTGATCGCCGTTTCTCTTTGGCTTCTCTTTATGAAGCATGAATGTCGTTTTGTATTCTCGTCGTTTTCGGATTTTGATTTTGATTTTTCAAATTTTTGGGCTTAGAAAACTTTGCTTCTTGTCACGCGTGTCTTCGCGTTTGCCTTTCCTTCGTCAGATGCAAGCTTGGCCAACAAACAGGCCACTAACACCATCCACACACACCAAATGCGTCCACAATCGTGAGGTTTTGTCTCCCCACCACACCAGGTCACCTTTAACGTCGTTTTTCGGTCTTCCCTTTGGCCTTTTATCTTCCTTTGCCCCCAGGTTCTTTCTCTTCACGCTCACCTTTATCTTTTATCTTCGCCTCTCGCGTCTCTGGCTTTCTCTCCAGTTCCATCTGCTGCATGCACACTGCGGCGGACGTCCAGTCTTGTCCCACTACTGCTGCGTCTGCTGCGTCTGCTGCGTCTGGTGTGTTTGGTGTGTCGGCTGCTGCATCGGCTGGTGTGTTGTTCGTCCCTTTGCTGTCTCTTCTGTGTCTGTTGCTAGAGCCCGTCGCCTTTCCTGCATGCACTACGCCGTAGTCTGCCCCAGCGAGCCCAGGTCGACCATACGATCATCCATGTTGACTGCAGGCTATCTGCAGTTCGTACCCGTCGTCCTATTAGCTTGTAGTTTGGGCTCTGGTTTGGACCCAAGGGGTCCTTTGGAGCTTTGGTGGTCTCCCCTTGGCTTGGCCCGTCCCTTGGCCGAGGGAACAAGGACCAAAGGGAGGACGGTGATCAGATCAATGTGGATGTCCAAACTCGAGGCGGTGAGGGGTCACGTGCCGGATAACGTCAGGCCTGTTTTTGCAGTGCAGTGACACTGAACAGTGAGTGGGTAGTGGATGTGGACTGCGGGGAAGGCGTGGAATTTTACGGGACGGTCGCTTTTGGGTGGCGGGCAACAGAAAACTTCGGCGAAAAAAGCAGAAAAAAACAGCAAGAAAAAACAAGGTGAAAAGTTTTAGGGGCATCTGCCAGCCAAAACCACAAAAAAAAAACAGTCCAGCAGAAAAGACGCGTCCCAATTGGCCAGGCCCAAGCTCCATCCTTGCATTCCCACATGAAAGCTTTTCTTTCTTGCCCGTTTTGGCCGTCCACTTTGCCCTGACCCCCCTGTACCCGTCTGCGCCCTCCAATTCCCTCACGCCATCATCGCTCTTTCCCTCATCGCGCGCTGCACTACCCAGTCGCTCCTGCTACCGCGGGCTGTTGTTCCTGCCCTCGAAGCCGTCTTTTTCTTACCTTTTTCCATTGCTCTTTCCTCGCACTCCCGCCCTCCGCCTTTCCGGGTCTCTCCGCCTCCACCTTTTTCGCCTGTTCCTCGAATCTATCTCCACCACACAAACTCGTTTTTCGACCGCTCTGACGGGCTGGCACACTGGACAGTCCCCTTGCTCTTTCCCTATTTTACATCTCTTGCCGTTTTTTTCTTCTTATGCCGGGGTTGCTCTTGCCTGTCCAGCCTGCTGCATTCTTGTTCCCGTTCTGTTTTCGGTCTCTCTCGGTCTCCTCTCCTCTCCTTCACTTCTCACTTCTTGCATCCTCCACTTGCACAATCGTACTTTCCTCTCCTGACAAGCTTTTGTGTTTTCTCGTGATACCGTTCTCTCCTTCTGTTTTTCTGCTGCAACTCTTTTCTCGCACTCCTTTTTCTCCCGTCTTCCAACTACACACAGTTTTCTGGGCCAGCTTCAACGCTGTTTTCCACCACCACCTCTCCCCACCGCTTCAACACCACCACGCCTGATATCACCCCACCTGGCACCCTCTTGACCTCTTGACTCTTTTCCTGTCCGCGTGCACAGCGACCTCGCAGAGTCACCTGCACCCAAACGACGACGGCAAGACGGACAAGACGATAGCAAAACTTCTTTGCCAACGACGACGATATACCAAGCATATCAAACTCTCGACGACTTCACCGACGACCTTACCCCGACTCCGACGACACTGACGAACGATTTGCCTGGACCTTTCTTTGCCGGTTGTCTCCACTACCGATACACTCCCACGATGAGAGTACAATAGCTTCGCTTCGCAACTAGAGACAAGGGACACCAACGACATCCGTGGAGAGGACGAGAAGTGTCTCTGGCGCACCGGCCGCCGTTTGCGACGACGACACTCTCCTCCTCCTCCTTCCCTCGACCATCTCTTGACCTTGACCCGCAACCATGGCGTTCAACTTCAACTGGTCGCCCCTCGCGGCCGACGCCAGCTTCTACCAGCGCGCCCGCGACCTTTTGACGACTGCTCTCAACAAGTCGCCCAAGCCGCCGATTATCGTCGACGACATTATTGTCACCGAGTTCAACCTGGGCTCCGTCCCGCCAGACCTGGAAATCCTCGAGATTGGCGATATCGCCGCCGACCGCTTCCGGGGCATCTTCAAGATGTGCTACGCGGGCGACGCCTTCTTGACCCTCAAAACACGCGTCCAGGTGAGATTTACTTGCTTTCCTATTTCTGTTCCTTTCTCTCTGTCCTATTCCTGTCTTTGCTCCTACCTCCCACCCCTGCCTCTTGTTCCCAGTCACCTCCAAGCCCCCTGTGGGATGCAGACGCAGACCAAGAAGTGGGCCCGCGCAGCGGTGAAGATCAGTCAACGCGATAAGGACCATTTCCTTGCCTCTTTCGGGGTCCCGTGGGCTGCATGCGCTGGCGGTTTCGGCGACGCCTTTGCTGGCTTGCTGGCTGCCCGGCTGTTGTGCTGGTGCTGGACGGACATGGCGGTGCATAACTGGGTCTTCACGATCTCGGGACTGATTGCTTCCTTGCTGCACCTACGGCACTTTGCGTGTTTCTTTTCCCTGTTTCTATTTGCCTCTTCCCACATTCCAGAAGCTTTTCCAAAACTTTCCCAGGCTTTCCCAGGAAACCCGGGACTTGTTTATCGTCGCATGAATCTCGCAATTTACAAAGCGACAGGGGTTCGCGCGACACGAAAAAAAAAGAACGAGAAAAAAAAGGAAGGAGAATTGAGAAAAGTTTACGTCGCCGACCACACTGTTTTCTTATCTGGTTCCTTTTATTGCTCATTTGCTTTTTTTGCTCATTTCCCCATTCGCTCACCTTTCCCGCCTTGTGTTTCTCTTTTTTTTCTTTTCTTTTTTTTTTTTCCCTTCTTCTCTTACCGCCTCTACACCGAGCCGCGAAATTTGCGTCATCACTTCTGCCGCCCTATATTATCCAGTTGCTAATACAAACTGCTCTCTGATAGGCCAATCCACTCAACACCTACCTCTCCTCTAAACCGTCTTTCACATCACCAGAACCCCTCGCAGCGGCATCTGGCCTCACAATTCCACTCCAAATCACCTTATCTGAAATCAAACTCTCCGCTTTCATTATCGTTGTCTTCTCCAAACAAAAGGGCCTCACGCTCGTCTTCCGCAATGATCCCCTCGAATCACTCAAGGTCTCGTCGACCTTCGACTCCATCCAGTTCGTTAGGGACTACCTGCAGCGGACAATCGAGGGCAAGCTGCGGGACCTGATGATGGACGAGCTGCCAGCCATTATCCACCGCCTATCACTGCAGCTCTGGTCCCCTGACCAGGCTCCAAAAGACGACGATGCCACCGCAAACGCCGAGGACGACGATGGCGAGCTGCGGGTCAACCCATTGGCCGATGCGCCCTCCGACGCTGTTGATGTCAACGGCAACCTGATCGACGCTGGCGAGATCCCGTCGCTCTCCACAACCGGCAGCCCCGAGTCACAGTCGCTCTTTTCCCAGAAGAACCTCTTGCGCCTTGCCGCCCTCACAAACTCACACCGCACATTATCCTTGTTCACGCCAGGCATTCGCGAAGTTGTGTTCCGTGCATGGGCTGGCCCCTCGGATCGCCAAGACACGCCCACCGGCGGCAACAATAGCCCACCGTTTGCCACACCTCTCTCTCGCGCGGCAACTCGTTCACAGCAGCCGCCACGAACACGACGGCCTCCACGACCACCTACACCTTCTCTGATACCGGCAGCCAGGTCCACGGCCACCTGCCATCACGGCCGTCGATGGTCAACCTCAGCTCAGCAACGACGGGTCTATCTCTCGGATCCAACAGCCAGCGGCACTCCAAGTCGTACGGCAGCGGACGCCGGAAGAAGACGCGTGTTGTCAACCTGCGCAAGAGCAGCGGCAGCGGTAAGGACGGCATTGCAGGCAGCGCGCCTGTCAGCGAAGCTGGTGACACGGCGTCCGACAGCGTGTCTGTCCAGGGCCCTCTGTCTGAGCCGATCATGCCTGCCTCAATTCCCGAAGAGGATGAGACCCAGGACATGCTTCAGACACCGCCACCGCCGCCTCCACAGCCATTGAGCAACATTGGCGCGGCACTGGCCGCCGCCGCCAGCAACAGCCGGGGCGTCCACTTCCAGGAGGCCATGGCGACCAAGGAGAAGAAGGCCGCAGCAGACAGCACAGTTCCGCCAGCATCCCGGCCGCAGCAGAAGCGCCCGGAGGTGAACCGTGCAGGTGTGCCGGTCGGAGGCCTTTTTGAGCCAATGACGAGCGCACCCTTCTCTCCCTCCAAGGAGAACGCCCCCGGAGTCTCCTCGCCTTTGGCAGGAACCCCTATGACGCCGCAATCTGCGGCTTTCCCGGACTCGTCGCCAGTCATGGAAAAGGACTGGATCATGAAGATGGCAAGCGAAATTGCCCGCCGCGTCTACGACGAGAACCGGAAGAACCCGGTTTTTTGGGACGACCGGGATGACGCCCCTCCCCCAGCATACGAGGCCACAAGATAGTTTATGACCTCCCCATATTTCCCACTCTTCACCTGCACATATTTGCCCTCCCACCCTTCTTCTCATTTTCTTTTGTCAGCCTTCTTTTGCACACCTTCTCACTCCACCATTTTCTTTTTGAATGTCTTTTTTGACACGAACGCACACAGCCTCATTTTTGGCATAGGATGATGATCATGATAGACAAAAAAACTACCAATTTATGAACGATTAAAATAATTACTGGAGCGTATATCATACCACTTGTGACAATGGCATGCTGTGTCCAAATCCAAAATAAAATAAAACAATGTCTTTTAAAAATTTTGTAAAGAGATAAATATTACAAGTAAACATGTAAACAATAAATCAAGACCGGATATCCTAGGTACTCCATAACAATGATATATGCCTCCTTTTCCCATCTAGAAACCCTTTCTCTATCTTTTTGCAGCTTACGCCTGTCTCATTCACACTGCCACCGCTGCCGCAGGCGCCTGGACAGCCGCGGGACGGCGTCGGAGGGTGCCGTGGTTTGCCTGCCAGGCAGACTCGAAGCAGGTCCGGCGCGGAGTCAGCTGCTGCGGTGCAATGCCCAGCCGGCGCACCATGCTAAAGGCGCCAGTGCCAATAGTCATGGTCTGGCCCATGATGATACACTCGCTGACACCTTCGATGCGGTCCGTCTTCATACCGGCAGCCGCCTCGAACAAGTGGTCGGGCGTCTTCTCAAACGACGCCAGGTGCAGCACGCTGTCGCGCATCTTGGACATGCCGAACCGCGTAATGCCCAGCACCTCGCCCTTGTACGTCATCACATCGGCCAGCAGCTCCATGTGACGCGGGTCAATGCCCATGCCACCCATGACCTCGCTGATTTCAACGGCAATCGACGTGCGCGCGGCCTCAATGCCCAGCACGTCGCGGCACTCGAGGATGCTGTTGGACGTCGTCTTGGTGCCAATGACACCCTCGGTAATCATGCAGTCGCGCAAACCGTAGCCTTCCACAAACACAGTATTCTCGCTCTGCTCGGACGTCTGGATAATGGCACGTGTGGCGTCTGCGTAGCCCGAGATGGGCACGGTCGGCAGCATGCGGCGCAGATAGTTGACACGCAGCAGTAGATCGGCCGTTTCTTCGGTGCCAGTCGTGCTAGCAGCCGCCTTGCCGACACCGTACGCGGGACCAGTGCCGGTAGCCGCAGCCGTGGCACGGTTCTTCGCGGCACGCTTCGCGGCAGCTACGTCAACATAGTCGTTGGGCACAACCAGCGTGATGGTGTCGCGGCTGTAGTCGAGCTCAATCGTCTTCTCGTCCACCTTCATCTTCTTCTGGCGGCAGATGGCCTGGGCAATGTCGCTCAGGCCAATCTCCAGATGCATGTCCATCAGCGCCTGGCGGTCAATCTTGAGCACAACGCGGCCCGCAAACGTGCCCCACTCGTCCTCAATGTACTGCAAGATATCGGAGATGTACGTCTTCTCGATGCGGCCCTTGACGATGCGCGCCGCCTCAATCTGCCGGGTATTTTGCAGCGGGCACTTGATAACGGGCGTGCTAATCTTTTTGGAAGCGTTGATGATTTCCTTGATACGCGGCACACCCTGCGTCAAACTCATACCGGCGACACCGGCGAAATGGAATGTCTTGAGCGTCATCTGCGTACCAGGCTCACCAATCGACTGGGCACCGACAGCACCGACAGCGTGACCGGGCTCAACGTGTGCCAGGCGGTATTTGTCGATGCAGAGCTTGAGGAAGTGCTCGAGCGTGCGCCGGGACACCTTGGCCACGCGCTCGGTCCGCTTCAGCTGTGCCGGGTCGATGGTGTCGTCGAGACCGGCATCGTTGTTGCCGCCAATCAGACCGGCCAGGGCACGGGCATTGGACAGCTTCTGCGCCCGCTTGCGGACGTAGTCAGCCACTGTCTCAATGAACATACGCGCACCCTCCTGCAGATCCAAGTTACGGTCGCTCTGGTCGTTGTAGTCGAGGACCTCGTCCGTTACAAGATCGTGGCGGGTGTTTTTCTGGCGCTCGCGGTCCAGGATCTCCTCGCAGATGGCCATAATCTCATCAGGAAGCAGGGTGGGCTCGTCGTTGCTGAACGTCACAGCCTCAGCGTGCGTCCATGTCCGGTCAAAGTGCACAGGCACGGCCGAACCCTCCATGTTGACAGGATCAAGACGATCCGCACCAAACTGGAACTGCACAATTCCGCCAGACGATGTCCGCACAGTGTTGTCGTACTGTGTCGACAGATCCTCCAGACACTTCATCAGACGACGCGACATGTAACCAGTCTCGGCAGTCTTGACGGCCGTATCGACCAGACCTTCACGACCGGAGATAGCGTGGAAGAGGAATTCGGTCGGCACGAGGCCAGAATAGAAGCTGTTCTTGACGAAACCCTTGGACGCAGGCTGGCGGGTGTTCTTCTGGAAATGAGGCAAACTGCGGTCCTGGAAACCGTCAGGCACACGCTGGCCACCAATAATTTGCTGACCGACACAGGCCACCATCTGGGCGACGTTAATGGCCGAGCCCTTGGAGCCAGAGTTGGCCATGGTTAGCGGAGCATTGTGCCGACTCAGCGTCTCCGCACACTTCTCACCGGCCTGCTGCCGGACCTTACTCAGAATACCCGAGATGGCGTTCTCCAGCGTCTGCTCAGGGTTACAACCGGGCGCCTTCTCGAGCTTGCCAGCCTTGAACGTCTCAATGAGGGCATCACACTTCTTGTTGGCCTCTGTCACAAGATCCTCCTTCTTTGACTTGAGCTCTTCCGTCGGGAACACGTCAAACACGCCGATGGAGAAACCAAAGTTACCGAGGAAACGTGCACAGAGCTTGGCCAGACGGTTCATGGTGACGACAGCAGCATCCGGGCCGAAATCACGAAGAATAACGTAGAAGATCGAGCCCTTCTTGCCGGATCCAACCGTCGACTTGTCCATGCGGCCACACATGACCTCGGAGTTGCGGATCACCAGCCAGCCGTCGTTGGGGCACATGTCGGGGCACTGGCCAGGGCGCGGCTTGTACTCAAGACACTTGGCATCCAGGTTGGCAAGCACGTTCGACTCCTTGTTGGGTCGCATCAGCATATTGAAGACCTGCTTGCCCGTCCACAGCGCCTGGGGCTTGATGATGGCGGGCGGCGGGATATCGAGCGGCACCTTCGCCTCCGTCATGTGCATGCAGATGTAGCTGAACGCCTGGCGGGTAAAGAACATGTCCTTGCTGCTGATGAGGTAAGCAGCAGTAATAAAGTCCTGGTTGGCGGCAATAATGGGCTCTCCGTTCTTGGGCGTCGTCAGGTTGTGTTTGACGCCCATCAGAGTGATCGCCTCAGCACGTGCCTCTTCCGTCTGCGGGACGTGCAGGTTCATCTCGTCACCGTCGAAATCGGCATTGTAAGGGCCGCACACACACTCATTTAAACGGAACGTCCGCCAGTGGCGCACCTTGACAAGATGGGACATGATACTGAGCTTGTGCAGCGACGGCTGCCGGTTGAAGAGGACAATATCACCATCCTCCAGATGGCGGTCTACCTTGTCTCCGTACGACAAGTCCGGGCAACCTGTTCGCGGTCGGCGTACTTGAGATCGATCTTGTAGCCGCCATCGGCCTTCTTGTGCACACCCATCGCACCGGGCCATTCTGACGGCCCGTTGCGGATGACTCTGCGCAGCTTCTCGATATTGACGTGGTTGGCCAGCTCAGGGTACGTCAGGTTCTTGGCGACCAGGATCGGCACAGCAACCTCATCGATGCCCAGGTTGGGATCGGGCGAAATAACTGTACGACCAGAGAAATCGACACGCTTGCCTGACAGGTTACCACGGAAGCGGCCCTGCTTACCCTTGAGGCGTTGGCAGAAACCTCTAATGGTCTTGCCAAAGCCCGGCTGGGAAAGACCCGGAACTTCACTGTTCACGTACAGGGCAACCTGCATCTGCAGGTACTCCCACAGCTCCATGACCGTGGCAACAGGAGTACCCTTAGCCAGGGCACCACGGATGAGACCGCTCAGATGCACAATCTCGGCCAGCTTGGTTGTCAGGTCGTCCTCTGTGCTAGAGTTGTCCTGAGCGACCGAGGGCCGAATGCAGATGGGCGGGGCGGGCAGGTATTGCCAGATGAACATCTCCGGGCGACCCTCCGAGGGATCGAGGCCGAGCAGTTCGCAGTCGGAGGGGCTGACCTTCTTGAAAAGGTTTAGGACGCGCAGTGGGTTGAGATCTTCGAGGGCTTTGCGCACGTGCTTTTCAAGGTCGGGGACGTACTTCTTGGCGGACGTAAAGGACTGGTCGAACTCGATCTTGCCTCGAGGCACCTGCTTCTTCATGGCAGTCGAGCGGTTGAAGGCGGCAAAACGGTCGTGAGCAAGCTTGAGCGTACCGAGCTTCTTGATCACGCCGTTCGTGGCGCCGCAGTAGTGGCACACCTTGGCTTTGCGGCACTGTTCGTTGATGCGCTTCGAAATACCCGTACGCCGCAGGTTATCTATGCCTGGACGACGCAGTTCCTTGAGGTACGACCGCCGGTCGGGCTCCGCGAGGAGGACGTGGCCACAGTCCTGGAATTGTTAGCAAGCTACCCATATATCGTGCCTCTATTCTGCAATCACTCGCCAAAAGAGTTTAACACCCACCTTGCAAATATTCTGAAGAATCATCTGGATGAACCGGAGGTAGCCAATATGGAAGACGGGGAGGGGAAGTCGGATGTGGCCGAAATGGCCCGTGCAAAGCTGCAAGGGCTGCATGCAAGTTGCGCATTTGCCGATTTGCTCGACGTGCCCTGAGACGTAGTTAGCAGTATGTACTTGACGGAAGCAACAGAAAGGAGTATCGTTCAAAAGACGTACCAGCCGAGGATCGAGCGGGCCATGCTTATAGGGTGCGCGGTTGTTCTCGATGTCGTAGAGCATCTGATCCGAAACCTCGAGGACGGCTTGGTTCACGATGTCCTGATTGGACCTAGAGCGGGGATGTCAGCGGATAAAGCTAAACAAAGCGAAGTCATGATATAGGAAAAGCCTCCAACATACTGGATACCAAACTTGATGCCCTTGAACCGCTTGGGCAGCTGGTCCACCATCTGCTCCTTGACGGGGCCATGAGGCCGAGCGCCGCTCATCGTAGCGGCCGGGTGCTGGGGATCGCGTGGGTGGCGGGCGGGGAAGCGATTGTGTGTCGTTCACGCCTCAGTTAGACGTACTGCTACCGCATGTCGCGGTTCGTGTGCGATAATGGTGTGCGGAGGGACGTGTCGCGAGGATGTAGAGTGAGGTTTATTTGATAAGTTCTGTGATGATTGGCAAAATCGACTTTTTGGACTTTTTGCTGTATATTTTTTTTTAGCGTTGACTGCTGCAGGTGGATGGGTCTCGCCTTCCCTCTTCCCTTTGGACCAGGCTGCCTGCCGCGATATATAGGCCTGTGGTTGGCTGTTCGTCCCCCACCATGCTGCTAACAGCGGCGGCTTACAAGTGCTTCAGGCAAGTGCGATGGGCGCTGGCCTGGCCTGGCCAATTGCAATGGTGGGCGACAGGCATGCAGGGACGAGTCACCGGCGGGCGACGAGTTGGCGAGGTGCGCCACTAAGAACAGTACAGAAGAGCGCCACGCACGGCCTATGCCACACAGTGGCAGTACCTTCCCAGCTGCCTTCCTGCGCCAATGCCGTCATAGGCTAGCTGGTCACAGCTGCCACAACAGCTCATAAGGCCAGACTGAGAAAGAAGGCAGCCTGGCCGAGGGATGTCTCGTCAATGTGTTCCTGTCTAATTTCTTCAACATCTCTCCAATTGATCAACAAACCATGACTCTTAGTCTTCAAATATACTTTCAACATTCTTACAAGCTTTTTGGAATCTGAAAAAAGTACCAGCTTAGCAAGAAACGCAACCAATCGACCGTCCGCCAATCGCTTTTCCATCTTGAGAGCTCGACCGTTTCTCTCAAACTTTGAGCCACCAACATCTTCGAATAACGCGCTTGAACCGCCCTCACGCGTCCGTGAGCCCCTCACCTCTCACGTTGGCGCGAACTTCGAGGCATCTGCTCTTGTTGGTCGGTCCGCACATCGCTACTCGGCCCTACAGCTCCAGCTCGGACACCGCGTCTGCCTGGAAACATTGGAAGCACGCCCGAAGCGCTCTTGGGTGGCGACCCTTATCTGCGTCTCACCCTTCTCGACGCAGGGAACGACACGACGCCGACAACGCTATGGGTCCGCCGGCAGTGGACAAGAAGCCTGAGAAGACGACGCTGCTCGGCTCCATGAACCCATGGGGCGGCAGTGGGCGGAGCACCCCAACTCCCGTCATGGCAGCCGCGGACTCGACCACAAATGCGGTAGGCTCAGCGGCAGCAGCATCATACTCGTCTTCAACCGGCCCACAGCCACCAACAGGCACCGCTTCATCCGCACCCGACCACGGCACGAGGTCCTACTACGGCCGCAGCTTCAAGCGGTATCCACCAGGATGTCCGCCGCTCAAGGTGCAGTGGTTCCATGCGGTTGACTCTCCAAAACGCAAGGCACACTGGATGGGAAGCAAGAAGGTGCAGCAAGACAAAGACGCGAAACCGCTGCCGCCCCCGAAAAAGTACGTCAAGTTCTCTGTCAATGACAACCGCTCGATCGAGGCTGCATACCAGAAGGAGCTGGAGGGTTTCGAGGATCGAGACCAGGCACTTCCCGGCTCTCGCGCGCGAGGCAAATCAGCGACAGGCGCCAATACTGCTTCAGATGTAGCAGACGAGAAGGCGAGTGGCGAGCTGCAGACAAAAGGGTCTGGTGTCAAGGTTCCGTGAACGAGGACTTCCTCTTTGACGTGGACATTGAAAGCCGCGAGCTTGCGCCAGTCTACTGGCTAGGCCCCGTTTACGATGTGCGCCGTGGCACCTGGTTTTACCAAGAGGGCTCGAATCTGAGGACTTGTGATGAAAATCTGGCTGCCCAGCTCGAGGAGGGCTATCTAAAGGCTAAACCGTGGCTCTACCCCGTGCGCGAGAAGCAACAACCTGCCAGTTCGAGCGAGGTGTCGACAAAGGGATCCTCGGGAAATTTGAAGACTGGCGAGAGCGGGACTGAGGCAGATTCTGCGGCAACGCCTCCTTCCTCAGTCATTGCATCAGTGGCTGCCGTTTTCTCGTCAGGCTCAAGCTCAAGTCCCGCCACGACTGGGAGTGGTGCACAAGATAAATCCAAACCGAAGCCCAGCCCGACCGCGCCGACGTTCCAGCCCGAATCGCACCGCCTTTTCGGGCAGTACATGAGCCACGTTGCGACCTACCAGGATGAAAACACGGCGTGGCTTTCGACCGATAGCGTGCTGTCGTGGGTCACTTCTACGGTGTACGAGCGCTTCTCTGGTGGTGGCTACATGAGCGGCGTCAAGGTTGTGCGTGGCTATTCTGAGCCAAAGAAGGCCGCCAAAGATGACAAAGACAAATCCAAGGACGGCTCTGCCAAGGATGATATACGATTGGGGGTTGACGACGCCGAGGAAAAGAGGCTCAAGGCTCTCAAGCGGAGATCTGCTCCTCCAAGTACGACTGCAACGGCTTCCGGAGACAACGGCGCCGAAGAGAAAAGAATCTGGGAGAACACCGCGCGCGAGTCCACCGACAAGGACAAAAACAAGGATGAGAGTCCTGGGCCAATCTCGGAAATCGAGCGCCGTAGCACACAGCTTCAACGTCAGCTTTCGTCGCTTATGGGCAACGAGAACCGCGACCCGGAACAGCAGGCGGAAGAAATTCGGCAGCGGGCCGAGAAGGAGATTTCAGACGACTACAATGCGCAAAGTGGCGAGTCGCAGGGTCGTGAAATCGAGCACCTGTTTCTCGTCACGCATGGCATTGGCCAGCTCCTTGGCCTACGCATGGAGAGTCTAAACTTTATACATGATGTCAATACGCTGCGCAAGACACTCAAGTCGGTGTACTCAGAGTCCAAGGATCTGCGGGCACTCAACGCAGAGCTACCCGATGGCCCGGGCAACTGTCGCATCCAAGTTCTTCCCGTCTGCTGGAGACACCTGCTTGATTTCCCGCGCCGCCGCGGTGAGTCCAAAAGGCAGGAGCAGGATATTGGCGCGTTCAACGAAGAGGATGACGAAGAAGAGTACCCGGCGCTTGACGACATCACTATTGATGGCGTTGCCTATGCGCGTGCGCTCATCTCCGACCTTGCTCTTGACATTCTGCTGTACCAGAGCGCATACCGCGAGCAGATTGCCGAGATCGTGTTGAGCGAATCCAACCGCATCCACAATCTGTTCCTCGAGCGCAACCCGAACTTCAAGGGCACAGTCCACGTCATTGGCCACTCGCTCGGGTCTGCCATCATGTTCGATCTTCTTTGTCGGCAGAAAGAGACGATAGCGCAGGAGAACACCGAGTCGTATCGCAACCCGCTCAGCATCTGGCCGTCGACCAAGACGAAGAAATCAAAATCTACAACAGTATTCGACGACGATGAGTTGGAGGGCTCAGAGGGCGCCTCCAAGAGCAAGAAGGACCTTGCGTTTGACTTTGATGTCCAGGACTTTTACTGCCTGGGATCGCCCATCGGTCTGTTTCAGATGCTCAAGGGACGTACGATTGCTGCACGCCACCTCCTCAAGTCGCCGCAGCCACCAGATCAGACCTCGTCGCTGTCATCGTCGGCTATGGTGTCGTCGCTGGCCGATAACGACAACAGCCCGTACGGTTTTGAATACACGGACGACACCTTTATGACAGCACCCTCGACCACGGCAGCCGACCAGCGTGTCTCGGCCATAACAGGCCTGCCATTTTCTGTGTCGTCTCCCAAGGTGGGCCAGCTGTTTAACATCTTCCACCCGTCGGACCCCATCAGCTACCGTCTCGAGCCGCTCATTGCACCCGCTATGAAGACACTCAAGCCCCAGCCACTGCCGTATACGAAGAAGGGCTTGTTTGGCAGCGTAGCGCCACAGGGTCTGACAGACATTGGTACCAAAGTTGGCCAGAGTGTTTCGGGCCTGTGGTCAAGTTTCCAGGCCGGTATCACCACCAACATTCTCAACCGCAGCCTTGGCCTGACTGCCGAAGACGTCTCCAAGCTTAACCAGCAGGAGCAGGAACAGAAGCAGAAGCAGATTGCCGCTGCTAACGAGGGTGGCAGTGGTAGTGGCAACAGTGCCAACGAGTTTGCTGGCAACGAAGAGGTCGAGACGCTCTTCTCGCACTTTGAAAAGCAGCGCGCCGATATGGCCAAGGAGAGCGCCAAGGAGAGCAGCAAAGCCGACAGCAAAAACGACGACAACGAGAGCCGGGAGGCGCGGGCGGCTCGGTTGCGGCGCGAAGAGGCCAAGGCGCAGCGGATGCGGCGTGAGGAGGCCAAGGTGCGGGCACTCAACCGCAATGGCCGCGTCGACTTTAACATCCGGGAGAGCGTGATGGACTTCAACCCCATCAACACGGTCGCCTCGCACATGGCATACTGGGCAGACGAGGACGTCAGCCACTTTATCATGACGCAAGTGTTTGCAGGCAAGCTGCGGGCATCGGCAAGGCACAAGAAGACTGCCTCGTCGGGGGCCTAGACCGGATATGTTGTCATTGGGGTTTTACATTTCCCTGGTTGGGTGAGGTCTAATAGCATTTATACTGTTACACGTAAAGCGTTGAATAATTGGAATAATAGAATTTACATTACATAGCTTTTTGAACCGGTCCTGATAATTAATTGTTGTCTTTGGTGAGCAAATATGTTAGATGACGGTCATTGAATAGTTCATTTTGTCAGTCTGAAATAAAAAATAGTTATATGTTTTTTTTAAAGAGAAGAATAACAAGAAAAAAAGTACAGTATTGAACAAATATATTCAGATTAATCCTAACACAAAAAGTCTATTCCCAGTAAACCCAATCGCTTTTTTGATACCTAACACCGCCACCGTCTATTTATTTTATCACATTCACCCATTTCACACTTCTTACACTCCCATCTTTCCCATCACTACACCGAAAACAAACCATGCTGGGCCATCTCAGCCCAGATGCCACCCTTGCGGAGAGCCAGCACCTCGGCCGACTCGCCCTCTGCAGTCTGCAGCGAGCGGATGTCTGGATTCTCGAGGATGGCCTGCTCCGGGCGTCCAATCTGTGCAGCAAACTGCAGCAGCTCCGGCGGGAACTGGTCCACGGGCAGATGCGAGGCCAGGTACAGCAACAAATACGCAACATGGACCTGGTCGTTGGCAATGGCAACGTGGAGACCCGTGGCCATCTGGTTCAACGGGTCCTGGTACCGGAGCAGCGCGGCCGAGCGCACAACCGGCACGGAAGGCTCATCGTCGTCATCGTCGTCGTTGTTTTCCTCCTCGGTATCGGCCTCGGCCTCCTGGCACAGCTCAACAATACCCTCGACATGGCCCTCGCTGCACATGGCCAGGAATGGCCGTGCACGCAGGAACTGCGGATATGTCGAGTAGTAGGCCTCCTCAGCAATGTCCGAGTAGATGTCATAGCCCTCCTGCAGGCCGCTCTCGTTGACGTAGCGCGTTAGGATCTGATGTGTCTCGGGCGCGGCGGCAGCGGAAGACGACGAACCGGCGCCGACTTGGCTGCTGGACGCGACATTCTGGCCACACGACGGGCACTTGAGCGTTCTGGCAACTGCGGGAGCGCTCTCAAAGAGGCATTCCCTGGACTGTCAGAATTTACATACACTGCGCATGGCTTCATGGATGGTCAAAGAACAGGGAAAGGCAAAGGCACTTGCCAGTGGAAATGACAGCCGCAGGTCAGCTGGAGGTCATCGGGTACCTCGACGCCGTCCTCGTTGGGGAACACGAGCGGCTCGTTGCAGGCCACACACGGCGATGCCATTGTGGTTGGATACGGGGGAAACTTGTGATATGGATGGAGTATAAAAGATTCTACTGCACGAAAGCTTCAGTTAGAATTTGAAGCAGCCATGATGGTATACGAAAGAGAAGCAAGACAAGACGATACGCAAGTACAACGTATACATTGCACAAAAACCAGTGCATTGGAATTAGATGTAGGAGTCCCCAGGGGCGTCTCGGCCCGTTGAGCCAGGAAGACAAAAAAGCCTTCCTGAATCGGCGGCCGAGCACCTCGATAATTGGGTAGGCCCGGAGTTGCTCTCCGCCATCCGAGTGAGTCCAATACCTCATATGCAATTGTAAACAATCGTTGAAGCCAGACGCAAAGAAAGATGCGGGATCCATAAATCAAGAAAAAAAATTGAGAGAAAAAGGGAAGCAAAAACGACAATGCCTCAACATCCGGCAACAGCCGCTGCCTGCCAGGTGACTTACCGTCTAGTGGCCGTCCGAATGACCGAGAGCCTCGTTAGATGAAAGCTATCGCGATGGGACGTAGGCCAGCCGAAGCTCGTGTGTCTATGATCAAAGCACAAATAACAAGGTAGCCGACAACGGGATGCCTGTCTTTGAAGCAAAATCGACGAGCTCGGCACGTTTTGAGTTCTTTGTTATCCTGGAGCCTGCTGACCTGGTAGTAGTCCTAGACGAAGGAGGCTGTGGTGCGACTGGCTCGAGGCTGAAACGGAGTGCGGCTGTGGGAATCAAGAAAGTAGAGAGTAAAAAAAAAGAAGAGATGAAAAGCGAAGAAATTTATTTGGATTAAGGAAGAAAATTTGCTGGGCAGCTTTTTTACGCGAGAGCGAAAGAGAGGAAAGAGCTAGGACTGTTAGGGCCGCCCCACTCAAACTTGGAATTGGCAGCTGCCTTGCGGAAACCAAGTCCTTTCCCTCCTCAGGTCCTGTGAGTACGCAAGTCGGCCCTGTCTGCTGCGGCGAGGCCCACTCACTCTGCGACCGCCAGCCCAGCGCCCCCAGCACATATCAGCACCAAACGCCAACATTTTGGGGGGAAATGGGCGACCGCACCTGCTGTGTTGCGCTGCTGTGTTGGGGCGTTACCCTTTGTTTCCTTCCTCTTCTGTTCTTCTTCAAGACCCGCTTTTCCCACATGCTGTGCTCGCACTCGGGGCGACAGGGCTATTAGGCGGCAGCGAAATTCTGGCAGCTTCCAATCCACCCCTCCTTCCCATTCCAGCTCCAGGGGCGGGAGGCATAATTACATCAGTGCCTCGCAGTTAGTTGGTCGTACCTGCCGCACACCAACCCCGCCGCTGTCTATTGTCTCTCTCCTCTCTGGCTGTCCGTATTGGCAACACCGTATTTGGCTGGGCAGTGACGACTGGGCTGTCGCGGGTTGCTCCTGCCTGCCACCCCCCGCCAACTTCCTCATTCTACTATTTCCCTCTCATTAATAGGAGGAGTCGTCCGTCGGTCGTGCTTGCTGCGTAAACCCTGATCTCACCCAAACCGGCTTTCCTTCATGCGCCGTGGCCTTATATTGTGATCCTGACGCCATTCCTCTCTGATTTCTGAAAAGAAACACCTAACTGTCAACGTTGTCCAACGACAAAAAAAGAGACAAAAAAGACAAAGAATTCGTGAGCGCAACACTCGCCCACCAGCCCACGAACAAAGAGCCAAAGCGGAGAGCTGCTCCAGCCTGCGGACCCCTCAAAACCCAGAGCTTCCTGCGCCCGCCGTCGTCATCGGCCTTTTCTGCGCATTTCCACCTCAACTGCTTCCTCTCTCCCTCTCCCTCTCCCACCTCCCTTTTGCTTCGTGCAACCCCCTCACATCCCCTCCTCTCGCCCATCATGAACGTTCTCAAGCTTCAGAGGTGAGTTGTTTCTGAGTTCCTGCAGCCGCTACCCCTCTTCAATCTGCCTCAAATTGTCTCCTTTCGGCCTTACTAACCCGAGCCTTCCGAACAGGAAATTTCCTCAATTCCAGCAGAATGAGATCTTTGAACTGAGCAATGCCTTCCGCAACCTCGATGTCGACGACAAGGGCTACGTTGATGAGGCCACTGCCATCAAGGCCACACAGACGAGTGAACGTCAGCCGTACGACGTTGTGCGCCAGGCCCTGAAGGAGGTGGACCTCGACTCGTCGCGGCGTGTCGAGCTCGAAGACTACGTCGGCGTATGTTTTCTTCTTACACACAGACACTCCTTCTTCCCCTTCCCCCCCTCCTTGGCTTCTACTAACCAAGCCTCCAGCTCATTGCAAACCTCCGTAGTGGCGCTGCCGACCCCAAGCGCATCTCCACCGGCGCCTCGCCGCTCCCCGGCCCGACCTCACCAAAGGCTGGCATCGTTTCCCAGCGGACAGGCGGCGGCGGCCATGCCTCCAAGGGCAGCGTCAGCGGCAAGATCCACGTCCAGGGCTCCAACGCCAACACCACCCACACCATCAACGAGGACGAGCGCACCGAGTTCACCCGCCACATCAATGCCGTGCTCGCTGGCGATCCGGACATTGGCAACCGCCTGCCCTTTGCAACCGACACTTTCGAGATGTTCGACGAGTGCAAGGACGGTCTTGTGCTCGCCAAGCTGATCAACGACAGCGTCCCCGACACCATCGACGAGCGTGTTCTCAACGTTGCTGGCCGCAAGACCAAGACCCTCAATGCTTTCCAGATGACCGAGAACAACAACATTGTCATTGAGTCCGCCAAGGGTATCGGCTGTTCCGTTGTTAACATTGGCAGTGGTGACATTATCGAGGTGCGCGAGCATCTGATCCTCGGCCTCATCTGGCAGATCATCCGCCGTGGTCTGCTGGGCAAGATCGACATCAAGCTCCACCCCGAGCTGTACCGCCTGTTGGAGGATGGCGAGACACTCGAGCAGTTCCTGCGCCTGCCCCCAGAGCAGATCCTGCTGCGCTGGTTCAACTACCACCTCAAGGCCGCCAACTGGCCCCGCACAGTCTCCAACTTCTCGTCCGACGTCAAGGACGGCGAGAACTACACCGTCCTGCTTGCCCAGATCGGCCACGAGTACGGCTGCACGCGCGCACCGCTCCAGACCCGCGACACCCTGCAGCGCGCCGAGGAGGTTTTGCAGAACGCCGACAAGCTGGGCTGCCGCAAGTTCCTGTCGCCGACATCTCTTGTCGCCGGTAACCCCAAGCTGAACCTGGCCTTCGTGGCCAACCTGTTCAACACCCACCCTGCCCTGGACCCCATCACCGAGGAGGAGAAGGCGGAGGTCGAGGACTTTGACGCCGAGGGCGAGCGTGAGGCCCGTGTGTTTACGCTGTGGCTCAACAGCTTGGACGTGCAGCCTGCCGTGCAGTCCTTCTTCGACGACCTGCGCGACGGCACCATTCTGCTGCAGGCCTATGACAAGGTTGTGGCCGGCTCCGTCAACTGGCGGTTCGTCAACAAGCGGCCCGCCCACGGCGGCGAGGTCATGCGCTTCAAAGCCGTCGAGAATACCAATTACGCCATCGAGCTTGGCAAGCAGCTGGGCTTCTCCCTGGTCGGTATCCAGGGTGCCGACATTACGGACGGGCAGAAGACGCTGACGCTGGGCCTGGTGTGGCAGCTGATGCGCCGTGACATCACGGTGACCCTGTCGGCGCTGGCACAGCGCCTGGGTAAGAAGGAGATTACCGATTCCGAGATGGTGCGGTGGGCCAACGACATGTCGCGCAAGGGCGGCCGCAACTCGGCCATCCGCTCCTTCAAGGACCCCGCTATCGGCACCGGCGTGTTCCTGCTGGACGTGCTCAATGGCATGAAGAGCAGCTACGTCGACTACGACCTGGTCACGAGCGGTCGCAACGACGAGGAGGCCTACCTCAACGCTAAGCTGAGTATCAGCATTGCCCGCAAGCTGGGAGCCACCATCTGGCTGGTGCCCGAGGATATTTGCCAGGTGCGCTCGCGCCTGGTGACGACGTTCATTGGTAAGATAACCCCTGCTTTCTTTGTATTTTCAACACCACCTTTGATATGCGACAACGGCTAACACACCTTCTTTTAAGGCTCTTTGATGGCGACATACGAGAAGATGTCGTAAATGCTCGACATACAACACAGCACACACGGGACGCGCGGAGGAGAGGCATGCTTGGGTATAACACTGTTGGGCAAACAAAAAAAGGCAAGACTAGGTGCGGGTTCAGACAGGGACGGTTGACTTCTTCTTCTTACTTTTGTGTCTCTCGTTTTTGTTCCCTATAGTTTCTTTCCGTTTCTCTTTCTCGCGTTTCTTGCCCTGCCTTTGTTTCTGTTTTTGCGGTATTCTTTTTCTCTTCTTTTATGTGTCCGTTTTAGTATCTTACTTTTGTCTCTTCGTGTTCAATACTTTTCACCTTCTTCCGTCTCATCTCATCCTCGTATCTGGTGACTATTCTTCGTGATGATTTTCTGTGATTACCACCTTCTCACTGCTTGTATTATCGAGCGGTAAGACTGTCGTCACACCTCGGCCAGCCAGACAGTCCCCACCTCGATTACCTAGGCCCCCATCAATATGATACAAAGTACACGCAAAACGGAGGCTTTGATATGGATCGTGCGCCCATCCTCGCGCCAATGTTTATAAAATCACTTTTCTAACGCCCGGAACCTCGTGGCAATTCCGGCCGCCCCGGGCACATCACGCGCCTCAATTGGGTAGTACCGCGTGCGGGAGCGCGGGAGGAAAGTACTATGACGGAGAATTTAGCGATCGGCGGCACATGGCTTGGAAGAGGCCGATTGAGCGAAAGATAACCTCCGTCGGATGGCCATTGGGCCATTTTGGACGATTGGCTGCTTTTCTGATTTATTTCTGATTGACTGAGTGAAGAGTGCCTCATGGAAAGTCAAAGAGGCAGACACAAAGCAGGAAGGGAAGGAGGCGTTATGGAGACGGGGCCTTCGTAAGCGCTAGCCATCTGGAAGACGTCGATACAATGCCTCGAATGCTTCACTGCCCTGAAATAGCGATGCTTGGCCCTGGCTCTGCCCTGCAAACAAGTGGACACTAAGAAGCTGTCATGCATGCCCTTACGTATGTCGTATTTTTGACAATCTGCATGGCCTGGTCGCTGTTTCGCTATGTTTTCCTCTTTCTCGTCCCTTCGCCTCTCCCTTTCCCCTGCTCTTTCCTCTCTCAAAATCCGTCTGCCTGGCAGCTGCATCGCGACTTACCCCAACTTTCCTGCACCTCGCATTTAGTTTACGAGTATTCGGATCCCGTACGTACCTTCCCTCGCTTTTGATTCTCTCACATGCGAGTTATGGGAAAGTGCGGCACACTCTCAACACTCAATTGTGCCAAATTCTGTCCAGCTGTCTCGACATAAAGCGGCTCCCTCGCTCCTTCCTTTCCTCCACCCGTCTTTCTTGGTCGCCGCCGAAGAATCCGGAAGGCGCAAAGGAGTGGTCATCTTTTCATCTACTTACAAACGTGGTTCTTGCCACCTTCTCGAATGTTTCGGCCTCGGCTCTCGCCCCTTACAGCCTTCCGATATCACCCTACCTGAAAATCAATAAAAAAGCAACAGCACTGTCAATTCCCCTCAGGGTCAAGCTGCGCCTCTCGAGCTCTCCATCATCAGAAAACGCAAATTCCATTTTAACTTTTAACTCTCTTTTTCTCGTTCTCCCCGCTGCTCGCCTTATCCGGCACTAAAACTGAAGCGACCGAACCCACTAAGTAGCTGTCTTCACTCAATCCGGACAGCTCTTCTGGGTCCTCCATATCCACTTTCCCAAATTCCCATCTTCTCCTTCGCACCTGCCCTACGTCACCGCAAAAAAAAAAAAAAAAGGAGGTTGTCAATCTTTTGGCCTGCCCGACATACGAAGTAAAAAGGGCAAGAAGCTCAACTCCGAAGCAGCGGTATTGGGAAAGACCGATTGGCCAAACACAACAACAAACAAGTACCACACCACAATGACGCCGAAAAACACTGTTCCCCAAGAAGGGGGCAGTAACGGTGCCACGGCGACGCAACAACAGCAACAACAACAGCAACAGCAGCGACCCAATGCTCTGCGTGACGCCTTCCGCACCGCTGCCCACAGACCGGACGGTACTCTCAGCTCGGACGCATCGTTTACAGCTTCGGAGAGCCCCAGCGAAGAGGACTATGACGAACTCACCTCCCGGCCCGCCGAGGCTATGGTCCTCCGCCAACGGCGAAAGCCGCAGACGCAATTGCGCAACGAAGTGCGCGCAGATACCTCTGAGCCCGACGACGCAGCAACAAAGACGGGCAACTCGCCCCGCAAGGATTTGGGAGACGAAGGCCTTTTGTCGCCGACATCGCGCACGCAGAGAGGCGGCCGTAAGCTGTCGGCCACAGTCATCTTTGAGGAGAAGGGCGGCGATAGCAGCACCAGCGGCAGAGACAGCCAAGGTGCTCACTCCTCTGCGACGACAGCCGTATCATCGTCGGCATCCATTGATGGCGATGCGTCTGGCCTGTCCCCGGTCAAGGAGTACGGCCAGAGCGGCCAGAAAGACAGTCAGGGTCACAGCTTTGTTGTGTCTATTGACGACCCCAAGCTCGCCGAGATCTTGCGCGCCGACCTTGAGCAGATGCGTGGGGATTTGGAAGAGAAGCGCCGCCAGCAGATGCAGTCATCTGAAGCTGGAGACGACAGCGTGGCCGGCGATGGTGTTGCGGTCCATGACAAGGGCGCCGCACTTGACGACGGCGGGCAGGCTAAACACCGCCGTGGCTCCGTCTCCGCGAAGCCCAAGCACAAAAAGAAGCCGCGCGGGCGGTTCAGCGACTTTGTCTTTACGCGGGGCTTCTCGACCTTTGACCGGCAGAATGCAGCAGCAGCCAACAGCCCCTTCCATGGCTTCTTTACTCTGTTCTGGATCTCTGTCTTTGTCTTTATGATGAAGATTGGTGCCGAGAACTGGCGCAAGACCGGCAGCCCGCTCGGAACCAACGAGATTATGGCCAACATGTTTCACCGCGACCTGGTGGTCATGCTACTGTCCGACGGCGTGCTGTGCGCGCTGACGGGCGTGAGCTGGCTGATCCAGGTTGTTGTCTTTGACGGCCGGCTCATGGAATGGGACGGCGCCGGTTGGATCGTCCAAAACATCTGGCAGACCACGTACGTCGCACTCTTTATCGGCTGGACGCAGCTGCGTGACTGGCCATGGTCGCACACCGTCTTCTTTGTGCTTCACGGCCTTGTCATGCTCATGAAGCAACACTCCTATGCCTTCTACAACGGCTACCTGTCCTCCATCTACAAGCGCCGTGCCGTGCTCCAGTCCCGTTTGGCGGAGCTGGAGCGTGCTGAGCTTGCCAGCCATGATTCCGGTGACAAAATACAGCCCTCTAGTCAACCTGAGGTTGATGCTGCTCTGGCATCTGTGGCTTTGGCGGCGGCGTCCTCTGGTGCCACTGCTGACGAGAGTGATGCGAAGAAGCTGGCCCACAATGCTGCCGCTGAGCAAGCAGCTGCGAGTACAGCAAGCCCAGAGGCACTGGACAAGGTCGTCGCCGCACTCCAGTCCGGCCAGCCGCTCGACTACAACCAGGCGCGCGTCTTTGAGCGTATCCTGCACTGGGAAATTGACGGTCTCACCGAGGAGTTGCGCGGCAAGTCAACGCGCCCCGACAAGATGTACCCCCATAACCTCACGTTCACCAACCATTACGAGTACATTGTGCTGCCCACGCTCGTGTACGAACTCGAGTACCCGCGTTCGGAGACTATTAACTGGCGCTACGCAGCCGAGAAGCTGGTTGCCGTCTTCGGCATCATCTTTGTCATGATTATGATTTCCCAGGCATTTATGTATCCCGTTGTCATGCGCACCCTTGCAATGAAGGAGGCCGGTATGCCGCTGGCTGAGCGCTTCAAGGAGTTCCCCTGGATGTTGAGCGATCTCATCTTCCCCTTTATGATGGAGTATCTGGTATGTACATCTTCTTCGAGTCCCCCCCTTCTTTTTCTCTTTCTTTTAGATTGCATTTACTAACAGCCCCCCCACAGCTCACTTGGTATCTCATCTGGGAGACAATTCTCAACTTCCTCGCCGAGATCACATTCTTTGCCGACCGCAACTTCTATTCGGCCTGGTGGAACTCGGTTACCTGGGACGAGTTTGCGCGTGACTGGAACCGGCCGGTGCATCTGTTCCTACTGCGCCACGTCTATCACAGCTCTATATCGGCGATGAAGGTCAACAAGTACACGGCGACCCTCATCACCTTCTTCCTGTCGGCATGTATCCACGAGCTGGTCATGTGGTGCATTTTTAAGAAACTGCGCGGCTACCTGCTCTTCCTGCAGATGTGCCAGCTACCTCTGGTGCGTCTGAGCAGGACTCGGTGGATGCGCAACCGCCAGACGCTGGGCAACATCATGTTCTGGGGTGGGATATTCATGGGGCCGACGATCCTGTGCAGTCTGTATCTGATCTTGTAGTCAGTTGCTTGGTGTGGCTATTCTTGCGGGTTTTTTGTTATGCGTATCTGAGGTCCATTTAAGTAGTGAATAAGCTTATATCCTCTTACTTCATGCTAAGTGTCTCCTGAACGTTTCCAATAACGATGATAGGCGCGTTAACATGTTTACCCGCGAGGGACAGCCTAATAAATGAGATAATATGGAGCCCGACGACGTAATTATGCACAGTTTCGTAGCTCACTCTTTGAAGCGCGCCATGATGAAACTCTGCGCCGTAGCCGCACTAGCACACGTGACTATGGGTCGCTCCTAGGCCCAGTTTGGGCACACAGTGCCAGTGTCTCGACTGCTCCTGCCGCAGCAAGCTTTTGCCTATTTCTACCCAAGTGGCAAGCACAACGCAGCCCGTCGCTCGCTGGGCCGGTCGCACCTCCCCTGTCGGCGTCGCATCATCTATTTTTTTCGATTCCCACCTTCCTTCGCATGCTGTCTTTCTTTGTACTTCCTTCCTTAAGGGATTTTTTTGGCCTCCCCCAACCTTTTCTTCTCCCTTCTCTCTCCATCACAACATTACCCTTGTCTTCTTCTTCGTTTACAACGCACAATCGTCATCATCGATTGCTTTCTTGACACAACCCTTTTGTTTTTCTCACTTTGCGCTTCCGACAAGCCTCGACAATGTCTCGCGGCGGCACCACCCTCTACGTGACGGGCTTCAGCCACGGCACTCGCGCACGCGATCTCGCCTACGAATTCGAACGGTACGTTTCCTAAAAAAGGCCATCAATCTTGGTCTTCGTCTTCCTCGCTCGTCGACATGGAGCTGCGAAAAGAGTCGTTCGCCATCCTCTTTCGTCCTCTCCCGTCTCTCGCCTGTCGTCATTTCCGTCCTCTTCGTCCTCTTCGTCACCTTCGTCATCGTCTTTCCTCCTCGCGATCGTCCTCCTCCTCGCGATCGTCCTCCTCGTCCTCCTCCTCCTCGTCGCGACCGTCCTTTTTCTCCTCCGTTTTCTCCCTCTCCCTCCCATCCCTTCGTCCGTTGACGTAGCCTCGTCGAATCGTGCTTTCACTCCCTCCTCGTCCGCGCCCCCGCTCTTCGCTCTTCGCACCTCGCCTTTCGCACCTCGCATCTCGCTGCTACTATCGTTTTCGTCTGCGCATGCGCTCTTAATCTCCCCAGCCCTCTCTCTAGCGAATGAGCGAATGGTACGATAGCGTCGTTCCTGTTGCACAACGTTGGCCCCCACTGTCGACTGTTTTGGTGAGGAGGCAGACTTCTCAAATACACTTTTTTTCCATTCCCCGGGCGGTGTTGGATAAGAAACAGAGGACTGCACGATTCGAGGGCAAACATACAAGGCGTGTGTGTTTTATAGGCTCAAGCGTGTCGAAAAGACGAAAGAAACATTACAACCCACGAGCCTCGAACCCTCCAAAACCGATCGCATCGACACGTGCAATACTGACAGTCATTTTGCAATCTAGCTACGGCCGTCTTGTCCGTTGCGACATTCCTGCTCCTCGCTCCGCTTCGAGCCGTCTGTAAGTATTGGAACATATCTCGATCATACGACATATGACCCTGGCATACCCTAGCCTCCCCAGTACATCTGCAAAGACACCACTCTAACATAACGCCAGTTTCGCGTTCGTCGAATACGAGGACCGTCGTGATGCCGATGATGCGTACCATGACATGCACAACAAGCGTCTTGGCCGTGACGATATCCTGAAGATCGAGGTGAGTAGCATGCCATATCAAGCGGCCCCGAGCCAGAACCCCAAGCGTGCCTTCTTTCTTCCACCTCTAGGCAGGTTTATCTGACAATTCTTTTTTTTTTTTTTAGTGGGCACGCACTCCCCCGTCTGCCTCATGGCGGTTCGACTCAGGCCGCGACCGCGACCGTCGCCGCTCTCCTCGTCGTGGTGGCCGCTCGCCATCTCCTCGCCGTCGCGATGTCTCGCCTCGTAAGGATGACCGCCGTGACCGCGACCGCGACTACGACCGCGACCGCGATTCTCGCCGCGACCGCGGTGACCGCTCTCGCAGCCCTGAGCAGCGGTATGATTCTTCCTCCCCCCTACCCAGCCGCATTGCCCCTTCAATGGGCGTTGTTGCTAACTCGGACAGTAGTGACCGCGACCGCGACATCAAGGATGACCGTGATGACCGTCGCGAGAACGGCGCTAACGGCGATGACCGTAAGGAGCGCGAGCGCATCGACAGCCCGCCTCCCCCAGCTCACGACGACTTGGACGTCGCCGAGTAGTGTTCCGATAACATGCCGACACGCAGCATGGGAGAAAACGTTTTCTGGTACGACAATGTTATGCGCCAATATTCGCTGAACGAGACCCCTCCCCCGAACCTCCGGCATCGGCGCCGTTTCCGCGGCAAGCGACTCAATCTGCCCCCAGGCCGTCGACCGCCACGGTACATCGTTACCTATAACATCTAAGTGCTTTGCTCACGCTCCGCTCGTTTTTTGTTGATTTTTTCGTGAGGTATCCGGACTGAGAGACCACACGGCATCGACTCACCATCTTTCTTTTGTACCTGCCTGCTCTTTCCTATTTTCACTTGTGTTTTTGTTTCTCTCTTATTTTAGTGATCGGTTCGGTCGGTGTCGCACGCGCAACTTCCATCGGTTTCTCCAGCTCTTTTCAAGAATCAAAATATCACTTTCGACTTTACTCGCCCCCATCGTCGTTTACGTTTATCGTGTTTCCAACCGTGCTCCTTTCCTTTTCGTCCCCTCGCTTCCACGTATCTTGGCTATCGCGAACGGAGGACCGCCTTTTCGAACAACTTCACGGCGGACGTCGGTATATCGAGGTCGTTCCCTTCCCTCTCGCATTGTGTTTTACCAATAGACCCTCTTCCCCAAACGGTCGGCTTGGAACGGCGAATTTGCGGACTGCGCGGTAGGCGATTTTCGTTAGGGACGGTCCCTTGATGAAGAAAAAAGCCCGCAAAAAAGTAACGTGTTTATATTTCCTTGTTTTTGATTTCGTTCTGCTACCGATGTTGTCGCCATCTTGATGCTATGTGCCTGGCGTGGCCTCTTTTTCCTACTCTGCTCTTGTTCTCGGCTGCCATTTAGGCGTTGTTACTGGACGTGATGAAATATGTAAAGACTAGGAGTTATAAGCTATATATATAGACATGGAATGTATCTTTGTCACCGGTATCCAAATACGTGTTACGAGCCACTCTCGTGATGTTATCAAACTATGGTTCCATGATGTTGGTGGCATTTGTGATTTTTTCTTGGGGAATGCAGATCCGGGGACACGCGACCATTTTCTCGATAACGATTATGCGACTGTTGCTTGAAGGACGACTTGCCACCAACTCAACCTTTGAGAAGCAATGGTCGAAGGGAACAGAATTTCCGGTGAAGCGCAGAACCGTCAGACACTACCTGGAAGTGAGACACATGACTACGTTTTGACTTGAATCATTCCGTCGACTTTGCAACTAGAAACGTAAAACGCGGGGGAACTGCCAATTGATGTCGTTGAAAGTTGAATGATACGAAAACAATGGCAGCATTCACAGCCGTTTGCTCCTTGGCAGGCTCGGCAGGTTATTGTGCATAATCTGATAGCCTGTCCAGCCTACAGGGATCAGAGTGTGTCCATGTGCTGAGGAGTTATGAAGAATAATATGAACGGTGTTGCATTCGTTGTGCGTTTGTTCCCTACAGGCATCAGAGGGAATGGGTGGCTGTTCGAGCGGAGACGGGCCACTTGAACGTCACCGTATCACTCTGTCCCCTCTTGATCATTCTTCCGCCGTTCTTTCTCTATTTTAGAAGGAGTTTGGGGCTGCCCACTCTTTCCACTCTTTGAACCCCTCATGTTGGGGGAAGCCACGGAGGAAGTCGGGAGATTCGGCTACGGCGATGCATGACATATCCGAAGAAAGAACACCCCAAGCGCGGGAAGGAACACGCCTCCGCACCAGGGAAGGGACTAACAATGAAAGATTACGGAGAACGGGTGCGGTCCAAGATAGAAGCTCGAAGCGGCGTGGGATGTTTCTTTCCGTATTTCGTCAGTACCGCTGCTGGCAGTGCCTGCCTGTCTTGTACGTTCTTGCAGAGGTCATTCTTGTAGAGTATGTAACACGTGACGTGTATCTTCTATGATTTCTTGAGCAACTCGATGTTCTTGCAAGCTTGTTGACTATATTGATTGTCTAGATCTCATCTAGGCACTCAAAGTCACAAGGCAGCTCTTGTGGCGCCTCCTAAACCAGTCACCGACACTTATGAAGTATAACACCGGGCCCTTGAAGCGGCGACGCGCTTCGCAGGATATGTGCGGTTGAAAAGAGAGATTCAACAATCTCGGATTGGCTGTCCGGAAAGTAACAGGCCGTGCGGAAAGGAAGAGAAGAACGCCTGAAGGGGTGAGAATTTGGAGGAAGTGACCTGAAAATTGCCTGGCCAAATCGCAGCGTGACCAGTTGCTTTCTGCCTGTTGATGTTTTAGCGCCATGGGGCACCGCCGGCGTGTCATCTGTGCTATATGTGTCATTTCTATTTCCATTATGCCAAATCTCCCCTTTTGCACAGGTCATTTGGTCCAGGCCTTCTGTTGGCCATTGCTGCGCCCTTGTTTCGTTATTTCACTAATAATTGATGCCTGTATTGGGGCACTTTGTAATGAAGAAGGAGCCCTCCGTATTATGCACCAATGCCGAGTATACCAATATGATAAGTTGCAGCTCACGTCAAGAAAGGAAGGAGCATATCTCCAGGATGGCACCTGCCTCGCCCTGCTGGCCTGAGACAACGGCAGAGCCAAACATCAATTGGAGGCCAGACTGTCCCAGCTCATTGGTTCGCCTAGGTCCTCAAGCTACAGCATTCGAGTACCGACACAGACCATGTGTACAAGCATTCATTCCAAATGCCAGAATGTGCAAGGTGCAGAAACAAACGTTGCCGCTGCAAAAGGGGGAGTGTGGTTATCAGCCTCGCCTGCATAACTCCACTTTTTCCCGCTGTAACTGCCTTTTCCACTTCGGCTTTCAGTTGCGAAATCAACGAGGAAATAGGACAGAAGCTGGCCGCTCCTTCTTCGCACGAAGTTCTACTATTTTTTTACCTTAGTACGACGTACTGTCTACCCAGTAGCTTCTGATCGTCCTTCCGTACGCCCAGACGGCCTGGCCATCCAGTCCCAACGCCCCAGCTCCCCTCACTGCAAGGAGAGCTTGCTTTTCCCACTCTGGGTCGAGCTTGGCCTGGGCCACTAATACGTCTTGGAGACATTCAGCTTGCGTATCGCAAAAAGGGCAACACAGGCCATCTCCCTATTTCATCTCGGCGGTTTGCTGTCTTGGCTGTCTACCGCTCCCCCTTATTGTCCTCCCTTTTTTTTCTGCCCTCATATTGTTGCTGAACTTTTGCAGGTTTTCTGCTCTTGCCCATTTTGTTATTTTATTTTGCTGCTCGAAACGATCGTCGTGGGATTCCTTGTCCACACGGACACACGAGTCATCAGACTTAAGAAATACACAGTGAAAAAAAGGCGCACGGCCTGGGCATTACCAAACTATTACTCCTATTTCCTTTCCAACGACAGACGAGCAGCACCTTCCTTCCTTCTCAATTACTCAGTATCGAAGGGCAAGAGCCACCAGCCTGATCTCCTACTTTGCCATATTTCTCTTATTTCTCCTGGGCAAAACCGGCCTCAGCAACTATCGTTTCTTCTTACACTCTCTTCGTTTTTCTCGCCATTTAGCCAAGTCGACGTCCATCTACTGAGTACCACATCGATTCCGACGCTGTGTTCCGACCTGTCACCTGCGCGCCGACCCGCCAGCCTTTCTTTGCAGCTAATGCTTTTCTGGGCACTCGTTTCGAATCGTTTCTGCTTGAACAACAGAAATATCGTGAAATTCTCACCATCTATATTTACGACTTTTCTGTTTCGGCATTGTTTATCAAAGCGCCTCGTTTTTTTCCCGTTGTTCTCTTTGTTCGGTTTCCGATCACGGTTCAGCTTCACCCGGTCGTTTCCCTGCTTCCGCCATCCGAACTAAGCCGCTTCCAAGACAGCCTTGCTCAATGCAACCCACTTTGACGCCGGCTTTCGAAACCACTTTCCTGGAACGCTTGACCCTCATTGTAAACTCGAGCGCGAAACAGACAACGAAGCACCTTTCTGGCCTTATTCTGTGATACTCGAACTTGTTCTCTCTTTCTTCTCGACGTCCTCTCCTTCATTGACACGCGACCTGTCACACGCGCGCGACCGGCAAGCCCGTCGACTTTTGGAATCGAATCTAGCTCCCCTCCTCCGCAAAATCGCCATTTCGGGTTAAGCATTTCCTTGCTAAAAATTTCCCCCTTCCCGACCCTGCGCGACGCCCTGCAACCTGCACCCTGTGCCTGTTCGTGCCTGCGCAATCGACGAAACTCTTTTCCACGCGACAAAATCGATCGACCCGGCCGCCTGTATTGACGACCACAACGCACAACTCGTGCATCGCTTCGACCTGCCGGGGAACGAAGCATCACCAGCGAAGCTTCGCGAGTGTTTGCTATATCAATTGGCCCAATTGCTGAGGGCCTTACCTGGGCATTCCTGCCCGTTGTTTCGCAGTTCTTAGACACGCACCCACACACAATGGCGACCGTACGTCAACCCTCTCTCCGACTTTCCTCCGTCCTGCAGCCCAGCACCAGATCGAAGGCTTGGATTCTTCCGTTTTGGAGCTTCCCGTCTTCTATGGACTTACCGACACACTGTTTCTAACATGGTCTTTGCAGGATGATATATTAAAACGGAAACCGGTCGTGCAGACCGATTTCCTTGCCCAAACTCGCCGTTTCTTCTCCGACCCCGTCGTGGCCGCCTTTTGCGGCGGCGGTGTAGCCGGTGCCGTCTCCCGCACAGTCGTTTCCCCACTCGAGCGCCTCAAGATTCTGTTCCAGATCCAGAGCGTGGGTCGCACCGAGTACCAGATGCCCGTGGGCAAGGCGCTGAAGAAGATGTGGGTGGAGGAAGGCTGGCGCGGCTTCATGCGTGGCAACGGCACCAATTGCATCCGCATTGTGCCCTACTCGGCTGTACAATTCGGCAGCTACAACTTCTACAAGACTGTAAGTCACCGTTCGGCGAGGGCGTTTCGTTGTGGCTTGTCCCCCATAGTTCTCTTTCCCCTGTGCGAAGTGGCAGGCTGACACACTTTTTTTCTTACTTTAGCATTTCTTCGAATCATATCCCGGTGCCGACTTGTCATCAATAGCGCGCCTGACCTGCGGTGGTATTGCCGGTATCACATCCGTCGTCTTCACGTATCCCCTCGACATTGTGCGGACACGCCTCTCGATTCAGACAGCCTCGTTTGCCGACCTGGGCAACCGGACAGGAAAGATGCCGGGCATGTGGGAGACATTGGTGCTGATGTACAAAAACGAGGGAGGCTTCACGGCGCTGTACCGCGGCATCATCCCAACTGTGGCCGGTGTGGCACCATACGTCGGTCTGAATTTTATGACGTATGAGGCGGTCCGGCAATACTTTACAAAAGACGGCGAGAAGAACCCGTCGGCAATGCGGAAACTGGCGGCCGGTGCCATTTCCGGTGCCGTGGCGCAAACCTGCACATATCCTTTGTATGTTTGGACCCCCGGCAACTTCAGACAACTCCAGACAGTTTTATGTTTGCTAACCTTATTTCTAGTGACGTCCTGCGACGCCGGTTCCAGATCAACACAATGTCGGGCATGGGCTACCAGTATAAGTCACTAACGGACGCGATCCGTGTGATCATCATGCAAGAGGGCATCAAGGGCTTGTACAAGGGCATCGTCCCCAACCTGCTCAAGGTGGCTCCTAGCATGGCTTCCAGCTGGCTGAGCTTTGAGATGTCTCGCGACTTTCTCTTGGGCTTGCGCGAAGAGGCAGAAGAGGAGGCCGTCTTATAACCAAGTACATATTGATTTTGATTGGTTGTTTGGATCGCTTTTTTTCTTTCTCTTTTCTCTCTCTTTCTTATTCATATATGGCTGCTTCTTTTTCTTCATTTTATCATTGAGAGATCAGCGAGAGAGCATCATCTACAGTTATGTTTAGACCTCAGATGCCCGTCACGATACTTTTCTCTTTCCGTTTCTCTACACCCCGCCTACATCCTTTCTGCCCATATTTGGCAACCTACTCGTATTGATATCCTCAAATAACGACAGGCTCTATTTTGGATACAAAGATGGAGGACTCTTGCTCCGACACTAAGTTATTGAACGCCGGCAGCACAACAATACAACAGGAAACTCAATGGAGCGGGATGGACACTCATCCACCCCTCCCCAATCACAATGCGGGAGTATATTTTCCTGATTTCTTTTATAGATAGATACACTGCATTTTTAGGACATGGGAGCCCCCTTTGCTGCCCATTTTGCATTTTTGGATAGACTGGGCTTTGGGGTTGGTTTTGCATGGAGGCAGCGCTTTTACATTTCTTTTTAATAAAGACACTTTGTACAACTCACATTCAAGGCTCAAACCCAAGAGACATGCACACTCATGTCTTTTTTCTGTATCACATTGTGAGGTTCTTCTGTTTTTGTGAGCTGCGGTTAGGAGTTCTAAACTCTCAATAGTGAGGAAGGTCCAGTTGATGTCTTTGTCATTTATTACATAATCGATCGATTGAAGCCCTGCATTTTAGGCATCATTTTTGGTGCTGGTAGAAATTACCCTAATTGCCGGTCTTCACCGCCCACCCACCAACTTCCATTTTGCGTGCACTGTCTCATTTTAGCTTGACCGCTGCGAAAAGAGGGCAGAAAAATGCAAGTAAAGACCCACTTTTCAGGTTCCCGCTTCGATTTTTGGGCCCATTTTCCATTTTTGCTAACAATTTTTTTTTTGCACCAGTCCCCTCTCTTTTCCTGGTCTCTTTCTTTTTTCCCTCTCCTCCCCCCAACCATCACGACACTTTTTTGTCAACCAACTTTTTTCATCTCGACATTTTTCGGGTTACCAGGGGGTTCATTTCACAACAAATCTCTTCCGAGAGTCAGCTATTACGATGGGTACGTGAGAGAGCAAGCTTTTGTCGTTGTTCTTCTTTTGGATGCTTTCGTTTTCCCGAAAAAGAAAACGGGGGTTGAAGGATGGAAGGACAGGGCAAACAGACTTCTTTTTCTTTTCCGAGTGTGCGAGTGGAAGGGATGACAACAACATCCGTGGCCATTGGGAACGAAACCGAGACGAGGACGAGACTTCTACGCCCTTCCCATCGAGACGATAATTCGAGAGACACGACACCAGAGAATAGAGAGAGCAAGGTCGGACGAAGCCAGACATCGATGAGCGACGCACGTATAAGGCAGCGGCTGCTTTGCGACGGGTGGAGGATTGATGGGATGCTTAGATGGCAATGGGTCTTGATCTTGGTTCTCTCTTCTTGTCCGTGAAACGACAAGTTGGGATGTAATAGAGACGAGAGATTTTGTTGTCGCTAGTGCTTCTCCGCTCATACCCTCCTCCTGTTTCTTGTTAAGCTACCGGCTGGTACAGCTGCCACTCGATTTTTGAACGACCTTGCTCTTGACGACATCTCTACCGCCTGTCGATCGAACTCTCGTCTTGCTTGTGGAAGTTTTGAGTCTCGTTTCCCGACCTTTTGGCTACGTTTGTCCGGCTCCCTTCTGCGAACCATTGGCGGTTGGACTTGTGGCGTCCCAACGTGCTCGATTTGGAGAAGAGAATCGTTTCACGTCTTTCTTTCTATGGCACCTTTCTTGATCTGTTCTCGCTCCGGAATGGCTATTCTTTTCTCGCTCTCGTAAAACAGGGAGAGAAAGGGGTGACCTGAGAAGGAACTGAGGCAGTCGAAAACAGCCAAGAAAAAAGATGAAACGGAAACTTTCCTCGTTATTCTCCTTGTTAAGCCGTCTGGGGGTACTGCTTGCTCTGGCCTGCCGTTCTCAAAATCTCGTTTTTGTTTTGAGCATACCAAAGAACCATAGGGCTGACTGGGAGGAATTTTCTTTTCGTTTTTGTAGGTATCGATCTCAAGCACCACCACGTGCGGAACACGCACCGTTCCGCCCCCAAGAGCGACAACGTCTACCTGAAGTTGCTCGTGAAGCTTTACCGCTTCCTGGCTCGTGAGTACCTCCCGATTACCGTTCAGGTTTTTGATGACAAACTTTGCCTTATACTGACCAAACAGGCCGTACCGATGCTTCCTTCAACAAGGTCATCCTGCGCCGCCTCTTTATGTCGCGCATCAACCGCCCGCCCGTCTCTCTGTCGCGCATTGCTGCCAACACCCGCAACGGTGACAGCGCCAAGAAGACCGTTGTCGTTGTCGGCACCGTCACCGACGACAACCGCCTGCTGACCGTCCCCAAGGTCCAGGTCGCTGCCCTGCGCTTCACCGCCACTGCCCGTGCCCGCCTGACCGCTGCCGGCGGCCGTGCCCTCACCCTGGACCAGCTTGCTCTGGAGAAGCCCACGGGTGCTAACACCCTGCTCCTGCGCGGCCCCAAGAAGGCCCGTGAGGCCGTCAAGCACTTCGGCTTCGGTCCCCACAAGCACAAGAAGCCGTACGTCGCCTCCAAGGGCCGCAAGTTCGAGCGTGCCCGTGGTCGCCGGCGGTCGCGCGGTTTCAAGGTCTAAATGGAGAAGAAAGAGTACGGGAAGGGAACGGCGTATACCTTACCTTGGTCTGTGCCGTTTTCTTTTTGTCTTTTTGTTCTTCATTGGACTTTGTTGCTTTGTTCAGGAGAGGCGGTTCTCTCATGTGTTTGGTTTGTATGTGTTTCTTTGCTTTGGTATCACGCGAGAGCCCAGGAATCATGCTTGCCGGACAAACTTTCAACGTCATGAAAAAGATGGAAGGATGAGAGTGCCGCCGAGGGAAGGGGAGGATCCTAAAAATAAAAAAGCCTTTGTCCTTTCGAAAACGGATTGTTTGTGATTCCTTATTCCAGGCTCAATGGTTTCGGGCGCCAAGGGAAGGCAGGGCCAGGTTGTTTCTTCATATTACCTTATCGCAGAAACGTTTTATCTATTTAACGAAATGCCAAAAAAATCGAATAAAGATCAAGGTCCGTACAATTTAAGTGATCGTGATGTGAAGTGATGTGGAGTTAAGTAATGGTGTTATATGGTATACAAACGCCTATCTGTCCCTCTATGTCCCTCTATCGTCGTTATATTGTTACAATGTGCTGCATGCTGTGACGTTCAATAATGCTGTCACATATTCACATATCCTTAATGTCGTCCCAAGTCACGTCCTTTTTCCGCCGTAAAGCCACAAAGAAGGACTCTTTTGATTCCTACAGACAGTTAGCACATACACTGTGGAAAACATCGTCACGGAAATGACCATTACTCACACTCCTTGACGAGTCCGGCTTCTCCCGGACGACTTTGTTAAACATCTTCTTGAGGCGGTTCTCGAGAGCCTTGTCCTCGCCGCCCTGGTAGAACTTGCACACAAAGTGACCTCCAGGCCGCAGCGTGTCGCTCGCAAACTCAAGGGCGGCGAGGCAGAGGTCCATGCTGCCGGCGTGGTCGCGGAAAGCGTTGCCGCTCGTGTTCATCATCCTGTTGTAAGGGTTACTCAGCGTGTTCAGCCAAAAGCCATAAGTCTGGGGCCAGGGCTCTGACATGTCGCTCAGCACCACGTCGACCATACGGCCGGCGCGGGCTTTATCTGATGCTTTCGGTGGCTTGGTGGCCTCTCCATCGGGGAGGCGGAAGTGGAGACGGAGGCGGAAGCCGATGCTTGGCGCTCCAAATCGATATAGCTTGGCCGGTCTACCACAATATCGGGTGTGGCAGGTTCTTCTTGTGAGGAAATAAGCGTGGGCTCACCTTCAAGCTCGGCGGCGTCAAGCTCGAGCTCGGCATCGGCGTCTGGGTCATTCTCCGGGTCGTTCTCGGGGTCGACTGCGACTGTTGAGCTTGCCGGTGACTGCAATGTCTTTTCCACTTTGGACGGCGCTGGTGTACGAGCCAGAAAATCTTTGACCATTTGTCGTACTGTTGGCGCGAGAAAATTTCCTTGGATCGTCGACACACCTCGTGGTGGTTGTGCCGGAATCAGGTCGATGCCGAGCACGCGTCCGGCCGGTTTTGTGCGTTCCACGGCCACTTGTGACCAGCTTCCTGGAGCATAGCCCTATATAATTAGCGGTCTCTGGCAGATACAGAAGAAAAAAAAAGCCGTCAATCATCTCGATACTTACCAAGTCCACAATTGTCTGTCCTGGTTTGAACAGACGGTATTTTGAGTCCATTTCGAGCAGCTTAAAGGCGGCACGGCTTTTCAGCCCGCGCACTTTGGCCTCGCGCGCATACTGGTCCTTGCCCTGGCGCGCCTTCCAACGGGTGTTTCCACCAGCAGGAGCTGTGGCCGTTGCTGAAAAGGGCCGCTGTTTGCACTGTCCACAGACTCGTGGGACTGTAGGCCATATCGGTGCAGCTGTAGCTGTGGTTGTTGTGATGGCGATGGACGTGGTGAGAATCGCTCTGCTTGCCCCAGCCGACCGACCGAGGCTCCCTAGGGCTGCTAACATAGGACGAAGAGGACGTTATGCGCAAACGATGTAGATGGGGATGCGATTGGACTGTGTGCGGTTTCAATGTTGCCGTGGTGCAAGCATGGTCGTTGAACTGCCGTCAATCCTCCCAAAGCTTCGACGTTAAAATTTCATTGTTGGACGAGCAGTTGACGTCCATGGAAAACGGGCGCTAGTCGCGTTGTTGGGGTGGTGTGATCCACTCGGGCAGGTACGCTGTAGATCGCTTCTGTTGCGCCGAGTCGCACCTTACTCAGTTTACGACCCACAGAATGAGGCTCTTCGTCTCTTCATTCTCCAGACTTTCAAGATCATTTCGGATGACGGAAGTTCAACGTCGTCTATTGTTCAACGAGGTAAGCTCGCAATCGCTTGTTTTTTCTCAGCTGGGACTATGGAGACCGCTCGACAATTATCTGGCTTGTCAACCACGGCTTTGTCAAAACATACAACCTTAGGCATCACTCTTTCGCTTGCTGTAAACTACCGTAAAAAAATGCTTGAATGCGCTCTCGCTTGTTCAATGCTACCCTCTTGAAGGATACCACGTACCGAAAATAATCAAAATTTTCTGGAACGCACAATTGTGCTGCCTATTAGAAAGCGTTGACGTCGTCCCATGCATATGCAGATTATTATTCCAGTATGTTGTTACTTGTCGGCAGCCGAGGCACCTGCCATAGGCTAGCCCAGCCTGGGAGGGAAGGTGCGGCCTGCATTTGTCCGTCCCGACGGAGTGTCGTAGACAGTGGAAGGAACGACCATCCGATTTACAAGCAGACCACCTTCCCTGGGGCACAACTGGGGTACAGCTCGCTGTTTCCTCGCGTGCACCAGGCACTCTTACTGGCTCAAGTCCGTTAGTAACCTGATACTACACCAGTTTAGCCTCTTCTCCCACACTTCTCCCTTTTTATTCTTTTTTCGATCTGGAATCCAATTGCCTGACAAACGACAACGCGACAATGGAAAACGGCAGGGCAAATGCAACCCCCCTTCAGCATCTGCTTTCGACAGCCGTGCAACGACAGCCACTATTCCGAAAAGGGGAAATGGTGGGTGCTTGAAGACGACGACATCCGTTGGGTTCGGGCCATCCAACAAGGCTGTCAATCTGTTTTTGTTGTTGCTTTTCAATGTAAGTGGCTTCTGTTTCAATGTCGATCGATTTCGTTGTGTTTCTATTTCCATTTGCAAAGCGTTGCGCTGGAAGCACACTACTATTCGCATTCGTCAAACGGAGTCGGCCAGTTTCGACTACTGGTGATGGTGTCGCGGCGAGTCTGTTGGCCGAGTCTGGCCTGACGTCAATAGTTGGTTTCTTTTTTCGCTCGCTTAGTATCTGCATTTTGTTTTGGTCTTTTATTTTCTGCACTATCATGGACCATCTCCAAGGTTGAGGTTCCCGATATATAAGAGCCGTTTCGGTCGTCCTCAAAATATTGGGAAGAGTTTCTCATTATCACATCATCACATCATCACATCATCACATCAAAGCATCCACTGCATTGAAGTATCTTCATAACATCATCATAAAATCAACATATTATCACCTTTCTCAAAAAATACCTCACATTCTACCACCGCAATGGCTTCTATCGGATTCATTCGGCCATCTATGATGGCCCAAAACATCATGATACCGGCACCAAAGTTCACCGAAAAGAACTTGTCCGACCTCGCCGGCAAGGTGTACCTGATCACAGGTGCCAATGCCGGTGTTGGCAAGGAGCTCACACGCATTCTGTACACCCAGAATGCCACAGTCTTCATGGGCTGCCGTTCTCAGGCCAAGTGCGAAAAGGCCATTGAAGAGATCAGGGCCGCTGCTCCATCCTCGACTGGCGCCCTGCACTTTGTCCAGATCGATCTTGGCGACCTCCGTACCATCAAGCCTGCTGCCGAGTCCTTCCTTGCCAAGTCCAAGCGTCTCGACGTGCTCTTCAACAACGCCGGCGTCATGCTGCCGCCCAACGAGAAGAAGTCGACTGTCCAGGGCTTCGACCTGCAGCTTGGTACCAACACCGTCGCTCCTTTCCTGTTGACACAGCTCCTAACGCCCGTCCTTCAGGCCACTGCCAAGGAAGAGAAGGCCGCCGGCCACGCTGCCAGTGTCCGCGTCGTCTGGGTTGCATCCATGGCCGCTGAGCTTTACTCTGGCAAGAACGGCGTTGACATGGACAACCTGCCCATGGGCAAGAAGACCTACACCAACCCGGTGACCGACCCTCTTGAGCTCTACGGCAACAGCAAGGCCGGCACCTACCTGCATAGTGTCGAGTATGCGCGCCGCCACAAGGCTGATGGCATCGTCTCTGTTGCCGCCAACCCAGGCAACCTAGACTCGGACCTGTACCGCAGTGTTGGTGGCCGCGATGAAGAGAAGCCTGTACAACAAGAGCAGGAAGTTGGTCTCGGCTGGTTCCAGCGTATGGGTCTTAAGATGTTCCGCAGCCACTTCCTTCACCCACCTGTCTACGGTGCCTACACAGAGCTGTTTGCTGGTCTGTCGCCTGATGTGACAATGGAAAAGTCTGGCTCGTGGATTGGCCCCTGGGGCCGTTTCTTCAACATCCGCCGCGATGTGGCCCGCAACGGCACGCCCAAGTCTGAGGGTGGTCTGGGCGGTGCTGAGAAGTTCTGGGACTGGACTGTTGACCACGTTAAGGAGTTTGAGTAGACTCAGAGGCTGTGTCCCGGTTGATTTCGTTCTGTTTTTGTTGCCTTCTTTTCCTCTTTTCATCCCCCAACATAGATTGTGCTTTCCTATGCTCGCTTAGATATCCTCTCATATAGGCTTTAATACTCAAGCTTCAGTTCTCATCTTCGTCATCGAAATCGATCATTTCAATTCAATAATCAAAAGACTGCTGCTCATTCTCAACTCATGCTCGTACACGCTAAGTCATCTCTACCAGTAATAGTCCACACGAAATATAACAGAAAAAACCAGACCCAAAACGCCATCCCAATGCAACAAAAATAAAACCAGAAAAGCACACACACAAACATCATACAAAATATACCACCACCTTTCGCCTCTCTCGCCATCAAATACCAGCCGCCTACGCGAGGAAACTAGCGTTCACGCCGCGACGGTCGCGCTTTAGGGGTGAGAAGCTTCCGCCACCAGCTCCACCACCAAACGCATTCCGCATCCCGCCCAGCATCGTCCGCTTGCCGCCAGCACCCGTCTTCATCACCCGCTTCACACCAGCACCACCAGCCGGAGCGGCCGCAGACGAGGCGGCAGGCTTCGGTGGCCGTGCCAGCGCAATATCCTTTCTCATACCATCGTCATCGTCCTCATCAAACACCGTCTTGCTGCCAGCACCAAGAATCTTGCGCTTTTTCTTTTTGGGCTCGGCTTCGGACGTAGCTTTGGCAACAACAGACGATGCGCTTTTCTTGACCTTCATCGCGACAGCGCCGGTGGTGCTTGCTGCTGCTGCTACTACTGGTGGCCGGTTCTCTTGCTCAACTGCAACAGGCTGCTCAACAGCTACCTCCTTTGCCTTGACTGCCTCAACAGGAGCCTTCTTGAAAGGACCCTCGTCAACGGGAACAGGTTTGCTCTCGACCGCTGCGGGCTGCACCTTCATGTTCTTCTTAGAAATCGGCGCATCACCCAGAACCTTCTCCTTAGGGGGGCGGCCACGCCGCTTGGCGCCAGCATCGGCGTTCTGTGCTGCTGCCTTAACCGCAGTGCCGATAGAAGAGGACTCGGAGATATCAACAGAAGAAAGTGTGGCGCTGGCAGAAACACGGCGGCCCATGATCGAGTCTTCTGGCAGCTCGCTGTCCTCGCCGGGAAGCGTCGACTCGGCCATCATAGATTCAACGACAGCTGTTGACTTTTCAGCAACAGACTTATCGGCGTCCTTATCGGCGTCCGATGCCTTTGGTTTGTCTGCGACAGCAGCAGCGGCAGGAGCTGCATCGGCAGATTCGTCCATGGGGTTGGTCGTCTTGTTGAGGAAGGGCGTGATGGAGAAGGTCGACTTCTGTACGGCAGCCGCGTCGAATCCCCTCTTCTTAAGTGGGCGCTTCGCACGGCCTTCGTTGCCGATACCGGGCGTCTGCATTACCAGTTCAGGGCCGCTGGGTTCTTCTGCACGGCGCTTCTTCTGGCCCTTGGTCTGAACCTTTGTCGTGATTGTACCTGCGGCCGATGCAGCAGTCTTCAGCTTCTTGATGCCCTCCTTGGCAGCGCCAGCAGCAGCAAAGTGTGCGGGCTTGTCTTGAGCTGATGCCAGCTCAGCACGAGCGCCCTTCAACTCCTCCCGCACCTCTCGTAACTTGGACTTAAGATCGCCAACGCGCAGTTCGAACACGTCGATCTGGCCACGCGCCTCGGCCAGCTCTGTCTCCAGAAGCTTCTTCGCGCGCAGAGCCTCCTTCTTCTCGTCCTCAGCTGCCTTGACGATCTTGTCCGCATCAGCAGTACGGGTCTCGTCTTGGTCCCGCTGCATCTTCTCCCGTGCTCGCTTCTCGGTGGCCAGCTTCTTCTCGAGGTCCTGGATTTGCCGCCGAAGTTCCTCCTCGGCTTCGTTGTCATCGTTTGCCGTCTGTTGGCGTTGGGCCGCGGCGGCAGCGGCGCGTTGTGCGGCGCGTTTTTCGTTAGCAAGCTCGACCTCAAGCGCGTTCAGTTGCCGCTCCAGTGCCAGCTTCTCAGAAAGAACGTCCTTCTGGTGTGTAAGCTGCGACCGCAGGTGCTCGATTTCAGGCTTCAGCACGGCAATCTCGCGGGACAGCGCCAGCTTCTCGGTCAGAACCTTGGTCGAATCGCTCGTCGCGCTGCTGAGAGACATCAGCTCGGTCCGGAGTGCCGTGTGCTCACGGGCCTGTGCTCGTAATTGGTTGTCCTGCTCGCGGCATTTGTGGTTGAGGCCGTCGAGCTGGCGTTGCGATACGTCGTACTGCAATGTGAGAGACCCAACGCGGTCGCCAAGCGACGACACCTGGTCCTTTAGCCGCCCGTTCTCGTCCTGGAGAAGGACCACCTGCATCCGGTGCCGCCGTACATCGTCGTCTTTGACTATGAGGCCCTCCTGGTGCCGGGCCTCGAGGTATTTGAGGCCGAGCTCATGGCTCGTCGCGGATCTCTGTTGGTTCTGTCAGCTATTACGTCCCATTTCTCGTGCTTTGCTTCCTATGACCCTCCCAGCAAATTGTTCGACTAATGAGAGCGTACCTTGTCGATATCCATGGCTGTTATTGTCGGCTCGCGTCAACAGCGCAAGAAGGGAGTGGAAAGAAAGCGCGATGAGAACACCAATTGACACGAAAAGAAGAGAGAGAAGAGAGAGAAGAGAAAGAAGAAGGATGAAGGAAGGATACAGTCCTCGTTAACGAATGCTCAGTGGTTCAAAATGTGTCGTCCAATATGGGACTCTGATCGATAAGAAAGAAGCCTGTCGTTGAAAATGTCGAAGAGGCAACTTGCGTCCACAGCAACGGGGTAGAGACAGAAAGACGGGGCAGAGGGGAGGAGAGAGAGAGATGGGTGAGGGAGAGATGGACAGTGCGTGCCTTCAAGGGTGGGCCAATGTTTTGGTCACTTTATTGTTTACTTTCTATCCGTAAGGGGACTAGCTTATATCATTATGTCAGCCGCGTGCCACACGCCACAGTTTGACTGTGCCTCCTGCCAAGGATGACGCAGCGGAAAGAGGACCGGATCGGCGCTAAGATGGTCCGCGACTGAGAAACAGCTTGCGTCGTCGGTAGAGAGTGTGGGGCAGCCTGCAGCCAATCAGAGCTCTAGACAGCTTAAGGCGTACGTGGTTACAGGGCCGCGCTTGTTGCAGGGAGGGTGCACGTTGGCGTATTGGGGGAAAGCACCAGTTCAGGCCAGTTCAGGAAAGAACAGCTTCGCATTTCGAGACAAGACGGTTCATCGAGTATCGACAACTGACCATTGCTTTTCCCCCGTCGACAACCCACTCCCCTCGATCCGCCGACTCTCTGCCATCGAGGAGTACATCAATTGAAAGGGTCTATTTCTTCAACGCCTACTAGATCGAGTTGTATTCGATTGCCTCTCCTTTACTTGACCTACTCGAGTCCGACCTCAGCTTTTTCGGTCCCCCTTTTCGATTCTCGCCCTTCCCTTTTCTTTTTCCATCGTTCCTCTTTTTATATCTCGACTAGATCTACAACCGCGATAATGCGCTGGCTTTCGCTTCTCGCGTCTTCGCTGCTGTGCACGAGCGGCCTGGCTGCCAAGAAGGCCGCTGGCGACACCTTCCAGCAGTTCCACTCCAAGCAGCTCTCATCGACCCCCATCAAGATCGAGGACACTGCCTACCAGAAGCTCGTGGCCAGCACCCCGCGCGACTACAGCGCCGTTGTCCTGCTGACAGCCATGGATGCCCGCTACGGCTGCCAGCTCTGCCGTGAGTTCCAGCCAGAGTTTGACCTGCTGGCCCGCAGTTGGACCAAGGGCGACAAGGCCGGCGAGTCTCGTCTGGTTTTTGCTACGCTCGACTTCAACGACGGCCGTGACACCTTCATGTCGCTTGGCCTGCAGACGGCCCCTGTCCTGCTGTTCTTCCCGGCCACCTCAGGCCCCCACGCCGTCTCCTCGCCGGAGCCCCTTCGCTACGACTTTACAAACGGGTAGGTAGAGGTTATAGAGAAAGATATACGAGAAGACGGAATGACGGGAGGTAACAAGCTTCTAACAAAATATGTAGTGCCGGTCCCGCCGAGGTGGTCCACCACTGGATCTCCCGCCAGCTGCCCGACCGCCCGCACCCTCCCATTAAGCGTCCGATCAACTGGTTCGCTTGGATCACGAGCATCACCATCATCCTGGGCTCCGCCACTGCGCTGTTCGTTGCCTGGCCGTGGGTCCTTCCGGTGATCCAGAACCGCAACATCTGGGCTGCCATCAGCCTCATCTCGATCTTGCTCTTCACCAGTGGCCACATGTTCAATCACATCCGCAAGGTCCCTTACGTGGCTGGTGATGGCCGTGGTGGCATCAGCTACTTTGCCGGTGGTTTCCAGAACCAGTTCGGTATGGAGACGCAGATTGTTGCTGCCATGTGTAGGTTCCATTCCTCGTTCTTCGATTGTATTTTTTTTATTGTATTTTTGCGTTTTTCATGCTCTAACATGTATAGACGGTATCTTGTCCTTTGCTGCCATCTCCCTCGCGGTCAAGGTTCCCAGAATAGCAGATGCGAAGATCCAGCAAGCCGCGGCCCTCGTTTGGGGTGCCGTCATCTTCTTCGTGTACAGCTTCTTGCTGAGCGTCTTCCGCATGAAGAACGGCGGCTACCCTTTCTCTCTGCCGCCGTTTATGTAGAGAACCTGGGTATGCTGCGCTATGGGGATTAAAAGACTACAAAAGGTGGCTCTAATGTCCTGGCATGATGTCCTGGCACGACCGACGGTAATGTCGGCTGGTGTCTGGATGAGTTGAACTGACTTATAACGGCCTTGGCGTAAGCGGGCTGGGACGGGTTCACCAGTCTCGTCAAATTGTACAAACACACATAACTGGTGAAGGAGGGCGGGGAGGAAATTACTCAAAAGAGCCAAAAGAGCAACTGACGCGGTCAGTCTACGGGTGTCGAACAAAAAAGGCCATTGCGGTCGTCAAGAAGGAGGCCGCCGAGAAGACGGCTCTTAGATCTGTTTTGGATTTTATCAAATGGGCGAAACTGTCTTTATTCTAGTTTTCAATTGTTCTACCATGACAATATGATTTTCTTTGTTTACATACATTTGCATACACCGACCATGGCAATGACTTGACAGATCCCATGGCGATAAATCTATGCTGTATTGAAGTTCTTTATTTATCTAAAAAGGTTTATATGTCTACGTAACGCCCGCGCGTATGAATTATCCAAAAATAAGACTCCTGATACTCCTTCTCGTTGCCGTCAATTGACAGTTGACGCTGTCATCTACAAACCTGTCTTGCGAAGCAAATTTACTCCAGCTCGATGGTGCCAGGAGGCTTGGAGGTACTGCGTATTGTTAATATGCCCGGTTCTTTGAGAATTGTAAGAGTTGAATGGAAATGACACAGGGAAAACGTACAGGTCGTAGGTCACACGCGAGACGCCGTCCACGCTGTTGACAATCGTGCGGGCAATCTTCTGCAGCAGAGCCCAGGGAAATTCGAACGCCTCGGCGCTCATAAAGTCGCTCGTCGTCACGGCGCGGAGGCTATTTATTTTGTTAGTAGTGTTCGAGTTAGTGGGTAGTGAGAGCGAGAAGAGGGAAGGCGTACATGATGATATAGCCGTAGACGCGAGTATCGCCCATGACACCGACGGCTAGATAAGTTAGCAGTTGCTCGAATAGACTTAATTTATTTTTGTTAAAACGGGCATACCCTTGTTGGTGTCGACACCGGCATAGGCCTGAGACATCTGGTCGTAGATGCCGGCCTCCTTGATCATGCTGATGTAGATGTGGTCGGCCTTGCGGGCAATCTCGACGCGCTCGGGCGTCACCTCGCCGAGGATACGGATGCCAATGCCCGGGCCAGGGAACGGGTGGCGCATGATCAGGTCGTGGTGGATGTTGAGGGTGCGGCCGATGGCGCGCACCTCGTCCTTGAAGAGTAGGCGGAGGGGCTCAAGGAGCTACAGTTTGTTAGAATAGTTTAAGAGGTGTATACAGTAGGGGTAGCGAGGAAATAGTCAACTTACACGAAGGCCTTGCTATAAAAGACAATAGTCTGTCAATCATCTGTATAGTTATCACGTCTGAATACTGCTGTAACTTACGCCGTTCATCATGCGCTGCAGCGGTGTTAGCAAATGGACATTTAAATAAAAATCGAATATTAAGAAAGAGCAGGGAAAAAAACATACCTCGGGCAGACCACCGACATTGTGGTGAGCTGATCATCTATGTTAGCAATCATGTCTTTCGTCAATCTTCCTTTCTTGTTTAGATGTTGGCTCACTCTTGATCGTCGCCGAAGGGCCCTTGAAGCTCAGGGACTCGATACTATGAAAATGGTCAGTCTTAACTTCGATGTCTCATGGCTCTAGCGGTAGCTTGGACACAGAACATACACATCGGGGTACAGCTGGGCACGTGTTAGCAGATGATCGACACTTCAAAGAGGGAAGAGGGTGCTGAGTTTTGGCTTACCGTTCCCTGAAGGAACCACTCGACCTTGCCGGCGTTGGGAGTGTTCTCAGCCTCCTTCTCAATGCGCTCGGCCTCTTTTTCAAACAGGTCGATGACTGTTTTTTTGTTAGTACCATGCAACGCTCCAAAAAAAATCCCTGCAGAAAGCAAAAGGAATGGGAACATGGACATACATGTAGAGCCAATGATCTTGCGCTTCTTCTCAGGCTCAAGGACACCTGCAAGGCGGCCCAGGAACAGGTCCGCGGCATCCACGACTGTCAGGTTGATGCCCAGGTGCTCGCCCAGCGTCGCCTTGACCTGCTCGCACTCGTTGAGGCGCATCAGGCCGTTATCGACTAGCACTGCGTGGAACCGGTCACCGATCGCCTCCTTCATGAGCTTGGCCGCCACCGTGCTGTCGACACCGCCCGACACGGCACCAATGACCTGCGCGTGGTCACCCACAAGGTGCCGGATGCGCGAAATCTCCTGCTGGACAAAGTCGCCCATGACCCAGCTGGGGTTGGCGCCGCAAATGTCGACACTGAAGTTGCGCAGCAACTCGCTGCCGCGGGGCGTGTGCTCGAGCTCCGGGTGGAACTGGACACCAAAGATGGGCTTGGTCTTGTTGGCGATACCAGCAAACTCGGAGTTGGAGGTGCTGGCGACGACGACAAAGCCCTCGGGGAGCGATACCAGCTTGTCAAAGTGGGACATGTAGGCGTGCATGGTCTCGCCGAGGCCGGCAAACAGGCGGTCGACGTGGTTGTCAACCTTGTGGATGATCACGTCGGCGTGGCCGTACTCGCGGGCCTCGCCGCGGGCGACGTTGGCCGAGTTGATCTGCCATGCGAGCTCTTGGCAGCCATAGCTGGAGGGTGGAGGGTTGTTGTTAGTTCTGTGTCGAGGGATAGATAGGCGATGTTATGTTCTAAAATGTGGTGGTGTCCTACCAAATGCCCCTATTGTGTTGTTAATAAGATGTCCAGCTAAAACAAAGAAAGTCAAGAATAGAGATATCGTCCAACGTACAGAATCGGGACGCCAAGGTCAAAGATGGCAGAGTCGACGTCTGAAAGGTCAGTATGCGGTTCATTTCCAGTCGATGATCAAATCCAGACCATGTCGTATATCGTGAGGTGGGGAGCCTTACGGGGCGAGCCTTCGTCATAGACGGAGGAGGGGCCTAGTATGGTTAGCAACTGTCCATGACTCTTGTTCTTCTGTTCGTGCTATAATTATTTCTTCGTTGAGACCACGAAACTCACCTCCAGACAGGATGATGCCCTTGGGCTTGAAGGGGAGCTCAGCCAGCTTGGTCGTGCACGGCAGCATCTCGGCGTAGACATTGAGGCCGCGCAGACGGCGCAGGATCAGGTGGCTGGTCTGACTGCCAAAGTCGAGCACCAGAATGGTCTGTGGTGTCTTTCGTTAGTATATAATGGCGGTGAAGGAAGGGGTTTTGCATTGTCTGTATGCATTGTCTGTCTATCTTCGTCTCTCTGTGTCGAGTGCCGTCGATGGTCGTTAAGCAGCAGGCCGGGGGCTGCTATGGCCTGGGACGAAGTTCTGGATCGTATGGCAAGCGCTCTGTTGATAGAGGGTCTATTCTATCGATATAGAGTCTTTAGAAGCGCATCATCGACGCCAATGGCCGATCGAGCCGCGCAGGTCTCAGCCTTGCAAGCGCCGAGTTCATGGAGACAGTTGTCGCAGGTGCCAAACAGACTTTAACAAAGAGTCCATTTGTGCTCAATCGTGTCCAATGGTGTTCGGGGCACAAAGTTGGGCGGTTTTCGGGGTCGATATCTCGATTATTTCGGCGAAACGTCGCAAGACAGAAGATAGACAAACGACGACAGCAAGTGCACAGAAGGCGGGATCACACGTACGTCGAACTTGTTGTGCGGCGCCTCGGCCTCGGTAACAACAGTGCCAGTCATCGTGGTGGTCGGGTATGGGTATCTCGGTCGAAAAATGTCGAAAATAACGAATGTATAGGGGCGGTCGAGGTCGAAATGCTTCACGATCGTGCCGACGTTGGAAGTGACTGTGACTGTTTCCGAAATAGGAAGCGGCGAGGGGGAAAAAAAAAAAAACTGCCCTGACGCGCTTTCCCCAACGCCGATAAGAAGCGACTTACAGAACTTTTTAGGCCGCTACCTATCTGGGTGGCGCCTGCTACATTCGCATCCGCGGGGTGTCACAGCCTTCTATCAGTAGTATCCACCGTCAAAGACAAATCCACTAATACCGTTTAGGCAAGGCCAGAAATCCTGGCAGCTCAGGCAGCAGCGGACTGCGAAATAGTTTATCCGTTATCCTGGCTGGGAACTAGCTGCCAGGTCGCTCCCTCCCTCCCCTTTCCCCAATCAACCACTCACAGTGGAAAAACACCTCGCCAACCGAAAAGGCCTCGTTTCTGGCTTCTCTCTCTTCCTCTCTCCCATCTCGCATTGCATCTCTCTGCATCGCTTCATCGCCAACGCACCCCCATCATCGACTCCACCATCAACCACAGTATCCCAGCACATCCCTCGACCGCTTCGACAGCTCCAGTCGCCTTTCTTTTGACTTTTCCGCCGCCCAGTCTCGAATCGCCTCCCTTGATTCGAACCAGCTCTTCCGGCACTCCTTTTCAGCTTCTCTTTCAGCTTCACAGCCCTTCCCACCTCACAACCCACAACCGTCATCATGTCTGATCTTTGGTACGCTTCCAATCTCTCTCTTTCTCTTTCTGTCAACAGGAATTGCCCTTGAGGAGCTCGCAGGGATGGGAACGCGTGGTTATTCAAGCTGCAGCTGTCCCTGTAGCTCTCTCAGTTACCCCCTGCCGGATAGCTTCGGCGCGTTCTTTGCATGCTTGCAGATAGCTTCCTTGACCATCATCCATCAAAGCTAACACTTCTCTTTTTCTCTTTGTAGCCCCGTCTACGCGGTTAGTTTCTTGCCACCCGTCCCATCGCTTGACGACCACCGACATTCTCTCTTAAATGCTATGACGTGTCGTCGTCGTCTCCCTGCCTCGAATGCTCAAAATCCCTCGCCGCGGCCCTTATCTATCTCGAATTGGAGACGCGACCTTTCCTGTTTGGATACATTTCGGATACAGTTGAACTAACATGTTATGTCTGGATATAGCCCTTCTTCGGTGCCATGGGCTGCACGGCCGCCATCGTGTTCACCTGCCTGGGTGCCTCGTACGGCACGGCCAAGTCTGGTGTTGGTATTGCCGCCATGGGTGTCCTGCGCCCTGACCTGATCGTCAAGAGTGAGCTCTTCCCCAGTCGACCTCGAACGAAACGTCGCCTCTCGCATCGTCTTTCGAAGCCTACTAACGCGTCTCCTTCATAGACATTGTACCCGTCATTATGGCTGGTATTATCGGTATCTACGGTCTCGTCGTGTCCGTCCTGATTTCCGACAACCTGAAGCAGGCCGACTACGCCCTGTACACGGGCTTCATCCAGCTCGGTGCTGGTCTGGCTGTCGGTCTGGCCGGTCTGGCCGCCGGTTTCGCCATCGGCATTGTCGGTGACGCTGGTGTGCGCGGTACTGCCCAGCAGCCGAGACTGTTCGTCGGCATGATCCTGATTCTCATTTTCGCCGAGGTTCTGGGTCTGTACGGCCTGATTGTCGCCCTCCTGATGAACTCCAAGGCGTCGCTCAACGTCGTCTGTTAAATTCGCTCCGCTACCCAACCCGACAACATCAGCGTCAGCAGGCGGGTCAGATTAGCTGCAAATCATACTCATTTGCTGTATTCTGCAACCCGCTTATGACGTATCGGCGTCGAGCACAAGCGACATATCAGGGGACGAATAGGAAGGAGGAGTGCCGGCGTCGTCATCGCCAGCCTTTTTCGGACCAGCGCGAGCGTTTCGTTCGGAAAATCTTTTGCATGTGTACGGATGGAGAGGGGGAAACATCGAATGATGGGCACTCGATACTATAATACTGCTTTTACGGCCACCCCTTCCCTCACGCGGATGGATACGATTGGAAACGTTAAAGCGACGGTCCGCAGCCATTGTTGGGGGAGGGGAGCCTGGTCCGGGTTTCTGCCTGCTTTTCGGGAAAGTCTTATTTTCTTGGGAACGGGATAGAGGTTCGGACCGAAATGGGTTTTTGCTTTTCTTTTTTGCTTTTGTCTTTTTTGTCATTGTCTAAATCTATCTTGTCTTGCGCCGGGAGTACCAGAAAGGTCTGCCGGGCAAAACATCTGTACTATTGTCGCATTACATTGCTGTTCCTTTGCATTTACACCCCATTTTTTAACTATATCGCTTTTTTGCATACTCATCTTAACCTGGAAGAATAGACATTTGGTGTGACTTGGCTTTCCCAATGGGGTGACGTGGCTAGAGACACAAAGTTCATGTAGCAATGAAAGAAATCTTATAGAAATGGTTTTCAAATTAAATTAGTTGGCCTGCGTTTGATACCAGGCCGCGTGTTTTCTTTCTCTTTTTTTCTGTTGTGAGATGAAAATATCTCAAAGTACTTTTTCTCAACTCCCAGACGATTCCCGTCAATGAAACCCACAAAAAATGCAAAGGGCAAAGCAAAACGAAACAAGAAATATGACAAGATATAGGGAAAGGGAATACTACAAGGCGTATGCTTCCAATGTTATATATACAAGAAGCGAAGATTGAGAAGGAAAATGAAGGAGACAAAAATGCGAATGCAGGAGCATGAGAGCATGAGATGAAATGTAGAAAAGTGTCTACATATAAGTGAACAAGTAGCGTTCAAAGATGCCAACATGAGCCACAGCAGGTCTACAAAAGTGTAGATGCTGTTGAGACACGGCATATCTTCTTTTCAGAGATTAGATCACGTACTATCAAAAGCCGTTAGTAAATGTACGCGGACATCGGTTACAGAGCATAGGATGTGTGGGAGAGAAACATACAGGAATGAACAGGTACGGGACGCGCTTCTCGTACTCGGTCCAGGACTCGCCGTACTTGAGACGGCAGCGCTGGATGTCACGGAGGGCACGGTGCGAAAATCATGAGGCAGAAGAAGACGGGGTAGAACCACGGGAAGGGGCTCTTGAAGCCGCAGATCAGACCCCAGGAGATGGCAAAGAAGGCATCGCACGAGTAGTGGACCTTACGGGCCAGGCCGTACCAGCCGTCGCACAGGATGTCGTCGCCGGTGCTGGTCTTGATGGTCTTGGGGTTCTTGAGCGTCTGCCACGGCAGCTGGGGGAAGGTGTTGCGGATGACGAGCGTGCCGCGCTCGGCCGAGCGGAAACGGTTCTTCTGGCTGTTGCAGCTGTCCCAGACCCAGTAGACAAAGAGGTACGAGGCGTACAGGGCAATCAGAGCAGGCTTGCTCCACTGGTACTCGGACGGGTGGTGGTTGGCAATGTACAGCGTGCAGTGGCAGTAGGAGAGCGGCACACCAGCGAGGTTCCAGAAGATGAGCATGAAGCCCCACTTCTCGTAGTACATATCCCAGGTGGTGATGATGAGCTCCTCACCCTTGGAGCAAGCATTGGCATACAGGAAGTGGGCCATGACAAGGAAACCAATCTCGCCGGAGATGTAGCCGTAGCGCTCGAGCTGGCGCGCAGCCACACCGCACGACAGCAGGAACAGGATGTACCAGGGCAGGCGCACCTCGAAGAACATCTTGAAGTCGAGGATGCCGAACATGCGCGGGTTGAGCTCGGCGCCCATGAAGAAATCGTAGAGAGGGGCGCCAGTCATGCGGTGCTGGGCGCCGCGGGCCAGGGCGGAGAAGTAAGCGACGATGCTGACCAAGAAGCCGGAGATGATTGCGACGCTCAGAAGAGGGCCGAACTCGTCAATCAGCGTGTACAGCGGAAAGACGCCCGAGACGTGTAGGCCAAAGGCAACGGCAATGGTGGCATAGAAGCTGGTGTAGGCAGAGCAGTAGTAGGGAAGCTGCTTGCCGTTGAGGTGCAGCAGCGGCTTGCCGTAGCCCCAGATGCCGGGCATGAGGCAGTAGCAGAATCCCTCGAAGATGAGGAACGTCCAGTAGATGGTCCAGGCCTTGAGCGAAGGGAACGCGCCGGTGTACACGAGGTCGATCAGATGACGCGCAAAGTCCTCCATGGACTCGCCCTCGGCGGGCAGCGGCACCTTGCCGTCGTAGTACGTGGCGCCGATCCACATGTACCACATGAGCATGGGGAAGCCAATCATCATGGCCGACACGCCGAGCGAGCCACCAAACTCCTTGTGACCCGAGTAGTCGATGCGGTAGTCTGCGCCGGGCTTCCAACCATCGAAAACGTGCTCGCTCTTGATCACGGGCTCGGCGTCGGTGCCCTTGCCATTAATGGGCGCGGGCCGGCCATTGGTCTTGGAGGGAGTCATGGTAGGTTTAGTGTCGGGGCTGGACGTGAAACCGTTGGTCTTTCCGTTCAGCTTGCCGTTCTGGTGCTCAGTCGCGTCCTGGTTGTCGCTGGCCTCGTCGGTCTCGTCGATGTGCTCAACGAACTTGGGAAGGCGGCGGCGAGGCGTCTTGGCCGTCTTGGTGGTGGTTTCGGCGGCGGAGCTAGAGTCACCCTCGGCGTCGGAGTTCTCAACGGGGAAGAGAGATTTGCGAGATCGTGAGCGCGTCGTGGGAGTCTCGACCATGCCACTGAACAGCTCCTTTTTCCTGTGGAAGAGGGCGGCAATGCGCGCCTGGTGTTAGCCAATTGGACGTGTCGCGTGATGCTGGGGGGCAGGACGGCAATGACAATGAGGTCCGGGGGAGGGTGTGGAAGAGTGCGTACCTAGGCGTTTGCCGAAGAGAATATCTGGTCGACATTGTTTCTTGGGATGCAAGGCAGGCGGCGCCCCCTTTTAAATATAAAATTACGGTGAAAATGGAGACCGTCGTCGAATGGTTCCCCCTGGCTAGCAAAATATCAAAATAGGAAGGAGCGTCCTCGGGAGGCAAAAACGAGAAGGGAAAAAAAAGAAGGAATGGATCAAAAAGGAGGGACAGGAAACGGAATGCGCACACGAAGACGAAGAGTAGAAGGGAAAGAGCGAGTGACGGAGAAGGAGAAAAGAAACGACGCTGCGGAGCGTGCTAATACGTGTATTCCACAGGAAACGGAAGGGACGATGGGGCAGGAAAATAGGAAAATAGGGGTTTGCTGGCCTTTTGGTGGCGCTCTACAAGACGCGCTTTCTGGCTTTTGGGAGGAAGGATGCCGAAGTCCCAACACAGAAAGTGCGACGTGGGGCCTGGCGCGACGGCGAAACAAAATGGACAAAATCGAGCAAAATTAGGGGCTTGTTGTTTACTTTTTTCTACAACAGTGGGCAATTTCTTAGCACATTTCGGCCATGTATATGTACGAAGTACATACTCCGTAGGCCGGGCACCCAGCCGTGCCCCGGAAAAGCGTAAAAAGTCTACCCACAGGCGCCCAGACGCCCTAGGCCGTACTCGTACTCGTAATAAATTGGCACCCATTCGTACCGGGAAACTCACTGGCCCTGCTCGCCCTGGAAGTTTGAAGTAACATTGCCGCCAAGTTGCCCTGTAACTTGGCGGTCCAAACAGCCTAAATAGTCACGTGAATATATCGGGCGGCTGACTAAGGACGCATTGGCCAATCAGGGACACGGACGCGATCCAGGCACCAAAGTAGGAAGGAGGGAGCTTTGAAGCTCTGCGTATTCGGACTACATCATCACCAGCTAAAAAGCTAAAAAGCGACAAAAAAGAAGAAAGAAGAAGAAGAAAATACCCTGGTTTGCGTCAAACTTGAAAAGTTCCGAGGCACGGCAGACGAAAGACGGCCAGATCGTCCCGCGACATCCGAAATCACAAGAAAAATACGAGCCGTCCTGGTCCTTTTTGTGACCTTTTGTGACTTTTTACGACGTTTTGTGAAGCTACATCAGATCCATTATGGCGCCTCAAGCTTCGGCCTCGTTGCCAACGACGCTTCGTGAGCCGCCAGCGCTGGATTCCTACACGCCGCTGGCCGATCATGAGTCCCGCACACCCGCCTCGTTTTATGAGGGCCCGCCAGTGCTGCACTACCACACAACAGGCGCCCGTGCGTATGTGAGTAGAGAGAACCGCGACAAGCTGCCATGGGGCGGCAGCGAGACGACAGCAGCAGCTTCCGGCGGCGAGTCTTGGCCGTTGATGGGTGAGGGGATGATCGAACAGGTTGTCGATGTGTTTGTCGGTTCAGAGTGAGTTCCCTTATTACTCCTGAAATATTTTTTTTCATACTTATGGCGAGCAACCATTTGTCACAAATACTAACACATATAGTACTCTCACGCTGTATAGCCCAGCTGCGAGCGTTGGTCTGTCCCTGCCGTACCCAGTCATTGGCATCCACGCCATCAAGTCTACATACACAACAGACAACCAGCGGGTACCGTCCATCTACATGCAGCTAGAGCTGTCTGGAACTGGCGGCGATGAGGATGAGCCAGAGACGGTCGAGCTGACTGTTGTTCCGGCTGGAGCACAAGTTGCGATCGAAGGTGCAGCAGAGGCACCACAGGCAGGATCGGAAGCGTCCAAGATGTTCGACGCGATCTCGGCCTGTGCAGACCTGCATCCTGATCGTGGTGACGACGACGATGAAGATGGCGGCGACAGCTACCCGTCTTTCTTCCGCCAAGGCGGCGAGAACGGCGAGGATGGTGACGACTATGAGGATGAGTACGATGACGAGGAGGACGGTGAAGGGTACGACGGTATCCTGATCGAGGGCTCAGAGGGTATGGAGCCCGTTGAGGGTTTCCGGGGCGTGTTCCGTGGCGACAGCGCCGTCTCAACCATCTCTGATCTGCCGCCACCTATGCCTGGCAGTGGCGGTTGGATCACGGCCGAAAACGCACACGAGTTCTTTGACGAGGAGGGTAACTGGCGCGGCCGCGGCGGCAGCCTGGGCGAAGGTGCTGGCCGTGTGCGGGGACGAGATGAGGTCGAGGCCGGTGAGGAAGAGACTGCAGGAGAGGCAGCAGAACCTGTGTCGGCCGAGGGTGCACCGAGCGGTGAGGTTGGTGCCGCTGCTGCTGCTGCTACAGAGTCGAATGTAGCAAGTAATGGCGACGGCACCGAGAGTAAACGGGTTCGGACGGAGTAAACATAGCAGATTGTCAAATGTCCTCTCTTGTTGTCTTTTGTGTTGTCTTTTAGGTTGTCTTTTGGGTCTAGGTGTTTGGTGGGCACAATGAAAAAGACAAAGGGAAATATGCAATAATATGAGATAGAAAAAAGTTCAATGTTTTATCATTTTATCCATCTGTCAATGCTTCGCTCCCAATAATTCCTACGCTGCCAGAAAATCCGTGTTCTACATAATATACAAAGGCCCCCAAAGATGCAGGCACAAACCCAGAATCAAAATAAAAAGGTCAGACAACTCCATACCATATCCTCTGCTTGTTGCTCCATAATCAAACACCAATAAAAATTATGCTTTTGGACTTAAGCCTTTGCTCCAAAATCGTCTTCCACAATAAGCTCGCCAAAGATGAGACTCTGAATCAAACGCTCGAGACTCAACGTCTTGACGGGCGACGAGCCGCGTCCAATGTCGTCGCCAGAGGGGGCACGTTTACGCTTCTTCGCAGCAGGCCGGACACGGTCACCAAAAAGACCAGCGACCTCCTTCTCCTGGCCTGTATATACCCAGTCGTAAGGGCGGCCTGCGTCTTCCATCGTCTTAAGACATTCTCGGGCCTCTTGGATGCTCTGTGCCTGCGACAGCCGAGCGCCAAGAACGTGCGCCAAAAACGTCGCATCTTTGGAGCCCTTTCCAGGCACAAAAAGTATTGACAGCCCGTCCAAGAGTAGCTTCCGGCTCTCAATCACCTTGGCGATTTGAGCCGCAGACGCGTCGTACGGAATCAAGTTTCGCGAACGCACGGCACCACCAAGAATAAGAAGATTCGCCGGCACATAGCAAGTACGGAGCCCAGTCGACAAGCTCACCCCGGTCCAGGCAGGTCGTCACCCAGCGCGGAGCAAGACACGGGAGCCCCAAAGCCAATGCCTGCATGTACTTGGCCTTGCGCGAGTGGCCGTCGATGATCAAGGCAGTGAAGCCGCTGTCGGCGGCATTTGGCAGCAGTTGTAGTCCGTCGCCGCTTTCGTTCTTGACCCAGTCCGGTACCGCCCTCGAACGAGACGAAGTGGCTGTGCTGGCGCTGGTGGCGGTCGGCGGTGGCCGAAAAATGTCTTCGAATCCGTCAGGCAGGATACGCCCACCTGCTTCCTGGATACGAGACTCGAGGCTCTTCTTCTTGTGCTTAGCCGCCTCGGTGCTGGCATCGTCGTGGCCCTTGGACTGGAACGAGACGGCAAAGACCATGCCGGTGAAAAGGCCAGGCTCTGTGGCCGTCAAGGTGCGGAGGCTCGTAGAGGCAAGGGCAGACGGCTTTGGTCCCATAGAACGTGTTGACCTTCGGCTAGAGCGTGTGCCTGAGCCACGGCCGGGCGCTGATAACAGAGCTGGGGATGCGGACAACTCATCCGTCGAGCCAGACCGCGCTGGAGACAGATCCGGCTTGAGTGATCTCGAGGTTCTAGCAGAGCCACGGTCCAGCCGTGGTTTCATGTCGGGTAGAGATAAGGCCGGAGAGCCAGCGCGTGCCTTACGTCGCCGCGGTAGGAGTGGAAGGTCATCATCATCCCCGCTATGCTCCTCAGCTGCTGCTGCAGATCTAGCAATAGCAGATGTGTAGCGCCTCTTGTTGGATCCGCGTGCTGAGAGATCACTGTCGTTGGCTGTGATGGGTGTTCCCTCGCGGGATAGTTGTGTGGGTGTGACGGACAGGTCACTCAGGCTGGAAACTGACCGGTCCATGGATGACACTGAAGCGGCCAGGGATGCACGCCCACTGTTGCGTCCCCCTTTATCGGAGCCATACCGCGCTTTCTTCCTTTGCGGTGGCCGGCTGCTGCGAGCAGGTGATGTCGGGACAGGTGGGGAGGATGATGCAATATCCGCGTCAAAATCTCGACGTGCTGCCTGCTTCAGCAAAGATGCCACTTCTTCCACCTCTTCGTACTGCTTTTGATGTTTCGCGTAAGCCGGAGTAGACGATATCTCATGTATCTCATGAATCTCAAGAATCTCGTGAACTTTTGGAGGCTGTGACGGCCCTGGCATACTCGACGCAGGAACCTCTGGCGACTCAACCGCATCAGAGGTCGATGGAACGATCTCGCGGCTGGCCGTCATGTTCACAGGCCATTTTCCCGCTGGGCTGGTCTCAGGTATGGCGTCTGCCTCATTAAGGCTGCTCCTTAACGGCGCCGTAGGTCTGCCCTGGCTTACAAGAGGCATCTCAGGCAATGCTGCCGATGATGACGGGGTCTTGGTTGCGGGCAGAATCTCAGGGGTCGGCCGGTCGATCATTGACTGTGGGAAGCTAGCATCGTCATATTGGTCGCTCGAACGTATCACTTGAGGCGGGCCGACTGGTGCAGCCTCCGTTACCTCTTCTGTCACTACCTGGTTATTAGGGACTGGGGGTTCACTTTCTGGGCAAATCTCGAGCATGCGAGAGCCTAAGGGCCGGCCTTGTGACCGTGGCCGGGTGTCCTTCTTCACAGACGCAGGCACCTCGATGATATCGCCGCGAAACGCCGGGCCAGACATGCTGACCGTAGCAAGTATCCTCGTGGCTTCCTCCTTTTTCTGGCGAACAATGCGCTGCCGTCTTACATCATCAGTCTCCTCGTCGGAACTCGAGACATATCCTCCGGCAAGATCGGAGTGTGCCACGGCCGCTTCACGCCGCTCCTGCGACTTTCGCATGGACTCGTATTCTGCCATGGGCGCCGGTGTCCTCCTTCTGCGTGTCGTCGGGCTTGACTGTGCCACGCCAGCAGCCGGGGTATCTGTCGACTTCTTTGGCGGATATGGCGTGGTGCCATCGAAGCGGGAAGTCGAGGAGGTGGATAGAGTGTGAAACAAGATGCCGGGCATGGGTGTCTGCTCGCCGAGGTTGGAGAATCGGAGCTTAGAAGGCGAGGAAGAGGCCGGTATGAGGTGTTGCCGTCACTGGCTGCTGGAGAAGCTCTGTTGGCGATGGTCTGGATGATGTCGGACTGGCCTGATTAAAGGCAGCTGAGAAGGGTGTGGCTGCAAACAGCTGCGAGCCGGCCACAAGCGGTGTCTGGAACTTGCCCGCAAACGGGTTCCTAGGCGGTGCAGGCGTCTCTGGGTCGAGGCTGATCGTTGTTGTTGTCGTCACAGGGTCGTTATCCGAGTTTGGGAAGAAACGAGACAAGCCATTATTCCGCCTCCGTTCATCGTCGTGTGTCGTCGTGGGTGACTCAAAGTCCAGCTCCATCGAGTGGATTGACCCGAACTTGACGGCACCACTCTCGTTCTCGTCCAACGAGCGGTTCAAGAAATCATTGCCAGCTTCCTGCGTCGCTCGGAGACTGTTGGACGGCAGCGAGGCTGGGTCTTCGTACCGGTCGTAGCTGCGGCCCTCATTGACCTGAGTCGGCGACCCGCACCCGTCATCGTAGGGCGGCAGCTCAGAGGTGTCCATGATGACGGTGGTGGGAGCACAGGGCTCTCTCTGCGCCAAGGGGGTTCAAGAGGAGTCGTGCTTCATCTGCCGGCCGATTGTTGACGTCGTCTCGATTAATGAGTCGGTTGAAAAGCAGTCTCTGTTATGATGCGGTGTTCGCCATCACTTCGTATGTTCGTTGGTGGGTAGACAGGCTGGCGTCTGGGATTCAATCACGGTGTATCGTTGTGGAGCGTGGCTGGCGTCAAAGGAGGTCGTTTGAGGCGTCGTCAGAACTGTCGTTGACGATGGCGGCAATCCAGCTCGAGGCTGCCACAGAGCGCGTCTCCTGTGCCATAGCGCGTTGATTCTTTTTGCGGGGCAGGAGCTAGCCTTGGGCATAGTGCGCAATACAGTGTGAAAATATCGCACTGTGTGTGTCTGACTCTAATCGATCAACTGCTTCAACGTCTTAGCAATTATCGACAACAGAACATTGTTCAACTGCTCTCACAAAGTGTCCAGACAATCTCGAATGAAAGACCACCGGCTTTCAGGATCGTGGAGAGCTACGTCTTCTGCACAGATCCAACCTCAACTTCGTCTTCACAACTCTCCATCACCGGAAATGGCGCTTTGCTAGCGCCTATGCACAATAAATGAGGCCCAGATCTGTTGGCCTGGTGAGTCCACTGATATTGGAAGGGCCAGAACAAGGTCAGAAACAAGACCAGGAAATCGGAAGCCGTCCGGGGCAACCGGAGAAAAGCGGTCGCAAAAGGACTGGCCTTTGCGGCACTGCCCCGTCTGCAGATCGGCCAAGACCATGTAGGCGGAGGTCATGATTTCGCAAATCTTCTTGTCAAAAATCTTGCTCTCTCTCAGCGCCCGCGGCGGCACATAGCATCTGTCGATGTTTTACCACAGTCAGCTCGTTCCCGCCGTTTATTGAGCACGATGCAGCTTACACTGCGCACTTGCCCAACATACGGGATGTCCAATCGTTCCTTCCTGATTGAAGACATTCCACATTCCTGCCTTTCTTCAGTACTGCACGTGGAAGGCGCGCTGTCATGTGATGTTCCTTTTGAGCTTGTGTGTGCAAAGCTCCTGCCGTGTCTGCACCAATTGGGTTCATCCCAAGTCTGCAATTCACACGGGCAAGATTACCACCATTAACGTCTGCATTAATGGCAGCGGTCCCTGGCTGCGTGCCGCCTCCGAAACGCTTCCATGGATTCTTTGAATTCTTCGCTGCCTATTCTCAAGCTCTTCCTGATTGGGTCGCGCATGCCACGGGACATAGCGGTCTGCTTTTATGTCCAGGATACGCGGCTGGGGTTCGCGTCGCTCTTTTCTGTTTTCTCGAGATTGCTGTTCCGTTTGTTTGTGCTCGGCGCGCAGATCTTTCTTGGGCCTGAGTGTTGTCTGCTCGAAACACGCTGCATCTTGCAAATATCGCGCCGCGCGACACATCTCGGTTGTTCGATACAAAGTACTGTGCAAGATACAGCTCATGCAGACTCTCCTTCAATTGAGTTGCCTCGCCGTTGCGCCTTCCTCGTATTGCTCCGCAGCCGCAAGTACTTGGACTGCAGTTGCCAGTTTCAGGATTGTTTACTTTTGCCCGTCTCTCGTGCAACAAGCACTAAAACTTGAAAGTGGCAGTCGCGCTACTGCAGCCCAGGTGCGCCTGCCCCTCTCCAAAAGCGGGTGCAATCTGGCAGGAGCGATCAAGAAGAACCGGAGGCCGCGTGTGGATTTTGCGCAGCCCGAGGTCTTGCGATTGAAAGGCGAAAGGGCGAGAATAGAAGCTGAAGAAGAGGACGAGAGAAAGTCAGAAGGCTCCAGGTGGGCCTGTGTTATTGTTTCTGTGGTTTCCATGCCTAAGAGTGAGGCTAGTGCCGTCAGAGCATAACAAATAACACCTGCATTTTATATAGAAACACACGCTGTGAGACAGCAACTGCCCAAAACTGCACGTAAATCGTATGTCCAAACGTGCTGGGCAAGGGCGTCAGGAGACTGCAGGCACCACCCTCGTCGTGCCTTGCACCTTCCCAACCATTCCCAACACACTTAAACCGCTTCGAGCCCGATCTCCTGTGTGTTCCCCTTTCCCTGCCTCGTGAATCGAACTTTGGGCCTCACTTTTGTCTTCTTGCACACAACTTTTGGCATCTTGCTCTCTTCCACTCCTTTGCTCTCACCACCCCCGGATTCGACCATCGCTACGCAGGCCCGCCGTCTACTACGAAAGTCACTTACTACATTGATTATTTGTATCATACAAAGAATACAAACTACACCCCTGCCAGGCGCCGATAAACGATCTAAGCGCGTCGCTTTGTGCCCTTTTCTCGCTCTATTACGCTGTATTTTATTTACGTTCTCATTTGTACTCGGCTTTCGTTCAATTCGACTATTCTTTTCCTCGCTCGTCTTTCCCTCTTCGGCTCACAGCCACCAGATTGGCAGCAATACTATTATTTGTTTCGCCTCCCAGCAGCGTCTTCACCGCATCTATCGAGCCATCCAGAGCATCAGTAACACAGGCAACAGCCACCACAGTCATCACGCGTGTTCTGTTCCGTGTCTTTTTCTTTTGTCCCTCTTTCGACGTCTTCTCAATACTTTCAGCAGCTTTTCGACGCTTTTCAACGTTCTTCTCTTCGTCACCGTCAGTCATCGTCGACCAACATACACCCCGGCAGCCCACCTATTATTCATTTCCCACCCCCCGGTGCACCCAGGTGTCTTGCGACGGCCTTTCTCCATATCATATGCAACGTTGGGAGCGATTCGTACACCGCAATCTTCCTTCTGACAGCGCCCGCCTGGCTGCTGACGGTGTGCGCTTCCCCTAATTCTTAGGGCCCCTCGACAGCGCCTCGCTCGTCTCTCGGCTGAGGTCTGGCCTTGCCCCAACTCAGCTAGTTGCCACAGAAGCTGCGGATCCCTACACACACTGTCCGCGTGCACCCGTCGCCAATGACGACCCAGAGATTGCCCTCCTAATATTAAATAGGGGAAAAACGAAATAACCAAAAGGGGAAGAGACCAGGGAATTTTCGAGTGGGAAAATAGAAAGCCAAAATACTTTCTGGAAACCCGTCGTTCTTCATGACCGGCTTTCTCTTCCAGCTGTGTTTTGCCTCTGCTTGTTCTCGCCATCTCATCACCGAAAAACGATCTCTTCGCCGCAGCCGTTCCTTTGTCGTCACCCATCCCCGAAGTCGACGTCCCCTCTTTCCAGTCAATACCGCCAACGGCGCTGGCGCTGTGCGCAGACTCTCAGTCCTTACCCTCACCACCTTAGGAAACAACACCGGCTTTCACTCTCTCCACCGTCTTCGTCCTCATCGCTCGCCTGCCATCGCTCCATCACTCTCCATCCTCGCGCCTTCGACAGCGACAGCCAAATCCGTGTCAATAACGCCACTCTCACACCGCTACTCCACAATCCCATTGACCAGGCCGCCGTTCAGCACCTGTTTCGCTTGACATTAGACAACATGGAATCCTCCAAATCCAAGCCCAAGGCGGTGGGCCGTCCCCCACGGGCACCAGTTCGCAACAATGGCCGCGCCGCCGCCGCTGTCGCGGCCGCCGCTGCTGCGAGAGAACAAGAAAGCAGCTCGTCTTCGTCGTCTGAAGAAGAGGTGGCGCCCACCCGTACGAGCATTGACTCCTCCTCGTCCGCCGAATCGGAGTCTGGGTCGTCTGAAGCCTCTTCCTCAGCCTCAGAGTCGATGCCACCACCCCGTCTGCCGCTAGTCTCCACGCCTCCGAGCTCTGTTATCCCCAATGCTAGCGCAGGCGCCAGTTCTTCGGGGAGCCAGCAGGGCGAGGAGATCGAGACTCGGCCATCACGGTCGGAGTCTACAGCGTCTCGCACCAACCGCCTGTCATTGACACTTCCTATTGCGCCACCTACTGCTTTCCCAAGCCGACCCACACCAGCCTCCTCGTCAGTGGCATCCTTCCCCGCCACGCCCATTGACATCGCCTCGGGCCTGATGTCACCTGCTGAGCCAATTGACCTGATCACGGCCATTGCTGCCCAGGAGCGCCGCGTCCTCGAGCTTCGCGAGGAGCTGAACCGTGAAGAACTTGGTCTGACCAAGCTCAAGAAACAATGGGCCAACCACGAGGCGCTGAAGAAGCGGGCAGAGATCAAGAGGACGGAGCAGATGCGCTCAATGTCCTCGCGGCCTGGCACTGCCACCACGACTGACCCCAGCTCGCCCGCCGTGCCCCTCGACGACACCAACTCAAAGCGAGTTTCGGAGCTCGACAGGAGAAAGGCACTGCTTCTAGGACAGCAGCCCGGCAGCCAGCCCGGCAGCGATCCCAACACGCCAACGCAGTCTCGTCGCCGTGTGTTCCGCGGCGGTCATGCCAGAACACTGTCTCTTCTGTCTCCTACAAAGACTACAGCCGACGGCTTCGATGTCCACGAGGACCAGCCAGAGACAGCGGGCGGCGAGGCGGAGCCTCTCAAGTCGCCCATGTCTCCCCTTGACCTAGACTCGCCCTTCTTCCAGAACCTCAGTCGCACTGCTGCCTCTCAGCTATCGAAGCGTGCCTCGTGGGCTCCGCAGTCTGTCCACCAGGTGCCAGGAGGTCTGAAGCAAGTTGCCGGCGATCTTACTGCGACGCTGTGGACGTTTGTTGAAGACATCCGCCAGGCGGCAGTCGGCGAGGAGCTTAACGGCCGAACGGTACAATGCGCAATATTGACCCCAACTCGCGCACAGCCGATGACCAGCAAAACACCATCCGCGCATCTGCATCCAGCAGCCGGCCCAATCTATCCCGGGCTTTCACCACCGATCTTCAGGGCACACCAACACCGCCACCCCGCCGTGGCGCTACTGGCAGCGTTTCGGAGCAACAACAGGCTGGTCCAAGGAAAGGGACAGCAAGTCGGGCACAAGCGGAAGCAGCAAGTCTAAGACCGTCAAGACCGGGTCCAAGGCCGCCAACGGCAAGGACAAGCGGTTCTCGTGGACGCCTCTCTCGGTCGACTCGTACGATGACAACGACTGGTCTAGCTGGGACAGTCCCACCGTGAAGTCGCCGCGTTGGAGTGGGTCGACCGCAAATGGAGAGGCGGTTGCCTCCTCCATTCCAGAGCAGTCTGATGAAAACACCACGCCCCAGTACGTGACGAAATGAAACAGGACAAAGAGACAAAGTGGACCCCCCAAGAAAACAAGTACAAAGCTTGGCTAACACATCATTTTTTTTTATCTTTACAGGAAACGCACCCCACCCATGTCCGCCTTCTCGCCGACATCGCCTTCCAGCAGCCGGACCAACGACATCAACTGGCCAGCCGCCCTCAACCGCCTAACGCCGGGCAACATCAAGCGGACGGCCACGGACCTCATGAAGGAGTGGGAAAAGTCCCTGTCGCCGCCTGTCGAGGGCAACCCTGGCGACAACACGCCTGTCGTCGAGGACCGTATCCTGTAAAGCGAGAAACGAAAAAACGCGGCACGCGATGCCCACGTGGTGCGGCCCGGTAGTAACTAAAAGAGTTACGGGACGACACAACATGGGATGAACGACATTTTGAGTTACACAAAGCGCTACTATGTCCATTACGACTTTGAATTAGACAGTTTCACGACATCTCAAGACGGCACAACAGCATAAACAGACGGAACCGGAAGCATCAACAGCATGGATACTACATGGATACACTCGGCGTCCTATGTGTTCTCTTTTACAGCACATCCACGTTCTAATTCTAATGGAAAGGCACATTCGGAGTTTGTCTCTTTCATGCTTCTGGACTTTGGTCCAGTGGGTGGGCTGATGTTTTATTTTATATCGTTTCGGGGCAAGTGACGAGGCAAGACGGCGCGAGAAGAAGTGGGCGTGGAGGAGTGGAATTTGTGATATCGGTTTACGGATTGTATATTTTATTTCTTTTCTGTCTGTGCTGCTGTCACAGGGCGTTATTGTCTTGTGCGTTATGGCAGCACTCAACCACCTACATATAATGATAATGAGACACGATACATTTAATACTTTGTATGTTAGCAGAGAGTACATTGCAAAGTGACAGAAGATGGCAAAATGTGTTGAAATCGGTGTGGGCAAGCGGTCACCGTTATGGCGTATTCCAGGTACGGCGATAGCAGCTGATAATTGATAATGACTGATAGTGGGCGATAGTGAGCGACAGTGGGACATTTGGAGTTGATCGCACCTTCCCAGCTTGCTTGGCGATAGCGCCTTCGCTGGTTGCCTAGCTCAGGTCGCCCAGGTGCTGTTATCTTTCAAATGCGGCAATTACGATGCACCGTGCCTGCACTGTATTTACTGTGTAGCACACTGCCCCGCAGGCCAAAGCTCCACCAAGCTGTGGCACAGGTCCAATCACAAGCCGCAGAAGCTCAACGCCCGCACTGTCTCAGTTGCCATCTTCTGTCAGGAGCCATCGTCAGCCAGCTCTCCCTTTGTTCTTCCAACCTGTGAACAGATTCGTCTCCAACACTCCCTCTGCATCCCGTTGCTTCGACCGCACATCGCTCGATCCAACCTCCCACGCTTCGGAGACTGCTTTCATTTTTCATTCGTTTCGCATTTCGGATCCTCGAAAATCCCTATTCGTCGCCTGCTCGTCAACATTTCGGTATTCGGTAGCATCGACAGCTCTCGTTTTCCAGCTTCAAATCGAAGAAAGACAAGTTCACTCGACGATTAACACACACACACACGCAGCCTTGCTCCTTCACTCCACAATGTCCGAGCACACAGGAAAGATCTACTCAGTGTCGGGACCCGTCGTGGTCGCCGAGGAGATGGAGGGTGTGGCCATGTACGAGCTCGTCAAGGTCGGCCACGACAACCTGGTCGGTGAGGTCATTCGCATCAGCGGCGACCGTGCCACCATCCAGGTGTACGAGGAGACAGGTAAGTGAGGTTCTGCTGTTTTGGTTTAATCAAGTAATGGCTGTCTGACCGAATTAGCCGGTGTCCAAGTCGGCGACCCCGTTCTGCGGACGGGCAAGCCCCTGTCGGTCGAGCTCGGCCCCGGTCTGCTCAACAACATCTACGACGGTATCCAGCGCCCACTCGCGTCCATTGCCGACGTCTCCAAGAGCATTTACATCCCCCGCGGTATCGCCACGCACGCCCTCGACCGCGAAAAGAAGTGGGAGTTCCGGCCCACGATGAAGGTCGGCGACCACATTGCCGGCGGCGACGTCTGGGGTATTGTCCACGAGAACTCCTTTATTACGGAGCACAGAATCATGTTGCCGCCCCGTGCCCGCGGTACCATCAAGCGCATTGTCGAGGCTGGCGAGTACACGGTCGATGAGAAGATCCTGGATGTCGAGTTTGACGGTAAGGTCACCGGCTACGGCATGATGCAGACGTGGCCTGTGCGTGCACCGCGGCCAACGACCGAGAAGCTGTCGGCTAGCCAGCCCTTCCTTGTCGGCCAGCGTGTGCTCGATGCTCTCTTCCCCTCTGTGCAGGGCGGCACCGTCGCCATTCCCGGTGCTTTCGGCTGTGGCAAGACCGTCATTAGCCAGTCCGTGTCCAAATTCTCCAACAGCGACGTCATTGTTTATGTGGGATGCGGCGAGCGCGGCAACGAGATGGCCGAGGTTCTCAAGGACTTCCCCGAGCTGTCCATTGACGTCGACGGCCGCAAGGAGCCCATCATGAAGCGTACCACACTGATTGCCAACACCTCCAACATGCCTGTGGCTGCCCGTGAGGCCTCCATCTACACTGGTATTACTGTGGCCGAATATTTCCGCGACCAGGGCCTCAACGTTGCCATGATGGCCGATTCGTCGTCACGGTGGGCTGAGGCTCTGCGTGAGATTTCGGGTCGTCTCGGTGAGATGCCTGCTGACCAGGGTTTCCCCGCCTACCTGGGCGCCAAGCTCGCCAGTTTCTACGAGCGTGCCGGCCGTGTCAACTCGCTGGGCTCGCCGTCCCGTGAGGGCAGTGTCAGCATTGTCGGTGCCGTCAGCCCGCCTGGTGGTGATTTCTCCGATCCTGTGACCGCCTCCACCCTCGGTATTGTCCAAGTCTTCTGGGGTCTCGACAAGAAGCTGGCGCAACGCAAGCACTTCCCCTCCGTCAACACCTCGCTGTCCTACTCCAAGTACACCAATGTCCTCGACCGGTGGTACGAGAAGGACCACCCTGACTTTCCCCGCCTGCGTGAGCGTATCCGCCAGCTGCTGTCCGATTCCGAGGAGCTCGACCAGGTCGTCCAGCTGGTCGGCAAATCCGCGCTGTCGGACCCTGACAAGATTACTCTGGACATGGCGACGCTCATCAAGGAGGACTTCCTGCAGCAGAACGGTTACTCCGACTACGACCAGTTCTGCCCCATCTGGAAGACCGAGTGGATGATGAAGCTCATGGTCGGATTTCACGACGAGGCCCAAAAGGCCATTGCCCAGGGTCAGACCTGGGCCAAGGTCCGCGAGGCCACCCAGGAGCTGCAGAGCCAGCTGCGCAGTCTCAAGTTTGAGGTTCCCAGCGACGGCGAGGATGTCATCACCAAAAAGGTAGGCCTACTCCATCCCTCACGATTAACTTTCGTATCTTTTATGTATCTTATGCACCCGCGATCCTTACTAACAAAAACCAGTACGAGGGCATCCAGGCATCTATGCTGGACAAGTTCGCCTCGGTCGTCGACGAGTAGACGTCCAGAGTTTTTTATTAGACAAGGCTCACGCGCATGTACAACTTGTAGCGGGGAACGAACGAAGGTCTGTTGAGCTGGCCATCGAGCTTCTGAGACGAGAGGAGGGCATGTCACATTTCTGTTTTTGTGTTTTTTTGGTTTCTGTCATCCTACTTTATTTATGGTTTGCTTGACTTGGCATTGGTCTCATTGTTATCCATTCTGTTGTCTATTTCGTCCTATCATCTATTTGCTTCTTGTCTTCTAGTCGCATTTCATTCCAAGTTCATCGTAATGCTCTCAGCAACCGTGATTCCATTATAAAATCATGTGCTTCCAATATATTCTGTCTTCTTATGTCGGCCGTGTCTTACATTGTGTGTTACACTGTAAAGGGAGTGCTCAATAGGAGGCAGAGACAGTGTCTGCGGCACATGTCAAAGGCGCGGGCTTGGGTGGATGGTCGTTCAAAGTGTAGGGTCATCCGCTGTATTCTGTATGGTCCTAGTCTTTATTTGCCTCTAATCTGTTTACCTCTAGAAGACTTTCAAATATTGAAGAGTAGTATCAATCTAATTCTATGCCTTTTTATCTTATTTTATCCTTTTATTTTAGGTTTTGTGGGGGAAAAAATTCATAGAATAAGAATACCCTAAAAAATTTAAATAATACAATAACTACAAACACCTATATTTTCCATCAATAATTCTATGTAAATATAAAGTTTTCATATCATGGTAAATCATCTTATCTTTATGACCTTGCACCTGTCAGATGCAAGGATACTGCACTGCATATTCGGTGCTGCGCTGGACAAACCGGCGCCTCTTTGCACTTCCAGCGTTGACATTCCCAATTTCAGAACCCTTGCCATCTGCTATTTTATGATCCTCACGAGCTTGTTATCGGGTTTGCTGTTTGTTTTTCATTCGTCATATTTATTCTGTCATGTCAATGTGGTGTGCACTTGAGGCCTTTGAAAACCTGGTTGATTGGAAAAAGGACGGGATGGGTGCTCTTTTCCTGCAGAAAAGCAACGTAGGAAAAAAAGATCTTGCAACGTCATCATGCTTCTCTTTTAGATGCCCAGTTTTTTAAGCTTAGAACGGATGGATGTATGTACGACGTCCATAGCCAGGCACGAACGAAAGAGGGGATCATTCCGTCGTCCCGTCTTCTTCCTATATCAGAACACAATAGTTTCTCTCTTTCAAAAAAAAGGAAAAAAAGAATAAACATCAAATATTATACGTGATGGTCATTTTTACAGACTGTGCGCCCCCGAATCGTCGTCAATACCGGGTATAGAACCCGTTTTCTAGCGTGGTAGGAGTGGTCTTTCATGATATCATCTGGTCACATCGAGGGATATTATTTTTCAAAGGAGTGGTATAATTTTTGTAAACATTACACAGAAGACGAAAGTCAAAGCACCAGACTCGATTGAGTCGGATACTTAACTCTGCCCTCTGCTTTCTTTTCGTCCCGGGTATGTGACACAAAATACAAGAACAAGTTCTAAGATACATGATTCCGTCCCCCAAATACATAAAATATATGACAAAAGTAAGATCCCAAGAGCCGTCCAACAAAATGTGATGGTGTCGGCGAAAAAGTAAAAAAAAAAAGGTAATAAGCCGGGTCCGTTTGTAAAGGAATGTAGAAGAAGGGTATTAAAAAAAATTCAAATCCAACACCTGCCGAGTTTCCCAAGAGGAAGATAAGAAAAAAGGAAATAGCTGTGATGAGAGAAAAGAGTGAACAAAGAGAAGGCCCCAGAGAGAGAACGGGCAAAGATTGTCGTCTCACCCCCAGGAACCCTCATCACTCTCTCACTCCTTCATCTCATCGCAACAGGAAAATTAATAAGGAAATTTTTGCAGCAGAAAAATTCCACAAAGTAAAGAGAAAAACAAGGTTTCGTATTAGATTCTGATTGGATGATACCAAAGAAATAAGGAAATATTTGCAAACACCAGGCGCAGTCTATTCTTCAGGTAGACATCACACTCATAATTTTCATCATAAGAGGGTGCCGGTCACAGAAGAGAAGATGGCTAGCGTTGCACACCGAAGCTGTTGATGCTGTTGATTTACAGCACCAGGGCAGCCATACCGACGGCCAGACCGAAAGCAGCGACGCCCTGAGCCTTGTTGGCACCGGCAGTGACGACGGCAACAGGGGTAGAAGTGGTGCCGACGACAACGGGGGTGGTGTGGGTGATGACGGTGTTGGGGGTGGTAGGAGCCACAGGAGTGGTAGGAGCCACAGGAGTGGTAGGAGCCACAGGAGTGGTGGGAGCCACGGGGTGGTAGGAGCCACGGGGGTGGTAGGAGCCACGGGGGTGGTAGGAGCCACGGGGGTGGTAGGAGCCACGGGGGTGGTAGGGGCAACGGGGGTGGTGGGGTTGACCGGCTTGGTGGTAGCAATGGTCACGACGGTGGTCTGGCCGCCCTTGGTAACGGTCGTCGAGGTGATGGTGGTGCACTCCTGGAGAACCGTCGTGACCGTGGGGTGACAGTAATGATGACAGGGGGAAGGTTGGTGGTCTTGTTGGCGTAGGGACAGTGCGGTGCGAGGTGGTGGTGTAGACGGGGGGAGTGTAGCACTCCAGAGTGCAAGGGCAGTCTTTGATATGTTAGTTGAGTTCATGCAAAAATAAAAATAAAGAGCCATCAAGACATGAAGATAAATCAGGATGGAGCATATGCAACTACTTACCAGTGATGGTCAGGGTGGTGGCCTCGGTGACGGCGATGGTCTTGTTCTTGAAGACCAGGGTGGTGGGCTCGGGGCAGTAGGTGGTGTAGTCACTGACAATGACGGTGGCGGTGGCACCAGCAGCAGCACCGGCACCGGCACCGCCACCGTTGGCGTTGGCGGAAGCGGCAGCGGAAGCACCAGCAGCAGCACCGGCACCGCCACCGTTGGCGTAAGCGGCAGCGGAAGCACCGGCCTGAGCACCAGCAGCGGCGCCCTGGGCAGCGGCAGTGGCGGCGAAGCCAAGAGCGGCGAACTTAATCATCTGCATTTTGAAAGATTGAAAGGGTTGTTATTTTTCTTGTTGATGGGCAACGAAAGCGACTGTGGTGATGTTGAGCGAGAGTGATGAAGATAAAACTTCGAGAAGAGGGTTGAGCTAGAGTTTATATAAAAATATAAAGACGAGCGAGTGAGGTGTGAGGTAAGCGAGGGACTGAGGTTGTAGTCTTTGTTAACGAGAGAACTAAGGAAGTAAAGAAGAGGAAGAAAGAGAAAATAAATATGCATCATGGGAGGGAGGGAAGGCGGCCTTTTATCAAAGCAAGAGGTGCTTATTGAGCCAAGGCCGTCCGGCGGGCGGGAGGCAGGCAAGCAGGATGAGCCATCGTTCTGGGAGAAGAAAGACGGAAGGCCGCAAAGAAAGAAAGAGGGAAGTCGTGGTGGTGGGGAGGGGTGTGTGGTCGTTGGTGTGTGGGAGACTGAGAGACTTGGGGAGATGGTCTCTCAGAGAGAGCGTGAGTGTGAGTGAGAGCGAGTGTGTAAGTGAGTGTACATAAAGTGTGCGCTACGGCATACACTAACAACTAACACAGGGAAGTGGAGCAAAAAAAACAAAAAAACGAGAACAGCCAAGGGCCGATGACAAGAGCGAGAACCGGCCAGCAGCCACCAAGAAAAAGTGGACTTGCCGGACTTGCTGTGTGGTCGATCGTCGGTTGCGGTGCCTGGTGGTTCCTGGAGGGAAGGACGCTGAAGTGTGTGTTGTGTGACTGGTTGAGTCGTTGTGGTTGTCATGTCCGCCCACTTGCACTTGGACATAGCGTGGTGGGCGGGTGGATGTGCGCGAGCGGCGAAAAGAAAGTAAAAAAGACCACCAGAGGCACCAGAGGCATTAGAGACGCCAGAGACAACGGACGGACACGAGAGACAGGACTCGAAAACAGAAAACCTGGCTCGGAACACGATCCAGACGACTGAGCGCCCACCACAAAAAGGAAATATGACATCCGTATGCACGGTCAGAGAGGGCTTGCTCGACCTACTGGATATCAACCTCGGACGCTCGCGGCGTTGTGTGGATGAATCGATGAAGCATATGGCTGGAGGCCGGTGTAAGAGCCAGACATTTTTACTACAGACTGAGTACAGACTGAGTACAGACTGAGTGCACTGAGTACATCGTATACTGAGTACATATTAGAGAGGCGAAAGAGGAAAGAGGAAAGAGGGTCGACCGAGGCGTCGTCCGTCCGCAGAAGAAAAAGAAGGTTCTGTAAAGTGTCTCTGGCGCCGGTGGATCCAGTTCTTTGGCGGGAGACCAGCACGACCAGCGAGGACCAGCAGAGACCAGCAGAATCATTGCTGTTCTCGTCGTGTCAAGCAGAGCATGGTCTCAGCTTTGGTGCATGGCGATCCTCTGGAATGCTGCCTCGTACTGCTCGGCCGGGCGTGGAAGTGAGACCCGGAGTGGAGACGCCCCAAATGTCCTCTGTAAGAAACAAGCCACACGGTACGCTCTGATACACTCCATGTAAGCCACCATTGCAGCCAAAGAAGGAGAGAAGCCACGGGCTGCTTTCGAGTTGGAGATTTTTTTTGTTCGTAGACAACTGTGTGAGAATTTGAAAAAAAAAAAGCTGGTTGGCGGCGCTGAAGTTCGGAAAGACTGGCGGGCCCCACCCCACTCCATCATCAGCAGTGACCGCCGGCCCTTCGTCAGCTGCAGGTGCAGGGAAGCTCTCTCTCTCTCTCTTTCTTTCTGCTTGCATCCGGGTGTATTGAAGGATTGAGCCAGCCTCGCTGATGGCCATTGCGGATGCGGTATTTTGACGTTACAAGGCAGCCAGGGCAGGGAAGCTTGCAGGGAAAAGTACGGAACACTGGCTGACTGGCCATCTTGCTAGGAAGCTGCGTCAGAGCCCTGGATACAGAGTCGAGGGAGTTTAGTTGGCTGGTCACTGGTACTGATAACATTCGCTGATGTTGACTTGAGTCCACCCAATTGCGCAGGCCGGGTCCATGTCACCGACCAAATCCTGTGGGCAGCCTCGCCATGCAAGCCAGGCAAGCTTTCCCATGCAGGTTTTCGTTTCTGGCTCCTTTGGCTCTGCACTAGGCACCGCTGTTCCTGCCTTCAGGGTGCCGCCCGCGTGTTTTTGCTCGCTGTTTGGGTCGCCGTTGTCTTGCTGGCTCGTCTGGTGTTGATCCTGTACCTGTGCCCAATGCATGGCGGCGGGGGAGGTTATGCACGTTGGACAGCAACAGCACAGCAACTGTTGTGAGGTGGCGGACTTTGTTTTGCTCTTTTGTTCTTTTGTAAGGGCGGGCGTCAACCCGTCAGTCAATTGTCCACCTGCATCAAAGTCCACCTGCATTTAGCCACTTTTGGCTTATCAAGTCACCGCCATAGTGATTAATGATTAAATGCGTGGTTGTGCACTGAAAAGCGCGACTTTTGGTCGTGTTGACGATTGCAAATGAGTGGGCAAGTGAGGAGTAACAACGCATCCCCGCCCACGGCATTGGAGAAAAGCGACTTTTTGTTTGCGGAACCAAATAGGGCTGAAGTAAGTACCCTTCCCTTGTCAGGACTAGCCTGTATCGCAGTGTGTTTTGTGTGTGTGTTTTTGGGTGTGCTTGGGTGCGTGGTAGTGCTGCGTTTGCGAAGCGGAAGCAGCACGGAAGATGAGCCCAAGCCTGCGAGAGCCGAAGTGGCATGGAGCATGGACCAGCAAAGGCGGACGAGAAGAAAACCAGTGGCCCAGTGGCACGTTGTAACCAGGATTCGGAGGAATACTCCGCAGAAAAAAGACCGCGAAAAAGGGCGTCTGGGCCAGTGTATGACGGAGGTGGAAATCAAAATACGAGCTTTTCTGAGGCTTGGCACGGTGCTGACCAACGGGAAGCCGGCCAGGAAGCAGGGTTGGGAAAAGGAACCTCCAACGTCAACCTGCAGGCTGCGGGCAGGGAGAAGTGGAAGAGGCAGCAAAAAGGCAGAAAAAAGGGAGGGAAAAAGAAAGAAAACTGTAATTGGTGACTGGACAAGACAATGAGGGTGTGCTAATCAACTCTACTTGCTGCTTGCTGGGTGACTCGACAAAGCGAGAAAGCAACAGGGCGGCTGGAGAGACAAAGAGACGGAAACCAAGATCGATTGGACTCGGTCGATCATCGGCCGCTGTGAGGGGAGATGCTGTGGCTGCCCAACAGCAGCTCGTAAAGAGCTGTTTTGTGAGCTGTTGTGCGCTGTCGTCTGAACTCTGCCGTGGCTTGCAGCAATCTGATGTCTCTGCTTGTGAGATGCTGGGATTCTGCGATGCCCGTTCAATTTTTCAAGTATGATGATCAATGATTGGCTTCACCCCACAACCGCGCTTATGGCCTATGTCTATGCCCGCCGTCCGACGGTGGACGATTGACAAACTCGCCAGGCACTTTTGTCTTCTTTGCAACAGCCGATAAACATACCAGACAGGGTTGCCTTAGGCCGGTGGCGGGAAGCAGTGGGACCAGTCTTGACCGTGCGTTTCTCGACAAAGAAAAAGAAAGGGAAGAAACAGAGGAACAGAGGGTGCTTTCTCACTCTGCTCATGCATCGTTTGAGCTGCCATTGGCCGCCCAAACAGCCCTCCTTGCTCCTTCTGGGTTCTCGTTCTCCGCTTCTTTGTCTTTTTTGTGTGCATGCGAGGGCACTGGAAGAAGACCCGGAGAGCCTGAAGAGTCTGAAGAGTCTGCAGAGCCCCAAAGGAAGCACTCGAGGCACTGTCTCGCCTGTATTTTGCATATTTCTGCTTTCTCGTTGGCCTTTTGGTGGCCCCGAGCTCGTGTTTACGGTGCCGCCGGCTTTTCTAGCGCCATCGCCGGGGGGTGGTTTGTTTGGTGCGGTGGAGGAAAAGTGGAGGGATGTGAGGTAGGGTGGGGTGGCATGGGGAGCTGTTGAGCTTTCGTCGATCTCGATGGTGGGTTGTGGTGCGGCTTTGAGGGCAAAACTGGTGAAGCAAAAAAACCTGGAAAGGTGAAAAGTACAATAGAGTCCGGACAATCAATGTTTTCCACCGTTCTCTCCTTCCTGGTCCAGACTTGCTTGGCATTTACGAAGTGTGTCGCGATCGTTCTTTCCCTCGCGCCTCTCCGCGCACTTTCCTTCCGCCAGCAGGTTGTTCACGGGTAGAGCGAGCGAGCTGACGCACCTGCCAGGAACACATACACACACTTGACACAAAACGTACGGAGACGCACAAATGAAGAAACAGCGAGCACGCCACACGAAGGGAAAGAATATCCTGTCGAGTCGGCCAGTCCCTACCACCCCACATCGTGCCTTCCCCAAGCCCAAGTTGTCACTGCTTGCCACCTTACTCAGCGGCGCCTTCCTCAGAAGACGATTTTTTGTAGTTGGCTCTTTGTTTTGCTTCACATCGTCCGTTTTCCATTGTTCTGTGCTCTTTAATCCGTGTCTCAAGACCACGAAACGAATCATCACAGCTTTGAGCCAGTTTCGTTTCAATGAGTCCTTCTTTTAAGGTTGTGAGACACTGTGGCGTCAATTGACACAACGTGAGAACGAAAGCAAAAAAAAAAAAAGCTCCGTGAGCGTGTAATAGCCGAAAGAGGAAAGAGCGATTATCGCAACAGCGAACGATAACCCTACAGACGATAACCGTAAAAAATCTAAAAATAACGGGCGCAACAGCAAAGTACTTTGACATACTGTAATGTTTGGTTCAAGGGATGGAAAAAAGAGAAAGAGGGAAGCTGGTGAAAATTGAGTACATACAGTGAAAAATGCCGTGATTATGCGATCAGGGAGATAAGTACACGATGAGAACAAAGGAGGGAAAGAACGACTGCGATGAAGGGGAGTGGGCAAGACCGGGCAGGAAGCACCGAGATGCAGAGTATCTTTGCACTCGCCCCTTCCCAGTCCGTGCCGCAATGAGAATGCCCTGACTAGAGCAGACAGGAGCGCCTTTTACGGCGGGCTTCAGTCAATAGAAGGGGGGAACAGCCGCTCATAGGGTCCCTCCGGTCCCTATTTGACAAGGCCGTCTGTTCCTGCGCCTGACGTGCTTGGTTTTCTAATGTGTCTGGCGGCCGCCGAAAAATGGCAAAAATACGTTCGATACGAGGATGCAAAAATTTTGCGCAAACCGTGCCGGCTGCTATTTGTCCAGCGCTCGATCTAGCATACTAGTGTGTGTAAGGGAGAAGGAGAGTGCACAGAGTACTCAGTAGGGGGAAGTGGCGCGATGTGATGAGGCTTGGTAGTGTGGATGTAGCCCATATTCGGTACTTTCGCATTGCACCTTCCCAGTTTCTTTACTTTGGTGTGCCCCATATACCAGTTTTTTCCTCTTCACACAGAAGGCACGATCGATTGCCTGGCAACAAAAGGCGGCCGCCTTCGTATTATTTCCCCTCCTCAGTACCCGCCGCAGTTGTGGAAAGATACGGCGAGTCTTGCAAGTACATGTCCTGGCTGTTTTTCAGAGAAAACAAAAAGACGATGGGGTCGAAGGATCAACGTACGGTTGGAGGAGCTGGCGGGGATGGCTTGTCTGATGGGATCTCACAACAGCGTGCATACATTGCGCTTGCGTTCTTTCCTTCCTCGTCATCCTACTGGTTTGCGGTTTCCGTGTCGAGCCTGTCTTGCCGTTTGCTATCAGACAGCGGCCCGGGAAAGAAAGAAAGAGTAGCCCTCAATTCCTTCTTTCCTACTTTATGCTCTTTCCGGGTCGACTTTGGCGCTGAAGAAGAAAAGTTTCCTGGAAAGGAAAGAGCAACACAGAACTGTGTAAGCTTCACTAGGCTCTGCCCCTACTTTTTTTGCCGAGTTGAGAAGCTGAACAAAAAAAAAGGCAAAGCAAAGACAACGAAATACATCATACCAAATTCCAGCGCTCGCAGACGGAACAAAGAGACAAGAGCTCCGACGAGAGAGCCATTCGCCGAAAACAACGGGAAGACAATGGGCCCACTGTCCCACTTATCGATTTTGGTGTGATGTGATTCGCCAGCGCCGCGATCTCTTGGCTTACGATGCCTTTGTCTTGGAAAAAGGCCCATTGTCTCACTCGCTTTGTCTTCTCTCTCTTGCTTTCGGGACCTTTGGTTCTGCAGCGACATGTCTGGCTTCTCTTGTATCTCTAGAGGGTTCCTTGTCTTTATTTCCTAGTGACTTACGTCGTACAGCGAGCGAGCTGACAAGCCCGGCCAAGGACCTGTATTCCACTTATTTCCCACATCGGTTTTTCGCCAGGCTTTTTCGAAGGAGAAAAATACAGAACGCCAAAGAAACGGCTCATTCGGATTTTTCTAGGCAGTATGGAGCAGTGGGTTGGTTTGCCTCTGCCCAGCCCTTGGAGCCGTTCTGCCCTGGAGGAGAGCCGACCCTTGAGGGCTTTTGAGGGCCGTTACGACGTTATCATCGCCCTGTACATATACTTTTCTCTACACGGCGCCTTAAAATCACCCGCTTGATAGTTCGTCGAAACGAAACGATGGAATCCTTCGCTTTTGGCGAGTTACCCTTCTCTTTCGTTTACGATAGACCGCTTGTGGTAGACACCGTCTCAACCATGCAGTGCCGCGCCCCGTTGACGCACCGTCTATGCACCGCTGATGCGCCGTTGGCACGCTGTTTCTTGCCATCTTACCCTACTCTGCCGACAGTGGCCGGCCCGGGGCCTGCCATCATACTACTTCAGCGTCGCAGAGTGTTTCTGGTTGGCTTCGTCGTCCCAAGGGTTCTGTCCCTTTTTTTGACAAACTCTTTATTAGGTGATTCCCGATGTTGTCTGGTGAGAGCCTCTTTCTTGATATTAACAATGAATAACGTCATTGTAAGTCGATATGGTCCCGCTGTCGTGAGAGCTTCCAAGCCACTTACCATTCTGGGAATCCTTTAATCATCTGTACACCCTCGTAGACCCTCCTTATGGAGCTTTGATATGGATACTCAAAGAGCTACGATGCGGCAGCCATCCCCACGATAACGACAAGAGCTCTTACAGACGAGTCAACGACAGAAAGGGCCCGCCTGATATGGACTAGCTGCGTACACGTACACTCTCAATCAGGTTTCTCTCTCCACCCACCTCAGAGTCGTCTTTCTCCGGGGGGAAAGCGAGGGCGAGCTGTGGAAAGACAGAGGCATTTGAGCCGCATGGATACGAGTTAAACTTTGACCCGTCGACCTCCACCCAGTTTTTGTTTTCGATATCGCCAGTGACTAATCGCATCGGGACAGGAAGGCGAGGAAAGGCATGAACCGGTGGAGTTTGGAGCAAAGCCGCTCCGGACCGCAGGACAAGAAAGCAGAGCAAAACATAAGAGAAAGAAGGCAGCGAGGGAGAGAAAAAGAAAAGAGAAGAAAGGAACAAAAACAAGGGAAAAGGAAGAAAAAATTTGCGGTGGAGAAGCAGTTGACAAACACAAAGCTTCAGTGTCAAAGAAATCTTACATTGCTTGGCGACAGGCGATGGACAGAGAAGGAAGAAAGGACTGCTTGTTTCTTTGTTCTGCTGAAAAGAAGCTCTGATCTCTGCGCTTTTTGGGTTCTTTTGTGAGCGATAATCACTTGTGCGATCGACCTCCCTTTCCTGGGTAAGGTGAGGCCGGTTCCCGAGCAATACGGCTGATGCCCCGGGCGCTTATGTGCAAAACCTTTCCATTTTCTTTGATCTTCTGGCGAGGGTCTATCTATCAGAGTTGGATTAAAGAAAATCACGTGCATCTATCTTTCAACAGACGACATCAACAACATTTGAGGTTTGTGTTGATGTTGAAAGCATCTTTGTGCATCTCGCTTCAGGCCCAAGTGGGCTTCTGATCCGGAGTCTGTGCCCGAGTACAGGACATGCAAGTGTGGCGATCATACGAACAGATGCTTGGAGCAGAGGCAATGGAGACTGTTGGACAGAGATTGGTCGACGTCGATACGAGATGGCAAAGGGGAACCAGCGCAAAAGAGATCGGGGAAGCTGAACACATATCGGATGAGGGGCAGAATACGAGTTGCAGTAGCAACTTACTCCTCGTTCTAGATTCTTCCACATTCTAGATGCAAACCCCGCCAACTGCGTCTATACGAAGAAGACATTGCTAGTTTCTCTCGCTGGGCGGGACTGGGAAAGATGGATGGAGGAACGAGATAGGACAAGCAGTTGCCCATCGTCAATGCTTCTCGTTTCGTCACGGTGAAGACGTTCTGCGCACGCCTAGGGCTTGATATAAGCAGCAAGTGCTGTCTTTGATATTGATGAGCCCTATTTGCCTCTGATAGCGCCAAAGCCGGTATACCGCCCGAGCAGAGGATGCCGAAAGAAAGGTTGATGATGCGCCGAGCTGGGAGGTTATCCATCCACCATGGATATAATGGAGTCAGAGGCACAGTACCCTTGCGTCGATAGCAATATCGAGGCCGGACAGGAGAAATATTGGATGTGCCGTCAAATGCTGGAGAGCGGCAGATCGACACGAAAATTTTAATTGCGGAGAGTCGGCAGCCGTGGGCATCAAGCGACGAGCACAAGGGCCTTACATTTAGATGATGTCGGCTCTTCGTATAGTCAAAGACCGTGCCATCATGCTGAAAGGCACATAATGGTATGACCGGCAGGGGACATACCGTTGAACGTCGAATGACGAGATAGAGACGTTCATGCGCCGGCAAGTGCTGGTCGGCGTTTGACCGTACGGCCTTCTCGACTCTGCATCGCATAGGACGAGAACTCATGGCATCCGCGCGCCCGATATCATTCTCTCTCCATTATCTCGGGGCCTTGTGGGATGATGCGATGGATATTGTGCTCGATATTGACTCTCCACCGTCGATGTATCTGGCAAGTCGGCAGACTGGAAACGAAAGGTCGAGGCGGATATGCCTCGAGCAGCTTGCGTCTTGTCATGATCTCGGTGATTGTGCCACTGATTGAGATGCTGAGTATCACTCAAACGTCTCATATGTCCATGTAAGCTCCGCCGTCGTGGCCAAGAGTTTGCAAGTGCAAGTGCTACATGCTGAATAGAGTCCAAGATGGCTCTATCTCCGGCCTAGGCGTACCCTCGAGCTGGAGAGGGCGGCGTACACTCAACCTGGCCCGCGCAGAGCGGCGTACCCTCGAGTAGCGTATGTGTGCACATGCGTGTCCTCGTCTGAGACCATCTGGATGTGTATCGTCGTTTGTCAATCCAAGTGCTAGGGCTTTGGGGACATTATCGATCATGGCGAGCGCCGCCAGATATAAGTCTTCTTACCTTGTGCACGCACTTCGGACCCATGGTACCAAGCTTCTGTGTATGAACAGTCCTTTGGATTGAGAATGGCGTCCGTGTCATGTGCCGTTCAGCATCTTTCTTAGGCGGGCGTTGCAAGAGAGTGTCATGCCACGGCGGCCATAGTTCATACGGGAAGAAAGGGGCATCGAGGAGACAAGTGTTTGACTCTGGAAGATGACACCCGCCGCTGATCTGGAAAGCGCCTTTCATTTCCGATAGCCGGCCATCGGTCTTTTAACAATTGGATATGAAATCACAGTGGCAGCAACCGCGACCGTCGCGACTGCCTCATCATCTGAGATGCGCCCTCGCAAGGAAGGTACGTTGCAGCAGCTCTCTGCAACCATCATGGTGCAAGAGCCCCTTTAGACGGGCTTGATCACAACATTTGGACAAATGCCGCTTCTGGCTGGGGTAAAGAGCGCACAGTTGGCGGCCGGAGACAACGGTTCTTTCATGCGAAATAGCACCTACATGCCTACCGGCGACGGTATGGACACTACGGCAAAGGTATCACGGGGCACAGCAACGCCATGAGAGCCTCGACCATGCATGAGCCACCGAGCCTTACGTCTGCTCACGTTTGCTCTCAAGTCCATTGGCGGCAAGCCAAGTTGCATGGCCAGATGCCATTGACAGATTTTGTGAGATTCAAGGCACTCAACGGTCTCCATCCACAGCTGGGCTACAGACGGGCTTTTTCGTGTCACGATAAGTAACATCGTACGATAGCCTGCACTCAAAATGAAACTCGACAGTAGGGGTCTCCAAGGCATATCCATCTGTACGGACTGCGACAGCATCCAGTTTGTTACACAGATATATTGAAGGTCCCATATCGTGGGAAGAGCATTGGGCAGCTGCGTCTCGACTTTGGATGGCTGCAGAGATGGCGGTTTACGATATCGCCAACGCACATGAGGCGTCGCTACGTGGGACACAATTTTCTGCATCGAGGTTTGCCTTACTTTAGGCCTGGTCATCCAGCTTTTCAGTTTGCCATCCTCACCTCACTCAGCTTCCTGTCTGTCGTGTCTATGTCACACAAGACAGCTGACCGCCTTTCACACTCTTGGTTGCGTGCATGGGCAACCCCGCCCTGTCCGGCCGACTCCGCCCGACGATTGATTGTCTCTGCCCTGTGAGGCAGCTAGCACGAAGCCGACGACAATCTGACTAGGAAATTGACAGCAGAGTCACACGTGGGGTCCGGAGAGTGATTGGGAACACAAAAGAGCACAAGAGGAACACAAAAGAGCACAACCGCTGACGAGAAAAGAAACATTGAGGACCGCCAATAGAATCGACGACGGTGGCCCGAAAGCCCGCATGAAGGTCATCCCCCCGTTCCACGACGACACTGTTGGCCAACACACTCAAATGCATGCAGGAACAGCTCACCTCCCGTCTTCTCGCAGCAATTATTGTTCCTGAAAGCGTCACATGGAGAGGTGAAGCGAAGAACGGAAACCGTTTGTCACTCACGATGCAGGTACACTGCATGCGCTACACACAGCAGCAAAACTCATGATTATTGGTGCACAACAACTACGCTTCTATTCGGAATCACCGGCTGTTTCTTTCTTTCTCTTCCCCTCTCGACTTGCGCCATTTCTTCGAGTTATGTTGCGGATGCCCGCCAGGCATCAGCAATGTTGGGCTACGAACTCGTCGACAACAGTCCAGACGCTGAGATATCTTCTGCCGAGTGTGCCTGCATATCGCCGACTGTGGACTAGCTGGACTTTGTCGACTAACACGGCAGTCTGTACGAGAGAGGAGTTGTTGTCTGCAAACCGAAAAAAGAGGAGTCAAGCCACTATGTTCTGACGGCGTCGTTTGTGTGGCTCCTATGAGCAGTTCTGGATGCCCGAAAGAGAAAGGGGTCTATTGACTGCAACAATCTAATGCAGGGCCCGTCTCGCACAATTCACCGGCCGCTATTCGGTCAGGAACGACATCGTCGCCTCATCCTGCCCATATTGGTAGGAGGGTTTGTTGACTCTCTTTCGAGTCCCGGGGCACCTCCACACCACCTTCGGGGAAGTAGACGACGAAAAACTCTGAATGCAGCTTGAATCCTACAGCGTGGCAAAGAAACAGCAAAATTCAAAGTCAGAGTCAGAGTCAACGTTCTGGGCGCTTGGATGCCCAGACGTCTAGACGTCTGACAGCTCTAGTTTGACAGATATTTTCTGTGTATTTGCCTACACATCGACCATCAACGGCCTGGCATTGCCGTTTGGCCTCTGTCCTCTATCCGGACGGCATAATTCTTCTGACTTCTGCCTTCCGTTTGTCTACAGCCGAAGAGCCTCACGGCGGCCTGCCGGCACCAGCAAACCCTTACGACGTATGCCGGCTCCCGTTGGAAGTGGCCACCGGATGGCAACGTATTGCCCCGGGTGCGGCGACTTGTCTTGTCATAGGAGGGCGAGAAAACGTGTGCCGTCGCTTGCCGTCCAGAGTCTTCTCGGCGACACTATCTCGACATCTCAACTACGTCCATTGCCATGAGACCCTTCCATCTTTTTTTTCTTTTGTCACCAGGGGCAAGAGGCAATTTCCGCTCGGCGAAGAATTCAACGGTAGGTCCTAGTCTTAGGGTCCCGAAGTGTGTGAGGAAGAAAGAAAGAAGGCAGGCAAAAAAAGAAAAAAAGATGGTCAAAGAACGGGAAGAAGGGAAGGGAGACCACGAGGCCACGAGGCACGAGGCGTCAAGCACGAGGCACGGCCAACAGACAGACCAACGGGCCTCTAGGTAAAGAGGAAAACGCAGAAACGCGGATGCAAGCGTGCACTGCCCTAAGATGGTGTCTGGGCCGCGTCGTCTTCGCTGGAATACAGAAGGATACAGCGACGCATTGGGTATTGTCTCCGTTGTAAGTTTGGAATATTTTTGGGAATATTTGCGAATAATTGACCCTCCGGCAACGCTTTAGCTCTTTTGCCCTCCAGGGGACGCTCCCGGTTAGAAAATTTAGCCACACGTTGCCGGGCCCTAGAAGCACTAGAAGTGAGCGAAGAAGAGCGGACAGGAGCGTCTAGAGGCAAAAAGAAGAAGGCGGCGAGAGGGTGAGCACGAGAAAACTGTGATAGCGCGAGGAGGTAGAAGAGAAAAAGGAAACGCGCTCATGGTTGGAGACTTTGAAAGGCCTAAAGGGCCTAGACGGCACAGTGCAGAGCTTGTACTCGCTGCTACCGGGCCATGTCGGGCGGACGACGTGCGAGTTTGACCGCATTAAGTGAGGGCTCGGTGCCTACAAGTGGCTGCCGCTAGTGGAAAATACGGTGTGAGAACAGTGCTTGCGACAGTGTCTACTGAAGACATTCCCGTTTAGGACTGGCGCGTGAGACGTCCCGGCCGGCAGACCGGTAAGGGCGCTCTTCAAACTCTTTCCCGCCTCCGGAGCCTTTGCGCCACACGTTTTTTTTTTACCCTCCTTTTGAAGGGTGTCAGAGTGTCAAGCACGCGCAAACGTGGCTTTGCCTTCCTCGCCGACGCTTGCGGACGGGCTGTTGGTTGTTCGGCCTCTTCTCTATTTGCGGGATTGCTGTCATCGAGGCAGTTTGCGGAACAAAGAAACGTCAAACGGCTGTCTGTAATGGAATACGTGTATCTCCTTTGGGAAGGTTGTCGAGGTTGTGAACTTGTGTAAGTGGTACAGAGGAAGTGGAAGGAGTGTCCACGACCCAATATGAATCACTTACACACAATAGCGGTTTGATGCGAGACCCCTGCAGGTCTGTCGTGGGACAACAATTATATGGCTGGCCAGCACGCACGGCCCAAGACTTTTGAGCGTCAAGTGATGAGAAAAAACGAAAGAACCGAAAGAAAATCCAAGTGTGTTATTCGATGGCCACCTGCATATACGTATTATTTTCACGGCTTCTAGGCTCATGGGCAAATGGAAGATGGCCAGACCCGAGCAAAGTCACATTGCCCAGGTGTGATGGCCTCGTCTCGCACATCAAGTCAGAATAATATCTGCCGAAGAGGCAAAGAGCCAGACAGCATCCTTACAAAACAAAATACTGAGGACTCGTTGTATTCTTCGCGGGAACGCGGAAGGCGGACCAGCTTCCCGAACCCTTTCACCCTCCTCTCTTTTGTCCCGACAACCCATTTGCCGTTATGCTAGAAAGAGGACGAGTTCGTTGTATGCCTAGATGCCTAGACGGTTTGCCTAAGAGAGTAGCAAAACAATCCTTTAAAGCAGACTTTTTGGCATCTGACGAGAAAAAAGAAGCATACTTTAGTAGAATATGCCTCACATGACAAGTGTGTCTGCCATCGGCTGCCATATGAGTGGACTAGCTCTACACAGTAGCATCTCTAGCAGTGAAGCCAACGAATACAGTGGAACATGTGACACCCCAATAGCGGTTGCGGCCACTGCAGAGTTTTCTTGTCCTGCATATATGGGGTCTGCCGAGTGCTTTGCTGGAACCGAATAGGGCAATTAGAAGTCCTCTAGGACCTCAAAGGCAGTCGAAGCAGTGCTCTTCCTTCTCTTTTACCCTAGCAAAACGCTATCTTCCATCCGCTAACTGGTCCCGACTGCCTCGACTGCGTTGTTTTTTTTTGCTGTCTTTCCCTCCAGAACAGAAGGTACGGCGTGTTTTTTTTCCACTCTTTCCTTCGCTGTCGCGAAGCAGAAGTGAGTCCGGCCGCAGTAGCGTTTATAGCGTATGGAGGTAGCGCTGATAGCGTATTTAGCGCAAAAAGATACTTGTCCATCCACCAGCACAGTGGCTGTCTTTTGCCGGAAAGTTCGCTGAAAAAAGGAAAGTGTTCTCGTTTTTTTCTTCAATGTTAGCAGTGTTATTGGCTGTCGTACAGTGGAGTCCTATTGGAGCAAGTAGCGCTTTTAATGCTTCTCACCGGCTATTTCTGGTTGTTTGCCTTCTGTGGATGAAAAGAGTTTTTCGTTTCAGTGGGTGAGTGGCTACTTTTAGTGGAGTATAGCGGTCTCGAAGCCTACAACCGAAGATAGAGACACACATCATAGTGGAAACAGTAAATCGGTGCCTGTTTTGGAGGTTTCAGCGAGCGATTTTTGGGCCGCTCTGGGTACCCACTCTCTACAGTTCTTGTTACTCTATTGGTCAAAGCTGTGACTGTGTGGGTCTCCTGCCCTTTTTGAGTTGTGTCTTTTTGCGAAGTGAACAGCAAACTCACCTCGCTCACGCAGAAACCTCGGGCATCAAGATACGGAGTACTACTCAGTAGCTTGTTTAGAGACGATGGAGGGCAGAGAATACACCGAGGCGATACGTGTAAAAAGGTAAAACACCAATACGGATATGTAGAAGGATCCCATGATGACTGCAGCGGTATTTTTTGCAATTGGACAAAATGTGAGGAAATGTGAAGGTGGGTGGGAGAAGACACCTGAAGGACCAAGAGGACGCGGGATTTGGGCACTTGCTGTGGAAGAAGCCCGAAAAAAAGTTGGATACACCATTGCCAGGCACCAGGCACAAGCAGCCAACAGAGGGCGGCAGACAAATATTGTGGCTGCGTGGGAAGGATGGTGGGAAGGAAAAGAAACAGGGAAGCAGACACGGCAAAGTACAGGCGGCTCGTGGGAGCAGGAATGCGACCCGAGTCCACGACTACTGACTGAATATTGTCGTGACTGTGTGCTGAATACGGCTTCCACGGACTCGATGGAGCCACTGCCTGGTCGTGTTCGCAGGGATTCAGTTCCCTGCTGCAGGGAGAGCAAGACAGGTGGTAGGAAAAGACGTGGCTTTCGGTCAAGGAGAGACCCAGAAGACCCAGAAAAAGATGTCCAGAAAAGGCGACCCAAAAAAAAACCCAAAACCAAAACCAAAACCAAAAAGAAAGAAGAGGCCCAGAATAATCCCAGTTAAACGACAATACGACCAAAGAGAGTGCCTGGAAAAGTGAAAAATCTGACTGGGATATGCTCCATCGTCGTGCATATGCAGGTCCCGGGGCGAACAAGACATGACAAGAGTGACAAGAGTGCGAAGAAAAGTGTTCTGGCGTCTGGGCGTTCCTGGTCCCACTTGCGAGTCCACGCGCAAACACACAGTAGCCAATAAGAGGCGTAAAGTGCGTTGGCGCTGCGCGAATGGAAACAAGCCACATCAAGGGTAGTCAGAATAAACAGCCTCAAAAAAGACCCGAAAGAAGTGCCCGGACATGGCTGCTGAGTTGCAAGCAGGGAAGCTGGTTCGAAGATAGCTCTCTCGACAGAGGTGGAGGGGCGGAAACAAGAAAAGGACCCAGACAAAAGGCAGAAAAGAACAACAACAAAACGGTGATCAAATGGTCTGGACCTTCTGATAGACGTCAATGACTTGTTGTTCAATTATTGAAACGGATCATCTGTTGTTTTCTTGCAAGGTTGACTTTTTTGCGCTTTTTTTATGTTTTCGATGCTCGATCTGTTACTGTTGATCACAAGAGAGAACAAAACGTTCCATTTTGCGATCGGTGTTGGAGACGGTGAATTCACATGTTTCGCACGGTACACAGTGTGGCACGACAATTCTCCTTCGGCCATTTTGTTATTCGTTGTTCGCCCTTCTTTACTTGCCCTTTATTGCTTGTAGGATGACACGCAAAAGCACTTGTGCCTGATGATCGAAGGGCATCGCATCTGTTGCAGCGTATCTTGTCCTGTCGACGTCCGAAAACAGCTCTGAAAACGTACAATCGCGCACAATAGTACACGGTATATCCCTTCAGACGTCATTGTGTTGAACGGTGCTGTTGACGGTGCTGTTGGCGCGATGTCTGTTGCTTCTACAAAGAGCTTGAAATCACGTTTTTGTGCAAGTAAGCGGACGTCGACTCCGAAAACAGAGCATCGTAATACTTTCTAAGTGAATTGATGGCGTTAATAAAGTACACGAAACAGATAGGAAACACTTGTGTAAAAGACGTACTTTCTTTCTGAGCCCAACAGTTTGCACATGCAAAAATAAGAGGCCGCTGAGAAGAATAGCGTGCACCAGCGAACTGCGGCCGCAATATGCACCTAACTCAGTAGTCTCTGGCCAGTCGCAACGTACTCGACCGGTTAAACGCCTAACGAGATTTTCAAGGCGTGAGGTAGGTGAGGTACATCGTGATCAATATAATTTTGTGCGCATCCAGATGTCCTTCAATCGGTCCGTAGACCGGAGCCGGAGCTCTGCTGCTGTTTGCGGAACAGTGCTTCCCTCTTAGCGGTTCAATTTAGACTAGAGGACAGACTCGCCTCTGTATTTTTAATATCGGCGCCTGTATTTTTGTCATAGTCTTTGCTGTTTTTCTGTATTTTCTGGTGTATCTTTGTTTCTGTGACTACTGACGACACTACCTAGAGTGTCTGCCCGGGTGCGGCGACTAGGCAGCCGCACGGGCAGGGAGGAAGAGAGGAAGACGCAGAGGGAAGGAAAAGAGCTCTTCCAGAACTCCACGAGAGATACACACTGTACACGGATGGAATATCCGACTGCCAGAAACGGGAAGCCACGAGCACCTGCGTAGTACGAGAAGTTGCGGCACCGCCTCTCTGTCGTTCTCTCTCGTTCTCTGACTATCTCTTTGAGTTTGCCCTCTTTCACGGCTGGGCTAATATTGCTTCCCCTAGAACGCAAAACCCCAGATATTCCATTTTCTAGAAGCAGACGAAGAAAAAGTGTTCATCTAGGCTCTCACTTGTGTTTTTGCCTCGACATCGGTAGAGCGGTCGGCAATGCGAATGAGAGGCAGCCAGAGAAAGAGAGAATAGAGTTATCTGGTACGGAGTTTGAGTGTGACTCGATGTGTCTTCTTCGAGGCGGGCGGCGTTTTCATGTCAAACACTGTTGCGGGTCCGTCTACGCCTGCCGCTCCGTTTGGTTCCTGACCTGCCCTGACCGAGTTGACCTCGGGGTCTGTACAGCGCATCGCGCCAAGGACGCACCCACCTTCTCCCTTCCTCCGCTGATAGTCACTAACAGACAGGGCAAGGGGAGGTACAAGTGAACAGGGCATATTGTGGGCGCCTTTGCGTGCTTGCTCCAAGTTGCGCCTTGTTGCTTCCTGCTGCTACGTGTTAGGCTGTTATGCTGTGGGCACCTGCTGTCCAACGCGGGAGCTTTCCGAATCCGTTCTTTCTCTTTTGGGACCCTGTATTCGTTCTTTGTCTGCGTCGGTTTGCGTTTTTTGTGCTTTTTGTTGCTTCCTGTTGTGTGGAGGAGGTGCCTGGATAATGCTGCCGAGCTTCTCTTCCATTCTCTTTGACCTCCTTTACGGAGTATTCATTCTTCTTTTACCTTTTGTTGCTGTCTTTCGCGAACCGCCCTTTTTGTTTCCTTTCATCTTTAATTTATAAATCTGTCATTCTTCTCTTGTCTCGTTTGATTCTCCCTTCTCCCATGTCATTCGCTCTTTCTCGTTTCGAAACGATGAAACAAATGAAAGGAAGGAAGGGGTTTGGAGGCTGGGCAGCTGAAAGCGCCCTTGTTCTTCCTCCCCACCTTCCCACCCTGCGCGCGTGGGAAGAGCTGCCAGATTGGCTCCTACCTTTTGGAACGGTACCTGAAAGAGTCCTGGCCTGGGCCTGCCGCTCCACCCAGTGGCTCCTTCCCCTCGAACCCTGTAGCAGCCCGCCCCTCACCGTGCAGAGCCTGTGCTGGCAAAGAGCGACTGTTAGGTGTACGGAGTATCTGCGTCTGATCTCTGCAATCCGCGTGTGCAAAAAGCAGCGACTTTCTGCTCATACTGTATGGAGCTCACCGCAGCGCGCTACGGCCAGCGGTTTGCCCTTCGGCCCATAATAAAAAGGCCCGCGCTACGGGCTAGCAAAAGCTGCCTGTGTGGGCAAAGTGGCAACCCGTTGAGCCTGCGAGGAATTAACCCACTCAGATGAAAAACTCGAAACTGCAGCCCAGAACACTACGAGCAGAAAAGACCTTTCTCGGAGCCGTAGGCCGCGAACGGCCTAGTGCAAGGGGCACAAGGGGCAACACACCCTCTTTTTCTTTGCCCTGGCCACAAGTACCTGCAGGGGCCGCTCCTAGCCCGTGCAGTTGACATGCGTGGCTGTCTTGCCTGTCCCTCGTACCTGCCCGAAGCCCGATACATCCCTGGCTCCTTCCAGACGGCGCACCTTCCGCGCAAGCTGCCGGTGGCCCGCCGGGCGTGGAAGGCGGGAAACGTTTTTGTGTCGCTTGTACCTCTTTCCTCGCTGCTACCTCGCGCCTTCCCAAATTTCTGTTTTTCACGCACGCTCTTTCTCTCTTTGCCGAAGTACTCTTTCTTCTTTTGCCGTCTGCCTCTTTTGTCTCTTTCCTTTCTCAAGTCCTCTTTTGTTCCTTTTTTCTTCTTCCTTTCCACGCGCCGGCGTCGTCGACCCGCTAGGCTAACCCACACCTCCTTCTCTTTTTGGCTCCTTCTGAAGGGGGGGGGGGACGGGGTGGATGTGGATGTGGATGGAAGCTCCTGCTTGTTGTACCTGTTCGCACACTTGGCCAGCATCTCGCGCCGTCTGTTTGTTTCATTCCTTCCCAATCTTCCCAATATTTTGCATTCCCCCCTTTTCCTATAAAGATCCCGTTCCCTCACCCTATCTCTCGATTCCTTTCTTTCGTTTTTTGATCCATCCCAAACCAACAGCACCAAACTTGTCCACTCCTTAACTGGTTTCTGCTTCGAACAACTACTCTCTTTAACAGTTTTCTTAACATTCCTCTCTTACAAACAACTTTCCAAAAAGACCCCGGTGGCCTTTCACATTTTCAAGAAACATCTTCCATCACTCAAGTTTTCCACTTTCACAACCACTCCCACCACAATCACCGCCAACATGTTCTCTTTCCGCAACATCGCCGCTGCTCTGGCTCTCGCCGCCGCTGCTCAGGCTCAGAACACCCTCACCTTTGTCTCCACTGACAACGTTGACCGCACGATCTACATCACCCCAGCGAGGGCGTTGAGGGCATGGACCCCGTCACCGTCGCTGCTGGTGCCACCGTTCCCGTCAACTTCGCTACTGGCTTCATTGGCAACGCCTACGCTGTCCAGGCCGGCAAGGAGAACGTCCCCGGCATGCTCGCTGAGGTCAACTTCCAGGGCTGGGGCGGCTCGACCTACTTCGATGTCTCTGCCATTGTCAACTCGGCCGACACCGACAACATCATGCTGATGTACCCTGCCGAGAACCCCCAACACCCCCGTCTCTGGCTGCAACCCCTTCCCCTGCAACAACGCCTACTACCTGCCCGACGATGTCCAGACCAAGGTCACTGAGCAGACCAACATCATCGTCACTCTGGGCGGTGGCAGCACCAACGCGACCGCCAAGCGCGACGTCAACTCTGCTGCTGCCAACGGCAAGAACATGCCCGCAACCTGGTCGAGCTGAAGTACTAAGTTCTTTGCTCTCTTTCTCGCATCTTTCCTCCTTACGACACAAAAAAGACTTCAACCCATCCGCTGTGCGTGACGGGTACGATGACCAAGACCTTAACGACCTTTCTTCTCACCACCTTTTCCCATTTCTTCCTTCCTTCTACCCTCCTCCTGGCGTGGTATCTTTTCCCTCCCCTCGTGGTTTGAAACCATGATCTTTTCTTGAAAAGCCTCAAAAAACGTCCCCGTTTTGGAAAACAACGACGCAAGAGACACAATCCTTACCTGAACATCTTCTTCACAACACACTCCTTCAAGGGCAACTTCCACTCTTTTTTACACTCTTTTACACACTCCTTCTTACTTCTTCTCTGCCCGACTTTTACTTTTCAACACTTCTTCTTTTGCTATTCCTTGGCTTTCACTCTTTCAGCCTCGGCGATCAGCCCCTTTTTTGAGATTCTTTCTCACTTCTTTTTTCTTCTTTTTCTTTTCTAGACCTTTGTTGGTTTCCACCATACCCCATTTTGCACACTTTTTTGCCATTTCTTGTATATATTTCTTTGGGATGTGCGGCGCAATCAAAAGCGCTCTGCCTATATTTCGATTAGACGATAGACCTGTTGACGATCAATCAATGATGATATCCAACCAACCAATTTGACTCTGCCAATAAATTATGTGACCTTGATGCTTGATGCCATGTGCTCGACTTGGTTCGGTTCTTTGTCGATCTCTATCGTGCCGTGTCAAACGACGCGTGCAATTGATTAAAATTTGATCCGGAAAACGGAAGATTGTCACTCGTGGCCCGTCTGCCGTGTCTTTCCCTTTTTCCGAAAAAAAAAAAAAGTAAAAAAAACGCTTCCAGTTCATCCCGTCTTGATTGACGAGCTCGACAAAAACTTGACTTTTGTTTTAAACAGACGTCGTCGCTTCTTTCGCTAGTTTAATGAGATGTCGTTGAAAATGCACTTGGCTTGGCAATTGCCGTGGGCCCACGATGCAAACCGTCCCCGCCCGTCCCGTTGCTCTGGACAAGCGCTCTTTTCCCCTTTCGTGAAATTTAAAATTGCGATGTCCCCCAAAACAACCCACCCGCAGTAACCCAAACCCCCTTTCCCTGCCTTTTACGACGTATGTACATGAAATTCTTCCAGATCTCGCTTGATTTACGATCTGTAATTAATACCCGTTCCCGCAAAACGGAGTCGTAGCCGCCTCCGAAGTGGAATGCGGGAAGAACAAAGAAAGAAGCCAAACCGAAGCGAGGCAAGCCCTTCTAGAAGCAAGACGACGATCGTGACCCGTCGATGCCGCCCTGCAGCCTGCAACAACGCCCAAGAAGTAACATTTCTCACAATCAATGACCCTGATAAAATACATGCCTTTTCTGCTCATGCTTATGGACATCTCCACGGCTGTTGTACGATGTGTTTATTTTTCCCACTTTACTTGTGTATTATGCCTGTAATTTATCTCTATCAAAGTCGCATTCTGTAGTGATACCCATTTGCCGCCCTGTCTTACTTACCCCAACGATGGTCGAAATCCCCCGCAAAATATTGTGCACGTTTGCCCAGATCCAGTCGGATCTGCCTAGATCTGCACACATTTCTTTCTTCTCAGATCTCAACTCTTGGCCTTTGCCCATATTTCCCACCTCTACCTCGTGGAAACGAGACTCTGGCATGCCAAGTGTTTCTCGCCTTCGCGCTCATTTTTCTTTTCTTTTACCTTCCATGACTCCGAACCTGTTTCGCCTTCGCCGTTTGTTACTTTCCTTCACACTTGCCCTGTAACCACTGTAAATATTACACACCAAAATACTTTGTTTTCCGAGGGCAACAATCATCACAGAAAAACTCTTCATCTACAATATACAAAAGTGCAGCCTCGTCCAATCTTTTCCTTCCGGTAACAGGCCGTCTAGTAGTAAGGCTGAGACACGCGTCCCTCTCTTATCTAAATTTGCCACTCTTATTCGGTAGATGAGTGGCTGAAGAGTTGAGCCGTGGCTTCGGATCATTTGTTCTTCTTCGTGCGGCAGCCTGGACCAAGATGAACTAGATGCCTCTCATACGGAAAACAAAAGAGCACGTGAATATACTACGGAAGAATATGGAACCTACCACAAGCTCCTTGCACGTTTTGGAACACCCTGGTGATTGTCAAATGCCAGCTCTCCCCGCGTATTGCCCTAATCCAGTCTCTAAGCTCGGGCAGGAGTTGCGGAAGCTCCTCCTTACTGATCGGTGGGAACCTCTGTTACAGCTTCTGACCACAAAGCTCCTGAAGGATAGAGGGGCCAGGCAGAGCTTGCACCCTTTTGATACATACAAATGGACACAATGACCCAAATGCACAGCAAAAAGTGACCGCTCGTTTTGATACCTGTACTGCTTATGCGATGCTCACTCGGTACTCGGGCGATGCTGAGTCAAAAGCTTTAGCCCATAGTCGAGGGTCGAAATACCCTCTGAAGAATGGTTGATGGACAGCTCATTATTCTGTCCTTCCAACGGATACCGTTGTGAAGGAGAGGTGCGAAATCACCATCTTCAACCTTCTACACAGTAGAACGTGGGATTTTGAAAGCGGAAGCAATGACGGCATAGCCTACCGCCCGTTGCCCGTTCCGGAATCGGGCACTGTACGTAAGGCAACGGGCGGGGCGAAGAATGCAGAAGAGAGACCTCGGCCGCTGCGCCCCAGACAGACCGAGCTCCGTACTCCGTGTCCGATGCACTGTCATGTGGCCTTGTATAGATCCAGGCTGCCTCTTCTTTGTTTGTTCTTGAAACCATACTTGCTTGTATCTTGTGTCGATGCCTAGAGATGTACTGTAAAGCTTTTTCAGATGGGACTAGTACCAATGATCAATCGGAACAGCACTCTGCCTTATTTTCGGCGGTATTTCAGTGGTCGTTCTTCTGAGACTGACTCGCGAAGCCATTAAAGAAGACTTTGAAAGAACGTACAAAAGAACTCGACAGACGCATTCAGATGTCAAGATGCTAAGGCTTCCCTGGCGGTTTCAGAAATCAGTCTGTTGGAACTGTCAAAAAGACGTTAAAAGTGATGTTGGTTTCTTTTTGTTCTAAGATCTGCACCGTTTGCAAAGGACGTTTTGTTTGCATGATTGACCCCCTGAATGTTGGTCGTTCTTTCCTATTTCGTTGTGATTTTGCGATTCAGAAGGTGCGACGTTGGTAGTTGCCTTTTTCGTCTCGAGTTGTCAACTTTTTAGGTCGGTCGCACTTGCAATTTTGAACAAAGAAAATACAGAGCCAAGGCAACGGCAGATCGTCGCACGGGAAGGGTGGCCCCTGCAACTGTACCCACTTACGCAGGAACCCGAGCGTAAAAGAACTACTCCAAAAAGCACTGCACACATTCGAAAGGCCGTCGTATCGTCAATATGTTCGTTCTTCTTGCAGTCCGTTTACGACAGTCGCACCCGCTGTATTCCACTCCTTTACCAGCGGCTTCAAATAAAACGGCTGTTGCCAGTTGTGAATGTTGGAGCTTTTCGTCTGGAAGGGCCGAAAACAACGAAAAAAAGAACATCACGAAAAGACCAAAATACTTCATCCGTCACCAGTTACGTTCAACAATGCACACACAGCCTTATACGTCGTATTTGCGTGAAATTCTCAACCGGATTTCGTGTCGCTGTAATTGTATTGTGTCTATACGCATGCTATCGCTATCATGTGAAACCAAATTTTGTGTCCCTAGTCTTCATGTCAAACTGGTAAACAAAAAGAACGATAGAATTAACCAAAAACGCTGTAAAATACTGAAAACCAGTACCTTGTGTTGAGTCCACTCTTCAGATGCACCGACTACTTCTCGTCACCGCTGCCGTCATCCGAGGAGCTACCGTCGACCTCCTTGCTGTCTTCTTCCTTCTTGGCTGCGGCCTTTTTCGCTGCAGCCTTTTTAGCCTTCTTCTTGCTGTACTCGGACTTCTTGGGCTCGGCCTTGGGTTCGGACTTCGGCTCGGCCTTGGACTCTGGCTTCGCTTCTGATTTGGGCTCAACCTTGGACTCCGGCTTGGACTCGGCCTTGACCTCGTCCTTCTTCTTGGTATCGGGCTTTGGCTTGTCGTCGGTCTTCTTGCTCTCCACCGATGCAGGCTCCTTGTCGTCCTTCTTGTTGTCCTTGTCTTTCTTTTCCACCTTCTCCTCCGCTTTCTTCTCCACCTTCTCCTCCACCTTTGGCTCCTCTGCCTTCTCAGCCTTCTTCTCGGTCTCCTTTTCGGCCTCCTTTCCCTCTTCCTTCGTCTCTACGTTCTCCTTTACTTCCTCAGGTTCTTTCTTCTCCTCTTTCTTCTCCTCTTCCACTTCAGGCTTAGGCTCTGGCTTCTTCTCCTCGACCTTTTCAACCTTCTCGACCTTCTTCGTGGTTGTAGAGGCACCGTCCTTAGGAGGCGGCGGTGGGGGAGTAGAGTCGTCCTCGTCACTCTCCTCCTTTGCCGTAGACTCAGCCTTAATATCAGGCTTTGTCTCAGCAGGAATAGGAGCAGCCTTATTGTCGGCCTCCTTTGTAGACTCGCTCGAAAGTTTTCTCTCGGCGGGGACCTCGACGACAGGTGCTGGTGGAGGCAGAGGAGGCGTGGGCGGCTTGATAACCCTGTTCATGGCAATCGTCCGAAGGACATCGCCCGTCTTCTCGAATCCGTCAATCTTGCTAAGACGGTTCTTGAAGTAGTCAAGGTCTTGCAGCATGCTGTTGTTGGTTAGTAGGTGTACTTTTTCGAAAATATGAAGTGTAAAGTGACGGGGACATACTTTTCTTGTCCTTTTCGCGTGCGGACTTCGGCTTTCGTCAACACGTTGCTCAGGTGCTCTGTGTAGCTAGTAAACACGGGCACCATGATGAACCGCACATTGCTCTCCGGCAAGGTTTTGACGAGATTACGGTGCAACGTTATCGTGTCCTTGACCAGCGTCTCCATGTAGGCATGTACGCCAGGCTCGCTGTCGTCGTTGTCCCACTTGATCTTGGCCATGGACCGGGCGTGGACCTGAGCTCGGGCACTCATGATCTCCATGAGCTTTCTCAAAGATATTGTTCTGGTGCTCCTGATACAGGCGCCTGACCTTATCAAAAATCGCCCATGAGGCTCGATGCTGTCACACCTGGCACGGAGTTGGCGCGCCGGCGGATAAACTCACGCACATAGGGAACAATTGTAGCCAGGAACGACAGTGACTGGGCAGCAATAGCAAGGTTACGCGTAGTAATGTTCCTGAGCCCGGCAGTCCTAGTAGCACCGGCGCCCAGAATAAGTTGCGTGCAACGCGAATTAAATAGCTGTAGGTACTGCACAAGAGCCGATGCCACCTCTGCAGTCATGAAGGGAATAGCGACTGCTAAGTGCATGTAGCGCGACACGCCCTTGATGCAAGCCACGGCTGACTCGGGAAGCGAGAAGCTTTCCTCATCGATTGTGGCATTGCGTGTCTTTGCTTTGCCGCCAGCTGCTGCTGCTTCTGGTGCGGCCCCGGCGCTGTTGGCACCACCGTCGGTCTCGTCGCTGAAGTCGCTTGCCGTGATGGGGATCCAGAGCTTGACGTCCGTGGTCCATGCGGGAGCATCCTTGGTGCTAGCGTTCAGGATGCGCTGCAGCACCTCATTGTCCTCGTCGTTGAAGTCCTTGGCTGTCCACTGGTCTTTGTCCATGTCTACAGCGAGCTTCTGCTTTTCTGTGTCGCCGTAGCCCTTCAAAAAGTCCTTGATCTGCATGTTGACCACGTTCTTCAGCGAAGTTCCACTGCGGCCAGAAATGGCTTCACACTCGTTGGCAAAGTGCACGTTGAGCGTAAAGTAGCGGAGGAACAACTTGAGCGAGAGGTTGGCGCTCTGTTCCTGGCGGACACGAAGCAACTTAACAATCTTGTCCTGTGCCACGTCCACGGCCTGGCCGAGCAGGTTGCTCATGTCGAGCGTCTTGTGGACCTCGCCCTGGACCTCCATACCGGCGTCGGAAATATGCTGCATTGGGCGACCGGACGGGCTGAACGGCGGCGACTTAAGGCCGTCTGGGATTGGGTCGTCACCAACGGAGCTTGCAACATCCAACAGCACCTTACCGTGGGTGGTGAAGCGCCTCAGCGTCTCGGTAACGCCAATGTAGACCTTGACCAGCAACTCCTCAGCGTCTTGAGGATCGAGCGCTCGCAGATTCTTGGCAAGATTGGACGATTTCTCGTGCTGGGAAAGGTGGCGCGAGCTGCCGGCTGTAGAGGACGACATGACGGACTCGTTGTCGTCGTCGTTAGAACTGGGTAGTGGTCTGCGGATTAGACTGCGAATCTCACGCTGCACGGCATCTCTAAAGGCCATAACAGCAGCACCTATGTGCTTGGCCCGATATAGACCCGTGAGGATGGGTAGTAGCTCAGACCGCAATTCGTCGGTAGACGCGAGGTAGGCAGGGAACGCAGATGGGTCGCGACTGTGGCCGCCACGAGAGCGCATAGCGGCACTGTTCCAGCGCATAAGAACTTCCTGGCTGGAGACGTTCTCGGTGTGCTGGCGGATATCCTTCATGAGCGCTGTGACAAATTTGGCCTCGTTACGCTTTGCCAATGCGGTAGCGGAGCGATACAATGTCGTCACCAATGCCTTGCAGAGCGGCCGCGCCACGCAGGTCGCACAATGCATAGCCCCGCGGTCGTGCTAGCTGTGACTTGGGGTCGTGCTCGCCGGCAATCAGCTTCTCCAGCGAGTCGATGCCGTCCAGCGCTTTATCCACGTTGCCATTATCAATAAGGGACTCGCACGCAATAACACCGCTGACAATATCTTGCAGCTGCAGGACGGCAGCGCGAAACTTGAGGGTATTTTGCTGGCGGCGTTTCTTCTGTACTATGTCCAACCCGCGCATAGCCACCTCCTCGTCAAGAGCGCCCAACTCCGTACGAAGTGCCTTGATACGGTCGACGGAGTCGGCGGCTTCAGTGTGGAGCTCCTTGAGAGATCCGAGAGCGGTAAAGAAAGCAGAAGATGCTGTCGAAATGGATGAGATCAAGTGCATCTCCACCGTGTCCATGTACCACGAGAGCTTCTCTTGCAGAATTTGGTTGTTGCCGAGCGTCTTCTGGGGCGCAACTGAGCCATTGGTGATGTCGCCGTTGTGGGCAATCTTTGCCGCCTGCTGAGTCTGACGCGGGAGCCGCAATCAGTGTGGCCCGCTCGCTGACAATATCAAACGTACGCGGGTTCTCTAGGTGGAAGGACTCGTCAAAGTAGACCCCGGGAATTGTATTCAGCGGCGTCGGGCCCTGGTTCGCGCGGCGGAAGTTAGACGAGCTGCGTCGTACGGGGCCTTGGAGCATCAGTGAGCGTGGCAGATGAGACGGAGGACACGGACAGCTTCCTAGTTGTCGATGTCCGTCGAGACGAGCCAGGCCGCAGATGCCCCCCGTCTTCGCCAAGGTCGTCCTTGCTGCTGTTGCGCCGCGGCGTTCCGCTACCCTGTTGCTGCTCGTCATCCCTCTCCTTTGCGCGGTGGAGCTTCTGGTGCAGCCTGCCGACCTGATTGAGGTACGAAGCGAACTCGGACGTGTCGACTTGTTCGATGTTTGTCAGTTTGACGGGCGGAATGTCACGCGAAGTCGGTGGTTTGTGTGTGCTATGTGCTGGAGCAGCAGTATGCGGTTGGAAGCCGGAGCGGACAATGGGCGGCTGGAGCAGTGTCGAGATGGCATTCTGGCCTGCCTCTTGCAGTGTCTCGGGCCATCCTCCCAAGGCTGTGTCGAGAGTCCCGCCGATGGAGGTTGTCGAACTAGCAACAGATTCTCGGCGCTGTCTCGTGTATGGTCTAATACGTCAAAGTCAGCATCCTGATGGCAGCCTCTTCCGCTCCTCCTCATTTTGGCGCATTGTTCTCGGTCCTTACTTGTGAAAGGGGAAGTCGGCGCGGTGTGTGACGTTGGCCGGAGACGTCAAGCTGTCGACCGACTTGCGGCCATCGGAGTTGGCGAACATGGCTCACGAGCCCTGGACGGATCCAAGACCGGGATGGATGCCGCAGACCAGCGATGGCATGTAGGTAGAGGCTTCGTATACGTGTGTCCGAGCGGCTAAGGGATTGTGATGAAATGGGAATGAGTCGAGGATCGATTTCAAATCGGCCGGATCGGCTTCGAGGCCGGCGATTTGTTTACAATGGGAGGAGCTGTAGACAAGCGGTGATGGCGTATTTCGTGCAAAAAGTATGTCTAGATCGTGGCAATGCGTGCGCTCGATCGTGCGGGATGGATAATGGAGCTGTCGGGGGCCGGGTGTGGGCGGTGGTGCCGGGTGTCCGTGGCGTGCGTCGTCGGCGAGCTTTGAGCTTCGAGTTGCGCTGCGATCGGCCACGGTAACAGCAACAGTATGAGAGTGTGGTGAGCGTGGCTAAGCTGTGCCGTGTCCAATCGCTGTTAGCGTTTCGTCGCTGCCTGCTGTTTGGGTGCTGCGCATGTGCACGTGACATTGCCTGAAATGGGTATCAAGGGGTATGTCCAAATGGGGCTAGCGTGGAAGTACTGTTCCTGCCCCTTGAAAGTGGCTCCAACGACTGGCCGCCCTTGCCATATGCAACCACTTTAATTAAGACGCGTCGGTGGCAGGAACGCGACGCGTTTTTCGTGTCGTTCTAGGAAATCCCCCCTCCATCGCACTTTCTGTCTCTGCGACCACTTCACCACTGTACTCCGCAGCGGCCCTTCCTGCTTAATTGCCTTTTCCTGCCCCATTCCTTGGTCTCCTCACTTTTTCTCCCTCTTCTCTTTCCATCATCCCAACGACATCATCGCACACAGTTTCTACCGATTGCTCACACCATATCTCATCGCCTCACTCACTTACTAGAAGCAACCGACCGTCATGGATAGACAATCGGTCTACTCAGCCCATGTCTACGACAACAACAACGACAATGGCGATGAATCTCGTGTGAAGACACAAAGAGACCTCGAGGATTTTATCCTCAAGTTCCGCCTCGACAACAACTTCGTCTACAGGTAGGTGCTGGGTGTATCTCATTGGCATTGGCCGCTGTCTAAAAGACATCCATTAACCCATTTGCACCACAGAGACCAACTCAAGGAGAATGCTCTGCTCAAAAAATACTACTGCGACGTCGACATTGGCGACCTGATTAAGTACAATGAAGAGCTCGCGCATCGCTTGGTGACGGAGCCTGCTGAGGTCATTCCTCTGGTAAGTCAAACTGAACGATGAGACATTAGGGCGGGCGTGAACACAAAACTGACCTACCTTTCCCCGTCCAGTTCGAGAGTGCCCTCAAGCGCTGTACGCACCGCATCGTCTTCCCCCACCAGCAAAAAGTCGACCTGCCAGAACACCAGCTGCTGCTGCACTCCAGCGCCGAAGAGGTGGCCATCCGCAACCTTGACTCGCTCACAATCTCGCGCCTCGTGCGTGTCCCGGGTATCGTAATTGGTGCCTCGGTCATGTCGTCCAAGGCCACAAAGCTTGCTCTTAGATGCCGTGCCTGCGGCGATCCGCTGCCCATCAGCGTGACGGGTGGTTTTACTGGTGTCACGCTTCCTCGCCAGTGCGCCCGCGAAAGGCAAAAGGGAGACGCCTCCGAAAAGTGCCCGCTCGACCCCTACATTGTGATGCACGAAGAGTCTGAGTTTGTCGACCAGCAGGTCATCAAGCTACAGGAAGCCCCCGACCAGGTGCCCGTTGGTGAGCTTCCTCGGCATGTCCTCATCTCCGCCGACCGCTACCTCACAAACCGTGTCGTGCCCGGCTCGCGTTGCACAATCACCGGCATTTTCTCCATCTACCAGAACAAGAGCTCGACCAAGGGCGGCAGCGGCAACACCGGTGGCGCCATTGCTATTCGCACACCATACCTGCGCGCCGTTGGTATCCAGACCGACATTGACCAGACTGCCAAGGGCAGTGCCATCTACACAGAAGAGGAGGAGCAGGAGTTCCTGGAGCTGAGCCGGCGGCCTGACTTGTACAATGTCATGACTGACTGCATTGCGCCGTCGATCTACGGCAACCGTGACATCAAGAAGTCGATCCTGTGTCTTCTAATGGGTGGCTCCAAAAAGATTCTGCCAGACGGCATGAAACTTCGTGGTGACATTAACGTGCTGATGCTGGGTGATCCCGGTACCGCCAAGTCGCAGTTGCTGAAGTTTGTCGAGAAGGTTGCGCCTATTGCCATTTACACATCCGGTAAGGGCTCGTCCGCGGCAGGTTTGACGGCCTCTGTGCAGCGTGAGCAGTCGACGCGCGAGTTCTACCTGGAGGGAGGTGCCATGGTGCTGGCTGACGGTGGTGTGCATTGACGAGTTCGACAAGATGCGTGACGAGGATCGCGTGGCCATCCACGAAGCCATGGAGCAGCAGACCATCTCCATTGCCAAGGCCGGTATCACCACCATTCTCAATGCCCGGACGTCCGTCCTGGCAGCAGCCAACCCCATTTTTGGTCGTTACGACGACATGAAGACGCCCGGCGAGAACATTGATTTCCAGACCACAATCCTGTCTCGTTTCGACATGATCTTCATTGTCAAGGATGAGCACGAGCGTGGCAAGGATGAGCGTATGGCCAAGCACGTCATGGGCATCCACATGGGTGGCCGTGGTGTCGAGGACCAGGCCGAGTCGGAGATCCCGGTCGAGAAGCTGCGGCGCTACATCAGCTACTGCAAATCGTAAGTTTCCAACACCCTCCTTCTGCATTTCTACATCTGAGAACGAAAATAATTACTAACACATGATAGACGCTGTGCCCCTAGACTGAGTGCCGAGGCGGCTGAGAAGCTGTCGTCGCACTTTGTGTCGATTCGTCGGCAGGTACACGCTGCCGAGCTCGAGGCCAACGCGCGGTCGAGTATCCCGATTACCGTCCGTCAGCTGGAGGCTATTGTGCGTATCACTGAGTCGCTGGCCAAGCTCACCCTTTCGCCTATTGCCACCGAGCAGCACGTCGACGAGGCCATCCGCCTGTTCCTGTGCTCGACCATGGACGCTGTCAACCAGGGCAGCCAGACTGGTATGGGTGCTGGCAACAACGGTGGCGGCTCGGGCATCTCGTCGGGTGCCGGCGCAGGTGGCGCTGCGGCTCGCGAGCTGTACCAGGAGGCGTCGCGTGTGGAGGCAGAGCTAAAGCGCCGTCTGCCCATCGGCTGGAGCACAAGCTTGGCCACGCTGCGGAGAGAGATGGTCGAGGTGCGTGGCTTCAGCGAGCAGGCACTCAACCGGGCACTGATGCTGCTGCAACGGCGTGAGACAATCATGTTCCGCAACCAGGGTGCACAAGTGTACCGGAACGGTGCATAGTGTAGTGCTCAGGTTATCGAGCTTCGCCTTTGTTTAGTCACCTTCTCTTGCATTTTCCTCATGGGTAGTTTTGGGTCTGGGATATCTTGTCAATGTTTTCTGTTTTACGCGGTGATGGCTTTTAATGATTTTGTTTTCTCAACAGATACACTTGCACGGGTTGTTTCTTTGTGATGTTGTCTAATTACATGAAATTGGGCATTGTTTATGTATATGACGGAGATATGTGGAAACGGGTGTGTGGACAGTAGCTAGCAGCATGCAGCATGAAATAAAAGGCAATAGAACAAACGTATGAAGTGAAAGCTAAAACGAACTTCAAGCTGTCGTGGCATGCAGCCAAGTTGATTCATAACTGAAAAGAGATCGGAGTCATCAAAGTAAATCACAATCTAACTATCTACAAGATTTGTATTTGCCCGTCCATTCAAGAAGGGCCCACTTCGGGCCGTGTCGATTTTGTGATCTCAACACGCACGTTGTTCCCCCAATATTTTTCTAACATGAGTTCCTGTTTATGCTGCATACTTAGATGTACGCCAGCGTGTTGTCGTCCCGGATGACACCGATGACGCCCAGAGCAGCCTCGCTGCCCACAACGGACGGACCACGAACGACGATCTGCAATGGTGTTAGCTTCTAGTTGATTTGCTGGCTCTTCATGGGCAATGATTTTAGGACATTGACTTACCTCGCCTTCATTCTTGTCATCGGTGACCTGGTGGGAGCCCTTGCTGCGCACCAGGTACTCGGTGCTCGTCAACGGTGAGCCAAACGGCGCGTACTTGCCGGGAGCCACACGGTAGTCGTAGAAAGCAGTCTGAGCCGCGGCGCCAGCCACCTTGGCACTGGCCAGGGCGTAGATGACACGCGCGCTCGTGAAGATGCGCAGGTTCGACAGCACCGTGGCCGATACGGCAGGCGTACCGGCAGCCGCACGCTCAGCCACATACAGCAGCCGCAGCTTGCCAGGTGTCTTACCGACGGCCGGACGCACACTGTCAAAGAAACGGCTGACAAACGAAGTGGCAGCAGGGATGACACCGCCCTCGGTCAGGGAGCGCGTCTGCAAGTTGAGGAAGAAGGACGCCAGGGCACCGTTTCCGAGACGGCGGACAGCCTCGTTGTGGGAGGCGAGCACAGCAGATGGGGTAGCAACAACGACGGTAGGCGCAATGCCACGGGTGGCCATAGACAAATTGGCAGCACGGGGCGCGACGCTGTTGAGCACGACCGAGGCGTTCGAATAGAGCGCGGCCAAAGTCAGAACGAGAGTGTGCGTGTGGGTAAGAGAGTCGGCAGGCAGGAACAGGTCCGAGGGGCCAATGCGCTGAGCAGAGGGAACGGCGAACAGCTGAGCGGCAATGGCAGACGCAAGGTTGCCACTGGTGAAGCGGACCATCTCCTCGGGCGTCGACGACGTAGGCGTGGCAGCGCTCTCATTGTTCTCGTCACGGTAGGCTTCCCAGAAGATGGTGACGTCGCGGGGTTGCGACTGGCCCTCGAGGGGAGGCAGCTCACGGCCAGCGGCCTGGGGCGCATCGTTGACAACATCCTGCCAGGTGGAGACGTTGACACTACCGCCCATGCCCTTGGGCACCTCGTTCCAGTCGAGGTGGGAGCTGCCCTCGTCGACGACCCAGATCAGCTGACGCAGGGCCGGATAGCTCTGAACAACAGTGTCAAAGGGAAAACAGCCAGGAGCGGTGATGACGGTATCGGCGGCCGAGCGACGGAGCATAGACACCAGCACAGCGTCGTCCTTCTGGTCAAAGGGTAGCAGGATGGCGGTCATGTTGTAGAAGCTGCAAGCGAACAGACTGGCAAGGAACTCGACCGAGTTGGGCAGGTAGATGGCGACGCGGGCACCGCCCTGGTCCAGAATGTGCTGGCCAATGAGGTTGATCTGGCGCGTGACATCTTCAAGCGAGGTCTCGACAACGTGTTCAGTGCCGAACGAGGTCAGGATTTTGCCACGGGCGCCCACAGCCGGCTTGGGCACGGCAGAAGCAGCAGCAGGACCAACGGCGGCTGCACCCGAGGGAGCCTCGGTCTCCGGAACACCGCCGACAGCACGGCGCCAGATATCACGCAAATCGCCATCGCGGCCCTTGGCCCACTTGGACACACCGGGATCGCGCACGTCGAGACCGGGGTTCAGCGGCATGCCGTGAGGAGCACTGCGCGAGCGGTAGACAGACGACTCGCCCTCCTGGCGCACAGGCGAACCCTGGGCCTGGCGAGCCAAAAGCATCGGGTGAGTATCGGGCTCGGTGCGGGTGGACAGGTGGTAGGTGACGATGCCGATAAGGAGCGTGACCAGGACGGTGGAGTAGACGTTCCACTGGCCGAAGAGACCGGTGACGCCTTCATCGAAGCGCCACATTGCGTTGTCGAAGCCCATTGTGAGCTGTGGTTGTGGTGTAAGTGTGTGAAGTTGGTGATGTTCAGCTTCGGATTCGAATTCCAGAACAGAGGATTGGCTGCCTCCTTTTCCGTGATCGTTCGTTCCTTCTTCTTCCGGAATCACGACCGGATAGTTGAGGCTGGCTCGTTTGGGAAGGAGACAAGCTCACACAGAAAACAAAACAGACGGGACAAGCACAGACAATTCGTCGCTGGTGGCGTGTCTGCTGTCGTTGTGGAAAGAGACAGAAAGAGAGAGGCCTCGACAGCTGGAGGGAGGGGAAAAGAAGTACCCGTAGGGCGAAACAGACAGGCGAAACAAGCAACAAGCACGCGAAGCCACAGCGAAGACGCTCCGCTATATCCAGCCTTTTTTATTTAATTCAATATCCGCTGGGGAGAGGGGGAAGGAGCTAGGGGTGATGGACGGGATTGCGAGGCGAGTATGGAAAAGCAGGGAAATCCGGCAGGCGGGGGCGGCTCCCACCACACAGTATTAGGGGAAAGAGCAAGGGTTCTTTTTCCAGCGGATATTGGAGACGTAGGCCTCACGACGGCAGGAGCACAGCTGGCAGGTGCTTGCCTCGCTAGCGTGGCAGCGTGGCTTCCGTTTTGATGTAGCTTGGGCAAAACGGCAGCAGGGGAAAGTGGGGTTCTATCCGGCCAATCATACGCGCGTACTGGATTTGCAGGCCTGGCTCCACGCCGAGACCATCGTTGCAACGCAGGCCAAAATGCACGACGAGAGATTGAGAGGAATAAACAACAATAACAACAACACACGAAAGCGACCTTTCACATCAGCAACGATACGCCGACCGCACCGGCGCCGACGACAGGATACTAACCCTAGCAGCAGTGACAGTTTGACTTGAGCATTTCTTTTCTCGACATTGCATTTGTTTCACGCGCATTTCATTACTCATCGACACTCGACCCCCTACCTTTTGCATTCTTTTCACGACAGTGACGATAACGACGACAGCCACGAGCGACCAGAAGAGAGAAGAAGAGAGAGAGAGGGGGGAGAACCATACGCACATACACATACAATGGCTTTCCGGGCAGTGGCACCGCGCCCAGCAGGGATGCAGACGCCGCAGCGGCAGTTGGTGGGCTTGAAGCCGGCAGTGAATGCGGCGGTTGGAGCAGCAAAGGGCACGCCCTCCAAGGCTGCACCTTCGACACCGACCGTGACAGATAGCCCAGGCAACTGGCGGCATCCGCGCATGGACGAGATCACCCGGCGGCGGGCGGCCACCGTGTTCACCGAAACCAACCTCAAGACGTTTGTCTACAATATCGTGGCGCTGGTCGCGGTCTACCTGTTGGGCCACGCCTCGGGTGTGCCTTTTACGCAGCTGCGGAGATTGTACGTCCCTCTCCCGCTCTGCTCTCACATTTGTACATCTTGACTAACTGGCCAGTGGCCACTCGATCATTCCTCAGCAGTACAGCAGCGTGTTGGCGACTGTCATCAACACAGTGCTCGTCCTCAACATGGCGCGCTCGCTGCTGCCGCTTTTCCGCAAGCCCGACACCCTTTCCGACATCCCATTAACGCCCAGCCAGCGCAAGCTGCTGGGTCTGCCGGCTATCAAGTCGACGGCAACGCCGAATGCCGTGTACACGACACCGCCGCGATACACCCGCACGCCCTCTGTTTCTGGCTCGGCCGCGAGCATTGCTGCTGCCACCCACGGCAGCGGCAACAGCACTGATGGCAGCTTCAGCAAGAGCTTCACCGGCTCGCCCATCTCAGGCAGCCCGCTGTTTCCCAAGGCTCGGGCCGCTAATGGCGGCATCTCGAGCGGCAGCCGCCCCGGCTCGCCCTTTTCGCCCACCAGCCCGTTCCAGACCGCACGTAAGGCGTCCTTCGGCTCGCCTGGTACGCTAGGCGGCTCTGCGGGTGCTGCACCGAATGCTGGCTCCCTCTTTTCGGACTCGACAATGTCCAGCTTGCCTGGCACGCCGAGCCCGACTGGCAAGCGGCTCAGCATGGGGCTGAACAACAAGTGGCTGTACGAGAAGGGACGGCGCAGTTCGAGTGGCACACGGCTGTACTAGAGTGTGTTCGAGAAGAAGGAGAGACAAAGAGAGAAGAGTCAGTGGAACAGAGAAGAGTGACAGATACGAAAAGCAAAATCGCACGTTTTGGCTGTCGTCTAATGCAAAAGAGGGAGGCCGGGCACCACGCCTCTGCGACGGGACACGATGATACCCCGGTAATGCGGTTTGTAACACATGTGGAATTGTGCAATGTACGAATAGAGGCATAATAGGTAGAGTTGGTTTGTATACTGCGAGCGTTTATGAGCGTAACTATTCTTTCAATATCATCGTCTTGAAGTTGTGTTCTGTGTGTGACCTGTGACACGCTAAATATGGCCTAAAATACAGCGGTTAAACATCGCCTCCAGCACCCACCATGCGTTAATCCCCTGACAAAGCCACTAGAATAAATACCCCCAGACGCACCTTCTTAGTCTTGTGACGTAGCGCGGCGTTCCCAAAGCGGCAGCAGCCAACGAGCAAAGTGTAATCAGCCACCACGGAAGGTGCCCTCCACGACGCCTTCTTGGCCTTTCTGTTGTCTGCTGTCAACTGCACTCTCCGCATTTTACCAGCTCCTGATCATCCACCGACGGAACCCTCACCGCATCGGGTGCAGCACATCACTGCCCATCGATCCCGCATTCCATTTCAACCGCATCTTTATTTGCTTTGGACAACTCGGTGCTTCCTTGTCGACCGCCTTAAGCCCCCCGCCTCTCTTTCCTGCCGCCACCATGGGCGCCAGCGATTCGAAGCTCGTCTTTAAGAAGGGCATCTTCCGTCTTTCGGAAGAACGCAACATCCGCGCCGACGATCCCTATTGGACCTCGTTCTGGGAGCTGCCCGAGTCGCCCGAAGATGTCTTCAGCCTCTTCTCGCCCGCCGACATCCGCCGGACCCGCGATACCGCACTTGAGAACCTCGAAACACTCTTACTAGCCGTTACATCTCGACTCTTTTTGCTACGACAACACCCGGCTTTCCCTGACCAAGATGTTGCCCCGGAGCGCGATCTCCTCAACTGCGTGCGTGTCCTGACACGTGTGCTGCCCTACATCTACGAGCGCGACTCGCTGCATGCCTGGGAAGAGCGTTTCTTCTGGTCTGTGCGGCGGAAACGGTCGAGATCGGCTGCATCGTCGACGGGCGAGGTGCTCTTTGACGAAGCCGAGGCCGGTGGCCAGGATGGCGATGATGGATCAACGCCGCAGGACGGCTTTGAGGATGCCAAACCTCTGGCCGAGGAGCTCATCGACACCCTGATTGACCTGCTCTTCTTCTCTGGCTTCACAGTCGCCCGCCAGCCGCCAGGCAAGCCGCGCGTCAGCTATACTATCTGGCAGAGCGGCGTCGGCTGCAACACGACGGTACCGACGACCAAGGAGTCTGAGAGCAACCGCTGCGAAATCCTGCGTCTGCTGTTGACGCTCACGAGCTCTAGCCTGTACCGTCCTGCGGGTGCACTGCCGGTTCACGGTGTACGGTCTTTAACGTACATCTGCACATGTCCTGATAAGCAGGTGGTTCTGTCCGTCCTGTGCTCATTATTGAATACGGTATGTCTTGCTCTCTCTCTTCTCTAAAATTGTCATCGTCATCCTCCTAACCATTGTCAGACCGTCAAGTACAACCCCGCCAGCTGGCGTGTACCGTACAATACACTCGTCTTCAAAGACCCCAAACAGATTTTGGTCACCTATAGCTTGCACTTCCTCTTGGTCGTGCTCCTGTATCCCATCCCTCCAGACCCAGTGACAGGTTCTGTCTCCAAAAACTACTACCGCCACTTCCTCGGCCGCGTGCACCGTCCGACCGACTTCCAGTTCATTGTCGACGGCATGACCCGCATCCTTAATCAGCCCCTGCAAGCCACTACATTCCTATATCCCCGGCACGCAGTCGTCTGTCAAGTTTGCGCCCGAGATCATCATGCTCTTCTGGGAGATTACCCAGTGCAACAAGCGCTTCCGGTCTTTTATTATCGACACCCAGCGCGCCCACGACTTTGTGATCCTCATTCTCTTCTATGCCCTCGAGTGCAAGAACGACAGTACACGCCAGGGTGTCGTCCGCATGTGTGCCTTTTTGTTGCAGACCCTCAGTGTCGAAAAGAACTTTGGCATCAACCTCAACAAGGCTTTTGATGCTCAGGACACCCTGCCGCCGGCTATCCGCATCCAAAACTTTCGCGGCACCTACGCCGACTTCCTCATTCAGTCCATCTACAGCCTCATCACGACGAGCCAGAGTCGCCTGACGGCCATCTACCCGGCTCTGCTCGCTGTCATCAACAACATTGCCGCCTATGTTGAGGGCCTGAGTGCGCGGACCAGCTCTCGCCTCATCCAGCTATTCAGCTCCATGTCGGCCCCGTCGTTCCTTCTCGCCAACGACACCAATCACAGTCTTCTCTGCTCTCTGCTAGAGGCCCTCAATGCCACCATCGAGCACCAATATTCAAGTATGTATGCTGCGCGAGAAGATTTTGGTGAAAATTGATCAAACTAACATTTTGCAGAAAACCCTCAGCTTGTCTACACTGTCGTCCGGAATCGGAAGCGTTTCGAGGCGCTTCGCAATCTGACCCTAGACAGTGGTCGGGAAGAGATTGAGCGCCGTATGCAGCGTCGTAAGGACTCGGGCGCTACTGGCGACGACTCAAACGAGTTCGCCTCGAGACGTAGCTCTGTAGACAGCGTGCGGAGCCCAACTACGTCACATCACACGGCCAGCAGCAGACACGAAACTCTCAATTGAGCGACGTGGCCGAGACGATGCCTTTGCGATTGGCGACGACGACGAAGAAGAAGATAGTGACGACGATGAGCCTCGTCCGACGCCGTCGCAGTCCAGTCTTAGTGAGAACCCGTCTCGTGCGTCGTCAGTCGTGTCCGTCGAGGACGCCGTGCCGACACAGATGCGCGGCATGTCGGAAAAGGCACGCGGCAAAATGCCTGCTGGCGCTGGTCCCTTCAGCTTCTCGCGGCAAAACAGCACCACCAGCCTGGGTAGTGGCTCTGCACACGGTGGTCTCACGGGGAGTGGTAGCAGCGACAACCTGGCCGGCAGCGGGCGCTTCGATGGTCCTGGTGGTTCTGGGAGTGCCGGCGGCCTGGGAGGTAATGGTTTCGAGCGACGGCTCAGTGGATCGACAGCTGGCTGCCCGAGCTGCCCCTGCACACTATTTTGGCCGTGATTCAGCAAATCTCGGCTCTGATCCCGCGGGACGAGCTGAACGTCGACTACCCATCGCCCGACACGCTGCAGCGTATCCAGGATGTGCACCTCGCCGGTATCGAGCCGTCAACAATCCGTGTGCACTCGTTTGAGTGGTCTGCACTTGCTCTGGGCTGGTATGAGTCAATGCTCTGGAGCTTCGTCTTTAGCAGCGAGATGCAGGTTGCGAAGGGAACGGTTGTCGGCGTGTGGAATAGCACTGCCATCAAGCTGTTCCGTGTCCAGGAAGCGGCAGCACAAGGCCCTTCGCTGACGTCGCCTCGCGGTGCTGTTGACGCCGTGGGCAGCAACATCGTGTCGCGGATTGGCCAAATCAACCTGCGTGGCAACAATGCAGCCGGTGTCACCCTGGGATCAGGCACTGGTGGTGCAGGCGGTGCGGCAAATAATGCTGCAGGTGCCAGCCCAGGAGGAGGAAATCCACCGACACCGAGTGCATAATTTGTTTTTACGGAGTATTTGCTTTCAACATTCGTCATTGTTTCGGAGTTTTTGTTTCTTTTGATCTGTTTTCTTTTGATTATCCTACTCACTCGTTCATAATGGCATCTCGTATCAGCCGTTGCAATAGCTAGTTCCAATACATTCTACCTATTTTCACAACACATGTGAAAACTATGAGTATGTGAGTACGACATACTCCGTATGTGGTGTCGTGAACAGTTTGAAGATTGGCGCTAGTCCTTATTAGGTAATATACAGTCGTACCTGTCTCATAAATTAAAGTGGGTCTAGAGCTCAATAGCGCGCCAAAGCTAAAGGTGTTCGTTCCATTTGGAGACAGACAGACACGGCTCTGGAAGGACACGCCTCATTCGAGCACGCTTTCATCTCGCGCAACGACAACGAAGCAGGCCGGCACCGACACAACACGGCTGCTCCACGACGATAAGGACATTGCCGAAATTGGTTGTGACAATATAGGTCGCAATCCTCGTCAACAACTATCCAGCGGCGCGACCTCATCTCGACTCCTTTAAGCCCCTCGTCTCGACGTCTCGGTCCTTCGAGCTCATCCTCTCTTCACGATGTATTCCTCCCTCGTCCGCCTTCAGAATGTCTTCGGCTTCTTCACTACCATTGTTACTGTCATTGCTTGTCTGATTGCCGCCACGGATCTTCTGCATGCGCGCACACCAACTGCGACCGTGCGGCCCGCCGGTCTGCAAGTGTGAGTCTTCTCCCTCTCCCGGAGCTGTCCTTTGATAGTTCATCCACTGACGACAGCAGAGTCCGCGGTCGCCCGCACTACTACAGCAAGAAGAAGGAGGAGTACGCCGTCGTGCGCTTCCACTTGGACGCCGACCTATCGTCGCTCTTTACGTGGAACACGAAGCAGGTCTTTGTCTACGTCACGGCCGAATGGGCGACGAGCTCGCCAACGCCACCGAGGCCACCAACACGGCCGTGATCTGGGACAAGATCATCACGAGCCCCAGCTCCGACCACCTGGCCAACATTGGCCCTGTCGCGATGCGCAAACTGCGCAAGAGCTCTGAGGGCAAGAGCATTGATCCGAGTCGGTAAGTCACCACCCCAGCGCTCTAATCAGATATGTATTTTTTGCTAACATCTTCAGTGGCATCCTCCACCTCAAGAACCAGAAACCCAAATACCAGATCACGCACCCCAGCGGCAAGATCGCCGAGACTGAACAGGTGCGCCTGCGCGTGCACTACAACGTCCAGCCGTGGGTCGGCATGCTCTCGTGGAACCAGTACAGCGGCGACGGCAGCATCTTCAGCTGGCTCCTTCCGCAGCGCGGCAGTGCTGGTTCGCCGCTGTGGCAGCCGCTGGCCGGTGGCGAGAGCAAGCCGTTTGAGCTGCCGGCAGTCGGTGCCAGCGGCAGCGGCAGCAAGAAGGCCAAGCCGGTGGAGGGCTCGGCGTAGACGGGTGTCAATCAAGCTTTCTTGTCACTATATTTAAGCGGCGGATATCATATCTCAGTTGTTCTTTAGACGTGTAATAAACTTCTATCCTTTCATGCAAGGCGTGTCCATATATATATGTACCAGAAATGCACGGCGTAAGTATATTGCGCCCACAGCAGTAGGTACTACAGTAGGTATCCGTCGTACCATCCGTAGAAAGTCGAGTATAACGTATATCGACGTCAAGGTCGAGTTTGTCCAAGGTTGGTTATTGGGTTGTAAACTCAAGTCTTCTTTGCATTACCTGACAAGCCTTGTAATATAGCACCTTTAGTGACGACAGTTGGACGCAGCTTACAGCCGTTTCAGGGGATCCAGACCTTCCAGGCACGCCCAGGTTCCCACTATATCTGCATACCACTAACGGCCGCTCGTTTTTCCGGAACCGGCCTAACCCCGCTACTGCGCCTTGTTGCTCTGCCATTGCGTTGTTCCCCATATGACCAGTAATACGGCAGGGGCGAGCCGCAGCACCTGCCTGCCTGGCGCTGCATCATAGTGAGTTGCTGCTGCTGCATCTGGTTTTTCCTTTGTTTGTGCTGCATCGCCAAACACAGATCAAGCTTCCTCTGTCATACTTTTACCTCCTACCTCTCCTCTTTCCGACCTCCCCCCCTCCCCCCTCCACCTCTTTTTCTCCGCATCCCCGCGCTGCTTTGCTTCAGCATCTCTACTTTCGGTCCCGGCGACCAACCTTAATCCCAAACGCAGAAACCGGACGACGCGCAGATCTGTTGACTGAGACTCGACATTTCGTTGTCTCTGTCCTCTCCGTCTTCCTTCTCCGTCTCTCTTCCTACTCTTTTTTTTTCTTCCCCTCAACTACCTCAATCCGACATCATGGGTGTCCCCAAGTTCTTCCGCTGGCTCTCGGAGCGGTATCCGGCCATCTCACAGCTGATTGCCGAGAACCGGATCCCCGAGTTCGACGCCCTCTACCTCGATATGAACGGCATCATCCACAACTGCACGCACAGCGACTCCGACGACGCCCTGACCCCGCATGACCGAAGAAGAAATGTTTATACGCATCTTCAATTACATAGAGCACTTGTTTGGCAAAATCAAACCCAAACAGATGTTCTTCATGGCTATTGACGGCGTTGCGCCCCGCGCAAAGATGAACCAGCAGCGTTCGCGCCGTTTCCGCACGGCCCTCGACGCCGAAAACATGCGCAAGAAGGCCATTGCTGAGGGTGTGCAGATGCCGGCCGAGGAGCCCTTTGACAGCAATTGTATCACCCCCGGTACTGGCTTCATGGCCAAGCTGTCGACGCAGCTCAAGTACTTTGTCAACAAGAAGGTCAGCGAAGACAAGGAGTGGCAGCAGTGGCAAGGTCGTGCTCTCGGGCCACGACGTCCCTGGTGAGGGTGAGCACAAGATCATGGAGTACATCCGCAATGCCAAGGCGCAGAAGGACTACAACCACAACATGCGTCACTGTCTGTACGGTCTTGACGCTGATCTGATCATGCTGGGTCTGCTGAGCCACGACCCCCATTTCTGCCTCCTCCGTGAGGAGGTCACCTTTGGCCGCCAGAGCAAGGCCAAGTCTAAGGAGCTGGAGCACCAGAACTTTTATCTGATGCATCTCTGCATCGTACGCGAATACCTCGAGCTCGAATTCCAGGAGCTCAAGGAAGAGGGACTCATGAAGTTCCCCTTCAACTTGGAGCGCATCATTGACGACTTCATTCTCATGGCATTCTTTGTCGGAAACGACTTTTTGCCCAACCTGCCGCGCCTTCACATCAACGAGGGCGCCCTGGCCACCATGTTCACACTGTACAAGCGTGTGCTGCCGCAGTGTGAGGGTTACATCAACGAGGGCGGCCAGGTCAACGTCGAGCGCCTCGGCAAGCTGCTCGCAGAGCTCTCTAAGGAGGAGTTCCGCTTCTTTGAGCACGAGATCGAGGGCGAGAAGTGGTTCCAGGCCAAACTGATGAGCCACGCACCGACTGGCGAGGGTCTCACCATTGCCGTCGACAAGAAGAAGAGAGGCGGCCGCAACAACAAGAACGCAGCAGCAACGGCACGCCCAACAGCAGCAACACCAACAGCTTTGCTCCTACCCCCACCCCTCAGGCCGCTGCCTCTGCTGCTGCTGCCGCCAACAAGGGCAAACTCCAGCTGTCCAACTTCCAGAAGGAGCTCTGGAAGTCCAAGATCCGCAAGTTTGTCAGCAAGCCGACTGCCACGCCTCTGGATCTCGGCTCTGACCTTAAGGCGGACGACCGTAAGTTCGTCCAGGAACCTTCGCCGACAGTCTGAGAATTGACTGGCGGACCGACGAGGACGGCGACGGTGGCCGCCGCCTGGTTCTTTCCTTCCCCGCAGACCGTGTGGCTGCCGCTTGAAAAAAAAGGGCCAGGATGACGATGACGAGGAAGAAGAGGAGGCGCAGCTGGCCCTCTTCCGCGTCATGAAGAAGTACGACACGGCCGACGTCGTTGACGTCTTTGCCGGCGAGAGCGCGGAAGCTCTCGACAAGTTGTACATGCTCAAGTTCCAGCAGTGGAAGGATGCCTACTACAAGGACAAGTTCCACTGGTCTGACTCTGAGCTGGGCGACGAGACTCGCAAGCTCTGCGAGAACTACGTCCAGGGCCTGCAATGGGTTCTTTACTACTACTACCGGGGCATTGCCTCGTGGCCGTGGTTTTACCAATACCACTACTCGCCCCTGATCTCCGACGTGATCAAGGGTCTGGCGCCGACCTCAACTTCAAGCTCGGCCAGCCCTTCCGCCCTTTGAGCAGCTCATGGGTGTGCTGCCCGACCGCAGTAAGAGCATTGTGCCTACGGTCTACTGGGGCCTGATGACGGACGAGAACTCGCCCATCATCGATTTCTACCCGCGCGATTTTTGATCTCGACATGAACGGCAAGAAGATGGAGTGGGAGGCTGTTGTTAAGATCCCCTTCATTGACGAGCGCCGTCTGCTAGAAGCCATGGCGCCCAAGAACGAGCTGCTTTCGGACGACGAGAAGGCCCGCAACGAGTTTGGCGTGCCCATTGAGTTCGCCTTCCAGGCCGACACCGACTTCGTCTACCCGTCGCCTCTGACAGGCATCTTCCCGGACATTTCGCACTGTCGCTGTGTCATGAACATCTTTGACCTTCCTCCCACGGATGGTCTCGAGTACCTGCACGATCTGACCGATGGCGCGCTGCTCAACGCGTCGGCTCTGGCAGGCTTCCCCAGTCTGCACACGCTGCCGTACCATGCCGCGCTCGGCTTCCATGGTGTTAACGTCTTCCAGCAAGACAGTCGCAACGCCAGTATGGTCGTCACCCTGTCCGACTCGGAGGCCCGCACCAATGTCGAGGCGGCCAAGCGCAAGCTCGGCCAGCGCTGCCATGTCGGCTTATCCCTTCCTGCAGGAGGCCAAGGTGGTGCGTGTGTCGGATGAGCTGTTCAGCTACACCCTTGACGAGAACAACAATGTGGTGCAGACGCCGCATGGTGGCCGCGAGGGTGACCGTTGGTCATCCAAGGCACGTAGCATTGAGGAGTTCTACAGCAAGCGCCTGGCCATCCTGACCGGCACGGTCGAGTCGCTCGTGCACGTGCACATGCTAAAGGGCCTCACCAAGACCGACGACGGTGCTACGATCAAGGAGTATGCTGAGGTGCTCTCCATGGAGACCGACTTCGCCACGCAGGTGATTGTTGACGCGGTGGTCAACGAGGACGAGCGCTTTATCGAGCGCGCCGCCCGTGCCCATCGCCGAGGAGTTCCCTCTTGGCTCGCACGCCTTCTACCTGGGCGACTACTCTTACGGCCGTCCCTTGGGTGTCATTGGCCATAAGGGCAACCGCATGGACGTTATGGTGTCCGTTCTCAAGGAGAAGGAGAACGATTTCGCGCACGGCATTGTCGCGCGCGCCGACCGCACCAACCGCTACACGCCGTCGTACGCCGTGGCAAAGTCCCTGGACCTGCACCCGCTGTCACTGAGCAAGATCACGTCGTCCTTTTTCGTATTCTCGGTCGGCAACCTCAAGGTCAACCTAGGTCTCAACCTCAAGTTTGAGGCCAAGAAAGCAGAAGGTCTTGGGCTTCTCGCGCAAGTCGGGTACTGGCTGGGAGTTTTAGCGCTCCGGCCATCCAGCTGATTGCCAGCTACATGGTTGCTTTCCCCGACTTCTTTGCCGGTCTCAAGAACCTGCCGCAGAACCGTGACATCAAGGACACGGACATCTGGCCCGATCAAGAGCTGGCATCAAAGCGTGTCAAGGAGATTGGCGCGTGGCTCAAGACGCAGGAGACGAGCAAGCTCGAGCGCGTCCCGCTCGACGCTGAGCAACTTGACTCGGAGATTGTGGGCCAGATCGCGGCTGCCGCCGACAAACGCCTCGATTGCCAGTGCGCCCACCGAGACCAAGCCCGTCAAGAATGTGCCTCGCAACGCCGTGCTGAAGCCGGCCGATGCCGAGCAGCGCCTGGGCAACCAGAACTTTGCTCTCGGCGACCGTGTCGTCTACGTGCAGGACTCTGGCAAGGTGCCCATCGCCTTCCGTGGTACCGTCGTCGGCATCAGCCGCACGCCCACGACCAAGCTGCTGGACGTTGTCTTTGACACGACCTTCATGAGCGGCACCACGCTAGGCGACCGCTGCCCCCCCTTCCGCGGCCAGATGGTCCCTGCGTCGTCGGTTCTCAACTTGTCTAACCGCCAGGTTGTTGCCGGCTCGCGCGCAGCCACTGAGCGCAAGCCCAATGTATCGGTCACGACTCTACCTGCCGGCCCTAGTGGCAACAACGGCGGTCAGCAGAACGGCCAGAACGGCCATGGCTTCCGGCAGTACCGCGATGCGGCACAGCCCGGCCCTCTCCGCGGCAGCTGGAAGGGCGCTCTGAACGGCAGCAACAATGGCCGTGGTGGACGTGGCGGCGGAAACAACGCCGGCCAGCCACAGCAGCAGCAGCAGCAGCAGCAGCATCAGTCGCGCCCCGGCCCTCGCCCTGGCCAGACCCTGGAGCACAGCAGCCTTGTCTACCGCCCTGGTGGCCAGGGTCAGCAGCAACCCCAGCAGTCCCAGCAGCAGGGCGGCAACGGTCGTGGTGGCCGTGGCGGTCGCGGCGGCCGTGGTGGTGGTCCTAACGCCAATGACGGCCAACAGCAGCAGCAGCAACAGCAGCAACCCTCTGCACCGATCAACACGTCGCAGTCGTTTAACGCTGTACCCCCGCCGGCCAACCTCGAGAACAACCGCGGTGGACGTGGTCGTGGCCGTGGTGGCCGTGGCCGTGGTGGTCGCGGCAATGGTGCTGGTGGCCGTGGCGGTAACAACGCTGGCCAGCAGCAGCCGAAGAAAGGCGGTGGCAACAACTCCTCCAATGCCGCTGCTCCTGCCGCTGCCGCATCTGCTCCGTCTCCGGCTCCTGCTCCTGCAGCCAACTAAGAGGCATCATTATACCCCCTCAAAAACACGGAGGAATGATATCACTACAGCATTCAACGTGGTCAAGGTCGTCAATATGGCAGACTATAAAGAGATACGGGACCTTTTTATCAAGTCCCAGCCTGGATTTATACGCACTTGTTTTGTTTGATTTTCTTGTTTGTTATATGTTTTGCGTTTTTCATTTTTCTTGTTTTTGTCATTTTCGTTTTCTTCGGGCATAAAAGCGCTGGAGTCATGTGGGTGCTCATGGTAAAAGGAGGGAGCAATCTAACCAAACGGCTCCTTTTTTGGGTTTATTCACGATATGGTTCTCATGGGTTTTTATGTACGAATATAGTAAGATAGCGGCCGGGTATAAATGGATTTGAATTTGGAGGACAAACTGACACCAATAAATGCGAATGTGAAAATGTGGCTCTGAATGAAGGATATGAATGAATGAGAGCAAACGTGATGTCGTTAAATCGACGTAACACCGACCAATCAGCAGCTAAGCTGCGGGAGCTGTAGCTGTAGCGTGTAAAGCTACTAGTACGTCTGGGACGTGTTCTGTCGTTCTTCACCGCCCGCTGTGCACTTTACGCGACTTTTTTACGTGTGGGAAGGAGCGACCACCACCAGTGAGCCATTGCGCGGTTGTTCGTTCTCTCTTCGGTCCCCTGGTCGCGATTTCCCTACTCAGTAAGCTTTTTGGCGTGTTTTCCCTCTCCTGCCCCCTCCCTAACAATCTCAGTCGTGCTTTCCTGCCTTCAATCTTTCCACCACCAATTCACTTCATCTACAACCCCCTGACGAATCTTGAGAGATTTGTTGTTTCTCTTGTATCCGACAAAGGTCAACCAATTCAGCATTTTATCAACGTTTACACCCACCGCGAACGACCGACCCCCCTTCCGCCACCAGAGCTCCAGCCCTCTTCTATCCCCCCAAGAAAGCTTTCTTTGGTCGCAAACATGGCCCCCCAGGGCGCGCAGGTTGTGGACGATGTGGACGGTGAGTTTTATCTAAGGGGAGGCTTCTGGCTTTTCTTGTCAAACATGCGGTCCAGAATGGATGAGAAATGCATGGTTGACGTGGTGCTAACAATCTGGTTTCACAGTGGACATGCAGCGCGATGACGGCCTCAGCATTGACCAGGAGCAGAAGGTGATCAACGAAGGTATGTTCAAATATGGAAGGAAGAAGAACGACTGGGTATCTCGGGACGAACGGAGACAGTGAGGGGGAAGCAATGCTGGAGTGAGCGAGCAGTGGATGGGAGCGCGGGCTAACATTCGTGCCTCTTTAGAGTACAAGACATGGAAAAAGAACAGCCCATTTCTCTACGACATGATCCTGAGGTAAGACTTGACAGACTTTCTTTCTACACAGCTGGACCGTATCTAACAATCCCTCTCTAGCAATGCCCTGCCATGGCCGACCCTGACAACACAGTGTTCCCCGACGTCAAGGTGCTCGAGGAGAAGAAGTCGCGCGTCTACCGGCTGCTTCTCGGCACGCACACGTCCGAGGACCTGCCCAACTACCTCCAGATCGCTGAGGTCTCCATCCCGATGCTCAACGAGCCCAACGTGAACGACTACGACGAGGAACGCGGCGAGATTGGCGGCTACGGCAACAAGGGCTCCAGCGGCGCAAACAACGGCAGCGGCAGCGGTAGCGGCAGCAACGGCGCAGCAGGCAGCAACGGTGCCGCGCCCTCCATCAGCTTCAACATTGTCCAGCGCATCGACCACCCGCAGGAGGTCAACAAGGCCCGCTACCAGCCCCAGAACCCAGACATCCTAGCCACGCTTTGCGTCGACGGCCGCGTCCTCATCTTCGACCGCACCAAGCACAGCCTGACGCCCACGGGCACCGTCAACCCCAGTTCGAGCTGGTGGGCCACAAGCAGGAGGGCTTCGGTCTGGCGTGGAACCCGCACGAGGCTGGCTGCTTGGCTTCGGGTAGCGAGGACACTACCGTGTGCCTTTGGGACCTCAAGCAGGCCACGGCCGGCAGCAAGATTATCAAGCCTGCACGGCGCTTCACCCACCACAAGAACATTGTCAACGACGTGCAGTACCACCCGATCAGCAAGAGTTTCCTGGGAAGTGTCTCGGACGACATGACGCTGCAGGTCGTCGATGTGCGCCAGGCAACAAGCGATAAGGCGGCACTCGTGGCACGCGATGGGCACACAGATGCGATCAATGCGCTTGCTTTTAACCCAACAAGCGAGTACATTGTGGCCACGGCCTCGGCCGACAAGACTATCGGTCTGTGGGATCTGCGCAACGTGCGCGAGAAGGTGCACACCCTCGAGGGCCACCAGGATGCCGTCACGTCGCTGTCGTGGCACCCGCATGAGGCTGCCATCCTCGGCAGTGGCTCGTACGACCGCCGCATTATCTTCTGGGACCTTAGCCGCGTCGGCGAAGAGCAGCTGCCTGACGACCAGGAGGACGGCCCCCCGGAGCTGCTATTTATGCACGGTGGCCACACGAACCATTTGGCCGACTTCAGCTGGAACCCCAACCCGGCCGACTCGTGGCTGGTCTGCAGTGCCGCCGAAGACAATCTGCTGCAGATCTGGAAGGTCGCAGACTCGATTGTCGGCCGCGACGATGCAGACCTGCCGGTGGACGAGATGGATCGCTAGGAACCTCTCACTCCCCTCAGCGGTACCACTGACTTGCCGTCCAACCCGGTGTCGACGGGCCTTCTTTCGCCTTAGACCCGCTTTAGTCCATTCTTCAACGGTGACGTTTGTGTTTTTTTTTTATTGTTGTTGTTTTGTGCTTCTTCACATTTCTGCTTGATCTCCCACTTTATTTTTGTATCTTGGCGGGACATCTGTCGGTTTATTCCACCCACAATTTTTACTTTCTACTGCTATGATTTCTGTTTACTGCTTTCTATCTATTGTTCTCACAACGGCGTATTTAGGGCTTCGGGAAGAGATGGGAAGGGGAGAGGACGTGAAAGACCTAGTTTTGACTTTCCGTCCATGAATTTGCCGTCAACGAAACACAAAACACAAGGGCCGATGCCCTTCTTTGGCGACAGATCGGAGGCAATGCTTAATATAAAAGTTATTTTCATCATTCTCATCATGTTGTTTGTCTTGTCGTGCTTCTATTTTCCTTCCATTTGTTCGCCACTTTACCAGCAATCTGAGACGGCCTACACAAGGCAGCAGGGCGAGAATAACACTACGAAGCTCTCGTGGCCCCTCTTGTTTATTATCTCGCTCACTATCCCACGTTTTGTGTAACACCGTTTTCAAAGACTGTGTTTTTCTGGCCTCGAATCTTCCATGTGCACTGTGCACAACGAAGTGAATGATGAGGTAAGTTGCTCTTCTTGCTATTGTTCCACTTTTAACCGCTCTTAGCGTGTGCATTTTCCTTCTGTTTGTTGCTATTGTCCTCCATTGAGGCCTCGATGCTTTATTGACAAAATAAATAGGCGATCGTTAATAGCTTCGTTTTCTAGTTTTTTTGCCAGCCAGCGTTATTGAGCAAAACAGGACATTCAAGGCCATTCTCATTCACACTCGTTTCATATCTACAATCATGGGGATGCTTCTTTTGTCTTATTGAGCTTCGACGTGCTTTCTTTTTGTTTACAACCCACACTCTTTTCGCGTTTCCTCTTTTCTCTTCTCGATACTCGTTCTCTTTTTTCACACTCTCTTTTCCCTCCTTTCTTTTTTTTTGTGCCTTTCTTCCCCTTCCTTCTTCTATAATCGACAACAACCGTTTTCTTTCCGTTCTCTGTGCATTCAGGGCCATACAAATATCATGAATCCCTCCTCAGCCGACGCCAAGGGCAAAGGCAAGAAGCGAGCTCTGCCTCTCGACCTGCAAGACATCGCAACAGCCATCCAAAATCTGCCCGGAGACTCATCCGCACTTCTCCCAACCCCATTGCCGTTTGCTCAGTCAGTTCCGTGGCCGGTATCAGCTACTCCCATCGGCAGCAGCTTTGCGTCGTCTTCCTCAAGTGCAGCTCCTATGCAGACCATTCCGACTTCAAACAACACCCTCACTCCTACCCAACTGAACTCGCTCAAGCTCCAGCAAGCCGTTAGTCGTGCCTCCTTTCGCAATGTACGCCGCGTTCGCCGCGATGTTGCCCGTGGCCGCTACACGACCCAGGAGATCACGGGTATTGTCCAGGAGAGAATTGTGCTCTATCAAGACTGGAACAGACTCAACGACGAGATGCCAGGCAAGGGCAAGGACCAAGAGTTCCGCGAGCTCGACCAAGCTTGGACGGGACTCAACATGACGCCCATGGTCTTCCCTCATGACTGGCCTGACTTTTCGCTCGGGAATAAAGTCAACACCAACAAATCGGATCAGAAGATCCTCACGCAAAGTCTTCCCGACATCCACTTTGGAGACAGTCAAGCATCTCGCTCGTTCAAGACCTGTGAGCCGGGAACAACTCTTACTTGGACAAAGTACTACAAGGCCACCGTGATCACTCCAACTGCAACTCACGGTGTGAACAACAACAACAACAACAACAACAACATGGCTATAATGCCGGCTCATCCCATGCAAGTTCTTCAACCTCCTCGCAAACGCCAGCTTGGTGGGAAGCGTCCCATGGTCGAGCGGCAGCAAGAGGAGACACCCCCATCCTCGAAGCGCCGCCTCATCTCCAGAGCTGTGTCACTCGGCCAGCTCCCTGCGCAAAACGACGAGACCAACGACGGGTCAGTGCAATTTCAACATATTCCACTCCCCAGCCGCAGCTCCAGTGCTCAAGCCGCACCGTCAACCAGCAACCAAGACCAAGAGTTCACCCCCAAACAGTCGCCTCAACCAGTGGCAACCAGCGTCAAATTCGACCTCCTCAGCTCGGTCTCTTCTTGCCTTGACCTTGTTCTCCACGTGTGCAAGTTCCTGGACCTGGATGATGTCCTTGCTCTCTACAGCGTCAGCCGTGTTTTCAAGGCCACGTTCGACAACGAGCTCGAGGGCAATGTGATGCGCATGGCACGTCAATTTGCATCGGCCGAGACTATTGGCGCTTTCAACTGGCGGTTCTACACCAAGGTGACCATCCCTCTCCAGATCCTCCGCACCGGCAACAACGCTCCCTTCGACTGGTCCGCCCAACCGCCTCAGCGCGCACCAACTCTTCGCTACGTCAGCATGCTGGTCAGCCGTGAGCGCATGGCTCGTGACATTGTTTCGGCGCTTGCCCGTAGTGGCTTCCGCTTGCCACGCGCCATGGCTACAGCTGCCGTGAAGAAAATGTGGCTTTTGATGGACATCCCCACCAACCAGGGCCGTATGGACATGCTCCAAAATGAGCAGTTGTTTACCGACACGGATCTCCTCATGTTCCAGATGTTACACTTAAAGCTCGTTTTGCTCTTCCACGACCCAGTCCGAGGCCCATTTGACCCAGCCGTCGACGTTCTGACAAACGAAGGAGAGGTGGCTCTGCAAGGGATGCCGGGAGTTGAGGTCGCTGAGAACGGAGACATTATAATTAATGAGGAGGCTAGTGTTGAAGCCGCGGCTTTCATGCTACAACAACAACATCAACTGCCGGCTGAACATGCCCTCATTGAGACGTTCCTCGGCCAGCGTAGCTTTGAGGTCCTCTGGAAGTTTCTGCGTCGCAAGCAATACCGGACCGTTAGAGAGGCGCTCGAGCTCAAGGTCCGCTACGACTGGATTCCGCCCGCTGCAACGGGAAACCAAGCCGGGCGCCACTTGGACGCCAATGAACACGATGTCGCCCAGATTCTGAGCTCTATGGCAACGACAGAGGCTGCTTCAGTCCCTGATGTAGCCATTCCCAGATCCCTCGAGTCTCTTCTCGAGCTTGGTGTCTTTGATCTGGATCTCGACACGCCTAATACTGCTGGAGGTACAAACGACGGCCAGGGCCAAACTAACCCTTCAGCCACCACAGGGCACAACGTCTCCAATGCACAATTCAGTGAGCACGGCAACAATTTCGGTGATTTCAGCTCAAGCCTCAACTTTCAAGCCGACCCAAGCTTTGGCTTCGACCAGCCTTTTGCCAACACCCAAACTCAAAAGCTGAACGCCCTCGAGGACATTCTGCAGACAGTCCCAATCTAGGAGATGGGAATTGGTCACCTTGAGGGCTGGGGACAGGGCACACAGCATCTGCTTCGGCCGGATGAGCTGGCTCCGCTTGAAGCCGCTCGTCGTGTGCGCGATCACCCTAATGAGTACGTCGATCTCAACAGTCATGTCCCCTATATGGGAGTCTGGGGCAATCGCGACTTTGCCACGGGCGAGAACATTATCCCGCCGCTCGACGAACTGTACATCTCTGACAACGAGAGTGCTCACCAGGGTGACGACGACAACAAGGAGAACATGGCAGTCCGGATCAGCAATGAGCATATGGGCGCGAAATCCACGATCAAGAAGGAGTTTTACGACTCCATGCTTCCCATGACAGAGTTCCGCCTACATGACCAATGCGGCAATATCATTGCGCACAAGACGGAATGGCAGCCGTACCACTCGCTCAAGAACCGGTGGGACACGCTCTCGCTGCAGGAGAAGATTGATGTGTGGTGGGAGAACCATCAGGAGCGGCTGTGGCGGCAGGCATGGACTGAACGCAGCGGCACCGACCAGCGGGCCATCAACAACAACGTCAACAACAATGTCGACGAGACCTCATATAACCAGCCGGACAACATGCACAATGAAGCCGACGACGCGATCAATGAAGTCTACGACATCGGGTCTGACTTTGACGAGGACATGCTGGACGACGATTTTGATATGGACAGCGACAACGACGACGATCATGACGATGACAATCAGAGCGGTACCAACCCGCCCATCGCTCCTGCAGCTCCCGCCATTCCTCTGCCCGACTCGGCCCAGAATCTGTCGAGACGCCACAAGGGACTCCTCCGTTCTTGCATCCGCTGGGCCCTGAACGAGCAAGACGAGGTCGACGCAGCTCTGCTGGCCCAGGCCGACATGGAGTACGAGGAGGAAGAGCTGCAACATTGGGACGAGTTTATGGTGGCGGCCATGGCAGCAGGCAACACGCTCTTTGGCAGTAATGTCATTGGCGACGATCTGGACACCGAGGACGGCCAAGACTTTGACAGCGACAATGACCACGTCCCAACCACGCCTGTCCCAACCCAGAGGAAGTTCTGGCGCCCGAGTTTGGCGGTCTCGGAGACGTCGTGCGTCTCATGCACCAGGTTCGGGAAGCTGTGGCCTTGGCTGACGATGCCACTGAGGCTTCGCGCTCTGACGACCCGAACATTGCCAGCATGGCAAGCATGCGTCTGGCGGATCTTGTGAAGGAAGCCGAGGACCTCAAGACGCAGCTTGCAGCTGTGCTGCAGGGTGAGGTATTTGCCATTGAGGTTTAGACGAGCGGGGTGAGATTTGGCGATTGAAGGACGGGGGGTGTGGCGTGAGTGATGAAAGCAGGGGTTTGTTTGTGTTGTTTGCCATTTGGCTTTGTCTTTTCACGTGTATGCGCGGTACTGTGCAACTGCCATGTTTACTATGTTTGCTTTTCAATAAATGTCAAGCTTTGTACGATAGGCCGAGCTCGGGATTGAGAGGGCTCAGGGCCATGCCATAATGCTTCACACTATAATCAAAACAATATTCAAAACAATAATCACATTTCAAAATCATTCAAACCCCACATTGTGATAAAGGATAATGAAAATGAAAACCCGTTCAGCTTCTCTACCGGCTTTAATGAACTACCAAAGGAATAATGTGAACGACAAAAAATGAGTTTAAAAAAATCTAGTGTTTGGGTAAAAATATACAGTTGGTTTTTTTGTGCGGTTTTATAGATCTTTTTTCTTCCATCTTTGCACGCATCGTCTTGATGATGTTTTGATGTTCGGCTCTTCTTCCTCTACTTCGCTTCGTGTTGCTTCATGACTTTCCTACAACGTCAATTAACTTTAACCGTTTATGTTTGCCGGCAGCATGCCAAGATGTATGCCGGCAAACCTGCCTTTGAATTCCAACCTGCATAATCTAGGCGGTCTCCTCAGGGTACAGCTCCTCCTTCAGGACAATGCCGAGCTCCTCCTTCAGGGGCTTGAGCTCCTCAAGGTACTGCTCGTACTGGCCCTTGTTCTCGACCTTGGCCTTGATGCCTGCGGAGGTTGTTAGTATGGATATCAGCTATCAATCGGGTTGGTATTGGCTTTTCTTGGCGGTACGTACCCTCGAAAACGCGGACGGCGGTGGGGTAGTCGTTGACTCTCCGGGCGGCTTTTAACGCAGCAATCAGGACAGACGGCGAGGGGACCAGGTCGTAGGCGAAGGCGTTGTTCAGATTGCGCTGGAGCTCGAAGACATCCTGGACAGAGTCAAACTCCTTCTCGTATCTAGACACATTGATGTTAGCTTCAATTCTGCACTTGGCCCAGATAACAGCCAGACATCAATTGGACAACAGTCAGGCAGCAATTGACGCCTTCGAATAGCATAAGTCGAGCCAGAGGCGGCTTCCGGAGCTGTCTGGGGCGGGCACGGAGCTCTGTCCGAAGATAGAGACTCCCAGCCCGGCCCGCTTCCGCTGCTCCGATCGCGCACCTCTGCCGTTCCCCAATGCGACCCAATTGCGCCAATTCAGCTCTCCTCCTCTATCCCTCCTCGCATCGTTTATCGAATCGCGCGTACCTGGCGGTAAACTCCTCGAAGGTCTCCTCCTGGTGCTCGGACCGGAGACGGGCGCCGGCGCTGAAGCTGGCCTTCTGGACAAAGGCGGTGCGGGTAGCCATGGCAGCGGGGCGGGCGACAAGGGGGGCCCGGAGACCGCGGGCGGCGGCACGGAAGATCGAGGCGGACATGCTGGGTGGGTGGTGGTTCGGTTGGTGGTGGAGAGGAGAGAGATATAGCTTGGTAGTTTTTCTGCCGGGATATGACGAGACACGAAAAATCGTCGGTTAAAAGATTTTCGCAGGTTCAATTGGCGTTGCCGCAGGGCCGCTCGTCGGAATTGGAGGAGGAAGAAAAAGACGGTGCGTTTCGATTTCGCAAAGGAAAGGTGCGTGGGCGTGGAGCGGTCGAGTGAAAAAGCGTCGAAGAGGAGAGGTGGAAGAGGACGAAGGGGAGAGGAAGCGGAAAGGGAAGGGAAAGAAAAAGAGGCAGCAAAGCGGGAATCGAATGATGTTTTTTTTCCCTCTCGGTTACAATGGCTCGGTGGCTCTTTCCCTGCTAACTTGCGGGCTTTGTCCTGCTGGGGAATGTACCCAGGCTCTGAGGCCAGCACTGGGAAGGAGCCCACCCCCTCCTCACCTCTCGCTCTTCCCAGCCAAAACCCCCCGTTATTTTCCCGCCAAATGTCATGCACCTTCCCCCAAGAAGCGCCTGATGTTGGCGCCTCAGGCAGAGATTTTTAGGGACAACAGGACAAAGCTTCCCCACAACTGGCCCAATCACCAAACGCGCTTTCCCAATCGCCGGGTGGACTGACTTTTCGGGCTGCTCTAGTGCTGCTGGCGAGATAAACATGAAAAGTGCAGGAATTGCAGGTGCAGTGTGCGCTCTTTCCATTTGCGCAGCTTCAAGCTACGATTGGGGGGCAGTGTACATAATTATCACGTGTTCAGGTAATCCGGATTGCTGCAACGGTGCACTTTGGCCGTTGTCCCAATACTTCTGTTACTCAATTGAAGCTCCAACGGTTGGGTCGTTGCATTGTTTGCCAGTTGGGCCAGTTGGCGGGCTCTGGCGTAATCTGGCAGCTTGGCGGATTCGCTGCCGTTTCATTGGGGCATCTGTAAAACTATCACGTGACAATATAGTCTCCTTTTGTTGACGGTCTTTCTTTCAGAGGCCTTGCGTGCAACGGCATGTGTTCTGTTTTGAGATATTGCGTAATCGTGAACTCGATTACTGTGAATCTGGACCATACAAGGTAGGTTGTGTATTAAACGCCGTCCCTGTCAGGTATTCTTTTCGCGTGTCGACAGAATTTGCCTCTGTAAACAAATGTCATTCGACAAAAGGTACATCAGACGGTGAAAACGGTGGCACCTGCGCACACAAAAAGCCTCTGACATGAACTTCGTCGAAGTCGAGAGAGATCCCCCTCCGTTTCGATCTCAGAATCAGGGGAGATAACACCACGAAAATACTTGTGGCGAGGGCGAATAATTATCAAGGGCAGTGTACATATACGGAGTACAAAACATGCCCAATTCGCTATTACGCACTGTCCACTCAACGTTCTGAACCACGCCCAGACCAGACGGATATTTGACTCTTATTTCTATGCCTCGGGCTCTCATCTTTCAAGATCCGATCTGCCCGGAAGTCTCTTATCTAAGATTTGTATTTCTTTTATCTATGCGCGAACCCGCGCTGTAAAGTCTTAGACTCACCCAATTGTGCCGCAAAAGCCAGGGGGATATTATTGGTCTTGGTAATACGAGACGCATCTTCGCGCCTTTTTGCTTGTGACGAGGGCGGTGAGCAATGGCAGAATGCTGGTCCTCGGACATGGCTGAATAAGGCCACGCATTCTGTAGTCTGATTGGCCAGACCTGCATCTCATTTCAGCAATTTGCCCTGTGGTGCTAGCGAGTGACCTGCATCGCGCCTGCCGTTGCCACCGAAACCAAAGCTTTGCGTACTTACTCTGCACCTGCAGTTACGGGCGCTGCAGTGTCCAAATGCTCAACTGCTCTTGCCTGTTTTATCCCGTGTCTTCAGTCCCTTTTTTTGTCGTAAGTGCTCGTCTGTTGGGAAGTTGCGACTGCTGTCTAATAAATCTTCCAATTCAAACCGCGCCAAAAAGACCGCAAATGGATGCTTCCACGGCTTTGATCGTCTTCTCATTCGTTGCAGGGACAATACCCCCTTGTATGTAGTGCTGAGATTTGTTCCCATGTTCCCCACCGTTGATTTTTAAGATTGCCCGTACTGTCCCAGCAGCCTCCACACGCGCCTTCCCTGGTTGCGACACGCACCAACCGCACCTGCCTCCACAGTGTGTAGTGTGTGTATTCCAGTTGGAAGGCCCCGAAAAAATCGAGGATCGCAGCTACCTTATGGCTCCGCGCGCGCCGCGGCCAGCTCGGACTTTCCCCCTTTAGGACCTTCTTTACTAGTAGGCCACGTTCAACCAAACTTCCTTCCCCCTTTGTGCTCCTCTTGCCTCTTTTTACCTCTTCTATTTCCTCGATCTTTTCTTTTTCCCTTTTTCGTTCTCTCTCCTATTCCTCTCGCCAACCTTTTTTTCTTCAACTCTCCGTGTTTTTTTGGTTCGGATTTTTCTTGTCACTCCTTTCACCCTTTTCCTTTCTCTTCTTCTTTCGTTGTTCGCCTTTCTCCGCGACTTCCGGGCTACGTCCACAACTCGACGTCCCTTTTTTTTCTCGATTTTTTTTCCCGAGTATCACGGTCAACAACAGCTTTTGTTGCTATCAATTCGTCGCATCAATCGACTCTCCAGCGTTCAGCTTTGTCTCTTGATCTTTTCAGTGGTCGTCGCGACACAAGGGAACTGGTTGGTATGTACGCGTGAACCCCTATTTTGCTGTTTCTGCGTTTGGGACCCTTTTGGCTCTTGTCGTCTTTTTTTCGCGTCGTTGTTCCCCCTTTTCTGGGTAGCCCCATATTACCGTCTTCCCCCCTTTCGTCTTCACGATTTCCCCTTATTCCAAACCCATTCTCATCAGTGTGCATCTGTCGCGTTGTCTTTCTACAACAGCGGTCATTCTTGTTGTCTTCGTCACTCTCTTTTATTGTCTTTTCAGTCACTCTTTATGGCTTGCAGCCTTCGCTAACTCGCATCTCGTGTATTTAGTCAGCCTTCCTTGCTACGACCCGTCTTCGGTTTACATCTTCTTGACCCTCTTCTCGACTCGCCCACAATGTCGTCCTTCGGTGACTTGATCGACTTCGGCGTCCCCACGCTGGACCGACCCTTCGGCTTGAAGCTATGGCCCATCTTCAACAAGGCGTTTGAGCTTGTCGTCGGCTACCCTGCCGACCAGTTCGAGTTCGTCGCTGGCAAGACGCCTATGTCGACTCTCAAGGAGACGAGCATCTTCATCGTCATCTACTACTTCATCATCTTCGGTGGCCGCGAGGTTATGCGCAGCCGCGAGCCGTTCAAGCTGAAGGCCCTGTTCCTGGTCCACAACTACGTCCTGACCGTCGTCAGCTTCCTCCTCCTGGTTCTGTACGCTGAGCAGCTGATTCCCACTGTTACCCGCCACGGCATCTTCCACGCCATCTGCAGCAACGAGGGTGGCTGACCCAGCAGCTGGTTGTTCTGTACTACGTACGTATTTTGATTTCTGTGTTCTGAGTTATGCCAATGACGTCGCAGAAATGCGGCGACAGCGACAGAGAGTATCCGATACTAACAATCTTTCTTCACAGCTCACCTACCTGACCAAGTACCTAGAGCTGCTCGACACCGTCTTCTTGTTCCTGAAGAAGAAGCCCCTCACCTTCCTTCACTGCTACCACCACGGCGCCACTGCTCTTCTGTGCTACACCCAGCTGATCGGCTCGACCGCTGTCTCGTGGGTCCCGATCACCCTCAACCTGGGCGTCCATGTAGTCATGTACTGGTACTACTTCCAGTCTGCCCGGGGCATCCGCATCTGGTGGAAGGAGTGGGTCACCAAGTTCCAGATCATCCAGTTCATCATCGATCTCGGCTTCGTCTACTTCGCCTCATACACCTACTTCACCTCGACTTACTTCCCGTACATGCCCAACATGGGCAAGTGCTCTGGTGAGGAGTTCGCTGCTTTCGCCGGTATTGGCATTCTGAGCTCGTACCTGGTTCTGTTCATCTCGTTCTACCTGGCCACCTACCGCAAGGACGGTAAGAAGACTACCTCGCGCAAGGCTGTCCGTCGCATGTCCCAGGCTCCCCTGCCCGACCCGCATGACCTGCTGGTCGGCGCTCAGCAGCCCGCCACCGCCTCGACCACAGGCGCCAAGCCCGCTGGCAAGACCAGCGGTGTCACCACCCGCTCCCGCAAGGCATAAATTGACGGCTAGCGGTGCCCTGAAACCTCGACAATCACCCGTTGTGCCATAAGACAATTTCACAACACACGACGGATAACGATCGCCGAAGCAACGGGGAAAGCTCGAACAGAACGTGCAGTATCTGCAGCGAGGCGGTGCTGGCAACGACGAAAGATGGGAGAGAGCTGCATATGTATATGTGTTTGCGGGCAAGTGCTCGCTAGCCAAAAAGGGGACGATGATTTGGATTCACCCCCTTTTTGCACTACCCATCTCAACGACCAAAAAAATGGCGATACGAATCGGTTCAGCATGGGACTCGACACACTTAGGGAGTACAGCACAACGGGGTGGACGGCGTGAAGCCCTCTTATCTTCAGGGTGGGTGTTGAAAGGCGAGACGGGTCTTGCTCAACGAGGCTTTTTCGTTCTTTCTCGCCCGATCGAGGACGGAAGCATTTTCTCCAACTTTCTACCCTGTCATTTTCTTGCAACCCTTTTTCTTGTATCAAACTTGTATTCACAACGATTTTCTTGTCTCTCTTTTACTCATCCTATTTCCTTTTCATTTTTCATCTGTCTATCCTGTTTTATCTACATTTATTTTAACTCCTGTCCTCTATTTTTCCATCACTTGTTTATATGGCCTGCACAAAGATACGCGCGCGGAAGTCGGCAAGGCAGAAGGGGAGGAGACGACGAGCTTGACTGGTTTGTGGTCACTCGTTCGTCTTCGTAATAGCAAGTTACAACTCCTAATGGTTTGTGAGGCGCTGCCTCCAGACAATACAAAAATAATACAAAAATAAAATGAAACCTACAAACCCTCATACTGATGTGCAGGCTCTCAACTCGATGACCATAAGATCTCCAACCTCTTCTACCCTGCCAAGGATATGGCAGTCTCCAAGCAGGCGCAAGGCATAATGTCACGATATCATATTGGCTCCCTGAGAGAACACCGTTCGCGCTAGTTCTCGGCCAACGGATGTCGCTTAGATCACCTTCACCTTTCTACAATATGATCTTCCAAAACCAGCGGAGATCTCCTTTACTTGCATAGACTCTTATAGTGATTGTGGGGAAGTTGACCGAGTCCGTGTCCATCGGAAGCATATTTTCCCAGTCATTTTACCGGGCCAGTGGCCGGACAGAAAACTATGCCGCGTCTTAAGCGAGGCGGCGATACTGTCTGGCGATCGACTATCAAAGATGCTAAAGGTAAACTGTCTTGCTCTTCAACTTGATGCCTCGTCTTGTGGCGCCTCATTTTTTGGGGCATTCATTCTCTCTTCGCAGCTGCCTTGCTTTTTCCTGGGCATTTTCCTATTCCGGTAACCCAAAACGTAGCTGTTGTTGTGCCGCGCTGCAGAAACTCGACACCCCGCGGCCCATGGTCGATGCGTTGCAGCGGGTGCATTAGATTGTCCCTTATATTAATAGCAGGCTTACTATGAGTATCACCTTGTCGGCGAGAACAGCCTTCCCACGATTATTCCTTCCAGTCTAGGCCGTTGTCCAGTATGGTGGCTCTTTCTTGCACTATTCTTCCTCGGTCTTTCCTACCGTCTTGATAACCGGCACATCCCGCGCTAAGGGGGCGTGTGGATAACAAAATAAGAAGGAGCGCGTGGCCCCGGAAAGAGCTTGCAGGAGAGCTTGCAGAAAAGATGTAGGGACGGCTTCACGGGCGATGCAGGGGGTCTTTTCTTCTTTCTCCGTATATTTCTATCTCTCTCTTCTTAAATTCTTTCCTAAAGTCAAAACGTAGTCTTGAAGTCGTGTGGTGGGCGTCATCAGAGACAATGCGCTTATCTCGTGCCTTTCTTTGATATACCCGTCACCCCGTCTTCCCATAACCTCCCTTCCCGGTATTTTTTTTTGTTTTTTTTATCTTCTCTACCTTTCCATTTAATTATTTGAAATAAGTTCGTCAAGCAAACGCATTGTGCTCACTCGGAGCATTGCCTAGTTGGCAGATATGCCTTTTGGTCACTTGAGAAGAATGACAGCGGTAGATCCCAGCGAGCATTATTGAACGACGTCAGCGCAGACGTTATCAAATATGTCGATGTGACCAAGATCTTTGACTATTTCAATATTTTGGCTCATAAAATTCTGTCGTAACACTACGTATTGATCGTGGCTTGTATTGTCTCCCGGGTTGGCTTCCCGTTTGCCGTTTTCTGTCAAGATTTCAAAAAAAGCCACGCCCAAGTCAGAGCATCTGCTTCCCCTCCTGTCTTTCTTGATCTCCCTTGTTCTTCTTGTCAATTGCTTGGTCAGTGTCAGCTGCAAGCCACCACATGCAGGCTGATTGTGTACCTGACCTGCGGTCTGTACTCTTGTTCGCCGTACGGAGTATATAAGCGGAGAAAATATGTATTGCCCGCTGTATGCCGTACGTGATGGGCTTGCAAGAGAGGGTTGAGTGTCTAGAATGAAAAAGAAAACTGCGAATCAGCCAGCACACAAAAATTATAACAGAAGTCTTATTAGTCGTGCAAAGCTTTGATGTAGTTACGTGGACGACGCACGTTGGCGACCTCGACAAATAGCGATCAATGAGAAAAGGCACAGTGCTTCATAAGGCGGGGAAGAGTGTTTGATCCCTGCATGATAGAACAGCTCAGCGTTGCGTTGCAGTCAGTCTGCGTGTAGATGGTGGGTGGACGGCACACGTTTGTAGTTTAAAAAAAGAACTTCGAGCTCCTTCGCTCATCCGCAGCTCTCCCACCATCCATCCTCTTGTACAACGTAATCCTCAGCACGAACGCCTGGGCGATGACCAAAATACGACTGTATTTGGGTTGACTTTTTATTTTGGCGGTGCTCTCTACCCCTCCGACCCATGTCCTGGGTCGTGTTCGCCCAATCTTGGTGTTTGCATGGTACGGGAGGGACAAATCATTGTACGAGTATCTTCCGAACCCTTGATGGGGTAGTACGTTGCACAGAGCGTGGGCAAGGGAAATGCCTGTACCGAGTACTGAGAGGGGCAGCAGAGCACTAAACACAATGACACAAGGCTGTCTGTCTTTCTTCCCGTCGAGCAGGTTCAAGGAAAACCTCTGAAGCACACTCGGGGCTGTTTTGTCAAGTGTCTGTGCTACCTGTCGAGGTACAACAAGCAAACAGTGGCCTCACAATACCGTGGGGAATGACCACAACAGGCTTTGAAATTTGTTTGCTCACCCCCATCAATATTTCTGCCTTGAGCTGTACGGAGTATTGTGTCACTTGAAACCATTCCGGTCTAAATGACACTTTTCGTCTTCGTACAAGAGGATGGACTCAAGGCCAAAAAAAGGTCTGAGGGTATTCTTGCTTCATCTTTCCCCCTCTGCTGCCTCCAATTCAGCGCCAAGACGTACTGATTTGATTACGACAGTGGTTGAAGCTACCTTGTCTGCCTCTTCTGTCTTTTGCGCACGTCCTTTTCGGAGGCAACCTTGGGTAGATATTGAGAGAGAGAAAAAGAAAGAAAAAAAGCTCCAAAATGTTTGGACCCTGAGCTTTGGGCTCTTTGCTGTGGCCTCAAGCTACTTCACAAGCCTGTTTCATGGGCCTCTCTTGGGAGAGGCCAGCTGAGGGGAACTGGATGAAGACTTCTTCAAATGCAACAGACAGGTCATATGTTCATTTTGATATTTTGACAGCCACAATGATAATCCCATTCTCGATGGGCTATCACGTAGTGACGCATGCTTTGGTGCGCATGGCAGACATGCATCTCCACTAACTATATTCCTGCTGAAATCTGACTGCATGCCGTCGGCCAGCGGGTAGGATAAAAGTCGAAATCGACCATAGCGGGTAGACTTGACATGCGGAGCGTACCTACATTTTGCTGTCCCTGCCGTTAGTTGCCCGGCAATGCAAGAAGCCATATCAGAGGGGTAGATGAAGACAAGCCACTCGGCGTTGAAAGAAAAGAAAAGGGCCAAACGAAACTCGGGGAATGCGGAATAGCACGGGATCATAAAAAGTGACAGAAAGTGACAAGACAAGATAGACGGAAACAGTGTACATCTGCAGCCACAGCAACACAACGCTTTGAGGGGGCGTGTAGAAAGCGACAAGGAAAGGTAACATGCGGAAAAAAGAGACGGGCTGAGCAGATGAAAATGCAAAGAGAGAAAAAGAAAAAGAGGGGGGGGGGGGGGGGGGGGAAGAAAGAGGAAGCTCAAACGGAGAAGTCAAAAAGAATACAAAAAAATAAAGGAAAAGAGAGAAAACGAAACTAGAAAACGTCGAGATGTTGAAACAGGTCGTTCGCTTCTAAAGATGAGGAACACAAACAAAGAAAGTAAAGAAGCAAGTCATATGATGAGAAAATCCAGCGCGGGCGACTTTTTTGTGCTCTTTGACAGATTTCGGTCGTCTTTGCAAAGAGGCTTTCACGCTTCCTTTCACCCAAGCCTCGTGAGAACATGAAAGAAAGGACGGCACTTGGTCTCTCCCTTTCTTGCTCTCTTGCTCTTGTATCCCCTCGCTGGTAAGACATTCGCGCAATGCGTTTCAAGGAAACAAGAGCGTGTCGTATTGAATAAAGTGGATGTCGTAGTCACTGTTTGCACGAAAAGAGGGCAAAAATACTCATAGATCAAGTGTGCAACCCTTTTTACCCTGGTTTTGTTTTGTTTTGTTTTGTTTCGTCTTGTCTTTGCCTTCTTTTCCTTTTCCTGCTCATCCCCAACGTCGTAGTCGCACAGTGTAAGACACAAGAATACGCCAATGAAAAAGGGCCAGGTGAGCACCAAGACTTACACACACAAAATAAAACTGGAGCCGCATTGGGAAGTTTGCGAGCTTGTTCCTGACCCTGAAGCTACGCCTTTTGGCTTTTGGTCTCTTCGTCTCTTGGTCTCTTTTGTAGGTGAGACAAAGCCAATGCGCCGCTACGGTCAAAAAGGGAGACTGTACTTCGTGCACGGTAAAAAAATTCAGGGGACATGGTAATCTAAAAAGTCACACAGTCAAATGGAAAAAAGAAGCATCCCGAGTCAAGGCAACTCCACAAAATAGCACATCGGCATATCAAAAAAGAAAGCATGGCGTAGCAAATAGGAATATGTCAAAATATGGATGGAATTCTGTCATCTCCCATGAGATGCAATCATGATAATGCATAAGTAGCATGCGTATAAACGAACGTAAATAATAATACTCCGTAGCGAATGTGATAAGTGAGGAAAAAGAATGAGAAAGATGGGTATCATCAAATCGTCCAACAAATGAGTCCGTAAAGAAAAACAATAAACAAAAAATATGCACAAAAAAAAACATTTCCAACTGTGTCCGTGTCCTGTTGTTCCCTGGCCCCTGGGTTCCTGTGGTGCCATCCAATTTTATGCAGATATCCTTGTCCCTAGTAATATGAGAAGAAAATAAAAAAGTGAAGAGAGAAATAAGAAGAGTGGAGAATTACAGCAGCTTCATGCTCCGCCGGCGGCCCGTCAGGCTGCCGAGGAAACTGCTGCCCGTGCTCTTCTTGGAAACGACAATCTCGGCGGGTGACATCGCCAGACGTCTGGGCGTAGCGGCGGCAACGCTGTCGTTCTCGTCAAAGCCGTCCTCGTTAGGAGGGCCAGGAGGCGGTGCGTTCATGGAGGTTATCGAAGAGACAACCGACATGGCCATCGACTTGCGGTTGCCGGAGTTGTTAGCATTGCCGCTGGAGGCAAGCAGAGCCGAGGCGGTCTCTGCCGGCAGCATGGCAGGAAGGAGAACAGGCGATGTGGCCGTCGCCGATGTAGGAGTAGGAACCTTCTCGGCTACGGACTCGCGGCGACCAAGGCCACGACGACCGCTGAGGGTCAGCGAGCGCGTCATGCCGCGCAGGAGACCGGCAGTGCCAAAGGTAGGTGTGCGAGGTGAAGCCGCAGGCTCACCCAGCATAAGAGCAGAGGTAGTAAATGACCGTGCGGGTGCTGCCCTGACGGGAGCAGACACGGGCGTGGTCGTAGAAAACTGCACTCGAGGGAGCAGTAGGTGAGGGCGGCGGAGGCATAGAAGTATCCAGAGCAGTCAGGACAGGAGCGATGCTGCGGCCCAGGCTGACTGTGTTGGTGGCCACTGTTGCAGCAGCTCCCGTCACGGCCATCTTGCGTGCACGGAACGACGCCATCATGCCACCAGCAGTCATGCTAATGATGCTGCCAGACGAGCTGTTGCGCTTGTGCTGCTTTGCAGGGCTGACGGTACTGCTGGGTGCTGTAGAGAGCAAAGAGCCGCCACTCGATGTCGAAGGACGCGTCTCGGAGAGAGCAAACGACGAAGACGAGGAAGAGGCGCTGCGGCCGTTGTGAAGTGACCGCCGGCGAGCAGCACGCTCCACGCCAAGGTCAACAAGCGAAGGCTTGCCAGCGTAGACCACCGAGACGACGCGAGCGACGTCGTGGCTGTGGCGGCGGACAGGCACTGTTGTTGCCGTGGCCTCTTTTTAATGAGGAAGTTGTGGTAGATGTGGAAGTGATCATAGCAGCCGGGGCGCTGTTGTTGCTTGTGGTCCGCACAACGACGGAAGCGGTTGTGGCTGTGGCCTCTTCGAACTGGCCATCATAGTCGTCAAACTCGTCGCTGTCAAAGTCAAAGTCAGACAACTCGCCCATGGACGAAGCGTCCTCCTCAGACGAGAGATAGACGTCGAGTGGTGTCGGCGGGCCGGTGATGTTTGCTGTGTTGGCCACTGGCGTGGCTGTTCCATCTGTGGTGAGTGATGTCTTGGGATCGACAAGAGCGTCGAGGATGCACGAGTTGCGGCGAGCGTCGCGCTGAGGAAGTGGTGGAGGGATAAGTGAGAGAGAAGGCGAGGAGGCGGATGTTAGTGGTGCTGAAGTCTTGTTTTTGAGTGAAGTGTCGTTTTGTGAGCTCATCGGTGAGCTCACAAGGTGTTTCTGTGCGTGGCTGTCCATTCTGGAGAGCAGGAGTGTTGTGCCAACGTCGACGTCGAGTGCCATTTGAGGGTGAGCTGCCGTCATGGCAGCTGTTTAAGTAGTTTGGTGAGAAGAAGAAAACAAGGGAAGGATTCCAGATAAAGAGGAAGTTCCGAGAAGAGCGAGAATGGCGAGTATACGAAAGAGAGAAGGAGCGCCGCTCAAAGATTCTTTGTCGAGTGCGCCTTCCTTGTTGTTTGTGTGCGAGAACAGAGAGAGAAAGAGCGAACGCGCAAAGAAAGTAAAGAAAACAAAAGACGCCAAAGAAGAGCTTCTTTGTCACCGCGTTTTTTTTTGATCGCCGCGTTCGAGCCCACCCCTGTCGTTATTTTTTTTCTCGTCTCGTTTCTTTCCTTCCGTTCCTTGACCTCAACAAGGTCTAGTTCGCCGGGGAAGAGAGGAAAGCAACAAAAGACTCCAGAGAAAAGGGGCCGTTTGTTCGATGAGGCTTCTTTTGGGCAGCAGACTCTCCACAGCAATCTCCCAAGGCTTTGGTTTGGGGAAGGAGCGGTGGGTCGGGCTAGGTTATTTGGAGAAGCAACGGTGGAAAGAGAAAATTAAAATGAGGAAGCCACGATGGAAAGTGAAGAGAATATGAAGAAAGAAAGAAGGAGTAAAGGAGAACATATGAAGAGAGAATCGTAAGTCGAGAGCAATAGGAAAGAACGTCTGGCGGCGGGGGGTGAGAGGCAGGATGAGGATCTTTAAACAGGCTGGGGGACCAGAGGGCAGTTGCAGAGACAAGACACCCGCACACACACACCACTGATAGAGAAACTGTCTTGGAGTCGGCTCTAGCTCAAGTGTGCTCCCTGGCCACACACCCCCACCTCCCACACTCAAAACTCCCGCGCGCTCGCGCACCCCCTTGGCGGCCAGCCCTTGGAGGAAGGCACACCCAACCCCCTGCCGTAGCCCCCGAAAAGGCAAAATACCAAAATACACACCCAGAGCCACTACTGTGTATGTCTTCAGTTGCTCTTTGCCATGCTGTAAGACGTTCTTGCCGTTTTGGTTGCATGTTGCCCCTGCTTTTCTTGCAAAATGATAACTGCAAAATGACTGCAAAGTAACAAAACGCCAGAATATGGCAAGAACGACAAGCGGTTCTCTCTTGTCTGGTCTGTTCACTCTTGCCTCTTGTCCTCGTCGTTCCGCACCTCGGCCCCTCCTTCCCTTGTTCGATGTTATGCCCTTTCTCCGTTATTGTTCGTCCCCCATCACCCCTGTGCCTTACTACGCCAAACAAGAAATTAATGCAAAGTGCAAAGAACAAAAATGCCAAAAATGCAAACAACACAAGAAGCGCACCAAACCCACACCAAGCGTCCCAAGCGCTGCCTCATCTATCACACAGTCTATCACAGCGGACGGCGCACATAGTACTCCCGTACCAACGGCATTGAACGACGTACGACGTCCGGGACAAGCTCCCACATGGGGGTGGGTGACGAACAGCTTACACAACAAGGGCCTGATGCGCTCGCGTCGTTTTTTTTTTGTCGTGCTGGTGTTGGTACCGGTGTTGGTGCAGAAAACTGGGGATATTGCCTATTTTGTCCAGCCCCTGTGAGACAAGAAAAGTCAACAGAAGTATTGCAAACGGCTTCGTTTGCTTGTCCGTATATTATTATTACTTGAAGACTCGACGACAAACGGATAGGATACATTCGGAGTACAGGCTGGCTTCTGGCAAACGAAAAAGGCCCCATATCCCGGCTCCAGCACCAGCACCAGCACCGGCACGACGAAGAAAACTGGTTGGGCGCATCAGGCCCCAAACGAGGGCAAAAATAAAGACAATGGCAGCAAAAGAGCGACAGGAACCGCAGCCCGGCGTGGCCGTCGTCGAGTTTATTTTCTCCGTTTGACGTGAGCACAAGCACACAGGTACAGACCCAGTCCCAGGCTCACTGCAGCCTGAGAGTCCATGATACGAGCACAAGCCAAACGATTTTTTCTTCTCGAGTCTGTGTCTTTCTATTTTTCGACTCCAATGCTCGAGGGTCGAGGACTTTTTTTCGTCGGACTGCCGCATGCAGTCAGCTGTGGCACCATGACGAGGGTGAATCCCAGTGACAATACGGAGTACGGAGTACATACATACAGAATCCTCCGAGAGGGCCCAGCCAAGCTCGTTGCTAGCAGCTAGCTTGCGGTTATGGCAACAAGCACATGCTGAGAAAAGACGCCAAAAAGACACCAAAAAGAAAAAAAGGGACAAAAAATATACAAAAAATACAAAGAAACTTGTACGCCCTCGTGTTAGTGCGCATTCCTTGCGCATTCCTCACAGCACAGGGTCGTCGATAGCGTTGACGGCGTCGACGGCGTTGACAGGGTCTGTTTTGGTGAGACACCGAGCATGCCAGTGCTCCTTGCAGACTGGGAACAAGGGCGGGCGGACGAAAAACAAAAGGACCAGGCAACGGATGCACTTCATTCCAGTCCAGCTGCACAGGCAAAGACCGGCCAGAGGACTCCAGAAGGGGGGACCCTGTGAGCCTGTCGAGGCCTGTGAAGCCCGGGCAGAAGCCAGGATCGAAGGCAAGGAAGGGCCCAAGCCAAGAGGCGGTCTCCGACCGGCGGCGAGTCTTCCGAAAAGAGCAAAACAGAAAACATGAGCACACAAAACAATGAGAAGAGAGACCCATGAACACAACGCCAGGGACATCAAAGACAAATTCGAGGAGCAGCCACTGCCAATATTGCCCCATTTTACGTGTGAAAAGACACAAAATCCAGCACACAAAACGAACACAAGTAAAACTTCTAAAAGAAGCAGCAAAGAAGCAGCACAGAAAAGAAGGAAAAAAACGAAAAACAAAAAAGGTTCTGACACACTCAGCCCGCGGGAATGACTGCAGGTCAGAGTGTGGCTGGCGGGCTGGATCGATGGTTCTCGTCGTCTGAATGGCCAGAGCCGTGCTGCAAACTTCTGCAACTTCTGCAACCACTCTTCAACTGGCGACTTGCAACGGACACTAGACTTCCGCGGGGAGGGGCGTGGCTGATGCTGGCTGCAGGTTGCAGCGCTGGCAATGTGAGCCGAACGTGAGCCAAAAAGGTTATTATTAGAGCGGCTGGGAAGAGGGTAAAAAAAAGAGGAGACGACAATACCACACTATCAGACTACGACTTACACCACCTTCAACCGCCAAAACTGCCCAAGAGGTCGGCTTACAGACTTGCAGCCGCCACACATCCAGCGACAGACAAAACAATTGGCGCCCCGGCTCCCTCCGAGCATCGCACTCGACGATGAGCTATGATGGACGAGCCGTCTTGATTCAGTGAAGCCCATCCCCCAAGGTGAGAGGCAATGGCGGCACATGTTTTGACTATCTCGACTACCTTGACCATTCTGACTATTTTGGTCTACTCTGAGAAGCTATTCTGACTTTTTCTGTTTATCTTTACAGACCACCGTGCTCCAAAGCAAATCAGCGCAAGCGTTGAGCACGTTGCCTCACTGTTTCTCACCGCAATCATTCATGTCCGACCGTACGACGTACTGAAGACTGTTAGCGCACCGTTCGGTCTTCAGACGACAAGACACGGTGCCGATCTTGTGCAAATTGGGGCTACTTGGAGCGGTTTGGGGTCATTCGGCCGCCATGACCATGGGACTATCATGGGCTATACTGACGTTTGGCCTGTTTACTGACAGAGTCCCCTTCGTTTCCCATGGGAGCGATGAGAGCCGTGAGAGCCACAAAAAAAATGGGGAAATGGCACTGACGTACTGCCATTATGACAAACAACGACAAGAAGACAAAAGGACACCAGGAGCACCGGTGAGCTGTTTTGATAGACGCCCGGCCTCGACCACGGTCGCTCTTTTCCCACGCGATAACGCGGTTGTCGACAGTCGCCGTCGCCCCGTTCTGTCTCCCCATATCTCGCTCGTGTCATTTGTTTTGTGTTTCGTGTTTCTCCGGAGGTGCTCCGTGATAACACATCTACTGTGAGAGAGTTTCCCCAATAAATTGACAAACTGACAGACAACATAAGCGAGGAAACGAGGAAAGACGGGGCGTGTCAAGAAGCCACATACCCTGAGATGACAGGCAGTGCCATGTGCTGACATTTTTTGACAAGTCGGCGAGGAACGGGTTCGAGGCTCGGGTATGGACGACGGATACGGACGAAGGAGGGGGCAAAAAGAGGAAAGAGGACCGAAATATCAGAGGTCGAAACGATGCTGAGCAACCTCCCGAGTGTCTTGCCAAACATCCTATCGAGTGCCACTGCGGCGTATAGCAGCGTATCGCAGCGGGCGGATGCAAGGAGAATCGATCGACACGGCATAAACGCATACATTGCGTTCCCCAAGCACAGCACCACGCTGGTCGACGTCCGCGGCGGAATAACAGCAATATGCAAAAACACCAGAAATATCAGAGATACCAAAAACAGCCCCCAGCCTTCTCCGCCTCTAATCCCCCACGGGACAATTGATCCAGCCAGTTGGGAGCAGCTGAGTGTACTTTTTTACACAAAGGGTACGATGGCACGATATAGCTGTGCGGTTGGGAAAATAGAAAGGACCGTCGGATCTGTTGTTTCCTTCCTGGCGATAATAGGTCGACAATAATGGCCCTACTATTGCAGACGACGGATATTGCAGGACACCCATCCATCGTTCATCACCAGCCCACCGCCAACCTCTGTTTATGCGGAAAGTCCTCGTGGAAATTCACCGTGTCGACCAAGCAGACAAGTTCAAATCGTGGAAGCGCTGGCCGGCCTCTTGACTGGGCCCTCAGCAATTTGCTGACCATTCGCACCCTTTGGGGGCGGCAAACGTCTCGTGTGGGTTTTTGGAGGGCAGTTTGGGGTGTGTGGTTGCATTTTGTGGTTATTCAGACGTCTGGTTTGGCGCAGAAGGGCAAGAGAGCAAAGTATGCATGAGAAAATCGCACGAAAACAGCGACCAGTCTTCAACCAGTTCTTGAGTTCTTGTCTTATTCTTTTACCTCCAACCAACCAGAGCCACCAGACGGGCAATCTGCAGCGTGCCCAAACTCAGCACCCGCATAAGAGGGGAAACAACCAGTCAAGACCAGGCAAGATCAGACAGGACCAAAAAAAAAGAGAGAGAGAGCCCAGACAAGTCCAGACGAAGCAAAAGAGAAGGGGAAACGGCATGACGAAACAGGGACACTCGAAATCACAACTCCGATACTTGCTCGTGCTTGTTGAAGCACGACTTCCAATCTCTTCCGGACACATCGCCGACTACGCTCCACGCTTTAATACATTCGTTCTACTTTAGCACACTTTTTAATGACCTCTTGACAGACGCCAGCGTCCAAGTCAGAGACAAGTCAGGACCAATTTACCATCTAAAATACAGCAAAGCACTTAGACGTGACAGAACGAGCAGCCGGCGGTCGCCACTAGTTCTTCATTTGGTCATTTTCGTGGTTTTTTCGTGGTTTTCCGGAGGGTTTTGTTATTTCTGGTTTTGTCGTGGAGGGAGTGCGTCCAAAATTACTGGCCTATAACTGTCCAAGCAAAACATCATCCAAGGCCTCAAGGTGGGCTGCCACGATGGCCTCGTCTGCATGTCTCGCTTGTCGAGCTGAGTCCACGTTAAGTCGCTAAGTGGTGGTCGCGTTGGCTGGTCTTAGCGACAAAGTTGACCAGCCTCGAGGGTCACGCGTGGTTCTTTTTTCGACCTTTTTTCGACTTTTCTATGTGGGTTACAAGCAGGTTGGCTTGGTTGGGTGACTTGGCTCTTCGTTGGTGTACTTGCTTTGCACGAGCTTGACGTGTAGGTGCAGATCAGAGGTGCAGCTCTGTGGTGTGAAGAGCAAGACAACCAACCACCAGTGCTGGGGGCGTCGATGGCGTTGGTGCAGGGGTCTTTCATGGAGCAAGTTGGAGCTTGCAAGGTCTATCAAGCTGGCCAACAAGAGGCAGCCTCGAGGCCAGGCGGCCGGAGAGCGGGCATCACCACCGAGTCAACTGCCACTGCCACTGTCTTCGGAGAGTATTTTCCAGGAATGCAACGGAGCTAGACGATGCACCGCCAAAACCGGGAAACGGCAAAACCCAAAGACAGACGATTGACGACAGATTGACGACAAACGGGCTGAACACCGAGAACAACATTCAGTACGTCAACAAGCATCGCAAACGTGAGGCCTCACTACCTCACCACACGCCCTCGACGCCCTCGCTTCTTACTCCTCCATTCCAGCCGTGCCCTCGGCCTTTCGACGTCAGCGTGGTACTTTTCGAGAACGTCGTCTGCCGTCATCGCGGTGGTCCTGCTCTGCCCCCTCTTTACGTCTCCCTGCTCCCTGGTCTCCTATTCTCCTTGTCTCAGCCTCGCCCTCTTCTCACAACAGACTCTCTCGCTCTCACTCCCCTCACCTTCATCCCACTTCGCACTTGTGTCTTGGCCTTGCCTTGCCTTGCCTCTACGACGTACGGACAGTACTCCGTACTACCCTGCCTTCGTCTCTAGGCCTTGTCTTTTGGTCGGCTCGTCTTGCAACCGTCATCGTCTCGATCGTCTTTTCTATTCTTTCTCCATTAAAACGCGTCTCCACTCGCTTGGCGCATCGTTTTTCTTTTTTTTCTTTCCTTATTCTTTTTCTTTTCTTTTCTTACTTTCTTTTTCCGCTTTTCCTCCCTCTTCAAGGCTCTAACAAGGAACCACCCAGCGAACCCATCCTGCCATCGAACTTTGAAAAAGGGGCCTGCAGGCTAGCCTCGTCCTTAAGCTTCGCCGTGCTTTATCTTGAAACAGCTCCGACGCAGAGCTGGGCACGATGCTCTCAAGACTCCCAGGCTAGCGCACGGAGTCGAAACGTGAAGTACACCACTCTACGTCGTACAAGTTCCCCTCACCTCACATTTCTCACTATCACATTGTATCACTATGTTTACTTCGTACCCTCCGTTGTTCTTTCCCTTGCTGTTGTTTAATGAGTTTGTCTCGCTTTCCACGCTGGCGATGTCCTTTTGCTTCCCTCCAACATCCCAAACATCCCAACGGCATGCAACGGCCCTTGCGTTTGGCCTCCTCACTGTTCCCCCCCTCGTCCTTCCTTACTCGTCCCATATTCTTTTTTTACGCGATGCTACTCCTCTTCTCGTTCCGAAGTGCCGAGCGTCACGTACGAACGCAGTCCCGCAGTGGACAACAACCCACGTCGAAAGAACCGGACAAGTCGGGTGTGGAAAAAAAGTTCGTGAAATGGTCGTGATCTAGTCTTGAAAAAAAAGACGTGAAAAGGACGTGAAAAAGAGGAGCTCAACGGGGTCAACGCGTAAAGTGGCTTTTATTTTGGCGTGTCGTTGCAAAGAAAGGGGGCGCCCATCAAAACGCGCCTCCCACGGTGTCGCGGTGTTTTAGGTTTTGCATTTGAGAGGAGACAGGCAAACGGTGCCTTTTCTTTTGCTGGAGCAGACAGACAGAAAAAACGGCTTTGCCCCTCTGCCCCTGGATCAGCACCCCCCTTCAAGCCCCTCCAGCGCTCGCTAGGCCAATCAAATTACACAAATGGGCCAGCAAGGCCCCAAGTCCCAGCCGAAAAGAAAAGAACAAACAAGGATTAACCTCACTCTCGGGTGTCCCTGGATCTACTCTGTACGGACTACGCTTTTCTCTTGACGATTTTTCTTTGTCCCCCCCTCGTTCCCATTTCAACTCGTATTCAGGTACAAGCTCCGATCTGGACGAGGCTACCGACTTTCTTGTGGAAACTTCCCGGAACCATGATGGACACTGCTGCAGCTGAAAAGGGGTAGCTTATGGAGAGAGGGGAGTGAGTAGAGGGATCCAGGCACAGAAGAGCATAAGAAAAACAAGAAACACCAGAAAACAGCTCGGCCGGTCTCCGCAGGACATCGGTAGACTCGACTGTTGCGGACCTACGATCAGAAGATCGATTTCTAATTTAGGGGAGTCGAGAGAGTCGATTGGGTGTGAATGTAGAGAAGAGGGGGGAAAGGAGAGAACTGACCGAGGATAAGAAAGAGAGAAAAAAAAGCAAATCAAGTCACTCTTGGGTAGAGGGCAACTATAGACTGTAATAGGTGGCACCGACGGAACTAGGGGTGAGACGCATAGCGAGGTGGTGGACTTGCATGCTGAAGCTGTGTTGTCTTCGATGTGGGTCGATGGGAACAGAGATACGGAGACTTGGTGATGTGCGAATGGCGACTTGCTTCGGTTGACTCTCTGGTATTCTTTATTTCAATGTGATATTGGATGTTTTAATATGCTAAATTAAACCTATGTGTTTTTTTCTTCGTTTAATTTTGGTATGTTATTATTACTGGTTTTTTTTTTTTTTTTATGTTTCTTTTTTTTTTTTTCGTTTTTATTTTATTTTATTCGAAGTTTCATATAATGTTTTAAAAAAGGCAACAAATAGCGGTTGCTTTTCATAGCCAGTAAACCGCAAAAGGAAAAAAAGTTAAAACCTGACGAGTCCTCGAGTTCAACAGAGATGGTCATTAAAAACAAGACCACCAAGAAGAAAATCGTGTGCACGTATGTCTGTGATGCTCCTGTTCTCCCATCAACTGTCTCATAAATGCATGATCCCAAAAGCCCATGGTTGTGACGTAGATCATGCTCTGCAGCAGAATATGGTGGTCCAGTTTCGAAACAGTGCAATGCTAAAGCGATCATCAGCAGGATAACTCAGCGACGAGTGGACAAGTGAACGGTGAACGGTGAAAGAGAGTAAACATAAGATCGCTTCGCTACCTGAACATCGGCGGCAGCGATCACAAGCAGTAAACCGTGAGCAGCATAGAGCTACAGAACAAACCGGAGTCACCGACTTGGCGGCGCGGACGGATCAAAACACTACCGGACCTCCTGACCTGCTGGCTGTCTGAGTTTGGTCGGTGTCGGACGGTTGTGCTTTCACTCTTATGGGGATCATTGCTTTCTCTCCTTTACAATTTCTTATTTTAGATTTTGAGTTGAGCATCTAGTGCACAGTACACACGCCCTCGTCCACCAAACTGTGGAAATCTGGATGCCGTTGATAATCAAACATGGACATCATCTGCCCAGAAACAATCAACGAAAAAGAAAGGAAAAGAAGAAACGAAGTGCACGAAAATCCGGTACTGCCCCTATTTTCGTCATTGCTAGCTTCAGTTGCATTAGATGCAGACTATGCTTTAAGACCTTGCAGCTGAAGACGCGGCTGCAGCTCAAATATTCAGAGACAATAGTACAGAGTGACCCACGAGGACGAAAGAACCCTAGAGCCCCGAGATATCGGGGAAGGGACAATATAAATAGACAAGACATGTGGAAAACATAGCCTTGCCAGATACCTAATGTTTCTCGACGGTGAGCCAATTTAAGGATTCCGAGAATGCGGATCGTGGTGACGGATATACACATGCAGGCCGAGAGCCAATTATGGTCAGCATGTCTTCAACGTGATGTCATATGTATGCCTCGCAGCTTTCCCCAGACGAGTCTCGCCCCGGTTGTTTTCAGATATAGATCTTGATTTAAACAGATATGGACACGACAAATGGGGAATATATGAATGCTAGGGGAGTGTATTCTCGTCTCATGAAAACGCAAGTCGAAAAAAATATAGATCAAAATCAAAATAGAACAAAAGGCCATCAAGAATAAAAAGGGGGTATAGATAGGACGGGACAATGGACGAGACAATGAAACGGGGGGTGGACACGGCAAAAAAAGAAAGACTCCAGAGCCTGCCATCATGCCTCACCGCCACAAGTCCAGCTTCTCGCTCCGCCGTTCGCCGGCACTGACGGGACGCGGCCACAGGTCCGGTCCCTGTCCATTGCCGCCGGCATGTCCGGGACTTGTACTCAAAGTAGTGCCCAGGCCACTTCCACCAACGCCACCGGTCCTTCCTCCGCCACCACTGCCTCCGCCTTCAGCATCTGGCACAGCCAAAAAGTTACCCGGACCCATGCTGATTAGCACGCTCTTTCGTGCCCCTACTGTGCCGAGGTCGGCACCGAGTCCGTAGCTGCTAACTGGCCGGCTCGAGCTGCCGTTGCCTCCGCTCAGGCCACCCAAAAAGTGGTTGTCGCCGTCGCCGACAATGATCGAGCTCCAATCGTTCTCGTTGTCGCCCTTGGTGAACACCTCGAGCGTCTGCACCTTCTGCGGCGAGATCATGCCTGCAAACGGGTTGTTGCTGCTGAAGCGCGGGTTGTGGCCGGCAGCCCACGGTTTCGGCGGTGACTGCGGCGCATTCGGATCGAGGAAGGGGTTAGTCGGAGCCGTCCTCATGTTGTTGTTGTTGTTGTTGTTGTTGTTGTTGGTGATGGGGCTCGTCGGGAGGGTGCGTGGTACAGCGGCTGATGGAGGGACGCCTGGCGACTGGTGCGGGCTAAGGAAATTCATGGGCGAGTGCAACTGGCCAATGCTGCCTGTCGACATGGGCGAGTTAAGTGCTGATGCCGTTCCGGATGTCGAGCTGGCCGAAGCCGAGGCGGGCCGCCGGTTGTTGTTTCCGCCGCCAAACTCGCCAAACGCCGCGCCGCCTATTGGACCCGGCAGAGGAAGGTCGCCGAGCAGCGATTCGGGGAACTGGGCATCGCGGACATACACGGCCCGCAAATTCGGCAGGCCCCCCGACAAGATCGATCCGGAAAGGTAGTTGTAGTACGACCGGGTCACACCTGCGTACGGACTGACGCCCTGCGCGGGCGCGATCTCGTAGTTGAGAGTTCGTAGTGACGTCGACGCTAGAGGCTGGATGTCCTTTGTGTTTGCAGCGACGGGCAGGGCCACCGTGACCTCGTCAACGACCGTTAAGTGACGTAGATTGACTGCCAGATCCAAAATTGCGCGCAGCTCCCAGGGCTTGACGCCCGTGTTCTTCAACGTCAGCACCTTGAGTGAGCGAGCCGATTCATGCCAGGCTTTCATATACGACAGCAGACCCGCGGTCGTCAACAGTTTGGCGTTGGTCAAGACCAGCTCCTCCAAAGGCGGAGGATCGTGTAGAACTCGTGCAACGGTCCGTCAGGGCCGTCATCCACAGCAGGCGCAGCAAGAGCATCGCCCGAGAAACTGTGTGGTCCAGCGGGCAGCTCCGTCACCTTTAGCGCCTTCAGCTCGGTCATCAAGCACAGCACGTGCCGCAGCATCACTGGATCCACGTTGATCTTGACCAGCTCGAGCACCTCAAGGAAACGCCAGCGGTTGCCCGACGAGAGTGCCTCCAGGCTGTTCTCCGCACCTCCCATGTACGTCATCTTGCGCAGGTCGTGGCACTTGGCCTCGAGCTCAATCTTGAGTGTGAGATAAAGTGGCTCGTCCATAAACAGGCCCTCGGGAAGGTCCACATAGCGCAGGTTCGACAGCACCGAGACGGTTCGTGCAATATCGACGTGCTGCGACTCGCGCAGCATATATGGGAGCTTGAGAAACTGGACGTGTTGACCGAGGCGGTGTGTCGGGCCGTCGCGGAGGGTGCGACACAGGAGCTTGAGGCGGGCGTCGGGTGTGTCTTCGGGCTCGGCGTTGCGGTCGAAGAAGGAGCGGCGCTTGCGCTTGTCGGCGAGGAGGCCTTCACGGGCGCAGTAGTGCACGGTGTCGATCCGAATACTCGTATATCTAGGGCAATGTTAGCCGAGATGGAGGCGAGAGTGAAAGAAGTGGAAGAAAGGAGAAAGCAGCACTTCGCCGCAATACACTCACAGGACCTCCTCAGCCACGGGCCGCCACCGTCGGCACACCTGGACGCAGTGTGCAAGGTCGCGCATGTCGCAAAGCATGCATTCACCAAAGGTCGAGTCCTCGCACTTCTCGTAGGACCGATCCTGGCTGTGCGGGCACACAAAGGCAAAGACGCGCGCTAGAACGGCGTCTGGGAACGTCTGAAGGAGTCGCGCCGAGGTGCTTGTCCCAGATACGGCTGCACCCGTCGTCGGGTCCGATGCACTGCGCCGGCCATTGCTGCTACTGCCGCCGCCGCCGCCGAATCCCTTTAAGCCCTTAAAGTGGCGGCTCCGTGAACTGTTGCTGTCATTGGCTGGCAAATCGGCCTCTGATATCGAAAAGCTCGGTGCATTGGAACTGCCGTAGCCGGATAATTTTGTTTGCCGTCGGCGGCGGAGCCATTCTTCTGCTTGTCCCGTTTCCGGAAGAGGTTCATTTTGCGAAATGTGGGAAGCTTCATGGGGTGGAGAGAAGAAGCTTAAAAAATGGAGGAAGGAAAGAAAAGGAAGATAAAGAGGGACCGCAGGAAAGAGAGAAGACCCTGAGAAAAACAAGAGAGGAGAAAAGGGAGAGAGGGGAGAGGAGAGGGATAGGAAGCAGAAGCCAGAGAAGTGCGGGCGCCGAGAGGGGAAAAGGTCAGAAACAAGAATGGCCGCCAAAGGGAGGGAGAGCCCAAAGTCTGACGGCGACGGCTGGCAGCGATGAGATGGGATGAATTTCCGCAAATAGCTAATCCAACGGGCTGCACCGCAAAGATCGTGTTCTTGTCAGGTTTCGTGATTTGGTTGGCTGACACGCTTTCGTGGTCTATTTCCCATGCAGCTTCTCTGAGAGTTAGCTGCGAAGACAGGGGCAAAAGGATGGTGGCGGCACTGGCGCGAATGGGCAAGGCGGATATGATTGTTGGTGGCTTGGAGGATTGGAGAGCACGAGGAGATGAAAGTTGTGGTGGTGAGCTGTCAGCTCTAGTCGCTGCGTGGTCCCTTTTGCGTTTTTCTTGCGTTTTTCTGCTATCTGCTTTGTTTTGAATTAGAGGCTTTTATTTGGCTGTCGTTTGACGTTGGCGATGTTGGCTGCAGGGTGTTGGTAAGGAAAGGGTGCAAGAGCATGGCGGTTGCGCCTTCCCTTTCGTGCTTTTGTGACACTCAGTCTCACCCTCTCGACCCTCTTGACCCTCTTGTTTTTCTTCGCGGGCGCTTTGCTGCTTCGCTCTTTCCCTTTGGGCCGCCTTCTCAGTCAATGCCAAGACTCCTTCCTGCCCTTTTGTTTCTTGTGACCCTTTCTTTCGCTCTCGCTCTTTCTGTTTCCGGCCGGCTTCGGTTCGTTGTGCGACCCTTGTGCGTGGTGGGTAAGGGCAAATGAAGGAAGGAGTGAAGGGCTGAAGGAGGGCAGGAACTACGAAAGCTTAGAAAGAGAAAGAGCAAAGGCGGAGTAGAAAGGCAATGGCAAATATGCCACAAAAGGAAGGGGCTCAATGAGAGCCAAACCAGCGAAAATGGAAGGCGTCACCGGTGTCAGGGGGTACGTATGATAGGAAAAAGCTGCGGTGAGGATTACGACGTATCGCATGCAAAAAGGAGCAAGGAGCACTTCCTGCACTTTCTGTATTTAGTACGGAGCGCCTTTTGCTCACCGAATCTAGGATGGCCTGTTTCAAGCTTTCTGTCCTTCTCTGTCAAATGCACAAGAAGTAAAAGAGAAACGGCAACGCGAAACAGCTGTCGATGTTTTAGCGCGGGCTAGGCAAGTCAAAATGCGGGCCAGGGCGGCGCCTGCGCCTGCCCTGGCCTGGCCAAACGACAGGCACCGCACCTTCCCCCTGTATTTAGACTTTTGCGGGGAAAGGGGAAGGCGCGGCCGACTGTTTTAGTGAGGTACAGAACGGTTTAGTGCATCGTAGTCCAGATCGTCACGATGCCTTTTTTTAATCTGCCAGAATACGATGTATTCTAATTCTACTTTGTCATTTATGTTACAATATGTGGGGTGCAAGTCTGGACGATAATAAGAAAGCAACTGCTCACAATATGGAGAGTAAGAAAGGCGGACTGCCCGAATATTGATTCAATTTCATGGGTTTTCTGTCCAGAACTTTGAAGCTTCTTTTCGGGATCTGAACATGTAGTGAAAAATGGGATAAGTGCTATGTCTACTTTCAATTCTCCGTAGTCTACTGTCTCTATGCTCCGCACTCTCGTTGCTCATGGCATTTACATGTGTACATATACTGCCCAGGCATGACAACCGCGGAATATATTACTTGCGGAACACATATGCATAATAGAGCGGGCCGATCAGTACTTTGACCTTTAAATTAGAGGCTTTGCCGGCGGTACATCACCTACTTTTGGCCCAATCTGTGCTCATGATACCGGTAGTAGAAGACAAGACAATATCTACCGGATGAGGTACTCGAGATGCCAAAACCCCCGACTCGTCATGCACACATAGGACGAACATAAATGGGAAAGAGAACAAGAAAGCCTCATACTTGATTTGGTAGACAATCTTCGTACTTTCATACTCGGACATATTGATACACCTCGTCTGTCTTTTTCTTTCACTCTTTTCTGCAAAGACTGGTGCATCCGCATCCCTGCGTACACAATCAATGATAAATCCTACACAATCCTATAAACCCAAATTGATGAAAGCAGAAACAACACATAGAAAACAGAAATGAAAAAACAGAACAAAAGAAAAGCCACAGCTCAACCACCACCATGCAATCTTGCCCCTCTGCCGTAGCCTGGCCACTTCCTCCCTCGCTAATATTAGTATGTTGTTGTTGTTGTTGCCGTTGTTGTGGTTAGATGTAACTGGTCTCTTCCGGCCTGGAAGGACAGCATATGCCAAAATCGAATGAACAAAAAAAGCCCGTTATGAACACCGCTGACCGTACAATGCAAGGCACTCGCGCCCGCTACTTCCAACATCACCTTGCCACCCCCTCACCTAGTCGCCAACACGCATTTTTCGCCATAGGGCTGTTTATTTCCCATTCAGGATCACGCCGTCCAGAGGGCTGGCGGCACCACCAGTCGGCTTGGTCTTCAGAGTCAGGGGGAACGGATACTCATCTGGGTCCTCTTCCTCACTGTGGTAAAGATTGTTAGCAAATCTGTGGCGGTAGACAAAAAAAAAGTATAGTGTAGATAAGTCGGGTGTAACTTACGGAAGCTTCCATGCAACGTAGTCCTCGGTGCTCAGACCCTCGTGGCTCTCCTGCAGGCTGGCAAAATCACCAGGCGTCATCATGCCTGTGCGGTCGCGAGGCGAGCCCGGCACAGAGAACGGCCGGGAGATCTTCTGCTCGACACCGGGTATGTAGTCCTCATCGTCGTCCTCACCAGCAAAAGAGTCGGGGTAGGCGCGACGCAGTGCCAACTGGCGGGCCTTGACGTACTCGAGGCCCATGCGCTTCCAATCGAGCAGGTCGCTGAGACGCTCGGTACGGTTGCGCTGGTTGATCCGCTGGCGGCGGCTCTTCTGGCAGAAGTCGAACATGACCGAGGTCAGCTGGTTCACTGAGTCGTCAACACCCTTGGTGCGGCGATCGACAATGTAGATGCCGTAGTCGCTCGAGTTCTCAATCAGCTCCTCCATATAGCAACCGAAGCCTGACAGGTTGGTTGTCACGCTGGGAACGCCCATCACCGTGCACTCGGCCGGGGTGTAGCCCCACGGTTCGTAGTACGACGAGAAGACACCCAGATGCGTACCACGGACAAAATCGTCGTAGTCCATCGGCAGAACAGGGTTGGCCGAGCTCAGGAACTCGGGGTGAAATACAATCTTGACGCGATCGCTGGGGTGGTTGAACAGCTGCACGCGACGGATCTGGTTCAGGATAGGGTCCTCCTGGTCGTTTACCATGTTGTGCGTGACAATGGGCGGTAGGCCGTGGCGCTTCATGGCGAACAGGCGGCGACGCAGAAGAACGCGGTCCTGGCTCGTGATAAGCTCCTTCTCATCGGGAAGCGGGTCGCCCTCGTGCCACTTGAGCGAGCGCTCAAAGATGCGACGGCCAATGCTCTTCTCGATGATGTCGACCGTGTCGCGGAGCGACTTGACGACGGCCTGTCCTCTGAGGGCCTCCACGGTCAGGGAGTGAGTCTGCGCGGGCATGATGATGAATGCAACAACCGTCATTTTGCTGCCAGCCGATTTGAGGCGGTGGTTCAGCCGAGCAAGCGACTCAATGAACATGTCGACGCCCTTGTTCCGGAACTCGTAACGACCCGCTGTGAAGAAGTAGAGTGTGTTCTCGGGCTCGATATCGTAGTGGCCGTAGAAGTGACCGCGCACGAAATCGTGAATCTTCTCCTTGCTGTGCTGGTGCAGGTTCTGGAACTCATGCATGGCCGAGAACTTGGTGACGTTCAGACCGTTGGGGAGGACACCGTCGGGCTTGCGCTTCAGCAAGTGCTCGCTCTCGTAGGCAGTGATATGTGACACGGTAGTGAAAACGTCGGCTGAGTGTGTCGCGGCGCGCTCGATGCAGTAACGGTGGTAGATACCGCGCTTGCCGGCCTCAGCATCGACATCGAAGTGTTGGAGGTTGTTGTAGAAATCGACCGAGCCGGCGCAAAGGTAACGACCAAGGAGGGTGGCGTGGGTGGTGAAGATGGTCGTAACGTCAATGCGGCGCTTCTTGCACAATGGCAGAGCAACACCAGCGAGCCACTCGTGGAAGTGTGCGATGACGGCCTTTTTCTTCTCGTGGCAGACATACTGAAAAGCGAAAACGCAATAGTTAGTAAATTTGTCTCATGAAGAACAGCCCGAGAGGAAGGTTCCTCATATGTGCGTTTTAGCTTACCTCTCCGAGGAACCAAGCAACGAGGTAGCCGAAAACAATGGCCTCGCTCGTCTCCTCGTCGCTGGGCGGCGCCGGGATCGAAGCGACGTTCCACAGGTCGGACTTCCACTCGTCCATGAAGTTGTAGGCGGACTTGGTGTCAATCAGGAGGACTCGGGGCGCACCCTCGATCAGCCAGCGGCCGTAGACCATCTGGATGCCACGCTCCTTCATAGAATCGATTGTTGCGGCAAGCTCGGGGTTTGTGGGCTCCAGCTCTTCGACCTCCACAGCAGCCTGTGTGTTCCATTGTTAGTAATGGCGCTTGATCCACTGCAAATAGACCGAAAAGACTGAAAAGACTAGATAATCTGAATGGGCTGGTGCTATAAACGTACGGATTCCCGGTGTAGAGGACCGATAAGGGTGTACCGGTCGCCATATTCGGCAGTGGTGACTGGAGCTTTGGACTTGATAACAGAGTAGATACCGCCAACTGTAGTTGTAAGACATGAAATCAGCAAATGTGCGAAGCAGCAGCGCAAAAGGATTGTACGGCGAGACTCGGATGAAAGAGGCTGGAGAAGCTTCAGAGCCAGAGCAAAAACATACCACGATGAGCGACCTCTGTCGCGATCTCGAAGAGATAGTGGTTCTTGACCTCGCGCGGCTCGCGCACGCCGTCCTGAGCCATTGTGTGAAGAGGTTGGGTTGCTGGTGTTTTCGGAAGAGGAAGAATCGGGATTGAGAAACCGGCGCAGTTCAAGAGCCGCTGTGAGAACACTCAATGGCAAGAAGAAGAAAAAAAAGCGAGTGAAGAAGAGAAGAGAAGAGAGAGAAGGTGAGAATCGAAGAGGAGCGAGGAGAAACAGGGAAGAAGTAGATCAGCAGAGCACAGGTCTAGGCTCGCGGGGAGAAAGTCAATTTGGGGTTGAAAGTGGAGAAGCGAGGAAGCGCAGCGCTAGGTGTGTCGTCAGAGGTCTTTGCGCTCGCTGTTTTTTCCCGCAACAAAAAGAAATGAGGAGCTGTCCGCTTTGGGGTTTCGTAAGTACAAGCACTGTCACAGCCAGACGAAGCTTGTAGACAGAGAAAAGATGGGGGAATGCGCAACACGACAACGGATGCAGTGAAGGAAAAGAAGAGGCGAAATAGGAGAGGAAAGAAGAAAAGAAAGAAAGGGCGAGGGCGAGAGAATGGACGAGAAAAGGACCGGACGAGGAGCTAATAAAGACGGGAGAGGGCAAGAAAACCTGTCGGCCAAGCTTCGTGGAGCGCAACGTGAGGGTGGCGAGAACCTGGTCGTCTGCCAAAACAACAAAAAAAAACACAAAAAAACAGCCTCTGTTGCAAGGTTGGTGGTAGGATAATAGTGCAGTTGCTGCGCTGCTTTTAGCTTAGTATACATAGTAAGGGGAAGAGACTGGGGGCGTGGGAAGCTATCCAAGCTTGGCTAGGCGAGTCGGCGAGAGGCGAGCGAGGAATGCTTTCTTTCGGTTGGAGCGCTGTGTTGTAATATATTTTGAGAAAACGAGACGACCAGCGAGCGACAGCAGCGGGATGGGGAGAGGAAATGTGAAAGAAAAGACGTAAATATGTGGATTGTGAAAATACGAAGCTGAGTCTGAAAGGAGACGCAAGAAGGGAGAGGAGGGGGGGGGAGTTGACCTCCCATTGACCAATCTATCTGGCCTGCCTGCCTCTTGTCTCTTGCCTCCTTTGCTCCTTCCTCTCGAAGACCTTTTCTACGATGTACCTAGAGAGACAGGCAAGAGCTATCAGGATCCTGGCCGGCCAGACAGGAAGGAACGAAAATAACATGGCAAGGCAGGCACGCAGACGGAAAAGAATATGAAGGAGCGAATCTCGAGGGAAGGACTAGGAAAATCACTGTTGCACGCCACAGCTACCTAGACGTGATCGAACGGGAGGTTATCGATACGAATACTCCACGGAGGGCTCCATGCTGCAGCTTTACGGAGAAATTTGTGGTGACTCTACACAACGACGCCCAGCTGTTGAACAGGCTCTGGTTGGGCAATGGCAGTGACAGACCTGGCAGGAACCATTGGGGCGTATGCCGACGCCGGACGAGAGTACAGACGAGGTCAAGACGGGAGTGACGCAAGGAAGGCGCAAATTTGTGCGACTTCGTATCGCCGATGGGCGGGGAAGGAGCCACCAAGCAGCCCCGGATTAACCTTGTACATACCAGTTATCATTCTTGATAGACCATTTCCAGTAGGGGACCTAAGATACAGCTGTCATAGTAATTCCAATACCTGGGACTTGCTGCGTTTCTTTTTGTTTGTGTAAGCTTGTCATGATATTTTATTTCGCTTCTTTCATCTGAAGATAATATCTGACAGCATCTTATTAAGTCGCAACTGCGCCAGCTTGGAGGTAAGAAACGCCACCTTTTTGACATCAATGTCGTGGTAGGAAACCTTACTCGGCTGCTCCTGCCCGACATCGCCAATACTGAAACCCCCCAATGTCTCTGTTGTCGCTCGCTCCTGCCATAGTGTCGGGATGTGACGATAACATTGACAAATGTCTTACCTCAGTCTCAACAAAGGAGAAACCAAAAAGGGGACAAATTTTTTTTCTCTTCCTCAACCTTTTCTTTTTTTTATCCCGCGATTTCACGATCGGTCGGCCCTTTCCCGACTCTCCGCCCTCCATCGCCCTACATCGTGCATCTGCGATTTTGGCTGAATTGCTAGCCTGCAGATTTTTCAACGGCGTAGCCGAAGACAACGTTGGGTGCGGCGATTTAGTTGGGAAGAAGACCTGGCCCAGGCCCTAGGAGCTTTTGTCAACTCATCCGTTCCACTCCCCTCGCCTGGCCAGGGACGCCCTCGACGTGGAACATTGAACGTTGAATGTTCGGGGGCCAGGCGTCGGAACTTTACCTAACAAGAAGGCAAGAAAGGCGATCCTTTCCCCCGAAGAGATTTTCTGCGTCATCTACAGCGGCAGCCCGGGAAACCAAGCGAGCCAGCGACGTTTGATACCGCCGATTAGAGACGACGGCTTGCTCAACCTGCAGATTAATACAGGGCACCCGCAGCATCGTGGCATCCAGGAGTGGCACTAAACCAAGATGGTTTGAAGCGACCAGTGCTATGACGCCAGGGATATTGATCGCTGGATGCGGGGTTCATCGTGCAAACCCACGACTTCGCTTTGCGCATGGCATCCCGTACAGTTGAGTCTGCTATTTGCTTGCTTTTTATGCAATTCGTGGTTGTTCTTATTCACCGGGATATGACTGTGCACAGCAGCGGCAGCATATGTCTCGGTCTCTCAGACACGCTCAACACGCAACAATGAAACACACTGAACGGGAACGCAAGCCACGAATCGATTACCCAATGAATACGAGCATTTGAGCTACGAAAGAAGGCCGCCGAGGCCGTCCTGGGAGGAAAAAGCAAAAAGAAAAGCAAACAGAGACATCGAAAAGAAAGTTTATGACAGCATTCCGTCCACCATGTCCAAGAGGCGTGACAGCGGCGACGGCAGTGACTGGCCAGCTGGAGGCAGCACGGCAAAGCTGAGCTCGACTGGCATGCTGGCGATGCCGGTGGCAGACAAGCAGGTGCCGTGCGCCACAACGTACAGCCCAGGCAGACGACAGAACATTTAATACTTTAAAGTGTACAAGAGGAACGAGCGTGGCAGGTGTAGCAACAGTGCCACCACCGATTCCAAGCCGATGGCACACCTGTTTTCAGACACGCGAGGACGACGCATTCCTCTACCTGCACCGGCCTATGGCGGCGGTACTACCCGGGCGTCTAACAACGTGCGAGGAATGCCATACCACCGCTTAACCTCAAGCATCTCCCTTTCCTCTCGCCTATTTTTAATGCAAAAAGAGAAAGGCCAGGCTACGAACGCCGTGGAATTAGTCCGCTTGGTGAGACCACTGATAGATGGCGGAACTGATGAGGCTACTGAGACAGCCTTGGAGTGTGGACCCCACGAAAGCTCTTTGGATCGCACGCCAGGCTGCATATTCGAACGACTATAGCTCTAGCCAGCGGTTGTTGTGCCAATAAGAGATGAGGATGAAAAGACAAACTTTTGGTTTACGAGTGGTTATTGAGGCGGCTGCAGCTCATTCGATGCTCGCCAAGATATTTTCTTTGTCTCATGTGCTTTCAATCTGGCGATAGGCTTTCACTACGACGGCATCGCTTTGTTTACTTCTTTGTGCCTGACTATTCCTGACCATCTTTGTCCGATAGCTAAATTTAAAATAGTTAAGCAAAGCATGCACAAAGATACACAATGGTACAAAACGGCGCTACGAACAAAAGAAACACAAAACAGCATTGACAAACCCGTTGAAGTCGGAAACCCAAGTCAACAATGGGGATAAAGAACAAGAGGACGACCGTCAATATCAACAAAGACACGACAAAGTCCTTGTCCCATCTCGCAATGCCGTTTTCTTCCTCCTATGAACTGCATGTTCTTTGACAAGTGTCAGCATAGGCTTTCTATTAAAAGGCAGTCCAAGCCGCAGCTTCATTTCGAAAGCTGTGGAATTGTCAGCAACAACAACCTTTGTCAAATTCATCACCACATATCGATCGCGGAGCGAAGAGGAAGAAAAGAAAACATAGAACGCCTCAAAGTCTCACCAAACAACACAAGTGGCACCACACGAACACAGAGAAAGAAAAAGAAAATCCTCAGCCAGTCAACATTGAACTTCATTTTATGCTTGTTTCTCTCACCCACCCAGCCAAGCACATCATCAAGAGGACGAGATGGACATGACATATCAAAGATACCAAGGAGGCCGCAGCAACCCCTACTTTCCAAACGAAACGGACATTAGCAAAGAAGAGGAAGACATTATGCGGACCTTTTATGGGGACAGTGGTTACAGCAGCAGCAAGAACGGCAGCAAGAACAGCAGCAGTAACAACCGCAACAGCCGCAACAACAGCCTCCCCGATCACAAACGCCTAGCGACGGACCCTCTCCCCAACGACAGGCCAAGTAAGAATGCGTTCTTCTCCGGCGAGGGACCATCGTACCGTGGAGACGGTAAAGACACCCAGTTTGGTAAGAATCGACGACCGTTTCTTGAGAGAAGGCCCTTCTCGACCTCCATGCCGTTCACTATCGACCATGACCTTGTTGGCGAAGAGCTTTCTGCCGAGATGAAAACCATATTTGCCAAAACAAACCCAGAAGTGTCAGGCGAGGGCCTCTACATGGACTTCATTTACCGCAGCTGGTTGCAGACACCGGAACGGCCACTGAGCAAAGTCCACCGATCGCACGGCCTGAGGGAGATGCTGCAGTGCGGCGACGTGGACCAGATCTCGGCCGAGGTATTCCACTTCCTCTGTGGCATCCACCAGTGCAAGTACGGCGACGGCTACATGCGCGACGACATGGTCCTGTGCGACTGCGACGGCAAGGTGCCGCGATGCTTTGCGACCGCATATATTGAGCTGGCACGCAAGGTGCAGCATCTGGAGCAGAAGCTGGAGAGGCTCAAGTTAAGAGCAAGCTCGAGAACCCGGTCATCGAAACCGCGTCCTTCACAGCATCTCCCAAAGGCTGTGATGATGGAAACCATTAGCGAGGCTGAAGCGCGGGAAGTTAATCTGTGGTAGGTCGGCTGTGGTATGTATTTGTTTCCCATTTCCATGACTTTATCATCCTATGATTTACGGCATCTTCTTGGCTGGACTGAGAGGTGCCCATAATATTTCACATTGTTTTCATTTTCCATTCTGATTTCTCTCACATTTCATAAATTGTTATCCCATCTTTTAATCCTCCCTGGGGAGGATATATTTCTCACAGCGTGCCAGTAAAAACGGACAGGAAAATACGCGAAAATTAGCTTCGTGATGGCATTCAATGTGAAGGGGCAGCTTTGTCGACAGGTCACACGTATGAAGTGTGAAGGACTGCCCCGTCATTGTGTCCAACTTGAGACGAATGATGAAGCGAGGCTGTAATCATAGGGCTCCTGCCATTTTGTTTCCTGAAAGCACTTGGAGAATGTGCGGATCAGGGAAAGAACGATGATTTGGGGTTGTCAGTTGAGGCAGGACGACATCGATGTACTTGTTCTGTTTACATATTGGAAAATCGATGAAGAAAGAGCAGATGAGACGTGTAAAGGAAGGTACAGAGAGATGATGTTGAAGATGTGAGGAAAGAGCTCCTGTCCAGTGATGTATATTAGCCAACGATGTCTTTCTCTTCCGCATATATTGCGACGCGTTGCACTTACTAATTTGGCCCTAGCGTGCCTGCCCGCTGTAGCGATAGGTGCAATTTGGGGGCTCCTTCCTAAAACCGCGAACTACAGCAGCCCGACGCTAGCGGGCAGGCGCGATTGTCTTCTGATGAGCTGAGAAAATTTGAGCAGGCACCGCCTAAAGACACGCTCAGACAACTGTTGCACCGCACAAGGCAACTGGCTAGAACGCTCCGCCGCTCCAAAAACCCGCGCTTTTCGAGCCTTTGGAAATTCGCTACCCGCGCAAATGGCGACTTTGCATTTCGATTTCCATCGCCATCGAGATGTGGATATGTCAGAGGACAGCCGCAACCCCGGCCACGCATTCCCAAGACACGACAACACCGGCCCCAGAGAAGATGCTCAACGAGGCATGACGTCGAACGGACCAACACAATCGCCGCCTCGTGCTGTCGTTGCTCATCGGTCACGCGAGGAGGGCGACAGGGAGAGAGAGTCTAGAGAGTCGAGAGAGTCGAGACAGCAGTCTGAGCAGCAGCAACAGCATCAAAAGCAGTTGACACAACAGAGTCAGCAGAGCCAGCAGAATCAGCAGCAGCAACAACAGAGAGGAGGCAGAGGCGGAGGCGGAAGCGGTGGCAACGATCGAGACGGACGAGACCGAGACGGACGAGACGATCGAGGAGGTCGCGAAGGTCGTGGCGATCGAGACAGCAACCGCAGATCGAGAAAGTCAGGCGGCGGTAACGGCGGCGGAAGCAATAACAACAACGACGGACAGAACCGCCGGCGACGATCGCGTGAGCGAAGCCGGAGTCGAGACAGACGAGACCGTGATCGAGATAGAGACCGGGACGCGGATCGACCGCCAGCATCGACGACGACGACAGGTGGACCTCTGACTGGATCATCAGACGCAGCATCAGCCGCTGCAGATACAACAGACCGAGGACGGCGCCGCGACTCGCGCAGCAGCAACCAGAAGCAGAACAACAGCAACGCCGCCAACAACAGCGGCCCGGGGAAACGGCCACGAAGCCCGAGCGCGTCGTTCGGAAGCGGCGGCGGCGGCGGTGGAGGCAACAACAGCGGTGGTACTGCTGGCTCACAAGCTAAACGATCTCGACGGGATAGGAGTCCCTACCGGCAACAGCCACCCCATCCACGCGACGGCAGCGGACGTCCGCGCTCACGCTCACCACGCTCACCGAACTCGCATTATATCAGCCAGCAGCAGCGTCAATCCTCACGGCGGTACTCCTCACGATCACCACCCCCTCCTCCATCATCTTCATCCCGGCGCGAACGCGCTCGAGAAATAAGAACAAGTCACGAAACGCAGCGGCCGGTGCAAGGCGCGGGTGCAGGAACCCAGCGTGGAGGTGACAGCCGGCAACGTCGGCCGTCTAACCAACAGCCACCCACAGCTGGACCAGACGACACGGCCTCTCGCAGGGATAGAACCCCCGACGACTTTGACGCCGTCGACCTTGTTCAGACGGGCACGCCCGAGCAACAGCGGGACCGCAGAGCATCCATTGCTTCGACGCGGTCTCTAGGATCGATTAAAGAGCGGGAGCGGGAACGCGAACACCATAGAGATCGGGGACGCAACCGGGAGAGAGAAGAGATCGCGACCGAGATAGAGACAGGGGCAGAGACCGCGACCGCGGCCGCGATCGCGATCGCGAACGAGACCGGGATAGAGAACGGGAAACGAGATCGCGACAGGGAACGTGATCGAGAAAGAGACAGAGACCACACGGCCGCTCGCCTCGCTCGAGCAAGAAAACGCAGCCGCAGACGAGACCACTCGCGCGGGTCATACGCGTCAAACGCGTCAAACGCACCATCCCACAGCCCCAAGTCTCCCATCGACGACGACATGGCCGCTCGTGGAGGGGGCTACCGAGGTGGCGCAGGCCACGGCCCGTATCCATGAAGAACCAACAACAACAGCACAACTACCAGTTGCCGCATCACCAGCAGCAGCAGCAGCGCGACCAACGATACCCCCATCATCACCCTCACTCCCAGTCTGGCCACGGCACACCAAACTCGTCGTTCCACGGCTCTGCGCCACCCAATCGCCCTACGGCGGCAGCCAGGATGGGGGCCAGGCCACCAACAATACTCTCCTCAAGGGTACGTGCAGTCTTTTCATCGTCCCTGTTTTCATGCGTTGACGCTTTGTTTCAACTTCCATGTCTTTCTATATTTCATGTACCATTTGATGGATTTCTCCTTCAAATTCTATTTTCTAACCCACCGCCAGGCAATATCCCTCACAATCACAACAACCACACAACAACTACTCCCCGAACGGCACACCGCTGGGTCCTGCCGCTGCAGCCTTCCACCAGGCCAACTCTCCGCCTTACGGAACGCCATCAGGCCCTAGAAGTCACTACGCACCAGGACGAGGTGGCCACAGAAATAGCGTTGGCCACGGTGGTGGAAACAATGGCAACTACAACGGACAATGGGGCGCGGGGCAAGGTACTGACGGCGACTATCCTAACGCAAAGTCCGGGACGGCATCTCCCCATCCAGGAAACCACCACCAACGCCATCCCAGCCACCAACACAGCAGCCACAGCAGCCACGGCCCATCTCACTACGAGGGCGACGATGTACCGATGCAAGACAGCGACCGCCAGTCAGGCGCCGACGATCAAATGCCTCCACCGAGCAGCAGACAACCGCCCACGGGCCCTCAGGGTTCCAAGTTTAGCTTTGCATTCAAGGCTGCGTCGAAACCGACAGTGACTGCTCCCAAGGCCGAGATTGCACAGAAGCTGAGTGCTGCTCCAAGACAGCCTCAGCAGCAGCAGCAACAGTCGCCACAACAAGGCCAGAACCAGCAGCAGCAGCATCAGAATCAGAATCATCAGCAGAAACAAAGCCCTCAGGACCGGCCTCCACGAAATGCACGACCGAGCCAGCCTCATCACGGGCGCGATCTGAACAGCAGCAACGCCAGCGTGCTGACCAACAGCAGCAGCAGCAACAGTCACGGCAGGGCCCCCGCTATCGCAAGGTCAAGCAGATTGTGCGCCACCCTAAATCACGGCCAACACTGCCTGACGACCTGGCTGCATCCGACTCGGTCTACTACCGCAAGCCGGGCAACGAGTCAGTCGTTGGTTCCGGTACGTACGGAAAAGTGTTCAAGGCGGTGCATGTCTACACCAAGAAGCTTGTTGCTCTCAAACGCATCCGCATGGAAGGCGAGCGTGAGGGCCTGCCTGTGACGGCCATCCGCGAGATCAAGCTCCTACAAAGTCTTAAGCATATCAACGTGGTCGAGCTGCAGGAGGTTTATGGTTGAAAAGAACGACTGCTTTATGGTTTTTGAGTACCTCTCCCACGACCTCAACGGCCTGCTCAACCACCCGACGTTCAAGCTCGACGATGGCCAGAAGAAGCACATGGCCCTGCAACTTTTCCAGGGCCTCGACTACCTGCATCGCCGTGGTGTCCTCCATCGCGATATCAAGGCCGCCAACATTCTCGTCAGCAGCGACGGTATCCTCAAGCTGGCCGACTTCGGTCTGGCCCGCTTCTTCGCCAAGCGCCACCAGCTCGACTACTCGAACCGCGTCATCACCATCTGGTACCGTCCTCCGGAGCTTCTTCTGGGTGAGACGCAGTACGGCCCGGCCGTCGACATTTGGAGTGCTGCCTGTGTCATGATGGAGATCTTCACGCAAGCGCCCATCTTCCCCGGCAACGGTGGTGAGATCAGCCAGCTCTCCAAGATCTACAACATGCTGGGCACGCCGTCAAAAAGTGACTGGCCCGGCCTGACCGAGATGCCCTGGTTCGAGCTCATGCGGCCTACCTACAAGCTGCCTAATGTCTTTGCCGACACCTACAAGAGCCGTGTCACGCCTGCTGCCTTTGATATTCTTGCAGCCATGTTCCGGTACAACCCCGCCAAACGGCCGTCTGCTGCCGAAGTTCTGGAGCATGCCTACTTCACCCAAGAAAAGCCGCTCGCACGGCAAGCCGTTGAGTATGTACCCGCCTCCTTTAAACTATGATCTCTTGTGCAGCCTTGTACTAACCCACATTTTATAGACTCGCGGATATTGGTGGTGATTGGCACGAGTTTGAGTCTAAGGCGCTTCGCCGCCAGAACGAACGCAATGCAAAGGAGGCCCGCAAGGCTACAGCCAATGCTATTTTGTCACCTGGCAAAGTGAACACAGCAATAGCAGCGGTTGCTGGTGCCGAGGTCAGTGACAACAAGCAGGAGAAGAAGAAGCGACCTCCTCCGGCAACCGAAGCAGATGGAAACGACGAAGTCGGCAGCATCGAACAACGTGAAGCCAAACGACAGCACATCGAAGAGGCAAAACCTACCGATGCCGACTCGTTGCCAGTCGCCAACGCAGACGCTGCTTCAGTCATTGTCGCCGCCATCTCAGAAGCCACGGCCACCTCCATGCCCATCCTGATGTACCAATACAGCCAAAACAGACCCCAGCTTTCCCGCCAGAAGACACCACCAGCAAGACTGTTGAGCCTGCTGCCCAGCAGACACCACAAAGGACATGCCTCCGCAGTAGCCACCCGGAGGTAGTAGCGTCCCACCGTGGAGGCTTTTGGATGGCAGTGTTGCCCTGTACCCTCCGTTAAGAGCGCGGAGAGGACGGCCATTAGCGAATCCATAGGGCAGCATGCGGTTTTTTTCAGACACTTTTTTTTTCTCATCCCTTTTATAATTTTACTTTTTCTGTGAAAATATTTGGATAGGAAACACACTCATGGTTTTTGGTTTTATTTTTCATCTTCACTGCTTATTTCCTTATTGCACTTTTTTAAATCGGAACGAGAGACAAAAAAGGGTTTATTTTTTTTTATCACGGAGAGCGTTTTACAATTGAAAAAAGAACATGGGTTTCGGGACGAGATTTGCTTTTCTTTTCATCACAATTTCTTTACACGGCATACTTACACAATAGGTTTTGCTGTTATGTTGTATTAGTACGGAGTAGGAACACGATTTTAATAGAAGAAGAGAGAACCCGGCATTGGAAACAGGCACATCCAAAATGAAGTGAATTGTGGCACATGTGTGAATATTGCAATGAGTAGTGAATAAAATGATACCGCATTTCGGTTTTTTGATTTATTATTAAAACAGTTGAGAAAAACCAACACAGGTTGGCCCATTTGGCCAAGCATTCCTTTTGTGTATATATTCGTTTGCCCTCCTCATCATGATCCCATATTGTTTTGTGTATTGTCCTGTGCAAAAGAAAATATATAAAAAAAGCCACCGATGAGAGTCATAATCATAAATAGAATCAATGTGTGAAGAGGAAAAAAAAACATGGCAAGAAATAGAAAAGCCGAGAGCATGAAAGGTTTATAAATCAGGAGAAGGGGTATAAATAATACAAATTTGAAAATGAAAACGAAAATGAAAATAAAGAGAATGAGAATAAAAAAAGGAATAACAATGGTGTTGTGTTCAACAACTTCCACTGTCATCAACGGCCTTCCCCTTCTTCTGTTTCCCGTTTGCGTCATCAACGGTCTTGAGCAGGTCGCGTAGGATGCCTTCTGCGTGACTCGGGCCTGCTGCCGCAGAAGCCGTAGCCGTACTCTGTGTTGTTGGCTCGTGGTTGCGGGACGCACGATGTCCACCGGTATATGGCTGATCAGTAGCCGCACCATCATGCCCGTTTGCCATCCAAGGGATCCAGTGAGTGAGGCCGAGAAGAACCCGGCTTCAGCTTCATCCTCTGGGCTGAGATATAGAGACGGATCCTGGCCGGCATCACTGTCTGGGTCGACAATGTGAATACCCGGCTCACGACGGGTGCGACGGCGGTTGGTGCTGTTGCCGGTGCGGGATAGTGCCTGTCCATTCACAGTGTCTAGTACATTGTACTTGTCAATGGTTTCGTCCGAGGTCTGAGGAAGAGCCGGATCGCTAAGCAATGCTGGTACAGTGGACATGTCCGTGGCTGCATGTGTTGTTTGTGTAGAATTCCGCCCACGCCCAGCAGAGTGCCGTTGTTTCTGTTGCTGACGGCTGCTTCCGATGACAGCGTGGGCAAACGACGTGGACTTTGGTCGCCGGGAAATTTTCACTTGCTGCCGGTCTGGTGAGGATCGAGAAGTGGATGGAAGTGCACTGTTTCCTTGGATATTGGTGTCATTATCCTCGAGGCTGGACCGCTGGCTATCCTTGGGAGATTTAGATCCTTTTCTGCCGTTCTCCTTTCCATTGGGTGATTTGCTGGATTTGGATGACGTTTGATCAAGCACACTGCTCTCCTCTGTGGCGGTGGTCGTACCATCTCCGGTACTGTCAGTAGCAGCCAGTCCTTTCCGTGCTGCACGACCACGAACAGCTTCGGCAATATCAGCCGCGGATTTTTTCTTGGTCTTGTCCTCCTCAGATGATCGGCTTGAAGACATGATAGTTTCCAGGGTGCCATAGGCTGCGCTCCTCCGTCTGGCACCGCCAATGCCGCCTCGTCTGCGGCGGTGGTTGCGTGCACTGCTTTCGTCGTCGTCAGATGGTACTGCTTGCAGGGTCGGTCCACCGGGACTGGATGCTCCCTTCCGGCGGCCCTTGGAATGATTTGGATGTTGTGATACAGATGCCATAAAGCTGGCTCCGGAACCATGGGGGGTCACATGTGAGTCGTACTTGTCGCTGAGACAATATCTTGATCGAGCACAGATCTCTGCAATACGGTCCAGGTCCGATCGAATGTCCGTTGTGGTCTGCAGGTCAGCCATGAAGCCTTTGTAGGAGAATGCCTCGATGGGCGGCAGCTTTGCCTCGTCCTTTTGTGACTGGCCATCCGTGCTTGCAACAAAAGGCCACGGAAGAAATCCACCCTTCTTTCCCTTTGATCGCGCCATGCCGAAAAGGCTGTTTGCTAAGCCCCAGCCCACGCGCTGTGCATCGCTGCTGCTGTTGGCAGCAGGATCCCAAGTTGAAGAAGAGGCCGTGCCGTTCGGGACGTAGGGAATACGACGGGCACCGGACGCGCGACTGCCAGCGCGGCGGCTACTGCTGGGAGGCCGGTAGTGGGCGGAGGTCGAAGGCGATTGCGGCGGACCGGAGTACGTTCGGACAATGACGGGCTGCGAATATGTGGTGCTTTGTGCTCCTGCAGACTTGGCTTGCTGGTGCCGAAGAACTGGCGAGGGAAAGCTGCTGTTGAGTTCACGGAGAGCAGATGTGCGGTGTGCCGCAGTGCCGTCGTCGAGCGGTATTGACTTGCCACGTGCTCCAACAAGTGATGTCTCTGGTGTTGTGTTATTTCCCGGATTGAAGAAGACGATCGTCGAGGGAGACTGCGGGTTCGGGAGGGCCTGGGTGCCGTTGGAAGACGCAGAGCTGTTTCGGTGGTGACCATTTGCTGGCCGAGACTTGAGAGGAGGAGGAGGAAGAGGGGATGGGGGATTTTGTGAAGCCAGCGCAGAGAGTGAGGTGGATGCCCGGGGTTGGGAGGAAGTAAGAGCTCCGGCTGGAGAGGGAGGAATAACGGTGGTGGTGGCAGATAAAGAAGATGAGGAAGAGAGACGGGAGTGACGATATGCGTGAGGACGAGGATAGGTGGATACAGAAGCAAAGGCAGAAGCAGAAGCAGGCGACTTTACGTCTACACGCCCGGAGCTGAGACCGGCGTCCGAAGCAGGTCGTTGTCTGCTGGTCCGCTCACGGCTTTCCCTTGCGCCATCTCGTGTTTTGTCCTCAGACAGAAGGACATGTGGTTTGCTATTTATGTACATGGCATCCATCATGCATGGCAAGCAGGTAATATTGGGGGAGGGATGCGGGTAAGTGGTACCAATGCAAGGCCAGCTCGGAGTCGCAGATGGGTGTATGCTGTCTCTGCCTCAATGGAGGAGGGGGACAGATTTGCCAACGCAACGGGACCCGCCCGGAGAGACAGAGGGGCGAAGCGAGCGATGCACAGCGAGAGAGCAAAAGAGTGAAAGAAGAAGAATAAAGTGAGAGGGAGAGGACAAGGAAGGATGACGCGGAGGTGCACAGCACGAGGAGGAAAATGAGAGATCGAGAAACAAGAGAGATTTAAGGAACGTGGCAGTGCGAGAATGAGGGAACAGAAAGAACAACAGAATGAGAGACGATAGGCGAGAGCAGCAACAGTCAGCCCGCGCAAGAGGACATGGTCGGCTCTTGTCTTTAAGAGGTCGAAAGTCCGATGAGGTCGAGCCCGTCGCGTTGGTTGTTCTTTGAAGTGATGCCGTCTCTGTTGTCGAGCAGGACAAGATGCAAGAGGCCGACCCGCGGTACAGCAGACTGCAGTTCTGCTCGTCTGCCGGTCGGGTCTGTGTTTCGTGTTCTTTTGTGAGCGGTGGGAAATTGTCGCTCAGAGGCGATGCAGGCCGCCGCTCTCGTGGTGTAGCGAGCGACAGAAAAGCAAGTCAAGATAGAAGGTCAGATAAAAGGGAAAGGGATAAACAGGCTGGAGAGACGCCAAAAAGCAAAAAAAAAGTGCAATAGGCGATGGAGGGGGGACAAGCAGCAACAACGTGGAAGCTGTTAATTGCCTGCTGCTGCAGGTTTTCTCCTCACTTTGTCCTTTCGCCGTCCCGTGTCTCGCTCTTTGTCTGGGAATTGAGTTGAGCTGCGGTTGTGTCGCCGACTTTGTTGTTTTTGCCCTGTCCCTATCATTTCCCGGGCCACTTTTCGGCTCGACGTATGCTTCGCTTGTGTGCCAGCGCGCGCGTGTATCGTCCGCGGATGTGTAAAATGCGTGTTTCCCTTGGTTTCTGTTAGAGAAAATGCTGATGCTGGATGCAGATGCCCGCTTTTGTCTTTTTCTGTTTCGCAATCCCCAATTCCTTCGAGATATGCGTGGCTGGGCGCTATGACCTGCTGGCGGATAAGCTGGGGGTGGGAGGGGAGAACAACGCTTCTCACTCAAAGAGCAGGCGGTGGGAATCCGAAGGAGTGGGTGGTGATATCCTGGGAAGAGTGCCGGAGGGTGGGTTTGAGATGTTGTGCCTTGGAAGAGAGAAACAGGAGAGGCTGCGGAATATATGAGGTGAAAAAAGTGTTGAGGGGAAAAGAGGCAATGTGGAGGAGGAAGATGCCCAAGATCAGATGGGGGCCAGCCAGAAAAGAGCCTTCTCGTGGCAGGAGCAATAGACACACACAGACACGAACGGTTGGTTTTCAATTCGGCAGGCACGATGGATAAGTGCCAGGTTTGGTTGTGTTGTCGTTTGAAGCATTTTACTCGTTCTTTCCCTCCTGGTCCCTTCACCCTTTCCCTTTTTCGTTTATGCGATTGGGCCTTTGAATTCCCTTTTTTTTTCTTTTTTTTTCTCTCGATATTTTTCTTCATCGTTCTATTTGCGCAGGCCGTGCCTTCCCATCTCGCGCGCCGCGCGCACAAACACGGAAGCAGACATGGGGCAAAAGGACTCTTGGGTCGTTGGGAAATAGTCAAATCACGTACAGCGTGGGAGAGGAGGCAGGAGCCACTGAAGTTTTGGCTCGGACGTTATCATTGGCTCGTGGCCAGTGCAATATGCATACGGAGTATTCTGCAGAGAGTCGTGGCTGCCGTTGAAAGGGCAGATGCGAGCAAGAACGAGGGAAAGGGGGGGCAAGCACGACTGACCCGGCAGAGAAAGGGGGTGTGGAAGGAAGGAGGGACCATCCCATGCACCACGAACCGGGCCAAATCAAGAGATGTCCACCTTCACCACCACCCTCCAACATTTCGCCTGGCGCTGTTGTCTCTGACAAACACTGACAGGCCATCCAAAAGCAGCCACACTCGAACGGTTCTCTGGAGGTTTCTCGTCGTTTTCTTTTTTTTCTTCTCTCTTTTCTGGTGGGCGTTGAGGATAAGACTGTCTTGTTTGTGTTTGCGAGTGAGAGCGTGCCAAGATGATGCACAGGGCAGTCACTCTTTCCTCTTTCCCAATTTGCCTTATTTTTCGCTGTCTTTCTTGAGTTGCCATTCGCTCTTTCCTGGCTCAGCTACCAGGTTTGGCAAAGGTCTTACCCTTTTCTTTGGCTGATAATAAATTCACTGCCAGCCACTCAAAGCGGGTGTGTGCAGGATCCGGAAGGCTATTCTCATCGCTCTTTATTATGTGGCCAACCTCGTGTGTCGTGACGGACAGGCGTAGTAGTCTGACAACTTACAAGGCTTGGCCATGCTATGCTCCATTTCGTCGCGGACTCTCTTATTATTAGCCGATGGCGAGTAAACGGGGTTTATGTTGAAGCTTTTGAGAGAGCTATTTTTTCCCTCCGATTTTTTCTTGAGCTTTGTCATTTTCTCAATTTATTTTGTGAATATTTATCTGTCCGTGGTCTGTCCGTGGCAACATGGAGAGCGGTTTATGGAGGCGATTAACCTCGAACCTACCTTGCCTGGCCTGGCCCGCTTACATTGACGTGTTCACGCATATAGAGCGATTGTTTAGCTGCAGCAGGCTGCATGCTACGGTGTATGCACGGAGTAGTAGACATAGTGCATTCTTTCCATTTTCTTCTTGTGCTTCGTATACCGGCAGAGAGATGCCTCGAATGTAGCACATTGCATCTGCGTGGTCTTTTTGTATATCGGATGGCTCTTCGCCAGCGCCGAGGTTTACGGGAGGCAAAGTTGTATATATGCTCTTTTGGAGGTGAGCAAAGGAATTCCCAGTCTCCAATTAGACTAGCAACTCCAATCTCGAGCCTCACCAATTGAATCGTACGAGGAAGCAGACAGACTGTAGTACATTGTCATGGCGACGGAATCTTGTGATAGGGAGTGTAAGTGCTTCGTGAGAAGCGTAATTCAATTTAGAAAGCGTTCGTGATAACGGGGTAGTAGCAAAAAGTGCAAGGATTAGAAATAACAAAAACATAAAGTCGTTTAAAGTCCAGGATATTGTGGCTCCGACAAGACGTCAGCCGTTTCAATATTTCGACTCAATCGCATACCAACTCCTCCAACTCCTCGTATCAATCATCGCAGGACTATAGAAGCATCCGATTATAGCATATTTGCGTGGTGAAGCATGGCTGGGTGTGGCAGAGAGTGCTCGTAGTACGTCGGTGCATCGCCATCCGCTCGGGTGGGATCAACGCAGTTCGAATTGGGCTGCTCGCCATCTCTCTGTTAGATTCGGGAGTTCGCTTATTTAGGTGTTCTGGGCAATGGTGCCGTAGCCACCGCCGCCCTGCTGCACGCGCTCGCTGTAGATACCAGGAGCACGGCCTGCGGTAAAGCGGCCCTCGCGCGCCTGCTCGCGGCGGTCGTAGTAAATGTATTCGAGGTAGAAGGCGTGGATGTGGCCGGGGAAGACACTGCAAGGAGGATCGTGTTAGCATATGTGGAAAGAAAAGAGAAATGTCGCTGAAAGTTGGCTCGACATGATAGACGCACCCAAGAATGGTCAGGCAGATGTTGACCAGGAGATCCGCTCCGCAGCCGGCAACGGCGTAGACACCGATGGGCGGGACTGTGAGAGAGTGAGTTAGCAGCAGTTCTTCGCTAAATGGAGGAGACTCGATTCTTCGAAAAAAAAGAAAATCGTGCGAAGAGACGTACAGATGATCGTGATGATAATAATGAGGATGGCGGAAGCGCTGACCATGATTGCGGTTGCTAGGGGGTATTCGGGGTGTTTGTTGTTGTTGGAATGTTTGGTTCGGGGTGCTGGCGAAGCTGGAGTTTGTCGATGATAGAAAATAAGCCGTAAAGACGCGTGAAGAAGTGATGATTGTAGGAAACACAATTCGAGATAAGGGAAATGCAAAAATAGAGAGAGGGCAAATTGCGAGGCGCGGAAGGGGCGATTAAGTATGGAAAGAGGGTGGGAGGGACGATGATGGTAAGCACTACGTCAGCGACGCTACACCGCGCCAGGTCTGGTGGGCGGCGGCCTGGCCAAACCAGGCCTGGGCCAGCCAAAAAAGGACAGGCACTAAAAATCAAAACACTCGAAAACAGCAACAAACGGCGGCCGCAGGCCATAAACGGCAACCGCAACGTATCAATTTGGTCCTTCCTGTTGGAAAAGAAACGCGCCTTTTCTCGTCATTTATCTACGGGTGCCAGCCAAGGAAGGAGCAGAAGCGCGTGTGCACTTAGATGTGCAGCAAGCAAAGCTAGCGATTCAGACAGGCTGCATAGGCTGAATGAAAGAATGCATCTTTCTCGTTGAGCATCTTACTCTTCAAGCGGAGCAATACGTCGATGCCTTCACACACTCTTTTGCTGTGCTTGACTTGACAGAACTTGCTGCCTAGTTGCCTGACTGTTTCTACTCTTGTTTTATGCGCTCAAGTGTTTTGTTTGGTTTCTTTGTTCCAGAGCTGTCGCTCCTTCCCGCCAAGTTGCTGGACGGATGACGTATGTCTGGTCTGGTATAGCGCGCCAAACAGCTGCCGTTGTGCTGTTAGTGCACGTGCCTTTTAAAGCTGCGTGCACTATTACAGTTGTGTCCAGGCACAATAGCTGAGACTGACACCGGCGTTTTTATCCTCACTTCACAACGACGGAAGCTGCCATGACGGGCCGCGCTTTGTCTTGTCCCGAGTGAGTATTAGCTTCGGGAACTGTGCCAGCTGTGCATAGTTGCAAGGAGAGATATGTCATCATTCTACATCTCGTTGACCTACAGGCTGGCTTCCAAACGGTTGACGAGGCTGTGGCATATCCTCATTGGAATGCGAAATGTCTTCTGTACCCCGTTTGCTCATTTACCACAACGTACGGAGTACTTTCACTGAAAATGAAGAGAAGTCCGACAAGAGCATTGGCTTTCACTTAAAAAAAAACAGAGGGCTGCTGTATTGTAACGGGCGTAGCACAGCACATACATGCGCACACGACATCCACACAGCGTCTGGACGAAGCACTCTTGAAGATGTGTGCTGCAGGGCTAAACTCGGGGTTTCTCCATGTCGACAGCCGCCTTCCTTGACCGCCCTTCACCTTCACCGGGCCTTGAAACTGGGACATTGGCGCCGATGAACCGTGGCAGACAGACTGTGGATTGGACAGGCATGCTCCATTGTACCCCATTGTCTTTCTGTTACTTCTTTCTGTGGCCTTTGTGGCCTTTGTGGCCTTTGTGGGACCTTGATATATAGTCGCAGAGCACTTCAATGCTCTTTCGGGTGTCTCGCACCAGAACAATAGTTTTCAGCTGCATTTCTCATTGCACATAATTTCTGGCTCTCCTGTACATACGGAGCACGGTTGTGCTACTCACAAGCCGCCTTACAAAGTTATTAATGTCAGTTCCGTAGAATTCGTAGGGCGGCGGTTAGGATGGCGACGGATGTTGGATGCCGAGCTGGAGGAATCTGTCCTGGACAACGATGGTGCCAGTATGGGCCTTGCCATGTCTTTCATCGGCGACTGGAGCGTTTCACATTTGTGCGGCCAAAGAAGCACAAGAGCAGGCCACGAGGCAGGGAATAGGGGCAGATAGACACTTGCAGTTCTTTGGTGAGCATTGTAGAGGGTCGTGGGAAAGGATCTAAACAAAAACAAATGCAAAAGAAGACAAGGCGAGGCAGCTGGGGCAGATTCAACAACGCAACGCCACTAATGAAGACGGCTTCATACGTTCAGATGTGAGGCTTGTTTTGTGATGACGAATGGCAGAATGAAACGTTTTGCCGCCGCCTCTCACGTGTTTGCTCGAGCCTCGCTTTGAGGCTGTTGAAGGAGGGTGGGTGGTTGTGGTGTATCTGGGGGAAGGTGCAACTGTAATTTATTGCAGGCAAGCTATCCGGTGAGATAGCTGTGATTACGTCCTAGTTGGCAATTTGAAAGGGGGAAAAGCACCCGTTGACCTGCTGGGGTTGGAAAGCGTTGCGTGTGTGGAGCAGCCGCGTGTGGGTGGACTCGTGTGATTTGGAGCGAAGCAATGTGACGGGGAAGGAGAAAAGGCAAGAGGAAGTAAAGAGCCCGGGCAGAAGTGTGTCTATGTGTGGTTGTGTTGGGGTTATTGACACAAATATGGCAAATCCGGCCAGGAAAAGTGACAAGTGATAACCGACAAGCCACTGTGTGCTGGTGAGCTGAGAGCAAGAAAGGAAAGTAACGAAAGAAGGACAGGCAATAGAATAGGATAGCAGAAGGCAATGGAGGAAGGGGCGAGGCATCAGAAGCAAGAGTACGACGTACGTCGTAACATACTGGCATCTTACAGTTATGGAAGCTGGAAGGAGGGTGCAAAGCCTGTTGCACCTGCTGCAGCAGGCTCAAAAAGAGACACGGCCAAGACGCAGTTGGACCAGTCACGTTGACGATGGCTCCTGCCTGCTCGGCGTTGTTGGCGTCCCGAATAACGATACGAGCAGATCAACGTAACCACCGGCCAACCGTGCCTTCCCTCTGTGCCTGGCGCATACGGCGGCATGCCTCTTCGTTCCTTCCTATTGGGATGGGCTATGTGTCAGTACACATAGCGTAGAAGGTAACAAAATATAGGAGCAGGTATCGTCGATCTGCCTCAAAACACTAAGTGATAGTTGATTCTTGTCTCATAAGTTCTAGCTTCTTCTTCTCATCTCGTCGCTGCTATCGCAGCTTCCACCATACCCGCGACAGCTCCATGCAAACGTGGGACCCTCGTCGTAAGACACAGCACGACGCACCGGAACCAGGGCAAGAGCAACCAACGACAGGCACCCGCCGCGCCTTCCCAGCTTCCTAGCCAGGTGCCAGGGACCCTTACCCCACTTCCAACGCCTGTTTCCAGGCAAGCTCTAGCGGGCGTCCAGGGGATTTATCGGGTAAAGTACCTCTCCACCAAAACGCGACCAGGAGATACTGGAGACCGCCACAGTGTGAGCTTTTTGGAGAGGCGAGTCGAATATCACAACCGCCTAGACCGCCAACAGACAACAGACAACGGTCAACATACGTGTCTCTGCACTACGAGAGGGATCTTTACCCTGATGAGTAAAGAACTGTCCGCTTCAAGCCATTGATAAAAAGACACGACGATGCCGATTGAAAAGACGAGGCTGAGATACTCGATACGCGCTCTTTTAGCTGTCGAAAAAAGCGCCCAGCGAGCGCGTTTGCTGCTAGCATGGAAGACCCAGTAAAAAAATAAAAAATGGATAGTATTTTATGATTTTACGATTTTATTTTGGGGCAACAAAAAGCCCATTTGCTGCTACAGACGAGGCACCACCTAGGAAGACGGGCAATTTCGCTATTTTTTGACATTTATTTTTCATACTAGTTTTTTAACGCCTCTCCACGCACCACCAAACGTGCCTTCCGTACCCACGTCCTAGTTCTTTGCACTGTCTAGCCCACCGTCCACCGGCCCACTCAACTGTCCTCAGCGTCCGTGTGTTCTTTCCCTCCTCAACCTCGCTGTCTCCTTTCCTGCTCTTCCGTCTCGACTTTCCTCTCCTTTGCTCCTGCCTTCTCCTACTCGACTTCCCGCCTCGACCTCCTTCCCGTGTCGACGCAAACAAATCTCTCTTCCCCCGACCTTTCCCTCTTCCCCATCCCTTCCCTTCTCCATCTCTTCTTCTCTCCAGACGACGGGAAGCAGAGCGACGCCCACGAAGAGAAATTCTCGGCACGACGAAAAAAAACAATACCTCTTGTCGATCGTTCACTCCTTTGCCCTTGGCCGAAGCATCTTCTTCAGCACCTCGGGGTCTCTTGCTATTCTACATTGTACTATTCCCTCGACGGCCCTCGACCTCGACCCTTGACCGGTTTTTCTTATCTTCATTCTTTTCTACAGCATCTTTTCGAGTTCTGTTTACCACGTTGACTTGGCTCTCGCGCCTTTTCAACCCTTTGACCCCTGAATAGGCTCGCTCCGGGTACGTTTTTTTTTGTGTGACCCTGTTTCTGCTTGTGCTTCGGCCTCGGCTCCCGGCTGCTGCAGCCTTGACCTTTGTTGAGGTCATCTTCTTCAACAATTGCCTCTTTGCCCCTTTGCCTCACCTCTTTTGGGCCCCGAGGTTGTTCTCTGGGCCTCGCTGTTGTCTTTTGGACACTCGTCCCTCTTCCTCTGCCATTGTCTCTCGACAGCCTTGCTAACATTACCTTATTGGTTTTCTAGCTTGCCGACTTCGCCGTTCCTTCGGACCTCGACTCTCCCTCCCTTCTGTCTTAATCGACTCCCTCCCACCCCCCTCTTGACCCCCGTTTTCCTTCGAGATACAATGGCCAACAACCAGCAAGCACCGGCGTCGATTGACCGCTACGTTGTTATCCACGTTGCCACAACTTGCGACGAGCATGGCGTCTATGTGACCAAGGATTCTGCTGAAGTCATTGAGTTTGGCTGGATCCTGCTCGACTCCAAGAGCTTGGACGAGGTATGCCCGCCCCTGTCTAGTCTTTGACCTGTCACTGCTGCTAGAAAAGGACCTTCCCAGCTAACTTGGTGCTTTCCTACCTCTAGCTCTACCGTGAAAGTGTACTGGTCAAGCCGATAAACACACCCATCACGCCGCTCTGCAGTGAGTACCGATCCCCCCAATGGGTGGCCGAGAACATAAATATGGTAGTCTGCGGTGTGACGAGAGCAAAAGGAAGAGACCACAAAGAGAAAAAGGCAGTTATGGAATACATGAGCAGAAGGGCATAAGGCAATGATTCTTTGTGGCTTGAATTCCTATGTTCATTTCCCCAGGATCTTCTTTCCTGGCCCAGCTTCCCTTGCCATCTTGACCTCTCCTCTCGTCACACAAGCAGCTGGCTCGTCCGTTTCGTGACCCAGACTACACAAAACACAGAAGCTAACCTGCCCTTTTTTTCTCCAGCGAGCCTTACCACACTCACCTGGGAGCATGTTAGAAACGCCGGAAGCTTCCGCGATGCCATCAACCGCTTCGATACATTTGCCTCCGAACACCTTACCTCGCAAAACCTCGACTTCGTCTTTGTCACACTCGATGCCTGGGACCTCCGTGTCCAGCTGCCCCGTGAGGCTCGCGACAAGGCCGTCGTGCTGCCTCCTTACCTCCAGCACTCTCGGACCTTTGATCTGCGCCAGGAATATCAGCGGTGGCAGCAGCACCACCCGGAGTCGCTGCCCTTCGGCCCCTCATCGCTTGCTAACATCTGCGCTGCCCTCGAAGTTGAAGCTGTCCAGTCCAGCGCTCCCATCAAGCACAATCTTCCATTCCACCTGCAGGCTCTTGCCCCGGCCTCGCCCCGCAGAGCCATGGAGGAGGCTGTCACCCTGGCCCGTGTCCTGCGTGGCCTGATCCGCAAGTCCCAGCCGGCTCACGAGCACCCCGATGTCCTGGCACGTCCCATGGATGCGCGTGCGGATGTCCGGGCTTTTCCTATCGGAGCGCAGCAAGGTGCTTCACATGTCCGGTCTGCCCCACGACACTACGCAATCTGAGCTGGAGAGCTGGTTTACGCAGTTTGGTGGCCGCCCCATTGCATTCTGGACGCTCCGCACACCTGAGCAGCACAAGCCCACTGGCACTGGTTTCGCTGTCTTCTCGTCCCACGAGGAGGCTGCTGAGAGCCTGTGCATGAATGGTCGTGCCCTCAATGAAAAGGCCATTGAGGTGTCGCCCAGTTCGAGCCGTGTTCTCGACCGTGCCGCGGACATTCTTACCCCCTTCCCTCCCAGCAAGAACCGTCCTCGTCCCGGTGACTGGACCTGCCCATCGTGTGGTTTCTCCAACTTCCAGCGCCGTACGGCCTGCTTCCGTTGCTCCTTCCCTGCGTTAGTGCCGGCCCGACTGGCGATATGGGTGGCGGTGGCTACTTCTATGGTCCTCAGTCTATGATGCCGCCCCAGCAGCAGCACGGTAACCACCATGGTCATGGCCACGGTCACGGTCACGGCCACGGTCACGGCCACATGGGTGGTGGTGGTCACGGCGGTGGCCGTATGGGTGGCAGCGGTGTTGTGCCCTTCCGTGCTGGTGACTGGAAGTGCGGTAACGAGGCCTGCGGTTACCACAACTTTGCCAAGAATGTTTGCTGTCTGCGCTGTGGCGCCAGCCGTGCGACTGCCGCAGTTGTTGCGGACTCTGGCTACCCTTCGCCGATGGACAGTGGCTCGTCCTACAACATGAACCAGAACCAGATGGGCGGTAACCCTGGCCCTGGTCCGTTTGCTGGTGGCGGTGGCCCTTTTGCATCCGGTAACGGCGGTAACGGTGGCTACGGTCAGCAGTTTGGTGGCCCCCCGAGCACCTATGCGCTCCCCTCTGGTCTTGGCGGCAGTAACGCCGCGCCGTACCCTCCCCTGAATACGCACTTTGGCCCTGTGTCGAGCTCTCACTCGGCCGGCCCTTTTGATAGCCGTGCTGCCGAGGCCGCGTTCCAGTCCGCTACCAACGGCCCCGCGTCTGCTGGCCCGTCCAACAACTTCTACTCGCAGAATGACCCCTTTGCGTTCCTGTCGTCCGGTATGGGCGGACTGTCAGTTAACAACTCGGGCGAGAACCGCCAGAACGGCTCGGGCGCGCCCCTAACAAGTCGCCCGCTTAGGCGACCTCTCAATGTCTCTTTCATGCTACCGACTAGCATGATTCTTTTTCACTTCATCTTCTCATTATATTTATTCGACTCCTTCACATTTGATTTTTGTTTTTGCCAGGACATAAAAGGACGTTTGGATGTTGGGACTGGGCCTGGTAAGAGTGTTTTATCCTTTTTGATTGATTGATTGCTTTGTTTTTTTTATTCTTGGGCGAATCCCCGGTTGGCCTCGGCCTTTGTTATTCTTTGCAAGGAGTGTTGTGTTTGCATTAGCTTTGGCAGGCTCTGGCATGCCTTGGGAGGCAAAAAAAAGGAACTGGCAGGACGGCAAAATTGAGCGGGCGATCGATCTTTTTTTTTAACAACAAGGGAGGCCATATAAAAAGGGAAAAAAGGGGAGCGAACTTGCGATCTGGACCGGTGTCGGTGAAATTCTTCTTTTCTTTTCTTTCTACGGACATTTTATTTTCCTTTCCACACACATTTGGCTTTTGGCATTGTTGTTGCATCGTCTCATCCCGTTGTATCGGCAAATATTGTTATTTTTTCTCCTCTTCAACATCTTACTTGGTCCTTGGGAGGCTTCCCTGTGTTCCTCTCTGTGCTCTTCTGTTTGTCTCTTATCTTCTCCCTCCACCACCTTCCCCTATTTCCCTCGTCATCATTGTTCTTCCACTACACCATTCCCCCGCCTGCTTTTGCTTTTAAATTGTTGTTTATAACTGCATTCTATTTGCATCTTTTCTCCCTAGTTTGACCCGTGCTTTTCATTCTGCATTTACTTTGATCTTTTATGCGTCCAACACGAAACACTGGGACATGGGAACCGGGAACAAGGGACCGGAGGGAAAGCGAGGCGAAAAAGAGGGAAATTGCATTTTCTCGGGAAGGTACAAGAGGCAGCGGGTTTCTCTTTTCAGACCATTACAAGGCAGAGGGGACAAAAAAGGACAACAAACTTGCACAGCATCGGGCCGGGATCTTCATATGCAACAAATGGTCGGAGAGGCGCTGGGGTGGTTGTTTCTGTGAGAGAAACACATCGGCAGGATCGAGCGTGAGACACAAAAAAAGACTGGGATGGACGGGTAAGCAAAAGTGTGAAGCCTGTTGTTTCGGTTTCTTATAGTCTCTTCTTATATTCCTCACTGTTTCTTTCTTTCACTTCTTTTCTGGCTTGGGGCTTAGGGTGGGAGCGTGGCGTGGAGTCATTTTCTTCTTCAATCATAATTCATTCAACAAAAGTATCTCTACTTTGTCCAGCCTGATTTCTATATGTGACTGGAAATGTGTAAAGTCTGTTGTGTTTCATAACAAGTGTAAATATCACTGCAGACATTTGCACTCACGAAGACGACAGACGACTGATTGAACGAATTTCTTGAATTATCATAAAAGCAAACTGAATGGTGTGCTTTCCGAGTACACTGTATATAAACGATGCGCAGCCCCCAATGTCCGTAGTAGTCTTCCGTATGGTTGCAATACATGATGTGGTCAGTACATAATAAAGATCCTTTGTAAACAAAGGTAAGTTGGAAAGGAAGATAATACAGAGAATTGAAACCGGTTGTGTTGGACGCACTTCCCCTTTTCCCAATCAACAACGGTGAATGACAAACAAATAGAAGAAGAGAAGAAAGTAAGGGAAAGCGAAGTCAAGAAAAAAAGCGACCATAACCGTGAGATGATGAGAGATCTGTAGATAGAAAGCAACAGATGGCTGGGTAGCAGGGAAAAGACAAAGTCGTTGAAAAGAACAAGGACAAGCAAGGACTAGAAAATGGATCAAAAAGGGCAAAAAAGAAGAAAAAGGGAAAAGCGTGATCAAAAGGGAATCAAAAAAGAAAAGAAGATCACAAAGAAGGGAAGCGACAAAAGAAGACCTTACACACAGCCAAATCTATCTTCACAAAACACACCACCTAGTCGCGTAGGTGACCCAGCGGCCACTGCCTTGGCTAGAGTTGAGGTAGGTCATACCAGGCAGCGGGGCCACCACCTGCACCACCATTGCCGCCATTTCCACCGTTGCCAGCCGAAGACATGCCACCATAGACGGACGGGTCGAAGTTGGCCGAGACTGGGCTGTTACCCCGACTCACCGACTGCCGTGCCGCAACAGCGTAGCCTGCGCCAGGCGGGCCACCCATGTTGGGAGCAGGCGTCACACTGGCGCTGCTGCTGGCGCCACCGCCGCCCCCGCCATTGGCACCAACACCGACACTGCCACCGCGGCCGACTGTGCGTGGACTAATGACGCTCAGGCGCGGGCTGCGGGGCACACTCTGCTGGCGAGTCTCGCGACGGCCGTTCTTGAGCACGCGAAGCTCTTCACGAGCCCACTCGAGTTCACGTTCGCGCTCGGCGAGCATGGTGATGGCCTCGTCATACTGTTGGCGAAAGGCCTCGGCTTCGTTGAGGGCTTGTGTCTCGTGGATGGCGCGAAGGTTGCTGTCGGAGAGGCGCTCGAGTTCCTTGACGCGCGCGCTGAGAGTGCGGTTCTCGGCGCTCAGCTCGGCGGCAGCGTTCGAGGCGTCCTGGTAGGCTTGGCGGGCATAAGACAGGTCGTTGTCGGAGCTTGACGTCTTGCGCTCGAGCACGGCAAGCTTGTCCTGGGCCTCCTTCAGAGAGACGCGAGCAGTGCCCAGCTCGGCCACATCAGGTTGGTTGGAACCAGCAAGCAGGGCGTTGGCTTCTGCAAGACGAGTCTCGAGCGTCGTCTTCTCGGTGCGCACCTCAGCCAGAGACGTAGTACGGGCCTCGAGCTTCTCCTTCGTCGCAGTGGCTTCCTTGACGGCCACGTCGTGCTTCTTTTCAAAGTCGCTGCGCTCCTTGACGGCCTCGACGAGTCTCTTCTGGCAGTCGTTGATGGTTTTCGTCTGGCTCTTCACTTGGCGGTCCAGGACACGAACACGATCAGTCAGCTGGGCCTCGTTGCTCTCCTTGTCCTCGAGCAGCGACTCCAGGTATGTGACTTTGGACGCCAGCGCTTCAAGCTGAGGCAGCGAAATCTCGACAATCGGATCACTGCTCGAGGCGATCACATTAAGGCGGCCAAGCGAGTACTTGATGACGTCGTTGAACTGGTTCGGCACCTCACGGATAATGGGCGTCGAGGTTTCAGTCAAGCGCATGCGCTTCGGTGTGTCGTTGCCCTGGTCATCGCCGCCGTCGTTCTCCAGTTGCCGTTGCCGTTTCCGCGATGCGAGGATACGATTGTTAATAGTCTCCTCCTGGGTGAATGTTGGCTGAGCTGCATCACCCGACGAGTGCATGTAGATGTCGAAAACGTCCTCGGGAAGCGGTGTCGGCTCCCAAGCCAGAACCTCGGTGGGATCGGAAATCATCTTGGCAAATGCCTCGGCGGCCTCATGGGGCTTTGCTGGCAGCATGTCGAGCGGGCAATCTCTCAGCTGAGGCAGGCACTCCAGCGTGCACAGCAGAAGCGCATTCTTGCGCTCCAAGTCGTCGACCGAGGTGCGCTCGAGGCGCAGGTCAATATGCTCCAGAGTCAAGGCGCTGACAAGAAGCAGGACAACGGGCTTAGGGAGTTGGCGACGGGCAATGCTGCCATTGCTCAGGACGGGCCTACCGCCCATGTTCGCAGGCACAAACTCGCCGAGGAAGTAGCCCGTCAGCTCTGTGGTGCGAGCTGTGTGATCAAAGCCAATGACAATATTCGAACGCAGTGGGACTGGGGAAATCGTCGTTTTTCGGTGACCTCAGCGTTTAAAGCGTCGCTCATCTCGGAAGTGTCAGCCAGCAGAACAGAGACCTCACCACTACGGCGGCGGCGTTTCTCCTGTTGCTTTCCAGTGCTATCGCTGCCCGGGGCCTGGTACCGCTCAACTGGAATGCCGGCGGTGTCGATGATGGCCTCAACGTAGTCCATGGCCACGCCCTTGCGGACGAGGATCAAGACGTCCTTCTCGAGAGTCGAGATGCCCTCGAGGAACTCGTAGACAAACGAAGTACTTGCTTTGTTGGTAATCGACGGCGTGCTTCATCATCGCCTGCTTGGACATGGGCGGCAGGCTGTCGTAGTACGTGGGGAGATCGGAGAAATCCATCAGCTTGCGCAGCAGCTCGTCGATGCGGGCCACAGTGTCGGCGCTGGGTGCCACGAACTCGTCGCGCGTAAAGGCTTCACTAAATTCCTTGATGATGCCCTCTCGTTTTCCTTCTCAACAACAAGGTCGGCAATAGTACTGGCGGGTGTTTGGACGCCATGGGAAGCGTCACAACATAGCTGGAGGTGGTAAAGTTGGGGCCGCCAGGGACGGAAGATCGTCGTCGTCGTCATCGTCATCGTCATCCTCAGCAGCATCCTCTTCCATGGCAAGAGGACTCGACGGCTCGTCAACTTCGGGCTCGGCAATATCATCAGCATCAAAACGTCGTCGATATCATTGGCCGCGTCATCGTCGCCGCCAGGGACTCAACCTCGGCCTCAGGATCAGGAGACAAGTCGAGAGTAGATGCTGCCATCGGATCAGCGTCAGCGAAGGAGAGGTCGCCAGGTGCAATCGTGACGTCACCGATAGCGCCGCCAATGTGCTCTGCGCCGGGAACAATGCTGTTGTTTCTGTGCAAGGGCGGTGGGCGAGATAAGAAGAGGAAGCGTGGCGTCGATGGTCTGAGGTGCGGCCACGCTAGACGTAAGAAGAGGGTCGGCCAAGGATACTGTGGCAGGCAGGATATTGCTAGCACTGCTGGCGATGCTCGCGTCCTGAGAGGAGCCCTGCTGCTGCTGCTGCTGCTGCTGCTGCTGCTGCTGCTCCTGTTGAAGGCGGAGGAGCTCGGCTTGGTTAGAACGGGTCGTCAGCATGTGCGGCAGCTTCTTCGGCATCTCTCGCGGCATACATTGCGGTCTGTTTATCGAATTGCGTCTGCACGGCTTGCCGAAGTTTTTGGGCGGCCGACATGGGCGGCTGCGGCGACTCAGCCATGATTGCCTCTGGGGCTCTGTAGGTTTGTTGGGAAGGGGTGCTGGGGCCGGGCACCGAGTGGTAAGCCGGGCTGTCGAAGAGAAGAAGGTTGCCCTGGCTGCTGCTGTAGAGAGGCGGAGGCACAGCCTGCGCCGAAGGGGAAGAGCGTTGGACGTAGAGTGATCGTCGACTGTCTGTGCAGCGATGGTGGCAGTCGTAGCAACGCGGACCGGCCGAGTCGAGTCGGGGAATGACTGAGACAGCAGAAAAGTTGTTGCTATCGGCGTTAGAGGATGAGACTGGGCCTGGGGCCTGCTGGCTCTCCTGGGTGAAGAGGACAAAGTCGGGCTCCGGCTGGGTCAGAAAGTTGAGAGTCTCGCTTCCAGAGCCACTGGCAGTGGACTTGTCGGCGCTGGCCTGGATCTGAGCAGAAGGCTCTTCTTCCGAATCCCAGTCAGCAGATGCGCGGAGCTCTTGGTTGTCCTGAGACGGGGCAGCAAGAGGAGGAGGAGCAAGCTGTGCGTCGCCGCTGGCGGTGCTCTCGGTGACTGCGTCTTGCTGCTGCTGCTGCTGCTGCTGCGAAGGGATGAGTTGCTCGATGGACTCCTGCGAGGCTTGGGAGATCTGAGAGACCCGGGAGACCTGAGAGACGGGCTGAACTGGCGCCTCGTTGGTGACGGGGTCGATGTCTTCAACCTGATCGACAAAAAGCGACTGTGAGTTTGTCCGTGCTAGTCGCGGTGTGGAGAGTGCCGTCTTCTTCGGGTTGAGAATCAGGGATGGTGGGACCAGAATGCGAAGTTGTGGAAGCGGCTGGGCGAAGTCTTCTTCGATGTCGGCCTCCTCGTCCTGCGAGTTGGAATGTTGTGACGAGTGGTACTGCGAGGAGTACTGCTGATCACTAAGAGGCGACGAGCTGGCCCGGTCGGATGAAAACTGGAAAGCAACCGAGGACTGCGGTTGCATCCAACCCTGTCTCTGCAGGGCAAGGCGAGAAATCTGTGTGAGATGAGCGTACTGGGCTGGACGTGCGAACGTAATCGTCCGGGTTGAAGTCAGACGCGAGCAATGATCACAGCGCTGACAGCAGCAGCAGTCGTGGGGATGGTCGCGTCGGAAACAAGAACTGTGGCTTCCTGACTGCTCGAGACTTGGCTGCTGGGAGCTTCGTCCTGCTCGATGCTCTGCTGGATAGCTGGCTCGACGCTCTCCTCGTGGATAACGGCAGGCGAAGAAGCCGCGACCGGGCTTTGACTAAGGTCCTGGCTAAGGTCCTGGCTTAGGTCCTGGCTCTGGCTTGGTTCGAGGGCGCGGTCGTTATCCGGGCGAGTACCACGAATGAGGCGTTTCTTGCGCGGCGGGGGAGCTTCGTCCTCGTCGTCGTCGTCTTCGTTCTCCTTCTCAGACGGTGAAATAGGCCGCTTGCGCTGCAGGCGTCTGGTGGGAGCTTCCTTGGGGCTGCCTTGGGAGCTTCGCTGGCAACACTGGCAGAACTGTCAACGTTGTCGACAGACGTGATAGAGGGCTGTGATTCCTGAGAAGTTAGGGCACTGCTTGGATTTTCGTACGAGCTCTGTGAGTTCTCGACTGGGGCCGACTTTGCAGTCTTGGACTTGGTAGACTTGGGAGCAGGCGCAGCCTTGGACTTGAGAGCGTCGCGTGCCTTCTTGACAAGTTTCCAATCGTCAATCGCCTCTTTGTTGGCGTCACGAGCGGGGATCTAGAAAGTTAGCAGATGTTCCAAAGAAAAATAAAATATGCTACTCACTCAAATTTTGTCCTCTTCGCTAGAAAAACTTACCCAAGACGTTTCGTAGACCTTGCCAGAAACAGGATCGTTGCACCAGTCAATCAAATAGTGGCGGACGCCGCGAACAAGCTTTTCGTCGACAATGTCCTTGATAGCGTACCACTCGCCCTCCTGGCTGTTTGCGGACTCGTCAGAAGCGGCCTTGGAAGCTTTGGTGCTCTTGGCAGACTTTAAAACTTTCTGCTTGGGCTCCTTGGTGGCCTTGGACGCTTTCGAGGGTTGGTGCTGAGAGGAAGCTGGGTCGATGGCCCAGCGATACTGCTCGACGAGAGGGTCGTATGGGGAGAATGGCCGGAAGCGAGCTCGGGCATTGGTGTCTGAGCTTCAGCAAGGGCACGACGTGCAGAGTTGCGCGTGACGCGAGTGCTAATGAAAGTGGAAGAGGCCACAGAAGCCGGACTCTCCTTTGAGGGTTTGGTGCTTTTAGTGAGAGAAGAAGAACGGGAAGGGATCACAATCTTGGGCAGAGTGCGCGATGAGTTTGAGCGTCCCAAATTGGAGTCCGTGCCGTTCTGGAGCAAAACAGAAGCGTCCTGTGAGGGCGAGACTGCAGACGGCGGAAGTTGTTCTTGGGTTGGCTCGGACGCCGATGGAGATGTGAATTCCATCGTCGTAGCGTTGAGCGCGATGCGCGTTACAAAGATTAGTGGTTCAAGTCTGTTCGGGGTGCTTAAAAACAGTCACGTGATTTATCACGAGCAAATTCTTGTAAGTTGTGAAGCTGGGTCGGAGCTGCACGTTGTCGGGGAGGTGTCTGGATGGCGTTTATCGTGATGCTGTCGGTAGCTGAAGAGATGTTTGTGTTTGGAGAAAAGAAGAGAGAGTTTGAAAAACTCTCGTCGTCGAAATTGAAAAAGAAGGCAAGAGGGCATGGCTCGCGGACTCTTTCGTTTTTTTCGTCGCGTTGGAGTGCCAGGACAGCAACAATGGCAAGAGCTCCTTCCCAAAATGGCAACTGCGGCTGCCCGTTTGCACGTCTGGCAGCTCTGCACGTTATCCAGCTAGTCATGCGCCATTCACTGAGCAAAGGTCTCCACGTCTGTGTAACGACGAGGCCTCGCTTTTCGCTTACATGGAGTCATTCACTTTTCAGATAGTTTTTTTTTGGCAGCGGTTGCGGTGGATGGGCCAACTTGATCACCCAGACGAGCTTGAATATGAACCTGAACCTGAATTGAGAGGCTCTTTTGCTATTTTGCAGAGGGTCGCTCCTGCCATTCTATCCTTCACGATATCTTTCGTTGCTGTGCAGAGTGCATCGATCCTTCCATTGTATTGAAGCTATTGCTGCGCCTGCCAATGTTTGAAGCTACTGCTCGACCTTTGGCCGATTGTGCCTTCTGCTTGCCGAGTGGAGCAGACAACCGCTCTTTCCTTCGTCGTTTGGTACCGGCCTGCGGCCGATGAACGAAGGCAAGGAACAATTGAGCAATTGAGCAATAGCGGTAGGAATGCCCACTGTTGGCAGGCAGCATCGACCATGAGTTCGCTCTCAGGAGCTTCTCGAATATTCTCAGCCTTCCTCCAGATTCTCCTCACTTTTTCATCAAGCTTCCTTCAGCCTACTACATGCTTTCAACGACCCCACACATTATTACGGCACAATGCACGATAAGGATGTCAGGCGAGTGCACATGCATTTAAAGTTAAGTTTCATTCCAGCATTGTGATCATTAAAGGTGCAATAAGAAAAGGAGAGCTCAAATTGTAATAAAAAAACCATTAATTGACAAAAGAAGACCTCAATAAGGAAGCCAGCTGCTCCCAACACGCACTACCCACGAGCCCAGCTCGCTCCCGGCACTAATGCTGACAACCCAGTCAGCTTAGAGCGTAAGACCGCGTTCATTGGGGGCGGGCCTTTCGAGCCTATGAACTAAAAGCGTGCACGCACGTTCCAGCGAGGCACTGAGACTGGCAACTATTGCCGCAGCGATGACAAGGCGATTACAGCTCGAAAAAGAAATACGTCGCAGTACATTTCTCAGTGCGGCAGCGCGGCTGGCCCGCCGTTATCGCGTCCGCCTCCGCCGGGGTCCTTCTTGAAGCTGCCGATCCTCTAATCGCTGATCGTCCTGCACCTCTTTTCATCATTTTCTGGATTCCAGGGTTGCGGATTTGGGTTTCGACGACATCGCGTCTTCTCTTTGAGCACGTTCTCTCGCTTCAGTACTTTCAACCACTCATTTGTCCTCTTCCCCAACTCTTCCGTCACACTGCAGCTCGCCTGCATCTCTCCCGCTCTTTCTTCTCTATTTCGTCTCTCTTTCGATCTTATTGCGTCTGCCGTCCTATTTGGGCAGCACGGCACTCGATCGATCTCCTCTCTCTTCCTCCACCTACACATGCTATATAACGCTCGTCTCCCGCCGCGAGTCGGCTGCCTTTCCCCATGAGGCCAAAAGATCCAGCCCACGGCGCCCTGACGACATCCGCCTTTACTGTCCTGGTGCTTGTGTCTGTCTCGCTGCTTCTCGTCTTGCTCATCAACATGAAGTCATCAAACGTTTTTGCTGTGGCCGCGGCTACAGCTGGCCATGCTGGCGCAGGAGCTGCAACTACTACTTCAAACACATTCACTTTGCCATCGGCGCAACCAGCTACGAGCATTCCGGGTGTCTCGGCCTATGTCGTCCCAGCAGCTTTTCCCACGACCGCCTTTGCCAGCTACTACGTCAAGCCCGGTCCGACAACGAACCACAGCCTGTCTTGAACGACCCAGCATTGAACGAGATCTTCCTCTTAACTTGACGAACCCGCTCAGTATCCCAAATTCCAACGACGACCCCATCTTCTACCCACAGCCGCTGGCCAACCTGAGCGATGCCAGCGCCTCCGCTGTCATCCAGGCAGCTACTTCAGAAATTATGGGCATCCTCTCCGCCAACAGTTCATTCTCCAACAGTTGTTCACGCTGCATTGCAGCCTTGGCCGTTGGCCAGATGGCTGCACGCTTGGCACCTTCTGCGCTACCTGATGCCATGGTCGCGCTGTGCGAAGCTACGGGCTTTGCGTCCAACAGCACGTGTGCACGAACTACGCTCCTGGTGCATTCGGCGCCGCATGGACACAAATCCTTGCGGCTGCCGATGTCACGGGCCTCGATGGCCAGTACATCTGTGCATCACTGAGCACAAGCTTTTGTCCGGCCCCAGGCGTGCAGTCTGTCAAGGCCGTCTTCCCCAAGCCGCGGCCGGCAAATGCAGACGTCGTGCCAGCTCGGAGTGGCCAGCGCGTCAAGGTACTGCACATGTCTGATCTGCATCTCGACCCTCGCTATCTTGTGGGCAGCGAGGCCAACTGCACTTCCGGCCTTTGCTGTCGGCCACCCATTCTCTCGACTGGCAGCACAGCGTCTTCCAGCTCTGCTGCCGCAGCTTCGACCCCGGACATTTCTGTCCCTGCACCGCTCTTTGGCTACTTCCGCTGCGATTCTCCCTACTTTTTGGCTCTTGCAGCGATGCAGGCTATTGGCCCGCTGACAGGCACTTCGGCCGAGAATCCTTTGGCGTTCACCCTCTACACAGGTGATCTCGTTGCTCACGATCCATCAACCAACTCTCCGAGTCTTATGTCGAGTACGTTGAGGCCTCGCTGTGGCAGCTGTTCAAGGAGTACATCGGCGGTCCCATCTACTGCGCTCTGGCAATCACGACACAGCCCCGGACAACCTCGACACGCCGCAGGGCATTGACGACAATGGACCGCTGGGCCACCAATTTTCGTGGAACTACGACCATGTCTCCAACCTGTGGAAGCACTATGGCTGGCTCGACAACGAAACTGCGGCCGAGGCAGCCCTGCACTACGGTGCCTACTCGGTCGTCGACCGCCTGGGTGTGCGCATCATCACTATCAACACTGACCTGTACTACAAGAACAACTACTATGCATTCCTGCATGCTGCCAACCCAGACTTCTCGGGCATCTTCGCGTTCCTGATCCGCGAGTTGCAACGTGCCGAGGACGAGGGCCAGCGTGTCTTTGTTGTCGGCCATGTGCTCAGTGGATGGGACGGCTCCAACGCTCTGCCCAACGGTGCCGACCTGTTCTACCAGATTATCGAGCGTTACTCGCCGCACGTTATTGCCAATGTCTTCTTTGGCCACACCCATGAGGACCAGGCTTTCGTCTACTACCGCAATAACGGTACCAACCAGACGGCCGACAACGCCATTGCCAGCGCCTGGGTCGGCCCCTCCATCACGCCGCTGACCAACCTCAACTCGGGCTTCCGGATGTACGAGATGGATACGGGCTCCTGGGAGATTATGGAGGCATACACGTTCTATGCCGACGTCGACAGTTTTGAGACACTGAATATGACGGCTTCGTCTGATGCCGATTCCGATTCCGCTCCCGCTGGCCCTGTGTTCCATTTTGAGTACTCGACCCGTGCAGCTTACGGGCCTGCCGCGAGTTGGCCAGAGGATGCACCACTCAATGCCACATTCTGGCACCGCGTCACCGAGGCCATTGAGGCCGATAAGTCACACCGTCTCGTCAACGAGATGAACCTGTACCAGAGCAAGAGCAGTGTGCGCACGCCCAACTGCACGAGCGATGCATGCTCGGCCGCCAAGGTGTGCTACATGCGCAGCGGCAATGCAGCTCTTGGTCGTGCGTGCCCACAAGGCTTCAGCAGCGTTCAGAGCCCATTCACGGGCAAGAACTTTTAGGATATCATGTTCTATAGCTTTTTTGGGGGAGGGGGGGCTTATATCTTTTTTGGGAATGTACAATTGGCGTCTACTAGAGGGCTCTCTATCTATAATTCTATTTATTTACAGTTTTGATATACAATGGAACGGGGTATTTTCTGTCCACCATTTCTGGTCTCTTTTGCCTTCAAGTCTTACTTCTTCGTCTCATCTCCTTGACCGCCCTTGGCAGACCGCAAAGCGAGGTGGTATGTCTCCAGCTGTGCCGGTGTCAACCGTCCAGGGCTCTTCACGGACTGGTCCTCGCCTTTCATGCTCTTGGGGAAAGCAATCACGTCGCGCACAGAGCCCGTTCCACTCAGAACAGCTACAAGACGGTCGAATCCCAGCGCGAAACCAGCATGCGGTGGGCAACCAGCCCGCAGTGCCTCCAGCAAGTGACCAAACTGTGCCACGCCCGCATCGTCCATCTTCAGAATGTCCCGCATGACGGCCTCCTGCACTGCTGCCACGTGGATACGCCGACTGCCACCACCCAGCTCAACACCGTTGACCACCAGGTCGTAGTGGTCCGCCTTGGCACGCAGCGGGTCCGTCGTCAGCAGCTCAAAGTCCTGCTCGGTCAAGGGTGCCGTGAACGGGTGGTGTGTTGCCGAGAATCCAGCATGGCCGCCCTGGCCCGGGTCTGCCGCGTCGGCCTCGGTCGGTGTGAACATGGGGAAACCGACGACCCACAGGAACCGGAAGTTGTCGTCGTACGGTAGCAGCTCTTCTTCGACGGCCGCGCGGTACGCCTCGAGACGCAGCAGACCCAGTGCTGTCGATCCTCCACTGAAGAAGGGCTCTCGCTTCCGTGCCTGCAGGAGAAGCACATCGCCGTCCTCAAAGTCAGAAAGGTTGGCCAACTCGGGGTGCGCGTCTGCATCGGTCAGTTCGCCAAACGCCTCGTGGCCCAGCGGTGCGAGACCGCACAGCGGCTTGCTCGAGTCGTAAATCATGACGGCAGGCATGCCGTCGGGGTTCTTGCCAATGGCTGGTGGCAGGGAATCGAACAGACGCTGCACGAACTTGAGGCTCTCGGAAGGGCTGCCGTCAAGCCGCAACCGCCAAGCGTCGACGATCGGGTTCTCGAGGGATGTGATCATGCTTGTGAAGGTAGAAGGAAGGATGTGGTCCACGCGGTGGATCTGCCATGTGAATTAATAAGAATGACCACAAAACGGACACACAGTACAACCGTCAACTTACCTCTCCCGGAATCCGCAAATCTGGCTTGTCAGACCCATACTTGGCCATGGCCTCGTCGTACACCATACGTTGGAAAGGTTCGTTGGAGAGCGTCGCATATGGCCTCGTCGATTGTGTTCCTTTCCCTTTGGACAGGGCCTCGATCGGGATTGGGATTGTCTCGTTGCCGCCGCCTGCGGTGTTCTTCGCCAGCCGGTACGTCTCACCCAGGTATGCAAACAGCTCCTTCGTATACCTCTCCACGGCGCGCATGACATCATCACCTGTTGCAAACGCCATCTCCATATCGAGCTGTGTGAATTCGGGCTGTCTGTCTGCGCGCAAATCCTCGTCCCGGAAGCACCGCGCAAACTGAAAGTAGCCGCCCGCGACACCTGACGCCATCAGGATCTGCTTAAACTGCTGCGGGCTTTGCGGCAGAGCATACGCAAATCCACGCCGCCGTGTCGGCACAATAAACTCGCGTGCACCCTCGGGCGTCGACTTGAACAGAACGGGCGTCTCAAACTCACGGAAACCGGCAGATGTCAGCTGTTTCCGCGACCAGCCAGCAACATCACTGCGGAACGCCAACCGCCGCTGCAGGGCCTCGGAGAAGCGCATCTGCAGGTGGCGTTCTGTCGCTGGAAACTGCACGCCCTTGGAGACGATGATGTCACGAGGAAAAGCGTTGAGTACCTGGATGCTGCCGAGCCGCAATAGAGCGTTGCCTGTGTCATCTTTTCCGTCGCCGGCGCCTCCTCGAGCACGCCCGTCACAGAAACAGGGCTGTACGAGTTGACAGCCTTGAGCTGTAGGTGCAGCTCGTGTTCGGGACTGCCTTCGACCTCCCATGCCGAACGCACTTGGAATGGTCGTGGCTTGCCAGGATGAACAACATCGACAAATGTAGCCTTGGCCGAGATGTCCCGGCGTTTGCCCAGGAAGCCGAGAACTGTCACAGGAGCCCCCACGCGGAGACTGTCTGCTGGTGAAGCGGGGGTAAAGTGGACTGCAGCGTGTCAGTTTATGACGTTGATATAAAACCAAGCTATTAAAATCAGACGAGTGTCTCTTACAACTCTGTTTGTACTCGTCCCACAGCTTTGCTTTATCTTCTGCCGAGACCTTGGACTTTTTAGAGCCGTCCTTCGCCAACCGTGTCGAAGACAGACTAAACTGCCTGCTCAAAATCTGTCTCGGCACACAACGAATGCCACGGCGACAGACTTGACTTCGTGATGCCACCAGAGTCTGCACGCCGCGGTGTGAAACGGCTGTTGTGGTCATGGCCGCTGGAAGTCAATTGGATATCTTTTCGAGGTGCTATAAGCACATGGCCGGATCTCCGTGAAAGAAAATGAGCAATTATGAGCAACCAAAGCTGTCGTGCCGTTTTGTCGTCGTCGTCAAAGTGGTGTGGTTCTTGAAAAGACCTGCCAGTCACTTTGCTATGGAGCACAGGAACAGACACAGTGCGATAATATACAGCAGACTTCTGTGCACTGTGAGAAGCTGTCCCTCCGGACCAATGACGACCCGCTCCGGAGACCCACCTACACACTAGCGCGCTTTCCTGAAAAATATATCAAGAAAGCTCGCGAGAGCTTTGGGGCTTCTCTTTTTCTTCTTTTCTCTTCATCCTTCCAATTCAAGTAAATGTGAGTACCACGTTTCGATCCCACACAACACACTTTTGTCGAAGACCACTAACACATCGCAGATGATGAAAGCCAGCGTGTTTACCTCGATGATACTTTCCGCCTACCGCCGCAAGCAACTCTCCTTCTTCACGGGAGGCTCAAGTGGTTGCTTGTACGCGAGGGGCTGGAAATCCTGAAATAAGCGTTCGGCACAACCGACCTTGTCTTAACGGACGCAATAACGGCACTCTGACCAACACTTGAATGAAGGAGGCAGCCTCTGCTGTTGATTTTGGGACCGGCGCGAGAGAGACGAGAGGGGGAAACTGAAATCTGGAAAAGAAAGAGAAACGAGAACATCGTGACACAGCGTCCTTCCCATGTCGCCTCGTGCCCGCTATCTTTCATTCTCGCGTCGTTTCCGAGCTGGCCCCAGCGTTCCCCTGTCATTTCTTCTGTCGTTTTCTCTTCGTCGGCTTCCCATTGCTTTGTTTCTCTTTGCGACACATGCTGCACGAACCCGCAGCCGTTCCTGTCTAAAGTTGGACAGGATACTGCTGCTGTGTTCGCGTGGCTCCCTGCCTGTCTTGATTTTATTTGACTTCTTCTGTTTTATTCTTTGTGTTATTCCCCGGCCTTGTTGCCATGTTTTTGTTTTCGCATTTTCTTTGCATCGTCAAAATTTAGACCATTCTGGATAGGAAAATATATTTCGTTAAGCGGACTGGCCATTTTGACATTATATCGGTGAATCGTGCCTTCCCTGGCCAATCAGGCGCCCAGTGTCTTCGCGTGCCCGCTGGAGAAATGGGATGGAAAGAGCCCCCGCGCTGTCCCAATTCGCCGGGAAACAGCAGTGGCTGCCCGACGTCAGCACCTTCCGTTTGCCTGCCTAATTTACACGATTAACACCAAAACTTTAGACACCTTCCAGAGCTAGAAGGAACGAATACGTCGTCACACGCCCAGAAGCAGCCCAGCGAAGCTAGCGTTCGTATCTTGTTCGTGGCAGCCGCAACGCAGCGCCGCTAGCACCCTTTCCTGCCCATTCTGGGCGCACCTCCGCGTAATCCAATCCCCTCGACCGTGCCTTCCTGTGCCTCTCTCCCCTTCCTTGCCAGTTGTTCCTTCCTTCTGGCTGCGTACTTGCGTAATCTATCCTTTCCTGCACTTTTGTCGCATCGTCAGCTTCATTTTGGCCCAACATTGTACACGTTGTGAGATTTGTGTTGCTGTTGTGTTGCTGTCCACCCTCCACCCACTCTTCTCTCACCCATTCCCCAGGGCGCCCTCGCTATCCCGTTGGGCCAGTTCGCAGCCCTGCAACAGCTAATTCCCGCCGCCGCCGAGCATTCCCACCTGTCCTCTCCACCCAGCCTCCAGCCTCTTGCTTTTCGCCCTCCTTTCCTCTCGTCTCTCATCGCTTTTTCCATTCAAGTGAACCTTGATTCCACCCCCTTTCTTGGTTTGCTTTCCTTTTACTCTTTTATTTACCACCTCCCTCTACCATGGCGTTGTTACCAATTGCCGCCACCGTCGCCTAATTACCAGCAACTTTTCCTCCCTCGTCCGATCCGTTTTCCATCTCCGCGCCAAACGGGCGCACAAAGAAAGCACACCCATAGAATTGCTCGAATCCCTCAAATCCCCTCGAAACCCCCTTTGGATAGAGTGGCCCCAGCAAACGCTCGCACGTCCTTTTCTCCCCTCCGCATCCGACTTCCTGGGAATTCTTGCTATTTCAACCGGGTCAACCTCCTCAACATCGGCCTTTCCTTTTAACTCGCCCTTGATCGACCTCGACAGCTGTTCGATACGGACAGTCTACGACGACCTGCGGCTTATGCGCCTGCGGCATCCCCGTGCTGCCGTGCCCTACCCTATTCTTCCTGTCTGCAACCCCGGCTGCCGATCATCGGTTTTTGCACTTTTCCCTCGTGCATTTGTCTACTCGATATAGCCGTCGAGCAACTCGTCCTTTACAGACTTAACCCGGTCTGTGGGCTTTTAGTCTGACCGCACCGTCGACCGCTCATACGATACAATATCTCACGCAACCAACATACACACAACACACCGCGCTCTGTTGGCAGCTGGTACAGCCCCACGACCATTATGGCGAGCTCGTTCGAGAAGTCCGTCAAGGGCGCCACAAAGGTCAAGGTATGTTGCGGCTTTGCGCTCACCGTCTTCCTTCTCCTCTCCTTCTCTGCTAATACCCTTCCCTTCCAGCTTGCACCGCCGAAGACAAAATACATCGAGCACATTCTCGTCGCAACACATGCCGATGAAGCTGGCGTCGGCGAGGTCTTCCGCGCTCTGCAGTACCGCCTCCACGATTCCACATGGACGACTGTCTTCAAGAGTTTAATCACCGTCCACCTCATGATCCGCGAGGGCGCACCCGACGCAACGCTCTCCTATCTCGCCAAGCACCGGAACATTCTGGCCCCGATTTCGATAAACGATGGTACGTGGGAAGACTGGAAGGACGGGAAGGACGGTGGCCTATAATATTGAAGGTCGGGCGATCTAAGCCGGAGAATGTCGCTAATCCTCTATCTCACTGCAGCACAAACACAAGGCCGGAACATTAGGCACTACGCAACATACCTGAACGAACGAGCACGAGCCTACCGCGACACAAAATGCGACTGGGTGCGGGTGAAGGAGACACGCCTGGAAAAGCTGTCTGTGGACAAGGGCCTGTTGCGCGAGACGGAAGCTGTGCAGAATCAACTGACGGCTCTACTGAAGTGCAGCGATGTGAGTTCATCTGTGGGGTTTTCGACGCAGGTTGTGCGATGTTACAAATGGTCTGAACACTAACAGACGATAGGTTGTTGAAGGCGAGAACGGAAACGAGATCACCATCTTTGTGTTCCGGCTTTTAGTCCTGGACCTGCTGGCCCTGTTCCAAGTCCTCAACCAGGCCATGATCAACATTCTGGGTAAGTCGCAAGCGTGTGACAGATAAACGCTTGAAGACAAGACTGCTAACACACCGTAGGCCACTTCTTCGAGATGTCCAAGGTCGACGCCGACCGAGCCATGCAGGTGTACCGGACATTTACTCGCCAAACCGACCACGTTGTGCAGTTTATGAGCATCGCCCGCCAATACGAACACCAGACCCGCGTCGAGGTGCCCAAGCTCAAGCATGCGCCCGTGAACCTAGGTCGCCAGCTAGACGAGTACCTCAACGACCCCGACTTTGAAGTTCACCGCAGACAGTACCTAGCCGAGCTCGAGGCGAAGAAGAACAAGGGCGGCTCAGGTGGCTCGTCGTCCAAGCCGAGTGGCGACAAGAGCAGCTCTGCAACCCGAAGCAACACGACAGCAGCCAAGCCATCCACAACATCAAAAGCGAAGCCGGCCGAGGCCACAAACGGGTGGTGGCAATCTGATTGACTTCTTCGACACTCTGGAGCAGCAAGTCCCGGCACAAGCACAGCCTCAGCAGCAGCAACAACCACAGCAGATTATGCAGACCGGCATGACGCCATGGGGTCCCGTTGCGAACAACGGCGCATTCCCTCAGCAGCAGCAGCAGCAAGTCGGCATGTTCCAGCAGCAACAACAACCCAATGGCTTTGCTGCCCAGTCGACCGGCTTCCAATCAACCAACCCGTTCCAGATGCAAGCAACCGGCGCGGGCCTTTGGCCAGCAGCAACAGCAGACACCACAGCAAATTCAGCCTGCCTTTACTGGCATGGGCTTCGGCGGCTTCACACCTCAGCAGCAACAGCCACAACAGCAGGGTTTCAGCCGACATCGCTTGGATCGATACCCCAGAACTCGGTCGCTTCGTTCCAGCAGCAGCAGCAGCAGCCGACACCACCAGCCATGGCACCACAACAGGTTGGCATGTCTACCGGCCAGCAAGTCACAAACCCGTTCAGACAATCGATGATGCCAACGGGTGGTGGCCTGCAGAATATGGGCTCTGCCTTCAGCAACGGCAGCACGCCAAGCCCGCTTGTTGCCCAGCAGACGTCGACGAATCCCTTTGCCCGCAACTCACCACAAGCAACACAGCCGTTTGGTGCACCAAACTCGGCTGGCGCGACAAGCTCCCCAGCGGCTCTTGTGCCCATGAAGACCGGTACGAACCCGTTCGCCAAGGACTATGGCATGCCGGCACAGCAGCAGCCCGTTCGGCCACACACGGCCGGTGGTGTCAGCAACAACACACCGACGATGGGCGCTGCACCGCTCATGCCGCAGCAGACGGGCAGCACAAATCCCTTCCGCCAGTCGCAGTTTATTAACCAGAACACGGGCATGGGCTGGCAGCACAGTCAACCCAATAGTGGTCTGCTGGTGCAGCTCGAGACCGTACCTGTCTTCCCACGGCCGGCACAGCAGAACCCGTGGCAGTAGGCGGGAGTGCTTGCTTATTCTCCTTTTTCTTCTATATTTTGGCTATCTAATTGCAAACCACATTTTCTTATCTCTCTTTTTCAGCTGTTGGCTGTCCACTGTTGACTGTTGACTCAGCGAGGCGTTTTTATATTGAAGGGTTTTTCTGTTTTTATCTTCGTTTTAACTCACGTTCATTTCGTTTACATATTTTAGTTCAGCTTTCTTCTTCTTATGTGTACTTTTCAATGTTTTTATGCGCACCTGTTTCCTTTTTTTAAACACACTTCAAAAATTCACGTTTGCTTCTAAACGTTATAGACAACGGTTCCCAGTGACATGTATGATCATGTTTGATTATGATTTTGAATACCGTTATATAGCTATTCCTTTTAAGATACATATGGCCCTTTGCCATGTCTTTCTCGTTCCCTACTCTTTACCGAAAACGCCGCTTGCAATGCATGTACAAATAAATGTGAATATGAATAGACAGAACAGCCACGAATTGACGCTCACAGAGATCAATACGTGTCCACCTCCATCTTGATGGGTAGACTGGACGGATCGCCTGCTGCCAGAGATGCACCAGATGTTGCCACACCAGCGGCTGACGATCCCTCGCGGCCAGTCTCTTTCTCGTCGTCGACAAAGACGGCCAGACCTGAGAAGGCTTCGAACAGCGCCCGCGCACAGTACTCGTGCACATCGTAGCCACCCACGACGTGGCTGTTGTGCTCGCGCGCACCCTGCAGCCAAGGGTTGCGATACTCGCCAGGCTGCACACGAAACCGTGAAGGTATCGGGTCCAGGCCCTCGTACGGATCGTAGGGACCGTCGGCTGCTGCTGCTGCGGCCGCAATCTTGCGCTTGTCCTTGAGGCCACGAATTGTAAGACCGGGTGCACCGGAAGCGCTATCGCGGGCAAGCAGTGCCTGCTCTTCGGCGTTGAGGAGGCCCTCGCGTTGGTGCTGGCCGCGACGACGGAGCATGATACGACCAGCAGATGCACCGCCATCGTCATCGGGCGCTTTTGTCAGGCTGTCGAGATCGGCCTCGTGGGCACGCACCTTGGCCTTACGATCTTCCTCATCTTGCCGCAGAGCTTCCAGTCTCCGTATCCGCGCCGCCTCCTTCTCGAAAGCCATGCGTTGCTTCGACATCTCGTCGGCACGCTCGCCACGACGGCGGTTCTTTTCAATCTCGGCACGGTGCTCGGCCTCCCAGCGCGACAGCTCTGCTTCAGCAGCGCGTTGAGCGGGTTTAACCGTCCCTACAAGATCCATGGTCAGCGACTCGACCTTTTCGAGGTACTCGTTGTAGTCGTCGAGGGTCTCAAAGTCGTCCTGGCCCTGGTTGAACACGGCGGCGACACGGCGGCGCAGATCAACTTCGCGCTCGACAACGAGATCGTCAAAGAAAGGTTTCCGAAAGTCTTTCCGACGCAGCGTTTTGTGGCAGCCGGCGTAGGGGCACTGGTTGGGTCCCGCAAAGAGGCGGCTGACGCAGTTGGAGCACATTGGGTGGTAGCACTCTGGGTTGATGAGGAAGACCATGTCCTTGTTGAGGTAACGGATGGTCTTACAGACGGGGCAGATGTCGTCGACGGAGCCATTTGTTGTGCCACCTGTTGAGGCAGGATCGACGATGTCCATGCCACCTGAGGAGGTTGTTGAGGACGCGGTAAGTCGCCCAAAAGACTTTTTTGACGCCATTGTGAGGAGAGGATGGCGACTATCGACTCGGGTGGGAAGGGCAAGGAGATGTATCGATATCGAGGCTCGAGGAGGATGGTCGTTCAAGGGAGAGTGAAGATCGATGGAACTGCGCGTGTGGCCTCACGGCATCGGGGTAGTGCGCATCCAAGTAAATGGTTCGCTAATGCAATCGTATATTCTCTGATGTATCGTGAAATGGGGTGTTTTCGACGTCGCTTCGCCGATCGTGGCGGTTGTTGTCGGCGAGAGGCTGAAGCTGGAACTTGAAGTGAGGCAAGAATTCACGGCAAGGGAGAGCTTCAAGCTACATAGAACGTTAGACAATATTAGTCAGATTCTGACAAGGCTGGAGCCCTGAAAGAAGCTCTTTGTTGCGGCAGCCGCGATTGGCTAGCGTGCTGTTTGCATGCAACGTTCGATGGCGGGGGAAGGACCTAGAAGCACAAATACAGGGCGTTTTGGGATGGCGCGCTAGGAGGGGCGGGCAGGTGCATTTCGTGCATTTCGTCAGCCTTTCGACCTCTTGCCTCTTTGAACGTCAAAAGCTTCACTCTTTTGACTCCTTTCTCAAACATCACGCACTTCTTGAGAAAGCTACATCATGGCCGACAACAAGGGTATGTCGTCAACACCACTACTACCAGCCTCCTCTCGTCCGTATACTAACTGACCTACAGAACTCACACCCGCCGAGGAGGCCGCCGCCCGCGCCAAGGAGCAGCAGGAGCAGGATGCTTTGCCGTACAAATGGACGCAGACGATTGCCGATCTGGACTTGACTGTTTCAATTCCGGGCAACCTCAAGGCTCGCGACCTGATTGTGGATATCAAGAAGACAGCGCTGTCGGTGGCCATCAAGGGCCAGGAGCCCGTGGTCAAGGGCGACCTGTTCCAGGCCGTGCGGCTGGACGAGTCGACGTGGACGCTGACGACCAACTCGGACGGCACCAAGACGATTGAAGTGCATCTGGACAAGGTGAACAAGCTGGAGTGGTGGCCACACGTGGTGACAACGGCGCCCAAGATTGATGTGACCCGCATCCAGCCCGAGACATCCAAGCTGTCCGACCTGGATGGCGCTACACGCGGCATGGTCGAGAAGATGATGTTTGACCAGCAGCAGAAGGAGAAGGGCCTGCCGACGTCGGACGAGCAGAAGAAAATTGATATTCTCAAGAAATTCCAGGAGCAGCACCCGGAGATGGACTTCTCCAACGCCAAGATCAGCTAGACGTTGAATGGAGGAAGGTTATGAGGACTATCATATTGAGTAAAAAACATACAAGCATTTAGTGATTAACACATGCACGAAAGACTGTAATGCAACGTGAAAGATCATATGATCTTGTATTGTATGAAAGATAACGACTGCCTTGTTCTATACAACGCCAAATATGCGTAAAGTATGCGTAAAACCGTAAAACCGACCCCAGCGGGTGTATGATGTTGTGAAATAACGCCAAAGATGCAATGTAAAAAACATGCCCAGACTATACTCCAAAGCAGACGTGTAAACAAACGCCGTTTCCACCAGCAATGCATTCGAATCAACTCCCAAAACCAAGTACGTACCATCCCTCTCACCAACCTAGGCGTCCATAAACTGCTTGCCCAGCTTCGCAGCTTTAAACTTGCTGATGCGCGGGCCACCATCTTCTAGGCCCACAGGCACAACGGCCGACTCGCTCGCCTGGAGGAAACCACCCTGCTGCTGGATAAGCCGGTTGCGCATCTTGTGGTAATCGGTGGCCGCCTCCTGCATGAGGATACCGGCGTCGAGCTCATGCGGCTCCTTGGGCAGGGTTACGGCCGACCGCTCAATTACCTCGTCTGAGTGGGTCTTGCCCTCAGGGCCCTCAGGCGCAACCGTGCGGTCCTCGTCTAGGAAGCGAACAGGTGCTTCGTGAGGACCCTTGGAAGGCCACTAATTGAAGAGCCAGGAGCAGCAGCCGCACCATCGCCGCGGGCCTTCTTGAACCGAGACACACGCTTCGGCTTCTGGTTGGTATCCGGCGCCGATGGCGGCTGAGGAGCGCTGCTGCCGGTACCGTTTTGTTTGCTGCTGCTGCCACGTTCCACAATGAGTTCGCTCATCGGGTCGACGACAGGCTCAGCAGGTTCCTTGGCCTTGGGAGCCACGGCAGGCGCAGCCGGCAGCAACGACTCGAGTTGCGCAATGTCGACCGAGCTGGCAAATGACACCTTCTTCGCATCACTACCCGTCGCCTTGACCTTGGTGCGGAAGTTCTCTGTCGGCTCTTTCAAGACTGACGTCAGGCTTGCTGGCGACTTGGGTGATGCCAGGTCGCCGTTTGTCGGCGAGCCATTGCCATTGGTCGTGCTGGCCGTAGCTGCTGTCAAGCCGGACACGCGAATGCGGCCCAGGCTCTCGGCCATGTCGTCAGTTGTCGTAGCAGTGGCGGCATCATCTCCTCCAACAGGCGCCAGCGTAGAGGGCCGGTCAAGTGGCGCAACACCAAGCTTGCGCTCCAATTCGCGCATGCGCTCGCGGTATGTCTCGTCGATGACGCTGTACTTGGACCGGCCGTGCTCATCTTCCTCATCGTCATCGTCATCGTCATCATCAAAGTCGTCGTCGTAAAAACCGTCGTAGCCCTCGTCGTCGTCGGACGTGCCCTCCTCAAGGTCGAGCTGTGCAACAATCGGACCGATCTCGGACATGCTATATTCGAGCATCTCACGACGGAGGGCAGCCTCGTCAGCGGCCTCCTCTTCGGGCACAATCGTCGTTGCAGCGTCAACGATACTCTCCTGTTCCTTGGCGCTGCGCATAATGTTCTCGAGTCGTTGCGCCGCGAAAGATGTAGGTTGCGATGAGGACGAAGAGTCGCCAGCCTTTGTGTCGTCGGAGAAGGACACGCCCTTGCGGGCGGCCGAAGTATTCGGTTTAAGTTTGGATGCCTGCGACTGCTCTTTTGGCACATCCTTCGTTTCTGCCGCGGCCTTTGTCGTCTCCTCTGAAGTGGTGGCGGTGTCTGTGTCCTTCGTTTCTGCAGATGGGCCGCCTGCAGGAATCTCCTTGATGCCGGCTTTCTTCAGCGCCTCCATCACACGGTCTTGTGTGTTGGATGGCGTATGCAGCTGCACGTCAATGACGTTACCGTTCTCATCCAGCTGCTCAACAATGTCCGTGACAGGGCCGTCCATGTCAACGTCGTCGCTGTCACCCTCACCATCCTGGCCCTCCTGGCTACCCTCGGCCTTGTTATCATCGTCCGCGAGCATCTCTGTCAGACCGCCCAACTGCAACGCCGACAGCTTTTCACGACCGCCTCCACCTTCTTCTCAAGTGTCTCCGTGTTCTGGCGCACATAGTCGAGCCGCCGGCCGATGGCGCTGGAAATATGGTCGATGCTTCGGGTAATCGTCTGGCCCTGGCGGGCGCCAAACAGGTCGCACACGGTCTGGTGGTCGACGAGCTGGCCGTCAAAGTCGCGGCGGATGCGCACGAGGGCAGCCTGCTGTGCCTGTTGGGTGGTCTTTTCGTCTGCCGTCACCTTGGAGCGGGCTTGGTTGACCTCGTCGGCAAGAGCTTCGTATTCGGCGCCGAGCAGCCGCCAATGGTCGAGGGCTTTACTCAGTTCGGTCATTTGTTTGTCGAGTTGTGCTGCGCGGTCTTGGAGGTTGGCGAGCAGGTCACGCATCTGCGACAGCGCCGAAGCCTGTGGCAGTGGTGGTTGTGGTTGCGACATTGTGTTTTGGGTGTGTAGTATGGGAGAGAGAAAGTAAGAAGAGAGAGAGAGAGAGAGAGAGGAGAAAAGGGGGAGGGGAAGCAGAAAAGACGAAAAAGGAAAGAGACCAGGTCGTGATGCGTTGAAGAAAGTGATTAAAGACAGGGGCGACAAAGATAGAAAACGGAAGGAATGCCCTGGCGCATTTTATCGTTAGGCTACTAATGACAGCATTGATCAGCGCCTTCCGTCCCCCGCCATTTTTTCGAGAAAGAAAGAAAAAAAAAATACAAAAAAGCTGTAGTGGGTCCCCTGTCCGATAAGCGATAAGATCACGTGTGAAGGTTCCACCATTATGGATATCGGATGAGGGTCCAGTCGCAATGCCGGTAAACCGCTTTTGGGGGAGAAACGGTTGTTACGACTGCGGAGAGAAGGGCAGAGCCAGGCCAACTTAAACCTCGGTTTAGCTTGAAAGCGGAGCGCTTGCACGGAACTCCAGCTATTATCTCGGACCGCCGTCGCCAAGATTTACCCCATTTCCCTATGCTTTGTGCATAGAGAAGTCCCAAAAGTCACAAAAGTCACTACATGTGAAGACGGACAACATATAAGAAGCGTCACAAAAGGGTTCCGGATTTCCTCTCATACATCGGCCGTCGGGCGAACCCCTGAGCGGCTTACACACTTCAAAGGTCAACAAAACAGCATCCTTGTCGATATCGCAGACAGGCTGCCGGCGTCAACAACTCACTCCCGTCTTCCTCTCTTTTCATCCTCTCATAGTCTTTATCACATCTTCACAATGTCTCAAAAATCACCGAAAGAGCTTGGCCCGGACACACCTGGCGACATCTACGAATTTCAGGGCCAGCCTGACGCCGCTGCCGAGATGGACTACTTCCTAAGCGTTCCATGGTGCCGAGCCCATCTCAGACCCGCCGAAGGCCGTCCAGCAGGAAGCGCTGCCGCCAAAGAGATCCGTGTTGTGCAGCCTGGCTCGCGTCGTCGTGGAAAGCCCGTCCCCAACGCCGACGGCTCCTTCACCACCAGCAACAAGACGCTCGACAATGCTTTTTCGACGACACTGCACACACCCGACACCATTGGCGGTTTTATGGTGTTTTATGAGGAGCCGTCCATCTCTCCCTCATCTGGCGTCACTTCCGGATACCGTGCACCTGTCCTCGAGCTCAAGGCCCTCATGCGCCTCGGCCCTGGCGTCAACGGCCATATCGGCGTGTCCCACGGCGGCATCGTGGCCACTATCCTTGACGAGGTGCTGGGCCTTTTGATTCCACTCAACCGAGCACGAGCCAAGCACAATGAGCGCATCGGTGCCACAGCGCCGCCATTACCTGCCTCTGCCGATCCCAACGGGCCCGAAGCAGCTGCCATTGCGTCGGCCAGTGTCAACAAGGGCTTTGTCACGGGCTACCTCAACACCACATATGTGCGGCCAGTCCGTACACCAGCGCCCATTCTTGTGACCGCCCGGTACGTCCGGAAAGAGGGGACGCGCAAGTACTACCTCGAGGGCGCCATCTGGGATGACAAGTCGCAGGTGCTGGCCAAGGCAGACTGCGTTTTCATCGCACTGAAGGAGCGGCTGTAGCGTGTAGAGTACGTCGTAGAGCGGTCTGGTTCTACAAACCTCGGTTAATATCAAAGTAAGATAGAAGTAGATGGCCTTAGGTGGCCGCATTCAGCATCTGGCATACACTGGCAAAAGAACTATATATAGATATCCAATTTCGTATTCATTAACAACGCTATCATAATTCTTGTAAAATCCAAAATAAGCCTCCCATGCCGCTCCTCGCGCACCTGTACAACGTGTCGCCCCCCGTTATGATAATTACTTTAGACAATAGGAAATAGTAAGGAAAGTGTATACAAGAGATATATGTGAGAGTCGGTGGACATAGCAAAAACAAAAACAAAAATAGTAGAGATGAGGGACAATAGGAAATTTAAAAGGTGGACAGGTATCAAATAAAAGACATAGACAAGGAAATAAGGGAGTGAGACAGGTATAAACCAAAGAGACGCTATGCTTTCGTATAAAAATGCAAAAACAAACAGATAAATGAAAAGAGAGAAAGCAATGACGTTGCTGTGGGAATCATGGGTAGGTGGGTAATAAGTAGTGAATGCAATATGAGGGTATCTTGGCTTTTTTTGTTGTATATTTTTCCAAAATGATTTTTGTGGGGTTTCACTTTGATCGTTTCATCACTTGATCCGCTTGCCGTCCAAGAACTTGGGGCTCTTAGTGTCGTAGTACAGGTTACGATCCTGCACCTGTCTGCGCTGGTCAAAAGTGACCCGCTCGTCTTCATCGAGAGTGAACGCCTTCTTCAGCCAGCCAAACGCACTCCGCTTCTTCTTCAGCACCGGCTGACCCTTGGAGTCCTGCGTCATCGTCGTCACGCTACTGAGCATACTCATGCCCATTGACGACGGAGCATTGCGCAGGTGGTACGGACGCGAGGGGACCTGGCCAGCCGTATGAGGACGCTGCTGCAGAGGCGAGTGTGGGCTAGCCTGCACAGGGCGGAAGTACTGCTGGTCCGAGTGCGGCGAGGGAACAACGTTCGGGATCGTGGGCGGCGAGTAATTATGGCCGGCGCCGCTCACATTGGTCGGCGGTGCGTCCGTGAACTGGACGCTCGTAGCGCGCTCCATGTCGGAACTGTAGGCCGAGTCCGGGCCGGTAAATGTCCGGTAGTTTTGGTACGTCCGTGGCGAGGCAAAGACTGGGCGGTGCAGCTGTGGCGCGTTGGGCGGTGGCACCAGAATGGCGTCTGGTGGGGTCGTACGAAGCGACACGCGTTCACGGATCGACGTCTTCTTCTTAGGAATGCCGTTCTGGAAATCCATATCAACCGTCCGATCAGACGACACGGAATCCGCAGGCGAGACGACACTCGAGGATTGTCTTGATACTGCTGAGTAATTTCCACGGGGCGATCCGCTCGACAGTGGTGATGTGCTGCTCCGATAACTAAGACGCTCTTCGACTGGTGGAATAAACAGGCGAGGTGATGGTGCCTCGGCGCGGGAACGTGGTTGTGATAGTGTGAGATCCGGGCTAGAGTTGTTTCGGCCGCTCTCGGGGACACGGGGTGACGGGAGAGGAGACGGGTTGGGCGAGTAGATCTTGGGCTGCAAAATGTAGAGCGGCTCGTCGTCAACTGTCTTTTCTTGGGGCGAGAGTGACTCGGTCGGGCTGTCAACAACTTCTGCTGCAGGCGGTTCACTCCGTGCTGGGTCGACTGTTATCCGTAGCGGGATGGGCATGAGATCGTGTTCGGCAGGCGAAGTAGCAGCAGGTGCGTCCTTGATGGCCGTCGTGTTTGACTTAATCGTCACTGCATCAGCATCTTGACTATCCGAGTCTGCGTCATGCTCATACGATTTGTGTCTGCTGGCTTGTGGTGTCTCGGTGGGGTCTTCGAAAGGGTTTTGCGGCGTGAATTTTCCAGAACCAAGTCGTTCGTTTGAAGGTTCTGCTGGTGGTGTATATTGAAGCGTAGGGAGCAGAGTGTTGTCGGGGGCAGTGCCGTTATTATTGCTTCCCGAGCCCAGTTCCATAAAGTTGGGTGCCAAAATATCACCCAGCGCACTGAACCGGAGAGAGAGGCGAGGCGGCATTGGGGGCACATTAATGCCCGGAGACAATGGTGGCGTCGCTTCGTAGGACGCCAGAAAAGATGAATCTTGTGACTCTTGAGACTCCTGTGACACACGACTCGTGAGCTCCGGTAGCGTATATGGCTTGATGCTGAACTGTGGCGCGAAACGTCAGTTAGTATCTGAACTGTGAAATCAATAAAAATACAAAAGGTGGAGGCAGAGTGTCTCAAAAAGAGAGTCATAAAGAGAATCACAATTCCCATAAATAGGGTGGCAAACAAAACCTACTCTTGTACGGCGGCTGACTTCTCCGGCGCACCGATCCATCTCAGTCACCATGTCAGCCAGTTTGGAAATCAAAAGATCCAACGTGTTGGTCTTCTCCTCCAGATCGGCAAACGCATTCAACCAGCCCTCAGCGTTGCCGCGCATGGCCTCGAAGATCTCAGCGACCTCGGCAGGCCGCTCATGGCGCCACGGGCCATGCTCTTCCTTGGCGAGGTAAGTGGTGAATTCCTTTGTTGACCGCAGGCCTTCCGAGACATCCTGAATTGTCTGCACAAGGGCAGTAGTTGTTCTCGACAGAATGTGCTCAATGCGGACGTTGCCCTCAACAATACGAAGACGGAACTCGCGGTCCTCCAGCATCTCCTCGAAAGCAGGCAGGTTGCCCAGAGGCAACTTGAGGTAGTCGAGGCGGGTGTTGAGGTCTTGCGTGGCCAGTTTCAGATCCTCCATGGCCGTCTTCAGAAAGTCGTCCACTTCGTCAATGTGACCCTGCAGAATCGCCACGACCTGAGCATCGCTGTTGGCCATTCCCTTGAGCAAAAGGTATACACCAAAGGCGATCTGGGCCAGAAGCTTGCGCAGCTCGTGGCAGTTCTGAGCCGGGCGCATGCGCCACATGGCGGCGGGCGGGCCCTCAGTTTTTTTCCTGGTCGAGCAGACGGTCGCGGCGGATCTGTGGTGTGTCAACTCGTAGTTTCGGCTTCATGGAAAGTGTACCGGACGACACTTCGGCGAGAGATTCAGCAAATGCTTCCTGCATAGTCGGGATCGGGTGCCGTGGGATTGCGGGCTTCTTTGGCCGCCTGCGCGGGACAAATTCCGCCTGATTTTGATTTTGATCGGGTACTGGAGATGCGGATGAGGAGTGTGACGATTGTGGCGGCATGGGAGAGAGGCGCACGGCAAGCTGGCCGTTCTGGCCATTCTGGCGCATCGACGCCGCGGCCTCGGTTGCTGTTGACGACATTGTGTCGGGATTCGTTCAAACAGCCGTGAAAAAAAGGTGGAAGCGGTCGGTGGTGACCGGTCGGTTATACCGACATAAAACACTGTGCACCCAATGCCGTGTTATTGGTTTTTGTGGCCAGAAGCCAGGCACTTGGAATCTGCAATTACCTGCAGATAAAAACACACAAAAAAAACAGCGCAACCGACAGGAAGATCAGATGCCACCGGTAGTATGTCAGTAAGAAAAGGGCAAGGCCCGGGCAACTGGGCAATGTTGACGATGGTTAGACCAGTCGTATATTGAAGTCGAGTAGCACAAACGTGCAGGCCAACTTCAGGTCATGAATCAGCAAGCACTCCGGCCACGGTCGGTGTCGTTCTGGTGATTAGACGAGCAAAGGATGTCGACCAATGCCGTCGTTGAAAGTGTCGAACCCTCAAGAGCGCTGTACCAAAGGCATGGCGAAAGAGCGTATTCGAGCTTAGGTTGCTAGACCGTGATTCCGGATTCGTCGAAGATGCGAGCGATAGGAGAGAAAATAAGAGCAGGAAATCGCGGACAAAATATTGGCCAAGCCACTCCTAAGAACGGCCCGAGGAGATGGCCAGAGAAAGGACAGGATTCGAGACGGTGGTCGACAAGAAGTGTGTGGGTGAAGATAGCTGGATCGGCAAACTGAGGCCGGATTCGATGTGCGTATAACGGTTGAGTTCGTCGAGCAGACGCAGAGACGGAGCAATTGTATCCAATGGGGCCGAGGCCGCGTGCGGACGGAGCAATCGAGTTGCGAGCGCGTGTTGTTGTTGGTTGGTTCCAAGGGAGGAAAGGAGGCGAAACGGCGAAGGGAGGGCTTGCGAGGCGACTGCCCTGACGAGAGAACAAAGAAACGAGATCGAGTTGCGGGCGTACTGTTGAGGGAATCAGGGACTCGTCCAAGGAACCGAGCCGTACAGCAAGGGATATGAGACGAAGGGGGTTCGAGGAGAATGGACGAGGAATATAGAGAAAGAGAGAGAGCGCGATAGACGCGGCAGAGGAAGCGAATCAAAACGGAGTTTAGGAGAAAGGAGATGCAACGACGTGAGAGAAAGGGAACAGCAGGGAAACAACGAGAAAATCAAGAGAAAAAAGGAGGACGTCTGACCGAGCCGTTTGGTGTAAGACGGGAAGGGAAAAAGCAGGGAGGAGGGAGCGTTATGAGAATTAGAGAATCAGAGGAAGGAGGGTGAGAGATCGAGAAAGGCGGCGTGCGCGTGGAAAGCGTGCAGGGTCCAGCGAGAAAGAGAGATTGCTTCCGGACGATAGGCTGGGGCTAGGAGGGCCACAGCGGACGGAAAGAGCGACGAAGAGACGCCAGCACGAAAGAACAGGAGGGAAGGAGAGGCCCAGGGCCCCCTAGGGCGAAAATGCAGGCGAGCGAGCGAGCGAGGGAAAGAGGGCCGGACCAGGCGTAGAGAACGGAGAAAGAAATGGAGACCACGAGGAGATAAAATCGTTAGCGTGGACGCAGTAGCGTGATAATGTCTCTCTGCATTGCTACGCAATAGTAAGGATACTTGTGAAGGGTCAGAGATCCAGAGGGGGGCAGGAGCGAGCGGGCAGACGCGAGAGAAACGGGAAAGCACAAAGGGTAGCCGGCCAGCTGAGAAAGGAAATAGGGAAATAAAAAGAACTATGAACCGTGAACTAATGAACTAATCAATCACGACGCGAGGAAGGCACCTGTTCCTGCGGCAGGTGCAGACGCAGTTGTATGTTTTTGTATATCTTTGTATGATTGTAACATGCAAGTGCGGCCGTCGAGGGAAAGAACCCAGGAAGGCGCGAGGCAGGCGTCATGGGAAGAGATACACATTTCCATCCAAGCCATACGAAAAGGGGAAGAGCACCAAGGAGGTGTGAGCATGAGGCGTGGGAGGAGAGGGAAGGAAGGGGGGGACGGACCCGAATGCGGGCGACGAGATAAGTGTGGAGGGACGAAAGCACGATCCTACGGCAGGCACGACACAGCGCAGCCTTTGGTGCAGGGCAAGTGCAGGACGGTGCAGTTGCAGGTGCAGGAAGGTGCAGTCGGCACAGAGGATGTGTGTGTTGTGTCCTGGGTTTGGGACCTTGGCAATCGAAACAGCACAAGAAGAGAAGGGGGCAAAACATGCAGGCACGAAGCACGAACGCCCCTTTTAGATTCGAGATGGGACCGACAGAGTATCCCCGGCGCCTGATAGAGGAGGCGGCGCAGCAAAGAGGGAAGGGGAAGGAGCAACGGAGCCTGTGCAGTCTTCTCAATAGCAAGGATCTCACGAAAACCGAAGCCCGAAAACATCACATTGGAAATCGCAGGGACACCGTGGGGTTAGTCTTGTAGCGACAAAAGGGACAGCGAAAACGGGCATGCTTCGTAGCAGGTCAACAAAAACGAGAAAATCAAATAAAGAAAAGCTCAAGCGGCAGATAGCCACAAGGCCGGGCGCCCAGGCCGAGTAGAGAGCATCAAAATCGATAGAGACGTTGTTGGTGTAGCAGATTCTTTACGTCGTAAGTACGGAGTACAAAAGTACACATACGAAGTACATATTGACGGTGATCGCTATCACTTCTGCTTTGTACGGAGTAAGAGAATCAGGGCTTCTGTCGAATAAGCTCGTTGCTCGAGTCACAATGTTGCTTTCGGGTAGCTGTAAGTACGATAAAATGCTCTGTGCATATGGGAGGGCGGTCCAGTCCGCCGTCGAGCCCCCAGTGGGCAAGCGGGCCCTGATGCACATCAAGAACGCTCCTTCTCTCACATCGCATCCCTTTTCGGCCGTGGATGCTCGAACCCTGGCTTGAAACGAAACAAACAACGAACGAGCGAGGGACAGCGGCAAGAGGCAAAACGAACGAAGCTCCTGCTTGGTTTGACTATCGAGACTATTTTTGTCGATCGACCAGGGGAGCTTGCATGGCCGAAGGGTCGAAAGCTTCACAAAATGCTTGGAAATGCTGCAATTGGCAGTGATTGTCTGTGATTTTCTAGGTTTGTCTGGGATTTTTGTCTGGATCTTGCACCAGTGGAGCCAATCACAGAAGGAGAGTCTTTCGAGGTTTGCTCTTTCCAAGGTCTGGCCACTGGTCTGTTCGGTCTCCGGAGTGCTTGTTCTAGCAGGAGCTGTCCCCCGGGAATGGACTGGACGGGGACGCACCTTCCCTTGAATTCTCCGTAATACTGAATAGAAATGAAAAATTGAAAGGGAAAAAAAAAATTGAAAAATGTAGCAGGTGCGGGATGCAAACTACGGCGCATCGCGATCAACAGAACGAGTGCGTCGCGCCTTCCCCTCTATATCACGGCAGGCCAGCGTCGGGTATTGGTCGTAGCAGCTCTGGGAAGGTGCGTTTGCTAACAAAAGATAGCAGATATGCGTGCTTCGGTGCTGTATCGCGCTTCATGTCGCCGCTTTCAACACCGTCCACTCTCTCTTCCACTCATCGAAAGCCCATCCCCATGGCGTGTCCTGCCATTTTGGTACGGTGGGGCCGTAGGGTGAGAGCAAAGGTCGAAAAGAAGGAGCTTGGAGATGAGCAGGGGGCAAGGCGCCGCCGCACAGGACAACACAGAAGAGAAAAAAGGTGTGAAAAGCAGATGAACAGGGGCCAGGGGCCGACGGTAAGGGGTAAAGCAGGGGGGTGTGGGTGGACTCTGGGTGTGGTGCTTGTGGTGCGAAACCATGAAAAAAGGAGAGAAATAGAGCAACATCGCTGAAAGTGTGAGCAGCAACAGCGCGGGAAAGAACTGGGCCGGCCCAGGATGGGTACCCGGTTATGGCAGGAGCGGCCCAGGATCAACATAACGTGCAGAAGGGAATGTGTAGAGGGTGCAGGAGGTGCAGAATGTGCGATGGAGGCGGTTGAAATAAGAGAAAAACATGCAAAAGTCAAAAGTCAAGTCAAAATCCAAAATCAAATGAAATAAGAAACCCGGCCATGCAATGCGCAAAAACGGAGTTTACGCACAAGAGCAGGAACGTCTGGACCACGGCAGCCCTTTGTGTTGCACAGAGCCGTTGTATTGTTGCACACGCCATGCATCTCGTGCAGAACGTCTGCAAATGTTGATTTAATCAATTCTAGCAGCTCTAGCAGCTATGTGCTAACAAAGAGTTAACAGAAAGACAGGTGACAAGATCGTAGGCCCAGAGGATGCGGAGTCGCATCGAGAATTGTGTGCGGCCGTTTGGGCAATCAGAACGGCAATGTTTACGTATCATCGGCTGCCAGAGCTGTCCATCGACAGCATCCAAAAAGTGTTTTGTCGTTTCGAATCAGAACAGACCCGCCCGGAGGTGGCAGTGTTGACAGGGGAGGATGGCAGTCAGAGGGAACAAGAGTGACAAAAGAAATCCCAAGAAGAAGCAAAACGTGATTTGGATCAGGCTGTGGTCCATCTTACTCTATCAAAAGACTACAACAGGCCAAGCAGAAACACGCCAAGCCGCTGACACGAGAATGTCTACCGAGAGAAAGGGACAAAGGGGGAGGCTGCGAGAGGATAAACACGGCCTATCAATGAGCTCCTATCACTGGCGGGCTGGATGCGTTCTCGAACCTTTCCAGCGGGGTGGGAAGGCCATCTACATATTCCTTTATTTAAATTGTCCAGCTCACTCCGCACGGCACTCTACTTTATCAAAAAGATATGCAAATCAACAAATTAAAATCAGAGCACCTGATGAGCGCGGGTAATTTTCAAGCTTTTTCTTCGGTCTTCGATTACTTAGTATTTCTCGGTTTTTACGGTTGTGTATTCACATGCCGGGCCGGGACTTTTATTGCTGCCGCGCTACCAGCGGTGATGCTCGTCAATAGCATTCTCATCTTAATATTTGTCTTCTGATAATGGCAATAGTCCGCCTGCTATGGGAGGAGCAAACGCGCCAACAAAAGGGAATGGGTAAAGTGAATCAGAGCCAGCATGCTGTGCAGGTGCATGGACAACCACAGAAGCGGGGGGAGACAGGGATTGTTTGGTAAAAGAGAGGCTCGGGTCTCTGCCTTTTTCTTGGTCCCCTTCTTCCTCTTCGCTGTTTTCCCCTGTTCTTATTTTTAGCGAGCGTAGGGCCTTTCCCCATCCCACGGTGTTGCTAGACTGCACTTTGATTGCAATAATGCAGCTGTTAAGACGTCTGTGGTTCTGTGGTATCCCGTTTCTTTATTTTTCGGGTTCTGTTTGTTTGTCTGCCTTGTTTCTCACTCACACGCTCACATGCACAGTGGAATAAACTCATTTAAATGCTCTTAGCCTGGCCGACATCAGGGGCCAGCAAACAGCCAATACGACTTTACAACAGGAACATGATGCATTTTGCAAGAACGACATACGTAAATTTTACAGAGCAAGATGCAGCCGAGATTGCAATCGCAAAAAGAAAAGGAGTTGATGCGGGAATAAAGAACAACTCAAAAAAGAGACAGAAAACGACAGAAAACAATTTGTAAAAGTGTGTAAAAACGGTTGAAAACATTCACCATTTCTCCACTCATATCACATTCTTTCTATTTTCTTTTTCAGCAACCGGCAGCCGTCTGGCCCGATTCTACCGTCCGCTGTCTGTTTCTCGAATTGTTTCCTTGACGAATAACCATTGTCTCAACCGCGTCCAAGCTTCTTGCCAGGAAAGAATAGACACAAGTCGAAAGGAACAGGAAAGAACGAAGACAGAAGCGCGTCCGTACACCACACGCCGCGAAAAGTCTGAAAATAGGAAACGGTCTTTCAGAAAAAGAAAGAGAAAAAGAAGAAAATGGCTTTCCGGCAGGTCACTAGGCCTTATGTTGGTAGTGCGTGATGTAGCGGCCCTACAATCTTAAAAGACCCTTCCGGCGTGGAGGACAAGGGCAGTAGACATCACGATATTTAAAGAACTTAGAAGCAAAATCCGCAACAAATAAGGGCATAGCCTTCGTCCGTCTCGTCATTCACAACATCGTCACCGAGTCTTCAGCCTTCTCTGACCCCTAGCGCTTCTTTATTTAGACATCGTGGCTGCATCGTGAAACATAAGCGAGAGGCTTGCAGAGCTGGACCAGTCCCAGAGAAAGAAATAGGAAGGTATGGAATGATGACCAGGGGAAAAGAAGAGAGGATTTGGTATGGGGAATAAAAGAAGAAAAAACGAGTAGAAAAGGAAAGAAACAACGAGGCAAAAGTGAATGGACCGTGCGGCGTCCTCGATTCTCATATCCAGATTTGGGCCATGGTGGTGTTTTGTTGGTGCTTTTCAGTGCTTTTAAACAGTCTAGGTGCGTTTTTAGCCTTGCTTGATCTGGCCAGGCCGCAAAAGTCAACAAACAGCCTTGCCTCAAAACAGCTTGGTCGCATGTTTCACGATGCGAACGACGGACGACGGACCCGTGTTTTGGGCAACGCAAGGATGACGACGGACCACCTACGATCTCTGTCCGGGGCTGTCCAGCAACAACCCTGGCAGAAGTTGCTTTTTCCCCTCATGGTGCTCCGTATCTTTTTTTCTTCTTTCCTTTTTAAAATATTTTTAAAGTCGTGATCCCAGCCTCTCGCCACTTTTCAGTTCCTACAATACGGCTTCAATTTCAAAAAGAAGCATCCCACCAGTCTCGATCGAGTGTCTTTTGATGAAAGTCGTGTTTTTGTGTCTTTTTATATCACAGACCGAGCCACGAGTGTTTCATCGTCCTCAAGGAAAACTTGACAGTTCCCACAGCGTCTGTGTCCGTGACCGCGTTCGTACTTGATCTGGGGCCGGCTCGATGCCCTTTCGAGGCAAAGAGGCTCTTCAATCTTCATCATTCCCTGAATCTTGATTTATTGTTTCTTTTTTTAAACCACGACGAAACAGCGGACTGGAATTTGTTGTGACGATGATTTCTTTATATATGGGCCGGTGTCGATGATGATGATAAGTGTACGGTATATTTGAGAGTGGCGGCCCTTTTTGATGAATAAGTTACGCTATGGTTTATACCATTTTCTTGAAGATCCCCCAACAGACTTCTTTAACGCAGTATATGCTATGTATTTTTGTGCTCTTTGTATATTTGTATCTTTGTATCTTTCTTATTTCGCTCTGCGGTCGTGCATGTGCCCACGGCCGACGAAACCGGAGCACGGACGGGCCAAGCTTTTTTTATATCTAATTACACGATGCAAGTTGAGATGATATCGAGTCGATTTTAGGGTCTGTTCTCGTAGCGTTTGTCTTTTTCTGCCCGAGGCACGGCCAGTCCGCTAGTAAAATAGGCAGGTCTGAAACAATGAGAGATCAAGCAAATGTACTCCTTAGTATGGAAGGAGAAAGGTTACGAAGTGGCAATGAGTCTGTGTGACACGTCCGAAGTACTGATTATCATTTACATTAGACGTAAAAATGAGTCTGTGAGTGTGCTACCAACTAAGTTCTTGACAGGTACACAGTGATAGCCATCAGGAACAGACTGAAGGAGTAGGATCTAGTTTTGTTTAGCAAGTCCTCATGTATTTTTTTTCCTTCCTTCTACACTACTGAATATGTGACTGCACGGTATTTCAGCCAAGCCTAGACATGAGGCTATTGGGTCGTAGTCTAGCTGAATGGCTGAAAGTATTGGTGGAGAGCGAAACGGTGTAAAAGACTATTGGAAAAATTATGCAAGGCGTAATTTCATAGCCACGCGTGTAAATGTGGCTGTTGAAGAAGAAAAAACCCCGAAGAAAAATTGAAAACCTTGATTCTTGTTGGACGCGTATTCTGTGGTGAAGGCTGCGAAGTGCATTGTGTGTACGTCGTATTACGTGGATTACGTGTACTCTAATATTTGTCCACGCTAATAACTAATAATACGGAGTAAGGGGACGGCAGAGCAAATGGCAGGCGACGGTACGTGCCGAGAGACAAGGCCGAAAGGGGAAGGAAGGCACTTGGTGATATAGAAGTCACGACAAAAGGGGAAGGACAAAACTGGTGACAGAAAATTCTCTGCGACAAGTGACAATACGAATGATTCCGATTTTCTTATACTTTCATACTGGCTTGCGACGCGAAAACGTGCGCGCACGAACAGTATCTGTGCCTGTCCATGACTATGATCTACAATGGCTTATTGATGGCACAGCTACCAACAGGCGCACAACATGTAAGATACGAAAAAAAAATCGAAATTCATGTCGCAGCCAGAACTCTAAAATATATGTCTTTTTACCTCTTTATTTTGTTCATTATGAGCTCTACGGAGTAATTTTTACACATATAATGATCCTCGGCGAGCCCTGTGCAAAATTTGCAGCCCTTGACAAAGTTTGCGCTCGCGGCCTTCTTATTCCCCCAAAAATACGACGTTCGGCAAGGATATTAAAACGCCCAGTAAACTCAAGTCACACGGCACGGCAGACTGCTTATTTACAATCCTTTATTTTCGGTTCAGCCGCTTCTCCTTTTCGGACTTCTCTCACGCATCTCTCGACGCTTCACTTTCCTCTCCGACTCTCGTCGACTATCTGTTAGTCGCTCCTTCCTCAACGACATTTTTGACCGAAACAGCACGACTCCCTTTTTCGGAAGAAGCCCATCGACTTTCTCACACTACACTCTTCACTCTCTTCTCTGTTTGGAAATTACATCGTCTCTCATCGACTTATTTTCACCCGACAACATGGTTCGCAATCCGTTTACATCGAACAGCGAGCCGTGGGACCCGTCCCACCGCTTCGTGACCTCATGGCTGCTGCCGCCAGCGGTCCTCGCCATCCTCCGTGCGCTCTTTGGCGTCTATATCTTCGTCACTCTCATTTTTGTCGTCGTCTGGGAGTGTCGCCATCTGGATCTTGGGGGCTGCGCGGCGGCTGGCGATACTTTCTCATACTTTACGGTGCTCACCTACTGGGGCCTGGCGTTCTACTTTATCGTCGCGGCTATCCACACGGCGACATATGCGCGCACTGGCTCGGCACTGGTCGACCGCTTCCCGCGCTTCCTACAGCAGGCCCACGGCCTGTTCTACTCGACCATTACAGTCTACCCGTTTATTGTGACGGCGGTGTACTGGGGCAAGCTGTACGAGGGCCCCTGGTTCCCGTTGCAGTTTGATGCGTGGCGCAATGTGTCGCAGCATGCCATGAACTCGGGCTTTGCGTTGTTCGAGATTGTGTTTGCACGCACAACACCGCAACCCTGGATCCATATGACCGGTTTGGTTGTGCTGCTAGCGCTGTACCTGGGACTGGCGTACATTACGCGGGCGACCAAGGGCTTCTACGTGTACAGCTTCCTGGATCCTGCGCAAAAGGGCGGCTCGGGCATGATTGCAGCATATGTCTTTGGCATCGCCGTTGGGTGTCTGGTGGTCTTTGCCATTGTGCAGGGTCTGCTGTGGGTGCGTCGGTGGGCAACGGAGACGAAGGGTGGTATGATGGGCAAGTTTGCTCGTTCTGACCGTCTGGCCGTCGATATCGAGATGGTGCGGCCAAACAAGTCGTAAGATGTGGATAGCACAGAGTTTTACTGGTGATTTATTGTGCTCTTTATTTCATGTAGTTTGATGCGATATACCCCTTGAGGCGAAGAAAGGAAGAAAGGAAAAGCAAAGCGTGGTGTTCCGAGCGTGTCTTGAGCGTGTTCGTTGATATTTGGTTTTCTCTCGAGAAACTATAAATTCAGAAAATATATACAAATAATAATAAAAAAACAAATGCTCCCAATGTTCCCGTGATGATGTAGTAGTCAGCTAGCTAGTAATGCTGGCAAAGTAACCGTGAAAATCAAAACAAAGTAAATTAAAAGACATCCATAATCATACAAAAAAGCACCCTCCTTCGTCCCATCTAGCACTTCAGCAGGATGCCACGGCGCATCTCAGACTGGCGGATCTCAAACATGACCTGAACGCCGACAAAGAGGGCGCCGCATGCCGTAATCAAGAAGAGGAAGCCCGACCAATCGTGGACGATGCCGTGGACAATGCTCTGCAGACCGTCGAGGCCGACAGCAAAGCCGACGAGGTTGGCGCTCATCATCATCAGGATGTTGATGACAGCGCCAGCACAGCAGAGCATGCGGTAGGCCGTGGGACGGTTGGCCCAGCGGCGGCGCGGGAAGAGGAACGAAGCCAAGACCTCGGGCACAAAGAACAGGACGACCAGCCAGCCCCAGATAAGTAGGCGCAGCTGGATGTCGTGCCAGAGGGCAACAAATGTAAAGACAAGCATGTAAGTAAGCAGCGAGCGGGCAGCGCCGAGCCAGGTCTTGAAGTTGGAGCCTCCAAGAGGAATCCAGATGTAGCGGACGAGCCAGCGGTTGTAGGAGCGGTGCCATGCGCGCCAGAACGACAAGGTGCTGTAGTTGTTACTGACGCAGCGGAGCATGTTCTCCGGGGATCAACGCGTCGAGCAGCGACCAGAGACGGAAGAGACGCCAGGGCAGCAGCAGCTTGAGCCAGATAAGGTGGAGATTGAAGAAGGACAGGAGGGACAGCTGGGCGGAGGTGTAGGAGCTCCAGATGGGGCCAGACTGCGAGATGGCGCCGACATAGTCGTAGTGCAGGACCAGCTCCATGGCCAGAAGGCACAGAGCGAAGCGCACACCGTAACGGAGCGTGCGACGGCCCTCAATAGTGGCCGGGCGGTAGCGGGCCTGGTGGACAAAGTCGTTAAACGAGACAATGGGACCAGTCAGGTAGAGCGGAGCGTAGATGGCATAGGCGACGTAGTTGCGGAACGAGTAGTCTTGCGGGGGCGCGGAGATCGTGACACGATCCGCTCCGAGAGGTTGGCGGATCGAGCTGCTTCTTCTAGGGGTGTTAGAAATGCGCTTGTGAAAGTACGTGATACAGTAAGCTACATTAAGCTCAATAAAGTAAAGGGGGACATACCTCCAGCGGGCTCGAGCCGCGGTCGCCGTGGCTCCAGTAGTAGTCAAGGTTAAAGCTGATGAGGCGCAACACAGTGATGTTGAACCAGAATCTCCCAGCGCGGCATGATGCCACCAAAACCGTCGAGCCAAGAGCCCCAGTTCACAAGAGTCGTGGCCGTCTTTTGGCCTTCAACAGTCGCATGGAAGATGGGCTCCCAGGAGCCCTCACTGAGCAGCGAAGTCACGTTCACAAGGTGGTAGCCGCTAGCTAGTTCATTGGCAAAGAGCGTGCCGATATTGAAGACCCAGGTGGCCACGGGGACATACTGGCGCGGCAGCGTCGTGGCGAGGTTGTAGTTGACCCAGAGGATGAACAAGACCTTGGCAGCGGAGATGCCGTGCAGGGCGACGAGGAAGACGAACGCAAAGGCGAAGTCAAAGGAAAGGCGCTGCTCCTTGCGGTCATTGGCCTGGTCGGAGTGAGCGCGCGAGTCGGGGAGGACGCCGAGGCAGAGGTCGAGGTAGGGTAGACGGAGTTCCAAGCTTTGCGCAAAAGAGGATGGAAGATGAGGAGGAGGGCCATGTACGGCAGGTTGGAGCGGAACGTGTGGTACTGTGAATCGGATGTGTCCTGTGGGGGTTAGTAGGGAGTACAACAGGTCGGCAAAGAGGGTGGGACGACGAAACATACAACTTTGCGTCCTGGAATCCAGCCAGGCGCCAGTTCGTGCTCGTATTTAGAATAACGCGGAATCAGATGCTGGAGAGCAGTTAGCGATTGTGGTCGTCAAACAGAGCCAGCTTCCTGCCAGGGGTAACGTACGCCGCGACACGTCGTAGGCCACCCAGAACATGTAGGGCACGACGGTTAAGAAGATAAAGTAGTAGATAAGGAACTCGGGCGTCCGCCATTTAGATGGTTCGGCGCGCTTCGCAATCTCGGCGGCCGCATCGCGACGGCTATCGGAGTGGCCAAAGCGTGCCATTGCGGCCGGCCACTTTGGACGACGGTGTATCTGCATTATACGGGACGGTCGAAGGGGTGGTAAAGCGGGTATCGAGGGTGTCGACATCGTAGATGCTGCGAAGAAACGAAAGGAGCGACATGGTGGGCGAGTTGGGCGTAAGGACGCCAGAAGGCAGAAAAGGAGAGAAACGACAATGTCACAAGCGAGGGGATCAGACCATGGCGTGTCTGCGATGTGTTGTTGGTCAATAACGGGCGCTCTGTTGGCGCGGGTTGTGCAGTTGGGACGAAAGACTGCGAAAAGGTGTGAAAAGCAGCAAAAGTGAAGCCGAGGAAAGACGTCACGCGTCGCTTTAAGAGGCCAGAAAACACGATGCTAGCAATTTTGGCAGAATAAAGGCAGGGACGGGATACGCTAAAAAAACGACACCAAAAGGACACTCGACGTTCTGCAAATAGAGTGGAAGGAGAGACCCCCGCCAATCAGCACGAAGGCTTAAAATTTACGTGGACACAGGCCCTATTTCCCCTGAAAATGAGTGGGGCGGGCAAAACACATGCCTGGTGGGCAGGCGAGCTCCTTCTACATATAAAAAGATGCCGCTAATTAGTCGCAGTGCAGGCGCCACAAGCCAGCCATTCCAGGCCTTGGCGCCCTGCCGCGCGCGCCACTGTAATTAGCACAGCCTTGCGGTAATCTAAACGCTGAAGCCTTTATCTAACCAAACTTGGGAGACTTCAACCACGACGATCAACAACGGGTGGAATGGAGCCGGACAGCGTATGCCGTGAGACAAAATCGATTTTGAGATGTGCCAAACAGCGTTCTTCATATTTATCTATTTCGTTTCTATTCCTGTATTGAGTGAGTCGGCTTTGAGTTTACGGGGCGAGGCCATACCTTGGGATGCCAGTAATGGCCAGTCCTGCTAGTAAAGCAGGCACTTTTACAGAATAAAGAGCCGCTCTTATATCTTATTTAGTCACAAAATGCTGTCGTTTGTACGACGTACGACTTGGAAGACATATAGTTGGCAACTGGCTGTTGTAAACTCTGCCTGTAAGTCTGCGATTGCCTATTTCGGCTAGCGTCCCGTTGCTTCAATTCCAGCGGGACGGGCCAGAGCAGGAGTTTGCAACAAGTGATGAAACCAGCATTTGACAACTATTCCGTATGGGATGAAAGGATATGAAAAGAATATGAAAATGTGAAAACCCCGTAGGTCAAGGGCTGTTTTTATGGTATCGATTGATTCCCGTGCGTTTCTTTTACTTTTGCTTTTATTTCTCCTTTGGGTTTTTTTTTTGGTACTCTTAAATTTTTTCTGTCAATGTTTTTTTCTTTCTGAAAGAAAATATTAAAAATTAACGAATTTACGCAATGAATAATATCGTGACAGTCCGGAACACTATTTCCACCATTGCAGCACCTCCAAAAAATCGACAAAAAATGACTGGAAAAGACCAAACAATTCTTTTCGAATTGGTGGATTATGGTCCCGGAGGGGCTCGAACCCTCGACTTTCGCATGGTATTCTCAGAAGAGAGGATATTAGTACGATGCGCTAACCAACTGCACCACGGAACCAGTCAGGATGATGATTGATGGCGGATTCCGGGAAGAAGTTGGTGATATATGGGCGGCTCCATCAAGAGGCAAAGAAGTGTAGTGGCTCGGGAGGCTTGAGTGGGTACCTAAATATTGAAGAAACAATGGGCAGTAATCAATGCCGTTCTTTGTGAACGAATATTTTCTGTACATCAACGAACAAACGATTCCCAGGGAGTCAAAGTAGACAGACAAAGACACATAATTGATGCACTTGGCATTATACTCGAACAGTCGTTGTGACCGTGGTAGAATCACTTCTAATCTCTGGTGAATCGATGCTTCCGATTTCCATGTTAGTATTCTGTTCAGCGAGGAGATGGCTAGTGACAATATCTAAATTCTACGTCGTTCTCTGTACTTTTTGATATTCCGCGTCTCATCGTCGGCTTGATGCTATCAAAATGAAAAGGAACGCGCGGCGTTCCACGTGGAATGCGGCTCTCCAGGTTTACCCCCGGATTTTCCTGTCTGTTCCATAATATCAGAGTCTGGCCTATCATTCCAGATTAATGTTTGTTACAGAGCCCCCTCTTCTTCCCAGAGACGTCACCTTCACTGACAGTCGGTGTCGGCGCCCAAGATGCCGATGTGTAGGCTGTCGCTTTGATTGTTCCGCCTTCTCCGCACTTTAGGTGCACCGTCCATCACCACTTACACGACTTACACGTTTTTATGCCACACGCTATATAAACTCACTTACACGATGGCCCAATCGATGAATGAGATAATGGAGAGGACCTGTATACTATTTTACCAAACATTGGCTCAAATCACCTCCCACGGTACAACATGACCATCGATATTGAAGACTCCGTCCGCACGACACAGACGAACCTCAAGTACCTGCTGCCGGGGCCGGACATCAACCGCCGTTTTGTCTCGTCCGGCGTCGAGGTCAACACAGGAAGCTATGGGCCATATCCCATGACCATTCGTGACGGGCGAGAGATCCGCGACCACTTCTCGCTCGACAAACACGGGTTCCGTCTGCTCGATGCTCCAACTAAGATCGTCGACTTTCACGACACGGCCGAGGTCGAGGCCAAGTACAAAGACGAGGTGCACGACTACGTGAAGAAGCAATATGGTGCAGACCTGGTCGTCGTCAATAATTGGATGCTGCGCACATCGGCTGCCATCGTGCCAAGCCAGCTGCTGCAAAGGACGCCAATGGTGGGAAACCGTACCGTCACTATGGTGGCCTTCAACCTGCTGCCGGCGAAGTCCACGTCGACACAGAACCCAGCCGCCAGCTGGCCGCTGCTCAGGCGATATATGCCAAGGAGCGTCCCAATGGCCCAGGATTCAAGCGTTTCATTATTTCAAGCTTCTGGCGCACGTTTACGCCCCCACCGCAGGAGTGTCCCTTGGCCGTATGCGATGCTCGCAGCGTTCGCGACGATGAAGGCACGCCCAATGTGCTCTGGATCGTTGATAAGATCCCCGAGGGTGACGACATGTTTGCGCCCATGGACGACGACAAGCAGTTGGCCGCGGCCATCTTCCGGCACAACCCTGACCACAGGTGGTGGTACTTTTCGCGCATGACCCGTGATGAGGCTCTGCTCTTCAAGTTCCACGATAGTGACCGCAGTGTTGCCTGGCGCACGCCGCACACGGCCTTTTGGGACAACAGTTTGGAAGGGGCGAATGTGCGTGAGAGCATCGAGTGCCGGAGTATATCGTTCTTTGAGTGAGATGTCCATATCTGTATTGTATATATTCATGACCGTATTTATCTCGTTTAATTTTAATATCCGGGAAAAAAAAACCCCTATTCATTTAATCTTTCCTGGCATAAATAAAGCTTAAAGTGTATAGTTGAGCAAAAACGAATAAATAAATCCATACAGACATGTCTAATATCGTCGTAGATAAAGTTGCACCGTGTGCCCGTACTGTCTATGTCCGTCTAGATCTACCCCTTCTACTCCCCAATACCGTAGCTGCGCACGCGGCTGAAGAAGAACGGTCGGTAGTTCTTGAGTCCAAACTCGCCCCAGTCGTCCGTCAGCCGATCATAGCTGTAGAACCCGCGCCAGTTGAGCTTGTTGTTGCGTGTACCCTTGCCCGCCGATCGGAACGCTAGCTCCATCCGGTAGTAGTATTTGCCCACGCCCTCCGTCTCAACCACCACATCGCTCTCTGCGTCCGTGGCTGCCGCCAGCGACGAAAAGGGAGACGCCGGCGATGTGCTTGCGCTCTCACCGGCAGTAGCAGCTGCTGCACTATGCTTGTCCTTCTTAGGTGCTGCGGCCATTATTGCGGCACCCTCGACCACCTCGCCACTGCTGCGCATCTCATCCTCGCTGCCGGCAGCGGCATTATCGCCGTCCTCCTCGTCCGTGATTCCGGACATGCGCCAGCGGCCTTTCAACGCGTTTTGCATCACAATCGACGGCAAGTGTGCTGCCGCTCCACCCTGGTGCAGCGCCACCAAATCCTTGGTCAGGTGGTGGATCACATCTGGAGGCTCCGATGTCGTCAGGAGACTAATCACCGTACCATCGCGGAAGAACCGCAGGTACCGAAAGTATGTAACGATGTGCACCGGGTTGCCCCACACCACCAGACTGGCCGACGGCTGGCCGGGCCGGATGTAGTTGACGGTGCTGATATAGCAGCCGTTGAACCGAATGCGCGGCCGCAGCCGGAACATGCGCTGCCAAGATGGGTAAGCCGGTGGGATTGTGGTCAGGACACCGTCCTTGTTGGGTGCCTTAACGCCCTTCCGTAGCTTCATTGTCGTTGCCAGGCTGCTGGCCTGTCTCTGTCGCCGCCGCTCAATCTCAGCGTCCTTGGCGGACATCGCAGTGCCGTCTCCGACAACAAACTCGCCCTTACTGTCATCCTCAAGCGAGCCCCAAGCGATCGTCCGCTCCCATGAACGGTACATGTTGGCAAATCCAAACTCCGGGCCCACGCACACCCGCCGCCAGATGCGGTCCTCTGTGGCTACAAGAAATGCCAGCTTGCGGCAAACCTGAGCAAGCCGCACAAAGTCGCCAACATCGTCCAAGGCCACATCCCGCAGGATGTGCACAAGCAGTTCGTCGGGAAGATCTGCCAAGGGGCACGATGGGGCCGGCATCCCCTCGACGGGTGGCGGTGCGCCTTCGATGCCGAGTCCAGCAAATGATGTGATGAGTTCCTTGAGCGTCGGAGGCGGTCCTTCGCGGACGGGTCTCGCTAGAGCTGCGGCAACGCCCGCAGCATCGCCCGTAGCATCACCGGCGCCTTCTGGTTGCTTTCCGGCCCGCGATGAAGACGACCCGCGGCCACAGGCGGCGCAGGTAGTGCTTGTTCTTGTATGTCTTGTCCACATTGCTGTCCATCTGTGGTGTGTTAGTACTCCGTGCACCATTGGCAATATGATGAGAATGGCTTCCACCTACTCTGAATGCTGTACGATAGTGGCGCAGGCTGTCGCCGAGACTGCCCAGAGCCTCCTTTTCGACGGCCTTTTCGTAGTGCTCCAGTGCCGACATGGGCTCTTTCTTGGCCTTTGGCTGTTGCTCTGCCGGAAGGGCTGCTGATTTGGCAGTGGTGGCGGCCTCTTCTGGGGCTGTTGTTGTTGTTGCTGCAGTTGCTATTGTCGCTACTGTTGTTCCCGCAGCCTGCACCGTCCGAGGCTCGTGGACATCGTCAAATGCCCGTGGTGGCGCATAATCATCGTCGTTTTCCTGCACAAGCGGCTTCTTTCCGGACGACAAGAGCTTGAGTGGTGTCTGAGGACCGCCTGCACTGCTGCCACGCCGTGGACCTGCCGGGCGTTGAGGGGCTTGGGTGGGTTGCTGCTGGCGGTGTGGCGATGCTGTTACTGGTGCATCAGATGCTGCTGACGCGTTTGCTTTCCCCTTTCCTGCCTTTGTCTTTGATAGACCTGATGATGTGGCATTTCGACCGCCACCACGGAAGTCCCCGATGGTGCGGCCTTGGCCTTGACTTCGGCCCGCCATTGCTGCCGGAACGACTCGAGCTCGGAACTGATGTCACCCGGCCCGGAGCCGCCGGATGGCGGTGGCTGTGACATCTTGAAGTGTTGAGGCGTTGAGATGTGGGAGTCGACGAAAGTTGACCCGAAAGTTGACTGAAAACAGGAAGCTCTGCGGATTGCTGGAGATAAGATGACAAATGCCGAGGGAGAAGGCGCAACCGGGTGCGTTACTGCCTTGTATTTGTAGCGGCACACATACACACGGTCGCACTTTCCTTTGTTCGGGTCAATCTCCAAAAGGCAAGTCCAGCTCTCTTCTCCGGCGAACAGGATTTTCCGTGAAAATGGGGATGTGTCCGCGATCGAGAGCGAATATGGTAGGAATTTCGTAAAAGATGAGTGGGCGGGACCGAATGATGCGCGATCCGCTACGTTCATGCAGTCAGAAGGCCAGCTTATCCGGCAAGTGACTGTATTAGCGGTGGGGAGGCGGTAACAGGGATTAGCGGAGCTACTTTTTGGTGGGGCACCTTCCTGAACCATCACTCTCACGCTGTGCTTGCAAGGCTGCTAGCCTCGCTTGTATTACACAGTAGGAAGGCGTCATCCACCTCTAATAGCACCTTTACATCTCGTTCTTTCCTGTACTGTAAACTGTCTTATTTTTACTTATTTAGGAAAGAGATATGCCTTGCAGTTTACCCCAAGTTCGGAAATAGCACTCAAATGCATAGTAAATTGATATCATTCCTATTTACTTCCAACCAGGCCAGACCCGAAAACGCCGTGCTTAGACTGCCAATATGATGTAATACATAATACAATGGTGAAGCTTGCTTGTAGATACAAATCGTAATATCCCGACATCCTAAATTACGAGCTCGACCGAGCCTGTGTCCAGAAGTTCTCAAGTTTCGAGCGCGCTAAAAAGTCAAATGCTTCACGGTCTGTGTCGACAATCTTGCTGGACCACCTGCGGAACACACGGCCCTTGGTCTCACCGTCGAACAGCAACATAATCTGGTTGTTTGGCAGCGACTCGCTCTCACTAGCCAGCCACTCGCGTGACGGGCCCTTGCTCTGGCCGTCGGGAATGCGCCCCACGGCTGACTGCGTTGGTGTCGGAATTGTTGTTGGGATGTTCTGCGTCCAGTCGATGCGGTTCATCATGAGCTTACGGTACTTGTTGATACTGTGCTCGCCGCCCTCAACCACGACTATGTTCGCCTTGGGGTGCATGACACAGACGCCCGTCAATGCTAGCTGCTCTGCATTTTTCCAGATCTTGTAACGGTGCTGTCCATTGGCCAGCGTGTTAATGCGGAAGATGAGCATGTGGATGCCCTTGGCCGCGTCCTTTTCTTGGTTCGCTGACAGCTTCTCGTGCCGCTGCTCCTTTGTGAGCTTTCGCTCCTCGTTGGCCTCCATGTGCTTGTCGAAACGCCCTGCAATCTCGCGGTTGACGCGTGCCTCGACGGCCGTTGGGTCCTGCACGGCTTCCTCACCCAGAACGCGCATCAGATTGGACCGCTTGACCTTGGGTGGTGGCGCTGGCATCAGGCCCAGCCGGATCTTGGCCTGATTCTCCTTCAGCTCTGCCATACGCCGCTGCCGCCGCAGCTTCTTCTGCTCCTGTTTCGTAAGGTACATGGGCTTTGCCTCCGGTACCAGCTTGTCCTGTGGCGGCTCGATTGGGATCGGGTGCATAATGAGATCTGTAATAATGCTCTCCTCGCCCTCCTCACCTTGCATCTCGCCCTCGACCTTGGGTTTTGTCACCACGAGACAATCGGGCATGTCCAGGTCGTCGTATGTTTTGCCCTCGGCAAAGTACGCCTGATCGATCCATTCGATATCTGGCGGTGCCTCGACCACAAAGTTCTTATCGCTGGGGATCTCGTCCATGCCCGCCTTGCGTGCCTGCTCTGCAATGCGCTTCTTCATCGCCTCGAGCGCCGCCTGTCGCCGTAGCGCATTGCCCTGTTGGATGTATTTGCCCTGCTCGTTGAACTGGAGCTGTCGCGAGTGCCGTGCGCGTGCGGCTGGTGCTGGTGCGGCCGCAGCCGCCTCGGTGATCGCATCGCCCTCGGCCGTGGCGACTGTTGCTGGGCTTGTGTCGAGGTAAGGGTTGGCGCGGGCCTTGCGGTTGTCGCGCCTGCCGCCACGGCCGAAGCCTTTGGAGGCTGATGGGGGGGTGAATGTCGCGTTGAGGTTCTCGAGTGCTGGGTGCAACGGGACATTGAGACCGCCCGAGGGTGGCAAGCCGCTTGTTCGTCCGCCGGACAGGTCGTTGCCAAATGTGTTTGCTGCCGCCGCCGCTCCGTTGTGTACTTTCGCTCCCGCTTGCGCCGCCGCCTGGAGCTCCATCTGTCTTGGGTCCCGATACAGCCGCAGCCACCCGCGCCTTTAGGGCGGCCAGCCGCTCTGCTGCCGTGGACATTGTGACTTTGTCGCGTCGGTCTCGAGGTGATGTCAGTCGACTAAAATTGTAGAGACAGACGTAGTTGCGCTGTTGGCTGTCCCGAGTGTTGCTTTTTAGCTTCAGCACAGGTTACATAAGCCGAAGAGTCACTGTCGTATGCTGCCCAATGTTGGACTCGGCCTGCAATGTCGTCGTTGTCGTCGTCGATGCTGTTGATGTCGTCGGATTTGAGCGAGGTTGGAGCCTTGGCCGCCTAGCTTTTTCGCACTTCGCACCTTCCCCGTATTAATTTTCGCCAGGCCCGTCCTGGACCTTCCACACAGCTGCAACGTGACTACGTGTCGCTCGTCTTTTTCTCGATCGTTCCTGCCGCGGCCGATAGCGGCCTTATCTTATCTGATGTGCACCGCTAAAACCCGCCTGGAAGACTGCAAGGACAGTGGAGGGCGCACGCTGACAAGCGCTGTGGGGCGACGTCACCACTGGAAAGCAGCGGCTGAATAGCTCGGCTAGAACTAGCCCAATGCAATTTTCGCCCCCCGAGACAAACCGTTGACCGCATTCGCAGGTGGCAGGGGCGATCGGGGGGAAAAAGGACATACGAAAAAAAAAGTAAGTGGTCATACTATTTATCTCCGCGTCCGCCTCCGTTTCTAGACAGTTCTTCAACCCGCCCGTCCTTTTGCACTCTGATTCACACATCTTTTTTAACGACGACCACGCATTCAATTGGCATTTTACGACTCGATTTTGAACGACATTTGCATCGCATACCGCATCAAAGGGGATTGTGTTCACCGTTTTCGCTGAGGGCTCATCGTGAGTCGCTCATTCCCCCCGACCTCCTCGGTATCCGTCCATTTCCTCCCCTCGATCCTCGATTGCATCGACCCGGCGACCTTCTCCTCCTCACAATGGCACCCGCGGTGCCGCACAACGCCGAAGGGCAAGATCACGAAAGATTACACATGCAGCAGCAGGCCGAGGGCCCGGAGACATTGCCATATACTCCACCGGTAATGACCGAGGCGAATTCGGGCAAGGGAGCTGGAGTTGTCGACCCGTCAGATATCACAGTGCTGCAGAGAATGTTGTCTGCAACAGCAGGCAGTTTATTGACAGGATTGCTGGGTACGTGCACATATTTTTCCTTTCCCCTGTTTAATAATCTCTCAGGGCCATATCATTTTTATTAGACATACACTAACCTGATATCACAGTAACCCCTCTTGACGTCGTCCGTGTCCGCCTGCAGTCACAGACCGTCTCCCGCCCCGTCATCGACTTTGAAAAGCTCCCCGCAAACTTCCAGAAGATTGTGTCCACAACTCCGAATGCCTTTCGGCCAAACGACCTGGGCGTTACTGCCTGCTGCCGGGAGGTGTTTTTTATGAATGCCACCGCTACCGAGGTGTGCCTGGCCGGTCCCAAGGCTTCTCAAGCCGAGGCTGCTGCTGCCGCCGCATTCCCCGATTGTGCTGTCGAGCAGCACCAGCAGAAGACGATCAACTCGACGATTGACGGCCTCCGTAAGATTGCACGCAACGAGGGCATAACGACACTCTGGCGTGGCCTGTCGCCGACGCTGATCATGTCTATCCCCGCCAATGTCATCTACTTCACCGGTTACGAGTGGTTGCGCTTCAACCCCAAGAGCCCTATCAACCGCACCACGCCCGATCAATATGCCCCGCTCGTGGCAGGTGCTTTCGCCCGAATCCTGGCCGCTACTGCCGTCGGTCCCATCGAGCTGTTCCGCACGCGGCTGCAGGCATCGCAGGGCGAGTCGGCTGCCGGTCACTTGCAGGACACCTTCCAGGACCTGCGGGGCATGGTCCGCACACACGGCATCCATTCTCTGTGGAGAGGACTCACCTTGACGCTGTGGCGTGACGTGCCCTTCTCGGCCATGTATTGGTGGGGTTATGAAGCAGTCCGCACCCAGCTGACTGAGGCTCGCGAGCGGCGCCGTGGCCGCGACCTTCTGAACCTGGACGGATCGCGGCGGGTTCGTGAGCGCCGGCGGTCGCAGAGCCGCGAGAACCACCGCGACACGTTCCTCGACAGCTTTGCGGCGGGTTCCTTGTCTGGCGCTGCTGCTTCGATTGCGACGATGCCTTTCGATGTGGGCAAGACCCGCACGCAGGTGTTCCGGGAGGCCGCACAGGCTGGTGCCACTGCTGTCCCGGAGGAGAAGAGAATGGGCCAGCTGCTGTGGCACATCTTCCGCACGGAGGGTATTGCCGGCCTGTTCAAGGGCTGGATCCCACGCACGCTCAAGGTGGCCCCGGCCTGTGCCATCATGATCAGCAGTTATGAGGTGGGCAAAAAGGCGTTTTAGCGGCATGAATCAACGTGCACGCGAGCGGGAGTTGAAAAGTGTGTGAGATTGCTATCTTGCCATGCTGACCATTACCCCCTTGTGACGTTCATTCTTACGTTGCATGTACCAACAAAATAATCGCGGCTTGATTGCGTTTGACTTTTGCATCTTTTTTCCTTTTCTTTTTCTGATTCTTTTCATTCATCTCATTTTCGACTTTGGCGTTTCATTGGTCAGCATTGGCGGTTTTTAGATTCTTTATGATTTCCCATCTGTCATCTTACACGCATCGTCTGCTTAACGATATCTTTATTTCAGTCTTGGTTTGTTGGTTCTGCTTCGGGAAAACGCAACACGAAAGCACCTAAAATGTACCATGTAACATAACTCTCCCAAAACATACATATAATACAAAACTTTTCAACAAGCAAATACGATGTACAGTAACTCCATGTCTGTTTGCCTGTCTCACAACTCCTGCATACAGACACCTTAAGAACCTGCAGATGTCCCTATCTGGCTCGCTGTCTGACTCTCTTACTCTTCTCTTTTTGTCACTCTGTCTGAGTCCCTGGCAGACAGCAAACGACTACAGGCCGAGAGTTGTCAAGGCCGCATGGAAGACCGCATAGTGGCTTCGGCCCCATGCACAGTTCGCATGTCTTGTCCTCCGTATTTTCCGTATTTCTTCCAAGGCAGCAGTGCGGTTGTTATCCTGGACTCTGTGTACTTCTTGTCGTTTGTGAGTTCCCAGGCTGGCCAGGCTGCGATGCCGCCAGAAAGAGCCAAAAACGCCAGCTGAAGTCACTTCTCCGCACGCTAAGACGAGCAAACAGGCTGGAGGATCGGAGGGACCCACCGACACCGCTCACCTGCCTGGACTGGGCACCTTCCATTGGCTCACAGCGTGCCTGGGGGCCTGGATTGCACCTGCCGCCAACTGCAAAAAACGCGAAAATTCACGGCTGTTCCACTCGCTACCCGCGTCGCTCTTTAACTCAACTCACACGCTATCGCACCTTTTTGGACTTTTCGAGCGCCAAAAATGCCAACTACACGCGACCCTTCTTTCCTTCCCCTGCATGGCACTTTCCTTCTGCAGTCCAATATCCACCATCGCCCCTGCCTCAATTGCCCTGCTGAATAGCAACTGTGGGTTCTAGCCTCTCGGTGTGCTTTCCCACAATGATCACATTTAATCTTAACAAGAGGCTCTTGCCCTTTTTTTCACCCTTCTGGCTGCTGTAGACCCAGAACATCATTACCTGCAAACAGAGAAAGTCCCGGCTGGCAAGCAAACCCAGGAAGGCGAGACCCAACATCTTTCTTCTCTTTCTCCCCACAGACGCCGTGATTGTTATTGCCCACACACGCAACTATCTCCCCTGGACCGCTCCTTCCTACGAACGACCCTTGTGATATACTGCCACCGGACGACATATTAGAACGGCCAATTTTCCTTCCTCCAGCTCAATTTCCCCATTGAACACCCTTGCCCTCTTCTCTACTGCGCAGAACAGCAGAATAACCGTCACTTTTTTTTCTTTTGAGAATTGCCAAGACTACGGTGGCCTTTTGTTGTCGACCTTGACGACCCTGTCTTTTCTTCGTTTTTTTTGTTTCTTTTCACCGCGTCTTCACCACTCTCTTCATCACGGCTCTACTTCGCCAACTATTTGCCTCTCCGACCGGCTTAGCTGGCTCCCTTCTCGACTCGTCTTCACAAACGGCGATTCTCCTCCACCGACGACACGCTTCGAGCTTTTTTGTAGGCATGGCTTCTCTCAAACGCAAGGCCGGTGCCGACCTGGCCGCCTCGATCGATCCCAAGAAGGCCAAGCAGCAGCCGAGACAGCAGAGCTCGTTGATGTCCTTCTTTGGCGGCCCCAAGGGAGCATCGGGAGCAGCATCGTCATCATCGTCATCAACCGCGCGTAACGCAGGCACAAACGCCTCCAGCAGCAACAAGGCTGGTGGTTTTGCAAAGCCGGGCTTGGCACCGGCCCAACCCGAGTTCTTCCAGTCGCAGCCCAAGTTCGACAAGGCCAAGTGGGTGGCCAAGCTGACCAAGGAGCAGCAGCAACTGCTCAAGCTTGAAATTGATACCCTGGGCGAGAGCTGGCTGGCCGTGCTCAAAGACGAGCTCGTGACACCGTCGTTTTTGGATTTGAAGCGGTTCCTGAGCCGTGAGCACATGGCCGGACGCAAGATCTTCCCACCACCCCAGGACGTGTATTCATGGTTGGTCACAACACCCTCATCCTGCTGTCAGTGCTGTTAGTCAGAGCCCTTCACTTACTCGCCTCTCCCTTTAGGTCTCGCTACACCCCATTTAACGACGTTAAGGTGGTTATTGTCGGCCAGGATCCATACCACAACGATGGCCAGGCCCACGGTCTCGCCTTCTCCATTAAGCCGCCCGTCAAGCCGGCACCGTCGCTCAAGAACATCTACATCGCCCTCCAGAGGGACTACCCTGGCAAGTTCCAGCCGCCGCCGCCGCAGCAGGGTGGTCTGTTGACACCCTGGGCGGAGCGTGGTGTGCTCATGCTCAACACTTGCCTGACGGTTCGCGCTCACGAGGCCAACTCGCACTCCAACCACGGATGGGAACGCTTCACGCAAAAGATCATTGACCTCGTGGCCCAGCGCCGCGCTCGCGGTGTCGTGTTTGTGGCATGGGGCTCACCGGCGGCCAAGCGTGTGGTCAAAATCGACGAGCAGCGCCACCTGGTGCTGCGTAGTGTGCATCCGAGCCCGCTGAGCGCCCATCGCGGCTTCTTTGACTGCGGCCACTTCCGTGCGGCGAACGTGTGGCTGATGAAGCGGTATGGCGCCGAGGGCGAGATTGACTGGAGCCTGTTGAAGGGCACGACGACGATTGAGGGTCTTCCGGAGACGAAGGCCGCTCCGTTGGCTGACGTGAAGGAGGACGAGGAGACGGCCGAGGAAGAAGTGGATGAAGAGAAGGAAGAGCAGGACGAAAAGGGCGAGCAGGAGACAAAAGACGCAAAGCCGAGCGTAAAGGTCATTAATGCCGATGAGGAGAAGGAGAACGTCAAGGTTGAGGCCAAGGACGGCAAAACGGCTCCAGCAGCAGCCGATCCCGAGGAAGAGACGACCGGCACGGCCTAGAAAGGCCCCGAAACGGCAAAACTAAAGAGGCGAGGCGATCATCAGGCGCTTAGCTCAAGTTGATGCTGCCTGCCCCCTCTATTTGAATATGCTTGAGGGCTCGCCCACTCGTACTCTGCATTCCTTCTCCCATTTTCCTATTTTCTGTTTTCTTATATGCCACATCGCATCTGCGCACTAATGATCTCTCGTTGTTCTTTTCTATTTTTTTTATATACAGCCATCATAGCAAATGGCATGGCTGCATTTTCTTTATACTGCAACCTCTTACGCTCCATGTGCATGTCCGTCATATTTTATATCGTTCATATGCTCGCAAGCCTGCCCAAGGAGGACGTTCCTCTGATACTGTCGTTTTTGTCGTCTCGTATGCTGGCCAGCAAATCGCTTTCATCGACGGTGCTGCCCCGTTCGCCGTGCACTGCATCGCACTGCATTGTCTGTGCCTTGCGTTGATCGTCACTCTGCCCATGCTCCAACGCTCCCACGCTCCTTCTTGTACACAAGTACCTCGTCCCACTCCGTATTCTGTATTCTGTATTCCGTATTCCGTATTCCGTACTTTGTGCCATGTACTCAAATACGGTCCTGTCCAACTCTCCTAGGCAAAGTAACACACCGTGAGACAGGGCTCTCTAACAATGTCGTCGTACCAAAGGATATATTGTGTTCTCATCAGTGATAAAAAGGCTCGCTGCATCAACCAAGGTTGACAAAGACTGGAACCAGCGCACGCCCCATATATCTTCATTCATCGCCTGGTTTTTTGTCGTCACTCTCAGTCCATCTCTGCCCATCTTTGCCCATCTCTTGTGAGACGTACGGTGTGCTTTCTCAACCTTTGCTTGCTCGTCTTGCGCATCATTCTGCATGAGCAACGAACCAGCCGCCGCAAAATGTGTTTCGGAATACGCACCGCGCGGGATCTTCCTCTTCCTTGCTTCCCGTCGTCGCGCTTCTTTCTCGAGCGTCCGTTTTTCTGTTTCTATTTTTGTTGACACCAGAAGACAAAAATACAGGGGGAAGACACCAGGCCATGCCGTTGTCGTCCTCTCCCCACGTCTCGGGTAAAATAGATTGTGAGAAGGATATTTGTCTTTTTGTCCGCGCCCGCAAGGCTAGTCGGGCATCAATATTTATTTACTTTGTATTAAATTGTTTCTACGACCCAGAGGCCCGGGATTCATTCAGATTAACTTCACACAAATCTTTCGAGCAACACATGGGTGTTCAGTAGTAGCTGCAAAGCATTCTGCCCAAGCCTTATCACAAGAAACAAAAGGCTGTGGCTAACCTCATCTCGGTTGTACGTCGTGATAGAGCCACGATATCGACATAAAGACAGCAAATGGCCTCTATCGTGCCTTGCCTTACTTTTGACCTTGAAAGGCTGGCGTCGATATTCCGGGATATCTGTATGACGACACAGATTTTTGTCTCTGACTAGGTACGCCCTGTAGAATGCGCAAATGTGTGCAACACTCCAAGCTAGGGACCATGCCTGAGATCCTGAGGTGTGTTTTCAAGAAAAGGGAAGAGGCTTCATTGCATAAGATTTCTCACCTGTCACAACATATAAAAAGAGGCGTTCTGCAATTCATCGCCGTGGCTTACCCTAAGGTGGAAATCGCCCGAGCTTTGCACTGCACGTGCAAAGATGCATCGCAAAGCAAACTTTTTTTCCGTCGTGGTCGTCTGCCAGCTCATACTTTTGCTGCGTTGGCAGTGACAGCTGGTTCTCGGACTAGACCTGCCCGGGCTGGAGCCATTGCTATGCTGGCAAGCAGGCAGGTAGGCAAGCCACCCGGCCACCCACCCCAGGAGAAATACCACTTTTTTTTTTTTGTTCTCCTTCCTTTTCTTTCTCTCTTGCATCCTGCCTCCGGTAGTGGTGTGTGCATGCATACGGAGAGCTCCCATTGGCGGCGGCACGAGTCCGCCCCAGTCCCCAGGATGTGCACCATGAGGTAAAAACAGAAGGTGCAGACAGAGGAGAGAAAGAGGAAGAAAATAAGCAAAACGGAAGAAACGGTGAACCGGCAGCTGCACTGCTCGGCAGCTGGAGGCTGGAAAGGCTAGCTATGCATGCTCTCACAAGCTTCCTTTCTCCTTACAGCTCCGGATATATGGTGTGTGGGAGCTGGGGCTGAAGGAGGGCAAAAAAAGTTTGAAAGATTGGTGGTAGATTGGTGGTCTGGTGAGACAAGAGTACGGCATTCGTACGAAGGTCGGTGGAATAAGTTTGTCGATCCAATGTGCTCCATGCGATGCTCGTAACTTTTTTTGCTTGTGCGCCTGCGCCGTGGCTGGCTTCGACCTCGTCATCGTTGCCTCGCCGGAGCAGTCCGTAAAATGCTTCGAATATCAGTACTGCAACTTGCAAGTGATCGAGGGAATGAAAAGAGCGCCGTCGACTAAATGTGACACGGAGTTCCTGGCCTGCTCCGGAGATCTGAAGATGGCCCGCACTACCGCTGTGCTGGCCCGTGCTAGATGCATGCCATTGCGTGTTGGTGAGATGTGTTGTATGCAGGACCGCGGACAGCCAGGCCCTTGCCAGCTGAGAAGAGAGCAGAATGAGGGTGGAGGACGGGCCTCGAATTGTTGACATATTGACATCGATTGACAGTCAAAGCCACGGGTGAATGAAAGCTGTCTCGCTACACGCAGCACACAGACGCCTCTCACCTTTTCATCTTGTCATCCGTCATCCTGTCGTCTTTCTCATTTCATCGTCTCCTCCACCGTCTCATCCTCTTTGTATAGATCATATGTACTTAGCGCTGAGAACTCGGATGTGCACCCGCTGTCATCCCGTCTCGAAACAGCGAGACTGCGGTTGGACTTCTAACGGTGGCCCTAAAACACCAAAACACGCCGTCTCGCCCTGTCCCGCCCTTCTACCCCACTGGCGTTTCCCGCCACTGCTTGTCCAGGCTCGATCCTGTGCTTTTTTTGCCTTGCCCGTGCTAAGATAAGATGCAAGGGAAGACTAAATCTCCTAAATCTTGGTGGGCGCGAAAGGGGCAACGCTATTGTATTTCGACTTTCGTTTAAATTACGGAGCAGAGCAGTTTGACGAGGGGCGCGCTGCTAGCCCAATTGTCGTTGGTTCTCATCCGCTCTCGTTGTTTTGCTTGCGATGCAGGATAGCCGCGTCGAAACAGAGCCTGCCATCGCTCAATCTCTGAGTAGGACGACTGAGTAAGTGCTGGCCATACAAATCCATGCGACCTGATGAGGAACGGACGAGTGTCAGAAACCGAACAGGAACAAAGTGTCAGCAGAGTAAGCAATGGCCAGAAAAACGTGGGATCAGGGTCGCGGGCGTCGTACCTTTTGCTCCTCCAATTTAACTCCCCCACCGTTTTCGCAGTGCTCCCCGCTCTCTGTCTTTTCTTTCTCAGCGGCCGTCACGCCGTTTCGTCTTTGGGCCCGTCTGCCGTCTGCTGTGGTTCTTGTGGTCCCTCATCCATGTTCCGTTATCCAATGGCGGTGGATTCTGGCTCTCGTTTTTGTCGTTTTGTCGTTTTGTCGACAATGAGCTCGTCTGGCGAGGCAATCGAGCAAGAAGAGACCCAAAGATAGGGAAACGAAACGATGGAAGCGAGTGCCGGTAGCCCAGCCCATTGGAGCCAGCCTTGGACAGCAAAGCCGCCAATTGATTTGTTGATGCGTCGTGGTCGAGTTGGTGTGCGCTGTGAGCTTTTCGTGTGTATTTTTGTGAATGGTCTTTGCCAAAAGCTGTCAAGACTCAAAACTACGGAGGACTCCGTTCCAATTCTATGAATGGAGACTGTCCATGCGGCACTCTAAAGCGCACCATTCGACCGCCACGCTCCTTCCTTATTGTCGAGCTGTCTACACTACGAGCACTTTCCTATTCACAGAATATGGTCTTGGTAAGAAGAGCAAGAGCTTCCATTGTGTCATGCTCAACAAACGGGGTTTCCTCCTGTGTAGTTTTGCTGGCCACACCTGCCAAGGCCTGGGCCAAACCCGACAGGAGCATGTCTTGAGAGGTTGCTTCCTTGCAAATCACTACCGGCTCGGGGCAAGATGGGCCCAGCCAGGCCCAATTGTTCACTCATTTACGGTCAAACACACCTGTTCTGCACCTTCTGTTTACTGCGCACACACCCCTGCCCCCTTTAATTATTCCCCTTTTGCGCCAGCCGGCTGCTGGTCCAGTGGCCCACGCCTTCCTGTACGGTCTGCCCTCCACCATCGCTCTTTCCCTCTTTGCCCTGTGTGCTGTGTTCCTCTTGCCTACCCCCATGTCTCACCCACCCAATGCAAGGCCAAAGCAGGTCAACCCTTGCCCATTCCCCTTCCCCATTTGGCGCTCCCCTGAATGAAAACACGCAGCTAGTAAAGTAGAGTGGCAGCAGACACAGAATTAGGGAAAGAGCGAGTCGACAAAAGTAAAAGAGCCTTGCTCTTTCCCATCGTCTCTTATCCCGTCGCTCCTACCCTGGCCGCCGCGCATCAAATGTCCCGTCCCTTCCTTTTTTGCCTGTCCCACCCCTTTTTTCTCTCTTGCTCGTCTTGGGCTTGCCTTTCTGCCTCACTTTGACTATTTTCTTCCCTCTTCCATCTCTCTATTTTGACTTTAACCTCCCCTCGTCTGATCTCGGTCCACCCCTTTTATATCGACGACGTATTACTACCACCTTGACCTTATTTACTCTCCGACTGTGAACCCCGGCACTCACTTTTGTTGTGACCTGACCCTTCTTTCGCCGCTCCCGTCCCCCTCTTCGCCGATTTCTCTTCCTTTCCACCCTCACATTGACCTCTTTTCGTTTGCGACGTTACGAACTACCTCGAATTGGTCCACGGCAAACGACAACAACAAACAAGCGGGCACGGCAACACGCATCACCGGCACGGAAAGATGCCCAGCATATTTTCGCGCCTCAAGGGCAAGGACGGCCCCACCAAAGTCAAGTCCAAGAAGAACGGCGCCGGTCAGGACTTTGCCAGCCAGGTGCCGGCTAAGCCCCGGTGGGAGGATGCCTACACCCGGAAGACCGTTGAGCCGGAGGAGATCCATGAACTTGTGCGGCTCTGTACAGAGGAATTGAAGGCCAGAGGTTCGTGTGCTCCTTGCTTCCACCATCGACTTGACGACTTACACCCGTTTGCTTGGTGTTATTTGCTTTTTCAAGTTACTTGATTTGGTGACATTATTTTGCTAACAATCTACCTGTTCACGTCGCCTGCAGCACTGGATATTCCGTTCCTCCTGCTTCCTTTCCGTCCCACATCCGACCCCAGTGCCGTTCGCACGTTTGTCCGCCACTTTTTCGACCAGAATGCGCCCCTCTCTGGCGAGCTGCTGCTCCAGGAGCTGCGTATGACCGAGCCAATGGTTATCTCTGGCGTTGTTAAGTGGTGCTGGAGCCGTCTGCAGGGCGGTGTTGTTGGCTGGGATGCCTACGAGCTTTTTAAGATCGGCGAGCAAGGTACGTTGAGCCCGGTAGCTTTCATTAGTCGTATGTGTCTTTTGTCTTCACACTAACATCGCGCCTCGCGCACGATAGATTCACATGGTGCGCACAGCTCTTTCACGACATTTATTCCCCTGAGCGTGGACAACCATGCCCGCTCCAGCATTATTTTCAGCTTCTTTGACCTCATGTCGGCCATTGCCGCCCACGGCAAGGTCAACGGTTTTGGTGGTCGCAAACTGTCGCGCATGGCATCGTGGTGGGCGTTTGAGAACAACGACACGGGTAATGGCTTCGAGGGCGGATACAAGGAGTGGCTCAAGGCCGCTTGATGCCACAAGTCACTTATTCTTCGCATACCTGCGTTCGCTCTCGCCACAGCAGGGCATTGGCAGCTTTGCCATCCTTCCCATGTCCCTCCAGAAGCTTCTGCAGGAGACCGAATACCCGCCCCAGCGGCCCAGCTTGCTCCAGTCGTCGACCAACAAGGTTATTATGATTGTCGACACAGTGTCTCCTACGCCTTTCGCGCTGCTCCGCCGCGGCAACCATTTCCAGTACCGCGACGAGGACCGCGCACTGCGCGAGTTCTCTGACTACGAGGACCCCGTCCAGGCCCTGACCGACGAGTGCCGCAGAGTACTTAAGGCGATCTCTGCCGCAAACCAGACTCAGGCCGTCTCGAGCTCCAAGCACTCCACTTCGCTCCGCGATGCTTCCTGGTCGCGCTTCGAGGATATCGGCTTCGGCAGCGTTCTAGAGGAGGAGGATGACGAGGATGATAGCGCAAAGGACCTGGCCAACCGGCGCAACCGCGGTCTGCGGACCACCCCCGCCTCTGGCGGCGACGGGCTCGCCCGGCCAACAACGCCCTCGTGGGCTGATTTCCTCTCATCTGGTTTCGTTGACGATGGCCCGAACAGCCCGACAAATATGCTCCTGCCGCCGGATAAGGTCCTTCCCCCGATCGATACACAAATTCGCCAGCGGAGCTCTCAGTCTCACCGTCCTCGCCTGGAGACGGAGCGCACCCTCGAGCCGGGTGAGCTTGCCAGCATCAGCCGCTTTGACCTAGACGATTCGTTCTGGTGGGTGTGGATGACGAGTTTAGCACCCGAGGAGACGCCCGAGCGCAAATCGGCGTTCGGTAGATGCGCTGTCATTGAGACCCGTATCCGCACGGGCCGCTGGCTGGTGATGGAGGAAATCGTCAAGGGAGCGGCTGCTGAGCCTGAAGCTGGTGCATACATTGCTGAGAAAAAGGGCTTTTTCAGCTGGACACGCAGAAACAAGGGCATCTCTCGCAGCAAGTCTACTGGAAAGCAGGCGCTTGATCGTGGCCAGCATGGCCTCCTTGCGCCTAACAATACGCTTGGTGGTGTTAGCAAGACCAGCATTGCGGCTGACCAGCAGGCCAAGATCCAGGCGGCAGCACAGAGACTGCATGAGCGGCAGAGAGCAGAGGAGAGAGAGCAGGCAGGATCTGCTCTGGCGAAGCGCGGTCGCACTGAGAACGCTTCGCACGAGAAGACGACGAGCATCATGACCATCCAGCCCGTCATCGCCTCAGAGGCCTCGTCTGCCATGAAGTGGGCCAGCAAGTATGACAAGGAGGCCATCCGCGACGCCTATCTATCCAACGCCAACGCTGGCCGCGGCAACCCTGCCTCCATGTCCACGCCGGCTGTTCACCTGAACGGCGTCAACTCGTCTACTAACGGCCACGAGAAGTCTCACCCTGCTACAGACAGCACAAGAAAGCCCGTTGCACCCCCGATTCCCTCTCCACAGCCGGTCGCAGCGCCTGCACCGGCACCGGCCCCGGCACCTGCACCAGCACCGGTGCCAGTGGCAGCACCAGTGGCAGCACCTGCCCCACCTGTTTCGTCGGCAAGCCTCGCTATCCTGCCAGCCCCGACCCGCAACGAGGATTCGCTGGATCTGTCTGAGAAGGCTGTTAGAGTGGCTGACTCTCCTACGAGCATCCACCCCGCTGAGCGCCAGGAGGAGTCTGGCCGCATGTCGCCTCCGGTTCCTCCCAAGGACAACCAGGCTAACTTGAACGCTGCGGCGCGTCCGGCCGTTGTATCGCCGACTCCCGCTGTTGAGACGAGCCCCGAGGGCAAGAAGGCCTTGAAGAAGCTCCACAAGGACGGCAAGGACGAGAAGGCGTCACTTCCCCCGTCGTCGTCCACAGGTGGTCTACGCAAGCTTTTCGGCCGCAAGAACCGTCAATCCAAGCTGCCTGATAACGCCGCTGCTGGTGTGAACGCTCTGCTCGCTGCTGATGCGAACAAGAATGCCGCTCCTAAGGCTGTCCCTGCCCAGAAGCCGGCATCGATCGCTTCGACTGCGCCACCGGCCGCCCCTAAGGCTGCTCCTGCTCCTCCCGCGCCGTCGGCCCCTGCCGCTCCTGTGGCTGCCCCTGCCCCAGTTCCGGTCCCTGCCCCTGTTGCGGCACCTGCTCCTCCCGCTGAGAACGAGAAGATTGCAGAGCCCCCGAGAACCCCGACTGTCCCCGAGCCCATCTATGCCGCTTCCAACGGCTCGGAGTCGCGTATTGGCACTGCTGACGCGCAGGATGCTGCAAAGGAGTTCTCTCGCTTTGACCAGGGTCCTCTGATGGACCAGCCGGCCTTTGTTCCTGAAGACTCGGACAACGAGGCTGACGAGGCCGTTCCTCCGCCTATCGCTCGCCAGCGGTCGCCCGTCTCGCCGGAGCCCGTTGCTCCTGTTTCCACCAACGAGGCATCGCCATCTCCCGTCGTCCCCGCTGTCGACCGTTGGGCCCAGATCCGCAAGAACGCCGCGGACCGTGCTGCCCAGCGTCAGGCTGAGGAGCCGCCGAAGAGAGACTATAGCACTAACAAGCCTATTGATGGTGACGGTGACACCAGCGGCGAAGAGAGTACGTTAACAACCTCCAACCCCCTCTTCTAATTTGCAGTTTGTAGTTTGTTGCTGAATACCCGAATACTAACACTTTTCCCTAGCTATTGAATCGCGTGTTGCCCGTATCAAGGCTCGCGTGGCTGAGCTGACTGGCAACATGGAGGGTGTCTCGCCTCCCGGTGCCCGCGCTCCCCCTCCCATTCGCCGTTAATCTTCTGAACATGTAGTCTTTTGAGACGACTGGTTTCATTCACTTTTCATACCCTTTTTATCCACGTTGGTTTCGTTTTTACTCTAGTGTGCAAGTTCCTTTTCTTGGATTGTCTTGCATTCTTGTTTCCTTTTGAATCTTCCCTATGTTGAAAAAATCTTCCTACTCGCCTCCTTCTTCGGGCGTTCTATTCCATTTATGTCACGCAATCTTTTGGCCATTTCATGTTTTTATTTGTTCTACGCGCTTGCCTTTTTTACCGTCTCGTCATTTTGTTTTATTGCTATCTGTTTGTTGGCTTTTCCAGGCCTTCAGATACCTCAATTGTTTTTCTCTCCTCGTTTCTCTCCTTCTGTTTTTAATTTTCTTGAAAACCCCCCATCCTACAGATATACCCCTCCCAAAATGATACCACTAGAGGGGAGGTTCCGGCTTCTTTCTCTTTTGTTACGTTTGTTTGTTTCCCTATGTCTTTTGTCAGCCGCAACAAAAAAGAAGCTCGACGAAGTCAGAAGCGAGCGAACCAGTTTAGTTTCTCCCAAAGTAGCTAATTTCGAATTATTATTTACTATTATCACACATATACGACGTAGTAATATGCCACGTCTCTCACTAGAGTATGTACATGATTTGAACGGGTGGTTTTTATGTATGACCAAGAATTACCACCGTTTTGTACCCAGAAGATATGGAAGATAGAAGATAGAAATTATACTGTAAACTGGTGCCGTCTATAGGAGACCGGTTCGCACCAACAATGTAAAGATAAAAAGAATAAAAGACGAACGCCATAAAGCTTGAAACGCCGTGTACAAAATGCAGCCCAAGAAAATAAGATGAAAAATAAAATGACGTGACATAGGAAAATGAGAAGTACCATGTAGGGTTATATGGAGTTGCGTAGTAGTGGAACAAAAAAGACACTACCCTAAGCAAAAAAATGAACAAATGATAGGTTCAGGTTCAATATACTGGAACGGAATACAAAAGTAAAGAAGGTAAACAGAGAGCGAACAGAGAGCGAGGGTATAGATTAATGAGAGTGAGAGTGGCCACCGTGCTCGCTGTTTGCACTGCTGCCCGGCGGAGAGCCCGTCCGGGAGCCAGTGCGTGATGCAACCGAGCAGCAGCCCTGGGCCTCGCAGTCATCGACACAGTCTAGCAGGCAGCTCGGGCCACCGGCAGCAACATCAATGCCGGCCATCTTGGCCGTGGACGAGGTCACAGTGGCGGGCGTCGTTGAGGTGGTCGCGGACGCGGGTGCCGAGGTGGGCAGGTTGCCGCCAAAGACGGCGTGATCGTGAGCGTGGGCATCGCCCAGACCGATTCTGAACTCGGGCTGGATGGTGGCGCTGTGGATACCGTAGCCGTGCAGACACTTACGCACACGACGGGCGAGGCCCATGTAGCGCTCGCCGCCGTTGTCGGTGATGGGGAAGGCGACCTCAATGTGCAGGGAAGCGACAATCTGCGTGTCGGACAGCTGCCAGACGTGGATGTGGTGGCAACTGAGGATGCCCTCGAGGTCTTGAATGTCTTCGCGGATGTCGTTGATGTTGATGTGGTCGGGTGTAGCCTGCAGGAGGATCTTGGAGGTGGCCTTCGTCAGGGGGATGGCAGACTTGAGGATAATCAGCGTGATGAAGAGCGAGACGATAGGATCCGCATACATGCGGTAAGCCCATTCCGTCTTCCAGATGATCAGAGCAGTAACAATAACGCCAATGTTTCCCAGAGCATCGCCAATAACGTGGAGGACCATGGCATTCATGCCCATATCGCCGTGGCTGTGGCCGTGTGCAGCGCTAGGGTCGCGCGGCTCGTTATGGTGGTGACCGCCGTGCGAGTCGCGGCGACGAGCGTGGTGGTGGGCGTGATCGTGGTTCTCGTTGTGGCTGTGTGCGCCGTCGTGGTCGTGGCCGTGGTCGTGATCCGGAGCAGCAGCGCCGCCGTACTTGCCAGAGCTCTTCTTGCTGATGGAGCTGGGGCTATCACCTCCAATAAGGGGCGTACGCTCGGTGGCAGTGGAACCATTGGAAGCACCGCCAGCGTTGGCATCGCCGACAGTGGTTGTGTCATCCGAGTCGAGCTCGTCCTCCTCAACGTTGCGGGTCTGGCTAGCAGCAATAATCTCGCGGATGTCGTTGCGGAAGCTGGCCGGGTGGATGCTGATGTCGTTGATGGTCGTCTTGATGCGGCGGTTGCTGTTGGCGCGGCCACGCACGCCGGCAGTGCCACGTGAGCGAGCTGAGCCGCGGCTGTTGGAGCGCTCGTGGCCGTGGTTGAGACCGGAGAAGGCGATGCGGCGCGTGTCGGGGCTCAGGGGCGTCGTCTCGGCGTTGGCCTCCTCGTCCTCGTCGGGGCAGCTGTCTGCGTCATCCACAGCATCAGCAGCGCCGTCCTCCTGGCCGTGCTCGTCATGCGAATGGCTATGTTCACCGTGGGCATGGCCATGATCGTGACCGTGGCCAGACTCGAGATCGCCGCTGGGACCGTGCGAGTGGCCGTGGCCGCCCAGGACCCAGAAGCCGACCAGGTTCGAGGCAAGACCGAAGCAGCCAACAATAAGCACAATCTCGGGGTTACTGATGTCGGGAGGATCGAAGAAGCGTTGGACGGCTTCGAGAACGATGGTGACGCAGAGGCCGATGAGGAAAGTCGCGTTGAAAAAGGCACCGAGGATTTCGGCACGGAGCCACTAGAGGAGATGTTAAAATGGGACACAAGCGATCGCAAGCTAAAGGAGGAGAGGACGTACGCCGTAAGAGTAGCGGTCGTTGGACTCCTTGCGAGCAAGGTTGACGGCCCAGAGACCGACTGCGAGAGAGATGATGTCGTTGAGCTGATTGTACGTTAGCATGTGATTTTGATGATTTTGAGAAGAGTGGACCTCGCGATGCCAGAGACGGTGCCAGCGCATACCATGTGGAAGGCATCTGCAATCAGAGCCAAACTCGAGACGTAGTAACCGACACCGAGCTCGATGAAGAGAAAGACGGTATCGAGCGCCATCATGACGCCGATGCGCGTCGTCTTCGACCAGCCCTTCATTTTGACGTTTGGTGGCAACTAAGCCAGCATTTAGCGAAAAAGGGTGCGAGCGACGAGCCGGAAAAGAAAAGTCGCACGCGGGCGCGAGCGACGGAGATGGCGACGATGTGATTGCGAGCAGTTGTTGTGTTGCGTTGCCGTTCTCGATTGCGTTTGGTTGGAGATGACGTTTTTTTCTCCAAAAATTCGGGTAAAAGCTTTTTTGGGTGGTCAAAGCAGTCTGTCCTGCAGAACGGCAGGTGGGTACGCGCGTAATCTAAGTAAACGGGTGTTCGTCTGACAGTCGTGCAATTACACGAGAGACGAGAAAAAAGTGTGTTGTCGAAAGAAACGTCGACGGCATCCCAAGGGCGGAAGAAATCGAGAGATAGATGTTGTGGGAGGAAAGGGAGGCAAAAGTATATTTAATCACGTCAATGGCGCCAAAAGGAGAGATGGCCTTCTGGTACCAAGGCTTAGTGGGAGGGAGAGGAAGGAGCAGAGGAATGCACCTGTATTAGCTGAGGGCAGCGACGACCGACAATAGGGAAAATTGGCGGAAGCCGCGATCGGGTGACAAAGAGTCGCGCCTACAACACGGAATGCACTGGTCGTAATTAAGAGGCGTCTCAGGGCGAGCTGAAGTGCGCCCAAAATGCACAAAATCGTCAATAAAGGGGATCAAACAGGGCAGACGTGAGGGTTGAATTGTGAAGAAATTTTGTAATACGAAAAGAAAAGGCAGCCAAGAGGAAAAAGAGCTGCCAAAAGAAGAAAGCAAAAGCGATCGTTCGTCCGAGAAAAGGATGTTCTTTCGAAAAGGGAATAAAAATCTTGTATCTTGTACTACTTGTAGCTTCTGGGTCGTTCTTCCCTACAAAAATACAAAGGTACACTAATTTTACGCCGTTCGCCGCAATCGATCGGGAGGGAAGGGGCCTCGTAACGACGAGCGACTTCCGTTTACGAGCGACTTCCGTTTTATGTTTTCCCTATTTCTGGGAGGAGCTCTGAAGGGGGGGCAAGAGCAGGTTTGGGGGGCGAATAGTGGGGAATGTGGTGATTAGGCCAGGCCCAGCCAGGCCGTTGGATGATAGAGCCCAAAAGATGGTCGTATCGCGCCGCCGCCAGTACTGTCGCAGGGCGTCCTGAACTGTAAGATACATACTGAGACTACCGCCTGCTACCTTTTCACAACAGGGCGGAGCCGAATGCCTTCCAAGGCCACTCTTAGCTATCTTATCGCAAAATCTACGGAGATACTTCGAAGGCGAGCTGCAGGAGCGACTGAGAGTCGTGTTTGGCCACGAGAAAAGCAAGAAAGGAGTCCACGTTGAGATGACTAATCGCCATGGACACGACAAACGTCAGGGAAGCTGAAAGGGCAAGAGCGACATAAGGACCGCGAGTAGGGGAGGCACGTCCTGCCCTATCTTTTCTTGGGTTTAAACCCTTCTTTTTTCCCTTTTCTTACTCTAATTATTCATCGACAAACAGACAGAATCGAACACCACGAGGTTTTTGCATTCTTGCTCTGGACCTGCCAAAGGCCCCGTCGTACGAGGATCAGCCAGACACTAAGAAAAAGAAGACATAGACGGCGGGATTTGTATGTAGAAAACATCGAAATTTACAGGGAGATGGGCCCCAAGAAACCACAGAAAATCTCAGGAACCACCCCAAAACTCCGATATTCGGTAACTGTGCGCGGACAATTCAATTGAAACATTTCCTGGCGCATTGTGGCGATTCTGGTGTTCCACTGGCGTTGTGGCCTTCGGCGCCAAAAGTAGAAAAATGGCAGTGTAGAGAAAGGTATTCAAAGTCTGAAAACACGGCGCGAAAATGGTTGCGCCGATATATAAAACAGGGAACGTGTTGAGAACGTGCAAAGCAACAAACTGCTGAGCTGCTGACCTGCTTCGTCTTCTCTTTTGTCTCCGAGATTTATTTGCTGTTGTATGTCTCCTCGGTCGAGCGATATCGGAATTCCGCTGCTCGTGGGGCCTTGCATCTTACGTCCGCGAAGGTGTGCTTCGGACGAAGCACTGTATGTTGAATGACGTGTGCGTTTGGGATAGAAGTACTATGAAGGGCTGTGAGGTCAATTTTTTATTTATTTATACAACTATTTGGCAACTGGCCACTACCCCACACTCAGGGGACCTTGCAGCACGGCGTGTCTTTCAGCGTCTGCGCGTTTGTGGCGCCATACCGCTGCTCCGGAGACTATCCGATCCGGGCCGGACGAGACGGAGAATGCCAAGACATGAGAGAAATGGGGATTGTGCTATGTGAGAGCTCTTTTATCGAAGGGTCAGGATCTTTTTCTCCATCTACGTTGGCATATCCTCATATTTTTGTCTCCTCTTCCCGTCACATATCTTCGGCTTCATGCGTACTTCCATCGTGAAGGGAATGGGTCTTTGTGCTGGTAATCATGCAAAAAATCCCACAAATGCTCTTTCGGAGACATTAGTATTGATCTAGAGAAAGGATAGAACAGCCCAATATTTTTGTCTGATGTGTATGGTTACTATACACAACCCAGTGGCTGAACGGCTGGCATACTCCCACTTGGCAAGCCATCTGGTGATACCATAAACATCCCTGAGGCTGCATTCTCTACACATCGTACTACATCAGCAAGCCACCACTTGAGATTCTGTTTCATCTGACCTTTCTGTCGCACACAATTTTTCATGTCCTAAAAACAGTGCGTGGGCCTGGCTGGCGGACTCGAAAGTCAGGAGAAAACACCAAATCGGAGCACACACTTGCCAAACGCATTTCAACTGCCGTCAATACTTTTTTGCTTGATGCATGTGCATCTCCGAAGGGCTTTTGCACATGTTTTATGTTAACATACTGGGAGCAGAACCAACAAGCGAGATAAAAGGGGCTGAACATGCACGCCTGCCCAAGTCAGATATATTGGCCACTTGGCCAGCCCTGTTTGGCATCTTCCAGCAAGGCCCAAAGAGACAAATTCAATAACCTCCCAGGATTATCTTATCAGCGTCTCATAATACCATCACACGTGGTACCTGATATAGTTTAGGCAAGGCTCACAAAGAGGTTTAAAAGGCTTCACATGATATGCCCTCACCTCAAGCCTCATACGGACCTCGTCCCACTCGATCCTGACTCTATTCCCGGGCCGCTCTTCTTCCATATGGCGTGCAGCATTAGCCAAGACCCAAAGACCACTGTATATATTGCCCAATGTGGGATTCCACACGGTCACGCGCCACCCAGGCGAGACCCTGTTGCCAAAGATAGGTCAACGATAGAGTAGACGCTTGTTTATCTCTACCGTTTTCTCTCGCACACCATTCTATGACCGGCCAACTCTGATATCAACGGGCCCGAGAAGGGTACGAAAGACTTGGACATGCCTCATGGAGACGTTTGTCCAAAGAAGAGATCTTGTTGTAGGACGGGCCATCTGTGTGTGTAAGTCACTGTATTTCACCCAATATGGACAGCATATTGTGTGCCTAGAATGATGTGATTTTGGCGGCGTGCTGTGAGTGGCATATTGGTGGCTGAAGAAAATCTCATGGATAGTGACGATGATCGTGCATTACCTAAGACGCGTGCAGACAGCACGGCGCAAAACCGTACAATCGAGATCTGCTGCGGCCTTCCGTCTCAAGGTGCTGGCCGTTCAAAGGAGAAATAAAGAGTGCGTCGAGTAGCCTTATATACGAGCCAAGATTGGATCTTTCGGCCGGGCCGAGCCAGTACCGCCCTGAGCAAGGCCTCATGACCGGCGCCATATGGACATCACGTTTTGGGTGGCAGCCGGGTCGGCTTTCAGAACTCAAAAAGGCAATCCTTCATCGGTAAAGGGGCAGCTGAATCATGACAAACCTCAGCAGGTGTCCGGATGTCCGCACCGCCGGCTCTGATGGTGTATTTGTCCGGGCGGTGGCTGTTATCCACCGTGGCCTCCACCATGGCCCAGACGTATGTCGCTTTCCGCGCTTGGCCAGCGCCCTGCCAGCTTTTTATGGGCTCTCAGCTTAGACAGCACGATGTGTGTACTCTAACTTTGCCTGGACAGACAACCTGCGTAGGTTACTCGGCATGCCGGATAGCAGGACCGGAGATCGACCTTCAATGTTGCACTCTGGCCTGGCCGTGTGCCTCGTGTACCTTTCATGCGCTGCTGGTTGTCCTTGCCATTGAGCCCACCGGCCGGCAGACTCGGTATAAGCCGGACAAGCCTAGGGAGTCTAGTCTGCTAGCACAAGGCCCGTTTCTATGTGATCAAAAGTGAAGTGTGAGGGATATTGGGTGCTGTCGTATCTGACGTAGTGGAGGCTGAACACGAGGAACACCACGCCGTTGAATACTGGATTGCATCACGTTGACGATGTTGTGACTAGCATGGAAATATCGGCACTGCTGTAGTTGGCTGGCGCATCGGAGACTTTATGCGAAAAGACATGGAGATTGTTTGGCTGTTGTGAAAGCACAAAACTTGCTCTATGCTTTGGGCTATTATACTAAAATAGGAAGGCATGCTAATTTGTTGGTGCTCGAGCGGTCCTTCTAAATTCTCTGTGCCTCATGGTTGCGCCTTCCTTGTATTTGTAAATGGCATCAAGAATCGTATTTGGCAACTGGAAGGATGAATGGTAAATGTAAGAATATAGAAGGAAAGTGCAGAGGGCACTATATCCTTCATATGGCACATATTCTACGCGTCGTTGCAACCCACTCACGATTCGTCTCCAAACAACTCATCTTTTATCACAACCTACTTTCGATCACCATTGCCAAGGGCGCTCACATCAATGACCACACCTACACCCGTTCCAGATGAGTACATTATGTTCTACCCATTCTTGCACTACCGCTGTGTATCCCTGTCTCGAGACATAACTAACATGATATTCACAGCAGTGGCAAGACAGATTCATCAACAACAAACTTACCTCGACCACACCTTGACAAGAGTTGCCAAACAATCTTGGCACGCCGGTAGCATAAAATGGAAAAATCTTTTCCATCCTCCATGCTACTCTGGAGTCAAGGGAGAAGCGGGAGCGAGCTACACTAAGTTGCAAGAACATGCGGTCTTACATACGTGCATGGCTGTAGCTCGTCTCGACATGCGATTCCTACGAGGTTGACTTGCAAAGATCGATGGTCGTCTCTTGATCGGCAGAACGGCAAAATCTAAAATAAAAAATAAAAAAAAAAGTCCCAAAGCCTTGTATCAGCTTTCAGCTAGATTGGGCTACTGCTTTACAACTTGCATTCGCCGCCGGATTGCATTGAAAACGATAGTCGTACCAGACGCAGTAATGCCGGCCCCTGGAAAGATGATAAAGCTGTGTGCTCTGGGTGTTTGGTCGCTGGTCGCTGATTACGATGCGCATCATTGTTTTTCTCTCCGGCCCTCGTTTCTCGAACAATACGACAACGGAGCATTCGGAGGCTGGCGAGACAGGGTGCATTGCGGCGTGCAACATGCGGTGTTCCTGTCCGTTCCTGTTGAGCTTTGCTGGCTGGGACGTGTGGGAGGAGGAGTGGGCGGCGAATGATGTGCAGACAAATTGTGCGACTACGGAGTACACTTGCAACCAATCTACATTGTTTGTTTAGACCAAGGCCAAGCTCGCGTTGTTCGCCTATCCCTGAGCCTCGCCACCGCCAGACTTGCCAGACCACCCGAAAGATGCGGAGGAGAATCCGTCTCTTTCGTCGTCAAGCTCTCATCATGCACTTTCAATTTAAACTCGCACAAAGGATTAGCTCGGGGTCTTACGGCCAGCCGAGCCAATAGTCCGTTGGCGGGCCCCGTTCGTTGCAGGGATTCCGGCCCGCCAAACCGCCTGAAAACGCTTCCAGAAGCAAGACCCGCTCTCTCCAAGAAGCCTTTCCCACGTTTTCACTGGCACTTGGAATCGGTCTCACAGCAATCACAGCAAAATGCCCCGATGATTTTTATGGAGCACGGTTTCGTTTCCCTTTCTGGAGACCCTTTCCCCGGGTCTCTCTCGTGGTGAGTGAGTGCACTCCCTCCGAACCTCCCTCCTACTGTGGATACGATGAGCTCCAACCAGAGAACAGCCTCCGCTTTCTTGGTACTTGCTTAGAACTGAGACTGATATTCCGTATGCTTTGACAGATAATACGTACAAAAACAAGTACTCCGTACTTTCACATAGTACGGAGTACATATATGTACTCCTTGGAGGCTAGTTGGAGAATTTGGCGATTCCCCACAGCCTCATGGGCAAGGGCTTGTTCCCCATATTCGCCGCCGACCAACACTTTCTGACGTTCTGTGGGACGTTGTGTTCGAGCCAGAGACCCCAGCTCCAGTTCGGGTTGTTTCTGTCTCGATCGGTGGCACACCAGTTCCCCTGCAGAGGCGGCTGACTGAAAGCGGTGGCCTGGCCAGCACGGGATGTGTACTTCTGTGCAGCTCATCGCTGCACCTGCCAGCAAACCTTCACCGTCTTTACAACTCCCGCGCGGCTTACCAACAAGTGTTTCCCAGCAGGTGAGGCGGAATTTCCGTGTCTCATGCAGAGATCGTCGGTCGCAACAATTGCTTTTTTCTGTCGATACATCCACGAGAGCAAAAAAAACATGATCGATGTCCGGTTTGCTGCGCCTTCGAAAAGCGTCTGAACGGAGCCGCTGCCTTCTTTCTTTGCTTCTCGATCGCCTCCTCGCAAGAGTCCCAAGACTCAACGTTTGTGCATTCGGGAACCAAGGAACCAAGTCCGCCGCCGCCGCCGCACCGACCAGGAGCAAGTCTAACCTTGTTCCGAACAAACCGCCCAAATTCTCTCCAAAAACATTTGCCCTATGTCTTGAGTATTGGTGCACCACACTCCAAACCGCCCCACTGTCCACCCTGGCGGTTTCCCTCATCTGGTCATTGCTTCTCCCCTCCTGTATTTTTTCCGTGTGGAGGATATGCTCTGTTGGCCTGTCGTCGTTTTCAAACTTGATCTAAATATGATGGGTGGGCCACTTTGTGCCCACTGCGGTCCCCTCCTTGTTCTCAACAGTGTCGTGCGAGTTTTCAACCTTGGCCTCCCCGTGTGCTAGAAGGAAAGCAACAGTAAGACGACAATGGCGTGTAGCCGGCCTCTAAAACAAACATCGATGGAGGTTGTTCAACGACTTGGGTCATACCTTACCCCCACCTGAGCTAAATTGTTTTGCTCCTAGCTTGAATTCTGCTGATATGGCAGCCCGTTCTGAACAAAACCAGAGGCTGTGGCGCTCATACGGTCCGTCCCTACCGACTGTGCTCGCTTTTACGGGGTTACTATGATGCTCACACAGATGCTATTGCTGCCCGAGAAAAAAAGAGACAAGAAAGCTGGAAACATGAATAACGACAAGATATGGCAGCACCTGAAAAGTTGCAGCCTCTCCTAGACAAGGATTCACATACATGTTCGGCGGCTTGCCGGTAGTACTCCAAGCTGAAAGAGCACACTAATAACAAATGCCACTCCTCCTTTCCTCAATACGTCCTGCAAGCCAGTTTATATTTATGAAGACATTGCCTTCTGTTGACTGAACTTGTTTTCTGTCTCCTGAGATCCCCTCTCTGAATCTTGTTTACTCTTGTTTGATTTTTTAATCGGTTCCTTTCTGCTATCATTTGGTCCACAAACCGACGACTCCTCAGTTTCTATTCCCTGTTACCGCCTCAGACGTTCCTCCACCCCCAGTCCACATCCTCCCCACGGAAGTATATCCGATATTCTGCCAGGCCGGCGTTTCGATCCGACCTTTGTACGCTCGTCTCCATTTTTGTCTTCGTCACAAAAGATACCAATGGTGTACACAGCTCTGCCTATTTCCTCCCTCAACTCGCTTCGTCTATCCCACATCTAGTCGTACAAGCACCAGCGGATCGGTGCCCTATTTTCCTATTTTCCCTAGTCCCCAACGGGTAAATGTCGGCCGGCACAAGCTCGAACACTGCTGTGGTCTTTTCTGTCAGTGTTTTAGGTCAAACATCTTGAGCATATATTTGTATAAGAGACAGCCTACTCTTTATTATCAAACCCAAGAACCAACAAGAACGAAAACACTTCCCGTGCTCACCCTGCAGCCACCTCGATTTGGTCTTCAAGCAAACCTTCACTGCGACTCGGATCTTCCTATTTTGTTGGTAACTGCTCGGCCTGCAGTCCAGATGTGCCGTGTCTTGTCCTGCCTTGTCTCGCCATAACTCGTCGATTTATAAAAAACGACAACCCCTCCATCCCTTCGACATTATAGCACTGGCCTTTCCCGCTCTCGAGCTTGATATCGTCTTGCAAATTATTTTCAGAAACTAGGACAGAGAACCTTTTACTTAAACGGCCCTGAAATTTTGCTATCTACAAACGTTTTCCTCAATTTTTTTTTTCAAAGCCCTACGCTATATCACAGCAACCAATACCATGCCCGCCATGCAGCCTTCTGTGTCTGGAGAGATCGACTCCGATAGCGGCATCGACGCCGTTATCTCGCCGTTGGGCAGTGCCGGCCCGAGCATCACACCAGATACGGAGATCTCGCCGCCAAATAGCCCCTTCACGCCGAGCGAGAAACTGAACGATGCTCGCCAAACCGCCAAGAAGAAGCTTGCAACTTTGACATTGGAGGAGAAGGTAGGCCATAATTGAGGAAAGGGGGGGAAATCATTGTTATTTAATGAAGGGTATGGCACTGACATATTTTCTTGGCAGGTCTCGCTTCTCACAGCAGCCGACTTTTGGCGCACAAAGGCTATCCCCGAGAAGGGGATCCCGGCCGCCAAGACGACGGATGGTCCGAACGGTGCGCGCGGCAGCATTTTCGTTGGTGGAACAAAGGTAAGCATACACGTCTTGATTTCTAAATATGAACAATGCCCTTCATTTAGACTGACACGGATCAAGGCTGCCCTTTTTCCTTGTGGCATCTCACTGGCAGCAACATGGAACAGAGATATTTTGTACAGCATCGGCCAGCATCTCGGCAACGAGACAAAGGCAAGATCTGCTAACATCTTGCTGGGCCCGACTGTGTGCCTGCATCGTCACCCCCTCGGTGGCAGAAATTTCGAGTCGTTCTCTGAGGACCCGTTTTTGACGGGCAAGCTCTCCGCCCAGTACATCCGCGGTCTGCAGCAGAAGGGAGTGGCTGCAGCTATCAAGCGTATGTTTGGCCTCGCGACTCCGGGTTGGTATCAATTTTAGCTCTGTTGCTAACCATGTTGAAACAGACTTTGTTGCCAATGAGCAGGAAACGGAACGCAATAACGTCAACTCCGTTGTGTCTGAGCGTGCTTTGCGTGAGCTTTACCTGCGTCCTTTTGAGATTGCAGTTCGCGAGGCTTCGCCCTGGGCGGTCATGTCCTCTTATAACCTGATCAACGGTGTTCATGCGGATATGAACCATCACACCATCATTGAAATCCTCCGCGGTGAGTGGGGATTTGACGGGTAAGATATACTTTGATCTGGTATCTATTTCCAGGGCATTCATTGCTGACGACGTCTTAGCACGGTCATCTCTGATTGGGACGGTATCAACTCAACCGTCGAGACCCTCAAGGCTGGTTGTGACATTGAGTTCCCTTTCTCCAAAAAGTGGCGCTTTGAGAAGGCCCTCAAGGCGGTCGAGGATGGCAGTCTCACTGTCGAGGACATCGACCGGGCAACAGAAAATGCACTCACGCTCATCACGCGTGTCAAGGGCGATGACGTGTCCGAGGAAGCCCCTGAGCGCGAAGACAACCGCGCAGAGACGCGTGAGCTGATCCATGAGGCCGGTGTTCAGGGTCTTACTCTGTTGAAGAACGAGACGTCAATCCTCCCCATTGACCCGCGCACGACCAAGCTGGCCATCATTGGCCCCAACGCTAACCGTGCCATCGCTGGCGGTGGTGGCAGTGCGAGTCTCAACCCGTACTATACCACAATCCCGCTCGACAGCATCAAGCGTGCAGTGAAGGAAGCTGGTGGCCAAGATGAGATCGCGTACGCAGTCGGATGTCACACCAATAAATGGCTGCCGGTGGCCTCGCCGTTCTGCACCACTCGCGATGGAACGCAGGGCGTCACGATCGACTGGTATGCCGGTGACAAGTTTGAGGGCAGCCCCGCGCTGACCCAGGTACGCCACAACACGGACCTGTTCCTTTGGGATTCTGCGCCGGTGGCCCAGGTCGGCCCACAGTGGTCGGCCATTGCGACGACCTACCTCACGCCGACATCGACGGGCAAGCACACTCTTAGCTTCATGAGTGTCGGAGCTGGCAAGCTGTTCGTGGATGGCAAGGAAGTGATGGACCTGTGGAACTGGACAGAGGAGGGCGAGGCCATGTTCGACGGCTCGATCGACTACCTCGTCGACGTGGAGATGGAGGCCGGCAAGGCGGTGGAGCTCAAGGTGCGGATGACCAATGAGCTGCGGCCGCTCAGCAAGCAAAAGAAGACGGGCGCCACGCACAAGTACGGCGGCTGCCGCATCGGCTTCAAGGAGGAGGATCAGATTGACTACATCCAGGAGGCTGTGGAGGCCGCCAAGGCTGCGGATGTGGCGGTCCTCATTGTGGGTGTTGATGCTGAGTGGGAGTCGGAGGGCTACGACCGGCAGTTCATGGACCTGCCCCTCGATGGTGTCCAGGACCGTCTGATCGAGGCTGTCCTGGCTGCCAACCCCAAGACGGTCGTTGTCAACCAGTCCGGCTCGCCCGTGACGATGCCGTGGGCCGACAAGGTGCCGACGATCCTGCAGGCGTGGTTCCAGGGCCAGGAGGCTGGCAATGCGCTGGCCGATGTCCTCTTTGGCAAGAAGAACCCGAGCGGCAAGCTTCCGGTAAGTCAAGTCTGAAAGCGAGGCAGGTAGATGTGGTCTTTGAGTGATTGATCTTGACTAACCACCCGCTGTCTATAGTGCACATTCCCGCGGAAGCTGGAAGACTCGCCGGCGTACCACAACTGGCCCGGCGAGAACCTGGAGGTGATGTACGGCGAGGGCCTGTACATTGGCTATCGCCACTACGAGCGGGCCAAGATCGAGCCGCTGTTCCCCTTCGGCCACGGTCTGTCGTACACGTCGTTTGAGTACGGCCGTCCGTCGATCAACACGAAGACGCTATCGTCCGAGGCGGGCAGCACGGTCGATGTGACTCTGGCGATCAGCAACATTGGCGAGGTCGAGGGCGCCGAGACAGTGCAGGTGTATGTGCACGACGAGAAGTCGCGCCTGACGCGGCCGGAGAAGGAACTTGTGGCGTTTGAGAAGGTGTTCTTGCAGCCGGGCGAGACGCAGCACATTACTATCCCGCTGGACAAGCACGCCGTCGGCTACTTTGACACGGCCATCAACCGGTGGATTGCCGAGGAGGGCCGCTTCAATGTGCTCATCGGGGCGTCGTCGGCCGACATCCGGCGCACGATCTCGTTTGACGTCAAGGAGTCGTTCACCTGGGTGTTTTAGATGTCTTTGGAGGGTGAGATAGATGATGACCTGAACGATGGCCTCAATGATGACCTCAATGGTGACTTTTGACATTGATTGATCCACATTCTTCTTCTCTTCGTCTTTCCCCCTTCTTTTCTCTTTCGAGTTTTATCCCGTCTTTTTGTCTCAAACAGCATCGAGTTCTGCATAAGCTAGACGCGACTGAGTCGCAGTATTTATTTTGCATTTTTGCAAACAGTGTGGACACTCTGGTCGAATATGAAATTGTCTGTTGGGTTCCATTTGTCGTGAGAAACGTCCATGAAGTACGGAGTAATACGTCGTAAATGAGTCTGTAATTGATCTACACATGCTCGTATTCTGTGTTCTTTTGTGTGTGCTCTTTCCCCCCTGAATTTGGTGGCCTCTACTGTACGACGTAAAGTCATGTTAATAGCATTAAATAGCAGGCGGTGCAGCGATCCCCACGCGGCATCCACAGGTCGACCCCTTTCTGCACTGCGCTAGCGGCCGCCCGGTCTGGGGCAGGAAGCAATCTGCTGTGCATTTGGAGCATTTAGGCTTGGCTTCCAGCCACACCTAGGCCCTGAGGGCCCTGTTTTCGAGGGGGTGGCATCCCCTTGCCGTTGGACGCTAATCCCGACGAGGCCACTGGGGCCGCCTACCGGTGGTGGTTGGTTCTTTCCTTTTTACGGAGTACGGAGTACTGTGGACGGAATTATTTTACTATGTGCCACTTGATGGCAGGCGCGACCTGCAGCTGCTCCCTCGCTCTTTCCCCCTATTGGAGCGAGTTAGAACAAGCTACGTACGCCGTAATACCGTGGACCGAAACCCAAAACCCAAGGAAACCGCGACTGGACCCAAAGACGGCGTGTCAAAAAAGGGACCCTCCACACACACACATATTACGTTAGAAAACACACAGAGAAACACACTTCATCCGAACAATCTCTCCAACGAAACAAAAGGGGGTTCGCATCGCGCATTCGCAATCCACGACTTGCCGACTGCCACGCCCGCGCCATCGTCTTCTCGACACTCTCTCCTTCCCTTTCCCTCCCCTTTTCTGCAACGCGGAGCTCGACGATCGTCAAAAGCTGTCTTAAGGGGGCAGCCTTCAAAAAGGGAGAATCGACGTCCTCTTCTCCTCGGTTCCACCCATCTTCTCGCAATTCCTCCAGCCCCCCCCCATCATCGGACGATACCCCGAACCGACAACCAAGAGAGTACAGGGCACGAAGGTGATGGCTGTCGCATGCCATGGCGACGCCTTATAGCAACGGCTACACGCCATCCTCTTCCTCGGGGCCATCTCGCAGAGTCAACTTCGACACTTCCTCGTCCTCCAATGACGACCTCGGCGCCCTCTTCCTCAGCGTGCTGAAGCTGCTTTGGGGCTACAGCATCCGCAAACTGCTCGCTGCAGCTGCCAGCATCGGCAGCGTGCTGCTCACAGGCACACGGGCCAGCACACTCCTACAAAACAGCCGGCGACGACGGCCACGGCCACAACCACTGGCCATCATGGCTGCCGAGACACTGCTGCGGCTGGTGCGGCACAACCTGGCGCCGCAGCGCATCTTCAGTGTGCCGCACTTCCTCGTGGCGTTCTGGGTGCTTGTGCTGCTCTGGGGCGAGCGCGGCAACTTCCACGCCAAAGTGATGCACTGCCATTGGGACCACTGGGAGAAGTGGCCCGCGGGTGCCGAGCCGCACCATCTCATCTTTGTGGCCGACCCGCAAATCATCGACGCCCACACCTATCCGGGCCGTCCCTGGCCGCTCAGCTCGCTGACTGTGATGCTGACGGACAACTACATGCGGCGGTCGTACCGGGAGTTGCAGGAGCAGCTGCACCCGGACACCGTCTTCTTTTTGGGCGACCTCTTTGACGGAGGCCGCGAGTGGAAGCCAGCACACGGCACGTTCCAGGACCCGGCGTGGAGCAGCCGGCCGGACCGCGAGCAGGGGTATGCCAAGACGTGGCGCAAAAAGTACGACGAGAACTACTGGCTGAAGGAGTATGCCCGCTTCGGCGACATCTTCTTGGACCCCTGGACACTGGGCGGCACCGACCCAGGCCCGGGCCAGCGCGGCCGCCGCGTAATTACGAGTTTGCCCGGCAACCACGACCTGGGTTTTGGCTCTGAGGTGCAGCTGTCGGTGCGCGACCGGTTTCAGAGCTACTTTGGCGAGGGCAACCGTGTCGACGTCATTGGCAACCACACGTTTGTGTCCGTCGACACGGTCTCGCTCAGCGCCGACTCGTCGGACCGATCCGGCCAGAGCGACGTGCAGAAAATCTACCAGCCGACCGAGGAGTTCCTTAAGAACGTGGCGTGGGACAAGACACGGGCTGTGGCCCGTGAACTGCGGTTCCAACGCGGCGCTGGCGAAGAAGTCTCGTACCCGCACCGGGTCGAGGACGTGAGCTCGGCCAAGTTCGACACGGCTGCTCTGGCCAAGGCTCAGGGTGCAGGTGATGCACTGCAAGCCGACCTGCCGACAGTCTTGTTGACACATGTGCCACTTTACCGTCCTCCTGGCACACCCTGCGGGCCTCAGCGCGAGCACTGGCCCCCAGCAAAGCCCTCTGCCGACGACCCAAACACGCCCGTCTTCCCGGACCACCGCAACGCCATCTCTGTTTCGCGCGGTTACCAGTACCAGAACGTGCTGAGCGAAAGCGATTCCGTCAAGCTCATCAAGTCCATTGGCAACGTCAAACACGCCTTTTCCGGTGACGACCACGACTACTGCGAGGTTGTGCACGACGACGTCCAGGAAAAGGTCAAGGAGATTACGGTCAAGTCTTTCAGCATGGCCATGGGTGTCCCCACCCCGGGTTTCCTGATGCTCAGTCTGTACAACCCGATCGACGCCAAGGGCAACCCGCTGGCCACTGTCGGTGCACCGCCCGGTGAAATCCCGCCGCCAACTATGCAGACGCACCTTTGTCTGCTGCCCAACCAGCTGAGCACGTTTGCCCGCTATGGCGGCATGGGCGTTGTTTCGATTGTGTTGTTGGCTATCTACGCCGTCCTGATCCAGGTCCTCAACCTGCCCGTGTTTGCCTTTGACCCGCTGGCGCAGGACACAACCTCGCCCTCGTCCAATATGCCTTCGTCTGTGCTACCCATGTTCAACAAGGCCAAGGTCGAGGACGACGAGTATGGTCGTGGTAACTCTGCATCTGGTGGAAGCTACGGAGCAGATGCTGTGAGCACAAACAGAGAAAAGGGTGGCGGTGCTAGCGACTCCTCCGGCTTCATATCGTTCCGGGCCGTCCCTGCTACCTACTCGCGCGGCCGCAGCTACCCAGACCAGTATCCGGACCAGTCCCAGTCTCAGCAGCCAAGCAACAATGGCCGGGGCCAAAAGGGAAGGCGCAACGGCCACACCGCCAAGACCTCTTCACCCGCCAACGCCTACGAAATGCGCGGCGGGCCCAAGATCCAGATTGCTCGCGATACCGACGACGACTCCTCGGACGACTCGACCTATGGCGGCGGTCACGACCTGCTGTCCGACGACTACATGGTCGATGTGAGCCTCGGCAGCGGCAGCGGTGGTATTGGTGGCGGCAGTAATCGCTGGCAGCCCGCCGCCCGCCGCGGCATCTTTGGCTTTAGTATGGCCGCCATCACGGGTGTGCGGCGGTTCGTTATGGGCATACTCGGCCTCCGCGGTGGAGGCGCCTTCGGTGCCCGACGACGGAGAGGTGGAGGAGGAGGTGGAGGCGGCGGTCTCAGTGGTCTCCTGGGTTTCAGTGGCAGTGGCGGCGGTCTGGGACGCAGCGGTAGCGGTGCCAGTAGCAGCTCGGCCGCGGCTGCACGACGACGCCGCAGTGGCCGGTCGTCACAGCGGCGGCTGCTCCAGCTCGCCGGCTGGGAGTTTTATGCCATGGCCTTCCGCGTGGCCTGGATGGTCGTCGCCTACTGGGCCTATCTCAACCACAAGGGATAGGTTGACGAGATATGACTACCCTCTTCTTGTTGTACATTAATCATCACCTCGAAAATGAGTAAGCGTTTGTGGTCTCTGCGGTCTCATCTCTCGAGCCCGAATACGAGAAAACACAATACGCCATTGGCCCAAATACTTACCAACGAGGGCATGCATATATTATTGTCTTTGTTTTTTTTTTTTTTTTTTTTTTGGAACCGGTTATTGGAAAAAGGGGTTTGTGTACTTTTGGTTGTTTGGGCCCTTTCTCTCTCTGTTTTCTTACTTTTTTCTTTGTATTGTGTAATTGATTTTCTTTTTTATTTTCATCTGCCTCTTTGACTTTTTTTCTTCTTATTTCTTTTTTCCCTCCTTTATCTGCCTCTGCTTCGTCTCCACTTTTTGAGGCTTAAAACTCAAAATGGATTTCAAGCAGGCGTCTCGGGATTTGGCGTGTTGTTATTCTTTTTCTTTCCTCATTTTTAGACTCTTTGCCTTTGAGTCTTTCCTTTAAATTGCCTCGTGACTCTTTTGTTCTGTCATCTTTCGCCATCTCTGCTATTTCCCGGCGTCGATTTCCCTCCCTTTTTGTTCAATCTGATTCCAGTCTCTTGTTTTAATAGCTCGTTTTGTCTGCCTTGCATGGCATTTCTTTCCGTATCGACTTTCCCTTTCCATGTCTGTTGTCCGATGCTAGCTGCCGCAGAAACAGACATGTCGTCGATTATCAGGATCTCTCTGTCAAGCATCTTAAATCACCTCTCCTAGGACTGTCTGTCCCAGGACTATCCCTGACTTCCTCGATACCAGCATCAAAGCCAGGCCATACCAAGACGAGCTGATGATTAACACACACAACATAGGAAAGGAAAGAAAAAGGCCAGCACAAGAACAACAAGCGCCGAACGCTTTCAATCTCACTTTCACTCCCACTCTTACACCCACACTTCTCATATGCGAGACAGGCCTGCCGAACGTGGCCAGCCGAGCAAAGCTTGGTGCAAAGTGCGTCTCGAAAAATGGGGAACGGAAAGTAAAGTGGACTTCTTGGACGCCTGCGTCGTGGCCGTTCTCCGCTGTGTTGCATTTTTCGAGCAAATAAATGTGACCCTGGGTCGAATCCTTCGCTCGCTTGTCTCTCTCGTTTGTCAGTCTGTTGTTTGTTTTCCCTCCTTCACTTCGTGGCTTGTGCTTTTTCCTGCGTGCTCCCGACGGCGGGCTGCATTAGTGCGGCCCCGACCTCCGTTTCATTTTGATCTTCCAATCTCTTCACGCAGCCCTTCATGGTCCAAGCACGGGCGTTCCTGCTTTTTTTTTTTTTTGCTGCACTACAGTAAGTTTTGCCGGGAACTTTTTCGGGCTCCTTTTTTTTCTTCATTTTTTTTTCTCCTTGCACCGGCGTTTTCCGTGAGCAGATCCTTGGATCCTAGGCCGATCCTCTCCATCCTTCACACAAATATCTAGGCTTGCTGTGTTTCTTTGCTCTTCTTCGCATCGTCTTGACCAGAGCCAATGCAAGCCAAGGATAGCTGGATTGTTACTGGGTAGTACCCCACCCCTCGAAGCACGCGCTCCTTCTTTTTGTTTGTGTGCGAGTGTGTGTTTGGCTATTCTTTTTTTAAAGTTTCAACTTACATCGGCGCACAATCACGTTTTGTCCATCGTCTTGGCTTTTCTTTGTTTTATTTTGCTTCTTTGCCTTATGAGCAGCCTTCCGGGAAATTGAAGAGGGACAACCCTGCTCTTGGGTCGCCTTTGTTTACGGTTATTTGGTGGATTTTTTGACAATCTGGACAGTTAATCATGGGAAGAGTCTGGGACGAGCCTGGGAGAATCGGTCGAGGCAAAAAGGGTGCGCCAAGTCTAAACGACTGGACGAGACGCGATGTCGTCCGGCTGGCCCCACAGAGCTGTAAGGCGATGTCAAGTAGACCGGGGGTTTGGGCTTCCAGTGTGAATCCTTCTGGGGACAAGAAAGGGATAGTAGATACCGGATTCTGGGAGAGGTTTTGGGTGGTCGAAGGATGGAACACGCGTAATGGAGATGGGATGGGCTCTTTTCCAGTTTTCCAGCTCTCTTTTTCCAGGGGTGGACGGTGGGTGGTGTTTGGGACAGACACAGCCTACTTCTTCACGTACTGTTCCTGCTGTTGACTTGACCATCGAGGCATGCGGCTCTGTTCGTCTCGTCGGGTCGCCTTTTTGTTTTGGAAATTTCGTTTTTGAAATTTTGGAATTAGAGTTTGACTCGTTTCTATTGTCATCGGCGCAAGGCTTTCTCGATCTTGGACTTGGACATCTGTCTCCTGGAGGCTCGGCTGGTTGAGATTCAAAATAAAGGCTTGCCTTCCTTCGTCGATTTCGATGTCGGCTTTATCTGGTTTTCGATTCCTTATTTCCTTTTGTTGTCGACTCAGATCTCGTCCTCTCATTCTTGTTCCGTGCACATCGCGTCTCTCTCTCTCTCTCTCTCTTTTTCTCCCGTGCTGCCTATCACTGCCTGTTTTCTTTTTCTTTCGTTTTCCCTTCTGTCGTCCCCTCCCTCAACTTACCCACACATCCACACATACACTCGACAATGAACGCCATGCAGGCTGCCCATACGGGTCGCATCTGGAGCCCTGGCTTCATGCGTCAGGTGCCATGGACGGCGTTCATATTTATCGCCGCCTTTATGATCTGCTGTGTTGGCATCGGTATTGTGCTGGCCAGCTCTCAGGGAAAGACTGTGGCATCGTGGCCCACGGAATCCCACCCTTTCTCAGTGTCGGTGCTGCTCTCTCTGCTGGTCAGTATCGCCAATGTGTGTCTCGGCGCGGCCTTGGGCAAGGCCTACGAGATCGCCTGGTGGGTACAGGCCATCCACGGTGCCGACCTGCGGCGACTCAAGTACAACCTCAACGTGCAGTCCAACTTCGCCGCATCCTTCTCGCGTGCCTTTAGCCTCAACCGCTTCACCATTGCCGCATTCGTCACCCTAGCTGTCAGCGTGCTCGACGGACCGCTGATCCAGAAAGCATCGACCATTGACACCAAGACGAGCGGTCCCTTTGCCTCCAACGTAACGGCCACCATCCTCGACGGCTACCTGCCTGTCGACTACAGCGGCTATGGCGACGGCCCCGACCTGCTGGCACCAGGCTTCAGCAACGTCAGCCTCCAGTACAACAACCGCGACCCGATCCAGATGCCGATTGATGGCTGCGACAGTGCAAATACGACGTGCACGCTCGACTTCCCCGGCCTCGGTTTCGACATCAACTGCACAGAGACGACTGTTGCGTACAACTTTGGCAATTTGACAGCCGCCTCGTCCAAGAACAACAATGTCACGACGTTTCAAGTGACGACGGCATACGGCCAAAACGAGAACCTGGCCGAGTTCATCGCCATCCGCACGTCGGCCACCTACAAGCCGGACTCCTCGTGCAAGGGCGACCTGGTGAAGCGGACATGCAGCCTGCATCTGAGCACGGTCAGCTACCCGTTGACCGTTGTCGGTGGCGTGGCGACACTGGGTGCATGGGACGAGAGGCGCAACGACACCATTGCGTGGGCCAACATTACCTCGACCGAGGCGTACGGTACGCTGTTCACCGGCAGCTTCGCGGCTGGCGGCTTCCAGACGATGCTGGGCGGCATCTATCTGGCGCTCAACAACCTGTACGCAGGCAGCGCCAACCTGCGTCTGTCGGCCACGACGTTGACGCCGTACATTCTGGCTGCCTCGGGCAACAGCGCAAGCAACTACCTGACGTCTGCCCAATCGACCTACAGCAACTGCACCATGACCTGGTCCGACCCAACGGCCGACTATGTCAACACGGCCCGTGAGCTGATGCTACGCAGCGTAGTGTCGTATGCGTCGCAGAACCCCAAGAAGACGAGCACGACGCAGGTCGTGGCGCAGCGGACGACAGTGGCGGCCACGTACGAGAGCGCATACAAGTACCTGGCAGCGGCCGTGGCCAGCATGGCCCTCGAGATGTTCATGATCATGTTCTTGCTGTACGGCTGGCACCACCTGGGCCGTCATGTCTCGCTCGATGCCTTTGAAATTGCGCGGGCACTCGGTGCTCCTCTGCTGCAAAACGGCAGCTCCAACACGGAGATTGATGAGTCGCTGGCTCCGATCGAGCGCACCAAGCTCAAGTACGGCGAGATTCTGGCGTCCCAAGCGCCGCCGCAGCACGACAACGGCATGGGAGACACCAGCCACCTGTATCCCGGCGGCCAGTATGCGAACAACAGTCCTGTGCAGATGGAGCAGACCGCGTTCGGTATCAAGACTGGTTACGCCATGGTCAATGTCAGCGATGAGCACCAGCAGCCGATGGTGCGCCGTCTGGGCCTTGTTGAAGCAGATCGGTCGGGTCGCATCGAACATGGTGTACTGTACTAGGAAGGGCTTTTTAGTGTGCTTTTCTTCTTTTTGGGGCGGTCCGACTTGGAGTATTTCCCTGTTTTATGCGGATTGTTAATATACCATGGACGGGCAGGCGCTTTTTTGTTTATAAAATAAAAGTAATCATGATAATACGAAAGAAAAGGCTTGAAACTGAAAACGAGGTAAGCAACGCAACAGTGAAATGTGAAAGACATATGTTATGCTGAATAAATGAAAGACAAGACTGGTAAAAACTTCCAAAAAATAAAACAAATAAGTAAAACAAAGGCAGCGACCAACTCGGTCTACACCCGCTGGCCGTCCAAGATCTCGTGGAAGATATCATAGTTGCTCTTGTCGGCCTGTGCCTGAGTGCCCAGGTCCACCCGTCCGCTTTGGTTGCGCTGCCCGTCATAGACAGCAAAGACAATGTCCTGCCACCAGTGACCAGCGGCGGTGAACTCGGGCTCACGCAGCACCTCAAGCCAGCAACGTGCAACCTGCTCGGGTGGGTTGGCATAGACACCACAGCCAAGAGCACCAAGGACCAGTTGGTGATGGCCGGCCAGGGCTGCAGCGCGCAATACTAGACGCATCTTGAGCTTGGTGAGGAAGAGGTCGGTTTCATAGGCAAAGACCGTCTTTTCCACATCCAAGGCCTGGTGTGGTGGCGAGTCTGCAATATATGGAATGTCTGTATCGCCTGTATCCTGCGTCTGCAGCGTTTGCTGTGTCTGCTGCTGGGATTGGCTGTCGCCATTCTGCTCTGCCGGGGATAGAGAGAACCGATGGTATTCGTCGAGGCCTGTTGGTGGCGAGCGAGGCTGCTGCAACTGTGGCGGCGACTGCCCTGCGGGTGATGGGGGCTGCGATGTGTACTCCGGTGGTGGACCAGTAGGCACAGCCTCCTGAGACGGTGACCACGACATCGTCGAGTGCCTGGAAGTTGAAGACTGTTGAGTACAAGGTTCTTCTGTGGGGATCGGGCTCCGAGTCGAGGACTGTGTCCCGGTCCAAGTCGCCCAGATGCTTCTGCCATCGTAGCCATGGCTACCGTCATTGATGGGGACCCTGCGCACAGCTGGCCGTTGAAGTGCAGCTACTGAAACAACACTCATGATGGGGAGTAACTTGGGCTGCGTTCCCGGCACCATTAGTTTGTGGCCTGATGGCCTATCATGGCGCATGATGAGCACATACGGGCTGTACAGAATCTCTTCGCGACCCAACGGATACAGACCACGATCCAGGCTGAGAGCCAGTGAACTGCGGTAGCACAGAGCCTCCTCCTGGGCCAGTGCACCGTTACGCCAGCCGCCACCGGGTGAGTGGTGGCTGGCAAAGTTGACCACAAGCGGTGGCCGCAGGGGCGTGTTCGCTTCTGTCACCAGATTGTCCGACAAGAGATCGACGGTCGTGATACGCTGCAGTTTAGTGGCTGCATTGATAGTGTCACTGTTAAGGACACGGATGGTGGCCGGCCGGGAGAATCGCGGACACATTGCCGGATCAACGGAGGGCAGCGACCACGGGTCGTACTTGAACACGGCAGAGGCCTTGGCGCCGGACCGTAACGAGTTGAGGATGGTCGGCAGGATCTGGAGTGTCTCTTTGGCGTCGGCACGCAGCATGTCGCGCTGGCCAGGTGGATAAGCTGCCCGGGGTACGGTGTTGCGGGAGTGTCTCCCGTCCCGATCCCGATCTCGGTCGCGGTTGTGGTCACGGTCCCGGCCACGATTATCAAAGCCGCCGCGGCCTCTCCGGTCACGACCCCGGCCGCCACTGCCTCTGAAGCTACGACGGTCTCTGTCTCTGCTGTCATCTCTACCCCGGGTGTCGCGAGAGTATGAGGTAGACTGCGATGAAAGCGGGATGGAAGCCGCGGCGTGTCGTGAGGATGAAGCTGTGCTTGAAGGTTCGCCACCTGCCCGCTCAAGGACAGGTCGGAAAAACTTCATAATGTTTTCACTGCGGCCGTCTCGGCGGATCTCCTGTCGAGAATCGTGTTGAGGAGAACGTGCCCGGGGTGATTGTGAGCGGCTAGAACGATGTGAGGTGCGATGACTTGATGGTGGGTATCGTCGGCTGTCGTCTCGGTCATCTCCCCTGTATGTATATTCTCGGCCAGGTGGAGTCATTGTGAAAGAGAGGGCAGGGTGACGGGAGATATAAGTTGTGAAGTGGTGCCGTGGTTCGACGTACGGCCTGCGTAGAGGAGAAGGCGGCGCCAGACAGAAGAGAAGAGTGAGCCGTCTGTGTCAGTCCCTTAGCCTTGCTCCTGCGTGTCTTCTGTGGCCGGTCTTCGCCAGCGGCCACCCCTCTTGATGCCAGCGTTGTTTTCTGTGCGTCTCCTTCGCCGTATGAGTCTGCACAGCTCGCTTTGCTTGCACAAGCCAGCCCGCACTAAAGAGCAAGAGAGTTTGGCAGGAAAAGACAGGGAAAGGGGGAGCTTTGTGGGCAAGAAAGTGGGTGTGCCAAGGGCTGAGATGGCAATGAGTGTGTGCGGCGACTTGAAAGGAGTTGTCTATGTTGTCCCAAACTCAGGCATTGCTCACATCACGAGTCCTGGCTCCGCACGTTGAGGTCTCAGTGTTGATGCAAGCGTGTAAGAAAGCGGTGAGTCTTCGTGTTTTGTTTTTGTCACGATCACAATCGCAACGAGAGTAGCTGCCTTATTTTCCAGAGAAGATCGAGCAACGCGTCGCTCTTGCCACAAGTATCTGGGTCACTTTTGGTAAGGAAGGCGCAGTCCACACGATCGTAAAATGGCAGTTGCAGAACAGGTGCATTTTCTACCCACATTTTAGGCTTCTACCTTCCTCGCCAAGCAATCGTGTAAAAGCGTGAGGAGCGATGGTGTACCGTGCATACACAGTATGCGCTTAACGCACACTGTAGGCGAGGCTCTCAACCCTCTGTTTTCTTTCAGCAATGGAAGGGGCAACCAAACTGCACTTTCCAAATGTTGAGAATTCATTTGCTAAATTGCTTGCACCTATCTCTTTTTGAAAAAAATATGGAAAGAAAGCAATTGTAGAACTCTGACAAATGCTCATGAATAAACAGGCAGACAGTTGGACAAACCGACAAGAGTTTATTGACAAAACTCATCTCAGTCCGCCGCCCGAATCGAACAGACACCAGGATTAGCTCATCTACTATCAAAACGTGCATAAATTTGTCACAAAAAATAAGACGGTGTGAGAATAATCAAGTCTTGAAAGCTGTGGTAAGTTGGACCTCGAAGAAGTAAACACCGTGCATGGGCAGGGAGTGGGAGGACGCAAACTCACAAGACTCCGTATGCAATGTGATGAAAACTGGCAAGACCACCACCATAGTCAGGCCATATTGAGAAAATTTGAAGCATACTGACGGACTTCGTGAGCAAATAGAAATATCCGTATTTCTCAGCCTTTTGTCTTCGAGAGCCCGTCTCTGCAGATTGGTGGCTACCCCACGCCCGTCAAGTTTGTTTGGTGTGCTTGCTCCCGCTGTTATCCGACTTGGACCCCTGTTTACGTGTCTCCTGCTGAAGAATTGCTGAATAAGTGCAGAATAAGTGCAGAAAAGCTGCTGAAGAAGTCTGACTACCCTTGGCGGACAAGACAACCTCCTACTGCTATTCTCGCTCCGTATGTGATCTGCGAGTGATGGACGATATGTATGGCTCCTGGCATTTCTGCAGACACGAGAATCAAGGATTCGAAGCTTAAGGTTTCTGGCTTCGTTGACCGAGCCGGTCTTGGCCGTGGACAATCCGATTACCAACAAAGATTCCTAGGAATAAATCATAAGAATCAGTGCGCAGGCAGAAGAGGGTATGGTCGCTGAGCTGCAGATTGCTTACGTTTAGTGCCGTTGGGCAATGTTGACCAGGACACGAGCAGGGTCGACGATGCTTAAATCACATTGCCAATCTTTTTCAGCCGCGAGTTCTTTCGCTTTGTGTTTGTCTATGGGGTGCGATGCCCTCCGTACGATATCCTCTTTTGTGCCTAAGTTATTTAGAGCGCAATACAACCACCATAAGCAAGCATGAAAATGTTAGCCTGATATCTTGCATCCTCCAACAAACAGAAGAACAGCCCCATTTGATAACTTCTCTTATCTCTTTTTCTCTCAGTTCGCCTCCAACGCACCTGTGCTCATGATAGAGTGCAATAACGTTCCAAGGCTGGTATACAATACCAGCCCAGAAGACGATTACGATAAGTTTACAGAGGTTGAGCCTAACAAGACCTTCACTGGCAACGAGGGCTTTCTTTTTCCAAACTTTACGCCTTCAAAGCTTTTCGTTTACCAAGGTCTTTTTGACGAGGACGACTGGGATAGTCCATACTACTCCGACGAGGACGACTCAGACGGCCAATACCACTCTGACGAAGACGAAGTGTCCCCTACTGGTGAGGACGACTCAGACGACACTGACTCTGGCGATTCGGGAGGTTCGGGTGGCAGTGACGATCACGACGAGGAAGAATCAGACGAGGACGAGGAAGGCTCTGACGAGTATAACTCTAACGAAGACGACGACGAGAACGAAGTGGAAGACGACAGCGACGAGGACCAGGACGAGGACCAGGATGAGGACAGCTACGAGGGCTCTGAAAAACAACACTATCCGTCACTCAACACTGCATCCAACGCGAAAAAGTCTTTTTGGCAGAAAATATACCGAAAGCCAGTAGGTCTAAGGAGCTATCACCGGTGGGAGGGTTGTTTCAAAAGAAAATTAGACGGGGAGACAGCTAATCCTACTTGTCATTACCCACAGATGCTCTCCAAACCTCGCAACGAATCTCGTATCAATTGGTGTAAGTAGCTTTTGCCTTACTCCTGACTTTTCTTTCTGACTTTATTTGTACTGGCTGCTCGGATGCTGACGAACATCATAGACAGGGAAGTATTCAACAATTCATGGTTGCACGAGGACAAAACTGCCAACTTTGTTACCGTCTATGAGCTCAGCGAGAGACACAAGACAAGCCTCTTGAATTTGGTCTACAAGAGAGGCAATACATCCGGGCTACGATGGGCCGTGAAGTACGTACTATATTTATCGCCGTTTTTTGTGTTCACGAAATAAAAAATATCCTGGCTTTATATGTGTATTGACAAGGCACTTTGTGTGTATGCTCTCCCCTCTCTTTAGGCACCACGACATGCGCTCAAATATGGCCTTCTTTCACGGTACTCAACGGGCTTGTTGGATTGGTGAAAAAACGGCCGAACTGTGTGATAACGCAGACTGCTGCCTCTGCTCCATATTGCACACTTCCTTCCGTCTGGACACAGCCCGTAAGTAGAACAAAAAATCCGAAAATTCAGAGTCTCTGGCGATGTTGCTGGAGCAAAAATGAAGCATGAAGCTGATTCAAGTTTAGGATTGGAGGGGAACATGTTCGGCTCCGGTATCTATTCTTCGACCGTATCCTCGAATAAGTTGTGCATCGCCCTACAAAAACAACCAATCACACTGCCTTGGAGCTGACATCGCCAACCCACCCATTGGCAGAAGCCGACACCTATGCAAAGAACCACTATATTCGCTCTCAACTACACGCTGTCATTGTCTGCACCGTCATTCGGGGACTTGTGAATAAACTTCACGAAAGCAACACCTCACTTGTGGATCCGGTGATGACTACGACACAGTAGAGGGCTTAACCTATGCAGATGGCGGCTCTATAAACTTCCCGGAGACCGTTGTATATCACGAGGACAGGATTCTTCCACGTGCCGTCATCATGTACACACGGAAGGGCTGGACGCCTCTGTGATCAAATATTCCTTGGGACTCCAAGAGTACGATGGGAGAAAAGGAGAGATTGGCCCATACCAAGGAAGTTATAGACGGTGAGGGTGTCGCACTATTACTGGGCCTTGAAGACTTGTTATTGTCTAATCGATTTTCAAAGAAATCTCTCTTCGCATTTGTCATGCACAGCCGTTTTATTCAGTTTGCGTTTTGTCTTTATTTCCAATAAGTGATGTCTTCAATTTCAAGTCCTTTTCTTTTATGCACGAGATCTCTGTTGTCTCGTTACAATCTTTATGCAATCTGCCCCAAGGTTGTTTGCTCAGAATGTCACTGTGTAATACAGAGTACGTGTACGGAGTACCTTTCAGTCATTTCTACGTTGCACATTGAAGAATCTCGTTGACTATCATCTCGTGTATCAACGTCCACGTGATTGCCTTTCGCTGTTGGATCGTGTAAGTGCGGTCCGTCCCCGAGAGGACGCTAGCCCTAAAGGGGCAAACGCTGTGCACCCCTGGGTCCGGCCCCTTTTTCTTTGTCTTTTCACTGGTTTTAGCACAGCACGTCGCACGCTAAAAAGCAAACGGTCAGGCTATGCCGGACCAAAGACAAGGGTCCGTTCCTGCACCAATGCCCTGCAATACGGCTGTAGCTCCCCCGCCGCCTGCTTTTTTCGTGTCCCAGCCCTCCCATTTAAAGAATTTAAAGAGCTTGCAGCAAAGAGGGATCGCGCAGCACGGCAACCAGTCAATAGTGTAATAGAGCTGCCACAAAGTAAACAAAGAGATACTAAGGACGACATAAAAGAGAAAAGTAGCACAGTAGGAAATTCAAAAGGTTTTATTGAAAGAAGGAGCGACGGAGACTCTGTTCAAGACAGAATTGAGCACTTTCTTCATCGGGAGGCGGTGTGCGGCAGCAGGAGCAAACGTGCTACACCCCTGGACAGCTCCTGCCGTAAAAAAAGTGAAAAAGAAGAGGCTGGGTTACACCTTCCCAGGGTCTTTTCTTACTCTTTCCTGCTATTTGCCCCTCTCCCCAGCCAATCAGTTTCCCGTGCGCAAGCCGCGTTTCCCTTGCTCTTTCCCTCTCTTTACCCATCTGTCTCGCTGCGCTCCTCATTAATACGTATCGTCTTATTACTGTGTTCAATTCCTTTTTGTCCCTTCTCCTTCTTCTTCTTTCACTTATCCCCCACCATTTCGACAACCACTTGGTGCGGCACTCTTCGGACATCCTTTCTTCAGCGGCACATCTACATTCCAGTCCCAAGGCTGTGATTGATCACTGCGACAGCCTTGGTCTTAGTGCCGGCCAATCCATTCTCGAAATCTCGAAAAAGGCGGCACTCGCATTCCTGAGCTGCTTTCCTTCTCAAACACTCTTCTCCCCCCACCTTCGACCTCCTGCCCACCTCCAACATGGGCTTCTTCGACTTGGAGGACGGCTCGACAATTACGGGCGTCTCCCGCAAGAGCTCCCGCCATTCATCTTCCAAGCACCATAGCAGCGGACATCGTGAAAGAGAGCGAGAGCGAGAGCGGGAACGGGAGCGGGAGCGTGATCGTGAGCGCGGCCACGAGAAGAAGCGCAGCCGCAGCCGCAGCGGCACCCGCTCTATCAACATCTCGGCACGCAGCTTTTTCGGCCTCGACGACGGCAAGAAGCGACACAGCAGCAGCAGCCACCACCACCACAGCGCCAACAAATCGACAGGAAGCTTCTTCAGCTTGCCTAATGTCAGCACCCGCTCCATCTTCAGCTCGTTTGGCCGCAACGGCCACGGCGGCTCATCTTCGTCCTACTACCGCCGCTCGCCGCGGTCCAACTTCATGCAACGCGCCTACAAGAAGCTCAAGCGTCTTATCCGCGACCTTATCTACTACGCCAAAAAGCACCCGATGAAGGTCTTCATGCTGGCCATTATGCCCCTCATTACGGGTGGTGCCCTGACAGCGCTGCTTGCCCGTTTCGGTCTGCGCATGCCGCAATCGCTTGAGCGCATGGTCGGCGTGGGTGCGCGGGCAATGTCAGGCGACTCTGTCGGCCTGGTTGGTGAGGCCATGCGCATGGCCGCTGTGGCTGGTACGGGCACCTCTGGAGCCAAGGCCATGGCTACGAGCCTCGAGCGTGGCCGGCACGGCAACATGCAGTGGGAGCGGCGGAGCATCGAGCGGGACTACTTTGGCGGCGGCGGCCACAGCAGTAGCCGTAGCGATAGCGGTAGTGGCTGGGGCGGTAGTCTGGCAGGCATCACAAAGATGTTCTCATAGGTATGAGAAGTTGGATAAAGCGCGGGTAAGGAACGATGGATTTGCTTTACGCTTTGACATTTATATCTTGTTATATGGGTTTGGGTACATTCTTGTTTCGTATTATTGGTTTTTATGTTGGTAATTGTGCTCCTTACACAGCACAGCCGTTTTCCTATCATCATTTTGGGGGGAGGGGGGGGGGGCATTTTATAGTCCTTCCTTGTACAAGTTTAATGTACAGTTTCAGTATCACCGCGGACATCAAAACATAGCACAGCTTGCTTAGGCACAAATTTACACACAAAATATACCGTATGAAAAAAGTTGATTCCTATTAAGTCTACCGAAGTTTCGCGTTTGCTCCCCATTCCATGCCTCGGCAACTTTTTTTGTACCAGTTCACCCAAAGAACAAAACCCAACGTTCTTGTTTTTGATCCGTCTTGACACCGTATCATTTCCAGTTCTAATCTTGGGGTATGGGGGCAGAGGATGAAAGAAAAAGGAGGGATATAAAAAATAAAGGAATAAATATAATAAAAACACGCACATGGACAGAGATAGAGAGACAGAGAGACAGGGAAAGAGAGAGGTGTGATAGAATTATGCGTGTCGTGAAAGAGCCGGGAAGTAGGAGAAATTAAAGATATTCATAAGAAGACAGCTTTGAAGAAGTGAAGAGAGGATTTGAGGGTAGAGCACACAGAATGAATAGTGAACCTATTTCTTCTTTCGTTGACGGCTTGCGTGAACAGCGGGCGTACTGCTGCTACTAGCCCCAGTTGACTTGCGCTTGGGATTGGCAGAAGACGAGCTGCGCGAGGGCTTCTTGGACTTGGAGGACCGCGAACGTTCAGGTATCCGCTCCGGCTCCGGCTCGGATTCTGGTTCAGACTCGGGATCGACTTCGACGACTATCTCGCTTCGTCTCCGGGAACTGCTGGAGTCGACCGTTTGCTTTGCACGAGATCGTGTGTTGTGAACCGGAGGACGACGGGCGTTGACCGTCTCCTCTTCGTCGTCGTCGTCGCTCGCCGTGCTATCGTCGTCGTCATCTTCCTCTTCGCTTGACTCTGTATCGGGCCTGGGAGGACCCCTGCGGCCCCTGGCTGCAGCAGGGGCTGCTGCTGATCCACGCGAGTAGGTTCCTCTGTCGCCTGCGGCCGCAGCGCCAGCGGTAGTATATTGAGGCGCCCGCGGACCCGCAGTCATGTATTGAAAGGGATCAACGTTATTAGCTGTTGTTGCCGGGTCCGATACATGGCGGGCCGTCGTTGGTCCGCGCAGGTACGAATAGGTGAATGGCGAGTCGCTCCGGTTGTAATCTGGTCCGCCTCTGCCGTCGCTGCCAAGAACAGGCTGTGAGCTGGACGATGGCAGAGCCCGGGTCGACGCGTTTGGCGGTGGGAAGTGGCCCATCGGAGGGTAAACTTCGCGATCCTCGTGATGGAACGAGCCAGGTACCCGGTGTGGTGATCCGTCGTCATCGCCCGAGTTTCCGGGTGTCGGCAGCTTGGCCAGGCTTCGTGACATGGATTCCAGATGTTCGATTGGTACCGCCACTCTGTCTGTGCGTTCTCTTCGTCGTTGTCGGCGCTCCAGCGCCCGCGCCTCTCTCTCCCTATGCCGCCCTAGGGCAGCCAGTTCCACCCGGCTCAATTTGACTTGCGCCTTGCCTTTAGCCTGCGAACGCCGTATCCGGGCCAAGGCCGAATCCAACACGGCTCTCTCTTCCTCCCCGGTTCGCTCACGCCGTCATCCGAGTCGTCACCAGACGACGAATCCGAAGCCGAATTCTGGTCGTCCGAGTCCTCATCATCAGACCCTGAGCGAATGTATCTCCGGCGAGGCTGCAACGCGCCAGCCTCGTCTCTTGCATCCCGGCCTCTCCCACCACCAGCACCATATCCGTGTAGCGCGCGTCTCTAGACGAACTCGCAACGCCATACCGGCGCATATACTCCGCATCTGCACCACTCCCCCCACTACCGCTGCTCTCCAACTCTTCGACGACCCGACTGCCTCCACCGCCGGCAGCCGAGTTCCACGCATCTTGCCCCTGACCCTGCCTGACCGGGGCCTCGTTGTTTGCCACTGGTTGATGATCTTCCCCAGGAGGGGCTGTGTTTGGGAGCACGTGGCCGACCATCTAGACCACCTCCCCAGAAAAAGCCTCATCAATGGGCTTGTCCATCATCGACGCATGGCCAATGATGACGACACCGCTGGCACCGACGAGCCAGGCAATGGTAGCAAAGGGCGACGAGATAAGACCGACGGGGATGGCGATAACATAAAGACCAGTGTACAGCTGCGAGGTGGTGGCGCGCATGGTGCCGAGCTCGAGATCGCGGCCATCAAGCTTGCCGATGAGGAACATGCCGGAGACCACAAAGATGATATCGAAAAGCAGCCACCAGTTGGTCAGCAAAGTGTAGATGCAGAGCATGACGAAGACGACGGCGTAGTTGCTGGAGAAGTGGCCGAGGTTGTAGTTGACGCGGGACTGCATGTCGGCAAAGTTCTGGGGCTTGGACAGGCGCTTGACATCGAAGAACTCGGACAGCGGACGCAGGTTCGAGAAGCGCGTGGCCAGCGAGGTCGACCGGACGCTGTTGAAGCGGTCTCCCAGCTGGAGGCGCGACGTCAGCATGTCGATCGGGATCTGGATGCGGGAGGCCATTGTGGCGGCTTGGTGACAAAAAGTGACGAAGAAAAAAGAAGAGAAGAGGAAAAGAAGGAGAAGAGAAGAGGAGAAAAGTGGAGGAGGGCGGTCGAAAGGTTTTTATTCGGGCCTCGTCGGAAGTAGCGGTGACGATGCGGATGCGGATGCAGGTGCAGGTGCAAGCGTGCTGTTCGTTCGCTGGGCGAGTGGAGGATGGATGGTCGGTTTGGGGAAAGGGGGGAGAAGAGTCGGGTATTGAAGACGCTGATTGGAGGCGAAAAGGCGAAAAGAAGAGAATTGAAGCAAAAATGAGCTGGATGTGAAGAATGAGAGACCACAGTGGGAGAACAGAAGAAAGTTGAAGGACGAGAAGGGAACGAAAGAAAGTGAGTATGAAGATGGATGTTGGCAGATTGATTGTAGCGATCTGGCAAGAAAAGACGGAAGCAAAAGAAGGGGATGGGATGGGAAAAAAAGTAGCCAGGGGGTGGGAAGGGAACAAGGGGGTGAGAAAACAGAAAACACGAAAGGGAAAAGGCGAAAATAGGCGGTGCGTGGGGCTTAATAGATGGGGCGAACCCGCCGGGAAGAAAAAGGAGGATGCTAGCGTGGAAGCAAGGAAGGAGCGAGGAAGGGCTGCAGTTTGGGCGTAGGAGGGTAGCACGGCGTAGATTCGTAGCTGCTGTGTGCTGGCGTATCTGTGAGAAAGTACGAGTAAAATGGCAGTGACGGCAGTAGCAAACGAGAAAGCGAGCAAATCGACTGGGCGAGGACGAGATTGGGCAGCGCCTTGTCGGTTGGGTAATTAGCAGGGAAGAGACTGGATCGTGGATGGACGTGATGCGCTAATCGAGAGACAACTGGAAAGAGCGAGCGAGCCTCATCAACGCGTCGTGGACGTGAGCAATGTAGTTTAATACTTTTAATACTTTCACAGGCTAGAGTCCAGGCAGTCGTGCTTTCCGCCCGCCAGGCAGTCTGCACATGAAAGGAGAAGGCACGCTAAGAAACCACAAACAGCGGCAAGGACGTCCAGTGCGCAAAAGGAAAGAACGACACGTAGCTTCTTGCACTACAAAGTGCTTCTAGTATTCGTAAGATAGCGTCATCACCCAGATGTCGTTTGTAGGGCTGGGCAAAGCCGAACTCAGGCACCAACCATTACAAAGGTAAGCCTCGCGAAGAAACTGTGACAGAATGAGTACCGATGGGAGACGTTTGCAATACGGCATAGTAAGCATTAACGCAGAGATGAAGGTTGGGGATCAAAGGCTCAATCGATGCATCTGTGATATTTGGGAGCCTGGCACCAGCATATGCAAAATACGAGCCCCGTCGAAGCCATAGACCTCAAGCACGATAAGCCTCAATTGATAGTATGGTATCTGGCATCTGGAAACAAGATAAGACACAATATCATCGTGAAGCTTTGTATCTTGCAAATATCTTACCCGGCTGTGAGCCGTGGATGTAGGCACCAGTTTAGGAAAGAGCCGTTAGACATCTTCGATACAGAAACGGCAAGAGCTGCAACTGCTGTAACAGACAGGCCGTCGTCCAAGCCAGATGTCATTTACTCTGCGTGTGTTCTCGTATTTGAGTCCGATGCAAAGGATTCGGCTTGCCCTACAAGATGTCGACAAGCTTCTCTTACTTTACCCGGATCCGTCTGAACTGTTGCCCCAGCGCAAGTGAAGTGAAGTGCCCACTGAAGCCTTCAGTGCTGAAACGGCACATGTGAAGCGAACTGAAGTGAACAGGAAGGCTCTAGCGGCTTTCGTTTCAGGGGTGCGCCTTCCTGAGCGACAACTGCGGTTAGCGCAGTTTAGGAGACACTGTTGCGGCAACTGCACTCCCTGCTCCAGGTCGCTCCTGCAGCGCAAAGCTTCCCCTAGCTGTGCGATCCACACCCACCGCAAGCTGAATCGTTCTGGCCAGAAAGGCCCAAAAGATTCTTAATAACACCCAATAAAAATAAAGAGAAAAATTGCTGTTTCGGACACGACACCTTTGCGTTCCGCAACCTTGGACCCTTTCTTGCACCGCGACGTGCTTCTCCTTTCTATTCTTTGACGTCCCTACTCCGGACGCTGGTTTTCTTCCGTTTTCTTCATTTCTTCAGTTTTCTTCATTTCTTCATTTCTCAGATTGCATCTCCCGCTACTAATCGCCATCTCGTCCACTAAACAATGCGACAATGAGATTCTCGACTTTGACTGTCGGCCTGCTGGCCGCCCTTGCGCCCATCACGGCCGCCTGGACCAAGGAGGGTGCGTGTTGCCGTCTCGTCTAGTTCTGATGTTGCTTTCTGTATGCCTCTTACTAACTCTGTGTCTGCAGACCGTGAAATCTTCCGCGTTCGCGACGAGCTCGCTGCCGCTCTTGGCCCCGAAATCACCTTCTACGACTTTGTCGGCGTCCCTCGACGACATCAACAAGGCATACCGCAAGAAGACCCGGCAGCTGCACCCGGACAAGGTCAAGCAACAGCTAGCGGCTGACCGTGCCAAGGCAGCCAAGAAGGCGGGCAGCAGTGGTGAGAAGAACAAGAAGCCCGGCGTCAATGTCAGCAAGGGCCCGACCGCCGGCGAGGTCCGCGCGGCCGTGAAGCGCGCCTCGGAGATGCAGGCCCGCCTCAGCATCGTCACCAACGTCCTGCGCGGCCCCGAGCGTGACCGCTACGACCATTTCCTCGCCAACGGCTTCCCCACCTGGAAGGGCACCGAGTACTACTACAACCGCTACCGCCCTGGCTTTGGCACCGTCCTGTTCGGTCTCTTTGTGTTTGTCGGCGGCGGCGCTCACTACATTGCCCTGTATATGAGCTGGAAGCGCCAGCGCGAGTTTGTCGAGCGCTACATCAAGTACGCCCGCCATGCGGCCTGGGCAACTCGATTGGCGGTGTTGACCTGGGTGGTGATATCGGTGCTGACCCGTCGATGGGTGGCCCTGGTGCTATTCTTCCCCCTGTCGACACGGGCGTTGCCGAGGACGAGCCGCAGCCGAACATGGCCATGAACCGCAAGCAGCGCCGCATGCAGGAGCGTGACGCCAAGCGCGATGCTGCCCGTGAGAGCACCACTGGCCGCCGTGCTGCGCGTCGCGGTCTCGGCACCAATGCTAGCAACAGCGGCACGGCTACCCCTACTCCGCAGCCTTCTGCTGGCCCCACCGGTGCCAAGAAGCGCGTCGTGGCCGAGAACGGCAAGATCCTGGTCGTGGACTCACTTGGTGACGTCTACCTCGAGCAAATCGACGAGGAGGGCAAGGTTGAGGAGCTTCTTCTTGATGTATGTCTCCACCGCTCCCTTTTCATTCTATTTATGCTGCAAACATCCCGCTAACATACTACTTCAGATCAACGAGGTTGCTCGTCCTTCCTTCAAGGACACTGCTGTGTACCGCCTGCCCATCTGGGTCTTCAGCCTGACTGCTGGCCGTCTGCTGGGCAGCAAGGCCGAGGCGAAGAGGAGTATTTCGAGGAGGAGGTTGTCGACCGTGAGGAGACCCCTCTGCCGCGGAAGCAGAACAACAAGAACGCGCGCAAGGCCAAGCCTGCGAAGCCCGCTCCCATTGCAGCTGCTACCAGCAGCGACGGCGAGGATAGCGAGTCCTCCCCGGGCAAAGCCACGCCCAGCTCCGACTCGCAGGACGACTTTGAGCTGTTGGAGACGTCCACGAGTTCGCTCAAGGCTACCGGCACCAGCCACAACAAAGTCAAGGCTAACAAGCGCAAGGGCAAGAAGAAATAAGCGGTGATAGAAGCGGGGGAGTGGTAGAAAAAGAGACTCATTCTTGTTCTTTTTGTGTTGGTGACTTTCTTTTTGCAAAAATGGACACTTTTGGGAAATAGACCAGGAGTATACGGATTCACAAAAAATTTTATATGCAAATGGATGTTTTTTCTGAAACAGCCAGACCATATGGAAGCGTCAATAGGTTAAAAGCGTTTCTATTTTTCTCATTTTTAAAATATTTATTAACGTTCCGAAACCGAGCATCAATGAAAACAAACCGTTCCGCATGCGGGAAGACAACGTGAGAGAAAAGGGTGCAAGATGTGTGATATGCTGTGGTATATACACGTAACGTAATTCGTAACCGTAGACTTTCCAAACCGTGACATGATGGGGAAGACAGAAAAAACAGAAAGAGATCGAGGGGGTCGTTAAGATATGCCAAAAAGAAAGATGATAATCGAAATACCATGCAAAGGATAAAAGCCGTTGTGCTCAAGAAAAGAAAAAAAAGTGACAATCCATGACCGTCTACATTTCCATCTCACAGCCATCACGCATGGCCATCAGAGCACCGTACTGGTTCTCCATCTCCATGGATGCCTGGTGCGGTTGGGGCCACGAGGCGCGGCTGGACGCAGGGACTGCCGGTGCCGAAGACGTCAGGCGGTTAGCGTAGACTGGGTCGGTGGCATGGTTGAACGCAGGTGCACGCCGGCATGCACATGTGGGTTGGCGCTATCGTACGCATACTTTGTGCGCGGAGTGCTGGCGGCATCGTCGATCGCCGAAGGCGGCGGTGAGTTGGACGCCATGTACTCGCGGCGTGCCAGTTCTTCGTACCCAGACGCCATGTACGGCTCCATGTAGCCGTGGGACGTTTCCTGCAGCCAGCGGCCGTCGGCGGACTGAGTCGTCGTCGCGGGCGTTGCCGGCGCGACTGCCGGCTGGCTGGTCCGAAAGGACTGCTGGTCCTGCTGCATTTGCTGATCCTGTTGCATCTGTTGGCTCTGCTGGGCCCGCATGGTGGACGAGGCAATCTCCTTCTCCATCTCGGCCTCCATAGTATCCCAAGCTGCACCTGCAGCAACGGCGTTGTAGTCGGCGGCAGTCCGGGTTGGTGGGCAGATGCGCCACAGCTGCAGCAGATAGTCACGACGGTCCGGAGCAGACATCTGGAATAGGGCAAACTGGACTGGCGTAAGCGCGGCCGGGTCGATGCCGTTCTGGACCAGGATCTGCTCCGTTGTCTGCTGCTGCTGCTGCTGCTCCTGCATCTGTAACTCTTGCTGCGATGGCTGCTCCACAATAGGCTGCTGAGGCTTGATCGTGTGGGCGGAGTGGTGGTAGTGCTGGGAGATGGAGTAGACGATCTTGGGTTCCTCGATGGGAGCCGGAGCCGGGGCAGGGATATCGACTGGGATGGGGCCGAAGGTAAGGTTCCGGGCCAGCAGCGCTGCCAAGTCATCATGCGCCTGCATCATCGCCGTCGTCGTCTGTGTAGCCATCATGTTGGCAGTTTTGTGGAAGTTTGTTTTGATCGTTGATACTGCACATAATTGTTAGAGTCAACAGTTCCCAAAGTCTGACTGTATCCTTTCTTTCTGTCATATGTAAGTACCGGTAAAGTTGGTAGGCTGAGGGGATATCTCGGTATCCTTTTGTCCGTTCTCTTTTGATATGTTCGAACACTGGAAAGTAGGGGAAAGAGCCGAGTGTAGTCAGTAGTCCGGAGTCCAGTAAATGGTTTCTGATCCTGAGATCTTGTTCTTGCTGTATTCTTGAAGGCTTGTGGCCCTTTGAGAAACAGGTTTCTTCTTGGGAAAATGGATGCTTTATATTCTCTCGCTATGCTATATGAACCGAATTCTCCTAAAGAACTCGATGTTGACGACACTGTTTTGGGCAAAGGTTGAAACAGCACAGACAGGCACGGCTGAAAGAAACGGGGTAAGAGACAAAGGGGAAATAGGAAAGAAACACAAAAGAAGCACAAAAGAAGCAGTATAAAAACAAAGGGTGGTCGCTCGAATATAAAGGGGGAGAAGTAAAAGAAAAGAGTTGGGGAAGAATGATGGACAAGTCGTAAAATGACGGAGGGGGCAAAATTGGATTTAAGAGCAATAGTGAGAGGCAGAACAGGCAGGAAGGTCTCAGGGGGGGTGGCAGATGGGTCCCGTGCAGAAACGGACGAGTGGGGTGAGAGGGAAAGACCACACGAGGTCGTGAAAAAGAGCCGGGCTCGGACAAGGGGGGAGGAAGGAGGGGAAAGGTCTGAGTTGGCAAGAGCGTTTACTTTTTTTGTTGAGGAAAGAGGGTCTCACCAGTGATCAAGAGGGAACTTCGGGAAAAGAGAGGCAAGGCAGGCAAGTTAGGAAGGGAGTGTCTGGCTGGCTATGAGTTGTTTACACTCGTTTGAACGGCCATGGACGATATGCAGAAGGACCAAGAGGGCCGAGGGGGCCCAAGAAGGGAGAAAGACAACAAAGAATAAGGAACTTGAAAGAGAAAGTTGTGCCTGATGAAACCGCACAAAAGTGCATAACGAGGCCAGGAACGGTGTCCGAAAAGGATGATTTACACGACCAGAAAGGAAGGAACAGATGCAGAGGGGTGCGTGGAGTAGAGGGGCAGGAGCCGGGGTCGAGCTTTCCGGCTCATGGGCCGAGTAGGCACCAGAAAAAGAGATTTGGGTAATTTCGGGAGGAGCAACCGCCTACAAAGTGCCGTCTTCATGGGATAGAGGGGCTTTCCTTGCCTATTCTCCTTTGCTGCTTTCTTTATCTTTTGTTCTTCGTTCTTTCTCCTTTGAATGCCGTGATAATATGGCCAGGTCCATTGCACTTTCCGTTTGCGACAGCGTAGGTGCTCGCTCGTGGAAGGTGCGCTCGGCAAACTCCCACGTTGGTCTCACAGATGCACACCTGCACATCCCGTATTGGGCGTCAACAGCCTGCAGCTGCAGCAGCAAGCAGCATAAAGCCGCGCAGATGTGAGTGCACTTGCCCTTCAAGGTCCTTTTCACTTGAGTTTGGGCACCGCTCGTCTGGGTCCCGCCATGCCTCCACTGTGCAGCCCACTGTTAGCCGTTCTTGCCCGTTTCAGCCATTTAACTCAATTTTCACAGTGCTTTTCACCGCCGTGCAGACGCTCATTCGAGCAACCCCCGGCAGTCGGGCAGCATTGGGCACATCGGCATGCCAGAAGCATGAGTCGTCTAGTCAGCTCCATCTTGGTAACGATTTTGCAAGTGTTAGAGACGCTCTTCAAATAAAGCAGTCGCTAGGCGCGGTATTTAAATAGATTGAGTGTGTGACGATGTTGATGATGTGTGGGGAGGCAAGCATGCTTCTTGAATGATGCATAGCTCGTTGTCATCGCACATGCACAGCCTCGTGTGAAAAAACAGGTCCTGGTTTCTTATTTTGTGCCAAAATGGGTGAAATCGGCTGTGAGATGCACGCACTTTAATTCATCACGGCTTTTGGGAGCAACTGTGATTTCTCGAATTTTAGTGGGGTCCAAATCCATATTGGCGGGGCATGGACATTCGCTCCTTCCTGGACAAAATGGACAGGGGACCGAGAGGGGCCTGATCGCTTGGGAACGGGCCTTGAACGTGTTTAAGTGGCGCGCCACACGCTAACATGCTAACAAGAACGACGCCGCGGCACGTTTTCTCCTGCTATTTTTGCTGTTTTGGATGACGTTGTTGGAGAGTGGCAAACGTCACAAGGCAGGTAGGTGCAGCCCTGGAGGCCGCACTCTCCAAGGTCCAGCCTTTGTTCCTTCTTTTTTCTGGTCCTTTCATGGCCTGGCCTTGATTGGACTTCAGACTTTTTGCCTGATCGCATTTCGACAGCTGTTCTTTTCTCTGCATACTTTTTTCTCTTGTCGGTCATTTCGTCTACCCAAAATCTCGCGACACTCTCGACCCGACAAGGCTGCCGCGATTGAACACATTGCCGCATCGAACCTCTCCGCTCCGCCAGCATGGCCCACGACGCACCGCCCCCGAACTACTGTAAGTTTTCCCAACAAACGGGTTTGTGGCATCGATCCGTTGGTCGTATCTCGCCGTTCGTTTGACGTTGCTAACCGCTCTGCTTACTACAGATGCAATCCTCGAGGTTTCCGAGACTGCTACAGCCCAGCAGGTCCGCGATGCATACAAACGGTACGTTCCATTCAAACCACCAGCTGATCTTGATTGACATATCGGCATTTACTAACATACAACCACAGCGCCGCATTGAAGAACCACCCTGATCGAGTGCCCCAGGACAGCCCTGAGCGCAAGACGCGCACGCGCAAGTTCCAGCTCGTCAACGACGCCTACTACACACTCTCCGACGACCGGCCGTCGGCGCGAATACGATGCGCAGCGGCGTCTTTTCAACCGGCGCGGCTACAGCTTCCCCGAAGACGACGACGAGGACGACGAGGACAGCGAAGACTACCCGCAGACAGGCACAGACACGGGAGCGGGCTCGAGTGCCAAAACCGGCGCCTCGTGGGCATGGAACTTTTTCTCCAATGCAGCGAACGGCGGCGGCAGCAACAACAGCCATGGCCAGGCCAATACAGAAGAGGCACGCCAGCAGACCGAGGACGCCCAATTTGCCGACGTCTTTGAGGAGATGCTGCGCGAGGAGGGCATGGCCGAGCCAGGGTCAAACCGGCCGACGGGCAAGTTCTGGGGCTTCCTAGGCGGTCTGAGTGGCGGTGCGCTGGGTTTCATTGTGGCCAACGTCCCTGGTCTTGTCGCAGGTGCCGTTGCGGGCAACCGCCTCGGCGCTATCCGTGACGCCAAGGGCAAGAGCGTCTATGCTGTCTACCAGGATCTGCCAGCCGACGACCGGTCACGGCTGCTTGGCCAGCTGGCAGCTCGTGTCTTTAGCCACGCCGTGGGCATTTAGATGACCCAGAGAAAGGCTCGGCTTGCGTATTAAGGGAAATAATTGGAGGGATTTGTTCATTTGTGCGGACTATTGATACCTTTAGGGATTTGTCTCTCAATTTTGTTTTCACTTTTTGTTTTTTTTTTCCTCTGCTCATGGCGTTTCCGGCATTTTTGTTGGGGGGGGGGGATTTTATATACACGCCCACCTGTCATTATGTAGAATAGTATAGCTTTTGAACGAACAAAACAAGAGAAATATGTCAATTCTAGCAGAATGCATCTTGATTGAACAAATACAGTGAAAGTACGATGTTCCTCAAGGATAGCTGTACATGCTTTCTGGCTACCTGCCCGCACGTGACACGTTTTGCTTGTAAGCCCGCAAACGACGTAGCTGGCAGGTGCCTTGCAGCAGCACATCACCAAAGGCGGTGGAGTACTGCGGGGCAGCTCATGGAAGGTGGTGCTCCAGCCTGCCGTGCGCATTCGTAATACTACTAAATTGGCCCAGCTTGATGGCAGCGCGCGTAGAAGCTTTCCTCGCCTTCCTTTTCATTTCTCCCGCATTCTCGACTTTCTTTTTGCAACAACAACATTCAATTGCAACCACCCAATCACGACGACACGATTTTGACGACGAGTCCAAGACAAGCAGACGAAGAAAGTCGAAGCTGCAGCTCAAGACAACCCGAAAATAGATACTCTCTTTCATACCCCCTGCATCACAAGCATCACAAACCGCAGTCATGTCCAAAGTCACCCATATTTCGTCACAAGCGCAGTTTGCCGGCCTGCTCAAGTCGTCCAAGGTCGTCATTGCCGACTGTGAGTGTTGTTGAACCCTCTGCTGCATGAAAGCTCTTACTGATCCCATCTTCCTCCTCAGTCTTCGCGACGTGGTGCGGACCGTGCAATATGATCGCGCCCGTCTTCGAGAACATTGCCTCCCAGCTCGCCCGCGACAACGCCGTAACATTTGTCAAGATCGACACCGACGCGCAAAAGGACATTGCCGCCAAGTACCGCATCACGGCCATGCCGACCTTCCTCCTCTTCCGCGACGGCAACGAGATTGAGCGCGTGCAAGGCGCCGACCCCCGGAAGCTCGAGTCGCTGGTCAACAAGCTCGTCAAGGAGGCTGGCAGCGCAGGAGGCGCCTCTGGTAGTGGTAGTGGAGGTGAGGGCTCGAGTGGTGGAGATGCCGGTGGCTGGTGGACCGGTGCGGCCGCGCCCCGTGGCTACACAGACATCACGGATAATGTCGAGGTGCTGCGGACAGAGCTGCTCAACGTGGATGACGCGGCAGCAGGCAACGTGCGCGTGCTGTTTGGCGGCGGCAAGCCGAGCGGGAAAGAGCGAGGCGCTGTCGGCGAGCGCTGCTGACTGGGTCGAGAGTGACACGGACGAGCAGCTGATGCTGTTTATCCCGCTGCAGTCGATTGCCAAGTTGCACACGCTGCAAATCACATCCCATCCCACCGAAGACGCTGCACGGCCCGAGCTGCTCAAGCTGTATAGCAACAGCCCGCACAACTTGGGCTTTGACGAGGCGGAGGACACACTGGCGACGCAGGAGATTACAATCAAGCCGACGGACTGGAATGAGCAGGGCACAGCCTCGATCCCGCTCAAGTTTGTCAAGTTCCAGAACATTACGAGCCTGGTCGTGTTTGTGGTCTCGGCCCAGGATGGAGCAGAAAAGGTCCGGCTGGACCGGGTGCGGTTGATTGGCGAGGCCGGCGAAAAACGGGAGATGGGCAAGCTGGAGAAGATTGGCGACGAGCAGGGCGAGTAGACTGGGAAGCCAAGAGATCGACCAGAAAAGCATAGGAGCATACAAGAAAGCCAGCGAGCGGCCTTAACCAAATCTGAATTTCCGGGTACAAATAACGTTTTAACGAACAAGGAAGGTTGCTACGATTTCCACGGTTCGGACACGATTGAGGAGGGACCAGCGTATGGAGCAATGGTAGCTACAAAAAAAGGACCACAGATAGACATAAAAATACAAATGGAAGGGCAAGCAATCCCGATATAAACCGGCCACGACAGTGAACCGCCCACCCCAGGGCGTCCAGTGTAACAAGCAAGCAGACCCGGTGAGCCAAAATCGGGGTGTCTTGTGCGTCTTGCCTCCTCCCACCCCCTTTTTCTGTCTTCATTTGCCTTATTACGTGTTCGTCTGTTAGTGTGTGGGCGTTCATTTGATTTTCTCAGGGTGGGGGACGCACAGTTAGGCGAGATGCAAAGATGCAAAGATGTCAAGATGAGTCTGCCCATATGAGGTCATTGTAGGAGATGAGCAATGTCTGGAGAATATCTGTCCACCTTCCACTCCCTGCCTCATTCGCTCCCATAAAGTATCTCGAATATGTATTTGCCAAAACGGGTAGGTGATGGTGGGTGAGAAAAGGCGTTAAAGTGTTTTGCGGCGGCGAAGACAGTGGGATAAAGAGGTGGTCAGGGAAAGCAAAATAGCCGCCATATAGCCAAGAAAAGGAAGAGAGCAAGTGACAGGACGTTCGAAGCCCATCTAAGAGTGGCGTCGTCTGTGCGGTGTCGTATAGTTGCCATTGCTAGGCTCTTGGTACAGATAAAAATAACCCATCAGGAGGCGAACAACAAATAAACAATAGACGACCTCATTACGATCAATATTTCTCGTTATTTCCTCTCTTTTCATCCATAGTGGTCAAGTGGTAAACACGAGCCTCTCTCGACAAATGAAGAAAAAATGAAGAAAAACGAAGACGATATGAGGGCATATGAAGCAGCACGCATTAATAAGGTGATCCCTTTCTGTCTACAATTCATCATATCTCTCCACATTCTTTTTGTAGCACCTCATTGACGATGCTTACCGACTCCCGACGTCGTATACTGCCTCTGTTCTCAGTGCTTTACGGAAGAAGAGGTACAGTCGCTCCAAACGGGTAAATAGAAAAGAGACGAGAAGTCGATCACCTGCACGGAGTATGGTTTGATCGCTTGATCGCTTGTTTGTTTGATCTATTTCTTTGCAAACGCCCTCGCCTAGTCTCGGCTTGTCTTAATGCAACAGCGGAAGAAGAAGAAAAACAGACACCAAAACGACGATCGTAGATTACCTCGCCCCGTGCATGCTGGGTCAGAAACAGGACAGAAACGAAGAGGGTAATGTGGGAAGTCGCCCTAAGGGATAAAACGGGACACGTCCATTATTGCTCAACGGCCTTCCCCTCGCGGCTGCGGCGCGGTCAGAAAATAAACATTACGGCGAGGTACGGCGACAGAGTGACCAGTGAGAAGGAAGATCCTAAGATGACAACCAAGGCTGAGAAGGCAACCGCTCTCAAAAAGCTCAGAAAGGCCAAAGCAACCATCCTTCTTTGGAAAGTTGTTTTGACGTCGTAGCCGCCGTGCACCCTCTCTTCTGCACTATGCAAGGGCAAAGTCACGCCGGACATTTGATGTATCGATATGTCCGCACGTCGTACACCTTCAAGAAGGACCTTCGATCTGAGTTCCAGAAAACCAAAATGACACCCATGGATGACGATGTGACGCTCGGACGCTCAAATATCTTCAGGAACTCCATGACTGGCCAGACGATACGGGTGGATGACCGTAACATTGATAGTCACCAGACGTCCGAGACGAGGGTAATGACAGTGGCAGTCAGTCCTTTCCCTCATTTCCTCACTTCATATCACGATTGATCAAGGCATAAAAGTCTCTACGAATGTTGTGGTCCCCAAGCGGCATGGGTTCCAAAGGCAACATTCTTTTCTTCCTATCCAGCTATTGCACAAGCTGTTTTGTTTTTGTTTTGATTGTGTGTCCGACTCCCCACTGTAGTCTGCCCGGTAGCTAGAAGCCGAGCAAAACAGCCAGTAAAGAGTCGATGTGCAATTCCCTTCGTCTGTGGCACGACTGACGCTGCGAATGGCTGCCCGAAGGGCGGGAATGAGCTTCCGAAGAAGCTATTCCCAACCCTGAAGTCCCGGGCCTCCTCAATTGAAAATGATTTCGAGCAACACGGAGATGTAAATTTTGGTCGTACCGCCGCACGAAGAGAAAAAAGAAGAGAAGAAGGAAAGAAAATTGAAAGAAGCAAGTGAAAATTTTTGGCGTTGAAATAGCAAATTATTATGGGGCCGCTTGTAGCCTTTGGATATGTGATTGGTCAGAATATTAATGGAGTCGAGCTCAAAACCTAAGGAAAGAGCTTGGACGTTTTGTGTGGTACAGACACGTGATATTCATGTAGATATCACGTGTAACAAATGGACCAAAAAGAGCCTGTTCTAAATTTACATCTTCTTCCTTCAACTCTTCAACCACTATTCAACAACGGATACAGACGCAGATCAAGCATGCCAATCTAGTCCCTGAATCCTGGAAACAAGTGTCACAGAATACAAAGGCGGAATAGGAAAGGCAACCGGTAATATATGTCCCCCACGGCGGCATCGTCTCCTGGAAGCGACTTCGGTTGTCGGCTTCTGATTTTTTTTTCTTCTTCTTTTTCTTGTCCCTTTCTCTTTCGTCGGCTTCATATCAAGCTGCCCCTCGAGCATAAACGTCCGGATCCTTTGTGCCTAAATATAAATATCTCTATACAACTCTTTACGCATAAGAGTATTTCTCGTCACACGCACACAGCACAAGACCTGTACTTGTCATTGGGGGCAGACGTGTTCTCAATAAATGCTTTACAAAAGACCGATCCAATCGAGGATATAAAAGGCCCCCGATGATGTCAGGAGGCTGAGAAGAGGTTGCCCACCGCAATTTATATCGTCAAGCATTTACGGCCCTTTTTTGACAGGATTAAGAAACTTCGTATATGAACCAAAGATTGTCACTCTCAAGTGATTACGCAGTACAGGTGGCATTGGCTATCTTACTCTGCTTTCCTGGTGTTTTTATCCCTCGGATGGCAATTCCAGGCAAGGCGCGCGACTCTGCCACTTGGATATAAAAGATGCATCCAGAAGAAGGTAATGAGTGGAAGCGGCGGCGGGCTGCAATGCATTGACACACTGTTTGCACATCCTCTCATCATGCTTTACTTTTCTTTTTTCTATTTAAGCACTCCAAAAAATCGTTGTTTGTTTCCACATCACATCACACATCACGACCATCATATTTGATCGGTGTGCCGGGAGGTGGGCGCGCATGCAAATTCGAAACGATGAGATGTTGGAGAGACGAGGGAAATGAACAAGGGAACAAATGTGAGAAAATAAAATGAGAATGATGAGAATTGGTGATGAGGCTAAATGGGAGTGGTGAGAAACAGCAGTATTGAGAGTGTAAAAAGCTACCAAACGAAGCAACTGATTTCGTTACCCAAGTAAACGTTCCAGTGGTTCCAGAGAACGGCGAGCTTATAAACTTCTAAGAATAGACCCGAGAGTAACACTGGCCTGGAATTTCAAGTACGAGAAAAAAGAACGAAAGAAAATGACTGGCGAAGAAGGCTTTCCCAAGGAGTCGACGGCCGATTGGATGATCTGACCACCGACAAACGAGATTGAGGGCGACGACACTAATACGGGCAAACTAATAAGGGTGCGGCGAAGCCAGTGACTCTGCTACCAGGATGAAGCAAGACGGGTGAGAGTCGTCTAGAAAAAAGAGAGAAAAAAAACCCAGAAACCCAGTGAACAAAGAATAGACCGAGAGAGAACACGCAAGCGTTTTAATCTATATGGTGGAGAGAGTGGATGCGGGCAGCAAACCAGCAACCAGGGAAAAGGGAAAGGGAAGAGGACGAGGAGAAAAAAAAACGGCGGACAACGATTACGAAGTATGCCTTGACCATAAAGAGTTAAAGGGCGTATTATTGCTTCGTTGTCTTATACACAGAAAATACTGCCGCCAGGTGAGGGGGTGAGGCAGAGAGTCGGATTTTTAATCTATTTGACCTGCAAGCCATCCGTGGTTTTGTTCTGTTTTATTCCTCTATTAAAAAATCTGCGCGGCCGGTAGCCACAGCATAAAGTCCCTACGTATGACGATAAATTGCATGTAGCCATCCATTGTACATCCAGCGTAGCCACCCGTGGTACCCATCCATCTTTTGTGTTTTGTGTTTTTTCCGTCTTTGCGCGGGCCATATGTAATAATGGAGTAGTACTAAGAGTCGCCAGTGTCCATCTCACAGCCCACGACAGGACCGCACACGCAAGATGCGGTGGTGGTGGGAGTGGTGAAGACGGTGTAAATGACCTTGGTGGCTGCGGAATGACTGATTAAGAGAGCGTATGTGTACCAGCCAGTCCCAACCGCCCGCCAGCCGCCAAACACGTCCTCCCGTGGCATAATACGGGCGTGTTATTGTTTGCCGTGCCCTTATTTCGTGTTCCGCTGCCTTCGGTCTCTCGTTTCTGACTTTTTTTTGTTTTTCGGTTGGTGTTGTCTGGCCAGGTTTTCAGGGTTTGAAGGTGTCGTCTCCCCAGCTTGCCGTTTGTATCCTTGAGAAATAGGACGACAAGTCCGTTGTATGGACTCCGTGGGCCGTTAGTTTCTCTCTCCTTACACACTCTCTTACTTTTTGCTATGCCGCCTCGTCCCGTCCAGGGTGGCCCTGGGGCTGGAATTCGCTCGGGCTGGACGGCAGGCGATGATGTTGTGCGCGGAGTGGCTGAAGTGTACTTTGTGAATAATTCAAATCCAGGAATACAGGAAGAAAGTCAAAAAGAAGGGCACAGCGTTTTTCATCCATCCATTGGGTAGCCGTCCAGCTCTCATTAACCCGCGACAGGACTCGCCGTCGAAACGTCACGAATCGCTGTTCAGAATCGCCGTGTCAGCTCGGCGGCGCTCAGGATCTTTTGATGAGCCTACGTACGACACACTTCTCTTCTTATCCAGTGGACTGCCATCCCGTTGGCTCAGGCACCCTCCTGAAGGTGCTCGGTCATGCTCCCATAATGATAATGGTGCAGGGCACGGTGGACGTGTACAGCGCCGCCGTTTCTTGTGTGCGGCACGTTACCAAAGAAAGGGAAGGTGCTGCGGAGAGGAAAGAAGAAATATAAAAAGAACAAGGAAAAAAGGACTACCCTAACCCTTGTTCTCCCTCGACTTATTACATGCTGTGGTGTAGGTTTGCTTGTGGCGTGTGTAAGAGCCAACGTAAACCTGCCCCGAGCGCTGCGAAACTGCGAATTAAAGTTACAGCGCACGTCCGGCAATATATTGTGTCCCAAATATAGCCATTCATCTATTCTGCGCAAACTACCACGTACCAAGATGGCATACAGCTTTGATTTCCCTATTCGGCTTCCTTTTTGCTCTTTTTCTCTTTTTTTTTTTACTGAACGTACTATCAGATCCCGTCATATCATCCTCCTACGATGCTCTTGTCTCAGAATCTCTCCATCGACCAGGTAGCGGTCTGTGTTTCGTAAATCGATCTTGTCCATGGACGAGAAGCAAGAAACCGTTTTCACTTCTCGCTCCCGCCGTCTTCCATTTTAATATTATTATTCTCCGTCCGTTACTGTACTCTTATTCCTCTTGTTTGTATTCCGTATCAACACTAATCTTGTCTTCTTGTTCTTTCGTTTCTGCTGTCCTTTATCTCCCCTCCATATCAGACCCTTCCTTTTCCGTCGTTTATATAGCCCCGTCTCTCATAGCGTATTTAGTGTAGCCCAGCTTACATCCTTCTCTTAAACCGTTGGCACATGTTGCAGATATTCATCGTAATGAGACCCGCGATGCTGTTAATACATTCAAACGGCGGTCTAAAATGTCTAGCCTCGTCTAACCTAACAGGCATCCTGCTTTCGGCTAGGGCCCTCCATATTTTCGTTCTTTTCTTTTGTCTTTTCTCCAGTCCCATGCCCCATTTCCTGTTGCGGACAATCTTGCCCTTTTTATCTATGAGGATCACCGTCTTCTCCTTGCCGTACCTAGTACAGCCCGATAGACTTCGTGATAATGGCGATGCACACCCTCAAATTCATCATCGTGGCCCTCTTTGATCTCCTGCGACATTCCTATTCGGCTGTCGCACTGTTGCACCGTTGCACCAGAACCTCCGGCCACCATCCGCAATTCTTCTGCACACCCCGTCCCTGTCTCGATCGCCCATCTTGTGTTGCGTTGGTATGAAACAAACTCAAAAATAAAGTATGACAGGGAACAGAAGCATAACGAAATAAATAAAAGAAAGATAAATAAAGCAAATGTATATGAATATTCATCCTCTTTCCTCACCCATCACGCTTCTCAGACCCTGTGCCCCTTGCACTTCCGCCGCTCCCTGACGGTACGCACCCCGTCGCTCTCCTTCACACATCACACTCGCATCCTGAACCAGAATCTCGTGCAAGTCGGCCGGTCGCTAGATGCTGTAACTGGCAATTCGCTCCGCCGCCATCAAACTCTTCCCCTGTCACGACACTCCGCATGGGAGGGCACAAACCACAAGAAGAAACAGAACAAACAAGCTCGCACATCGCTCATTCCGTCTGTTTTATGGTCACTGCCTGCTCTCACTGTCTCTTTCCTTCTCCGTAGAACCTCAGCTACTGCCCGATTTGCGCAAGCGAATGCACCTTCCGTTCGTTGTCCGCCCGCCTCCCCACACACACCACACGCGCCTTCCATCCCCGGACCACCTGTGACTGCCCTTCTTTACTTCCTGTGCAGGACTACGCACGATAGAATGCGACGATCTGCTACAAAAGCTTAGAAACTAGTGCGCTTGCGATACGGCATCTCGCACGGGATAAACTACTAAGGGAGACCAGTCTGATAGAAAGTCAGAGCGAAGTGACAACCAAAACCTCACTACTGCACACGTAGCCGCGCCTTCCCCTTCGTTTAAACAAGCTCGGCCACGGCCAGGCCAAATAAGCAAAAATAATACGAGTGTAGACAAGAAAAATAGCCCAAAATAGGCCAAAAATGAAGCCCAACATCGTTGCAAGACAAACAAAAAGAACCACCACGGGCCTAAAAAACAGACGGTTCTCCCCTTAGCGGAACCGGCCTCGTTCGACATTCCCCTTGTGACTCCTTTTTTCTTGTCTTGTTGGAATATCGTCTTTCTCAATCTCTCTCGTTCGTTCCTTCCCTTTTCCGTCCGTCTTCCGTCTCGTCTCCCACTTGCCTTTTAGTCGAAGTTTCCCTTCATTACTTCCTTGCGTCTTCTTCACTCCTGCCTGTCTTTGCTCACTTCGCTCCTTCCTTCTTTTTATTCTTTTATTGTTTGGTCTTTCCTTCTTTATTCTTTTCCTCGAGTGCCCCCTTTTCGAAAACATCTGTTCTCGTTTCAAATTTCTCCCATTTCATAACACCCACCACAACTCACTCAACCTCTTTCATATCGCATCTCGCCTATCCAGCCACTCCTTGCCTCGCTCCTCTTACACAGCTGACGCAAAACCAGCACAATATACAACACGGCGCTGCATCCCAGCCCAGTCCAGCAAAATAAAAGCCAAAAGCTATTCCCATACACCACTGCAGCAGCAAAAGTCCCAGCCAAGCACAAACAACTCCCACACAATTCTCATCAACCCAGCCGGGTCGTTGCATAACCTCTTCTGTCTTTACCCAGCAAATCCAGTCGATCCTGTCGGCCAACAACCTCAAAACAGCAATCCGTCAGGAACCGCCAGCCTACAACGTACAACCGTTCCAGCCCGTCAACCCGTTCAACTGTTAACCTGTTCACCCGTCAGCCGGTCAACCTCATTTCCCAATTTCTTGGTTTGCATCGGCGGTCTTTTTGTGAAAAAAGGGGCTCCCAAAAAGCAAACAAAACGAAACTCGCGATCGACCAAGCGCTCGCATATCCGCTGTTGCTTTATTTTTGTCCTGCTCAAACGCACCTCTGTCCTCTATCTTACCCTACTCATCAGTAGTTTACAAACGATACCCGAAAAGAAACACTGGAGCTCAAAACCGCAGCTAAACAAGCAAACCTGCAGCCATATCTGCATTCAAACCCCACAGCCGCAGCCGCAAGTATCAACACTCCCTGAGGTTGGTCCGGGTATTTTCGAACCGCAACCTGGGAAATAAAGACACAGACAAAATAACAATATACGACAAAAATCCGCCGGGAACGATCCACAGCCCAGACTTTCCATACTTCCCAGGCTTCCCAGCCCAGCACCCACCACCATCCACACTCCTGACTCCCCAGCACAAAGTACGACCCGGCTCTGCCCAGCACCACCCATCCCTCCCAGCACTTTACGGCCACATCCGCGCCTCCTAGGGCTTCCTTAAAAATAGGATCCCTCATGATAATACGTCGTCACACTCGCACCATCTCCGAAGTCACTCACCCACTTTGAGCCACTCAACCCATTCTCACACGCCCTCCCGAAAAAGGAAAGAGAGAAAGAGGACCCTCCAAAGGGCACGCGGCGGCCTCTATTCAGGATATAATATCTCGACCTTGTATCCTCTCTATTTGCTCAGTCTATATCTCCTTCCCTTTTCCCTCCTTTTCCTTCCCCTTCCCTTCTCTCTCCCTTCTTTCCTTTCCTTCTGTCACCATGTTACCTCAACAATACCAACAACAAACCCAGCAATATCTTCAACAGACACAGCCATCTTCCTTTTCACCCTTCTCTCCATTCTCCCCGTCGGAACTGCCTTCACAATCTCGCTCTTCCTTGACAACCGCTTCTTTCCGTCGTCCCTCGACAACCGCCAAGATGCCTCAAGAATTTCACCGGTTTTTATTGCTACCCCCAGAAATCCGCACTATGGTCTGGGAGTATGCTTTGCCCGAACCACGCGTCTACGAAGTTATGGATGTGCCCAATGCCAAACAGAAAATGAATGCCGCTGATGGTCTCATGTTCGCCAACGTCCATCACGAGCCGCCACCACCACTCGCCGCCGTCTGCCAGGAAGGCCGCAGTTTTGTCTTGCACCACTACCGGCCGCTCACTCTCGGCCGCACCACAAAATACGTTGATCTGTCCCGAGACTTGTTGTTACTTGAACCCTACCTCCTGCTCAAGCGCTTACACCGCACTTTGCACTTTATGAGTCGCATCCCTTTGATCCGCGACCACATGGCCGGACTAGCTCTTGGGACCAGCTACGGAGTATACACTGGCATCTGCCACCCAGTGCTAAGCTGGAAAGTCTCCAAGAGCAACATGGGAAAGTTGTTGACGGGCCTCGCCAAGTTCCCTAAGCTTAAGGCGCTGCTTTTCGTTGTACACCAGGAGTTCCAGTTCGAATTCGACTATTGCTGCCCGCCGGCGTCAGGTCTGACAGCCTCAAGAACAACACCACCGCCTCATCCACTTTTGTCTCATCCGTCGCATCCTCCTCCAGGACCGGGCACCTACTCTACCTACTATCTCCCTTCGGGCATGACGGGCCTTCAGCAGACACCGCCGCAACAGAGCGCATCACCATACGCATCGCCAAGCTCAAGTTCCGCATCCCCTTCGCCATCACCATTGCCATCTCCCGTGGCACCGCACCAGCGCTACCCTCCGACCATTCCAGAAGCCTTCCAGCAACAGCCGCAGTCATACTCGCCCGTACAATTGCCTCTACCGCCTGTTCCACCAATGAACCCGGCACCGTCCCCGAGACCCTACATTTCTCGTCCACTTCACTCTTCTTCCACCACGCAACAGGACCAATCGCCCGCTTCTCCGCCAGTCATCCACCAGGCACAGGTTATTCCGGCCCCTCAACCGGCCGCACCGCAGGCCCTTCGTCCTCAGGTCGTTCACCAAGCATACCGCTTCAAGTTTGACATTGAAGGCAACATCAACCGCCACCCGCGCCGGCCACACCTCAACCAGCTCCTCTTCTACCCACTCGAAGACAAGGGCGAGGTCGACGAGAAGGATGACTGGGAGGCATTGCTTAACGCTAAGAGCGTCGGCGGCCCTGACGATTACGATGAGGAGGATCCCTTTGGCGAGTTTTTCGATCCCTGGCCGAGCAACGAGGACTGGCGCCGCTTCCGCCAGCGCTTCCGGCGCCAGGTGGTTGCAACATTGCAGGCCGGTCTAGCCACAGGGGAGAGCCAGAACGCATTCTGTGTTGATGCCGACATGAATGAGGCTACATCCTCATTAAGTCGGTCGGCTGTGGATCTGGTACCGGTGCTAGTGCTAGCCGCAGCAGCGGCAATGGTCTTTCGTCTTCGTCTGACAAGAAGTACCAACAATACCTCCATCAAAGACAGCAAAAGTGCGGCAGCGACGACTACGACTCGGGCTACAATGGGCCATCCAACTACAACAACATGTACAGTTTGCACGGTAGCAGCAACTACGCCGGTGTGCAGAAGAACGGCGATGTCAGCGGTCACCGCCGCCGGTACTCACTCAAGCACAAGCTGCCAGCTATCAAGGGTGCCAGCCTTCTTTGGCGGTACACTCGTGGAGAGTAGAATATCTTTCAGTAATTGTCTTTCATTTTGCTTTTTTTATGCAATCTCTAGCGTTCCAGCATTTGTTTTCTTATCCTTGGACAGCCTTATGAATGTCTCTTATGATCTTCCGGTTCCCTTTTATATCCCGCCTCAGATAGCCAAAGGGTAACTTCCTTTGAGCTACTGGCATTTCAGCATTCCATTTCTTGTGCTTTCTAGCGACTTTCGATTATTTATAGGCTTGTTAACTCACGAACTTTATGAAGCATGAAAAATACCACTATCGTTCTCTCCACTTCTGTCTTTACTTTTTCATGTACAGTTCTACATAGACTGCCAAAAGAGGTTGGCAATTTTTTCTTTTACTGAAATACATGTGTTGCCACAATTTTATCTTCTTGACCAAATCTTCACATTACCTCTAGATATGGCTTTTACCCTTGGTTTTAAAAACTGTGGTCTAGATGAGAATAGCTTACGAAAAGAAGACGGTGTTTGCTACTTGACTACCTCTCTTCTGGCGGTAAATACGGCTAATATCGACAATTATCCCAGCACCAAGAGTATCTAAATTGCACGCCCAGAGGTCTTTTCGCCAGAGAAACAGAAAACCAGGTCGAATGATTTAACCGGCGAACGCATAAAAAGCCCAGCCACCTCCGCTTGCCGCCAACCGCGAAAGATTGGCGCCGCCGTAAGTCTCTTCAACCTCTTCAACCTCCCAGGCTTTATTTCGACCTCTTTTCCCAGCTTCACTTTGAATATTCACGACAATTCACGCCTCACACAGTTCGATGGTACTCAGGTGGAGATGCTGTCAGCTATCAAAAGAAGAAAAAGGCCAGCCTTCACCCCTTTACTCCATTATGCACACAGCAAAGCGGGCGAGAACGGCAACCAGCCAAACATGTTCTTGGTACAAAACCAGTAAGCACCAGAAGCCAAGTGGCTTTTGCGTTCTTCTAACTTTTCCGCTCATCGCCCCACAAATGGCTGGTAGTCACAGACCTTTTACAGAGGACATGCAACATGCAACTACCGAGATGATCGAGGGGAGGTGTGGCATCAAGTGTCTGCCACCGGCCAACAATACTCTGCCAAGCGCCAGTGAGATGGTAGCATGGCAGCTTCTCCTCGCCATCGCACGGCTCCGTATTTCAGCCCTTCCGACGCGTCCACTGGGGAGGAGGGGGGGTCCTATTATGTGGCGATGTGGCGGGTGAGGGCAAGCAAGAGACGACGGTACGGGCGTGGGTGTGAGCTCGGGAATGCGAGACACCCAAGATGGAGACGGAGGCACTCGACCAGACGACGAGCGGCTTCAGTGTCGTGTCCTGCCAAGTGGCGGTGGTTGCCCGCCACCAAGGGAGCGGAAGTCCTTACTCCTTTTGTTCCCGTCTCTTTTTGCTCATCCTTATCCTCCCACTGGACTATTGAAGAGAGAAGGTCGCATTTAGGACAAGACCGGACCAGCAAGACGCTGCATCAGGAGGCGGGCTGGCGGACAAGTGCGGGATATGCCAATACGACAACAGAAGGCTAAGGATGGTTCGGTGGCCACTGGTGGAACGGGATGCGCAAAAAGACTGATGACACGCAACGCCAGGGAAGGACGGCATGTGGCTGTTCGTGCCCTCCAGCTCGGCCGTGAAGGACCTTTTTGCGTGGAGTCATTGCATGGAGCCAGACTTTTTGTTGCTACTCGCTGAATATGCCTCGGGTGAGATGCAAGTTTTGATTAAAAGGGCGACATCACCTAGCCAGGCGTTCCATTTCTTCTTTATTCATACTCCTACAAAAGTCAATAAAACTTAAAAATAAGGAAGGTAGTTGTTTGTTTAGAGAGATTTTGCTGCATGCAAGAAGAATCGGTTTTCTAAATATAGCTCTCAAAGGGAGAGGTGTAACTTGCAGATTTCATGTCGCTCCTGTCATATCATTCTCAGGTCATCTACTGAAACAGGGTGTCATTGAATTATTGAATGCTTATGTGAGAAGGCTCGGTACAGGGAAATAAGCATAAAGTATTGCAAATTGAGTATGTTTTATTTTGTTTTCTCTTTTTCTTTCATTTTTGATCAATGGATAAAATAAATAATCAAACGAACGATTATATCATATTTAATTTCGAAACAAAACCCCCCAGACAATATGGAACATACTCACTGTCATACTTCTGGACACGCAACTCTCTCGTCCACATACAAAAGAACCAAGTGGTGCCAAATATAAATCATCATCACCGACACAAAGTTTCAAAGCAAGGGAATAGATCGCAAAAGCTTATGCCATAGCCACTAACACCGAGATGCCTACATTAGCCCTGTAAATAAGACCCCGAAAAGGCCCCAAAAATGGTTCAAAACGGTCTAAAATTACAAGTGACGGGATCGACGGTGACCGTTGTCAAGAAGAAAGAAAGCGAATAGTCTTTACAACGGACAATTGCATATTGTCCCGAAGTCCGACCTAGTACTCAGTAGCTGGGAGCAAGCCCGGGATGCTGGAACACGGCGTATTGAACGCCTGGAGATGCCACTTTTTGAGTTCTGATGAAGAGGTGAGATTCACCGATTGGCCAATCAGAGCCCTGGAATCACAACTGAATGTACTAAATCTTGCCCCCCACACGTTCTCCTTCCTTTCGCGGAGTCGCGTCTGTAGGAAACGTCAACCGCGGCTGCCTTTCTTTTTGAAGTTTTTGTTCGTCGTTCTTTCCTCAACGAGATTTACGTTCCTTGTCGTCCTTGGCACCTTCCTTTCTTGACGTCGAGTACGCTCTCTTTAAGATCCTGTTTTTTTTTATTCAGACTTAAATCCCCGACGACAGGAACAGGGGCTTCAACATAAATAAGAGGACAACGCCAAATCGAATTGAAACGGCTTGGACGGAGGCGCAACACACATCCGGACACACCCGCATCCGCACCACACACGACGACAAAGATGCCACGCAATTCATCGGCATTGAAGGCGGCGGCGGTGGCTGAGAGGACACCGCTGCTGCGAGACGGCGCCGGTGGCAGCGGCAACGGGATTCTAGGCGGCGACAACTCGGACGCCAGCGCAGCCATAGCATCAATGATCGTGCCGGCGTCGGCGGACGAGGACCGGCCGCTGCCCAAGATGCAGGTGGCGCTACTCTGTTTCGCGCGGCTGCTCGAGCCAATCGCCTTCTTCTCCGTTTTCCCCTACATCAACCAGATGGTGCAGGACAATGGCGGCGTGGCGGCATCGGACGTTGGCTTCTACAGCGGCCTGATTGAGTCACTTTTCTCACTGACGCAGGCGCTGGTGATGATCGGATGGGGCCGGGCGGCCGACCGCGTGGGCCGGAAACCCGTGCTGGTGCTCTCGCTGATCGGCATGGCCTCTTCGACGGCGCTTTTCGGAACAGCACGCACGCTGCTGCAGATGGTTCTGTACCGGTGCCTGGCGGGCGTGTTTGCGGGCACGATTGTGACAATCCGAACGATGCTGGCAGAGCTGAGTACGGCAAAGACACAGGCACGGGTGTTTAGCTGGTTTGCCTTCAGCGGCAACCTGGGCCTGTTTCTGGGCCCAATCATGGGCGGTGCGCTGGCGACGCCGCTCGGCCGGCCCGAGCCAGGCGAGTCGACGGACGACCTGCCCTTCTTGGCCGCCTACCCGTACGCACTGCCCGGATTTGTCGTGGCTGGCCTCGGATACCTGGCAGCACTGACGTGCGCGTTCTTTGTCGAGGAGACGCTGGCGGTGAAGAAGAAAAAGACGATTGTGACACCGACCTCGACGACAACGACGACCGTCACCGGATCAATTGCCGAAGACGACGAGCCTGCACCGCCCCCACCCGCCGTCGGCGACCTCCTCAAGGCGCCCGGTGTCAAGATTGTGCTCTACGTCTACGCCCATGTTATGCTGCTCGCCTTTTCGTACACGGCTCTCGTGCCCTTGTTCTGGTTCACGCCCGTCGACCTCGGCGGCTTCGGTTTCACGCCCAAGCAGATCTCTGCCATGATGGGTTTGTCGGGCGCCAGCCAGGCTGTCTGGCTGCTCGTCTTCCCGTCGCTGCACAGCAAAATTGGAACGAACGGTGTCATGCGCCTGTGTGCCGCTGCCTACCCCGTATTTATGGCCGCCAGCCCCTTTGCCAGCCTGTTGCTGCGCATCTGGGACGCACGCATACTCTTCTGGATCACTATGCCTCCCTTGCTGGTTCTCGGCAGCGGCGTCAGCATGTGCTTCACAGCCATTCAGCTGGCCGTCAACGACGTCGCGCCCTCACCGCTGCTGTTAGGCACGCTCAACGCGCTGGCTTTGACGGGTGTTAGTACCATCCGCGCTTTCACGCCCGCGTTGTTTACGACCTTGTACGCCATCAGCGCACGCAACCAGCTGTTGTGGGGCTATGCCATCTGGGTGCTGATGGTCGTCATTGCGTTGGGCTACACTGTGGCGGCGCGCTACCTGCCCGACTATAACGAGCTGAAGAAGGCAAGACAGAGCCGAGAGGAGGAGGAGGAGGGGCCCGAGGAGTCTGCGGAGTAATAGAGAAAATGAGGCGAGCGAGGGGGGAAAGTTGTTGTTGGGCACTCATCGGTGTGACAACGGTGAGGCAGACTCGCGTCGAAGACGAGACAGGGGCAAAAAGCAGCGACGTGTCTAGACTAGAGTCTAGACCGAGTTTGAGATATATTTTGTTAACATGTCGAGCCTGTGAGCGGCATTTGACTGCATTTTGCTGCATTTTGCTGCACGTTGGACTGCACCTGTCTGCATCTGGATAGAATCTTGGTTATCATCTTGGGATACCACGGACTGCATGGACTGCGTCGGACTAAAAATCCTTCTAGAGTGGAGGACTTTTCGGAAGTCTTTTCTGAAGTGGAGGAAGATGGATCAGTTGGGCTCGGATGAGCGCCGACAGAAAAAGACAAGACAAGGGTCTAGATTTTTACCATATTTTCTTCTTTTTTCTTCTTTTTTTTTTCTTTTCTTTTCTTGGGGTTTATTTCTTCTTTGTATCAGAAATTCTCGGCATTATTTTGGATATTCTTCCTACGGTTCAGTTACACTTCTCTTGTCTATTTGATCTATAATTATTCTAGAGCCTGTCCTGAACGTCTCATTGGGCATTTTGGACATCCATTCGGAATCCAAGATCCGAGAAGAGATACTGGGAGTCTGAAAGTGCAGCCCATGTTTGCTGCACCTGCCAACTTTTTCATCAGCGCCAATGACGTCATCACACGACATCCCACCACATCCACTCCACGGAATACTCACCGCACAACACTATCGCGACTCAACGACTTTAACGACGTTGCATTCGATCCCTTGGTAGTTTCTTGGTGTTCTTTGGCCATACTATTCTTGAATGAATGTCAATGAGAATTGACCCTATAACACGTTCTTTTATTGAATACACAAACTGGGAAGCACCCTCGTCGAGAACATTCGTCGCGGTCTGCTGTTTTCTTTTTCTTCGTCTACGTCTTCTTCCTCGTCTTCTTCAATGCATACTGGCCATCGTCATTGCGAGGCAATTACTTGCTCTCAAGATTACAGAGCTGCAGCTTTCTTCGTCTTTCTGTGCCCAACCAAAGACAGAGTTGAGATCGGACGTCGTTTGTCTGTCCTCCGCATTTCTCAATTTTTTTTTTCTTTTCCATTTTTCATTTTTCAGATCTCACTTCTTTTGTGCTCTTCTTCTGTACGACCGATGACGACGATCGCTTGGAGGACGTGCATTAGGTTCGCTGCCCAGAAGTCCCGGGCATGCAGTGAACCATGAGCCCATGAGCCATCCGCAGAAATCCAAAGACGCAAATAGGTGACTGCAAGGGGCCTGTGGAGATTGTAATACTGCCTGACTGCGTACGGAGTATGCACAGAATGCCACGCGTGGCCAAAGCCCGTATTTTTGAGTGCAAGTGCAAGTGCAATATCGACCTAGACCAGCCAGACCAAGAAGTCTGCCGAGTGTGCCCAGTGGACTACGTATTACGGAGTACTGGGTAGGGTATCCTCTTTCTCTGCATCGTCACAGGCTGCCATCTCCACTCCATCCATATAAGTCCATGACCCCTTCTGTCCTTCAGTCCCCTCTGTCGGTCCACCCATCGTCTCCAGCCGACACAACATTGCTCTACACAAACATAGTGACAAGCACAGCCACAAACATCGTGATATATATTGCGATATTGCGATACTGTGACCGCAATCCAGTCTCTCGGAACATCTGATTTTTTGTAGACATACCGCAATCTTCACCTTCCAGCAGACCCCTCACATCCACAAGAACAACACCACAAGTGAGCTACCCTTCAGACGACGATCATTATCCTTCCTCCCTCTCATCAAATCCACTGCTAACAATCCCAACAGTGCCTCGTCATCGCCACGGAAAGAAGTACCTCTACCTGGAGCCGCCCATCCACGGCTCCAAGACGGTCCGCACCCGCATCACCACCATCGTCCCGCCGCCACGGCAACCATCACCTCCTCCTCCACCGCCTCCACCATTGCAGCTGCCTCCCATCATCATCCAGGCACCACCTCCACCTCCACCCGTCGTTGTAGAAGTGCCTGCTCTTCCTCCTCCGCCATCGCCATCACCACCGCCGGTCGAAGAGCCAGATGAAGAAGAAGACGACACCATTGACGTCATTGCCGTCGATGTCGAGCCGGAAGAGGTCAAGCCCAAGAAGAAGAAGAAGGCCAAGAAGGAGCGCCGCGAAATTGAGCGGGAGACGGTGTACGTCGAGCGCGAGCGTCTCGTGCCCATCCATGTCCCTGTACCCGTGCCCATGTCCGTCAAGATGCGCCGTCGTCAGCCCTCTCCACCTCCATCCCCGCCACCGCCTCCCCCACCACCATTGCCGCCAGCACGCAGGCCCGAGTACGAGACCTTCCGGTACGTCGACGCTCCACGGCGGATGCTGCCATCACCACCCCCACCGTTGCCTCCATCGCCGCCGCGGACCGAAGAGTGGGAGACACACGACCGCATCGTCATCCGCGAGCGCGAGCGCGAGCGTGAAGGTCGTCGACCAAGGGAGTACTACCGGTACTAGGTGTAGTGGCGGTGATGGCGTACGAGTCTCTGTTGTGATTAGCGATTGTGTTCTCATCTTCTTTGACAATTCTTCTCCCTTTCTTATCTATCCTTTGGTTGTTGTTTTCTTTCTTGTGCTGGTATTATGAGTTATGTCTTCTTTCTTTCGGCCTTTTGATTCGTTTTTTTCTTCTTTTTTTCTCTCTTTCTTTTTGGTCTGGAGCATGGCGTTTGCATCGGCCTGGGGCTTTATGAATTATGAACTGCAAACCAAAAAAAAATAGTCAACACAGATACAGAAAACAAAAATCAAAACAGAATATACGCCGCCTTGAACGTACTTTTATGTGATGCACCTAAAATGAAAATGGCCTAAAAAGGAAATAACATAACAAACAGCAGTCAACATCCCGCGTACATGTTCCTTCCATCAACTTTGATAGACCTGATACTATGGGCACTGTCATTTCTCTAGTATTTGTTTGGTCCATCCTCCCAAACAAAAGACAATGCACGCACAATGCATGTTGCCCTGCAGACCCGAAACAGAGGAATGCACGCTCGTGACATCCTTTCGAAAAAAGGGGAGACTGGGAAGACAGGAAAGGCAGGAAAGACAGGGAAGATAGGGAGTTGCAGCAGGGATCTGTCAAAATGAACGATAAAATGGCAAAAAAACATATAGAAAGACAAAGGACAAAAAGACGTTGAAGGTTGTACATGCAGGATTGTCGAGGCTTGTTGTAAGCAGGGCGCGTCGAAGAGGGCTTGGTGAGAACCAGGGTGCATCTGCTCTTGTGACTTCTTGCCGGTCGTATGAGCAATCAAAAGGAATTGTGTAAAGTATTCACTTCGGCCTTTTTTTGGTTCCTCTTCTCTTATTTCTTTGATTTTTTACCCGCTTGAAGCGATCTCATGCAGGGCTTGTTCGCAACCAAAAATAAACAAGGTTAGAAACAAACAAAAAATAAAAAAGACGCTTCTTCCCCACCACGAAGAGGCCTCTTTTTGATCCTGAAACCGATTCGAGACTTGTCGACAACAAAACAATACTATCGCCCGCTAGACAGCCACATCAACGACCAGTCGCTGCCTACTGAGTATTGTGTATTTTGCAGTATCTGCTCTGTCTTCTTCCTGTGCACTTTCTGTGCATCTGGTGCATTTCGTTGTTGCCTGGAAGACGCACGACATAGCCTCTCTAGGCCTCTCTAACGTGAGAGCCACAAACCAACGTAAACATCGACGTGTCGACCGGCGGTATTTGATATCCTCGCCCCTTTTTGATGTATTTTTGACCTTGGGCCCTCGCCATTGTTTCAGCAAGTGGGCTCTCGACTGTTTTGGTATTGTTTGTTGCTGCTGCCTTTCCTTTACATTCTCGTCTTGGCGCGTCACGACCATCCTTTTGTTTGCATGCATTGTGTTCGCCGTCACAACGTATTGATATTCCTTCCTTCCATATCTCATTCTCTCTCACAAAGAAGGAAAAAAAAGCCGCTGCATTCCCGCTGCTGGGATGCCATGTCTGCATCTCTGCATCCTTGCTCGTTTCTCTTTGTCTCTCCGTCTTTGCATCTTTGCCTGCGTCATTTTCTGCGTTCTCTTCGTTCTCTTCGTTCTCTCGTGTCGCCCCTGTCTTTCTGCTTTGATTCTGCGCCGTACGCCGTACTTCGAACAAATATGTCTTATGCTCAGATTCTGACCACACCACCTTTCCTGTTCTTCCTTACTGTCCCTACGCATGCTTGTGCGTAATTCCTGGGGATGTGGCGTCTGGGGTAAGACCTTTGAGCAGGGACGAGGTGCAAGGGGGGGGGGAGTGAAGGACGAAACAAACAAAGAAAAGAAAAAAAAAAAAAAAAAAAAAAAGAAAAAAAAAGAAAAAAAAAAAAAAAAAAAAAAAAGAAAAAAAAAAGAAAAAAAAGAAAAAAAAGAAAAAAAGAAAAAAAAAAGAAAAAAAAAAGAAAAAAAAAAGAAAAAAAAAAAAGAAAAAAAAAGAAAAAAAGAAAAAAAGAGGATAACAAAAAAAGAGGAACGACTAAAACAAGACAAGCTAAGAAAGACGTCAACACGTGTTGACTTGCATGCGAACAAAGCATGCTGGGCGTGTTTGGGAACAAACTTGATATCATAGTTTGCGTAAGTTTTGGCTCCATCAGCCTCTTCGCCAGCCTCTTCGTGATACTATTTTTGTTCGTTTCGACACCTTTGGCATATCGACAGAACACATCCTCACATCTTGAGTACTGCCAAGTGGCCATGATGAAACCGGCGGTGCCGACCTTCGCATCTTTTCTCACAACAGCGCGTGCACTCTCGAAAGTCTTGATACTGCTTCGCCACTTGTCAAGCAGTTTACCCGGCGCATCGGGTGGCTTTGCAGTCGGTTGGCATCGCGGTCTCTCACAGATCGACCTCGACATGTTCAAGGAGCCTTACTGCGCCTACTGTGCCTGCTGTGTCTGTTGTTTGTTTGTTGTTGTTTGCTTGAGCTTGCCTGCTGCCTCTTGTCTGTCTATTGACTGTTATTGAGATGTTCCCGACGTTTCTGTGGCTGTTGTCCTCGCCGATCGTGCCCCCTTCATCTTGGATATAATCTTGTCACATCTGGAATCTTTCGTCTTATATCAGACTGCCAATACTCGATATATGAAAAACCGACTCGCATATATTGCAGACGGCCAGGTTCTGGTTTTGCCCGTTCACAACATCGACCCCCACGGACTGGCGAGTGTTGTTGCTGTTCCTGTACGCACTGTACGATGTACATCGTATATTGTACGACGTTCTCCATACTGTGCAAGTAATACTCCGTTTTGTATGGAGCACAGCGTATCGGCCAAACCCAGGGCACAGTCATTCTCGCTTTGTCGCAAATAAAGTGCAGGACATGAGTTTCCGATCCGCAAAAGCCAAGACCAACGCGAAACAGCAATCGCCATCTCGACCAATTATTAACGCTGTCCGACTGGCCGGGGAACACACGAGCAGAGAAGAACAGTAGGTTACGTCGCATCTTCCATCGTACTCGTATGTAAACAAGCTCACCCAAGCAAGCCACTAGGAGCGCCGAGTAAGTGCTTGTAATAAGTGATTGTCTGTACACATATGGAATGATGGTGAAGGCGAAAACAAACCGATGGTGTTTTAGGCGACAAAAGCATTGGCCATCTGACCCCCCGCGATTTTATCCCGTTTTGAATATCTCATTACCGTCCCCGTGTTTCAAATCTTCTTGACAGCAAAGCGCCGCAAAAAAATGATGAGACGAAAAAGAGGTAGTATTGGAGAGTCGAGTTTGTCGAGTCTTTGTGTTTTCGAAAATGAGGTGAAAGAAAACAATTAATGCCCCTTTTGACAACAACAACGACAACAGTCATGTCGGTAGCCGGCTTTGCCCACCCACGCAGAAACGGTCACGCCTCGCCTCGCTTTGACCGTCTCGTCTGCTGTGCCATCGTCGCAAAAAATAAAGAAAAAACAGCAACAACAAACCAACCGAAGCACGGAACACGGGATGGTGCAGTAGTCAAAGCAATCCGCCCCTTTTCAGTGGTACGGAATTTAAGCTTCTTCTGGACTCGAGAGGACTCGGGTCTCTCTCTCCTTCATTATCTCTTTTTGGCCCTCTTTGCGCGCACTTGCTTGCCTCTTTGACCTCCAATATGCGATTCCCTCGTCATATCTGCATGCAAGACGTCGTAGTGACTGTAAGATACTGCGTTCTGAGTAGGGTCCTTGGTGGCTCTTATTGTCTGTGTGTAGCGGTGCACGTTAGGCCTGCTCAGGCGAGTCCCAAGTGCTCATTTGCGGAGAGGGGGGTTTGTTATAGCGCCGTCGCAATGGCAGGATGCCCATTGTGCGTCGTCGATGTTTTGCGAGTTTGAAGCTAGATCCGTCGCTTCGCTCTCTCTTCCTCTCCGGGCTGGTAAGACAGGACTGGCCTGGCCCTGCCTGCACGTGTACTTCGTACGTACGTGGATAGTTCATAGTCGATAGGCTGGGCGGTCCGTTGTCGGCAGCTTGTCCATGACGCCCATATCGTCCACATCGTCCATGTCGCTCACAAAATCTATCGCCGGCTGGCCCAGAACCACTCAAAGTGCTCGCAGGTGATCACAGGCCACGATTCAACAGGCCGTGTGTGGCTCCAATGAGTGCGGTCGCAGCTGGGCCAAGAGTTAAATTACGTGCATCAAGACCCGCCTTGAGTTTGCGCGTTATCACGATTGTGGCCGCGGTGTCGTCTCTGTTTGGCTGGTTTGGCTGGCTTAAACCGTACCTTGCTGGCAACACTGGACAGCGCTGGCACCAGCCGTGGCTCACAGCTGGCCAGAGGGGACGCCACAATACCCAAACAGGCAACTTCATCGAGGGTAGTGTGTGTTGGAGGAGACACATCATATCTGTGTGTGTGTGTGTGTGTGTGTGGCACCCAGTCCTGTAATTCGTCGTATCCGTTTCCTTTTTGGAGCTTCTTTTTCTCTTTGCCTTTTGCACGCACGACACCCTCAACTGCCATCTAACTCACGAGGGTAGCGGGCCATGCAGGCCTTGGCCGGGCCTGGGCCTCACCAGACAGTAACAGCGTCTCTCTTCCCCCCCTTTTTTGGTTTTATTTTTCAATTAAGGTTGGCGCTGGCACACCGCTTCCCCGTACTGGAAACACCAAACAATATCAGGGGACAGTGGTTGATTGGCCAGCAAAGCTGCATCATAAAAACCGCCTTTGCCTACTTCTGGCCGAGGCGGGCACAGGTAGGGCGCACGAGAGACCGGATGAAAACAAAGGAAAAGAGAAGGGAGAGAACGACTTAGTGGAGGAGAGACGGGTCTCGATCACACACGGATTGAGGGATAGACGTGGATGGAAAGAAGAGTTTCCGTGAGCCGCGCTGGTTTTCCATGTTTGAGATGGGGAGCCCCGAATCAGCCGGATGGCAGGTTGGTGAGATGGGATTACACGGGCCAGACAATGCTGCACTATGTCTCTCACAAGCTGGTCACTGACATGATAGTGACACCTGAGCAATATCAGACGGTGTCGACGTCGACCTAATGCTCAGGGGCTGGGTTGAGTTTGGCTCTGTCGGATGCGGAACGGTCCTCGCTCCTGTCTCTGCTTTTTGGTGTCTGGTCCACCGTTTTGTCGCTTGCTTTCCTGCTATTTCTTTCATGCATCGCTTCGTATTCTGTATGTCCCCGCAAATGCACTAGATGACGAGTCTGCCGCATCGTCCAAGCCTTTTTTCTTTCTTCTTTCTTTTTGCTTGCCCCTTTGCAGATCGAAATTGGGTCGATTGCGATGGCGAAATCGTTTGCTGACATTTCACGTGAAAGAATGTTGGTTATGGAGACCACGATCTTTGTGGGTGCATGTCTGCAAGTCTGCAGGTCTCCTCATCAGCGATTTTGCAGGAACCTGTCAGGGGTGGCCAGGGGTCCGCGCTGGAGAAGAACAGGGGTTGGATAGCAGTGGGTTGAGGACGTGCTGGCATGCCGGATGATTGGAGCGTCTGGATCGGCGGCAGTCCGGTCTGGTACCGTTTCCTTTTCCTTTGCCCTTCTGCCTTTCTTTCAGGAGACGTACTTCGTAGGTAGTGTGGGCATCTTCTCACATCTTACATGGGGCCCGTCAAATATACAAGTAGTGTCTGTTCTTGCATGCTGCCAATTTGGAGATGCATACGGAGCATTCCGTATTAGACTTGGGGGCTCCTCTCAAACCCCTTTCCTTTGTTTTCTTTTCAAACGGCCTGCAGCCCCTCAAAACGGCACCCGTCGCCGCCCTCTCTTTGCTTTTTTCTGACGGCGTGTCTCGGGCAGGTATGGAGAAGCCTGACAGCTGCAAGGAGGAATGACGGGAAGCAGACCCTTTTTCCGTGTAGGGGGTATGGAGTAATACGTGTTTTCAACCTGAGTCGCTTATCAAGATCGGACGAGAAGGAAAGGGAGAACGGCAAAGCGCTTCAGAAGCTCAGAAGGTAAAGAACGGCAGTGGAAGTTGCAAGGGGGTGGCTGAAAAGGCTGACAGGGACGTTCCGTCGTGCCTTTGAATGCTCTGTCTCGGCTGTGATCGATATCGTGATGGGCATCGAAGGATCGAACACCTCAAAGATCGATTCCTGGCGCACTGAGATCAGTAGAGATCAGTCAAGATCACTGAGCTGAGGTCAGTTGAGGACCAAATAGAATCAGTGCTGCTAGTGTAAAAAGGTCAGAGGAGCCACACTGTGGCATGCCTCCATGCCTCCGGAGCAAGAGCCTCTTTCGTCGTCCGCCTGGCATCATTTGATGAGCGTTTCCTTGCCTTCCTAGCCTTTCTAGCGCTGGCACCAACGCAAAGCCGTTGGAGAGGGTCTATGCCGCTACACCAGACTCGGGCTAGGGTTGCGCATGTCAAACAGCACAGCATATTAATCTTCCGCAAGCCGGATTTTCAAAGCTTCTGGCTGGAAATTGACTTGGCGGAACAAGCTTCTTTTTTGGAGCATACCGCAGTATTGGGGGGCATTTCTGGGACTTTTGGGGGCCGTTCACCAGTTGTCTCGCTTCTCCTGCTGTTGAGAGGGTAAGAAATTGCGGTGCCCTGACCTTGTGGAAACGGTGATGCTCCGCACTCCGTACTGATAGACGACGCTTCATATCCTGTGGCGTCCCTGCACATCACACTTTCCTGGGACCGCCTGGCAAAAGGTTAAATTCGGGGCTTTCATCGTATCTGACATAGAGGGCTGTGCGCATCCCCCACGCCGACGACCCGTACGAGAATCGGTAGCTGTTAACTGTCGAGCCCTTTATCAACCCCAAAAGTCTTCTGCATGTTGTGACCTGCTTTTGGCTTGTTTCTTATCACTGTCCCTGAGATATTTCGATCCTGAGTGTTGTTTTGCTGGTTTTTGAGGCTCTTCTTGTTTCTATCATCTTTGTTGGCCATCAACCTTTTGACACGTGCTGTTTGCTCCGTAGACCCTGTAGCCGGCGTCTGGGTAGCGAAATGAGCGCTCTGTAAAAAGGGGTGCTCTCCACAAGACTGGCAGCCAAGTGGGTTGTATCGATGTTATCTGCGGAGCATTTTTCTCAGCGTCGAGCAGGGACCATGTTGCTTTGGCTGTGGTCTGGCCCTGGCGTTCAACGGCCGCCGCGTCCGCCCAATGGATTTACTTTGCAGACAAAGCCAGCCACCCAGAGAGATCTTTGTCACCAGGGCCTCTCCTTTTCGAAACCCGGGGCGTGCTTCTCATTCTAGGCACGGGCTCCACCTGAGCCACTGTCAGTGTCCATCCCTGCCACAGGCCCTGATTTTTAATTAACAGTATGTATTACCCGTTCTGACGTATGCGGACCTAAGATGTGGTTTGCAGACCGGTCCAAGGCTGCCTTGCTGTCTTGTGCTATCTTGGCCAGCCAGCCAGACCAAACGGTGAGGCTACGGCAAGTGCCAGCGCCTGATCCAGCGCCTCTGAACCAGCGCCGCCAGGAGCGAACTCCGCTGTGCTCTCTCGTCTCTCGTAGATTGTTCTCGTTGTGATATTATTGTTTGTGCTCCATACAATCCATACAAAAGTAATATGGACTGGTCAGAAAGGATCCGCGACTGGGACAATGTCTTGCCCCGAAGATGACGTGAGAGTCTCAGGTCACGACGGCTGGACGGGTTTGCTATCTAGAGACCGACTGGCTGAGCTCCACGGGGTATTACTCAATAGGTTAGCCACCCGGCACGTTGAACTCTTCTGCTAACCTTTTGTTGTTCGTATCTTACTTTACCTTTCCCCAATCTCTCGGTGCCACGCTCTCTCTGGGTCTCCCGTTTCAGGGGTCGTCTGCCAGCTGCAGGTACGGTGCTCACAGCGCCTGTCTGTTGGTTTGAAAGGTGGTGGACCCCAAAAAAGACAAGGCAAAATAGGGGCGACACTGGCCGGGTCTTGTTCTCGATTGGCCTGGCTGGGACCAAGCGGTGTTGCATCCAGCGCCGTGAGCGGCCTAGCCCTCCGGGCTGCGACACCAGGAGGTCGTACTGGCGGGTTCCCCATAGTCGTACGGAGCACAGAAAGGCATCTCACTGGTAAGATATCCCAGATATCCCACAAATAAACACAAATAGGCGCTGTCTCGAGTACTTGTGCGTGCCGAGCTGGGTACGGCTGCCAGCGTGTTTTTGCGACTTCGGGGCCAGCGCCAACAACAGAGCTAAGGTGCCGTGCCGGCAGATGCGTGGCTGTTGGTGTTTGTGACGCCCATGTTGTGCGGCGAGCTGCATTCGTGTCTACAGAAGTACCTTGTAGAACACGGGGCACGAGCATCGTAAAGAGTCAATATTGACATTAACAACAAAATAGTTTGTGTCTCTCTTGCCTGCAACTACGCGCAAGCGCATGCAGGCCGCTCTTGCTGTCTTATTGCCCTGCATGCATTTAACATGGCAGGCACGCCACAAGCGTCTCTCCATGTCTAGTCCCTGCCTTTCCGTTTGGTGTGTGGTCCATCGTGCCTTCTAAAAGTTCAGCTACAGAAACTACAGAATTGTTGACAAGCTAAAATGGAAGTCGCCGCAAAACGGTTTCCCCTTTTGGCATTTGCGACGAGTAGAGGCCTGGCCGTATTGGTGCAGAACCGGTTTCTGTTCCTGGGGGCGCCAGTGCTCGTAATTTCCTTTTCTTTTTGTGACTTGCCAGCCGCTGGGGCAAGGTGGGCAGGTGCGATGTGTCTCTTGTCTCCAGTTCTTTGCTCCGGTGTCCAGGCCCACCTTCCCAACCTTGCCACCTGGACGGGAGTACCTCGCTCTTTCCTCCTCCGGGGCCACTACGAAATACTTTGCGTACTTGCGTACTTGCGTGTTTTGACATCTGCTTTTTCGGGGGGCAACTTCTCGATGCTTCAAATCTCCCCTCTGCCACATCACGACCACCCAAATTACGACGGACCGGCCACGCATATGCGCCCAGTACACGCCCGCACACGACACCCCGCCGCACCATCGCCTGCTGCTCGATCCCACTGTCTCCTTTACCTGGCTGGCGCGTAGTGGTGTGCAGCCAATAACCCAGCCGAGCCAGTCCGGCAGTCTTCGACCCGGCGTTTCCAGTTTCTTTGTCCTTATTTTGGGGTAATTTTTTCAATTGTCGATTGCCTGCGATTGCCAGTATCGACAAACCCAATTCGTCTGTTTTCTTTTCTTTTTTTCTTTGCATTCTCCTTTGGCTTGTTTCCACGGCCTGACCGCAACCCTCAACCACACCCCGTCACCTTTGTCACTCTTTCACAAGGACACTTTATTTTTTTGCTGCATCACCCTCTCGCTGCCACCACCTGCCGTCCCGCTGCTATTATATGCGACGTCAATCAGGGTCATCCAGGCATCTCGAAACCTCCTGCGAGGCTGCCCTGTGGTTTGCCGAGCTCTGACCCTAGTCTGGCCCACGACCGCCCGCCCGGCTTTGTTTCTCGTCTCGCACAGTGACCACCCCGTCACTTTCCCCCTCGAGGCCCCCATTCTCCTTTCGGCCTTCCCAGTCCTCTTGTTCTCGCGCCGTTTCGCCCATTGGCTGTCACTCGACGACTTCCCGCTTGGCTTTCTTCCCATCCCGACGCTTTCCCTCATCATCCCCCTTTTGGTTGCTTTTCTGGTCTCTAGTCGCCGACTGGGTTGTTCTCCTGCATCGTCTCAGGCTCTTTGCCCGCGTGCCTCGCTCCGCGTCTCTACGCTCTTTGCAGACACCATGTCGCAGTTTCCACCCCAAGGTGGCCCTGGGCCGACAGATTCCGCAGATTATTATGAGCATCAGTACGAGTATCAACAACGGCAACCACAGCAGCCGTCCCTGCACCAGCAACAGCAGCACCAACACCAGCGCCAGCAGCAACACCAGCAACACCAGCAACAATATCAGCCGCCGCCGCCAATATTGCCTCCTCTGCAGTCGCCAACGCAGCGACAGGACCGACCATACTACCCGCAGCATCACCAGCAGCATTACGGCAGCTTGCCCGCCTCGCCCTCCTCACCGACGCTCTCATCTTCCTCCTCTTTCCCAGTCTCAGCGTCCCCTTCTCCATCGCCCTCCTTTACATCCTCACCCAACTCCTATTCGCGACCATCATTGGACAACAACAACACCAACAACTATAACAATAACGGCAGCAGCTCGCCAGGCTCGAGTAGGTCGCAGATCCATCACCCATCTTCTTCTTCCGGAGCCGGGCGTTCGGCTCTCCTGCAGACGAGCGTCAACGTCAACTCGCCACTGTCTTCACGGTAAGCCTGTTCACACACTGTTTCTTGTTCTCCCATACGACGCATTTCCCTCAACCACCTTTTGGCTTCCTTCCTTCTCCTCTCCCCCTCTCCTGTCTCCGGCCCAGCCCCTGTCCGTGTCTGCTTGTCTGCGTGACTAGTCTGTTATGTTGGTTCTGCACCGTTTCTTCTGTCTCCTTTCTTGTCCGCGTGCCCTCCTCGAACTCTCAAAAGATCGCCTTGCTTGACGGTTGCTATTTTTGTGACTGAACTAGGGAACCGTTCTCGAAGGAAGACAGACCCGGCGGCCATAATCCTCAGAACAACTTGTCTGTGTGTGTGCAGAAGGCTGTACGACCGGAGGCGCAACGTCTCACAGACGGCCACTGGAGAGGAGAGCCCTGACACTGTTTCCTCCACCCCCTGCCCATTTCCCTACGTTTCTGGCCAGGCCACCCTGCCGTGCAACCCGCCCCCATTCTGTATTCTGCCACACCGTCGCGCCCGCTGGGAAAGACTCAATTGCTAATTATTTCTCCTTCGTCGTCTTCTTCTTCGTTCTTTGCCTTTTACGATACATAGATCTCAAAGAAAACCAGCTCCCAGTCCGCTCCATACGAGCACAGCTATCTCGCCCCCGACAATCTCGACGCCATCGGGCTTCAGTTTTCCCTTCCCCAACTCTCCAAATCCGAACGGCAGCCCGCGAGGCACCGCCAGTGGCTCTCAAGAGCCCCTCGACATTCCCCAGATCGTGACGACCGGTCCCGAATCGCCCCGTCCTGAACGCGACCAGAGCTTGGGCGCCGCCGAGAAGACGTACTTCAACAGTGACTCCTCAGGAGCGTCTACACCCGTTGAAGAATTATTGAATCCCATGTTCGTACCGCCCCGCCCAAGTTATTGCCCCATGCCGACGTTTTAATTCTTTTTCTCTGCACTTTCTCTCAATACAAAGAAGGCAACTGGATTTCCCACTTCGTTGTGGCCAATGAGACGATTCGGTAGAGGTTGGGCTGAAGTCGGGCTACCAGTCTAACGTTCTTTCTGGTCTTTTTCTTCTTTGATCCTCGACATTCTCCTTTTTTGGTTTCTTATATCTAACCTGATTTCTCCCAGACCTGCGGTTTCTCCCCGTCTTCCGAATGACAATCGAAGCGTTTCCGACTCCGTTGTGACCCCAAGCCTCTCGCAGGCGCAACAATTTCATCGCGGGCAGTCATGGCTGGCCCTTCGACCGCCCCCCGTGCTGAGGCAAACGGTGCGCCCCGGAACGCCTCAATCGACTCGGGCGTGTCGGCCCTATCGAGCAATTCGACTGCACGGAAGAATTCGACCGACAGCGTCACCACACACGACATTCCCTCCATCATCAAGGCTGCTGGCAGTGCAGAGGCTGTTATCGAGCACCTTCTTAAAGAGAAGCAGGCTCAGTCTCAGCAAAATGCACAGCTATGGCGCCTGGTTGACAAACAGCGGGCCATGATCCTTGGCCTCAACAAGGACCTGGAGCGGGCACTGAAGGACAAGGAGAAGTACCGGAGAAAGGTCAAAGAGTTGTTGCCTGACCATGGCCGGCCACCAGTTCCTCCTGTTCCAGAAAGCAGTGCCTCGCAGCAGCAGCAAAAGGGTATGCCGGGCAGCAGTTCAGAGTACGGAAGCACGTCAAGTCTCCCTGCGCTGAGCATAGGCACGGTCAACCGGGTTGCGTCCGAAGACGTCCCATCGTCGCCCGTGAGCGTCAAGGACTCTCCTTTACAGTCGCCTGTGGATATGTCTCTGGCACCGTACCCCATTACGCCACCCGCCGACCAGCCATCCATCGCGGCCGCATCTGCTGTTGGTGATCTGTTGGACCCCGTCGAGTCAATGCCCCGTCCTCAGGACCACGCCCTGGACAACTTTGATCACGAGGCCGAAGAGCGTGCGGCCGACTCTGCTCGCCACAATACCAATGCTGCCAACGATATCCCCATCAGCTTCTCTCTCCCGCCATCCCGCAGCCTGCCTAGCCGACCGCCGCAGGTCCCGCCTCCGCAGATTCCCTCAGCCCCGTCTGACGAGGGCGGTGCCTCACAGTTCCCACCACCACCCGCGCCGCCACCACGCAAGCCTCCACCGGCACCATTACTGCTCCGGGACCCTCGCCCTAGCCCTACCATTCCCATTGATGATGAGGTCCTTGAGTCGGACTCCGATTACGATTCCCTGCTCGAAGTGACCGAAATTGCTGAAAAGGAGAAGCGCGGGCGGCGGAGAACACGGGAGGAGGACGACCGCGAGCGGGAGATTCTTGCAATCCAGGAGGCCGAGATTCGGAGTTTGTCCAAGAAGAGCAAGAAGAGCAACAGTGCTCATGGCACACCAAAGTCGGCTGGCCAGCCCACTCCTGCTCCTGACACCGTGCCACCCAGCTTGATGCTCTCCCAGGCCACTCTCCAGCCGCCAAACTCTTTGGACGGCATGCTGAGCAGCGACGGCAGTGACATCAACAACAATGTTATCACCGTCCAGAGAAGCCTTGCTGCTCCTCTGCTGAGCCCTGGCCTGCCGTCGAGCCCCCGCCCACTGGCTGGCAATGCCATGCCGCGCTCTCCTCTTCATTCGCCTCCTTTATCACCGAGAATGGGTGGAAACTTCGGTTCGGCCGGCTCTGCTGGCTCAGCTGGCTCAGCTCCGCTATCGCCGCGTCCTCCCCGCCAGCCGATCCCTCTGCCGCCAACACTCCTCTTCAAACACCTTCTCCCGCGCCTGGCGAGCCTTTGACGCTTTCGTCCCCGAAGCCTTTAAATATTATCAAGAAGTCGAGCGAAACGGCTTCTTCAGTTGCGCCTTCGAGCCCGTCTGTCAAATCCATCAACAGCCGCGAGAGCCCACAGGAGCGTACTCGCATCTTCAAGGGCTTTGTGACAGAAGAGTTTCCCGACCTCCTGCTCCCGCCTAACGCTCTCCCCTCGATCGACATTAAGGTGGCCTCGTCCCGTATGAAGCCGTCTCGCGCCAGTCTTATTTCGCTCACTCAGCTCGAGGAGGATCCAGTCTTTACTCTGGCTGTTTTCTCACGGGCTGATGGTGGCGAGCTGTGGCGTGTTGAGAAGGACTCTGCATCTCTCGCCAAGCTCGACCAGCGCCTGAAGCAGTGCCCGGCTTTTACGGCCAGAACACCCGATCGTTCGCTCTTCAGTGGCCATGCACCGGCAAAGCTGGACGCCCGTCGCCAGGCACTCAACTATTACCTGGACGAGCTTCTCAACACGCAGCTCGACAACCCCACGGCCATGGAGCTCTGCCGCTACCTGTCGAGCAACACTCTGCCTCCCAACGCGGACGAGACGGGCTCGACGTCAGCTGAGGTCCGGAAGGAGGCCCAGGCCAACAGGGCCAAGATCAACTTTGGTGACCGCCCGGTCAAAACTGGCTACCTCACGAAGCGCGGCAAGAACTTTGGTGGCTGGAAGGCTCGCTTCTTCGTTCTGGACGGCCCTCATCTGAAGTACTACGAGACGCCTGGCGGTGCACATCTGGGCACTATCAAGTTGCAGAACGCGCAGATTGGAAAGCAGTCCCAGCACAATGACACCTCGTCTCCCGCCCGCGGCGGTACCAGCAACAACGCTTCCGACGACTTTGACAACCAGTACCGCCACGCCTTCCTCATCCTGGAGCCCAAAAAGAAAGACCCTACTGCGCTCACGAAGCATGTTCTTTGCGCCGAAAGTGACCACGAGCGTGATCTCTGGGTGGACTCTCTGCTTCGATGGATCGACTACCGCGACGAAGGCGACGATGACGACACGCCGTCCATCTCTGGTGTCCCCGGCACGCTTGATCCGGACCGGCCCCAGTCTTCCAATGACACCCGGCCAGCTCCCTCAACTGTGACGAAGAAGCGGCAGAACAAGAAGCAACAGCAAAAGCCACGATTTCCTCGCCACAGCAGCAGACGCAACCTCAACAGACCGTTAGCAATTATGGCAAAGACGGTCTCATTGGTGTCAGCTACGATGCGATGCAGCAGGTGAGATTCCCACGGCGTGCCTGGGAACAGCCGCCAGCGCCGCAACTCGCAAGACTCGGATATGCCACAGACCATGTCTTCCCAGTCTCCCTACGCCATCTCAGCACCGCGGGATCCCCAGGTCATCTCGGACTCGTCTTCCTGGGGCGGTCGGCCGGGCATGCTTGGAGCGGGCCTGGCCCCTCCGACTGTGGATGAGAAGAAGGCACGGAAGCGGAGTTTCTTTGGCTTTGGCGCCAAGACACGGACCTCGAGTGACGGACCTTCTGACTCTCTCTTTGGCGACAACAACTCTAGCGGTCCTGCAGGCTCTGGCAATGGCGGCGGCGGTGGTGGTCCCCACCGCCAGGTCTTTGGTGCTCCGCTGGCCGAGGCTGTCCGCTACAACTCACCTGTTGATGTCAATGTGCCTCTTCCCGCTGTCGTATACCGCTGCATCCAGTACCTGGAGGCTCGCAACGCCGTGTACGAGGAGGGCATCTTCCGTCTCAGTGGTTCGAACGTATTGATCAAACAGCTTCGCGAGCGGTTCAACAACGAGAGCGACGTGAACCTGTTGACGGATACGACTTACCACGACATCCACGCCGTGGCGTCGCTGCTCAAGATGTACCTCCGTGAGCTACCGACGACCATACTGACACGGGACCTGCACATGCAGTTCTTGTCTGTGACGGAGATGTCCAATCAGGAGGAGAAGCTGGCGGCTCTGGCCGAGCTGGCTACTCACCTGCCGCAAGCCAATGCCACGCTTCTTAAGTACCTGATTGCCTTCTTGATCCGGATCATCAACAACTCTGACCGTAATAAGATGACGGTGCGCAACGTTGGCATTGTCTTCTCACCGACGCTCAACATCCCCGCGCCCGTCTTTGCTCTGCTGCTACAGAACTACGAGGCCATCTTCGGCATCGAACCCGAGGAGTACGAGCTGCCTTCGCCTGTGTCGGATGATCCGCAGAACCGCCGTCCTTCGCTGTCGTCCATGTCAACGGGTGCCACCATCGACCCTCTGCCCCAGCGTCCCTCAAACCTCACATGCCGGCGAATCTCCTCACCGCCAGCGCCTGCTCGATGCCGTCAAGAACGGCGGTAACGGCGGCCGGAACACGCAGACACCGCCTCCTGTCTTGATGAGCTCTGCTGGCTCACAGATGCAGTCGCGTTCGGCTTCAACACCGACGCCGCCACCGTTGCAACCTCCGCCGAACTTCCCGCTTCCGAAGCCGTCGCAGCAGCAGCAGCAGCGTATGACGACCTACGAGCCCCAGTACTTGTCACAACAGCAGGGTAACTCGCAAGTGTCCCTTCGGCCGGCGTACGAAAGTGGCTTCGTGCTACCGGCTGGGTACGACCCGATGCAACTTCCGGCGTCCAACCCCGTCCGCGCGAACCCTGGCTATGACCGGCCGCTCTACGAGGGCAGTAGCAACGGCGGACTGGCGGCGTATGAGCGCAACACGCGGCGCGAGAGTGCGATCCTGCCCAGTAGCCCGGCGATGAATCTCAACAACCAGCAGCCGGGCGCCAGACGTCCAGGGCCGGGCAACCGGTATTAGAGATACTTGCCCTCGACTTTGCGACCCAGCTACACAACCCCCCGCTTTTGACAAGCCCGATATTTGGTGTGTTGCACGAAACATCAGCCACTTCAGTACACCCCCATACGACGACGTACACCGAGCCCATATTCCACCCCCACCAACACAATGATACCAGGGGCGTTTGTTTATGGGCTCATTGCACATGTGTGGCTGTTTTGTTGCTGTTTGTAGCTTGAATGACTGGCCGGGCCTGCCCTATCTTTTTTTGCTACCGGGATACCCAGGGCGGCCCGGCACATGTATGCATTTGCTTGCATTTGGTTTCCCATTTGATTTATATCTCTTTCATTACACGTATGTCTGTTTGGGCTGGATGCCAGATTGATTTTTATTTTTATTTTATTGTACGCTATGCCATCTTATTCTTGTTTGCGAAAGAGATCTTTATTTTTGGACTCTCATACAGTGTGTATACTATCTAATATTACGAGAAGACGAGAAAAGGTGAACATGGGAGTTGGGGCGGCCTGGTGGACGGGCAGCAAGCTGCCACGGGAAGGCTTGTCCACCCATCTTTTTCAGCATGGCGTTTTTACGGAAAGATACGAGTTCACATTTGGGTGGCTGAAGACGTGATTTATCTATTTATTTACTGGTTTTGATTTTATTGTTTTGTTATCTTGACGTTCGCCCATACAGACTGGACACGAATATGTGGAAAATAGCGTCTCTGAAGCATCTGGACGATTCAAATGAAAGACGATTGAACCTTGGCTTTATTGATATAAATGATTGTGAGCTCGATGTGAACCCAAGTACGACGTGAAATAGAGTCGTTGATAACAGTGTATGGATATCTCGTAGCCTTATGAATGGTTATTGCACTGAAATATACTTTGCACTCTGTACCTCGTACTTTCCACTTTCTACATTTTAACACAGACGTACGCATAACTTTTTGTCGTAAATGTAAGATCATGTTCCCCGTTGGGCGAGAACACTCCGAAGGGAAGGCAGGCTGGTCCGCTACTACTTCCCGTTCTTTTGTTCTCCGTCCGCACTTTCCCTTCTTGCACTGCAACACACCTGCCTTGTTGGAAACTGCCGCTTGGGCCAGGCAACAACTGCCCTGCTCCACTGCTAACGCCATGGAATTAAAACCCCGAGGCCTAACGCAACCAACCACGACAAAGCGGCAGGTGGCCACTTGCCCCTGCTTGCTTCAAGTTCAGTGCTTCCAGTGTCCGAAAGGCCCGGCTAGTCCTTTTTTGGACCAAGGTCCTGCGTGGTGCCTTGCCTTGCTTGTCTTTCGTTATTACGCCCTATCCATAGTGGCCATAGTGCAGTTTGAGGGAGGGAGTGTGGCAGGCCCAGCGCCCGGGTCAAGTCGCCAGGCCAGGTTTTCCGTCCCTTTTCCCAGGTTCGCTCTTTCCTGTTTGCTGGCACTTTGCGCAAGGAGAGGTCTCTCCAATTTTCGAAAGCGTGCGCCGCGAGAGCGAGAAAGAGCGAACAGGCGAGAAACGGACGAGAACAGCCAAAGAGAGAAAGAGCCGGTCCAGCTTTGGCGTCCGCGCCTTCCCTCTCCTATCCGCACCGCATGACCGCAAGAGCAACCCGTTTGTCCTCCTTCCCTTTCTCTCTGTCTCTCTCCACACCCGCAAAAAATACATCGGTACGTCGGGGATTTTCAGCTCCGCCAAAAACAAAGCATCCGCCCCATCACGATCGCAAAGTCGAGTCAGACTGCTATCACAGCCTCACGAATCCCCAATCCACACTGCCCACACCACATCGAATGACATAACGACATATGATATACAGCATACACGAGCGAGCACACTCCTTCACTATCCACTTTGCCCTCAGCAGCCAACTGTTCGATCCGTGGCTGTACCCCCTTCTAATTCGAGACCCAATTTGAGTTTAATTTGCACATTGGGAGAAGAAGAGTTCCTGCGGTCCATCTGGAACGCCACGCGACGACCGTTTCGCTGGGCCTTTCTTCCGATCTTCGTTCTTTTTCGACGGGACCTCGCTTTACCCATTTTCCCGACGAACGCCTCGCCCCTGTCGACTTTCGACGATTGACGATTCTCGACCTTTTGATTGACGGCATCTCCCGATCCGATTTGTCGACGTCGACGATTGTCTTCTTCGACTCCTTTACTCCTCATCCTCATCCTTCGCTGCCCTTATGGTGGGTGGCGCCGCCTCCGCCTAGGCAATCTCCGGCCAGGGGCACCGGGCGCATCGACAAACTCGCCAGCAATCGGCAGCAATCTATCCGGCTCCGCTTCTTCTACCTCGATTCCCCCTCCCATGTACGCGATGGCTTCTTCGAATGCGGCACAAGGCGCAGCAGCGTCACGACAGCAGCCGCAGCCACCGTATTCGAACCCGGCCGAAGGGTACTCTCCCGCGACAAACCGATTCACAAAGTCCGTCACCTTCCGACGATGAAAGACGGCGACGATGGTGACGACGACAACGAACGACGACCGCGATACACAAGCAGAACGCAATGGCGGTGGTGCGCAGTCAGCTCCCGGGGCGTCAAAATTCGGCAGCAAACGCTCGCACGGGAAGCACACAGCAAGGCCCAGGCGTCTCTGCTGCTTCTGTTGCTGCCGGAGGTGCTGGTGGCAGCAATGCCGTCGATGCCAAGAAGCCCCGTGCCTGCGAAGCCTGCCGTGGCCTCAAGGTGCGCTGCGACATGGACCCGAACGCTCCGCCCGAGACTCCTTGCCCGACGCTGTGCCAAGGCTGGCCGCAAATGTGTCGTCACACAACCGACACGCCGGCGACAAAAGAAGACGGACAGCCGCGTGGCTGAGCTCGAGAGAAAGAAATTGATGCGTTGACGGCCAGTCTCCAGATGACACGACAGACTGGCCCTGGCACTGGTGGCAGTGGCAGCTCTGGTGGTAATGGACGGGACGACGGTGGTGGCAGCAAGTGGTGGTGGTGGTGGTGGACGGATGTCGATCAGCACAAGCGGTGGAAACGGCATTCTCCGTGAATGGCCACCCCAACTTGGATCCTCCACATCTGCCGCCAGTAGCACCACGAAGCGCGTCAAGTACATCCATCGGAGGTGCTAGTGGCCGCGACTTGCCGCCTGTGCCGGGAATGTCGGGACCGGCACCAACCACACAGCCCATATTCTACGAGCACGGTTGGGCGGAGTCCGTTCTCGAATGGTCCCGCCGCCGATGGTGATGGCTGGTCAGAAGCGCAAGTTCTCTGAGATCCGCGAGGCAACGGGTGTTGTCGTGCCGGTGCCGGTGGTGCCGGCCCGGGCTCACGAGGTGGCTCAGGCTCTCGCGCCGGGTCGACAGCCAGCGACGAGTCACCGTCGATGCGCGAGAACCCTACCAGAGCTACCACCCTCACCACAGCCACGGCCTCAGCCATGGCCACAACGCGCCGCACGGCAAGTCACCCATCTCAGCACTCACAACCGTCGCAACGGCACAACGTGCCAGAGCCACGGCAGCCGCCGCCGCCGCAGCAAGCCTCGCCAGCATATGGCATGGCACGGAGTCCAGCTGGAGGTGTTGGCAGTGCGCCTCGATTCGGCACCGAGTACGCAGACATTATCGACCGCGGCCTGCTGACCATGGACAAGGCCGTGGAGCTGTTTCAACACGGTATACCGACCAGATGGCACGGCATATGCCTGCCGTTGTCTTCCCACCGGGAACGACAGCCGCCGACATCCGCAAGAACGAAGCCAGTTTTGTTCCTATCCATCATGGCCGCGTCGACAACTGAGATGTCCGACGTCCAGCGCGCCATTGTCAAGGAGATGATGCAAGTATTTGCCGAGAAAGATTTTTATTGTTGGAGAAAAAAGCCTGGAACTTGTGCAGGCGCTGCAGCTTGCCGTCATCTGGTACTGGCCGCCCGAGCATTTTTGAAGAGCTCAAGTTCTACCAGCTGGTGCACACGGCTGCCGTCATGGCCATTGATATTGGCCTCGGCAAGCGGCGGCCAGGAAACGGGCCAGGCGGGCGCAAGGCGGGGGACGCGGCGCTCCTGGCCCTATGGGCGGCCCTGGCGGTGGTCTTGGGGGCTTTGGCGGTGGGATGGGCGGCCCCGGATCGGGCATGGGCTTCGGCTCGAGTATTGTTCGCGGCGGCTTCCGCCCTGGTGTTGGAGGCCGTGTTGGTGGACCCTTTAGCGGCTGGCGCGACCACCCATTCAAGAAGTACCCTCTACCTGAACCATGCGGCATCGAAGGCCGACGGACGTGGCTGGCGTGCTATTTTTATGACGTCCAACACGGCCATGGCCCTCCATCGACCCAATTTGGTCCGGTGGACGTCGTTCATGACGGAGTGTGTCGAGGTGCTCGAGTCGTCGCCTGATGCAGCTCCGTCGGACAAGTACCTGTGCCACCTGGTCTGGACACACCGTATGGCTGAGGAGGTCGGACAGCAGTTTTCCATGGACGACCCGACGACTGTGATCAACATTGCAGACCCCGGGACACAGTATGCCTTGAGAGGCGAGCGCGAGCTGGAGCGGTACAAGTCCACCATCCCGCGGAACCTCCTACAACGTAAGCCGTCAACTGCGGGTTCTTTGTGCTTTTATGATATGTGTTGCTAATGTGTATTTTTTAGCCTCCCTACGTCTAAGCTTCGAGGTTACTCAGCCTCTATATGCACGAGATTGCGCTCCAGACGGAGAACGGCAACGACGACTTCAAGACGCCATATACGGCCGAGTCGACCAAGGAAGCGCTCATCGGTGATGCGACGCTGACGCCTGCGCACATTCGCGCACTAACGGCGTGTTTGCTTTGCTATTGACGGCATCTTTGACGCGTTTCTTGGGCATGGACATCCAGTCCCTGCGGTGCATCCCCGTCTTCAACTTTGTGCGTGTAGCCTATGCGACAGTCGTCATGATTAAGCTGTATCTCTTTGCTTCCTCGCCCAACTCGGAGCTCGGCAAGGTCATCAACAAGGAGCACATGAAGGTCGAGCAGCATCTTAATGCTTTGCTCGACAAGTTCCGTGCCACTGCTGCCGGCAACCGCTCACGACCCGCGGGCAAGTTTATGATTGTCCTGGCCATGATCCGCTCGTGGTTCCTCAAGCAGCAGGCGCACAATCCCTTCGAGGGCCGTGAGGGGCAGCAAGAAAACGGCGAGGCTTCTTCGGGCAGACCGGACGCGGCAGACCAGTCGCAGGCTCAGCCTCAGCAACAGCCTCAGCAGCAGCACGGACAAGACAATGTTGCTTCACCAGCAGCAGCTGGTACGCCTGGCGGCACCTCGCAATCCTATATGCCCTCATCGGCGTTTCTTGTCGACCATCAACAACAAACACGAACAACGGCACGAGTGCCAACAACGGCAACAACAGCCACCTACGTGCATCCTCTACCTCGTCGGCCACAGCCACTCCTAGTCCTTCGGTGACATCCGGTGCAACTCCCAATGCGAACAACAGCAATCAGGTACCACAACAGCAGCAGCCACTGCCGCAACCGACTTCGGCTGGCATGTACTCTTCGGCCAACACGCCTCTGCAGCTGCTGTCTGAGATTGCCGCCAACGACTATGCTGCCAATTGCAGCGTCGACAGCTGCTAGCATGCCGCAGCACCAACAGCAACAAGGAGGCGCCGGCCCGGCTGCCGCGCTCAACTCCATTCCGCCCTGGCCGCCCTTCTACAGCAGCCTCAACAACGGTGCCGGCAGTAGCACAGGCAACGGCAGCAACAAACGATGGTCAGTCGACCGATCCCCAGCAACAACAGCATCAGCAGCAGCAACAGCAGCAGCAACAACAAGCACCCTCACTCATGCCGCCGCCGCCGTCTACGGCTGACTACATGGCCCAGTACCCCAATCTCAATCTCGGCGACAATTTCGAGTACGGCTCTGGATCTGACGTTCGTTGGCCTGTCCGAAGGCGCCGACAATCTCAACCTTAGCGATGGTCTGAATTATATCTTGGCGGACCCGTGGTTTGGTGGAGGCGAGGCGTTCCAGTTTTAGTTCTGATGGGTTGGAGGAGGGGAGGTAACATTTTGATTTTTATGTATCTTGTTTTGAAACAATAAATACCCTGGGACTGTCTGTATTTTGGCGTGTTTACTGCTTTGAATAACTTAAGGGGCATTTGTAAATTGGGGTATATCTTATAACGAACACTACACTTCTCTATATCATATATTGTTTACCCACAGTGCACTGTATAGCATGGCTTTGATTATGAAGTGAATATAGTATTTTATCATCCCTGGTAGATAAAGGGAAAGTACAACTAATAGCAGCAAAAACCAAGGCAAGCCTCACTGGGGCGATTAGCTATCATACATCAGCCTTCAGTAAGCCTGCCCAAAAATATTAATCCAAGTGCTTGCATGCCGTGTGCCTTGAAGATGACAAAATCAGGACCTGAAATCCATACCGTTGTTCCAATTTGGTGCCAATACCATCCAACAAGCAACAGAGAAGTTCAATGAAAAGGAGAAAAAAAAAAGAAATGCGATAAAACCCTGCCATCGTCATAGCCCAATTTGCTTGTGTCTAACATTTTCGGTCCACTTTGATGCCATCTCGCTTCCAATGGGGAAACCCGAAAATTCAAAGACGATGTAAAGCAATCTTCGTCAGAACCAGAAATCTGATACACAGCGGGAAGTCGTGCTCAAGAAAGGAAGAGCTAGAAGCAGAGGAAGTAGAAGAAATAAACGCATACGACTCAAGATAGAAAAGAGCACTTTGAGACATCCCGCTAAAAGAATGAAAGAAAGAAAACGCGGCCATGTTTTTCTGCCTGGGCTGCTTTGCCCAGGACTAAGGATGTTGATTTAAAGAGACAGTTGAAGAAGTGAAGAGAAAGACAGCAGGCAAGAAAGAAGCTTGAAAAGGAAAATCAATAAAAGACAAGATAACTCCACGCAACGAAATGAAACCATCCTTTGTGTGGTCCACAAAATTCCCGTTTGTTCGTTTGTTTCGTTGCGTCCCATAGTATCCTTCGTCACCGTGCCAGTCACAGCAGCTATCCTATATGTCCCATAGGAGCGTGTGAATTCGTGGCATAAAACGCCAGGTTGAGTTAATAACGCCATACACATAAAATCCGTCGTTGCATAACTTGTAGTTTGAGTCAAGCCCAGAAAGTCGAAAGAAGATAACCCGAAGTTGAAAAATAAAGTAAAAAATAAGATCAAGTGCCAAGTAGTCGTATATCCCGCGCTGCCGCTTTGTCGGGGTGGTTTCTCGTTCGTTTGTGATGCAGTCGTAAAAAATGAAATTGAAGATATTGTAAAAGACAAGAGAAGAGTGCTGGTGCCTCCCTCTTAGTCCATATAAAAGTCACCCTTAAGGATTCTCTCCTGGAAGTGATCCGGCTTGGGCCGGGGAGCCTGGCGAGGCTGCGGGCAGGATGCTGCGCGGGCGGCGGCGCAGGCATGTCCGATACAGACTTGGCGCGGTCATGTCGCATGCCTACGCCACCGCCGTTACCGACGCCTCCGCCGGCACCGCCAGGAATGCTGCCGGTATAGCTCGACATGGAGCCGAAGCCGCTTCCGCGCGGCGGCGAGTTGCCCATTCCCGAGGCAAAGGAGAATGAGGGCCGGGCGCCGGACGCCACGCTGCTCTCGGCACGAGACCTAAGCTGCTCAGGCCAGTTGTATCCTTGGTCTGCACGAGCAGCGGGAAAAAAACACTTTGTCAGAAGCAGTTCTAGGACTGAGGACTGGTGCATTTTGGGAAGATGCCTGGTTCGCCGTCGAGAAGGAAAAGGAAGTCCCCCGGGATGTGTTGCGCTGTGTTGGGATAGAGATGGGAGAGCGGGGAGAGGCATAAGAAGAAGATGGGGACAGTGGTGAAGAGGAACGAGGCGGGCCGAACCAGGCTGTTGTTGTTGCTGTTGCTGCTGCTGCTGTGACTGCTTTCCTCCGCCAGTCGCAGCAGTAGTAGCGGTGCTTGAAAGGTTGGAGCGCTGCCTACCATTGGAGGAGGTTCCTCCGGGACTGGTGCCGCCCGGACCACGGAAGGTTGCGCATGGCCTGGGCGCCAAAGCTCATGCGGCGTGCAAACTGTGTGCTGGGCGAGTTGCGCGACCCGCTGCCGGCAGGCGCATCGTCATCTTCGATGGCGTTCTCGTCAAAGGCCGTGTCCGAGGTGGACGAGTTGGTCGACATGCTCGCGCGGCGAGCCGCAAACGATGACGCACCCATGCCGCTGTTGGGACCCGCACTGGCGCTGCCGTTGCCAGCTGTGGCACCAGACAAACCAAGCGCGGCCGTTGTAGAGACAGACAGGCGCCGCCGCCGGTTCTGGTCCATGGCAGCCGATGTGATGGGCCGGGAAAGGCAGGTGTGCCATTGTTGGCGCTCGAGGTCGAGTTGCTGCGAAAGATGCTGGAGAGGGTCGCCGAAGTGACGGAGCTGCGGCGGTTGCGAGACATGTTGTCGGTCGAGTTGGGTGGGTAGTTGCTGTCGTTGGAAGCCATTGTGGAAAGGTTTGGAAGGCAAAGAATGCCCGGTATTTATAATGAGAGAGGAACCGGGGAATATAGAAAGAGGCGTACGGAAGTATAGAACGAAAGATCGAGATCGAGATGGATCGGAAAACGGGGGCTAGAAAGTCGTAGATGGAGTAGTAGTAGGAAGCACTTGTCCGGTTCGAGATTAAACGGAAACGAGAAGTGCGTGGTTCGTGGGCTGTTTTTGTTTGGAAGTCGAGGAAAGTGGTTCGAGGCGGGAGCTGGTTATGCACGATCTGGTGTAGGTTGTATCTCAACTTGTAAGAGAAGCTCGTGGGGACCCTTGAGACCCTTCGGGTCGTTGGGTGAAGAAAGGGAGACGGTGGCCTGCAGAACGAGTCTGCAGCCGCGTCGAATTGGAGAAGTTGTTTTGCACGGCTGCGAAACAGAAGCACCGGCAATGAAAGACCGAATGGCTGAAAAGTGGTATGTTTAATAGAATGTGTATTGTGACAGGAGGGAAGCAGAAGCGAGCAAGATGTGGCAGAAATACGGAGTGGACGAGGGGAAGGCAGTGGGCGACACAAAGGGATATATAACAGGCCGAGGGTCCTGGGCCAGAACAGCAGTGAGTAGGCAACAAAGAGCGTCAGACGGCGGGTTTGGCAGGCTTTGGTGGGCGTTGGACAGGGAGGACGAGGAAGCGGGGAGTGGAATGATGGACGATTCGATTCCTCTTGCCTCTCCAAGAAACAGACGAGACAGGGCCAGAGAGAATAGAGAGGGGGTGCGAAGTCGTTTCTGGAGCTAATTTAGTGTTGCCGATCAAAGGGAAAAGCCCTGTACTCAGTATGTTTGAAAGGAGCTGGGCTGGCACTGTGGGGTGCTAGCGCTGCAAATGAACTGGCAATTGGGGACCAAGAGAAACGCAGGGCAATGGGGGCAAGGATCGTAGAAAAACACGGCAAAGGGTGACGCTGTGGGCACCGTTCGATGGGTTGCGTTCGTGTTCATGAAAAATAAAGGAGGTTGTTGCGGAATGAAGTTATTCAGAGACAGATTTTGGCCAGTGACGTCGCCTTTTGTCTGATGCGGTGGCGAAACCGGAGGCAGTGGAAGGAGCAGAGGAGTCTGGTGAACAAAGTCAGGCCAGGCCCGCTATTACGTGCTATTACGAAACTTGCAAACGGCCAGGACGGGAAAGAACGAAGGGTATAGATTGATCAGTTGGAAGGCAAGAAGGTGAAAATAGAAGGAGCAAAGGTCAATAAACGCAAACCAAACTCGCCATCAAAGAGAAAGTGTCGATACGAGGCGGACCAGGGCAGGGAAAGAGCGATCGAGGGTTGAAGGGTCGCGGCATTCGTTTGAATGGGGAAAGAACGGCCCGCTTGTAGGACTGCTCCCCTAATTATCCTCTTATCATTCTCAACTGAATATCTACGGTGGGGGAAGCTGCTGCTGCTGCTGCATCACGCCCGTGGCGCAGGTCGACGAATGGGGAAACATCAAAGGATAGATGCGTCCGCCGCCATCTACGGACTTGAGACAACTATGTCCGTGACGACTTGCACGATTTGGGGCGGATTCAACAACAGCTTGGCGCTAAAATGCTCGCTCGAGATTCACATGGCACCGACGACAAGGGAGGAGCGACCGGACGCGTCGAGACGTCTCAATCGCCCTTTGGGGGCTGACGCTTCATATCTCCATGGCTCCTTCCCTGGTACTCCGAGCATGTGTATACATAATTACAAGTCCAGTCCAGCCCAGATCCTCATACGACGTGCAGCCAATGCTTTTAGCGGGATTAGCGTTGGTGTCAGACACCGGCGCATCAGAAGCAAACAGATGAAAGTAGAAAAGAAATAGAGACTGGGAAAAGAGAATAGAAAAAGAAAACGCCCTGGCCAATAGGAGCGGAGGCCGGTACATCCTGGTCAAACCACGCGCGAAGCTTCGTTGGGTGAAGTGGCCACCTTTTTTGGCAGCAACCAAGGGCGGGCAGTTACAGGTGCAAGGCAGGTGCAGCTGGGGCTAGCGAAGTGCTCCTTCCAGGGCAGGGCCGCAGAGAGCGACGGAAGGTGCGCGTTGGTGGGGACTCGATGTTTCGTGTCCAAGGTCCATCTGTCGGGGCAGGACATGCCTCCGCAACCTTCATTTTTAAGGGACAAAGAGGGAAAGCGCGATGAGACGGGTAAAAAAGAAAGGAAGCAAGCTGCAAGCTGGCAGGCTCGACAGGGCAGAGAGACCAAAAGGGATAGGGTCGAGGGAGTCAAGAGAGTCAAGGCAGATGGACGTAACTCCGCCACAGCAGCTCCTTCCCCCTTTTGTCGCTGCTCGCAAGAGGAAAGAGCGCTAGCATGAGCATACCGACGTCACCGGCGACAGGGTCACAGAAATGCACATGCCCCAGCGAGCCCAGGACAAGTTCCCCGCCCAGACGAGATCAACCAGTCAGGCGGTTTGCGGGGTATTGGGAGGATGACTGACTGGGGCCTGGCCTGGCCAGGTCTGGCCTGGTTCAGAGGTACACGGCGGAAAGTATCTTTCTCTGGGGCCTCTCAACGACTTTCGTTCGTTTTTAGTTAGGCCCGTTTCTTTGTGTCTCACTGCACCTTCCCTGTCTCACCACACACGTTCCTTCTCTTTCTTTCTTTTGTCCTGCATCATTTTGTGTGCTTCGTTCTTTCCCTAATATGGCACACGATGTAGCCGTTGGGGAGTACTCTAATATTAGCCCTTGCGAGATACATGTACCTGTGTGTATACATACTCCTTCCCTGTAGAGCCTGTCTCTTTCTTTCCTGTCCAGCCTGCTTCATAAGCATCCAACGCCTGACCACCACCAAATGCCGTTTCAAACGACGAACGGCTACTCTGATCTCACTTTTCTCTCGTCGCCGTTCCATTGTCTGCTTCTTCAATGCATCATAGGCATCCGAAGTTGCAGGCTTCTTCTCGCCTACCTCTGCCCAATTGTCAATTTCGACCCAACGCTTTCTGTTGTCCGCATCTTTCGTCCCTTTCACGTCCTTTCTCCTTCCTCCGTCCCCTCTACCTCGTTTCTCTTTTATTCTTCTCCTCTTTTCACCCTCCATCCCAGGCATCCCGCGTGCCATCTACACTGCAGTACCCTCCTTTGTACTCGTTGCCCTCACTGCCATTGGCTGTCTACCCTGTCGCCGTCTGGTCAATATACACACAACCACCAAAGATTGCTGCAGGGTGCAGCTTTGCCTGCAGCTCAAATGCAGCTTTCCTGCAGCAGCTGCTTCGCGACCATATATATGCTTGCCGCGTATATGTCAGTGTAAGACACCAGGGCATAGCAAGATGGCACAAGAAAGGACAGCTCAGCTGCTGGTTGTGGCAATCATGAAGAAAGGACCAGATGATGGTCAGGTTTGTGGACAGACCATGCAGCAAAATACACATTCTTGCATCTTGTTCTTTTGCCTGCCCGCCAAGGGCGGAGATTGGCGAGATTTCCAACCGCAGTTGCCTTCAGAATTGCCCCCAGCCTTTTGCAGTTTCCAATGAGACCGGATCTTGGTTCCAGCCTGCCTCTCTATATTATTTAACCGCATTTCTCATCAAAACGCCTCTGCAATATACCTTCGAATCTCGAATTAATATGCCCCAAAACGACATATAAACTGGGATTGGAATTGAAGAGACAAAACAAAGACGCAAGACGCACGCCGGAGATGTCTAGATCGGTTTGTTGACAACACACACTTGCAGCTTCCCCTCCTTCGATTATCCTCTTCGCTCCTCCAGCAATTGTGGCTGCATCCTTCAGAAAGGCTGCTGCGTATCTTTTAATCAATTCTTGTCTCAAACGCCCAGACATCAAGCCAGAGGCCGAGCACGAGGACATACTTTGACTCTTCTTGCCTCCAAACCACCCTTCTCGAAAACAAAAATCTAGTGCCAGCACCACCACCGCATCTCGCATCTATCTTGACCCTACTGGGACTAGATGCTCTATATTTATTATGTGCCGTGCTCCGCGCTTTCGTTCTCTGGGATAAGACCACGAAGTAAAAAGAGGAGAAAGTGAATAAATACAAGAAAGAACGAGCGCCCGCCATCGCCTGCTTCCCCGCAGATGCAGATGGGCTTCTATGCTCTGGCGGACTTGGGCGGTCCGCCTTTATCGCCCCAACAGGTCTCGTCCAAAAATTAAAAAACGAACCAAACGAGGGCCAACCTGAACGCCGTCGTTCGACTCCAAACAGGGCATGTGGCCGGGGCGCTGACTTGGGGCTTCTTGTCTTATTTGCAGGGCAACAGTCCGACGCTTGCTTGGCCTTTCTTTTCTGATTGTGTTTCTGCCTCTACTTGTGTCCCATTCCAACATTGTCCCACCACTACCGCAGGAGGGCAGATAGAGGCCCTAGTTTCAAGGGTTTTTACCCCGGATTGTATTAAGATCCAAGATCCACAAAGCGTTTAAGTCCACTTCCAAAGTCCACTTAACAGCCCACCTCGCCAACACTATCATTCGCTCATGTGAATGGCGAATGGGTCGTTTCATCACAGTGGCAAAAAAAGTCCCCAAGACCCAAAAGCCATCGACGATCGAAGGTCGGTTCGCGTTGCTTTGAATCTCATTGGCCAGGACTTGAGAGAGCGCTTGATCTTCTCCAAGATAACTCGTAAGTGAGGGGCTGAGATGGATGGTGCTGCAGATTGTAGAAACTACTCTGTTTCTGTTCATCTACTCCGTAAGATACGTCTGTCCCACCGTTGCCTTTGTGCTCGACAAATCATTTTCCCAATCCGGAGGACAAAGCAAACGAGCCACCAAGTGCAATAAGCATCATAGATAACCTTGCTGGCTGAGGACATTAGAATATCTCTGCACATAATATCTTGGGGTGAGCCTGAGCAATTCATCCACATGAATTTCTTATCAAGGGAGGGCCTTTGTCCAACGACGATGGTTCGTTGGAGTCAGCGAACCGAGCCATCGTGGTTTGTCAAAAGATAGCCGATTTTCATGATGGATACTGCAAGAAAAGAAGTGTTGCCCTATATCCTTTTCTTTTTATCCTAGTCGTTATCTCAAAACTCAAACAGCCGATATCTAGAGCCAATTACCCAGTCCACGATCTATCGCTTGCTCATCTTACTCTACGAGAATGAATGACAGTCCTCCAGAAGCAGAAAGAGTCTAAAAAGAAACCAACAGATAACGCTTCTAACAGAGCCCACGCCTTCCAATTGTTCTATCCCTTTATTTTCCTCGTTTCCTCCATCTGCGGCCCGATTACTGCAGCCCAACTCCGTCAATGAGCATGCCCGCAATGTTGGCACTGGTCAGAGTGGCGACGATACCCGTGATAAGTGCCGATAGGGCTACACGTGCCACGTCGGCCGATCGTCCGGGCGCAAGTTGTGTTAGAGCACCGATCTGGATGCCTACGGCGCTGAAGTTGCCAAAGCCGCAGAGCGCATACATGGCAATGACCCGTGACCGCGAGGATAGTGTGCTGTACTGCGGATCCGACGTAAGGTCGCCGTAGGCCACAAACTCGTTGGCAACAATCTTGATGCCCAGCAGCTCGGCGACTTTGCGCAGATCACCGCCTCCGTTATTGGTACGGTCGACGCCGAGCAAAAACGCCACAGGGTACAGGAGATATCCCAAAACCAGCTGGATGCTCAGTTGTGGTATGTTGATGTAGCTGCCCCACCATCCAAGAAGGCCGTCAGCGAGGCCCAGCAGCGCCATGATAAGCAATACACTAGCCACAATCATGCCTGCAATCTTGAGTCCCAGCCAGGAGCCCAGACCGACGGCATGCAGCGCATTGTATGGTCTCTCTTCTTCGACATCTTGGCTCGCAACATAGCAGCTCTCTTGGCGCCGTACCCCAGGACGCCCTTCCTCCATGTTGACCTGCTCTTCTTCGTGGGTATAACCGTGCAGGGTCGTCTTGCCACGTGTGACCGGCTCTCCTGTCTCGGGGTATCGCAGCTTCGACAGAGCAATCGATGCTGGGATACTCATGACGCACGACGACACAATGGCAACAGGACTGATACCCATCTGCATGTAAGCCGACATAACACTGCCGGCAATGGTGGCAAATCCGGAGGTCATGATCTGGTGGAGCTCGGCATCCGTCAGGCGCGGCATGAATTTTTGGATCAGAACAGCAGACTCGCCCTGGCCGATAAAGGGGGAAGCGGCCGCAACAATTGCCTCAGCACCGGAAATGCCAAGCAGATAGGTGAAGACCGTCGCGAAATGGCCGACAAGCCAACCAATCCAGCCCCAGTATTGAAGAAGCTGCACAAAGGCAACGAAGAAGATGACGGCCGGCACGACGGCGATTAAGAACCAGCCGGCCGACAGAACTGACTTGTTAGTCAGAAAGACTGTTCCATCCGATGAGTAGCCGAGCAGCTTTTTAGCTATCTCGCCGATGAAGTCGAAGACATCGTATCCGGCCTTTGTTTTCAAGACCAGCAAGCCGAGAATGAATTGAGCCGCTGTACCTCCGAATACGGCCAAAAAGTTGATCTTGCCACGGTCCCGCGACGTGACATAAAACGCGCCGAGAAATACAATCATGCCGAGTAGGCTGATGGTCCGGTCGGCACGAGTATTGTTGTTCGATTCGGCCGGCGCATACGTGCCGACAACAATAATGATCATGGTCGTTAGTGCCAGCGGGACGTTTGGGTATTTCTGTGTGGGCCGCCGGGCCCGTTCCGGCATAGCCTTTTGTCCTTTGGATCGACATGTTGATAGCATTGATCCCAACGACCGGAAGAGCTTTCCTACAATTCTTCTTGTTGGCGAGTGCAGGGCTAAGATTCGAGACACAATCGCGAGCCACACCAGAAATGGTACGACCCATCCGAGATCATGGCGATGGATGACAAGGCCAGCAATCCACCATCCGGTCATGAGAAGGACGATTGTGACGAGTGTCAATCGATAGATGTAGGGCTGGAGAAAGTCGGATGAGGTATAGATTTGCCATGGACCGCGTTTGTTCTCGTCTTCGATCGGTGGCCCAGCGGCCGGTGGTGCTACGGACGGAGCAGACTGGATGTCGACAATTGCTTCGCGCACCACCATCACTCCAGCTAGAGCCGATGGCACCGCCGTTGCATCGCTGTCTTGGGACCCGAAACGAGTTGTCGAAACGGTTGTTTCGGTAGTGACTGGCTTTTCGGGAAAGCTCATCGAGGATGAGGACTTTGGTCGGCATTTCGAGGGCTCGGAAAGGTTTGTCTTAGAGCCCGTTCCGGGGCATGTCGGGATCTTGTCCATCGGGAATCGAGGATGGATATTGTGGATGGATGTTGAGAGTTCAGATTATGCGTGTGTGTCTGGCAGCGCGATCTCGATGATCGTTTGGGTGCCGCAAAAGAAACGCATCAGTGCTCGATAAACAAAGCCGAAGAGGGTGATGATGAGGAGCTTGCGGAGGATGCGCACCTGCAGACCGTTATGTATGCTACCATACAAGACACTGCCGCTCAAGATACAGAAAAGAAGATCCAACAAGAGACAGCACATCAACATTTCCGCCGCTTTTTGATGGATTGATTTTCGAGCACGAATAGGGGCTCAAAAACAGGAGATAGGGGCAACAATAATGGATGACTTAATTGTGTGGTGGTTGCTGACCGCTGGTCTCGCGCATCGATACTGTACTGTGATACCTGGGCTGAGTATACTGTGTGGTTTAAGGCGTCTATGGTTGATTATGTCGTGTGTTGTTGTTGGTCATTTTGTTGGTTGTATTGGCTGGTGGCTATTTAGTCGATATCGAGAAGGGGTACTTTGAGTACGTACTGCGTTTCCTCGCCGCCGTCACGCTGTGTGTCTTAGCTACCCGATTAGGAAGTTGGGCGCCTTCCTGCAATGCATCATGGCCAGGGCACCGCTGACTAACCAGAACACAGAACGGTTTCAATCCCTGAGCTTTCCTTTTGGAAGATACCCTTGTCTGTGAGAATATCATATCGATATCGACAACCTCTTCTTCGGATCGGCCTGCTAAGTGTCATACAGAGTCGACTCGAACCGTAACATTGTTGACTACAAATGTGACGCCTTGTCCAACAACAAAAATACAACGAGAATACCATTGGCTCTGCAATAGTTTCTTATTGACGTATAATCCCTCAGATAAACGTGCAAATATGCCGTGATGTTTCTGTGGCCAAATCCGGGGTCACTATCATGTCTCATATCGGCCAATCTCTGTTGTGTTAACGACTTCGCCGACCAGTGGCAGAAACGGGAAGGAGCGAATATCCTAGGGTGCGCAGTTCCTAAAGGAATAAGAGGTTGCACATTTAGTGGAAGGTACGAACTGCACGTGGCTGGAGAGGCAGCCGCGACACAGAAAGGGCTCGCATGACTCGAAATATCACATTGTGCCAAATTTCAATATAAACCAGAGTTTGCGATACACAAGAAACACAATACGAACGCATTTATCAGATTCAACATATTCATGAACTGTTTCCAGTTGCGGACCTTGACAGATTGTTCGCCTTGCCGCGGTACTCGACTTCGTCGCGGTATGCCACGTGGTGTAAACATCCACATCAGTTGCCACAATTTCACAAAAAGGCATTCACTGCCTTCTATGTTTTGCGTTCATTGTTATTTCCATCTTAACTAATCGCTACCAAAAAGTAGTCTTTCAATGGGGATGGTGGAGTTGCCAGTCGGCAAACGGGGCCGTGCTGCTCGTCGCCGGCCGTTTTCACCATGTACCAGAATCTGAGAAGAAGCTGAGAAGATGGTGAAATCGATGCAAACAGAACCGAAACGTCGATACACGCCCTCATAGACACGCCTATTTCCCAAAATCGACGTCCTCGAAACTCTATTTTTACACACGAACTTTTCCGCACACACGATGCACAAAATGGGCATCAAAACGTCAACACCGTGACGACAGCACAAATCGCCGCGAACAAAATGGAGAAGAAAGCGAAAGGCTCCAAGAAAGATCGGTCAAGCCGTAAGATTGCTCTGGAAAGAGCTCAAAGCAGCGACAACTGGCGAGAGAAGAGCGACAATAGCGAGACAGGTGAAGATGGTTCCAAGAGCAACGACGAACAGACATCAACAAGTCCGACTTCGCCGATTCAGCATCACCCAGTCCAGCCCCCTCCTTCTCGTACTGTTTTTCTTCCTGTGCGCTCAGAGACACCATCACTAGCACATCCAAGCTCTGATGGGCAAGGGCAAGAACAGCTCTCCGACAACGAAAGCACGCCCACAAAGGCTCAGCCAAAATACCAGGGTGTGCGACAGTTCGAGAGTTTCTATCCCAGGTTAGTGATGGATCGCACCAGGTGATTGAGCTTCAATAGAGCCACTCGCTAACAGTCCCTTGGACGTCAATACACTCCCGACGGATGGAATGTCAAGGTCGTTTGCAACAATGTTGAATGGCACCTCCACAAGTTCATCCTGCGGAAGTGCCAATATTTCTCGGCTTTTCTGCCTGTCGCAGAGATGGACGACGGCTCGATAAGTGTCATCGAGCTCCACAACCATTGTCCGGGCCAGCTATCCAGCGCCCTGCAGTTTATGTACTTTTTTGAATACCCCGGCGCCGAGCACGACCCCCTTCAACCACTGTACGGTGACAGTCTCCTCACCAACACGGCCATGTTTGTGGCCGCTGTGTCGGTCGGGCACCAAGGCATGATGCAGTATGCCCGAAAACACATCGTCAAATGGGCCAATGTGGTCCTTCCCGGCTCAGGCTCAACAGACGAGGCAGATGGAGAGGAACGCACTGCCACTCCCCTTCACGGCCGGGACTCTCCCTTGGGTCTTGCCATTCGGAGCTCGGGGCAGCTGGACTATGCCATCCTGCGTCTCGCCGACCCGCTGCTTCGAGCTCTGACCATTGTTTATGAGCAGCCGCTGGTCGTTCGTGCCGGCCCCCTGTACAATCTGCGCCTGGTTCTCGTCCGGTTTGTCGCTGCAGCACTGCCGTTTCTCGCGGTCACCTCCGCCTTCCGGGCGCACTTTCGGAACGAGTGGGAACGGCCGTTGGAATTGTCGCCCTTGGATGAGCGGCCGCGAGGAAGAACTGTCATCGATGACATCGTTGTGGACTATGCTATGTTCTCAGACTCTGGACGAATCGGGTGGCGAAAGGTGACAGTGGGAGCAGGCATTACGGCCCACATGAAGAAACTCCATCAGCCGTCAATGTCACGGACGTTTTCTCTTCTGCAGAGACTGTCGCGAAACGAACGGTCCTGGACGACTGATGTCCCAGAGACAAATTCTTGTCATGACGGAGACAGCAGATTTGATGGTCGAACAACTTTGCCTGAAACCAACACCGTGCCCGAGAACGAGGCCAATCGAGTGGGCAAATTCGGGCCGGATAGTGGATATGGACAGAAAAACTGGGAGACGACAGTTGTTGACCACGAGCAGATCATTGGAGAGCTTTTGCAGGGGTTGGATGCTCTTTTGGCCAGTGAGATGAGCACATAAAGAGTCAAGATGAAATGCGTGATGGTCACAAAGATAATATGTGGTATACCATGATCTGTATCAAGAAATATGTCGCTTTGATAGACTTCTAGATTGCTAAGATCTAACACCGTCCAAAAATATGCCAAAAGAAGATCCTGCTGGAAAAATAAATACCAAATGAATAACGCCGTTTTTCTATCGCTGGTAGCCGTTTATGCTTTTATCATGAAAATCTGTGGATGCATGTTAGTTGCTGTATTTCGGGTTGCCATCTTATCGAATGGGAGGCGTTGCTGGCTTACCTGCTTCAGTGCCTGGGGATCGGCCACTGCCCGCCGCTTCTGGTTGATGTACCGCCTCCGTGCCAGATTACGGCTAGTCGCCGTAAATGTAGATGGCACGCCGCTGGAGGCCTTCTCCGACTCAGACGGCGTAGCAGTATCGACATCCATATCCTCGCCAGACTCTTCATCACGCCTCCGCTTCTTGTCCTTCTTCTCCTTCTTTTCGCTCCTGTCCTTCTTTTCCTTCTTTTCTTTCTTCTCCTTCTTTTCTTTCTTGTCTTTCTTCTCCTTCTTGCTCTTCTTCTTCTCAGTCTTCTCCTCGTCCTCAGCCTCGTCCTTGCTGCGCTTCCGCTTCTTGTCTTTCCGGTCGCTATCGTCGGCCTCTTCGCTGTTTTCAGCCTCGTCAGCGCCTGCCTCTGCCTTGCGCTTTCGTGACTTTTCTTTCTTCTCCTCCTTGCGCTCCTTCTTGGCCTTCCTCCGTGCCTCCTTGGCATCGGCCTCGGACTCAACCTCGGTTTCGGATGCGGATGCGGAAGATGTCGACTCGGATGTTGTGGCCGCAGCCTCGTCTATTGTCTTGGGAGTGGGAGTTTCCGTGGTAGACTCGTCTGTGTTGTCGGTTGTCTCGTCGTCACCAATCAGGAGACCGCCGCGCACGAAACGCATGGGTCCAAACCGGCGCTCAACGTACAGCGTCATCTTGGCGTTTTCACGCGCCTGGCGCTTCTCCTCAATCACCTCCTCCGACTGGCCGTTGAGTCGTCCCAACAGATCCTTAAAGATGTCGAGACCGGTGCACTCGTTGGCCGTGTTGGCGCCAGGGCCTGCTGCGCCGATGCCCAGGTTATCTTCGCGGAGAATGGCCCGGATGTGCGACGAGCTGGCGACAGTGTAGTTGGCGGCATGTGCCGCATCCTTCTGGCCGAGGTATTGGCCAGGCTCCCAGCCTTGCGCACGGAGGATCTTATGACCGTAGTTCTCGGTATTGCGTGCCCATTTCGTGTTGTTTGGGTCGTCGCCGATCTTGCGCTTGCTGGAAAGAGAGGGAGAATGATTAGTATTTGGAGGGAAAGAAGGCAAAGAGTCCATTAACAGACACGGAGATACTCACTTCTTCACTCCTGCGAGACCCATGATGACGGTGTGGTGCAGAGAGTGAGGTCTCTGGTCGTCTGGGGGTTGGTGTTGATAAAGAGTGTTGAGACAGAAGGCGGGAGAGCAAAAGAGGGTCGAGAAATTCGAACCAAGTCAAGCGCCCCCATTAAACTTTTTTTTCTGCCCGAGATATTTTAAGTGGGGCTTATCTGAACTCTAAAGGCCGCTGATAAGTTCCAGCCCAGACCGCCCAAATGCGTGATGTATCACGTGATTGATGTGTATCAATAAATAACGTCGCTAAGATCCTTGCATAGGCATTGTTGTGATGATTGAACAGAATTAATTTGATCTTCTCGATTATCTTGGGACCGATTTCTATTCTTCAAGGTATCATATGCTCAATCTGATACAGATTGGCTGCGGTGGTGCAATCACATCAATATTGTGTCTAACTTACATCGAAGTGGGCATATGGTGATGTAAATATTTGTAGACGCAAACGTCAAAAACACATAAAAAGAAGATAAAACTAAACCAGTGGTGTAAAAATGTAGAATTTTACGAGGTTGAAAAACCCAACGAAGAAAGTGCCAGTCCACTTGGGCGATGTGTACATAGGGAAGCCGCGATGGTCGGGGTTAGGTCGCTCTTGCCTCTGACGACGACAACCGGGCATTTTGCATTTATATGAGGAAGGAGCTGCTTTGCAGCCAGCTTTCTCCTTTTTTTTGCCCCTTTTTCATTCTTCTTCACCTCAAAAGGCTTACAATTTGAGCTTCGACATCATTCACACCTCAAAATACTACAACCATGCCTCCTAGAAAGTCCAACAGTCAACGCCGCCAGCCCAGCATCGACATTGGTGGTATGACCTCAGACACGGGTCTTGACAGCGAGGGCGACGGTTTCGATCCCGTCCAAGCCGCCACAGAGCTCAAGAAAGTCATTGATGAGGTTGGTCCTCCTTCGTCTCGGAAGTGATTTGAATACAGTCGGTGCTGACCTCTTAGCACAAAAAACACCGTTTTGCAGCGCGCAAGAAGATTGAGAAAAAGTACCAGACCAAGGCGGCCGAGATTGTCAAGAAGACCGAGGCCCTTCTAGCGGAGCGCGATAAGGCCTGGGCACGCACTCGACAGGAACAAATGGACCGACTGGTGGTGGCCATGGAAGCACGCGATGCCAAGCAGCGTGCTGTGGCCGACAAGGTGGGCCGGTTCTACAACAGCTGCATGAACCTGACGAGTCTTCTGCAGACGGTTTATACGGGACTGGCCGAGGAGGCCCAGCTGGCGGTCCTCGATGAGGGGACCATGGAGGTGGGGACTGTCCGTGTTTGAGTAGGGAGGTCAAAGGGAGAGGCGCATTGTACCCGGACATTGGAGACAACACCTGGTAGCTGTTGCGATGGAAGAGCCAATAATGTTAAAAAATCGGGGGGAATCTGTATTCGTTATGCTGAATCTAAAATGTGGGCAGCGGCCCTTTTTCTAATCGTACAATCCGGGGTCGGCCGTTGCAATCATGTTTTTATACACCGTCTCTCGGCATCTCTTCTTTTTTTCTCTCCTTTATTTCGCATCCGATCGTCTCGCCTACACCTTGAAGCCGAAGCCGGCCATGCAGGTGCGGTACTGGTCGATGGTGGATTTGCAGTCGGCGGCCGGGTCGGCGGCGTTGGAGAAGAGCATGCACTCGTCGCGCTTGGACTTTTCCTGTGTGCAAACGCAGCAGGGCTGTGGAGGTGTGTTAGTCAATATGGGGCTTTGATAGTCAAGTTAGACTCGAAGAGAGCCAATTGCTTGCTGGAGCTGGAGCACGCACCTTGGGCTTGGAGGCAGCGTCGCTGGTGGCGATGTTGGGTGCCGGGCACGACTCGGCGGCTGTGAGGGAAGCAACAAAGTTAGCATGTGTCGCAATTCGAGATTCGTCGCCATGACGTAGGAGCCGGATGGGGGGGTTTCGTACGAATTGATGCCTGTTGTGAGGACGACATTATGTGTGGTTGTGTGTTGGGTTGGGAGTAGTAGATGAGGGTGGTAGAGTTGTGAGAGTGGTCCGTCGAGAAGATTGTCGTCGGAGGGAGAGAAAAGATCGTAAGGGTTGCCGGAGAGGACAATAAAAGTGACCAGGTTTTGGGTGGATTGATTTTTGGATTCTTAGTTGTTTGCAGCGCATTGCATTTGTCAGTCGAGAATTGCGACAGCCTTCTGGTGGAGCGATGGCATTCCGGCGCCAGCCGAGGGCAGTCACGTGCGCTACAGGGGGCGATGTCGGAAGGTAATAGGCGACGACGGGCGCGATATGCCCTGAAGGCTAGCGCATTACAGCGAATCGCCACCTGGAAATACGGTGACAGCCCGCTGAAAGATCGCACATTGTTCGCCTCCTTGCATCCTTTTATTTACTTTCCTCATCCTTTCCCCACTCTTCAACCAATCATCTCGCCCATGAGCAAGTTTTTGTAGCTCTCCATACCCTCCGTCAGTTTGATGTAGGTCCCGGCAGCCATCATCTGGATCTCACTCTCTTGGCTGTTGCCTGAGGTGTCGACGCCGCTGCTGCGAAGATTGTCGAGAACTTGAAGCGACCAATCTCGAGTTTGGACAACTTCTCGCGGCAGATCGCGACACAGCTCGCGGACGCGACTCTCGTTGACGTCAAGAAGGGCCATGAGGGCAAAGAGCACGGCGTGGGTGACCACAACGTCGCCGGAAAGGTGGGACTGCACGCTGCTGCTCAGCAAAAGACGCCAGAGCTCGGCGGTCATATCTGGAAGAGCAAGAGCACCAGGACCGGCGGCGTGGATGATGACGGCGAGTGTCTTGAGGTAGAGTGCCAATAGCGAGGGGTCAAATAGGACGCGGCGCATGCGGGCCGAAGATGATGTTTGGAGGGCAAGCTGGAACCGGGCAGCAAGTGGGAAGAAGAAGGCAGAGGAGAGAAGCGGGCCAGATTTGTTGACAGCGGCAGTAGGCTTGTTAGCATTGCGTTTTGCCTTTGCTGAGCCTCCAGACTTGTCATCGCCTTCTTTCCTGGCCAGACGCGACTTGAAAGAGTTCAACTTGAGGACATCCGGGCCGGTAGCATCGTCAGCGGCTTGAGCAGCAATGGGCCGGAGGAACGAGGCTGTGAGGGAGTCCGTAATCGAGTCCAGGACACCTGGGCCAAGTGCCTTGAGAGACGAGGTGCTGCTAGACCCAATTCCTGGCTGAGAGCCCTCAGAAGGTAAGTAGAGGCGCTCCATGCGGTCTGGAAGCTGCTTCGAGGGAAACGCGGCGGCCGAAGCATACTCCGATGTGTCGAAGCCGGCCAGTTCACGGGCACCCAGACCCATTGCCGTGAGGATAGAGGCCCGTTGTGCGAGAGAGTAGTCACCATCGAAGAACGTATGTGCGTCCCATGGGCCGACAACCTGGGGCTGGGCAACAACGAGGGCCAGCATTCCTTGCAGTCTTAGCTGGTCAAAGTCGGCCATCTCAAATGTGTCCTGAAGTCCGACAAGGATCGATGCAAGATCCTGGGCATGCTGCAGAACTTCTGTGCCAAAGGTAGCTTTGCGACGAATGAGGGCAGGAGCCGTGGACAGCGCCAGCTTCTGCTTGTCGTAGTTCTCATTGTCCCGGAAGTAGGCAATCAGGTCGCGGATATAGACAGGCGCCTTGGGCTTGTCTCTGCGAATCATGGTCGGGTCGTCATCCGAGTCTTCAGCATCCGAGTCCGGTTTGCCGTATGCCACAATATCGTCATCTGCGCCGCCCTTGGCGCCTTCGTCGTCTTCCGAGTCAAGTTCCTCAATGACAAAGCCTGACTTCTTTGGCTGAACAGGTGGCCGACGGACAGGTTTGGGAGTTGGCTTGGGCTGTGGGTTGGACGGTTTGGACGTATCTGCTGCACTTTTTGTCGACGGTGTCTTTGTCCGCAATGACTCGAGCGAGCCTATTGTATCAGAGACCTGGACAAGCCCCTTGTACCAGACCCCGCTTTCTGATTTGGTCTCGTCCATGTGGAAGTCAAGCTTCTTCTTCTCATCGTCGATGAGACCAGACAGAGCCTCGCCGACTACCATGCCGAGGAATTTGGCCCGATTCTGTGAAGCTCCGAGTCGATTCGACACAGTTTCGAGATAAGTCCGTGACCGCAGGACAGACGAGAGTGCCCTTTGAGAGCCCCGGGTGACATATCCGGCACAGAGTAGAATGACCTGTGCTTTGGCTGTAAAGTCTGTTAGCCTTTTTTCTTCTGTATAGTCCTATAGGAAGCTGCACCCACCTTCCTGCTGTATTATCGGAGAATGCTTGATAAACAGTTTGTCACCAAACTCGGATATTGACTTCTCCAGAATCTCTGTCAGATTCTTCGGGTTTCGGCGACAACGGCCACAACAGCCCGTCGGATACCGATGCCGTTTATGAGCCCGACAGCTAGGTTGGTCAAGAGCCACGATGTGAGCTGCTCCTGGAGGGCGGCGCTGCTATCTGTTACTCGCTTGACCAGGCCAGCTACAGAAGACACTGTCATGGCATCGACATCCTCATTTTCTAGAACTGAAGGGAAATATGTCTCGGCAGCATATTTCAGCACGCCAAACAAGATCTTCTTCTGTTCATGTACTGGCAGCTGCTCAAATAGACCACTCAATATGCCCTGGGTCAATTCATCACTACTTAGAATGAGATCAGACACCAGCGATGAGATGACAGTGTCTGCTAATGTTAGCAATGGTCAATAAAATCAGAAATCAAAATAAATAGGAGCCAGGACTTACCAGGATATCCAAGCCGCAGAGCCTTTCCGAGTAGCGTCCCTTGCGCCTTCTGGTCTTCTGGTTTCGTGTCTTGCGACGCCCATCGTACAAAGCCCTTTGTAAGCCACAGACTGTATTCTTTGCCGTTGGCGACCCAGATTGGAGGAAGCTTTTCTGAAGCAAACTCGGACCGGACGACCCCTTCGGCCTCAGCAGCAAGCGAGACAACTCTTCCACCACCAATAACCCTCAGAAACTCTTGAGCAAGAGGCCGCTTTTTGGCATCGTCGTCGGCTCCAGCTGTACTGACATTCCAGATCTCGGATACAGTCTCGTTTCCGGCCAGCAGCTCGGCCAGGACGTCAATAAGAATCCTCAACTGCCATGTTGGATTGCCTGGTTGGTCATCTGAGGTTGCAGTGGCAGTGCTGGCCGGTGTCGTCTTTTTGATCTTCGTCTCTGCCAAGAGAGCGCGCAGTCTCACGACAAGCGCGCTCAAGCCAGTCACGCTCCGAAGACATGCGAGCAACAGTTCAAGATCAGTCTTTTTATCTTGTCCTCCCTTAACACTCTCATCTTTGAGAAGTGCCCAATAGTTTGGCACAATAGCCGTCACGAGAATTTGAACAAGCTGGGCAGACAGAGGCGTCGGCTGCCGGATATCGACCGAAGCCTTGTTGGAGAGGAGATAGCGCAAGACGGATACCAGAGTATCGTAGTCGGGCTCATTTCTCAAGATTCCCAGTGCTTCGTCGGCAGATTCAGCAGCAAACTTGATTCTTGTTGGAGCCGAACTCGAGGGAGCTGTTGTCGTCGTCGAAGATGTCTTTTTCACTTCTTGGAGCAGCGGCTCATCTTGTGCCTTTGACTTGTTGTAGGTGGTGCTGACAGGTGAAAGCAGTCCGTCCATGTTGGCTCGACGTGTGCCCCAGAGACTGAGAGTTCACCGAGAAGTGTCAATAAAATTGCATATGACAAAGACCGTTCGTTGTTTGTCTCGTGAAGTTTGGCGTTGAAGGAAGGTGCGATGAAGCTTGAGATCCACCCTGAGGCTAGGCGTGGCCGCTGACGTTACAGCGGGGCGACCGTGCTGTAATCCTTATCGATAAGGAGCGCGCCGCCTATCCTACAGGCAGCTCCCGACCGCCCCGCGATTTTGTTACAGATCGGAAGCTTCCATCTCAATCTCATCTCATCCCGATTCGACAAAAGACACAACACACCGGCGACCGGGCGCGTCTTTTTTACTGAACATGGCAGCCACAGCAGTAGAACCGTCCACCGAACGATGGTATGTTCCAACAGCCACGCTCCAACGGCCTCAACGGATCCAATAGGCCGCACTTCCTTCCCCTGACCATTTCCCCTGGACCGTTTTCTCTTATTGCCTTTTCGCCTCTTTATGTTGATGACTGACAATATATCTCCAGGAAGTACTTGGACCGGATCCGGGCGAGCATAGGGCCTTTTACACCTGTCGAGGCGGGCTATGAGCCCGAGAACGTGGTCTCGAGCGTGGACAGAATGAAGATCCTCGTCATCGGCGCCGGCGGTCTCGGCTGCGAAATCCTCAAAAACCTCGCGCTTTCGGGCTTCAAAGACATCCACGTCATCGACATGGATACCATCGACATTTCGAACCTCAACCGGCAGTTCTTGTTCCGCAAGGCCGACGTCGGCAAGTACAAGGCCGAGGTGGCGGCCCAGTTTGTCATGCGGCGTGTTCGGGGTGTCACAATTACACCGCACAACAAACGCATCCAGGACTTTGGCGAGGACTTCTACATGCAGTTCCAGGTTGTCGTATGTGGTCTGGACAGCATTGAGGCGCGGCGCTGGATCAACGCGACGCTCGTCAGCATGGCCGAGTCGGACGAGACGGGTGACGGCATCAAGCCGCTGATTGACGGCGGCACCGAGGGCTTCAAGGGCCAGGCACGTGTCATTATACCTAGTATCACTTCGTGTATTGAGTGCCAGCTCGACATGCACGCGCCCCGTGCGGCGGTGCCGCTGTGCACCATTGCCAGCATCCCGCGGCAGCCCGAGCACTGCATCGAGTGGGCGCACGTCATCGCCTGGGACAAGGAGAAGCCGTTCCCGGCGCTCGACAAGGACGACCCGGAGCACATTACCTGGCTGTACCAGAAGGCGCTGATTCGTGCCAATGAGTTCAGCATTGCGGGTGTCACGTACGCGCTGACTCAGGGCGTCGTCAAGAACATTATTCCGGCGATTGCGTCGACAAATGCCGTCATTGCGGCTAGCTGCTGCAACGAAGTGCTCAAAGTGGCTACTAGTGTTGTGCCATCACTCGGCGACGAGGCCAACTACATGATGTACTCGGGAAATGAGAGCATCTACACGTACACGTTCAAACATGAGCGGAAAGAGGACTGCCCCGTGTGCTCCGAGGATCAAAAGGCGCGGCCGCTGCCGACAGACTTGAACATCACGCTTGGCGAGTTCCTCGACTCGTTTAGCAACCGGCCCGAGGCACAGCTCAAGAAGCCGTCGATCCGCGCCGAGGGCAAGACACTGTACATGCGCAGTCCGCCAAGTCTGGAGGAGCAGACACGGCCGAACCTCGACAAGTCGCTCACGGACTTGAAACTGGAACACGGCTACGAGGTGGTCATTACAGACCCGGCGTTCCCCAGTCTAGCCTTTAGCTTTATTCTGACGCCGAAGGCGTAGTCGAGTTAAGGGCATTTTATGATAAACGAATACAATAAATAACCATGCTACACTAGACACTTGTGTTATATTGAACCTTTGATTTGATTTGATTTGATTTAATTTTGATATTCCAAACGCCGTTGGTTTTTCCACCCCGTGGTACGTAAATACAAAATGTCTATGTACGATGCAGCAAATACATGAACCCAAAAATACCAGGAACGAAAAGAAGAAAGAGAAAAGAACAAGAAACATGCCGTAAATGCTATGCAAAGCCGCTCCACACACACCAACATCGGGGCCTTCTCAGCGGATCATGTTCTTGACCTGCTTCTCCAGCTTCTGGCACTTGGCCTTGAGCATCTTGACCGACTCGAGGAACAGCTCGTCGCTGTCCCACTGGCCCGTGCTCTCAACCGAGTAGATAAAGTGGTCCTTGCGGCGGCTCAGCTTCACTTTGCCCTGGAACTCGGCGTGCCGCAGACACTCGCGAGAGACAGTGTCACGCATCGGGTCCACGACGGTCGCCCGCGTCTCACCCACGTGCTCGGCGTACGCCTTATCCTGTTCGGCAATCTTCTTGGTCACCTTCTCGAGGCCAATCACGCCCTCAGGGAAGCACTTGGCAAACTTGATGGCGTCGGCACCGACAATCGGCTTAGTGATGTTGATAATGGGCAGCAGACGGTACGACGCCGTGCACACGGGCGAGAACTTGGCGTGGTCGCCGCCGACGCCCTTGTGCATGTGCATCTCAATGTCAATGACCTGGCCTGGACGCAGCTTGGCGACCAAAATATCCGGGTTGACGGGGGCAATAGCGTCGTCACCCGAGAAATACTCCAGCTGCCGGCCCTCGGGCACAAACACAATGTCCTTGGCGTAGACGTGGGCGTGGTTGTAGAGCTTCGTCGGGTCGGTCTCGCCGGGAGCAGCGGCTGCGTTGCGCGTGCACTCGATGCGCAGATCCAGCTTGAGCGTGTTGTAGTCAAAGGACGTCGGGAACTCGCTCGGGTCGGCGTCGGCGGCCGGACGCTTCCAGAACTTAATAAAGTTGCGCAGGCCGTCCTTGCCGCCCTTGAAGGGGATAAGGCCCAGACGGTGGGCGAGCACCTCGTCCTGGATCACCGAGGTGTTGTTGTCGATGTAGGCCGTCTCGATGGCCACGGTCGGGATCTCGGCGATCATGATGCGGCGGAAGGCGTTGGCGATGCTGGCGTCGATGCCGATGATGGAGAACGCGGCATCGTATGGCTCGTTCTTGTGGAACTTGACCGTCAGACTGTCACGGAACTCGTCGACGTCCCAGGCCAGGTCCTCGCCGGGGTAGTTGCCGGGGAACTCGGTGGCGGAGACATTGGTGACCGTTTCGAGGTTGACTCCGATTGTCTGGAGAGAAGAGTTAGTAAGAAAAGGAAAGAAAAAAAAGACACAAAGAAGAAAAGAAGAAAAAGATGATCAATTCTACGAATGTACTCACCCTCCTCCGGTCGAGCTCTTCTTGGCTGGGCTTCGTTAGTGGTGCCATTGTGTTTGCATGGCGATGCGGATGTGGTGGTGTCGTGGAGGAGAGAAGGCTGTCACGCCGAAACGGACGTCCCAGAAGACAGGCAAAACTTTTTTAACTTTTTTTCTTTATCGCCCATACAAGCGGCCTTATCGCTCACCTTCCCTCACCGAAGCGCTAGGTCAGGTGGGGGACAAGAGGAAGGCGCCACCGACGGTAAGCACTCCGCCCCACTATATGGCGAGTTGACCAATGGCATGCTCCCATGTAATTCAAGCTCTCTGACTCGCCCATAGCTGAAAATAAGCGGGTCATCACGGATGGTATGTTCTTCCGGGTGCGGGTCGTAGTTTCTTTCTCTGGGAGTGGGAGCTCGGGACTCAACGGCGAGAGACATTTTGAGGCACTCCAAAGGCGTCTGTTTTCCGCACACACGGCTGTCCCCTCGCTCCCTCCCCCGACGAACCTCCGCGCTCCTACACCGGCTCCGAACGTGCCAATTCGCATCGGGGACGCGAATTGTCGACCTTGACCTCCATTTCCGGACGCGTTGCACCGCATTGGCCCCGTTGCTGCAATCGAGCAAATCTCTCTCTCGAATCTCCCCTCTATCAAATCGACTCCGTTTTGCCGAGATCCCATACGACCTTGTATCCAACCGTCGACGACACCGACCGTCACCGTCACTGATAACCTTCACCGACAACCTCCACTATCACAGCCATGTCCAGTCTCTACCGGTTAGCCGGCCGTGGTGCCGCCAAGCGCCTGTGCCTCCGCCCTGTTACCTCGACTCCCTCCACCCCCAAGATCCAGGCCGCCGCCGCCTCCCTGGCACGACGGACACCAGCTCTGCGCGCCGCCTTCTCGACTGCCAACCAGCGCCGGTATGCGTCACCGTACGAGGGCCAGGGAACGCGCATTGTGCCGGTCGGCGAGGACTTCCAGGTGCCGACCCCTGAGGACCTACTGTCGCGCCAGAATCCCACCGAAGAATACACCAAGGCGCCCGTCACAGACAACACGGTCGAGGGCCGCAAGATGCGCCACTACACAGTCAACTTTGGTCCCCAGCACCCCGCTGCGCACGGCGTGTTGCGGCTGATTCTCGAGATCAATGGCGAGGAGATTATCCGTGCGGACCCGCACATTGGCCTGCTGCACCGTGGCACGGAGAAGCTCTGCGAGTACAAGACGTACCTGCAGGCGCTGCCGTACTTTGACCGTCTTGACTACGTCTCCATGATGACCAACGAGCAGTGCTTCTCGCTGGCTGTTGAGAAGCTGCTCAACATTGAGATTCCCCAGCGTGCCAAGTTCATCCGCACGCTGTTTGGCGAGATTACGCGTGTCCTGAACCACTTGATGTCCGTGCTATCCCACGCCATGGACGTCGGTGCCCTGACGCCCTTCCTGTGGGGTTTCGAGGAGCGTGAGAAGCTGATGGAGTTCTACGAGCGTGTGTCGGGTGCGCGTATGCACGCTGCCTACGTCCGGCCCGGTGGTGTCCACCAGGACATCCCGATCGGCCTGCTCGACGACATCTACCAGTGGGCGACGCAGTTTGGTGACCGTATTGACGAGACCGAGGAGATGCTGACGGACAACCGTATTTGGATCAACCGTCTGCAGGGTGTCGGTGTCGTGTCGGCCGAGGAGGCGCTGAACCTGTCCTTTTCGGGTGTCATGCTGCGTGGCTCGGGTGTCCCCTTTGATATTCGCAAGAACCAGCCTTACGACGCTTACGACCAGGTCGACTTTGATGTCCCCGTCGGCATCAACGGCGACTGCTACGACCGCTACCTGTGCCGCATGGAGGAGTTCCGCCAGTCGCTGCGCATCATCCACCAGTGCCTCAACAAGATGCCCGCCGGCCCCGTCCGTGTCGAGGACTACAAAGTGTCGCCGCCGCCGCGTGCTGCCATGAAGGAGAACATGGAGGCCCTGATCCACCACTTCCTGCTGTACACCAAGGGCTACGCTGTCCCGCCGGGTGACACCTACAGCGCCATCGAGGCGCCCAAGGGTGAGATGGCCGTTTACGTTGTCAGCGACGGCTCGGAGCGGCCGTACCGCGTGCACATCCGCGCACCTGGCTTTGCCCATCTGGCAGGCTTCGACCACGTGTCCCGTGGCCATCTGTTGGCCGATGCCGTCGCCGTGATCGGCACGATGGATTTGGTGTTTGGTGAGTCCGAGCCCCCTCTCTAATCAATATTTTCAGTCAGTGCTTATTTTACTAACTCTTTCCAGGTGAGGTCGATCGGTAATCGAAGAACGTGATAGACGATAGATTGGGAGCGTTGGACGCGCAGTGGAGGATTCGTGTGTATATATGCAAAGCAACTACCATCATTTACTTTTTTATTGTTCCCTTTATATTCTCATTTTCCTCCCTTTTTGTTCTTTTCTGCTTCTTTCGAGACGGATGGTCGGGGCGGACGAACGTCAAAACGATACACAAAGAAAAAAAAACTGCTGAGCACAGGTTTTGAAAAAGAAGAGTCAGCAGCAACATAAACAATACAAAAACAAGAGAAATTATTACAAATCTACAGGGTACCGGTCCTATCCTCAACATGTTTAAGCTAATCATAATTCCATTCTCTTCTAGGTCGTCTCTCGTCAACATTAACAAAAATCATCGCAAGAACAATCCCGAAAAAAAGACAAAAAAAGCAGCCCTTTCAACAACAGTTTCTACTTGTTGTTATTCCCTCTTGAACGCCCTTTGCAACAACGTGCAACAACAATGCCAACGCCCCAAACGCATTCAGTATCTCTCTCTGAACAGCCTGTACCTGCCTTGCAGCCACTTCCAACCGACAACAGCCCCTCCAAATCCAAACAACGAATCCACACCAATACCAATACCTTTCAAAACTTCTTCTTCTCACTCTCTTTCTACCCCTTCCCATCACGACTGTCTCCAGCACGGCGGCTGATTTACGCCACGGGATTGCATGGGAAACGCCTTCAGGACCTGCTCCAATGGGAAATCCAATGAGAGGAATTCGCTGCCGGGCCTGGTGCTCGTGGTGTGCTTTCATGTCGGCCATGGTATGAGCACGAGGCCGTCTGCGTGACTGTTGTCTGGGTGGGGGCTGGTCCTGGCCGTGCTCGGGTCTACCGACATAGTCCACGTGGCCCTGATGCTGCTGTCCACCTCCGCCTACCATGGTCAAGTTGCCACCGTTGTCGTCCAGCACGCAATCGAGCATCATGGGCTGGTCGACACCCTGGGCTTGCATGGATGGCTGAGACAGGAACGGGCCCATGAGCTGGAGATACTCTGGCACCTCGGCAAAGACAGACCCAGCGTACCGCACAGTCCTGCTAGGGAAAGGCGGAATCGGAGCGTGGGATATGGCAAACCCGGTTTCTTGCGGGACCTGTTCGGGCTGTTTGTTGTCCAAAGCGCCTTCAGACGCCACATTGCCGTCTTTGCCGTCGTTTGGAGTCTCGCCTGCAGCATCCACAGAGTTAGAAAAGTCTTCGTGTGAGCTGCTGCGAGCAATCTGGTGCTCTGGGACTACAAGCTGGTCAGAGCCACCACTCAAAGACATGGCCGACATTGAGGCGGCACGGCGATGCGGGCGTGTCGGGGCAACGTTGCTCTCGACTGTGACTTCTCCAGCTTCAGGGTTTGTCGTTGCTGCAGAGCCTTGACCAATCACCTCTTGATAGGTCCGGAAGTCGATACGGCAGTGACAAAGACCGGCTTTATGGCGAGCGCGGTGGTCAGCAACCCACTCGGCAGCGTAGAGGCTGGGCAAGCGGATAGACACCATGGTACGTCCACCGGGTTCTGTGGCCTCGCACAGCAGAGGCGGGAGCTGGATCTCCATCGGCTCAGCGTCGGCGCCGTCGGCCTCCTTAGCTGCCGCCCAGACATCTGTGCCGTGTCCACCTTGTCCGCCATGAGCATGGCCGTGGCCCTGCCCGTCACAATCAGTGACACCCGGCTCGCCACCGCTGCCGCCACAGCTGCCGATCACACGGGGCCGTATAAGGTACGGAAAGACCGTCTCGCAGCCGCAGACACCGCGCTCGTGCATGAAGCGGTGCTCGTACTCCTCTATCTGGGTCGCGCGGCTGTGAACAATCTTTTGGCAGGCAGAGCACATCTCGCCTGCAAAGAAAGTCTTGTCGCCACGGCGCGTGCACGTTGGGAAGGTATGGCTGGCAGTTGTGAGCGGACAGGGTCGGAGGACGGGCATCGACGTGTGGCCACACGTGTAGCCGACGAACTCAATGAAGCACATCGTGGAGGCTGTTTCTTTTCAAGATCTTCTCAGCTGGAGATGGCGGATGTGGTCACTTTATAGTCTCACGTTCCTGGTTCTTTCTCGGTACTTTTTTTTTGTCTCTCCTGAGCTACTTGTCTCTGATCTGCTTGTTCTTGGGCTTTTTTTGTTGGGTAGAAGGGTGTGTTTTGCTTTGAGATCCAAGCTTCGCAAAGTCGGTTTTATGCAGCAGCTGCACGATGGTGGCAAGGGTTTTGCCTTCACAGCTGGGCACTGGTGACTTTAGTAGGATAGGAGGCTCGCTCGGTGCAACAGAAGGCTGTCACGAAACGGTTGCTGGAACGAAGCTGGGCGAACGTGTGAGTCGCGCAAATATGAAACTGCGCGATAAGAAGTGCGCTTTGTGAAATAGGTTGTGGTCAATGTGAGGTCATGGTGCAGACGGAGAGTTGAGGAGAGAGACGAAATCAACCAAACTAGGACGGAAGAACGCGGAAGGGAGAAGATTTGAGAAGATTTTTCACTTAAATAGGCAGACCGTCCGAACATTTTGATTTCACACGTCATGAGCGGGACCCAAAGAGTATTGTAACTAAAGAGCACTCTGAGGAGATGTTGATGCGGCAAAGAGTCTGCATTCAAACTGCAACTGAAAAAAAAAATCGCAAGAGAACTGGCACGTCAAAAAGAAACCCGAAAACTTTTGAACTCGATTTCAACGAAAATAATGGCTCTAAACCAGATTTTGAATTTTCACGATGTGATGAGCTCACAAAAGAGCCTGGTCGAAACATCACAAAACCCGGTCTAAGAATCCAAATATTGTGGACATTTAGTTATATTTGGATTTTAAAAACCTACTTGAGTCTTCACGATTTATTTTACAATTTTCCCGACGTCGCATCCGTCTTATTTACTACACGATCGTCATGACACCTTTCTCAGTAAACACAGCCTTGCGACCCTGCACGAGGCTGAGAGTGGATCCAAAGTTGGCACACGTGACACCCTCTGGCTCTGAAGAAATTACATAATCCGAGCCAGCAGCTCGGACCCACACCACCCAATGGTGCCGCGCGCGCACTCGAATTCTAGAAACAGCTGCTCTCTTCGCCTCGACTTTACACTTCTCCCCTCCTCTCTCCTTGCTGCTGCTCGTGCACCTCTTCTCTCACCACCACAACCCAATAGACGACCGGCCCTTTGTGCTATATTTTGGTTTCTCTTTTAATTGCCTATCTACTCGCAAAAGCAGCGTCGGCGCATTTCTTTTGTCTCACGTGGCCACCTAGAACGATTCCAGGTTTCTTTTTCTTTTTTTCTTTTCTCCTGCATCTTTCGACGACCACGCTCCTTCAGCCTCGTCGTTTCCTCGCATTTCTCTCCCCTGCGCCGATCTCCCGTCCGCACGGCCGACTTTCCACCAGAAGCGTTTCTTCCTCAACCCACTACAGCTCCGTCCAACCATAGCCGTGCGCTAGAGACCCTTTCGCCTTTTCTCGTCTTTGTCCTCCTTGACTTCCTCGCCATCCTCCTCCTCGTCTTGCCACAGACCCCTGCTATCGCCACCCACCCTCGCGACAGCCTCGTCTAAATTAGGACCTTCTCACAGCCTCACGACGACTCTACCTCTTATCCTCTCCGCCCTCTCCAAACTACTCGAAAACACCTCAACTCTACCTCTCTTTTTTATCTCTCTTCTCCACACGACCTCTCTCATCATGTCCGACAAGTCGATTGAGCGCGAGCTCACCACGCGCATCAAGGCGCTCAACAAGGCCGTCACCTCAAACGAGCCAGTACCGGGCATCCTGGCCATTATGGAGACGCTCAAAAAAGGCGCCGCTCCCTCAGAGGAAGTGCTGCGAGTATGTCGAAACCCCGTGGGAGATGAAAATAATTATAGCACATAAAAGGCTAACAGATATTCTCTCCCTCTCTCTTCTAGTCCACAAAAGCTGGTCATATCGTGGGTAAGCTGCGGACGCACGCCAATGCCGAGGTCAAGTCGATGGCTGCCGAGATTGTGAGCAAATGGCGCAAGGCCGTCGAGGCCGGCAAGAAGAAGGGCGGCAACAGCGGCAGCAGCACGGCACCAAGCAAGACTGCGTCCCCTTCGGCCAGTACCCCGCAGAGCAAGACAGCATCACCTGCACCCGCTGCCGGCAGTTCCAGTGCAGGCTACAAGGGCGATCCGGAGAAGCGCAAGTACGATGTGGACGGTGTCGATGTCAACCGCACGGGCATCCAGAGCCGTGACAACTGTATTGGGCTCATGTACAACGGCCTGGCTTTCCGTTCTGTCGAGGCGCCCGACCGGATTTTGGTCAAGGCCATTGAGGTCGAGAAGGCTGCTTTCGTCGCCTACAAGGGTGAAACCACCGAGTACCGCGCCAAGCTGCGGTCGCTCTTCCAGAACCTCAAGAACCGTTCGAATCCGGCACTGGCACGGCGAGTGGTGTCAGGCGATATTGCCGCCGATGCCTTTGTCGTCATGTCGTCAGACGAGCTCAAGTCGGCGCACCTGAAGCAGCTCGAGTCGGATCTGGCCAAAGAGAACATGAAGAAGGCACAGGTGCCCATGACAGAGAAGTCTATCAGTGATGCTCTGACGTGCGGCAAGTGCAAGCAGAAGAAAGTCAGCTACACACAGGCACAGACGCGGAGTGCTGATGAACCGATGACGACGTTCTGCGAATGTATGGTGTGCGGACACCGTTGGAAGGTAAGAAAAGGTTCCTATTACTTTTACTGTTTTATGGTATCATATACTAACTTGGCAACAGTTCTCGTGAGCTCAACGGCTCCCATGCTTTATCGGCGTGTATTGTTTTGTATTTCTTATTTCCGGGCGGCAACGGGTGTAATGGGCCTGGTCTTTGTTCAATTTTTACTCTTCACTTCCCTTCCTTTTACTCGCCCTTTTATTTATTTATCTTATCTTTTTTCTTGGTCTGTGTTCGGAGTAGAGGGAGTAGAGGAGACGAACAAAGGCGTCGGTGGTAGAGGAGATATAAAAGCTGTGAGCTTGGCAAAGAAAGCGACGAGTGGTTACACATCTTAGTCTGTATTCTGTATTCTTTTTTTTTTTTCTTTTCTCTAATTATTATCTATCAAGCCATTTTTTATCTGAACTATTCAGACTTGTATTCAATAAAGCGTCAATAAATTTTTGTACCATCCTTTCCGTGGTATTACTATTCTATCCTGCCAATTATCATTTTTGTTTTGTATCATACATAAATCCTCATTTCAGATTTGAATACTACCTCACGTAAAACTCTACTCGCTCTTCCGTGGCGATAACTTTAGCAGACCCAAAAGGTCATCGCCGTGCTGGTCTGGCTGCACACTACCCGTCGTGTCGTTGGCCTCATCCCGCTTATTCAGCTCGTCGACCTTCTTGTAGAATTTGCTCAGATGACGCAGACCAGTATCACACAGAACGGTCACCACGCGGCTTCCTGGAGGTAGTGTAAGAGCAACAGCCACGGCTGCCACGCAGTTGACGGCCGTCGAACTGCCAGCAAAGATGCCGTCGTGCTCGACCAGCCAGCGAGCCATCAGACAAGCCTGCGTGTCCGTCACAGACACAGCGTCGTCAATCAAGTGCAGACCAGCATCCAGAGTCGCCGTCATTCGGTTCATGCCAATGCCCTCGACAATAGTATCAACTTGCGACCGCCGGCGTGTTCCCTCCTTCTCGGTTGCTGCATACAAAACACCGTTGCGGACAAGATTGGCAAGACCAGAGCCCTGAGGATCAGCAGCAACAATGCGGACACCCTTGCGCAGACCGGCATCTTCCTTGAGGTATCGTGCAACGCCCGTCAGTGTGCCTGCCGTGCCTGCACCACAGACAAAGGCAGCAATTGGTGACGTAAAAAGTAGCGCCGGGTTCTGGCCCTGGCCCTGGTTTTGCTGTTGCTGCAGCTGGAGGACATGGCGCTGGTGCTCTTTCGTACCTGAGTAGGCGGCCACTTGACGCAGAATCTCCGGACCCGTCGCCCTCCGATGGGCCTCTGCATTGGCTGGCGTCTCAAATTGATCCGAAAAGAAGCCCTTGCTGCCGTCGTTGTGCTCCTTTTCGTGCTCAGCCGCAAGACGTTTTTGCCCGGTTGACAAAGTGGCCCGGGTCGACAATCGGCGCCACGGGTACGCGTTCCACGACGGCACCCATTTCGGTCAGCAGCTGTGACTTCTCGAGGCCCATGTCATCGGGCATGCAGATGTGTGCACGGTAGCCCAGGGCGCGGGCCAGTGTCGCAATCGAGATGCCCGTGCTGCCAGATGTTCCCTCGTATATTGTATCGCCGCGGTAAGGGACTAGCAGTCCTCGTGCCTCGGCGGATCGGATGACGCCCAGAGCCACACGGTCCTTGGGACTGCCGCCCGGGTTGAACATCTCACCCTTGGCCAGGATCTCGCAGCCCGTTACCTCGGACAAGCTGCGAATGCGGATCAATGGCGTGTCGCCGATGCACCCTGCAATGCCGTCTGCCACGGGCGGTGCAAGCTGGTGCAGCTCGCTCGAGGCAGCCAGGAGAGACCAATCGTCGCCCTCTTCATCTTCAGACGAGACAGGGATCGACTCGTGGTCCTCGAGAACGACGCCGCGCTCGGTCGTGCTGCTTTGCCGTCTCTTGGACCGTCTACTGCTGCTGGTCGTCAGAGTCGACGATGTGGTGCCTGATCGCCGCAGCCAGCTTCCTCCACTGCTGTCGCTCTTTTTGCCCAAGCCACGCCGTAAAGCTGCTGCTCGTCTCTGGCTTCGCTTTTCTGCGAGGCTGTCCTGGAAACGGTGCTCAAGGTCTGGGTAAAGATCCTTGAAGCCCAACGTGACGAGAATGCCTGCTGCAAATGCCAATGTGAGGGCGGCCGCGCCGTAGGCCCTCGGATGGTCCTGGAGGGACATTGTTTGCTGCCGAGTATTTCTTCAAGCAATTGGCTGTGATTTGTGTTTGTTTTTTGCACTGCCATGTGCAGCTTTGTGTTGTTCAGCGAAGAGTTGCCTTTTTTGTCTCGTCGTATTTATTCTTTTTCTTTTGCGCCCATGACGACATACGCTCGCTATTTCCCCTCCAAAAAAGCAGCACTTGCCAAAGTAATGCCGGGCCTAGGCAAGCGCTGAATCGACCTGAGTCGTGCCTACCACAAACAAAGCTCGGCCAGGCCCGCCAAAACTGGCAGGAAGCTTGGACCAACCAGCGGTTGCGCTTTCCAGAACCGAAGCCCACAGCGGGACGAGCAAAAAAAAAGGGAAAGAGTTCGAAAATCGCGAATGCGCGGGAAAGAGCCCTTAGGGACCCCAGTGCATCGGATCTCTGCCTGTCAACAAAGCCAGCAATTAAGCTTCTCAAGTCCACCCACCGACTCTCCATGGACTCCCCACTCGTTTCGCGGCTGTTCCGGCAGCTGTTCCGCCACCCGGCATGCCAGCCGCGGCGCAATTTTGCCCGTCTCGCGTCGTCCCTCCAGCAAGCGAGATCGCTGCAAGCATCATCACGACCCTCAACTCCAGCTTCAGCTTCACGACAATCGCTTCACTCTCCACATCACGACCAGATTCGAGGCTATGCCGTTGCACCACGCAAAGGCCGGGTCGCTAATCGTAACGAGAGCGACTGGCAGCAACGGACGGACATGTACCCGGAGGACATGTCGGCCGAGTATGCCGAGTACCCGATGGTGACAGCAAACGATCTGCGGCAGCGGCGAGAACGGCCAAGACGCGTGAAAATGTTAATGCGTGATTTTATCGAGGGTGGGTTTCTCTTTGGATGTGTATTTCCATCGTCGGCACACATGCTAACAGTTTGCAGACAGCCTTTATAACCCCCACTATGGCTACTTCTCGAAACAAGTCGTTATTTTCTCGCCTGGCCAAGAGCCCTTCCCCTTCAGCGAAATGCGCGACGAGCCCGCTTTCCACGACATTCTGGGCCAGCGGTACACCGAGTTCGAAGACAAACTGGACGCCGAGGCCGTGGCACAGGGCGGCGAGCCGTCCGACACGCGCCAGCTGTGGTACACGCCGACAGAGTTGTTCCGGCCATACTACGGCGAGGCCATTGCCCGGTATCTCGTCGCCAACTACATGCTGACGAGTTTTCCCTACCACGACCTGATTATCTACGAAATGGGTGCTGGTCGCGGTACCCTGATGCTCAACATCCTCGACTACCTGCGCGAGCACGAGCCGGCCGTCTACGAGCGAACAAAGTACAAGATTATTGAGATTTCCTCAAACCTGGCAGCGCTTCAGAAGCGGCAGCTGTATGTGAGTGGAGGTGGGCAACAAAAGGCGAGCAGTGTCGCGGCTGCGGCTGCTGACGGCTCGTCTGAGGTGGCGTCGGCGGCTGCAGCTCGTGGCCACGCTGGCCGTGTCGAGATTATCAACCAGTCTATCTTTGACTGGACAGCCCGCGAGCCGTCGCCGTGCTTTTTCCTGGCCTTTGAGGTGTTCGACAACTTTGCCCACGACTGCATTCGCTACGATCTTGAGACTGAGCAGCCGATGCAGGGTGTTGTGCTGCTCGCGGACAACGGCGACATGTTTGAGTTCTACGAACCGCAGCTTGACCCAGAAGTGGCCCGTTTTATGCGCGTGCGCGATGCTGCCACGGAGGGCCGCTACCCTTTGCCATACTCCACGAGCCGTCTAGTGCGCTCGCTAAAACAGAACTTGATGCCCTTTGCGCCCAACCTGAGTCCGCCCGAGTACGTACCTACGCGTCTGATGGCCTTTTTCGATGTGCTCGAAAAGTACTTCCCTGCGCACCGTCTCGTGACGAGTGATTTCCATTCGCTGCCCGACACGATTGCCGGCCTCAATGCGCCCATTGTGCAGACACGCTTCCAACGGCGGCCTGTGCCTGTGTCGACGCCGCTCGTGCACCAGGGCTACTTTGATATCATGTTCCCGACCGACTTCCGCGTCGTCGAGGCCATGTACCGCGCCATCACCGGTAAGCTGTCCAACGTCCAGTCGCACGAGCACTTTATGCGTCACTGGCGCACATTGAGGATACCAAGACGCGCAGTGGCGAGAATCCGCTGCTCAGCTGGTACGCAAACGCCAGTGTCCTGTCGACGTTATAGACAAGACGAGCCAGAGCAGCAAACGACCATGTATATATAATGCAATGCAGCCATGAAACTGGATATATACCTAATATTCGATATTTGAGAATTGGACTACATATCATCTCCAAATTGTAACCTTTGTCTGTCCCACGACCCAAAATATGACGAGAAAAGAAATGAGAATGTAGAGAAAGGAGAACAAACAGACCCTCATTTTTTTTATACTTTAAAAAAATTTTTTTTTTTGACTTTCACTTCCACCACTTTACAGCTTCAGGTCCTTGAGCTTCTCCGATAGCCAGTCCTCGGCGCGCTTGACGGCGTCCGAGAGCTTCTCAGGCTTCGTGCCCGAACCCTGGCGTGCGGGCTCCTTGCCGCCAGCCTTGCCGCCAATAACGTCGCTGACAGCAGTCGACCACTGCTCAGCAGTGACGCCCTTGGACGCGAGGTCCGTGCCGACGTAGACACCGTGCACGACGCCGTCATCTGGGCTGCCACCAAAGATGTACACGGACCGCTCCTTGTCCTTGTTCTTGAAGTGGTTCATGACCTCCGAGATGGCCTTGGAGTTGGCCGAAATGGGCAGGTGGCCGACGAACCACTTGGAGTCCTTGTTCTCCGGCTTGGCGAAGTGGTCCGTCACCGTCGTGACGGCCGTCTTGAGCTCCACCTTTTGGCGCTTCTTCTGCTCATCCAGCACCGTCTTCTGCACCTTGCCGAACCGAGTGCGCAGTTCCTCCTTGGTCAGTGTCGAGATGGTCAGCTGGTTCAGCTCGACCGTGAACGCCTTGATGCCAGCCTCCTTCTCAGGACCAAACGGCAGCTTCTCAAGCGCGTCCAGGCGCTCGCCAATCTGTGCAGCCTCGCGCTGGGCCTGGTGCGCGGCATCACCGGTGTAAGCCACAATACGGCGGATACCCTTGGCAATGCCACTCTCCTCAACGATAATCAGATCCTTGATCTGGCCAGTGGCCTCGACGTGAGTACCACCGCAGAATTCGATGCTGTACTTGCGCCACTCAGGGTTCTTGGGCTCCTTGAGCATCTCGTCAATGTCCTTGCCGACCGACACGACACGGACAGGGTCGGGGTAGGTCTCGCCGAAGACGGCGCGCAGACCATTGATCTCGCGCGCGCTCGCCAGGTCGCAGTCTTTGTAGTAGACCTTGAGATTGCTGCGGATGTCCGCGTTCGACATGTCCTCAATCTTCTTGATCTCAGGCAGCGACACGCCGGACTTGTGCGAGAAATCGAAGCGCAGCTTGTCCTGGTCGACCAGCGAACCCTTCTGGTTGATCTCGTCGCCGAGCACCTCGCGCAGCGCGTGGTTCAGCACGTGCGTGCCGGTGTGGTTGTTGCGGATGGGCTGCCGCCGCAGCTCGTCGAACTCGCAGATGACGCTGTCGCCCGCGCTCAGCGAGCCGTACTCAACGTAGCCGTTGTGCACAATGTAGCCACCAAACTCCTGAACGTCCAGCACCTTGAATTCGGCAACGTCGTCGATGACGATGCGGCCGGTGTCGGCGACCTGGCCACCAGACTCGGCGTAGAAGTTGGTCTTGTCGAGCAGGATGCCAATGGGCGTGTTGAGCGGGATGTCCTTGGTGTTCTTGGCGAAGCCGGTGCCCGTGTAGATCAGCTCGACCTTGCTAGTCAGGTCACCGCGCAGATACTTGGCGTCCGAGTTGGGGCGTGCCAGATTGTGCTCGCTCTCCAGCTCGGCAATCTGGTGCACGTTGAGCTTGGCAAACGTTTGGACGGCCTCCTTGACCGACTTGCTGGCCTCGCGGGCCTTTTCCCGTGCAACGTCGACCTCCTCCTTGTTGATGGTCAGGCCACGCTCCTCAGCCATCAGCTGTGTCAGATCCTCGGGAAACCGAAAGTGTCGTATAGGCGCCACACGTCGGCACCCGACAGCTGGCTGCCACCATCCTTAACAGCGACAGCAGCGTACTTCTCAAATTGGCGCTCACCGCGGTCCAGGGTCCGCGCAAAAGCCTCCTCCTCCTCGTCCAGAATCTCCTTGATGTCGTTCTGCTTCTTGATGATCTCGGGGAACTGGTGGCCCATCTGGTCGACAAGCGCGGGAAGAATCTTGGAGAAGAACGAGCCGATCTCGGCGTTGAAGTACTTGCGGGCGTAGCGAGAGCCTCTCCGCAACACACGGCGCACAACGTAACCGCGGCCCTCGTTGTTGGGCACGGCACCGTCGGCCATGGAGAAGGTGAGCAGACGAATGTGGTCAGCAACGACACGGTAGGCAGTGTCAATACCATCGACGTCGTCCTTGCCGTACTTATCAGTGTACGCGCGAGCACCAGTCACCTCCTGGATGCGGTCGAAGAGAGGAGTGAAGATATCAGTGGCATAGTTGGAGGTCTTGTCCTGCAGGGCGGAGACGAGACGCTCGTAGCCCATACCGGTGTCGACGTGCTTGGCAGGCAGCGACTTGAGCGACTTGTCGGCCTGGCGATCGAATTGGATAAACACATTGTTCCAGATCTCGACAACGAGCGGGTCGTCCATGTTGACGAGGTGGGCAGCGTTGCGGCCGCCGACCTTGTCGTAGTGGACTTCACTGCAAGGACCGCACGGGCCCTGGTCGCCCATCTCCCAGAAGTTGTCCTTCATGTTGCCAGGCAGGATGTGATCATCGGGCACACCGACGGCACTCCACAGGTTCTTGGCTTCCAGGTCGGGCTCGAGGTTCATGTCGGGGTTGCCCTCGAAGTAGGTGACGTAGAGGCGGGTGGGGTCGAGGCCGTAGACCTTGGTGAGCAGGTCCCAGGACATCTCAATGGCGTCCTTCTTGAAGTAGTCGCCGAAAGACCAGTTGCCCAGCATCTCGAAGAAGGTGTGGTGGTAGCTGTCCTTGCCGACGTCGTCGAGATCGTTGTGCTTGCCACCTGCGCGAATGCACTGATTATGTTAGTCACACTGTGTGCTCCTAGAAAGAGGGACAAGAACCAAGAGAGTGAGAGGCACCTTCTGGGTATCCACGGCACGCTTCAGGCCCGCGAGGGGGTCCGTCTTGGCCACGGTGCCGAGGAAGATGGGCTTGAACTGGTTCATGCCGGCATTGGTAAAAAGAAGAGTCGGATCATTGTGCGGGACGACGGACGATGAGGGCACTGTTGAGGGGAACAAGTTAGCGAACTGTCATTGAGTATGCACAGTGAGTTTTCTTCCCACTCCTGCTCACCAATTGTGTGTCCGCGCTGCTCAAAGTACTCCAGGAAGGTCTGGCGGACCTTAAGGCCTGTCCACTTCTGCGTCTCGGCCATGGCTGCGGCGGGGGAGGACGAGAAAAAGCGTCGATAGCGCGCGGCGGGGCGAGAGGCCGTTGAGAGGTTCGCAAACAGCGTTCCGGATCGGGAACGTAGTGAAAACGTGATGGCGGTGTTCGAGGGGCCGTTTGCGAGGGGTGTTGGTCGGGGGAGAAGAGAAGATCGTGAGATGCGGAGGGCTTGTTGTGAAGCACAAGAATTTTGGAGTTTTTGCAGTGGGTTTTGACAGTGGCGGCTGCCGTTTTCGTACTTTTCGTAGTTTCCGTAGTCTGAAAAAGACAAAGAAGGTGCTTTCCTGCCGCCGGTGCTGGTGCGAGCGGTGCAAGTGGTGGTGCTAGTCGTTGATAGTACAGATAGGGAAGGCGTGGCGCTTGCTCTTGCTCCACCAAGTGTTCTGGACACCAGCGAGGGAAAGAACATTCTCGATAGGCGGTCGCGGGGCATTTTGAGGGGCAGCAGCGCAGGTGCCGTCGCAGAGCGCACTTGCAGGGGATGAGTCAATGCCGCCAACACCTTGCTGGAACGCACCTTCCGCAATGTCAGCGAGCCCCAAAAACCCCCCGGAGACACCCTAAATTTTCAAAAATATTAAGGTCCAGCAGCCCCATACAAAAGGGAAGGCGCGACCACAAGCCGTCGATTGCCGTAAGACAACCACGTCGAGCACTTCACTCAAGAAAAAGACCCAAACGAGAAGCTGCGACTGTCGCAAATCAACCAGCCAAAAGATAAGAAGCTGCAACACCTAAACGAATATCAGCCTTCACTTTCAAGAAACCTCCAAAAGACAACAACCTGTGACTCACACTCCAGTGTCCGCCCGCACGGCCGCACAGCGACACGTTCCGACGACCGTACCCTCTTTGAAACGTCGACCCAGCTCCCTGGCCACGCGACCTCCAATTCCAGCCGTTGCATCTGCTGGCCACACCAGCCACCCGTTTCCAGCTTTCGCTTCTCTTTTCCTCTCCGATTGCGCGCCGAGAAAGCAGCTCCAGTGGCGCCTGGTTGATAGAACAAGCTGTTCGAGATAAGGACTTCGCGCTGCAGGTGGTCCTAGAGTTCAGATAAAGCAAGAGCTAGAAAGGGGACACCGATAGATCGGAGCTGCAAGGCAGATCAAGCGCGCGCAAAGCTGAGACAGCTTTTGGGACGGTGACATCGAAAGGCCGCTTCGAAGGCTGGCGATAGCGACGCAGGCAAAAGGCGGTGGGAAAGGGCGATAACGGACTCAAATCTGTGTGTGCAATGAGAAGTGTCGATTGAGGGTGAGAGAGCGAGAGAGAGCACGAGCGCGGCGCGACGACGACACGTAACTGGGCGCTCCCAAAGCTGTCCCCGCAAAATTTTCAAAAGCACCCCAAGCACACAGCAGCCACCTGCTGCCAGCTGCTGCATCAAAACAACGATGATGCTGCATCCGAACAGCACCAACACCAGTACCAATGGCGCAAACAACACCAATGGACTGGCACTGGCAGATCCTGGCCTGACCCGGCACAGCAAGCGGAAGGCCTCAGAAACACCAGAGGGCAATGAGCGATTGTCTAAGCGGCTTAGTCTCCTTAACTTGGGTGGGTGCTCTTTGAGTCTGCTTTTGATTGACGGTCACTGCTAACAGTCACAGAATCTTCCGGCACAAAGCTCTATGTACCCGTCGAAAGCTCAAGCTCGCAGGAATTGCCAGCCGTTCAGGCGCCGCCCGCAGCGGCTCTTCAAGACGCGCCGGCAGTGCCACCGACAATACCGGAGGAGTCGTTGTCTGACGTCTCCATGTCGCCAGTGACCAGTGCGCCGCCATCACCACCATTAATACCGACGACAACTCCTGCATCCCGTTCGCCGTTATCTACCGTCCGAAACTTTGACGGCGCCGGAGCGGACGATGATATGCGCGTCGACGACACAAAGTACAAGGTCTACATCTACAACATCGACGACGAGCTGGCCGACGACGAGCGCTCAGTATCGGACACGGACACACCGGCGGGCGAGGACGGCGTTGACGGTAGCGGGAAGCTTGTCTTCCTCCCAGACATCGACAAGCACTTACGCCAGGCTGCGCGGACTGCTGCTTTGACCAGTAGCTCTACCAAGCAGAAACTGGCCATCCCACGCCCCATCCTACCCAACAAGGATGGTGAACTAGCCGGCATGCAGCTTGTCCTATACAACGACCCGAGCTCGCTGTCGGTGCCGCAAGAAAGGGACAGTGTGCGGAAAGCCATCCTAGATGCGCGTGCACGGATCCGCGAGCGCCAGCAAGAGGACAAGGAGGAGCAGGCTTTGGAGCAGCAACCAGAAACGGATGCCGCCATGGCCAGCACTCCGGCAGACACGCCACTGCCAGTCGAAGGTGACAATGACTCAGACGCCATGGACATCGATGATTAGACGATCATGTGGCTGTCTAGTCTTCTATATCATCAGTGCCCACCCCACTCTCCCTTCCCTTTAAAATCATGTCCAGCTTATTAAATGGCGTCCTCATAATACCCGAGTTTAACTTTTCTATTTGAATATTTACGTCTCTCTGGCTACTGCCTAGAGTTGACGACAGCAGCTTTATAGACAGATGGTCTTCATAGACCTGTTTAGTGTACAATAGATATAATGAGAATATGATATATACTTTTATATTTGTGGTATGTGTGCTGGTGATCAATATCTACCGGGTATCGCATCTTTATTATCAAGGCTGGTCGGTCTATCCTTTCCATCCCTCTTCGGCTTCGTCGTAGCCGAGAAGGCTTAGGTCTACACCCATACTTGCCAACATCGTGGCCATTGTGAAGTCCTTTGTGGTCAGTGGATGTAGATTTCATAATTAATAGAGGAGAGACGAGACTTACCTGACTCTCTTCGACTTTATCATCGTCTTCTTCATTGTCTTCCGCGTCGTCCTCGTAGTTCTCCTCGTCTTCATATTGGCTGTCCTCTTTCCCACTATTATCGTTTTCTTGATTCCTCCGTCGCCCCCCAGCGTTCTTTTGCTTGTTGATGCTGTCTTCTTGTGGCTGTGACAGCGACATGGCTCGCCATGCCTTGACGCCGCCGACTGCGGTAACCCGGTCTGAGACAATCGAGAATAGTTCGTCGGCTGCAAGACGACCGGCTTCTTTCCATCGTATAATAAGCTGACGTAGCTCATCATTGTTGTCTTTGCTGTCTTCAATGGTCGGTTTCTTCTTTGTCCTGGTTGTGGTCTGTTTCTGTTCGTTGGCAGATATTCGGGCATCCTTAATTATCTTGTCGCCAGCGTCCAGGTCAAGACAGAACTGGTCCACCAGGCTGCCTAGAGATATAGATGGCTCTTCCTTCGGAACTTTTACGTCCTCTTTCAAGCGGCTCGATGGTGTTCTCCGCTTGTGTATTCGTTCTGGCGATGCTGCTACTGTCGGCTGCTTATCTTTGCCTGTTGTCGTCGAGTCCGAAGTAGACGGTTTTAAGGCCCTTTTTGACTCTATTTCTTGCAGTTCGGGTGTTACTTTCGGTGTATTTGTTCCCACTGCGCCGCCACGACATATTGAAGGTGATCGGAAAGGCCGTGAGAGTGTTGCCAATGCTGCTTCGGCGCGGCGCCGTTTGGCCGCTGGGGTCAACATGTGAGTTTAGATGGTCTAGGGACGAATCGGATAAGTCTTCTATGTGTGAAGACACCTTATAAGTGGGAAGCTGAAAAACAAAACGAAAGCTCAAAACAGTTGAGTAAGAAATTTGAGCGTCGTAATCGATCAAGTTTGTGTCTAGATGTAGAAGCAGCGACTGAGATGCAGTTGCCATTTTCACTAAAAGGACCTCTGTGACCTCAGATGCCCCTGAAGTTCGGTGGAATGTGCACTGTAAATAGAGCAGTGTATTATGTAAGCCGGCTCGTCGCCTTCTCTCGACTCATCACTCACTCATAGCGTTTTCGCATTATTTGTGAAGTTTCAATCTTATGTAACCACTCGTTTTCATATGAGTATTAATCTTATAAATAAGTCTAGCATATGTTGTCAATTGAACTTCACGCAATTTCTCAAATCAAATATTTTACACTTTAGATCTGGATTTAATACTTTTGTATATTTTATCAAATTTGACTTATTAAAATTGTATTTACGACGTATTACTATTATTGATCATAAATTGAAACACACCAACCGTAGAGAAATATTTTGTTTGTGAGTTTAAACTTGAAATCACAAAATAAGACAAACATTATGGACAAGCAATGTGATATTGAAAAACTCGAAAAAAAAACTATGTGACTTTGGGAGAAAATATAAAAAGACACCGCCACGCCCTGGGTATTTATCCTTTTCGCTTCGCCCATCCCCTCAGCAAAAGAAGAAAAGAAAGACAAGAGAAAGAAAGGGAAACAAGAGAGACAAGGAACAAAATATTAAAGGTATGTTCAGAATATGGTAAGAGAAAAGTTAGCAAGAGAATGACAAGAAAGCAAAAGAAGAAAAAAAAAACGAAAGAACACCACAAACGTCGTCATATCGTTTATCCAGGCAGCCCATAGAAAATAAAAAATAAAAAAAAAAGCCAATGAAAAATGGCCGCAAAAGGACAAAAGAAAAAGAAACAAAAGAATATAAAGCTCTTGTTATGGATGCGCACAGAGACGAGATCACGCAATCTCGACCTCGGACGCCACGAGGCCAAAGACCCAGCTGGCTACGGCCGCGCTGGAGAACTGGAAGCACCACTTGCGGACACGTCCACTGACGGCGCCCGTGGATGGCACAGAACCCACCCGGTTCTGCTCGTCGCGGATCTCCTCCCACACATTGAGGACGATACCGCGCGCGGCCAGTCTGGAGAAGCACGCGCTGCCGACGACAACGTCGACCACCACCAGGGGCTTCTCGCTCGACTTTTTGGGAATGGACACGACCAGCACTCGCTTCTCGAGGCCGTGGTAGATGGTCAGCTCTTGACGCACGCCGGGCGGCGGTCTTGCAATGGTCAAGAAGCAGTTACCGCGGTCTTCCCACTTGTTGGCGGATGTTTGCAAGTGGCAGCGCATCTTGATGTTGGACGAGCCGAGCGCTTGGATGCCGCGGTTGCTGCTCTCGGCCAGGCTGACAGAGGGCGAGCGGGGTGCCGTGAACGAGAAGCCTCCACCGCCAGCGGAAGAGGACCCGGACGAGGTGTAGAAGCTGGCACCGCCACTGCCGGCACGGCTTTGTCGGTCCACAGACGAGCCGTTGATATTGAAGGCCATGTTGTTGCCGCCTGTCAGTCTGCGCAGGAAGCTGGTTGCCGAGATACTGGACGAGCTACCCTGGGACTGCGATGGTGCCCGTGTTGATGCGCGGTAGCTGTTCTTGCGGCCGAACCAGCTCCGGCGACGGTGGCTGCTTGTATCGTCGCCTGCATCGCCCGTCGGCTGGGGCTGGCCAAAAGAGCGGAAGCGTGCTTCCTCCTCGAGCGCCTTGAACTTGGCGTTGTTCATCCGCGACTGGTGCACTGCCGTGTAGAGGTTGACAAGTTCGCCAGGTGACTGGGCGCGGAAGCGGAAGATGTTGGCGTCGAGGTGGCAGTATTTGGCAAAGGACCGGACGGGTGAGCGGATCTCGAGATCGACAACGGTGCTCTGTCTAATCATGACGAGTGGAGTGAGGTCCAGAGCGATGAGCGGGCGAGGAGCACCGGCCTCGAGCTCGAGCGTAGACTGGCTGTTGAACCCGGGACTGTGCTTGGTGCTTGTCATATTTGTACCGGGCACGTAGGCTTCGATCAGGCCGGGTGTGATGACAATGGCGCTAAAGGGCTCGCCAAGGTCCTTCCACTGACCCTTGCGGTTGGACCAGTAGGAGATCGAGGCCATAAGCTGAAGGTTGTACTCTGACGGGTACGAGGCTTGGAGGCCGGGGACACCAGCTTGAGACGCAGAATTGGAGGGTGTGATACTACTCTCAGAAACGACCGATTCTGCAGCACCAAGTTCGGGGTGTTTGATACTGATGCCGGGAAGCGTGTCCGGCACGTCGTCCTCCTCAAGCTCTCCATCTGATGATGAGTCAGATTCGGAGCCGGAGCTCTCAGAGGTAGAGTCGCTGCCCGAGGAAATGTCGGATGGGTGGTATTCATGCTTTAGTGGCGACGATGTGCGGCGGCGAACCCGCGCTGGAGGGTTGAGGTCGACTGGGGGCTCGATGATGGGAGTCGATTTGGTCACAGGTGCGCGGTGGGCAGGCGGGGGAGGAGCGCCGTCGTCGCGGATCGAGGGGGCGCTGGCGGACGACTTCAGTTGGCTAGGGTCTGGGCGCATGTCCTCACGGAGCGGTGGCTTAATGAGTCGCTGCGAGGGGGGTGCACTGCCGGGGCAGACGGTCTCCGTTTATGATAGCGGGTTGGTGTCGTAGGAGATCTTGGGCTCTCTGGCCGCGCTTCGTCTGCCTTGTACTTTCTCTCACCAACTGGAACGTCTAGCTCCTCGGCTTTGCGGGGCGTCAAGGACATGCGGCTGGATGCTGGTGGCGGAACCGGGCTAGTTCCCAAGATGTCGAGCCAGTCTGTGGCTGTCTCGCCGAGCTCGGCGACGATAGTAATTAGCTCGTACCACTCACGGCCCTTGTATGTGTCGCGGATCATCACCGTCAGAGTGAGGTCGTCCTGGCCCTTACATGCCGAGATTTGTGATCTGGGGATCGGAGGGAACAGGAGCCAGGACCGGTCGCCGCCGCCGGTCTCGCGGATCAGGACATCGCCGCGGTCAGAAGCGTCGCTGATCTTGTCGCGGAAGATGAGTTCGACCTGACACTCAAGTCTCTGGCCATTAGAGTGCGAAAGGCTCAAATCAAACCAGTCTTTGGCGCTGACTTGCCGCGTCTGGTTGATATGGACATTGTCCAGGATGGCAAGGTTGCGGAGGTCGCGCACGCGGGTCGTGTCGGTGCTGCTCGCATCTTCGTCAATCTTGCGAGCAGTCTCTTCGCGGTTGCGTCGTCGTGCCTTTTCGTGCAGGTTCTCGAGCTTGTAGGCAATGTCGCCGGCCAAGCCTCGGCCGAGAATAATGTTGACTCCTTTTGCGAACTTGAGCATCCACTTGATCCGCACAAGAGGACGTCTCAGCAGGTATGCAACATCGACTCGCTCGCCGTTCTCATCGAGGACATCTCCCTCTTCGTTCCGCTCCATACCGTTGACGAGCGAGTCCTCTTCGGCCGACTTGCCGGCCGCCGGCGCCAGGTTCACAATCACACCCTGGAACCCCAGACGCCAGACATCGAGGTAGTTGTCGTAGATGGGATAGACTTTCTCCAGCCAGTCCACCATACGAGGTGCATCAGTAAAGGGAACAAACTGATGCAGCAGGCTCAGCTTCTCAAGGGCAACTCCCATGTTGACGACGGCTCTTGACATGATGTCAGCCTTGTGGCTGGAAAGGTCGGCGCGGAAGACGTCCGTAGCCCTGCTGTCGCCGTTCTTGTCCACGAATTGTGTCAAAAGGACAGGGATGACACCGCTGGCAAGGGTCTTGAGTTCTCGGCGGTATATGTTTTCGTCTTCTTGAAACTCCAAGAGCAGGTCGTCGAGGTTGGCGTTGTCGAGCTTGCTTGTTTTTCTGTGCAGGCTGCGAGCTAGACGGATGCTTCTTGTACGCGCGGGAAGCTGGGAGTCTTCTGGCAGTGACAAGACAGACACGAGATCGGAGTGCTTGGTTAAGCGGCGCTTGAGGCCCGTGGATGACTTCTGGCTCCTTCGTCGCGACAGATCGCCCGAACCCTTGGTAAGGATGGTATCTTGCGTCACAGTAGACTCGGAGATGGTGGACATCGTATCAGAAGGTTGTGTACTATACGACTCGACAGACACAATGGTCGACAGCTCGTGGTCACCACTTGTGGGCGGTGGTCGCCGTCTGGGAAGACCCGACGAGGGCGCGGCAGAGCTGACAAAGCTACTGCTTGCATCGGTGCTATCTGTGTAGCCAGAATCAACAGCTGATTCTGTGAATTCAGTGAGTGTGCCACTTTTGACGGATGCACCAGATGAGCGACGACGGGGTTTCCGTTCGTCCAGAGTATCCTCGTAGCTGTCTTCAGAATCGGTGCCCATGTACCGACCACGGTCTCGTCCGGTCTCGTAGCTGGGATATGATGTTGGTGCTTTGTACACCACGCCAGATTCCCCGCGGAAAGCATCGCGGAGAAGTTCTCTGAAGGGCTTCTTGGCACTACCTCCAGACTTCAGAGGAGAGGTGGCACTTCTAGTAGCACCACTCCGCTTGAGACCACTTGCTGGCGTCTCGGTCTTTGACTTTGGGGTTTCGGGAACTGGCTCGGGCGTCGTTGCTGGCGAGGAGCGGGTCTTAACGGGCGTTGTTTTCGTCGCGGTTGTACCAGTGGCATCGGTGGTCCCAGTGGTGCCCGTTGTAACGGTCTCGGTGCCACTGAAGTCTGTCTCGGTTTGGGCTGTCGACTTGAATTCCGAGTCCTTCTGGCTGCTAACCTTGCGGGTTTCTTTCGGTGACCGTGTGGGAGATGGCTCGGTGGGCCGTTTCCGGGACTCGGATGTCGACCTCTTCTGGGCATCCTTCTTCCACTGCGTCTCGGTCGACTGGCGGGCTTGGGCCGACGAGACCTTCCGTGCCGGGATGGGTTCGACAAACGGATCGACTGTGCCGTGTAGCCAGTTTTCAATGTTGGGTGGCTGGTTGACGACAGGTTTTGGCGGGTCAACGACTTTGTCGTGGAGGATCTTTTTGCCCTCGCTAACGACCTTCTTCAGAACACTAGGAACGCCCTTAAAGCTCTCCTTACGGACGGCTCTGGGTCTTCCCCTTCCACCCTCACCACGGATGGGCAAATCGAGCTCGCTGAAGGCAGAATAGCCCACAGGAATATCAGCCAAAGACTTCGGGGGGACGGTGGAGGGGCCGTAGGAGTCGGCAATGGAATTTTCGCTATCATCGCCTGACCAAGATCCTTCAGAACCTTCATGGAAGGATCCGGTCCTTGTTGTCGCTTCATCGCCCCGGGTCTCAGTGGGACTCGGGCTTCGCCTCCGCCGCATAGGTTCTTTGCCCTTTGCGCTCGGTCGGGTTCTTGGGGCAGGTTTTCTTGTTGGTGTATCGAGGACCGACTCGGGTTCCTCAGTGACGGATTGCTCAAGACCGAGGGATGACTCCTCGCGCTGCGTGCTCTCTGTTGGTGCACTGCGTGTGGTGGATGTGACGTGAGAGTAGGGTCTGGGTCTGGAGCGCTCTTGCGATAGTGGTGGCATATATGTGTTCTTCTTTGTTGACGAGACTCGACGCTTCGTATTACTGTTGTTGTTACTGTTCTCTTTGGTGTCGTCGTTCGGTGTCAACCCGCGCACTCGGGTGCCGTCGCTTGGCAGAGCCTTCTTCTTGATTGGAGTGGCGCGCTCTGCGTCCGATAAAATCACCTCGATGAGGTCTTCGGCCGACTCATTGGGAAGCATAGGCCTCACGCGTATGCCGTCATCGTTTTGTGTCTTCTTCCAGCGCATGGTGTTGTCCTTCGCAGCCCGCTGCTGCTGCTGAGCGCGGCTGTCTTCTGCAGACCTCGTAGAGCGGATTGGCCGGACACGGATCCCGTCGTCAGGCGCACTACGCCAGCTCGTCGGTCCCGGCCGTTTGGTCACATCGCTCTCGTCGTCGTTTGCGAGGTCTCGGTCCCCGTCTCGAGCTCTTTCTTTTGATTTCGTGGGGCTCGGTGGCTCGACTCTCTTTGCCCAGTCCTTGATTTTATTTTGGACAGTTGGATTTTGTGCTGTGCGCTGAAGGAAGTCTTTTGGAATCGGCATCGGGGAACCGCCCGCGGCTGCAGCCCCCGGTTTTGTTTTTGGGCTTCGCCCCTTTGGCGACATACGGCCTCTCCGCTTCATCCAGTGCTCGTCGCTAACAATCCTCTTTTTAGGAGGACTGCCTTCACCGACATCAGCCACCTCGTTGATGCCCTTTCTGCCCTTTGGCGCTTTCATAGTGTGAAATTTTGGCCCAGGGTCTTCAAAAACGTCGTAGCCCGGGTCGCTGTCATTATCGCCCTCCGATTTGCCGGATATGCCCTTGAGGCCGGCCTTTCCCTTCTTTTGGGGGCCGCCTCTGGGGCTACCATTGTCTTCGCCGTCGGTCTTGGGGTATTCCTTCCGTGGCGCTGGTGATTTTGAGGCCCGTAGTTTCTGGCGGGCTCGTATGCGGATGCGGTCCTCTTCGGTGACGCTCTTATCGTCGGCGCCGACAGCGACCTCCGTGGGTTCGCTCGGCTCGATTTCAGGGTTGCCACCGGCCATGATGGCGGCGGCATTGGCTTTCTGCCAGTTCTTGACACGGTCTCGGACACCGCCTGGTTGTTGTAGTCTCATGACAGAGGACTGGCGCATTGCTGTGCGCATCTCGGCCTTGACGGCGGCGGCATCATTCATCTTCTTGCGTTGCGCTTGGACTCGTGCGTGTGACTGGCGACCGAGAAAGAAGTCTGTGAGGAGGGTAGGTTGAACTTTTGGTGTTTGAGAGGGACGACGAGGTCGGTTGGCACCGCCGGCAGCACCAGCACCAGCAGCGCCAGGTCCTGCGGCGGCGGCGACTGCGGCAGGCGCACTCTTAGGTGTCTGACTAGCAGAGACATTTCGATTCTTGGGAGTGGTAGGCGTGGCATTGCCGGGTTTCTGTTTCTTCGGCGTGGCAGCCGCCCGGTATGTCGATTGTGAAGGGTCGGATGAGGAGGAGGAGGAAGACGAGGCATCGTCGTCGTCGCTGGCGACTTGGCTAGCAGAAGGCATGGTGTTCTACTATTTGTGAAGAAATGTCTGACTAGAGGGCGGGAAAAGAAAAAGGGGAATTAAAAGAAAAGGGTTAGTTGCATTCCTTGTCGTTGTCGAGCAAGCTAGGCTCCATGGCGGCGGTGCGTGGCATGAGAATGGGTATGAATGGGATGGGGCATGGGACACGATTCTTGAGCACCGGAATGCTCGCGCACATGGGCTACACGAGAGGTATGGGAATGAGAACGGGGCTGCCGTCGATGAGCAGACACGGAAGACGAGAGACAGAAAATAAGGCTGATGGGAAGCTGCAGATCAGCGCAGCCTTTGGAAAAGGCAAAGCAAGCGATCCAGATTGAATCGAATCGAATTGCTTTTTTGCCGAACCATGAATTTGCGCAACCCGCTTGCTTTGCCCATCCTCTCTTGTTTTGCTGTCTCTTGTGTTTACGCTCTCGTCTTTTCGTAGACGATATGTACGGGGTTCCGGGCTGCCCCAAACAAAACAACAGATGAAGGGAGCTGGGGAAGGGGGAGAATAAAAAGCGAATGGGAGCTGGGGAAGGACAAGAGGTAACACATACTGGAGTGCTGCAGGGCATGCTTGTTTTGCTGTTGTGATCCGGAGCAGAGCAATAACAAAGACGGCCACACAACAGGACGGGGGCCAAGTCGGTCAAAGCTCAGTCCGGGACTCTGAGCACATGGCAGCCAGAGAAGCCGAGATGTCGGAGCCGATTAAAAACGGCTGCGAGAAAGGGCGATATGCAATCTCCCGTGGTTGGGCGAGTTGTTGATAAGAAGGGTATTTGGAGATGGTTGAGTTTGCAGTCAAGTTCGCGGGGACAGGAATGTGGATGGTGGATGGCGGGTGGGAGATCGGCGCAGTCGAGCCCGCGTGGGTGTAAATCGAGGATGGAGAGTGTGAGAGTTGTCGTCGAGGTCGGGATCTAGGCTGAAGCCTGTTTGCGAACAAAAACGGGAGGGTATGTTGATACAAAATAGGGTGCGCAAAGGCAGGGAAAGGACGATGCGATGTGATGACGAAAGAGGAAACAGATGGAAAAGAAACAAGCTTCAATCTGGAAAGGCAGGCGAGATTGGCCTTGTTGAATGGGGAGGGGAAAGAGTGACTGGCTAGCCTTACAAGGTAGCTTGTGTCCTCATTTTTTTTTCTTTCGTGATTGCTCGCCTGTCGTATTTTGTTGTCTCTATTTTGCAGTCGAGGAAAATAAGGAAAACAAGAGAGAAACAATGGAGGTTACTCGAAGAGATAGGGCGCTGCTTGTTTCCGGAGTATGGAACCTTTTCTGTGGACAAGGTGAGTTTGTGCTGGGGTTCCAAGGGTGAACTGGACCAATGACGTGCCTTGGAGCAGGCAGGAGTAAACAATGGGCGCACCCTTGCCCTTTTGGCTGTGAAGCGGCGTTTTCGGGCTGGACTGGAAGGTGCGCCGGGAGCAGGTTTGTCGATGGCGCTAACGCAGCAGCTGCGACTCTGGATACTCGGCCAAAAACAAAGATAAAAATAACAAAAGACAAAAGACAGAAAGAAGACTTCAAACGAGCAGGAGCCACAGGTCCTATCAACTCCCACAACTCTCACATGGATCGTAAGTGCCTTGCACACCAAGCTACACGGTGGAGGTTCTTGTGCGAGAGCATGCTGGCTCATGTCATCCTGTCCTCTGGATACGTCGGCAGAGCTACTTTGTGCGATTCCTCAGCTGTTGCGAAAGTACTTTGCTGCACAGGCCAAGTCCATCACGCATCTCACATTACGAGGTCACCATTTTTGCTTTTCGGCGTTGGAGGTTGTCCACCAACCCACTCGAAAAAGAAGAGAAAGAGAGCTTTGGGCCTAGCCTCTCGAGTCCTCTGCTCCTTCCCGATCCTTTTTACGAGGTGCGCCACTGAGAGGTAAGGCAAGGGGGTGGGTCCAGCCCACCACACCCACGAGCTTCCCAGGCAAGAAGAGACCCAAGGAAGGGCCCCGCAGCCCGAGTGCGGCTGCCCAGCAACGGATAATTTTGCCAGGCCTGAAACAGAGACTTCCTGACTTTCTCTAGGCCTTTGCGGCCTTTCGTATGGAGTAAGATACAATCTGGACTGGGAGGCTGGTTGGGTGCACTGAATCGCTGATGATGACTGGAGAGTTTGCTGCAAGTCCCGTCAAGTCGCAATCAAGCTATCCTCGAGGCCCTGCCGTTGGCTGGAATCAGGCCAAGCGTGCACCATTGTTTTCTTCGCTTCCTTTTCAGCTTTGCCAGGACACCACCTCATGATGAATTTGAGTCGTGATGCTTTCAGGATGCTACAGCGGTAGAATCGCAGCGACTTCATCTCAAAGCGACAGTGTGTCCATCTTGTTGGAGTGACAAGATCAGGTGCCCCGTGTGTGCTGCCATGGAATAGATTAAGACACCTTGGCCAGCGCGAACGACTGATAAGGATATACGTCGTATATCTGGCCCAAATATAGAACCAATATATATGATGGGTTTTTCTCGGCTTGCATAGGCTGGCCATGCCCTGCTTCTGCATGTCCTGGTGTCTGCATGGTGGTTTGTCTGCAGCGGCAGCCCACGAAGCCGCTCCCACCTCGTAATTCCCGGTATTTGAGGGCGGGTGCCAACCTTTTTTTTTTCTCCACTCTTATTTTATCTTCTTCTAGCACTACCACTGCTGAGTGGGTGCGTGGCACGGTTACTTCATAAAGTTCACATCTTCCCCGTCGCTATCAGCTTGTGCACAAAGTGCTAGATCCATAGTTATCCGCGTCATAGTGGATGTGCGACAGAGCGATCGTCGATGTGCGGTTGCATCGGAAGTGATTTTGATGTGTGCTGGGATGTGCGTGGTGAAAGGATTCTAGATTTTTGCATTTCATGTCAGGATGTACGGAGTATCGCGTTGGGCATTTGCAAGGTGTTTTAAGTGAAGTTTAGATCTTAAAAGCTGTATTATTTTGTCTGCGCAAAGGGTATAATAGTGTAAGGGCATGGCCTGGTATTAATCAAGTGAAAGAGGAAGAAATCCAGAGATGAAGATGCAGTCCAAGAAATAGGAGCAGAAAACAAGGAAAGACGGGAATCTGATAGAAAAAGACAGGGAACAAGAACCGAAGAAATGGACAAAGAAAAAGAAGATATCGAAAATGATAACCAAATGAAATTGGGCACCCAGGCCAAAGGAGCCTCCAACACCGCCGAATGCAAATGTAAAATAGAACGGACCACAAGCTGATCGTGTAGGACTTGGGCTAGAATGATGGCGAGTATAAATAAAAGAAAAGAAAAGAAAGGGAATGAAATGCACAAGGTCTGTACATGGTGTGCAAAAGAAATGAAATGGAAACTGTGCTGCACCTCTCATGCAACCTCTTCACCGGGCAGCACAAAGCGAACCCGCTTCTTCATGGGGGGCTTTGCAGCCTCTACCTGTAGATGTTTTTCATAGTGAGGATCGTGATAATGACGACTGAGTGATAAGCGGACAGGGGGACTCGGAGAGGCAACACCAGTTGACAGCTCTTCTTCCGTCTCCTCCTCGATGGAGAACACATCCGGGCTCGGAACGCGCCAAGACCGCGGCGACCTGCGCCGCACAATCATGGCACCTGCGGCTGTGAGGTGGCTTTGAGAGTTGTTGAGGTGATGGTGAGTGTAGAGATCATGGATGTCAGGCAGTGACCGGGGCGAGGCCGGGGATGATGACAGAGGTGGAGGCGACAGAGAGTGGCTCGAGGAGCGAGGTGACAGGCGGCCCTTGGCTGGTGACGACGAAAGGCTGCGCGGGCTCGAGTAGTTTCCGTCACCAAAGTGGATGTAGTGCTCATCATCGTCATCGCCATCCTCAATTGCGCTGTCCATGTTGTTGAACAGCGAGGGATCGGCGCCGGTAAGGCCGTTGCTGCCGGGGTGGAGGTTGATTCGTGGCGGTGTTGATGGCCGCATAGATCTGCGGGATGTACGGCCACCGTTGCCGCCAAGGCTCTCGGCCAGAGACGACGGGCTCACGCTGCGGATGATCGGCTGTGGGTGTGTAGTATCCTCAATGCCGGCATCAAACTCGAAGTCCATGCCGCCGCCAGAGTAGAAGCCAGCGTCGTCATCGTTGTCATTCTCGTTGTAGAAGAAGGAAGACGAGTCTGAATCGTCGACAAAGTAGCTGTCGCCGTCTTCATCGGTGGAGAGTAGTGGTGTTGGTGTAAGAAAGTAAACGAGCGGGTTGTCGTCTGTAAGTCGCATGTCGTCGTCGTGGATGTCGTCTCGGGACTCCTCCTTGACCATGGTGGCGGTGCCGTTGCTGCTGTGGTCGCCCGTTGACGTGGCCTGCTGCAGGCGGATCTGCGCAGGTGGCCAGGACTCCCGCCAGCCATAGGCAGCCGAAGTGTTTGAAGATGCAGGCATGTTTGTGGTGGAAACTGGGGATGTGAAATGTACTTGTAGGTTGACCTCTTTGTTGGCCTCGCTGATGAATGGTCTTTTAGATGCCTAGTAGGACTTGATATGGCCGTGCACCATATTGCGCCGGGATGGCAAGTAGGCAGACAATAGGCAGAAAGACTTGAGGCGAATATGTAGAAAGAGTCTCCAAGTATCAAAGAAGTGAAAAAAAGACAGCGAATAGAATCTGCACCGAGAAAAGGGAAGTCGAGGATAAAAGTGGTGGGAGGGAATTGCCCGTTTATATGTAAGCGAACGATGGGTGTATCATGTGGGAGCGACAGTCTGGGAGAAGAGTAAGGGAAGTGAGAATGGAAGGGGACGATGTGCCCTCACAGCCTCGGACAGTCCGTCTTACTGTCTGAAAGGAGTAAAAGTGTTAAAGTGTCAAAAATTTCAGGGAGGCTGTCGTCGTTTGAAATCGTCTCATCTGTTCTCAGATTTCAATTTTTGATATTGAATTTTCTTATTGTACGTCGCTCTCTTGGTGCTTCTTTGCCTGTCTCCTTTTTTCAGACGAAGTTGTGAGAGGCTGCAAGAAGAGCAAGAAGAGACGGGCCAGTCAGCGTTGAAGAGTGATATTGAAAAGAGGTCGTGAGGTTGTGAAGCATATGCAGTGTAACCGATCGAAAAGGGAAAGAGATCCGTCCACAAACGAGCGGCTGGCTAAAAATGTAGGGGAGCCTCGTATATTTATATGTTGGCAAGTCCTACTCAGAGAAAAAGAGCAGGGCAGTGACAGGTGATATGATAGAGAACAGTCGAAGGGTAGGGAACAGGGAAGATGAAGGTGGACAAGGAAGAAGAGAGGGAGAGGGAGAGAGAGGAGAAGGATATGTGAATATAATTGAAAACTTGGCGTGAATAAGACGAGGAAAGGATGGGTAAAAAGAGAACAGAAAGCTGATATCCCAGAAAGCTGGACAGAACCGGCATAGAATGCAGTCAAAAGGAAGAGGCAATGACCAGAAATACTTAGCCAGAGCCATGCTTCGCCCGGCGGAGGACTCTCTCTGGTGTGGCCCAGTGCACACCATCACGGACGACACAAGAGCAAGTCGAGGAGGGGCAAGCGGCGGGGCGGGTGAGAGACAAAAAAGATGAGGAGAGAGACTCGCAGAAACAAGAGGATGCACCACCAGCCTTCGCTCAGCTCGTTTCCTGTCCTAGAAAAGGAAAGGCGTGAGGACGCAGATGGGCTGTGGATGGACAAGTTGGGCAGTGAGGCAGTCAGAGCCTCGTTTTAGGTCAGAAATCAACAGAAAGTCGCCAGAATTGTGCAGAACTGTGCAGAACTGTGCAGAAATGTGTTAGGAAAGGAGCAAACGATGCGAGCACTATCGACAAAGCGACAAAGCCCATCGTAAGGCCGGCCAGTCAGAGTGGTCACCAGCCATCGCAGAGGATGCAGATTGGAGTGGAATGTCTCACTTTTCTTCTTCCTAGTTCTTGGTGAAGGAGTGCTGTGATTCACCAATCTGTCGTCCGCGACATGCCCCCAGCTGGCCCAGCACACCCTCTTGGACATTTGGGTATTGAAAACCTGAAGAGGGTCCCTCGTAAAGTGCAGCACATGCGGCGGCGATGGCGATGACGTCGATAGTGTCGGCGATATTTGAGCCCATTTGGGCGAGTGAAAAGTCGGGAGCCGCAAGAACTAACAGAACTCGTTAGATCACGAGAAAAGTTGAGATAGAGAGAGAGAGAGTAAACAAAGACAGTGAGAAGCCAAAAAACCTCACAAGTGGCCAGAAAAGGACGGAAAAGAAGGCCACACATGGATCACACATGCCAGAGGGAAGGTGCGATGAGGCGGCTGTCGTGCTTGTCGGCCACGCTTTCCCCGCCATCGTCTTTCACTTGCTGATCGGCCTGCCCACGACCCTGCAGCCTTCTCGTTTTAGAGATTTCTCGGTGGCTCATGGATCTCCTAGCGTACTTACCTTGAGGGCTAGCAGCCTATTAGCGCCCTCCTAGTCCCGAGCGAGCCGCTGGAAGCACCCGTGACCACTACTGACCGCCCGTCGAGGATCCCGCTAGGGCCTAAAGGAGCTAGAAACCGCCTGTAAATGGCATGGAAAACAGATGCCAACGGCCTGTAACAGAAGGCCGCTGCCGCCGCTACGCTGATAAGGCTGCGACCCTATCTTATCTTACAGCGCTGTGAGACGCACTAACACGCTGCAATTCTTGAAGAAAATAGCACTGGCTTACACGCCGTGTTAGTGATGTTAGCGGTGTTGGTGGACGCAGCGCTCTCTCGCCTTTTCTTACGCCAGCCGCAGCAAGACTCGTAAGCTGAGACATGACAGGACACCACTTCACGACAACTGCCACACCTTTTTTCTGTATTTTCTGATTGTCAAGATAGTGAGTGCTCTTCTCTTCAAAGCCTTGTCGGCGTTGGAGAAACCCCGCCCAGAAAGTACATGTAAATTTGATGGCCATCTGACTGTTGCTGATGTTCTTTTCATCGAGGATTTCCCTGCTTTTGAGACACAGACCGTTATTCTGAGACCAAGAACCCGGTTTTTGTTCTTGTAGTCCTTTCTGTGATCGTTTTATTTTCGTGCCTTGTTCGCCGTGATTTGTAGTCTCGTTTTGTCGCCCTTTCAACAGACTCGTGTTCACATCTCCTGCTCCCGGCTGTCTTCCATTTCTGTCCTCGCGTTTGCGCAAAGTTGACTGAAAGTCTCACATTTCCCACTTTGGTCGGGGCAAGTCATACTCCGTAAATTCTGTATCCTACAAAGTACTCGAAAAATAAGAAGAAAAAATGCAGGTGGTCCGTCGAGCCTAGCACGCCCCGGCACTTAGAGTCAGTCAGTCGACTCACACGGTAGTCTGCCCAGGCAACGTGCATGTGCAGGTTTCATAGAGGGAACACTCCATCAGCCGACCTCCGACGACTCACAGAGATGTGCCTTGCATGATGCCATCATTAGCAAATGCTCCGGGGGGTACGAGGTAGATGGCCGAAAGACAAGAAAGTGTGGAAAGAAAAATGAGAGCCATGAGAAGAATTACTCTCGCATGTTTGCCATGATCTGGGCAATCTGGGCAATCTACTCAGTAGGGCAGCCGACTGGCCGCCTCGCTCGGCTACCGCGGAACATGATTTATTTTTGCCTGCTACTGTCTGGTTTTGTCTGGAGATCGTTTTCACAACCCAAATGCGAAACGTAATCAGAAAGCGAAGAGCGCAAAAAATCATGGCAATGCAAGCAGGCTGCCGCTTTTGAGGGGAGCGAATAACCCATCCTGGAATCCTGTTTGTGGCAGGGCCAGCCTCGCGAGGCAGCCACTCGTAGCAAGTCTCTTGACAGCAGCCTACATTCAAGGCTGGGCAGCAGAATATTTTGCGGATTTTCTAAAGCCATGTGTATTAATAGACAAATGTGCAAATAAAAAATTCGAAGAGATGGCAAATATCGGACAGAAAGAAAGTTCGAGATAAAAATTGCATCCAACTTCGTGCCCAACGGCGTCAGGACAAGAGAACTTGTGAGAGAGTGGGATCATGGCAGTAAGAAGCACGGGAAAAGAAAAAGAAGAAAAAATTATGTAGGTTTTGCCATATATATTAAATATACTTCTCCTGTCATGAGATGCTACTAGAAGGAGGAGAGTGGGAGTTATTTTTGACAGCCCATTGCATATCTCCATCCGTGAGAATGCGATCGATGGACGATGTGAGGCCATAAGGTGGCAGGCAAACAGGAGAAACAACTTATCGTAGATGAAGGGTCGTTCTATATCATTAATAATCAAGGAAGACACTACAGTTTACTTTACCAGCAGGAAAGGAAAGGGCGGCCAAGCTGGCTCGCTTAGCACCGGTGGTCGCTTTTTCCATCATCACGATATGTGCGCACCGTGACTTCCATTTGGAGGTTGAGATCAATTTTGGGATAGAGAGAAGGCACAACCACCCAATGAGGAAAGAGCCTCCATGGGCCACATATTACCATGGTCGGGACTTGTGAGAAGGAAGAAAGGAGTTGTGATATGCTGTACTTGCCTGGATCGTCGCTTCCTGGCCATCGCATGTCACCTTTTTTTTTTTCCCTTCTTTTTTCTTTTTTCTTTTTTCTTTTTTCTTTTTTCTTTTTGGAACCTAGGACCCAACGTTCCAACCTCGGACCGATGTGCCTTATGGCATTGAATATAACACCTTGTTCAGAACCTATGTCTGTCTCACTTTTATCATCAACTTACAACATTCGTTACACTCGTTCAGATTGTACGCTCACGCAATTGCAGGCCATCCTCTCTACGACCTTTCTCTCCCAGTATCGCTGCAAAACCTCTAGAGCAATTTTGACATTACAAAGGTCCACGCCCATCTCCTGCCATTGAACATTCACGAGATCACCAAGCACACCGAGGAGGATGCACCCCGTAGAGGGCGAGCTCCCATTGAAGGGCCGCCGCCTCTGCGCGCAAATTCAGTTCGCTACGACGAGCGACGACATGACTCTCGGTTGCCTCTGAGGTGCGTTCTTCTGTCCCGAACTGCAAGATTGTCTTCCTCAAATATCCACCGTCCGAGCATGTGAACATAAGTCTCTCTCACGTAAACCCTTGTTTCTCTCCGGCACGAGGTTCTCCATCCTGCTCCGAAGACGCGAACAGTACGGGCATAGTGACAACGCTCCCCGTATTATCATACGGTATGTGCCCAATTCTTCCTGACGACGACGTGGTTTCGTTGGAGCACCAGACGGTGGCGGTAAGTCGTCATCTGAATCCAGTCGGAAAGACCATCGTTTCGCACTGTCATTCGGGTGTCCGCTTGACCGCCCAGCCAAAGACGGTCCCTCTACAGACCACCGGTATAGAAACCGAAGTATGGCGCGACGATGGGCTGTCAAGAAGAGCACTGTACTCGATGTTAGCTCTTTCCTTTTTTTTTCGTATTTTTTTCTTCAAAAGTTCTCACAGGGAATCCTTCAGCTGAGCACCGTTCTCTTTGCTTCTGCTACTTTGTAGTTGACAACGTAGCCTCAGAACCGATGCTTGTTCACAGACAATAGACAGGACTACTGCTCCTTGTGAACTCGGGCTTGCGTAGACTCGTAGCTCGCACGATACCAATTCGGTCACAGCTGAACTTCAGCAACGAACAGAGACAAAGACACCGGGGCTTGTTCACTGGGCTCGGCCAGCTGAAGACGTTGGCCAGGGTCTCAACGTGAGGCGATGCACGATAGGACGAAAAGCGACCACGGCCAGGGGCGTGAAAACGGGGAAACGGAAGGTGTTAACCAAGACCGATTTTCTTTTTGGATTTTTAACCCTTTCATTGCCATTTTTTTTTCTCGTCTAATGCCTGTGTTATTCCGAAGGATGAGCGCCCGAAGAGCCTCAAATTGTGACGGTCACTTTCGAAGAGGGGCGACGGCCCTATTCCGTAGTACTTGCAGTTGAAGTTGCAGCAAAGTAGCAATCGCAGGCGGAGTACATACGGAGGACGGCCTACCTAGGCCATGAAGGTCAAAAGAGGAGAGGCCATCAGGTCACGGGCATGGCCACCTCTGCTTGTGCTCATGCTGGTGCAGACGGGAGACAGGAGACGGAAGACTCGAGACAAACCCGTGGTGGGAACAAGCATCGAGCATGGCCATCTAATCCGAAGTATGGGGAGCGAGAATAGAATAGAAAAATCAAAATACATTGTTATCATAGTTGACGAAAGATGCAGGCGAGAAATGGAGGCGAGTGAGCGAGTGAAAGGGGGGGACTGGAAAAGGCGGTGAGCATCGTGTTGATATAAGACGCGCGCCCCTTCTGCGATGGCGCTATTGGCGGACAAAATAAATAGGAGAAAAGTAGGAAAATAGGACAAACGGACAGGAAAAAGGAAATCCAATTTATCTTGTACTCACATTCGTGCACTAGCGCGGGTCTTTGAGTGGTGCAGGTGTACATACTTCGTACGAGAAGTGGTGATTTCGAAGGGAAGCAAGCTGTTGTGCTTGACGGATGTGAGAAGCGAAGGATCACGTCCTTTGCCTCCTCTGCCTTCGGACTGGTCTCTCTTCCACACACTATTTTCTCTTGTGCAGATCGTCAGTCTAGATTTCTAGTTTCGCTCTGATGTGTCTTGCATTATTGGGGGCTGGCTTTGCCAGGGCCGCGTCCTTTGTTCATTTTTTCCCCTTCCTTTTTTCTTCTTTTTCTTTCTCTTTTTTAAGAATGAAATAACAACTAAAATCGAAATACTTCTGTACCATGTGCAGTCCTGGGCAGCAAACTATCCAACGATCTTAACGGCCCCATTCTGACGTACTCTGGTACTTTGCACTGCTTCCTTGGCATGGAAAGAGATAGAAGTAGTATGAAGCAGCAATAAAGGGACACGAGAATGATCACGATGTGTTGTCGCGAATGATCTTCAATCTGGAGCTTTTGTCTCTTATCGCATCTTGCCTCGTTTTGTCTGCTTCTTCTGCCTTCCATGATAGCTTTCTTCCTTGATTCTGACCTTGTCACCAGCTAGCTTTGTTGTCGCTCGCCTCCTTTGTTCGACATGCAGCTTAAAAATCTGACGACTTTACAAGCAAGATAATTTTCAGCATCAATTTTTACCTGCCTTCTTGTTTCGTCCTCCGTTGCCCGTCCGTTCTTGTACATACACTTACAGTCACATATGAGATGGAGACGGGGGTTGTGACAGGGAAATGCAACTCTGGGCTTGCAAACAGGAATACAACTGTGCACAAAAGCCAATTGATCTCAGCCTTGTCGACCTTGATTCGATTTTACTGTTTCTTTTTATTTTATCATTTGTTTCCTGCAGAAAATATATCCCGTATTTCCCGAGGGAACCTATCTTTTTGTCTCTTTGCCCTCCTCGCTCACTCAAACACTCTCGTGTCGTCTTGCGTCTGTTTTGATTTTTCTTGCTCGCCACCCGACCAGATCTGTTCCGAAAACGCGAGAGCGACCATTCAGACAGCCTCAGCGGGCATTCCGTTTTATTTGCTCCGTTGGCTTTCGCCTTTCTTGCTGTACTTCATCCAAGCTCGTCTGTTTGAACTTCTCATTCGTTGTTCATACGGATCATTCACCGCCTTTGACTTTGCCTCTATCTGTGTTTGTGTCCATGTTCGTGTTTGTGCCTGTACCTGTGAGCCTTGTGACAGTCTCTCTAAAATTTGTGCCTATCTGTCTCGTACTGCATTTTGTATCCGATGATCGTGCTATTTGTCTTCGGCACTTCTACCGCACTTTCCTCGTTGTCCCAATTCCCATCGCCTTCTCATGTTCAATGGTCATGTTACAGAGGAGCGTTTAGACTTGTTTGGTGCTACGGCGAGGAGCCACGGGCACGTTCACCGGCGAGTCGTGAGGCGAAGTTTATGTCCTGGGAGACATAGAAAAAGACAAAAAATACAGAAATCAAGAGAAAGGAGAGAAACAAAAACATGCAGAGAGGCAATTGCCGGCTCAAGCTGGACAGCAGGAGGATGTGGGGATGGAGCTGTTTTTTTTTCTCCCTGCGTGTTTCTTTGAAATCAAACCCGACGTTAAGAATGATCGACGTTGATGTTTCGAGTTTGTTTACTCTCGCTTCGCAATTTTTGCCTTCGCCACTACCGTACACGGTAGAGTTTTTCACTCATGCATATTTCTGTTCAGTGAGGGTGTCAAGAGACTGTAACTATCTTCTCCTCTGTTGCCCCTCACGAACGACGCAGGTAGTAATTTGTCGCTTTATGCTTTATATGCAGGCCATGATTTGCCCAGCCTAGCGAGTAGGTTTGCATCCGGCTACTGTACACAAGAATCCTTCTCTACTACCACATCCCTCCTTTCTCGATGCAGCAAGTGCAGAGAGTTGCAAAATTATGCACCAAAAGGCAGTCAGAGGACAAAACCAAGGACGGGCAAAGGCCAACGCGCTTGTAGCAAAGAGGTATCCGGAACAGTTGCAAAGTCTGGCCGAATACGCGGAGAAACGCACCCCCCCTCCATACTTTTGGCGATTGCTGTTGACAATGAGTCGTGGTCAACAAATGAGCGATGCATTTGCTTTGTTGATAAAAGACTAGGATGCGCCATCAAGCAGGCCAGATTGTCCCAATCGCGACGCGTTGTTTCTATTGTTTTGATTTCAATTGTCGTTTTGGTGTGTTTTCTGTTGTTCTTTTGTCCTGCAGCTCTGCGTGGCTGAATACGATGAACGTGCGTCTTTTGTCATCCTCTTGGTTCTTTTCTTTTTCTCATATTCTCATATTCTCTTATCCTCCTACCTTCCCTGTTCATCTTAATGTATGATGGCCGCTGAGCTGCAGATGCGATGCAGAACATATTCAGCAAGCAGCGAGAACATGTGCAAAAGCATAGCCAAGTTTCATGACATCTGTCGAGCCTCAGATGACACGAAATGCTGCGTTTGGGGGATACAAACATGATGGATATGGATAAGGGGATTAAGGGGGCGAAGAAATAGAGATGGTGACGGGAATGCTGTTCATAAAAGATAAAATAATTGTGTGACAAAGATGCAGCGCATCATCCGCAATGAGGACCGACGGAGAACCGGGTGACAGGATATGGGGAATATAGAGAAGGCAGAGCATCGCCGAGATGACAGAGTGTGAAGGAGTCCATGATGTTGATGATCGCGAGGGATAGCCGTAAACAAAGCCATCGTACAGAAACAGTCACAATACACGCGCAAGTCGGCACGAGCACACACACCACACACTCATCTGACACATTCGCATGCAGAAGAGATGCAATGAGACGCGCTGTTTTTGTCCTGCATCACAAGCTTTGGCAAGACCGACTTTCCGACGCCTTGATACTCGTTGCCCTCGGGTTTTTAAGCCTGCTTACTTGCCAGCGTCGCCGAAGATAGGTGTCCTGGGAACGGGCTGCTCTACTGAAATCCCGTGAGACGGACTCCGAATAAAAAACCTACAAGGCGACAAGGCGATGGCACTTAACCAACAGGCGACACCGAAAAGATGAGAGAGGAAGGCAGGAGGGGGGGTATAGCAGCCTGTCATAAGAATGCCATTTTTGACTTGTGCTGTGAGACAGGACCAATAGGGAAAACAGCTTGCAGTCGAAACACGGGAAACAGCGAAACGATGGTAACTTTGAGCGGGATGAGGGGAATATGGGCCAACGCGATGTCCCTTTTTAGCTGTGGTGGTCGTTGGAAGCTGTCAGTTTTGCATTTTATTTTCCCTCTCTCTCTCTCTCTCTTTGTGTCTTTCTCGTGTTGATCATCACTTCACCTCACATCAGATTGGCGTTGTGCGTCTTGCGCGGCATCGCCCTACGAAAACGTGCCACACGTCCTCTCTCCCATCCGCTTGTTTCACACAAATAGATGAAGCAGGGCACAGAATAACACAAAATACAGGGCAAAGACACAGCGATGACACAAAAAAACAGGGCGTGACGCTTGAATGGATATAGCAAAGCCACCGGTTGGACATGTGCGTCTGTCTCCGTACGATGTGCACTTGTGCGATGTTGTCGACCGTTGTTGAGGTGGTGCAAATGCAGTTCGAATCTTGTTTATCCCGTGATAAGTTGTTATCATTGTCATTGTCGTCGTTGTCATGAAGTCCGTCGAGTGTAACGGCGAATCTGCATACAAGTCAATATGCCAACCCCAGAAGACTCATCCCCGGCTGCCGGACTGCTTGGCGATTTGAGTCACGCAACTGAGCTGTTTCTGCGCAAGCAGTGTCTGCATATCCCGTGACATGCTCAGTAAAGTCTCGAAAAGGGTGAAAGAAAGACGGTAATATTGATGGCGTGTCATTGTAAGAAGTATCGATGGGACCGTCTTGAGGCCAATGCCCCCATGTGGTCGCCGTCATCTCTGTGCCGTGCGGGCTGCCGGGCGTCGACAAGAAGGGAAAGGTGCACAGACAGCCAGACAGACAACAGCTGGGACCGTGTAAGTGAAAATGATGAAAAGACTGCAAATTGAGGTGGCGTTCTGTCGGCTTGCAGCTTGGCTGCATGGTCCAGTCCCCATACGGTGGCCGGCACACGACGGGGGAAGGAGCGATGCGCTGGTGATACGGGCGTATGCCTTCCTAGAGAGCGTCCCATTGGCGTCCAGTCGCTCCTTCTCAATATCTTTCAAGCAGCTATATCGTGCCTTCCACACCCATGACTGCCTGTTCCGTTTCCCACATCCTCCTTCCACCTTCGGTGTTGGGACCGGTCTCGTCAACAGGCCGCTGCTGCCTGTTACAGCACAAAGACAGACATGCTTGTCCGGCCCGGCGTTGACGTGACGTGACCTTTTCTTTTCTTTTTCTTTCTCTCTGTCTCAATCTCAGTTTCAATGTCTTTTAGCTTTCGGCTCCCACCCTTTTCAACAATTCTGGCCCGACCCCCGGTAATAGTGTCCCAGGCTCTCGGGGCTTCAGGCTCTTGGCCACGCTCCGACTCTCGTTGTCCGGGGCCGACGGAATGTTTCTGGCCATGGCGCCCGGTGCATCAATCAAGTGAATCAAACCGATTGATTCAATCAATCAAGCTTGTCAACAAAGGGCGAGAAACGTCGTACGTACATCTCGACATGTCGTCAACGCGCCGTCAATGCTGCAGGACGCCCGCGTATTCTTGCTTGCGTACTAGGCCTCAATTGCTACCCAAAAACACCATAGATGTCGACAAGATGATGTAGGACAACGAACGAGGATACGATCAGCCACAAGAGCCAGCAAACGGCCTCGACGGTCGGTCTCCGTCTCGAGAAAACGGAGATAGAGCCCACTTGATCACCAAACTCTACCGCCATCGGGCAGGAATTAAAAGAAACAAAGGGAAACAAAAACCTGCTGGCAAAAGCAGGGCGACCTCAAGTGGATCTCTCCCGCAGAAGCGCACATCCTCACAACTGCACTCTTTCGACTCTTTGCCCCCTTTGCTGGCTTCTTTGCTAAGCTGTTTGCTGGCCAGAACAGCGAGACCAGCCCTGGGGTCAAGACCAGCTGCAGCCTCTTTTGCATTGCATCGCTTCTCCTCTTTTTCTCCTTTCTTCCCTGCTGTCCGTCCTGTCCTTCACGTCTTTGCTGTCCATCTTGACGTTATTGAGCCTCCAATCTCCACTTTTTTGCGTCTCGCAGATGCTTCCAGTCTGCTGGCCGCGCCACGACCCAACATCGACCAACCAAGCTGACCTCCGCCAGTTCGCCCTGCGTCTTTCGCTGGCTTTGCGTGACTTTGAGGCTGGATTGGCGGGCTTTTGATTCTTTCTGGTCTGTTTTGAGTGCTTGCAGGGCCTGCATCTGGCGGAGCAAGTGTGCAGCAGTGCAGCAAAGCGTGCAGCAAAACGTGCAGCAGCTCAGCATGCACCATGCAGTCTTTTGCAGTCATTGCAGCCAAGCTCCATGCCCGCCACATTGCCACATTGCCAGACTGGCTTCTGTCTGACTTGTCCTGGCCGCTGTGTTGAGGCAGTGTCCTGAAGTGGCTGGCAGTTTTGGCATTTCTTTTCGTTGAGTTTTTCATTATTGCACTTGTCTGCTTTCCCTTTCGGTTGGTTCCTGTTTCTGTTGTGTTCTTTTCCTGCTGGCGTTTTGACAGCATGTTTCTCACGGTCCACCATCGCCCTGGAAAACGTCCCTCGCCCTGCCAGGTGTCTGTCTGTCTGTTGTCTCTGCCCCATACTCTCACATAATGTTCAATGATGCCTGCATACATACATACGGGGTGTTTTATTTTCAGTATTGGTCAGGCAGACGAGACCTATCCGTTTTGCGAGAATGGTCTTCCAATCTGGCATGGCACGTTCTCCGTATCCAAACCAGCCGACCGTCCACCTTCTCTTTCTCACTTCGACTATCTCTGATCTCGAGATATCCAAAACCTGGTTGACCTTACCGCCAGCCGCGATACCAACAACGAACACCTTTTCTGGACACCTTTATTCAAGCACTTTCCTCTTCAAAGCTGCTGCCTTCTGCACTTGTCGGCAGTCCCTTGCAGGCAGGCAGACGGCATATGCAAACTGCAAACTGCAAAATTGTCCCCGAATATGCCACAAGGGAAACACATGAGGATGCTCTTAGTCGTCAGAGGGCACGAGATCGTTTTTTTCTTCTTTTTTTTCTTCCTTTCTTTTCGTTTAAGTCTATTGCCGTGATATCTCACCTAGGTTCCAGTTGTTTAGTCAAGAGTTTAGGCACGAGTAGCCCAGCTGTCCAGCTGCTAAAACTGCGATCACCAGCACTTGCCAAATCGTGCGCACTAGTGCCGTAGCGTCCCTTCTGAAGCTGCTTTCTCTGCCTGTCGTCTGTGCTGTCGGTCCCTAACAACACTCGCCTCACAGTGGAAAACGTCCTGTGCTCCGTAATACGTCGTGTCCCGCTAAAAAGGTTAGCGCAGCAACGTCCCGTCTCTCGTGCCGGCACACTCTGCCTCCAGTCCCACCCCTCATTCGTCCTGTCGCCCTTTCCTCCCGTCCTTGCCACCCTCCCCCCTCCCCCCCATCGTTGCTGCCCTCCCATCCTCCCCACACGCCACGCCCCTGCCCAATCCAGCCAGCGTTGACTTGTGCTCCCAGGCAACTCAAGGTCACCAAGCTCCTCCTACAACAAAGAACACTGTGACCACACGCCGAAAACACGCTCAACACGCCAGGACGGAACGTTTTCGCCACGACGACGGCCGTTGCCATTCGCTCGCTCCCGCGTCTTAGCCCCTCTCAGGCCCCTCTCGCTCTGTCTACGGAGTAAACATCATATCGATAGCACTGATAACAGCCCAGAACGGAGGGGCAGAAACGGCTTGACAAATTTCTGGCAAGGGTCTCCGCTGCTAGCACCTTCCTACGCTTTAATTGAAATTGCGACGTTCTCTGGGTCGGTCGACCCTTCCTTCTTCGCCGCGCTCTTGCCTCTGCTGTGTGTCTCTGTGTGTAATTACGAGAACGGAAGGAACGCTCGACAGCCCACGTCGTCCACTATGCAGACAACTACGGAGTATCATCTTGCCTACGGCTTTCCTCCCATCAACTTTATTAGTCGTACATCGTACAAGTAACAACCCCCTCCTTTCCCGTTCGTGCCTTCTCGTCCTCTCGCCGCGTCTCCACCATTGCGCCTTACTTTTCGAGTTGCTGTGCTGCCCTGGAAATAATACTGAGCACTGTGTTTGCTCTGCTTCCTGCTTGTTCAGTGTCTGCCCCGTTGGACCTTTGAAAGAAAAACGGCCACAATTGATGCACAGTATTATTACGCTCCTTTCTTCCCCCACCCCTCGAATGTTCCTCGTCTTTTTCTATCCCCAGATTGACTGACGGCAGCGCCTTTTTTCCCTTTTCGGTGATTTCGTGTATCTGGGACCAGCCCACACCTTCCTCTCCATCTTCCCACCGTCTCGGAGAGCCATTTGCTCTTTCTCTATCTAACAACCAGACGACGTGCCTGCCACTTTGCGATTATTCTTTCCGTCATTATTTCCTCTTCTCATAGTCTCATAATCTCGCTCTCATAGGCTCATACTCTTACAAAACCACACAACACACACAACACCATACTGCAACACACCTCTTTCCGCTCTCCGTTTATAAAGTGGGCACCCTCTTCCACCCACACCCCCTCCTTCCTCGTCGGCCGTGCCTTCCCCCATTCCCCCTTCACACCCCTTCAGAACAGAAGGCGACGACCGAAAAGAAAGAAGAAGAGCAAGTGCAAAGGGTAAAGGCGATGCTCGTACCTTCTTCGAGACAGTAACACACCAGCAGACCATTAAGGAAATTATCTCGTCCCTGCCGCTGCCACAGTAACTTGTGCCTCTACATAAACATTTCGAAATCTTCTCAAGAGTCACGACTCATTCAGCCTCTGTTCACCGTCTCTTGTTGTCTACCATTTTGTTTTCTTTCTCCCTACTCCGTACATCGTTGTGCTCTTTCTGGTCGCCCGCTTTGCCAAAGTCCATCGACCTACCATCTTCGTCCACATATCTCTGCTGCTGGGTCGCTGCGAAGAAGGGAAGAAGGGGGGAAACGAACGAATAATATTCCAACGTCAAACGAAACGGGTACAGCAAATAGGCCCCAGCTCACCCACAAGTGGTCTGGCTTGCCTGGGACAAGGACCCCCCCATACATGCTCCATCCACTCCATACCCAAAGAGAATTCCTTAAAACCACCCGGATCCCCACTCAACTTTTTTTTGGCCTGTCTCTTCCCGACTGGCGAAACCCTGCAAAACATCAAACCTACACCAACACGCTGCCCAAGGCATCTAGGAGAGAACTGTTCCCCTTCTTGGTTTCCTCACATGTTGACTACCTCCCCGTCCTACACTCAACGAACGAGATTAATTCTCTTCCTCTCACGACTGCCTATCGCACCCTCCGCTTCGCCCGCTGCCTGTGAAGCTGCCGACTGCTGTCCGCGCCCAACACTCTCAACCCATCTCACCAAAGTCACACAATCGCCAGAGGGAACGACACCAACGAACTGCGAGACGAAGAAAAAGCGGCCATCGCTGCCTCACGGGCTGCACGCTCGCCTGCCTGTCTCGTTCTATCTCCCCTCGTTTACCTTCCTCTTTTCTTCCTTTCTCTCTTCCTTTTTCATACTCCTCTTATCCTCCTCTTCTTTTTTGTCCTCTCATTTTCGTCTTCCTCCCTCACCTCATTCTCTTCTTCTCTTTTCCCCTCCTCATCTCCGTCGCGCTCTTGACCGCCCTGTCGCCCAAAGATCCACTCCGCCCACTTTCGCCGGCAACCTCCCAACTTCAATCCTTCTTCTTCTTTCCCACAACGCTCTTTTGATGAGAGTATATTACCCTCACAATGTCCGTCAAGAGCTCAAAATCAAATAAGGTCGCCTACATGCAAGAGGAGGACGACCTTGGAAATGTCCGCGGAGACGTCACGTACGCCGCATCAGCTGCTCCCAGTCCCTCAAAAGCAGAACGCATGAACATCAGCAGAAAAAAATCTCGCCGTGACGCTTCCCCATCAGCTGCCCATCACTTCACTGACTCCGACTCAACCGTCCACCCAAATCGCCGCGAATCCAGGTCTAGCAGGGCATCAAGACCTCGCGGTGAGAGGGACATCTCGATCCCACCCGTCGACAAGAAAGCCCTCACTCGCCCAATGTCGCGGCATTCGAAGAGCACCCCGGTCATCGAGACCACGTCCCAACGCCGCCGCTCGCGCGACATGCCGGAAGCAGCCTACTACGGTGCCAACCCTGTCTCTGTCACCACCGCTTCAGCCCGCCCACGGTCAAAGACGGTAGCACCACGGCCCAATTCCGCCTACTACGCAGGCTCTTCCTCTCGCCCGCCGCTCTCGAACACAAGATATCACACGATGCACCCACAACAACTGCCGCCGCATGCTGGAATGCCACCGCCATCTGCATTTGGTCCTCCACCGCCACTGCCGCCGCCGCAGTGGCAGCAACACCCCCACCCTCCTCCTCCCGGCCTCATGATGGGACCGCCGCCACCCCCAATGCAATACCCGCAAGGCCCACCACCCCCCGATGCACCATCACGATCCCTTCCAGCCGCCTCCGCCTCCTCCTAGCAATGGCGGCGGCATGCGGGGTCTCCACCAGCGCTTCGGCCCCAGTCGCCCGCAAACGTCCATTGGACACCGCCCACCACCGGCTGTCGAGTACGGTCACCCAGACGGTTACGACCAGGACGAACTCAGCCGCGGCATGCGTCGCCTCTCGATGGGCTACGGCCAAAGTATCGAGGACGATCGCCCACGCCCTATGCCGATGCGTCCTATGTCTGCCCGCCCTATGCAGTCCTCTCCCTTTGCAGCGCCGCCTGTGCTTCCTCCTCCCGGACCCATTCCGATCAACAGAAACCAGCCTTTCCAGCCCTTGTCCGATGAGCCGTTTGAGCCTCTCGACAACTCGTACAATGACTACGGGGGTTCTATGATGCATATACCGCGCACTCGCCGTGAAAGCATCGACCCATCTATGTATGAGCCGCGGCATTATGCCACGGAAGTGGCGCGCACAACAGGTAGCCGCCGGAACTCCTACTACGGGGATCAATCGATCTCGTCTGGCAGTGCGCTTGAGGACCAGATCCGCCAGGCAAGCTCATACCAAGAGAGGAAGTCAGGTGGCTTAACATCTGGTGGTATGCGCCTTACGGAAGATATGCTCTACGAAGCTAGCCGCCGCGGTGGCCCCAAAAGCCGGTCAACCCGCAGCTCTGGCAGCCGTGACGAGAGCGATTGGCGGCAATCGGCAACGACGAGAACAACGCGGTCTAGCAATGAAGAAGATATGACCATCCGTGTCAAAGGCAACGCGCACTTCAAGTTTGGTGATACCGAGATGCATTGCCAGGACGGCACTGAGATCAACATACGTGGTCCTCCGCTTGGCAGACGGATTGGCAGTAACGACAAGCCCATGTATGCCGAGATTGAAGACCGCAGAGGCCGGGGTTACGATCGTCCTGCTCTGCGTAGCCGTGCTGCCTCCCAGGCAGGGTCATTCTACGCACCGCCTCCTGATCCGCAGTACGACTACTATGGTGGAAGCCCGGGATACAATGACTCTCCCTTTGCGCCGCTTCCGGCCCACGAGCAATGGATGTGATCCAAGCGCGGCTCCACGAAGTACGATGAAACAACAAAAAAAAAGAAATGAGGCAAAAAAGACACTACACCCGCACGATATAAAAGCGATGGGGTTTTTTCTTTTTTTCTTTCTTTTTTTTCCTTCTTAATCACTTGAAATGACGATTACGACTTATCATGCTTTCTTTTCTCGCACTTGGCCTGAGAGTCATTGGGTTCAAGTTAGGTACACCCTTTTTTTCGCGTTGCTGTTTGTTTTCATTTTCTTTTATGAGGCACAGCTGCAGATTGCCTTTTATCAGCGAAAACTAGCGAGCGAGCGTTTATTTATCTTTGATGATTTACTTTTTCTATTTCGCTTATTTTTTTTTACACTTTTTTTTCACATCTTCATCATCTTACTCCTATAGGTTGTCGTCCTGGGGACGCAACATGATGGTTGTCTGTTTTTTTTTTCTTTCTTTCTGGTTACGATCTACGAGTATCTTATTTTGTTAATCTTGTCACAATTTGCCTCCCCTTTCTATTACGGGCCTATGCTCCTCCCGGATTTGTCCATTTGTTCCATTGTCTTCAAACTTTGTGTCATCATACAATACATACGTGTACTGTTGTTGGGTTCGTTTGTTTCCACGGCGGCATTCGTGCAGGATTAAAATGGTTTGGATACCCTCTTTTTTCATGAAAGCCTGATATGTTACCTCAGTATAGTTTTGATTTTCAACACAGTTTGTTTGAAAGGAAAGGTACAAATACAATATTAATGTTTTGACCATCTCTACAAATAATGCAATAGCTATTCTTTCTTGGCCCATGTCTCTGTATTTTGACTTCTCGTTGGATGTTCAAACTCATACCACAGCGAAAGTGCCGGCTGCGCATAATGACGCGTCGCCTCTTTTAGGACATACGACCACTTCCCAACAACAAAGACAAGCCTCCTTGTATCGTCTTCAACGCGCACCCTTTCTCTCTCCCCTTCTTCTCTTCTTCTCCCCTTTTGGAGCTGTGGAACAATGGAAGGTGGAACAGAACAAAAAGAACACCCTTGTTCGGCTGACCAGGCCGGGCTTGGTGGAGGAAAAGGGGGGAATCACTTCAAACGGCATTGACAACGAACTGTCTTTGGACGGCGATCCCCTTCCTTTTACACAGATATAACAACGCTCACATATATGCATTGTAGATTCGCACTCCGTCCACATCGCCAACGTCCGTTACTCTATTCTTTTTCTCCGTCCGTCCTATTTTCCCGCCTGGATACCCCAACCTGTCCGGGGAGTGGTTAATGATGAAGGATAGAAAGAGATGGTGGACAGCAGGCTCCGCACTGCTTTCTACTTTTGTCTTCATTTGCAAAGATGAGATATGTCGTTCCCGATTTCTGTTTGCTTCGCCTTCCGAGTACGAAGCCATCGTCAATTGCTAAATATAGGGTTAAACGCTTTTACCGAGGAGCTAGAAAAGAAGGAGTTGCGCATGAACCTGTGCATGGGAAAGGGATCAAGGGCACCCGTAGGGTTTCTGCCACGGGCTTCCCTTTTCGCATCTCCATCAAAGCGCTTGGTGAAGCATTCATGGGCAGAGCCAGTTGCACCATTGTAGCTGTTCTCCGTAGCTAGAAAGGGCATGCTTAGTGACTACCAGGGAAGCTTACCATCGCGCATGTCCTTCCTCGGCAGCGGTCCTTGGTCGTGAGACGCTTTACTGAGGACATGGACTTTCCCCGAGGCCCTGGCATCAAAATATGCTAATGCCACACCCCCAGATACGAAACGGTATTCTTGACTAGCTTTGCAGAAAGAGGCAAGCAATCAGAGTTCAGAACGGAGCGATCATGGACGGCGCGTTTTCTCACACATAAGATACCTTACCATGTAAGGGACGTGCTCGTGAGGAATGCTGGAAAGCATTGTGTGATCAGGGCGCTATCAGCAAAGCAGAGACAGCTCCATCTTCGGCAGCAGCGCAGCGGCAGCAAGCAGCCTTGCAGAGAGCTCGGTCTGTCACAGCGACCTCTCATTGGCCTTGTATCCCCTTGAGTCGTGTATATCCTCATTTCAGCATAAGAAAACTGTTTCTATTCTGGCGCCTGTCGTAGAAAAATCGCAGCGTCTCCGCAGTTGATACGGAAGTGAAACGTCAGCTGGGCGAGAGGAATAGGGGAATGGGGGAATAGGGGGCACTCGTGTTGGAGGAGACGGGCGCTTAATCGCACGAGGCTGTCGTCCAATGCCTTTGTCGGCCTGCATTGTTCGAAAATGGGCTTGTACGCCGTATGCACTCAAGATTCACTAAACAGAAGAGGCTGACGAGATTATTCACAAAGTCACGTTTTCTGGATCTTGAAGGAAGGAGCATTTTGTGTGTGCAGAGTCTTGTTTCAACGCTCTTGTGGCTGAGATACGTGTGGCGGCAGAAAGTGAGAGATAAAGTGGGTCCATGGTGTAAGAGGCTTGGTTGCTGGGTTACCAACTATTTACTTTCAGGATTCACGACGAAAAAAGGTTGTGAGTGACAAGTTCATGCACATGCCGTTGGACGTCTTTGACAAAATAGTGTACATTAAGTGACGAGGTAATCTCTGAAGAAAGAAGCGATCAAATCACATTCTTCACCTTTTCCCTCGATTTTTCGCTATTTTTTCTGGTGAGATCGAAAAATCGGCGTTGCCAGCCATTTATTGTAATTACTCGTTTTGGAAGGCACCCACCGCGTCATTGGCGCCTTCTATTTTAATCGTGCTGGAGCAGGATTCTATCGCCGCCCCTCGCTCCTTCCTGCCCTGCTACCACTGCACTGCCCAACCTCGCCTTCCGTTTCTGGGGGAACCACAAAGAGGCAGGACTACCACGCAATTCCCCTTTCTCTGTCTTTTGCCATCTCTTTGCATCCAGTGTCGATCCAGTTTCCTTTCTTCATTCGACAAAGTCGACACTCAACTCGAATTTGTGTGTCGCAACGTACTTTCATCCACCATCTCAATCGAAACCCTTTCATTCCACCCAATTCAACTCGCCCGTGGCCAGAAAACCGACAACGGCTTTTTCTGCTCCTGGCCGCCCACAGCCGTTTCGTTCGGATCGTCATTTCTCGACTAGCATTCTGTTCGACTCCAGCAATCTGAAAACACAACTCGGGAGTCATTTAACGCTCATTCTTTCTACGGCTGGAGAGCCTACCAGTCACATTCCAGCCCCAGCGATAGCGCACACTCTCCACGCTCACCACACTCGCCGACGATGGCGCCCACCCTTCTCCGTGACCTTGTGTCGCGGATCTCGACTCGACATGACGACAGCCCGACCAAAGTGTTCGACCACGGCCCGCTGGCAGCTCGGGCGGTCCTCTTGGCCCGTGATGCAGCAGCGACGACGGTCGACCCGCACGTGGGCGTGACGTCGCCGGGGTCCATCAACAACAATGCCATCTTTGCGCTGTTTGGCATTCTTGGCGCCGCCATCTGCGTGGCCATGATCTGGTTCTTCTTCTGGGCCAAGAACGGCGGTTTCCACTTTAGCAACAACGACTGGGACGACTACAAGACGACTGTGCTCCGCCGTCGGGGCCCTAACGGTACGATTCTGTCAAACGCCACGCCCAGCACCAACCTGGGCGGTGGCAGTATTTACAAGGACGTCGACGACAACTCTACAGAAGATGCTTCTACGGTGATTACCGGCGTGACGGGCGTAACGGCCTCGACAGAGATGTCGGGCATTACGGCAGGCGTAAGCGATATTCTGGGGCGTGAGAAGCGCCGCAAGAAGAAGGAGCAGCGTGACCGCGAAAAGGAACGCCGCCGCGAGGAAAAGCACAATGAGAAGCTCCGCAAGAAGAAGGACGGCAAGACCCGGTCCAGCCGCAAGGTCAACGAGGACGGCGTGGTTGACGAGATGGCCGAGGCCAATGCCCAGGCTCACCTGCGCGATTACCGCCACGAGAAGGCTGCCCGCGTCGGTGGTCTCAACCGGCAAGCTGACGGCTCCGAGTGGGACGGCTCGAACCCGAGTGCCTCGTCTGCTGCCACTGAAAGTACCGTGACCTCTGAACTCATGCCAAACCGCGAACGCACCCCGACCAGCACTCCCACAAAGAAGGGCATCCGCAAGGTGTACAGCACAGCCGACCGCAATGCCGCCCGCGAGCAGGAGCGTGTCCGCAGCGAGGGCCGCCGTCTCACCGAGCGTGGCCAGCGTGCCTCGCACTCGTACAACGCTTCCGCCGCCGCGAGCAGCAACCGCCGCGACTTTAGCTGGCAGTACGGTGAGGACGCCAGCACACCGCTGCGCCAGATCGACGAGGGCGAGGGCACACAGGCAGACGACGATGGTCGCTCGCATGTCCCCGGTGCGTGGACCGACAATGGCCAGACGGAGAGCGACTTGGGCACTAAGTCGTACCGCCACATTATCCCCGGCCTGTCGGCGCCCAGTGCGTACTCCGGCAGCTCGAGCGATGTGTCGCAGTCGCAGACGACAGACTTCGCCTATGCCGAGGAGAAGAGAAAGCGTCGCCAGGAACGCAACGCCGGCTACCGCCGGGGTTAAGTGGTCCATCTTCCCCAGCCTGTTCCTGAACGGTTTTCTTGTGTCTCCAATTTGTACTCTGTGATTTTTTCTTTCGGTTTCTCCCTGGCTTAGCAATTTTGGCGTTTTGTCTGTTTTTTATCCCTACCACCCTGCTTTTTGCTGTCATTTTTATCTCTATTTTTTCTGTCTTTGTCGTTTGTTCGAAGGGTATGAACGGCCAGCGCCAAGGGGCGCAACATCATGTATGGTATCTATGAAGTCTGCTTTTGTGTATTTTTGTCGCTCTGTTTGCCTTTCTTTGCTTTCTCTCGCTTTTTTTACCCAATCTTCCCAGTATGTAGACCACACGGAGATAGCACGCGAAATACGACCGGGTTATGAACAGATAACTGCATGAAATAAAAATAAAAACGAAGTTACATAGTGGCTTGCTCTCGTTCTCGCGATAGATACATTGCGAGAGACAAAGTTGATTTATAAGATGAAGCTTGCATATCTCACAATCCTGCGCCTTTGTGATACATCGTGAAAGGCCCAGTCTGGGCATCTAGTTTTCCCGGGCATTTTGCGTTTGTCATACAAGTCCTCCCTCCGTAGACGATAGGGCGATAGGAAGATGTTGAAGTATGACAAAAGCAAACTCTTCTAGCCCAACGCCAAGGATGCGCTCTTTCTGCATTGGTGTATTGTCAGGGCTGACAATTTGACAGTTTTGCCTCCCGAGCCTCCTTCCCCAGATTCAGTTTTAGTTGGCCGGTTTCCTATTTAGGAAAGTAGTCCTAAACGGCCGAGAGTAAGTATTTGCGGAGCCTACTTCAGTATTGCGGGCAGGTGCGACGGCGCGAGGCCCGGTAAAATCGACCCATTCTTGCCCATTGACTTGTACAAGGCTCAGTTGCCAGCAAGTGCGAGTTGAGAAACCCCAACGACCACTCAAAGGCCCAAATGTGGAAGCCCAAGAACCTCCGGCTTTTGCTCTCTTTCTCCTCTTGCCAATGCCCCCCAACACCCAAAACCCCAAGTCAAAGCACGCAACAACCTTAGCATGGCCGATCGACGGTGCCCGGATTTACGAAAGCGCAAGCACATGGCAAGCTACACCAGTACGATGTCTATCGGCAAGAACCCCGCGCAAAGTTGCCCAACGCTCTGATATTCCCACTGATTTTCCCACTGAATTGCCCGCAGTGATTTCTAAGCTGGTCGCGCAGCTCGCTCCTTTGGACTAGCCATGACGCGCTATCTAAGGTCAATAGGCCCCGGTTCAAAGGAAGATGGGGGTGTGGACATGACGATAGTTGGTTGATCTGGGTGAATTGGTGTCTTTTCGTGTCTCCAGCTGTGCTGCAGGGGCGCCTTAAAAGCGAAACTCGATTACGAATTCCACTCGCACAAATACGACAAGAAATACGACACAAGAAAAGAAAGGGAGAATAAAAGAAGTATATATAGGGTGACCGGTCGACGACAAGAACCGGCAAATCTTTCAACATGACAGACAGACTCAACCACATCGCTGCACACCTCTCTACAGCACAAGCTCCAGCATCGCCGACCTCACCTCCACGATCATCTCGACCGCCCCGACCAAAGAAGAGAACCGAAACTCGCAACGAAATGGCGACCCCGACCGACATCCACCTCTACACGGCGCAGACGCCCAACGGCATCAAGGTGTCGCTGCTGCTCGAGGAACTGGGCTTGCAGTACAAGGTCACGGCGCTCGACCTGACGCAGAACGTGCAGAAGGAGCCCTGGTTCCTCGAAATCAACCCCAACGGCCGCATCCCGGCGCTGACGGACACGCACACCGACGGCAAGCCGATCCGTCTCTTTGAGAGCGGCTCTATTCTGCTGTACCTGGCCGACCGCTACGACACGGAGCACAAGATTTCGTATCCCTTTGGCACGCAGGAGTACTATGAAGTCAACAACTGGGTGAGTCGGCTAACCCCGGCATTTCTTTTATCTACTGCTGTCAACAAAAACATCACCAACTAACAACTCGCAGCTCTTCTTCCAGATGGGCGGACTGGGCCCCATGCAAGGCCAGGCCAACCATTTCAAGCGTGAGTCGGCGTCGGCGTCCTTTAAATGATGAGTGGCTTCGTATTGACAAAAGCAGGTTACGCTCCTGAGAAGATTGAATACGGTATCAACCGGTAAGCCAAAACGTACATCCTTTCTCTATTTTCTCTTCTCTTCTCTTTTCTAACAACCCAGCTACGCCAATGAGACTCGCCGCCTCTACCACGTCATCGACGACCACCTGGCCAAGTCCACGTCCGGCTACCTCGTCGGCGACCGCTTGACCATTGCCGACATCTCCATCTGGCCTTGGATCGCGTCGCACCGCTGGGCCGGCCTGACCATTGAGGACACTCCACACCTCAAGGCCTGGTTCAACAAGGTCCTTGCCCGCCCGGGCATCGAAAAGGGCCGCCACGTCCCCTCGCGCCACACGGCTCTTGACAATGTCACCGAGGCGGATCTCGAGAAGCGCTCTGCCACGGGCCGCGCCTGGGTCCAGAAGGGCATGGCCGCGGACGCAGAGAAGCTGAAGCAGTAATGGGAATTTTCTTAAGGGAAAATGAAAGGGAACAGGGGAGGAAGTCAGCTCTACGCCTCAATGGTTGAGGCTCTTCGTTGTTGCATCTTGTAGGAGCCGAGACAGATGTCAGTATGCAGTAAGCTGTAGGGCTGTCAGCACTATAAATACAGTGGGGTATCAGCCGGGAGGCTCACTTTCCAACGGAAGCTCTCATGAAATAAATCCAATTTAAAATTAAAGACGGGAATAGCCCGACCAGCCTATGGAATATAAATCATGAAGAAAAAAAAATGATATGCTTCATTTCACTTACATAAAGCTGCAATACATTTGAGAGCTGCCAACTGTACGACGTAAATCATTCTGTCACTATGTGAAGTTATCGACTCTCAAGTGTCGCCCCACTTGTCCCACAAATTAATTAAGAGATGGCAGTCATCTTCACGTGATAGCGCCAGATCGGCCAATCACAGGACGTCATTATTTGAGGCAACAAATGTGTTTTGCCCCTTCTTCGCGACAGGCTTCTCATATCATTTCCTTTTCTCTCTAACACAACACAAAACTGACTTCACGTCGTTAGTTTTGTCCCACGCATCGACGCATCGATATATCCTTCCTTATATTCATCGACACGCACGCCCACGATGTCTTGGAGAAACCAAGGAATCACCGGCTCGAACAACATCCCGCTCGGGAAAGTTCGTCGCTTTGGCGGCGAGTCTGAGCCCGGCAGCAACGGCGGCGGCGGCGACTACGATCGCAGCAACGGACGCAGTGACCGCAGTGACCGCAGCGATCGAGGTGATCGTCATGACCGCAGCGACTACCGGAGCGACCGTGGTGGAGACCGCGGTGGCTACGACCGCGGCGACCGTGATCTGAAGCGCGGCCGCAGCCCTGAGCCTCGCGGCCCTCCTGCAGCAGCAGATCTGAACCCCGATGGTACGCGCCGCCGCAAGAAGCGCAACCGGTGGGGCGACGCGTCCGACAATAAGGCTGCCGGTCTCATGGGCCTGCCCACGGCCATTCTGGCCAACATGACGAGCGAGCAGCTCGAGGCTTATACTCTGCATTTGCGCATCGAGGAGATCACGCAGAAACTCAAGATCGACGACGTTGTGCCTGCCGACGGCGACCGCTCGCCCTCGCCTGCGCCCCAGTACGACAACCACGGTCGGCGTATCAACACGCGCGAGTACCGCTACAGAAAAAAGCTGGAGGAGGAGCGCCACAAGCTCGTCGAAAAGGCCGTCAAGACCTTCCCCAACTACCACCCACCCCAGGACTACCGCCGGCCGACCAAGACCCAGGAGAAGGTCTACGTGCCCGTCAACGACTATCCGGAAATTAACTTTAGTATGATTGCTAACCCTTCTAACGTTTCTAACTGCTTTCTCTCCTTTCCCTTTCCTGCCCCTTCCCTATTTCTCTTTACCTCTCTTTTCCTCTTTCTCCCCGCTCTGGAGCTGGATATCTTTTCTGTCTGGGCAACATTACCAGGCCCCAACGATGGCATGCACGAGGATCTCTTTGTCCTTCATTTAACCCCCTCGTGCATGCTGTCCTCTTGATGCCACCATGGGAACTGAACCTAACTTGAAAACATTCGGCGACTGCTGCCTTTTTTACAATCTCCCTTCCCCCTTCCCCCTTTCTAACCAAGTTCTAACCACACCTGGAAAATAAACTTGATGTGAAAACGAAAGACCCACTGGAACCTATTAATTTGATACTAACACTTAGCTTTTTTCCTCCTACTCAAGTCGGTTTACTTATTGGTCCCAGAGGCAACACCTTGAAGAAGATGGAGACAGAATCTGGCGCAAAGATTGCCATCCGCGGCAAGGGATCCGTCAAAGAAGGCAAAGGTGAGTTACCACCCACCCTACAATACACATTCTTCTTCCTGTGGACCATACTAACATCTTAGGCCGCTCGGATGCCGCGCACTCCAGCAACCAGGAGGAGGACCTCCACTGTCTTATCATGGCAGACACCGAAGAAAAGGTGGAAAAGGCAAAGCAGCTGATCCACAACGTCATCGAAACGGTAAGCAAACACATTGAGCAACTCTACCCTTCTGCTACTTTCAATACTAACAAGCATCTTTTCCTACAGGCCGCCTCCATTCCCGAAGGACAGAACGAACTCAAGCGTAACCAGCTGCGTGAGCTGGCTGCCCTCAACGGTACCCTCCGTGATGACGAGAACCAGGCCTGCCAGAACTGCGGTCAGATCGGCCACCGCAAGTACGACTGCCCAGAGAAGCAGAACTACACTGCCAACATCATCTGCCGCGTTTGTGGCAATGCAGGCCACATGGCCCGCGATTGTCCGGACCGGCAGAGAGGCGCCAGCTGGCGCAACGATGGACCTGTCCGGCCCGCAGCTGGCCGTCTCGGCCCCTCTGGCAGCGGCGATGCGGTGGACCGCGAGTACGAGGTATGTCAATTGCGCGGCCTCTCTTTTTTTCCCTTCTTTCTTTATGGTAAACTACGATACTAACTTTAACCCTCTCAGCAACTTATGCAAGAACTTGGTGGTGGCGGTGGCCCGCCGCTGCGCATCGAAGCCGGTCCTGGCGGATCTGGTGTTCCCTCTGGCCCTGGTAGTGGCCATGGCGGCGAGCCCAAGCCGTGGCAGCGTGGTCCAACAGGAGGTCCTGCGCCCTGGCGCCGTGCTAACAACGACCGTGATAACGACGGTCCTCCCAGCGGTGCTCCGGGTGGTCCCTCGGGCGGCCCGGCACCTTGGGCCCGTGATCGCTCTCACCGCAGCAACAACGACAGCTACAACGGCGGTGGCGGCGGTGGTGGCTACGGCAATGGTGGTGGCAGCAACGGTGGCGGCGATTACTACAACGGTAGCGGCGGCGGCTACGGCGGACACAACGGTGCAGCCGCACCTCCGGCAGCGCCTGGTATGGCCCCTTGGCATCAGGCACCTGGCGCTGGTGCTGTTCCTCCCCTCCGCCTTCTTCGTACCCTGGCTACCCCGGTGGCTATGGTGCGCCGCCAGGCATGGGTGGAGCGCCTCCTGGCCTTCCCCGCCGCCTCCTCCGCCTGGCGCGGGCGCTGGTGCCGGTCTGGGTGCACCCCCAGGCATTGCTTCGGGTCTCAACGCTCTCATCCAGCAGTACTCTGGTGGCGCTCAACCCCCTCCGCCGCCGCCTCCTGGGGATGCTCCTCCGCCTCCCCCGCCCAGCGACCAGCCGCCCCCGCCGCCCCCTCCCGGAGCGTAAATTCACCTTGCTTAACCATCCCATGATAGTCGACAGGAGCGAAAGTATCTCTACGATTTCTGCGGAAATGGCAATGTAGAACTGACCAAAAGGGCGCGATTTGATTTCATATTTCTCGGCCGAAAGACAACGACGAGACCGGACCATCGACCGCGGGTGTCGAGTTTGCTTTTCACTAACTGATTTGTTCCACTGTTTTGTGGTGTATTTTGCTCTATACTTCCGTCGCTTGCGAGCTCCAAAGCTGTATTCTTTTGAGCAGCAACTCAACGGATGACTGTCTTCTTAACTTCTAGGCTCGGGACGATATTATTTCTTTATATCAAATTAACCCAGGCCCCCAGAATGCATGTGCTAACATATTGCCCAAAGACTTGGTCGTATCCTAAAATCAACGAGGGTAGAATATAATAAAATGAGATATTTTTAAATGAAATAGATGCTTAATAATATGAGTGAAGTGAAAAATGAACAAAATGTACGGAGTAGACAGTCATAAACCTCGGATGTCGGCGTCTTTTAAAGGCCGTCGTCGTGCCTGCCGTTGGCTGTATTGCGCGGCTGGCTAACACAAATTCACGGCAGGGCGGGGTCAGCTTGTGCTCTTATGTTTTAGCGCACCGAAAGAGGAAGGAAGCTTGGGGCACCTCTGTTACAGCTTCCAGCTAGCTTCTTTCATGGTGTCATCGGGTGGTGCCTGTCGTCTGAAAATACGTAGTATTAGTGCTTGCCCGCCAAGCTTCGCTTCCAGCGCCTTAACAAAGCTGAAAGAAATGAGAAATGAGGCCCGCTCAGTCCTTCCCCCTCCTCGCCCTCGTTACTTCCTGCCTCGCGCGGCTGACGTACTGGATACTCGTATTTCGCCATTCAGCCTCCTCCCCCCCAAAAGCTTCCTTTCTCCTCCTCCCTTCGTCCCCTCTCTGTCTTTTATCCCGAGTCTCATTTTTGCTATTATCGTTTTCACAGCCATCCCTCGGCTCATCCCTTTCAATCGGCATTTTGTATTGTCAGAGCAATTGTTGTGGATCGCTAGTCTCTGCAACTGTCGTCTCTCTTGTGTTCTTTTCTTCTCACTCAAAGGATAAAAGGCCTTGGAACGGATGACAGCATCTTCTTGAACAGCGGCACAATCTGCCTCTTTTTCTAGTATCCCTCTGCTTCCCTCTCACTTTCCTCGCCGAACGACATGGTTCTCCCTAACCCTTTCGCCTTCCGGCCGCTCCAGGTCACCTTCTGGGCGGTCGTGGTCTACCTCGCCATCCTGATTCCCGTCATTAGCATCCAAGAAAGCGTGCCCCATGCGCCGCCCGAGTCGGCTCTTCCTCACGGAATCAGTGTCGATGAAGCTTGGGCCGACCTTGCCAACCTGACGCAGTACATGCACCCGACCAACAGCCATGCCAACGACGACGTGCGGGACTTCCTGCTGCAGCGCATTCACCAGATTCTTGACCGGAATGGCGCTTCCTACAAGACACAGGCCGACCGTGCTGGCGATGCTGCCTTGTCAGTTGTTGTGGACAACGCAGCAACGGACGCTGTCATTTTCGATGACATGCTGACCAATGTCTCGTTTACCACGTCCTACTCCAAGGGCCGTCGTTCTGGCCTGTACTTTGAGGGCACCAACATCTACGTCTACATTCGCGGCACAAAGGACGAGGCTGGCGATTGGTGGAAGGCAGAGGCCGACTCGCCGCAGGCCAAGGCCATGCAGAAGCAGATTGTCATGGTCAACTCGCACTTTGACTCGGTCTCCTCGAGCTTCGGCGCCACCGACGACGGTGTCGGTGTCGTCTCCAGTCTGCAGATTATCCGCTACTTTAGCACGCCCGGCAACCAACCCGAGCGCGGTGTCGTCGTGCTTCTCAACAACGCCGAGGAAGAGTATTTGCTGGGTGCCACTGCTTTCGCTAATAGCCCCCTTGTTCCTTATATTGGCACCTTTGTCAACCTCGAGGGTGCCGGTGCCGGTGGAAGGGCCGTGCTGTTCCGCTCCACGGACCTCGAGGTCGTCAAGGCCTACCGTACGGCACCGCACCCTTACGGCACGGTGATTGCCAATGACGGCTTCAAGCAGGGCTGGATCCGCAGCGAGACGGACTACCGTGTGTGGGTGAATGCGCTTGGCTACCGGGGTCTTGATATTGCCTTCATGAAGCCGCGCTCGCGATACCACACGCAGCAAGACGATCTTCGGCACACGTCCAAGGCCAGCGTCTGGCACATGCTGTCTGGCGCCCTCGCCTCGGCCAAGAGCTTGACTGGCTCAGCTGGCGACGCCGTGGAGAAGAGCGAGACTGACGCTGTATGGTTCGACCTGTTTGGCAACAGCCTGGTGCTGTTTGCCCTCCGCGGCCTCTTTGCGTGGTCGCTGACCATCCTCATCGTCTCCCCACTGCTTGTGGGCCTTCTTCTGTTCCTACTTTACAAGTTCGACAAGTACTACCTCTTCCGCTCGTCGGTTGAGCAGCCCGAAAGTGCTGATGCCGACAGCAAGGTCGATATTGGCGGTTGGAAAGGTTTCTTCCGCTTCCCAGCAGCGCTCCTCGTGGCCGGCTTCGCGGTTTATGGCACCGCTCTCCTTGTGTGCAAGGTGCAACCGTTCGCCATCTATAGCAACCTCTACGCAGTGTACGTTTATACACCATAGTCTTTTTATCCTTCATGCACTAACCATATCGATCCATCCAGGGTCACCCTCATGGTGACAATCTTTGTCTTTGTTTTTTGGGTTGTTATGCGCATCGCTGATTTTATTCGTCCATCTGCGGTCCACCGCACCCATTCTCTCTTCTGGCTCTTTTTCATCTTCTGGGTGCTTCTCGTGGCTGCCACCGTTGGAGAGGACCGCGCCCATATTGCCTCTGGTTATGTCATCGTTTATCTTGCATCGAGCGTGTTCGGGTCTCTCGTCATCTCTTTGCTGGAGCTGTTTGCGCTCAAGACCACGGCCGCCTATATCGAGGAGCTTGACAGCAGAATGGACGCTCTTGCCAACAGCGACGAGGGCGATGCTCTGATCTCGCCAACTCCCGGTGAGGGCGTGTCGAACAACGAGTCGGCCATTGTGGACGAGCCCAACGGTGCCGGCGAGAGTTCCGGTGGTGGCCTCGACGACGAAGTGCCGACCGAGACGAGCCCGCTCATCGGCGGCAACATCCGCAACAACCGCCCCACGACCTTTGCTACCGGCTACAGACGGTCCCTGTCGGCACTGCTGGCTGAGCGCAGACGGGCTGAGGCGGCAGCGGAAGTGCAGAACAGCGGCCTGTGGGCCAAGGAATTCCAGCCTTTTGGTGTTGAGCAGGGCTGGTCCAAGTATCTGCCAACCTGGACATGGTTCCTTCAATTCCTTATCCTTGGCCCGTTTAACCTGATCATCTTGGGTCAGCTTCTGCTTATTCTCGGTGCTGCTGTGCAACAGACCGGTACTGATGGCTCCGACCTGCTGATGCCGTATCTTATGGTTGCCGCTTTCTCTGTCTTGGCTTTGCTACCTCTGACGCCCTTCCTCCACCGTGTGTCGAAGCATATCCCGCTCTTCTTCGCGGTCGTCTTTGTGGGAACGCTCATTTACAGCCTTGCTACATTCCCTTTCTCTGCAGAGAACCCCTTCAAGTTTATGCTCAAACAAAACTTCTCAATCGACCACAAGAACTCGTCAGTGACGCTGATTGGCTACGAGGGCTACATTGACGAGATCATCAGCAACCTCCCCTCGGCTAACGGTCGTCCTTGGACTTGCACGGGCAGCGGCGGTCGCCAGACCGGTCTACTGGACTGCACCTTTGATGGCACCGGTCTCGAGCCCCGCGTCGACGGTGACACCACGTCGCCTTTCTCCGGCAACTACGACGGCCTCATCTCTGTCAACACGACTCGCGTCTCCGGCAAGCTCGCTGCCAGCTTCGACATCAATGCTGTCAACACCAAGGTCTGCGGCCTACGCTTTGACCGGCCGGTCAAGTCCGTCTCTGTGCGTGGCGGCAGCAATCGTTTGGACACGCGTTTCGGCTTTGACAAGGAACCGGCCCCCTCGGACGGCAACTGGGAGATTGGCGACTTTACGCTCTGGCGCCGCGACTGGAAGACACCATGGACGGTCGATGTGGAATGGGCCAACGATGACGTCGACGCCAACTCAAGCATTGTGGGCGCTCTGACGGGCCAAGTTCTTTGCCGCTGGGTCGATGCCAACACACCAGGCACTGCACCGGCCGCGGACGAGGCCTGGAAGTATGCGCCGACGTGGTCGATTATGACCATCCACCAGAACCCGCCCCTTATTCAGGGCAGCAAGTCCTTCTCGGTGTAGAATGGCTGTTGTTGAAAATCGACTATCACGTCCTTATTCTTTTTTTATTTTCATATCCTGCTCTCTTTTTGTTTTTCTTTTTTTACCATTGTACTTATATTGGGTAAGCTATTAAGCACTTCAAGCTCCTGGGTATCAAAGTATATTTTCTGATATCTTCTCTTTTATACAATTTACATCCCATAAAATCATCTCATTTTCCTCACCAGTTCACCACGTTTGCCCGCGTTTGCCGTTCCCTTTGTTCCCTGTAAGACCCTGCTCTGATAGCGGCCGCATACGCCGGGAGCGCTAAATTAAGAACCCTGGAGCCTTGAGCCTTGTCCTTCTACTTGCTGGTCCACATGGAGCACCCCACCTGCTTATGCGACCTCTTTATTTTTTGTCGTTGATGTAATACGTCGTATCAAGGCTGCCCTGTATCTTACCTTTTCTCCAAGTGTTAATTTTCGTCATTCACCGCAGCTAGTTGCAGTCGTTACTATTAGTCGAATGGCAAGGCTGTCAGCAAAAAAAGGTACTTCGTACTTGTACACAGTTTATGTACTTTGTTAACACTATTTACTGGAAAGAGCCAAAGTCCTACAAAGCAATACCATATCATTACTAAGTAAGCCCTGGCCGTGTGGTCGTGTGCCCGGTGTCTCTTTCCTGCAAAGTGCGGCTACTGATCTCTTTTTTTGGTAGCAAGGCAGACGCGATCGCTCTTGCCTGCTGCCTTATCGCCTCCCCCCTCCTAGCTCCACTTTCCGCCCTCGCTTTATCCCACTGTGGAGGGCAACCGCGACCCTCATCATAACTTGTCCGCCCTACCTAATTACCACTGAAACCACCACTCTCCCACTCTACCACTCTACGCTCTGTGCACGCCATCCATCCCGCCACCATCAAACGGGCAAGAGCCTTCTGAACTCTCTTTCCTATTCCTATCTCGTTGGCTTCCACGCACGCTCTTTAGCTTTTTTCTCTCTTCCAACATCACAACAACAAATATCCTTCGTTTCTTTTGCTGCCACCGTCTTGTCTTTTGAGAGCAATACGCAACGTCCAGAAACAGCCATCGAGACTGTCTCCCACTTCTAAGCTCTACGCTCCGCTACCGTACACCGACTATCGGCTCTTTGCTTCGCCTCTCGGGCTTCTCCTCCGACTGATCTTGTCTTTCTCTCTATCTTTTTTTCTCTTTTATCTTCCTACACCTCCCGACACCGACCTTTCCTACCTTTCCATCCCCCGCGATCTACGAACACCGATCTTCGACCTACCTCGGAACCCCCCTACACACACGATATCTCCGTCTGACTGGGCACATGTTCCAAGATGTCGTCCCATCACGGTGAGGTCGATGGGACGGCGAGCTCGTCGATCCCATCCGAACCGGTCGGCCATAACAGCGACTCGACCAATACACTCGCCACAGACGATACGGCCGTCACAGATGCTTCAGTTGGCTCGCCGTCTGCCTCAGGACGGAGCATGATGATGCGGTAGAGGCAGCAGATGCTGTATCGGCGACAGCAACAGAAGAGACATCAACAGAAGGCACAGCCGCGGCCTCTCCTACCCGGCATGCCTCTCCGGCTGCACCAGAGACACCTGTTGCACCTGTTGCTCCAGCTGCTCCTGCTGAGCCCGCCGCTCCTTTGCCTCCAGCCGCTCCAGAGACGGCGGCCTCGACAAGCGAAGTCAGCTTGCCGATTAGACAACCGGCAAGGCCCACCTATCGACCGGTGTCCCCGCCCCTTCCTCCCATCCCGACCGAGTGGCAGAACCCCTCGGCGCGTCCTGCGCATCGCGAACTACCTCCCGCTCCTCTGCCGCCATACCCGGCCGAGTGGACTGCTCAGTCTTCTGCAAGATCCGGCAGCAACAGCAATACATCACGAACGCTGCCACGGCGTCCCTCTGCGGCCAACCACGCACGTACACAATCATCGAGCAACAACACAAGCGGCACAGTTGGAGTGGCAGCTGCGCGGCGGACGTCGATGGCTGGTGGCTTTGCAAGCTCTAACTCGGAACCGCCACTGCCTCCTGCACCGCCTGTTGGATATGAATCACGCCCAATGCCACGGCCGCAACAACAACTACAGCAGCCGCAGCAACCGCAGCAGCCGCAACGCCCGGACTTTGTTGTTCCTCGGTGGCAACCCGACAGTGAGGTTACAGCCTGCCCTATCTGCCATACTGTGTTTAGAATGCTCGTCAGAAAACATCATTGCAGGTACGTTACTTTGTAGAGTCTGGCAGCTTGTCTCACTCAACCTGCATTGTCTATTGTCTATTGTCTATTGTCTATTCTCTTCACAAGACTAACTTATTGTCCACAGAAAATGCGGCAGAGTTGTTTGCAACAGCTGCTCACCACACCGCATCACCATTCCCTATCAGTTTATCGTGCAGCCTCCCGGATCACAGCCGTACCAGATTCAGGCTTCCGGCTCACACACTGGCCTGGCCGGTGATATGAACTACCTGGGCGGTGGTGAGCGCGTTCGTCTCTGCAACCCCTGTGTGCCAGACCCCAATACCGCCCCTCCACAAACTACCAGTCCCTCTGCTACTGATGCTGCTTCTGGCTCGTCAAGTCGCTATCATTCACGCTCGTTCAGCAGTGTGCACGGAAATTCGAATACAAATGCAAACACAAACGAACGATACGCAGCTCCTTCACAATACTCCTACAACATCCCTGGCCACGGAGCTTCTACCACCGTCATTTCTGCTGCTGCCTCTTCCTCAGCTTCCACTCAAAACCGGAACCGCCACAACCGGCTCAGCTTGCCCCCAATGGCTGCTTCTAACGTCGTGTCGGCGGCCCAGGAAACGATGCAGCAATATCTCCAACAAGGCGGCTACCAACAACAATCGCAACAGCAGCAGCCGCAGCCGCAACACAGCCATAACCACAGGCCCAGACAACCACAGCCGCCGCCGCAGCCACAGATCGCCGAAGAGGACGAGTGCCCCATCTGCCGCCGCGAGCTGCCCCAGCGTTCGCTGCCCAACTTTGAGACTTTGCGAGAGGCCCACATCACCGAGTGCCTCGAAGAGCACAGTCGCTACATGGGTGGCAGCAGCAGCGCCTCCAATAATGTGGCGGGTACTAACACGGCCGGGATGTCGACGTCACTACCTAGCAATGTAGCAGAAGCGTCTTCGTCGACTGCACCGCCGGCCCCGCCACGGATGACGGGAATGTTCCCTTACCGCGCGACGGAGAAGGACTGCGTTAATGATGCCGAGTGCACCATCTGCCTCGAAGAGTTCGAAGTGGGTGTGCGCATGGCGCGGCTGGAATGTTTCTGCCGTTTCCACGAGCAGTGCATCCGTTCCTGGTTTAAGAAGCATCCAGGACGCTGCCCCGTCCATCAGCACGATAGCTTTGGCTATTGATTGTGCTATTGATTGTGCTATTGATTGTGCTCTTCTTTTTTCTAGACTTTTTTCTGTCTTGACTTCACTCAACTCATAAGCGATGATTTTTCTTTGTCGTCCGTTTCTCCAAGCAGTCTCATTTTCGCCAACTAGCACCATACCCCCTCGTTTGTTTGTCTTTTTTTACTGTTTGGCTACAATCTCACTATTTGCTGCTCATCCAATACATGTAGCCAATCTTCTATGAGCATTTTCGCTGCTTTGAGTCTTTGATAGATGATTCGAATCAATAGCTACATTTATCTGTTTTGAAAAACAATTGCTCTAAATCAAGTGACGGTTGGTTGGTTGTAGTTTCTTTTATTATTTCGATTTCTTTCTTTTTCTTTCATCCATTCCTTTTTTTTTTTTTTTTTTTTTTTTTTAAAAAAAAAAGGGAAATAACGGTCACTTGCAATAAATATAAAAAAAATCACGATATTATCATATGTTCCAATTCGGTTTACTGAGAGATAGATCATCTTGTATTTTAAACAGTAAATTGTAAATTAAAGTAGCGAAACGCATAAGTAACTGAAAAAAAAAACAAAAAACATAGCAAGCCAAAAAGTAGGCGTAAGAAAATCGTCATGGTAATAAAACAAAGCCAATACAAAAAGATATCTTAGTAGAAGAAAGAAAAGAAAACAAAAAAACAAAAAAAGCAAAAAGCGAAAAAAAAAAAAGTTGCAGCAATTTTTTCCTCTCTTGTCCATATTGCTTTCCCCGATGCATCCGTGCATCCCTCCCTTAAAATTTCAAACCCAATTTATGACCAAAAAACTTGCAGAAGACAACAGACACATCTTACGCCGGAGTGCCCTCACGGCTCGGAGGAGGACGGGCCTCGCGCTTGCTTAGGAAGCTGCGACGGAACGACTTGGGGCTGTCCGTGCTGCCGTTCGATTCGTGCGGCGTGAATGTGCTCTTCACGACAACCGAGCCTTCGCCGATCTTGACCTCCTTCTCGGCGTTCGTGCCAGACTCGTCAACAACGTACAGCGACTCACCTAGGACATCGTCGCTGCCGAAGCGGTGCTGCTCGCGGACCTGGACCTGGAACTGCGTGTCGGCCGTGCATGTCGACTTGAACGTCTCATCAAAATTGACAACGCCGCCCTGCGCCTTGTGGTGCTTGGTCTTGCCAATCGTCTTGGACTTACCACCAACCTGGTTGAGGGTGACATACACGTCCGACGACGGCGGGAAGCCCGAGGCAGAGACGATAGTGAAGACCGCCGAACCAGCACCCGGCGAGTTGGGCATCACGCTGTAAATAGAAGCAGCGCCACTGGCTGTGCGCTGATGACCCAGGCTCCTCGATGCAGCCAGGGCGGGACCAGGAGGTGCGTCTAGGGCGGGCTCACCGTTTTGGCTCAGAGGTTCACCAAGGCCCGATGCACCCTTGACCATGACGTTGGGCACCGCAGACTCGCCGTTCGTCGTGATGGCAGTACCCGGGGCAGCCAGGTCGGCAACGCTGCCGTGGCTAGACGAGGAGGTGACAGCCTCCTCATCCTTCTTGCTACCACGGAAACCGCGGCGCAGGAACGAGGCACCCTTGCCGACACCGTGGCCCACCACACCAACAACAGCGGCACCGCCCTTGATGGGGGCACCAGCCACGCCAGTAACGATTCTTGTCGGGGCGGCAAACGTCGACGTACCCTGTCTCTGGCGGGTGACGTAGTCGGGGCGGAACAAGAGACGAAGGCGGACGGTACCAGACTTGCCGTCGAGCGGCAACCGGATCTCAGAAGCCTTGAATGGCTCTAGCTGGTCTAGGCGGATCGGTGTACCGCCCAGGAAGTCGGGCTTGTCGGCAAAGTCGTAGTCGTACACCTTGAGGTTGAAGGCAGCGCCGATTCTCGACGGGACGGGGATCTCGAAGAACTCGTTCCATGTCGGGTTGAGTGTCTTCTTCACAGTCTTGGACTTGAAGACCTCGACGCCATTGAGGTCGAACTTGCAGTACGGGTCACTCTTGCCGTTGGAATCGGCAGCGGGGAGACTCTCGGCGTCAAGGACATCAACGCGAAGGTTGCCCATGTTGTTGATACTTTCTCTGGGGTCGAGCTCCATCTGGACGGGGATGTATTTGAGGCTGACGCGGACAGAGCTGATTCTGCCCTCCTCATCCTTCAGCTTGAGAGTGGTGGGGTTGTTCTGTGTTTGTTAGTAAAGGGGCACAGTATGACAGAAGAGTAGCGTGAGTAACTTACCAGGCACTGCTTTAGGGTATCAAGGGTGTTGCCAGTCAGGCGGCCCAGAGTGCGGTCCTTCTCGTCGTCCTTCTTATCGTCGCCACGGTCACGGATCTTGAGGGTGAGACGCGAGAAGTCAAGCTCGCGAATGAAGCAGTCACCCATCTCATCGAATGTGAACGACCGGGAGCGCGCGCTAGACGAGACATAGGAAGCAAAGGCCATGTCGTCGACATAAATTTCGAGCTGGGTATCGGGGCGCGGCATCTCGGCCTCCATGAGCTTGAAGATGACGAGACCAGACTCGTACTTGAGGAGCTCCTCCGGGGTCAGGTGGATCTTGGGCGGGCCCTCCGTCTTGGTGGACAGGATGTCGCTCTCCGGCTGAGACATTGTCGGGCTGCCGGGAACAGCGTTCGGGACAGTCGGGCTGCCGGGGGTCTTGGCCACAGTAGGAGAGGTGGGAGCAGTCGGGGACGTGGGCGATGTAGGCGACGTGGGGACAGAGCCGTTGGTAGAGGCTGCGGCGCCGTTCTGCTCCTTGGCCGCCTCTTTCTCGCGCTCGCGCTCCTCCTCCTCAGGGTCGGCAACGTTCAGGCAGGGGAAGAACGAAACAGTGTAGGACAAGATACCCTTGGCCATGCCCTTGCCATGCAGCTTGAGGCCCTCCTCGCGAAGGGTCTTCTTGTCGTTGACCAGGTAAGAGCCATCCTCGCCCTGGAAGATGAAGTCGCCAGCAAAGATCTCGAGCAGGCCAAGACTGCGGTCGCGGCCCATGGTCTCGGCATCCATGACCTCGAGTTGGAGACGCTCGCGGGTGCTGTGGACAGGGACATACAGAACCTCGTCCCACTCGGGGTTGAGGTTGTTCTTGAAGGTGACAGTGCGGGCTTTCTCGATACCGGACAGCAGGACACGGGCGTAGGGGTCGGACTTGCCGACAGTCTCAAAGTTGCGGAGACCGGCAGCCTTCTGGAAGTGGACGCGCATGACACCGATGGGCTTCTGGTAGCCGCCAGTTCCAGCAATGATGCCGGACAGGGCGACGGGCTTCCACTGGGCCTGCATCTTGACACGACCAGTCTTGGCACCAGCCAGGTTGTACCAGTCCTGGCCCTTCTCCATGAATTCGAGCATGTCGTCAAGCTTGATCTGGTAGTTACCGATAATCTGGTCGCCTGCAATATCGCGCTCGTCCTTGATCACGACACCAAGCTTGGCCTTGGCGCGGTCAGTGATGAGGATTTCCTTGGAGCCGTTGTCCCAGATGGGGTTGTTCGTGCGCTTGAGCTTCTTTGTGGTGTGAATCTCCTTGCCATTGAGCAGGAGGACCGAGTATGGGTTGAGCATGCCGACAAGACTCTTAGTGCCGTCCAGATCCTTGGCCTGCTCAACCGTGAAGCGCAGAATACCAGTATTCGAGGGCGGGGCAGGCTCAACAGTGCCATCGGGCAACTTCTTCTCGCCCAGAACAGGGAAGAAGCGGATGTCGCACGAGACCTGGCCATGGGCCTTGCCGTCAGAGATAACCTCGAGCGACTCGTTCTCAGCCTCGTTGACCTCCTCGACGTTCTCGAGGGCAAACGAGGCAGCACCGAGCTCCTTGTCCTTGCGGAAGTCGTTGAAGTCGTAGACAATGAGATCGAGAGAGTCGTTGAAAGAGGTGACAATGATGTAGTGCGTTTCATTCCAGCGGGGCGAGTTCGTGTCGCGAATGACCTTGGTCTGGGCTAGAGGCGAGCGGCGGTTGAGAGTAATAACAGTGTAGGGGTCGATGGAGCCAGCAAACTTGTCGGGGTTCTTGAGGCCCTGGGCACCGTGCAGTGTGACAGCGACAATACCAATGGCCTGGTCGACGGGGGAGCCGGACAGCATCTTGGCGACCTCAATGGGGAAAACGTTGGGCGCATACATCATGGGAGCCAGGTTGCCATGGATCTGCTCAAGAATGAACGTCTCAAGACCGGGGATGAAGTTGATATCGAAACCGAACGTCTCGCCGCCGAGGGGCTTGCAGACGTAGTCAATGGTGGGCTTCTCGAGGAAGCACATCTCGACCTTCTCAACGTGGGGGAAGGGGATTTGGAGCTTGATCTTGAGGCGCATAAGACCAGAGAAGGCCATGTCCTCGACAATAACGTCCAGGCCCTTGCTGATCATGGCCTTGCCAACACGGATCTCGAGCACGACCTTGGGGTTGATCTTGTTCTTGACCTGCAGGGTGGTCAGGTCGGCAATGTCGTTGGGGGCGAAGCTGAACTTCCAGTCCATCATGACGATGTCGTCCTCAGCCTTGGGGTAGGTCTTGACGTGCTCCATGCGGGGCGGCTTGGAGCCGAGGGTGAACGTGCGGAGCTTCAGGCTGTCCAGGAAGGCCGGAGTAGCACCACTGAGAACCTGGTCGACGGAGTTGATGATGGTCTGGGCCAGGACGGGTTGGTAGATGGGCCAGAACTTGACGAGGAACGAGTTCATCCACTCGAGCGACTCGGAGTCGGTCTCGAGGCGCTTCAGAGAGAGCTCACGGTTCAGATCATCACGGAAGTTGCGGCGCACGCGGCGGATGGACGTGCGGTAGTAGGTACCGCACGTAGCGATAATAATAAAGACCCAGCCAAGACCGCCACCGAGGACGGCCACGAACCAGGAAGTCAGACAGGCAAAGATGATGATGCCGGCGTTGTGGTACCAATCGCCGTAAAACTTGTCGGGCAGGTGGCCCTCAAGCCAAGTCGAGTGATCGAGCAGGCTGGTGCCTTCGCGGATGGTCTCCGCAGGCCAGCCGAAACGGGGCGCCCAGCCCGTGGTATCGGGACCCATTCCAGTCTCGCCCGGAGCGGTTGTTCCATTTTCCACAGGTTTTCCATCCTCGGTTTTCGGCACGGTGATGGCGCCGGCTTTGGTGGGCGAAGGAAGGTCGTAAGCAGGCGCGCTACCGTCGTCGATGTCGGTTGCGATTGCGATGCCCTTGACGCGCTTGGGGTTGTGGAAGTTGTCAGGGATGGCCTAGCGACACAATGTTAGATCAATGGACGGGGGGGGGGGGGATAATGGAAATGTAATTGGCGCATGGTAAGCACGTACAGCCCGGACTTGCGCCTTCTTCTCCTCGGGGCTCGCGTCGGGGTTGAAGCTGAAGGCGGGGACGCCAGCCTTCTTGCTCTCCTGGACCATATGGGCCTGAGCATCTGCAGAGGTGACGGAGCTGTTTGGGTCGTTGGCAGCCTCCATAACAATCTCATGCTTGAGCTCCGGCAGGCTTTGGTCGACGGTCGCCATTTTGGCGGTTGCCGTGCTGGCGGTGCTCTAGTCGTTGGGGGTAGAATCTGTGCCGTCGATTTGATGTCGTCGCTGTTGGGCGGACGAGAGCTCTGTCGTTCGCAAGGAGCAAGGGAAAAGAGGCCACGCTCGAGCTCTGAATTGGGATCCGGCTGCCTGAACTGCGACGATGCCGTGGTAGCAACAGGTGTGGAGACGTGTGGTGAGAGTTCGAGTTCGGGTCGAATCGCCGCTTGTTGATGACGAGTTATGAAAGGAAAGAAAAGAGCAAGCTCGATGTAGCTCCAGTCAACACTTTTGAGAAGAGGTGACAGACGGACGTGAAGCTGCTAGACCTAGGGAAGCTATGCGTGGGCGGATCGCTAGAAGAAAAGTCTTGGCGAAGAGGCAGGGGTCCGACCGAACAGAAAAAATACGGCGGAAGTGGCACAGCTGGCGGGAAGGGAGGCCAGGTGAAAGAGACACCAAGGGATACAGAGGAAAGAAAAAAGAACAAGAAAAAGGAAGGGAAAGAATCGGCAAAATATTCAAGAGGAGGGAAAATCCAAAGGGAGAAGAGAGGAAGAAGAGGAAAAGAAAAGCAAGAGGAGGCAGCTCGGGCGAGACAGGGCAGGGCTCAGTAGATAAGACAGGCGCAACGCGGCGCCAAGAGGAGAAAAAAGAACGACAGAACGCTGCTGGAGGACGGGCCGTAAAGAGGACGAAAACAGTAATGAGTTGGGAAGAGGCAGCAGGCGAGGCAACACAGGTGAATACACAGGTGAATACAGAGGAGGCGGGGCGGGAAATGGAATTGGTTTTAGTCCCAACGTAGCGCAAGTCGAAGCTAGCTGGAGCTGGTTGCTAAAGATGGGTGTCGAGAGGACCTAGGGGCTGATCGAAGATGTGGGTGGGTCTAGCTGAGGACGCAGCGGCGATGGGATGTGCGGCCAGGCTAGGCTGGGCTGTAAGATAGCTCTGTTTGGTGGCCGAGAGCGAGGTGGGTGTGAGGAGGAAAAGTCGAGGACAAACGGAGGGGGATGACTGAGAAGGCGAGATGCAAATAGGAAGGTCGGGATAAAAGGGGAAGGCCACAAAGGGAAAGAAGGAAATAAAGAAGGAGCTACAGAGAGGAAAGAGAGCGTGGGAAGGCGCAATTGGCAAAAGACAAAAAAGATCGAAACAAGGAAGGAGGCGTGTGAGTAAGAATGCGAGACAACCAAGCTACATGCAAAAACGGCTGCTTTCTGGGCATGAGGCAGCCAGCAGCCGCCCAACAAGGAACACGAACGATTCGGAAACAAAAAGCAAGAGCAAAAGCAAAAAAAAGGAAGAATTGGCAAAAACAATGGATACCCCGAATTCAGCAAAGTAGTGGCATTGTGTGGTCTGCAAATGGCCTGCAGATGGTCTGCAGAGACAGGGAATCGCCTGCTGGGCAGGAAAGACCGTGACTGCGACGTACGTCAGAGTGGGTGAAAAGGGAAATAACCGAGACGAACCCACTGGCAGAAGGCGCGGGCCCACCGAAAAGAAGGAAGGGCGGCCAGAGCTCTAGCGGCACGCCAGCGCAGCCAATTGGGGCCAACGCGGCCAATGGGGCAGCTGCGACCGAACCATGGGAAAGTTTTGAGGCAAGTCCCAGGCACTTGCGGAAACTGCGATGCACAAGTCGTCCTGTGTTGTACGAGAGGGACAACAGGCGGGCAAATTTGAGAACTAGAGAAGAGAAGCAAAATACAGAGTACAGAAAACGGGCAAATACTGAGTTCTCGCCGTCTCTCATGACCCCATGAACCAATGTCAATATCCAGCGCCTCTGTAAAAAAGCTAGTGAGGTGGAACAGCGTTGCAATATCGCAATTCTGGCTGTCCAAGAACGGATGCAACAGAACGAATACAAGATTTCTACTTGTAATGCTCCCTCTCTCTTTCTGTTTTGGACGGTTGAACGGCCTGCAGCCTGGCTCCTTCCCCCTCCTGCTAAGCACACGCACGAACGCTCTTTCCACGCGAAGCAACGCTGCTTCCCATGGTCTGGATAGACCGCAAGTGAGCGGGCGATCCCAGGGCATGCACGATCGAGCCACCCAGCACAGTAACGCCACTTTTAGCTCTCATTGTGGACTGTGGGTGCAGAGGCCGGGCCAAACCAGCGAGCTAGCTCGTCTGTCGTGCGGTATTAGCAGCTGGGCACGAACCCTGTCAGGCTGTGGCTGGTTGATGCTTTTTGCAGGTTTTGCAGTTTTTGCAGGGGTAGCAGGGGTTGGGGTGTGCGAGTCCAGCTGAAAGTCAGAAAAGAGAAGGAAAAACTGCAGGGAAAAAACAGAAAAAGTCGAGGTCCGAAGTAATTTTTGGAGTCCTCAGACGAGAATTTTTTCAACTCTTTCCAACGCTGACCACAGACCACAAGCAACAGGGGTCGTCGATGGAAAAGATGCGGAGTCGCCAATATCTCGCATGATAACATGGTGACGATTTACGATATATACGATGTGCATGCCCGAGGATGAAGAATCCACGGCAGGAGTCAAGGCAGGTCAGAGCGAGAAGGAGCGACGTACTCCCGTCGTCGCATCCCAGATCGAACGTCGCATTATTGCGATACCACACTTGGGGTCGAGGAGGAACAGGCTGCGCCTAAAGACCAAACTCCACGATGCCCAGTCTGGAGCCAGATCGTAGCCATTGGCGTAGGACAGTATGCCCCATGGGGTCGGACAGGTAATAGACGCGTGATTGGGCAAATGATGGGCACAAGGTGTACGATTTGTGAGAATTGTCTCGATCCTGACCGACTCTGCCACGACAACTTACGACGAGTCAGAACGACAACGACATATGTCTTGATACCGATTATGCGGAGGAGCCGACGGGAGGTTGGGAGAGAGCGCGCGTTGCGCAAAAGATTGCGACAGACGGCGCACAAGTGCAAGTACAGGTGAAAGTAAAATAAAGTACCTCGTACCTTGTGCCTTCTAAGTCAAGCACTTGAAGGTACTTTCGGCGTCGCATGCTCTTCCCTCCTCCCTTTCCTTGCCTAGCTTGGCGCACATGCAATATGCACGGGTTGCGCGTCGCACAGAGAAATGGAGCTTTTGCAAACGATGGAATGCGCTATCTCCAAGACGAAAAGCAAATAAGTATCAAAAGTGTTAAGCAATGTGTGCGTGTGCTTGGAACATGTCGACGGACGGGCAAGATGCTATGAGCGCCGCATCTTCTCGAGGCCACGATGGCAAAGAAATGTTCTCTGCCGAGCATAAAAAAGTTGTTCTCTCAAAAACCCTCTGGTGGAGATAGAAAACCGCCCTCTGGTGTGATCTGAGCATCTTTAGGGACCCGGCTTGGTGGGCCAGTTCCGCATCCATGGTGTGCTGCCCCTCTGGAGTGATCCATACCCGCATGAGCTGAAAAGAAACAACAACCCCCTGCTCCAATAAAGCGGAGTTAGGTGGTTGGGGCAGATTGGAATCTCGCGCACTATGATTTTAGAAAGGCAGGACAAGGAAAAAAAATACAGAACCAGCAGGGACAAGGACGATACGACGATGGCGATGGGGGTCACGGCGGAGACGGCAAGAGAAACAAGCTACAAAAAACCCCAAAATAAGGGCTTCCAACTCTTCAGACGAACAAGCGCCCTGATGCCCGAAAGAAGTAGGAAACTGTCAGTCTTGCTTCTCCCGACTTGGCGTTTACATATACTTTCGGCACAGATAGCGATCTCCAACCTCCTCGCAGCCCCTCTCATACAGATCGCCGCCGCGGAGGGTCAAGCCAAAACCGCCGTCTCAGTGCCTAACAGCTTTGGCTCGGGATAAAGCCAAGTTGTCGAGGTTATGCTGACGCTCTTCCGGCCCTGAAAAAAGGCATGAGAGAAGGGTCTCAAGGACAGGGAAGTATATCGTAAGAAAAAGCAATGTCAGTCAAGTACTTTTGTATTTGCATATTTTGTCTGTTTTATTTGCCGACAAGAGGGAGGAAACGGTGGGATAGGCAATGGATAGACGGCAAAGACAACGAAAACCGGCCACCTGTCTGCAGCAATTTGTCTTCCTGTCACTGCAGCATGTAGATGCAGCGTCTTTCACATGCACGCTACTGCGGCCGTAGACCGCATTTCGCCGTTGTGTTGACAATGTTGTTTCTTTGCTGTTCTTTTGCTGCTCTTTTTCACTGATAGCAAGCGGGATATCGTCTGTCTTGCACCAATAGTGTCCCGTGCAGTAATGTTACGACACGCACGCTCTTTCACAATGCGAGTGCACTTTTGCGGGTTTCAATTGATATTGTTGCCAATGCCTGGCAAGCAGCACTGCTGTGTCCGGTGTACTATTAAAATTTATCAAGTGTGTTATCCTCAATTCTGGGTCGATGTTGTTTGTATCAGAGAACAGACGTCATTCCGACAAGGGTCTTTGCAAGGAAGCATCGATGTGAGATGCATCGTCGACAGGGGGGCTGATTGGGCATGAAGCTTGGACGTCGTCGCTTTCCGTCGAAAGCGAGAAGCTGCTCGAATCGTTGTCGATATTGTGTCTTGGCTTCAATGGTGAAGGAAAAGCTTGCTGTCATATCGTGATTGCTCAACACCAACCTCCTAGAATTGGACATTGAGTTTGTTGACACCTGTTCTTGTCGCACTTGTATACTGAAGGTCCAAAGTACACACAGCCTAGCAATTACTCGTGACAGATCACGTGCTATAAGCGAGAGGCGAGTGTGGCGTAGTCTGTGGCGTTCTGCAGCCTTCCATTTTTAGTCATCACTATCGCCGTTTTCCTGTGATAATAGCAGCCTCGAACGCGCAACAGCACTTCTCGACCTCACGATCCATAAAACACATTTTCGCTCGCCTTTTCACTCGACTTTCCACACAAAGTTCCAGAAGGAACATCATACATCACAATGGCGAATTTTTTGGCATCCATTTTCGGCACAGAACAGGACAAGGTAAGCTGTTTCTTCCTGCAGAGCGAGGCTCTCTTTTACCTCGTCCCCCTTCTTTCGACCGCTCCCTCTTGCTAATCATCTTTCTCTCTCTCTAGGTCAACTGCTCCTTCTACTACAAGATTGGAGCCTGCCGCCACGGCGATCGGTGCTCACGCAAGCATGTCAAGCCGTCGTACTCCCAGACGATCCTCATGCCCAACCTCTACCAAAACCCGGCCTACGATCCACAGGCGCGCATGAACGCGTCCCAGCTGCAGAACCACTTTGACGCCTTCTACGAGGATATTTGGTGCGAGCTGTGCAAGTACGGCGAGCTCGAGGAGCTTGTCGTCTGTGATAACAACAACGACCACCTAATTGGTAACGTCTACGCGCGCTTCAAATACGAAGAGAGCGCCGCCTCGGCCTGCGATGCGCTCAACAGCCGCTGGTACGCCGCGCGACCGATTTACTGCGAACTTTCACCTGTCACAGATTTCCGAGAAGCTTGTTGTCGACTGAACTCGGGCGAGGGTTGCGCGCGTGGTGGGTTCTGCAACTTTATTCACCGTAAGAACCCGAGCGAAGAGCTGGACCGGGACCTGTCTTTGTCGACGAAGAAGTGGCTTAAGGAGCGCGGCCGCGACGAACGCAGTGTGACCCGGTCGCCGTCACCAGAGCCGACACGTCGGCGGTACTAGGCCGGGTTATTGGGCCTTTTGTCATTAAATTGCGTCTGATTTCGTCGTTTTATTGCATCGGTCATGTATAGAGTTTCTCTGCATAGGCGTTTTGGCTCAAAAACTCGTGAGCTTGTTTTTCATAGTGTACAAATCTAATTTATGACGTTCGTTTGGACTTTGAATACGGAGTACTACTCATATGCATGTGTGGAGAGATGATTGTTTGATTAAATCATCGGGGTTGATCGGCTGCATGCCTTTGCTGGGCTATGTGAAGAGGCAGCTTGTAGGTATCTTTGGTTGACAGTTTCGACATAATCCAGTTAAGAATAGTAGAAATAGGACAAATATGACAATGGCAATGACAATGAAAACAGTAGATGAAGACAGTAAAAACACAAACAGAAAGGGTAGGCCTTCAATGCAATCCTACTAATATTTCCTGGGTCTCCTTTCTTTCTTTCCGTTCTTCCCGTCCTTTAACCTCCCCCATCCTACCCAAAGTTGGGCGTTTCCGTTCCCATGTATGTTTGCACCGCTGCTCATGATTCTAAATACCAACGCTCTATCCTTCATGTACCTAAGCGTCACTCTAGTTTTCGGCATCGTGGAATATGTCTTGAGACCCACTCGTGTCGGAACGCTTAATCGTCGGCAGGTGCTTATCTAGGTCCTTGTTGAAGTCCATTAGCGGGCCTGCAGGTGCCGGCTTGCCCGTCGATGACAGCATTTCCGAGATCTGGTTGGCGCCTTGGTCGGCAGCAGGAGCAACCTCAGGGGCGCTGGTCTCCGCTGATGCTGCGGCAGCAGGCTTAGACGCTTCGTCGTCGCCGAAATCGATCAGGTCGCCGCTCTTTTCTACAGGGGTTGCAGCGGCGGCGGCGGCGGCACCAGTAGCACCAGCGGCAGCAACGCCGGCTCCGGCTCCGGCATCGGTAGAGGTAGTCAGAGGTGTGTCAAGGGACTTGCGGGTGGGAATAGGGGGTATTATGCTGTCGCGCTTCGACGTCTGGCCGGGCAGCACGGGGTATATGGCGAGGATCTGGTCCTCCTGTGCTTCCACGGTCTCGCCATCACTGTAATTGTTAGCCATCGATTCGGTTGAGAAGTGGAAAAGAGAAGGACATACATTTGTGCATTGATGATCCACTCGAGATCTTCTTCGCCCTCCTCAGAGCCGCCTGGGCCACCGTTGACCCGCCGGAAGAGGCGCGGAGTCCACTCGACACCGTCTTGGGCGCGGGCAGCCGCCTCCTCGCGCTGCATGTCCTCAACCTTCGTCTTCTCGTCGGTGGCGAGCTCGTGATTACGCTCCTTGACGGCGCGGGCCGTCCGTTGCCACAGGCGCTGCGACTCTCTCGCCTCCTGCTCCTCAATGGGGCGGACGTGGGGTGGCGATGGTTTCGCCTTGAGGGCGTTGAAAAACATGTCCTTCTGGCCGGTCTTGACGTTCTTAATAGTCATCTCCTCGCTCCACAGACCTGACAGTTCGTACAGGATCTCGCCCGTGGCCTCGTTCTTGACCGTACCACCAATGGCGTTGTAGGTGCCGCCCACCCAGCCCTTGGTCTTGAATTCAATGTCGGCAGTCAGGCCCAGCTCTGGGCAGCGAACGAAGCTATGGTCGCCAAGCTCGTACTTCATTTTGCCGAAGAGGATGCCGCGTGCGTACATGTTGGGCTGCGTGAGGATGCTGTGAAAGGTGTTGGTTAGCAATCGTACAGAAAGGCCAGGGGTTCATCCGAGCGTGTTGCATACTATCTCTCTGGCTTGCCCTCCTTGCCCCGGTTCAGAAGGCTCAGAATAGCGGTGCCCTCCATTAGACTGGCGGCGGAGTTTCCCAGGAAGCGACTGCGGGGCTTGAGCGTGCCGTCGACGCGGATGTGGTGCTCAGGCACCATGTAGAAGTAGCTCGACTTGGGAGGGTGGTGGGAGGTTTGCTCGGAGATGTAGAAGGCGCGTGAGTTGTCGGGGAAGTCCCAGTAGCAGGAGAAGGTCTCGCCCAGGATAGGGTTGAGGGGCTTCTTGACGCCACTGCAAACAAAATAGTTAGTTTAGTGCTATGGTATATAAATGGCGATTGCTACCGATTGGTGGTACGTACGGAGGACGGATGTGCCAGCCGCTCAGGTAGAACTTGACAACAGACACGAAGCGTTCGGTAGGGTCCTCAATCTGAGGGATGGGCAGGAGCATCTCGGGATGGCACATGAAGCTGTACACAACGTCAGCAAAGCTCTTTTTTATTCACACGGCACAACAGCATATAATTGAGGCTCTTTCCCAACATACTTTGTTATCCTTTCCAGCATGCTGCGGGGCTCCAGGATAAAGGTCGGGAGGACGACTCGACTCAAGTCAGCGCCGGGGCGCAGCTGGGAGATGATGTGCATGAGGACTGTTCATAAAAGTTAGCTAGTATCCCGAAAAAATCGCGTGGCTGGCCGGAAGCCACGTGGGTTCGCTGCCGGGGATCGTCCTTACCATTGCCCTGATCGGGCTCGACAACGAGGGTATCATCATCGCCGTTTCCGTTGTTTTCGTCAGAGGACCGGTTCGAGTGCGCACCTAAACAGAGGGGAGGAACAAAAGGGAGCTTCTGTTAGCCAAAACAACTTTAATGACAAAGGCAAAGACTTCCGGAGCTTCCGGAAGCTCCGGATTTGTGACGTCCGAAGCTTACACCGTCCGGGATAGAACGTCCGTGCCGTTTTTGGCCGGGGGGGGGGCAGTTGGGGTTCTGCCCAACAGTAGGTAGTATAAGCACGGGAAAAGAGTTGGTAACATACTTGCGCTTGAAGTCGCCCGACGGCGAGAGCCAGAGACCAAATTGAGCATTTTGGGCAGATTTGGAGCACTTGGTCAAAAGCGCACTCTCTGACGCAGAGCTTCGATGACGCAGTGGAGGAGTTTTTGTTGACAGTAAACAGAGTACTCTCTGCACAAGGGCGGGGGTGAGGGGAGCGAGCGAGGTCGGCTGGGACCAGCAAAGCTGGCGATGCTGCTCAAATTGGAGGCTGAATATGAGGCTGTAGAAAGCAGTTGGCGATATCTTTCAGTACGAAAGGACTGGGCAAAAAACAAGAGGTGCAAACAAGCAGAGATGCAAAAGAAGAAGAAAAAAGAAGCGTAAGAAGCGTTGGGAGAGCCAAGGCAGAAAGGAAAGCCAACGTCTAGTCAGCAAAGGGCGCTGGGGTGGTGTTAAAAAAAGTGACGGAGGAATGCGAATCGCAAGGAGATCCACGCTACGACGTAGAGCAGACTATGACGGTCGGAACCTAAATAGGCAGCGCAGTTTTTTCTTGGGAGGGTGCTTGCCCACGCACGTTTTTTTCTTTCTTAATTTTCGTCCCGCTGGGTCACCAGTCGTTCTTTCCCGCTATGCGGTGCTACGGGGCCATTTTGACTACCGATTGCCTTTTGTTCGCCGCGATTTCCTTCGCCCTACGTGCTTCCTCGCGCTGGGCGAATGAGCATGGGCGAAAGCGAGCCAAACCGAGCAAACGCGGGCTCGGCGGGATAGGAGGGGAAGGAACGACGGAGGGTGGTGGGTGGTTCTTGCCCTCAGCTGCGGGGCAATGAATGACGTTGCAGGTGGTCAGGCTACCAGCCTTCAACGACTTCTAAGAGCTCAGCAGTCAAACTGCCCAAAGATCGGAGGTGCACAAGGCCGTGCACTGCACCTCGTAAGGGGACGCCAATAAGCGCCGCCGACGTACAACGTATGCGCGAGCATATCACAGCAATACTGCATAGTATGTCATCGTCCACCAACAGGCCACGCTACGAGCTCCCGCCCGTTCTTTCCGTTGTCGGTTCCAGGCCAGGGCGGTTCCAGAACCCTTTTAGGCCAGACCACTCATGGGCTGGAAGGAGAGAACGAGTTTAGAGACGAGCTTAAGGAAGGAGCTTACTGAGTTCTTAATAACGGCCGCCCAAAAGTGCCCGTTTAGGTGCAATGAAAGTACCTGCCTTTATATCTGAATCTACAGTCTCCTGCTTGAAAACAGCAAAGAGAAGAGGCAAGAGCGACTGTGGACGATCTGGAGCAACTGCTAAGGTGGTATCTCACTGCTGACTGTGGAGTGGAAGGTGCACGGGCTGCATCAGGAGCTTGTCTCCTTGTCTCACTGTCTCACTGTCTCAGTGCTGCAAAAGTGCAGCGTCAACAATCCCAAATCGACCATGCCCGCCAAAAGCGTCCAATGCATCAGTGCATCAGCGCATGCTCCCACTGTGTATTACTGTGCACTGCGCCACACGAGTCGTTGGGGCCGACATCCGCTGCTGCACGCTGCAAGCACGCTGGGAACGGCCTGTCGCAGGGCTAGTCTGCAGCACGTTTCTCTCTTTTCTCTCTTTTCTCTTTTCCAAAGACCTTTTTGCGGCAATTGAAAAGGTCTCGTGGTCGTCGATGCTCTTGCTGTGCCTTGGCAGATCGAATATTGATGTCTGGGACGTCACTGCTGGGACGTCACTCAAGACAACAAGCGATCGCCGTTCTGGCAAGGGTTTACAGAGCGAAGAGGGAGATGAGGGGAAACTGGCCAGGGGTGCCAGGGCGGCCTCCTGTTTGCAGGTCCAACGCCACAGCCTTGCAAGTTGGTGGCTAGCACCTTGAGGGCGTCCGGAACTCCTACATAACTCCTTTCTGTTGTCATGACACACCTGCACAATCTCGAATTGTACGACGATATCACTCGAAGACGGCTCATGGTCAGCAGACGAGCAAAATCGAGCTCGATTGCCCCATAAAGAAGCACGGCACACGACACGCGAGACACTCTGATATTTCGACAATCGACTTGCGGCATCTGAGCATCTTGGTCATCCGGTTCTACCGTACCACGTTCGAAGACAGCCGGGCCAAGCTGCAATGGAAATCTGCGATGCCGGTGGGTTGGGGCTTGACTGACATGCACGCTCAACATTCAGCATCGTCGGTTTTTTTTTTCTTTTTTTTTCTTGGGGGCTTTTTTTTTTTTTTTTTTTTTTTTTGGGACAGCCGCGGCCTGCAGAGAATAATCTTAGAATGAAAGAGGCCGCGTATGTGTCCTGACGCTACGCTGGATGCAGGAAGCGCTCCTCTGGCATTCTCGACGTAGGCCCTACAAAGTACGGAGTAGTACGACGCTGATTGCATCGCCGGCAAATATCCTGCATCTCCATCTTTCAGATATGTGTCTTTCTCTTTTATCGCTTTTCGCTAAAGCTTGATTGGACCCTGTCTCGCTGGCCGGGAGATTACCAGTCTGAGCGAGGGAAACCTGGTCCGACATAGTCTAAATGTCTAAGAAGTTGCAAAATGCACACGATGTCAATGCCGGCTGGCATGCCAAGGCCTGCGGGAAGCAATGTACAAAGCGCGAGAAGATCGTATGCCGAGATATAAAGAGCCGCAGAGCTTTTCAAAGAGCCTCACGAACATCACTTGGGCCTCATGTGTACTTCGTAAATGGAACGGAAAGCACCCGTTCTTTGCCTTGCCTCGCGCGCACGCCCCTGCGCTTACCGTCGAGTCTGAATGCTCTCTCCCATGTCCCACAGCTCATAGTCAAGTGGATCGTCCCGTCTTTGTCTCCTCTCTGACTTCTGTTATCGCTAACGATCTGTGTGCCGAAACCAGGGGAAGACAGAAGCCTTCGGCTCCAGCACGCGGCTGTCAACTTACGCTGCGCCTCGTTTCTGGTGCATGTACTCAGTATGTATATCGTCCCTTGTATCTTACATCTTGATCCTATTTGGCCAATTTGGCTTTGGCCCTCAGACTGTTTTTGCAGCCGGCGGGATGCCGCCTTTCCGCCACCACGCTTTTGTTTCCTGGCCAGCCTTGTTTCACAGCATACGACATATTGTGCGCATAATATTCTGAATAGGTTTTACAGGACATCGCACAGAATATCCTGCACGGAGGACCGGTTGAAAACGACATGGAAACGAGCACAAGGCAGTGCTGCGTGGCGGCTAAATTGGCGAAGTTCAAGAAAGTCAACAAGCAGAAACAACAAAGATGGCCCTCGAAAACAAGCACGACCCTGGCTTGGCCTTTTGTGAACTGGCTGGTTTGGTTTGACTGGGATGTTTTCAAGATAGCATCCACTGCCGATGCACACCTTACACGCCTAGGGATATAACGACCTGCACGGCTAAGCAAGGCACAAGGAGGGCACAAACAGGGCACAAACAGGGCAGCCGCTGCCCAACTGGAACGTGTCTAAGAAGTGAGAAGCGCCGCAATGCGTGGCCTGCTGCGTGGTGCGTGGTGCCGCATTCACAACTGCGACAGTCTCCAATATTCAATATCGGAGTATCAGCCGTAGTCCCCAAAACGGAAATTCAATAACAGCCAGCCAGACGACGCAGCAGCCATCGTCCTCCTCCACATCGGCCAGTGTTGAAGACAAGGTCTGCAAGGTGGAGGGAAAGGCGTCCTCGGCCTGTCACTGGTCAGGCCAGACCGTTTAGATCGGCCAGACCGTGTTCAGACTCTTCAAAATCCTCCTTCAGGCTTGCGTCGTCTCCTTGTGATAAGGTCAAACAAGCGCTGCTTCACCCTCCTTTTCTGCCCTGACTCCTTGTTTCCCCCAGTCCCAATTGCGTGCCGCTAGCCCAAAACCAGCCTTTTGTACGTGGCGGACCGTCTTGGCATGCCCACCACATTCGTATTCGACCCTGAAAGCCGCCCCTCTTACCTTCCTTTTCTCCTTTCGATAGCGCTGAAGCAGCCCGCGGCGTCAGCACACAAGCATTTGCGTTGTCGTATTTGGCAGGCGCTGTCTGTCAACTGCCATCGTTGGCGTACGAAGTAGTCTGGCGTGTTCTGGTGCGGTCTGGCGAGAAATCTAGACGGCCTCGTCTAGGCCTGTCTGTGGCGGCGGTTGGCCTGTTGCACGTTGCATATCGTTGAGTTGTTGTCGTTTTTGTCCTGTTGGACAAGGTTGATTGAAACGGAGCAGTTGTAAACTCCTTTGTATATTTATACTCCGTACACATGCATCCTAATCTAGAAGGCACGAGTGCGACGCACCTTACTCCGTACTTCGTATGCATGCTGTTTGCTCCGCTCCGTAGGGATGTACCTGCCGTTCGTCGTGTCGGTCGTACCGTCGTACGTCGTCCTTTCTTTCTGTTCTCTCGTTCTTACCTTCCCTTTCCCGTCACCGTCCTAGTGACAGCATTCCTCATAGTGCTTCCTATTATGATGAATGTGGCGCTAAACTGCGCTCACATACTGTGTTCCGCTTTTTTGTTGTATCATAGCTTCCGCGCCTGTTCCCTAGGGCATGGCTATTTTTACCTCCCAGCCCGTAGTGCGATGTCGTCCCCTCGTCCCTTCCCTTTCCTGCATTTGGGTTGTCCGCTTTTGCGACCCAAATTCCTTCCTGGTGCATTCCACATCCCACTTTGGGATCCCACGACATGGCTTTTATGCTTGCGTGTGCGAGGCCACGCCAGTCGCACCTTCCGCAATAAAGCCACCCTCTACTCTATACACAGTAAAAACAAAACCGTCCTCTGGCACAAGCACCAAGGGACAGAGACCGCCATCTTACGTCGCCTGCGGCCCCATAACGCCCCATAAAACGTCTAGAAAAAGAGACGACGACAGCGCCTGCGACGTATCTTATGCTCTCTAGGGGGAAATAATAGTGGAGAGAGGAGGAAGGAGGGGTGACCTGCTCCTGCCTTCCCACGGTCCCCTGTAAATCCCTGGCCTGGCCCATCGCAGTTTCCCTCTTTTGGCTGTCTTATCCTGAAACAGAGCATGAGAGAGACAGAAGGACCAGAAGCAGGGAAAGAGCAGCCCAAGACGAGCGAGCGAGCGACAGAAAGAGAAAGTACGGCAAGGGTTCACTCAAGAAAGAGCCACCCGAGCAGAATACATTCGAGTCAACGATACAATTTCCCTATTACTTTAAACTCTACACCACCTCCAAACTCCGTTCATCAACATACAAGCAGACAAGACAGGCGAAGCCCCCCGGTCTCGACGTCCCTTTCCCCTCTCCCTGCCCCGACTTGGTCGTGCGCTGCTCTTTGTCTTGTTTCCCTCTTTATCTCGCGCCCTTTCCCCCACACAGCACTGCCGCAACTACGAGCACGCGGGCCTTTGCTAAATCCAGCCTCTTTCTCGGAATTGGCTTCAAAAACAACGACCGCAATCGACGACATACAACACGACGTACAGTCGGACCTCGACGACAACAACGATATAACGCTCGTCGACCGTGGCCGAACACGAGCGCCGCCTCACGCCTCCGCGTCTACGACCCTAGCCAGTGACATTCTTGCTACGGCTATCGGCCCAGCTCTCCGCAATCTCGTGAAATTGCTCGGCGTCTAGACTCGAGAAAGTGTTAAGAGTCGAGACATAGGACGCCGATTTTCCCTTCCTTCACACACAGCTTCTTGCCGTATTGATCGACGATTGACCGCCGTTTTTGCCTCCTCTCATGACGGTCTTCTCTAAACGCAAAAGAGTTTCTATTTAGACGATACAACAAACACGACTGTGACAAGCAAACCCGACCACACTCACTCAACTTTTTTCCCCAGTCCGGCAGCAGCCTGCTATGGACCGAGACCATGGCACCTCTGCGGCGCATGCCATGGACGACCTGCGGTCGCGCAAAGGCCGCTTGATGGGCAAGCTCTTTGGCGGCCGTGACCGTAAGGCGTCAAATGAGCTGCGTGACAGCGGTGGCGACGATGAGATCAACGCCTTCTTGCACGGCTCTTCCTCTTCAAGTGTGGCCCCGAGTGCATCTTCTCCACGCTCGTCTACCACATTGAGACCCTCGTTCGACGGCTTCACAGTGGCACATTCTGCGCCGCCGCAGCTGGCAAAGTTGGACACGCGAGCCATATCACGTTATCCCAACGCCAACCCCGTCACAGGCGCCGCTCATAGCCCAATATCGGCCACTCACTACACGTCGAGGCAGAGACGACCAGGAGGCAAGGGCCTCTCAGTCCGTTTTACCGAAACCTATCCCGAGATCATTGGCGAGGGCGGTGACGAGTCCGAAATACCACCAGCAGAAATTGGCCACCGGCGACGGACGAACAGTGTACGGCATGCACGGCCACAGGTCGCTCCGTTGTCGAACTTTGACGCTTCTGTGCCAATGTCTGCCGCATCTTCTCGCTCTCTTCCTCTGCGATCACCACTTCCTCCGATTCCATCCCAGATGGGAGCACCACCGCCACAACAGCGCCCCTACGACGGCGGCGACAACTTTGTACCGGCCCCTGTGCGAAGAACACAGACCGGTTACTCCACAATCTCAGAACCGTCACCTCGGGACGACCAGCGTCGAAATGTCTCACCGGAGCGGAGACCGCAGGCCGTGCCGGAAAAGCTACCCGGAAGACAGCTAGCAGCTGCTCCATTCTTGGGCGCACCAGTACTGGACCGTGACGAGAAGCGCCGGTCATTTATCGAGATTCACCAAGCAAAGATGCGCGAGGCTGAAGGCCGGGCCCTGCTCCAAAATGTCCGTGACGGTGTCAGCCCGCCATCCAGCCCCGAAGTCGACCAGAAGAAGCCAGTGTCACCTGTCAGATACTCACCGACAAAGATGACACCGCCACCCTCTCTGCCACCCCCACGGGACCCCCGACGTGGCATCGCGCAGTCTGCCCTACTGACGCAAAACCCAGAAGTTTCTCCGATTCTACCCCCACCTTCGACAGCATCGACTCCCGATGGCACCTCGTTCGCCTCTCGATCTAGGCAGGCAGCACAGGAATACAGCCCGCCCTCGATGGCGTCTCCGACATCTGCAGTGCACCGTGCTTACAGCGCCTTCCGCAATAATGCCAGCAGCCGGCTATCGAACAGAGAGCGCGACGAGGACTCTGGGTCGGTGTATTCTGGAACGTCAGGTGGTTCTGCGACTTCACCTCGACCGCCAATGGTTGATCTGCACGACGTAGTTCAGGCCGCTGGCGACGACGCTTTTGATATCTTTATTTCTCGTTCTCGCCACCTGTTTGAGCTGTTCCGCCTGCAGTCCGAGACAATACATCCTCTTTCCTCGAGTACTGCCGAGGAGCTGGCACGTGCCGCCTTGTGGTGGTTCATTATCGGTCGTATGGGTCTCGAGAACGCCTTCCGGGAGCGCTCCGCCCAGGGCCCTGGCGCTGACTCGCCAGTCTCACGAGCCAACGAAGCTGCTATGCAGCAGGCCTACGCTGATTTGGCCAAGGCATACTGGCTGGCTGGCGAGATTTTGCTTGATGTGCCCTCACCTGCCGACGGCGAGGCGGACATGGTCCGGAAAGCGCTTATCTACAACCTGCGCAAACTCGCCATTTCGATGAAGCGCAACAACATTTTACCGCCCGAGGACGCATTCCTTCCCGCGATTATCGACAAGACGATCTGGGCGACATATCCTCCCATCAGCTCCGATATCACTGCTCTTTTACAGGGCAACTGGACGTCGAGTCTGGCCGCATCACCTGTGTCCGGCGCTCCCATGACAATGCTTGAGTCGCTTCCCATCTCAGACAGCACTGACGACTTTATCTTCAGCCGAATGTGGGCAGACGTATATCTAATGGAGCAGGGTCGGGAATCGTCTCCGCACCCTTCGAGCAAGTTTCATTTCCCTTGTATGTTGAGTGTTGCTCGTCCGCAAAGCTCAGCCATGTTGGAGATTATCGTGTCCAGCCAGAATGATAATGTGCAGCTGCGCGTCCAGGGCCGCAAGAACCCGGGCCCCATGTGGGAAGATGTGCGCTGGCGGTCTGATCTGTATTCACTTGAGATCCGTCTGCCACGCGGCTTCCTCCTAGCGATCCAGCTGTCCAAGCAGGATTATGGCCTTCTGTGGAGCATGTATGATTTTGGCTCCAAGATCCATAGCCAGCTCTACCCGCGCAGTGGCGAGAATCCCATCTTCCGCACAACACTCAAGGCGTTCCAGTACTTCGAATCGGCAGCCCCGACTGGCAGTTTTCCCAAGGAGGCTGTACCCGACTGCGATGTGGCTCTTTTCGCAAAGACGCTGCAAGAAAACGCGGCCACAGGCCGTCGCTACTTTCACCGCGGCTTTCGTGTTGCCATTGTGTCTGGTACCCGCACGCGAACGCTGTACGGCGTGTCGCACTCTTACCTCCCCGATGCACCTGTGCAGTTTAGCTTCCTGCGGGGTGACCAGGGCGATCCGGCGCTGCTCCTGCGCTTCGAAAACAGCCGAACAAAGGGCAGCATGGTCCTCACCTTTGGCCATGGCGACGAGCGCACCGAGTTTCACAGTCTTTTGACAGGTACAGCTTTGCAGTCGGACGAGCAGGTTACCGCCGATGTACCGATTTCAGCCCTGGACATGCGCGTCGCATCACAGGTCGGAACCGATGCCAGTGCCAACGGCAACAAAGCTCTTGCGGCATTTAAGCAGCTGCAGTTCAAGCGCGTGCGTGTCATCAACGTCGACGACGGTCTCGATGGGACGACGCCGCCAACGGTCCTTGCGGAGCGTCTGCGGGTGATCTATGAGTTCGGCGATTGCACCGTGGTCGACCGCATCAACGCAGCCCCGGGCGAGCTTAAGATCCGCCTCGATGTCCAGGACAGCACATCTCTAGTCCTTGTTCGCCAGGCCCAGCAGGACCTGACGGTAGCCGTGTCAGACGTGCAGGTGCCCAGAGAAGCCGGCCGCGGTCTGGCCGATGGCCTGCGTGTGGCCAAGACGTTCCCGACGTGCCGTGCGCTGCGTTTTGCGTCTCTCACAGACTTGCACATTGTCCAGCAGGCCATCACGGGCTACAAGGTTCTCTTTGATGGCGTAGCCACGACGTTTGGCATTGCACGGCGGCGCATGGTCGTGCCAATCCACAAGAAGTGGGAGGCCGGACACACGCGTATTCAGGTCGTTGTTCACCCAGACACCAAGGTCGCGCAGCTGCTGGCGTTCTTCCAGGACTTCCACTACGGTCACTGCATGAGCTTTGTGCTCAAGGGCACCGACGTGTTTGAGGCCTTTGGTCGTGGCAGCAAAGCCGGTATCAAGTTTGACGATGCCAAGTTCCCGCTTCCGCGCATGCCCATGGGCGATTTGGGCAGTGGAGGTGGCGGTTCAGATGGCGGAGCTGGTGGTAATGGTGGCGGCGGCGCGGATGGGCGGGGTATGGGCAGCATGGAGACTGCGTTTGTGTGTCTCGATATGCCTGACCTGCCCGGCGAGCACGACGACATTTCCATCTTGTTTGACAAGGAAACAGGTCAGTCCTTTTTTTATCTTTGACATATCTTTTTTTGTTCTCGCCCGCCTATACTTTTGTTTGCATCCATACTAACGTCATATTTAGAACGCGATCGGTTCGCTGCTTGTTTGCCCGCGCCAGTCCGGGGCTCACGCCTCGCCAAGATGTTTTAAGGAGAAGAGAGGATGTGCGCCTGAAAGAACACAAGTCGAAAGTCGAAAGTCGAAAGTGAAAAGTCGATAATCAAATCCCATATTTTATATACAGCACAGCATAGCGGGACATCGCGTACGTACGTTTGCTTCAACAACACGAGGCACCTGCATTATCATTGCATTGGAAGCGAACGTTTATTTACCCCCACAACAGCATTTTCTTTTCTTTGTTTTACTTTTCCCCCTTCATAGTTTGGTCGTTTAGTCTTTGATTTGGTAGCACATAGCAGGCCTCTTTTTGCAATTGTCCGGCATAGATACCCGGCGAGACGAGTGAAAAAGGAGCAGGAGGGAGAGAGAAGCCTAGGAGGGAAAGAGCCCTTGAGGCTGGGCGAGGCTTACGAGGAGCCGAAAAGGAAGGAGCCAAGGGAAGGCACAACCCCTACCTTCCAACCGCATATCTTTCGATTTTGGCAGGCGCATGTAAAGGCAGATAAATTAAATGTTAAATTGGGTTGAGCCAACAAAGCAGGATCGTGATATAATTATGGGTATCAAGGGTCGCCTACGTTTTGTGATGACAGAATTAGTTCGATCCTAAAATAAGCGACCACGTACATGGCATACACATGGGCACGCATGCATACACACAACAACAACGGGAGCAGCGAGATGAGAGATGTGAAATATAAGGTTTAGAATGGGGCAAGCTTTAAGGAGAGGATATATCTCAGAAAGACGATAGTGTAGCAAAAGAAATCATCGGGGCCAGGAGAAGAAGACAAAACGGGACACCGCAGTGGCCGCCTCTTCCAAAAGGTTGTCGTCGAATAAAGGAGCTTCGAAAAATGCTCCTGGAGAACCCGGATTTGCCCCGTTGAGTCCCATAAACCGGGAAATTTGATAAGAAAAGAAGAAAGGGGGAAACAAAACACAGAAGAAAAAACATGACCACACTCCTCTCCCACAGGTACTAGCACATGGTGCCAATATGGACCATTGACACGCCCAGCGGTTTCCCTTACATTCCTCGCCTGTCCTGCATTGCGTCACCCCCTTTCCGGCCCGCAAGCAAAGAAGCAGGCGACCCAAGGTCCAAGCAGGCACCACCGAAATGTAGACAGTTGCTCCCTGGTTTAGAGAGTTACAACTTGGTGAGATAAAAAACAATAAAACAAGACATGTTGGCAAACAGAGGCGCACGCAGAGAAAAGACACGACAGAATGGAGGAAAACCACACAAAAACAAAGAACAAGGGGGGAAGTGTAGCAAAAAGAGAGCAGAGTGTCAAGCACAGCCTGAAACAAGCCCAAATAGCGGGCGTTCAGCAAAGAACCAGTCGCGAACGCAATCCCTTGCTAATCGAGATCTGGCCCAGCCGTCTTTCATAGTGGTAGTGGCTTGTCTCCGTTCCAAATTTCTTTCTTTTTTTTCAGTTATGGATTAGGAAATCTAAAGCAGGTCGAGTGAGAGTTTGAGAGACGAAAAGAGGACAAGCTTTACGAAGCAGCCTCCGGCTCGGGCTCGGCAGCCTTGGGTTCGGACTCCTCGGTAGTGGTGGTGGCTTCGGCAGCGGGAGCCTTGTCCTCGTCCTTAGCGCCCTCGGCAGGAGTGGTCTCGGTGTCGACGGCGTCAGATGACGTCCACAGGGTCAGGTTGTCGCGAAGGAGCTGCATGATCAGGGTGCTATCTCTGTATGACTCCTCCGAGAGCGAGTCGAGCTCGGCGATGGCGTCATCAAAGGCCTGCTTGGCCAGGTGGCAAGCGCGGTCGGGCGAGTTCAGAATCTCGTAGTAGAAGACCGAGAAGTTCAGGGCGAGGCCGAGGCGGATGGGGTGCGTCGGGGTCAACTCGGTCTGGGCAACGTCGGTAGCGCTCTTGTAGGCCTCGTGAGCAGCCGTCGCGGCACCGCGGCGCTTGTCGCCGGAGGCGAACTCGGCCAGGTAACGGTGGTAGTCACCCTTCCTGTGGGGTTGTCAGCATTGCATGTAGTAAAATATCGGAAAGTCTTGATGAGTCTCTTCTTACATCTTGTGGTAGAAGACCTTGGACTCGCCGGTGGCGGCGTTGGGGATCAGGCTTTCGTCAAGGACGTCAAGGACATCCTGGCAGACCTTCTCCAGCTCGGCCTCGATCTTGTCGCGGTACTCGCGAATGGTGCCAACGTGCTTCTCAGAGCCCTTAGATTCCTCCTTCTGCTCGATGGACGAGATGATGCGCCAGCTGGCACGACGGGTACCGACGACGTTCTTATAAGCGACGCTCAGCAGGTTGCGCTCGTCAACGGTCAGCTCACCACCGAGCTTGGCAACCTCCTTCATGTAGGTAACCATCTCATCGTAGCGCTCAGCCTGCTCGCACAGGCGAGCCAGGAAAGTCTTGCTGTAGAAAGGCGCGTAATGTCAGCATCTGCACATTGCATAAGGTCGGGTGCATATTCCCTCTCTCTTTCTCCCTCTCTCCCTCTCTTTCTGTCGCCCTAGCCCAATTCCGACACCCTCTCGTAGTCACGCGGCGATGTTCGATGCACGGCAACCACGGAAAGTAGTGGGAACAGACACCATCGCCCCCAATATTATAGAGAGTAGAGATCGCTCCGAAGCACGAGAGAAGAAGGAACGCAGTGCACGGTTGGAAGTTACGGGTGTAAAGCATACTTGTCGCGCTAGTCAAGAGAGATAAAAGTTAGCAGATAGCTCTTCAAACGCGGGGGTTCAGTGTATCAGCGCAAAATAACGGCCAGCCCGGCTGCCGACGACGCAGACCAGAGACATCGGAAAGATAGAACCCCTCCGGTATCGCCGGCAACGCCGAGGCGGTTGGCATGTGCTGTTGAGAAGAGAGTGTGGATGAACCTCGCTGCCTTGGAGGACAACGCGGGGGGTTATCGGGCACCAAAAGCCGGGGTTGGCAAGGATGCAAAACGGAGGGGAACAACACGGCCGTGCCATTTGCAAGACAGGCCGATGCAAGACAAGGCATAAGGCCGGGGAGAACCCGGCTGCCGGAAGGGGAGGGAGAAGAGGGATAGAGACAGAAAGAGGGGCGTTTTCTTACCTCGCTTGCCATTGTTGCGTCTTATCTGGTGGAAAGGGGAGAGTTTGTTGGGAAAAGGAGGGGAAGAAAGACTTCGTGTCGAAGAGTAAAAAAGGAGTATGCGGATAGAAACCGGCGGTGGAGGAAAAAGAGATGTGGTGGGGAGAGTCGAAATGGACAGAGTTGGGATTGTTGTGTTGAGGATTGTTTTGTGTGAGATGAAGTTCTTTTTGGGGAAGGGGGGGTTGTTTTACAGCGATGGGGTGTATTTTTCGTTTTCAATTTAATATTATTATTTCTATTTTCTACGAACTTGGCGAAAGGGAAGGAGACGTGTGCATGGGGCGGTTCCTGCTGCGCTGGCGGAGAAACTGCAGGAGCGACACAGGAAAACGGAAAGGGGGGGAAGGGGAGGGGACGAGACGAGATAGGGAGAGCCATAGCGAACGACTCAACGACCAAGGGGAGGGGCGAGCGAAGAAGGAGCGATGGGCAGAGCGGCGGGCCTGGGCCAGAACCAGAGACCAAAAGCCTGACCAACGAGTGGTCAACGAGCGAAGAGGGAAGGTTCGAGGCACGGGAGATGGTCAGCCAGCAGGGAAGGCGCGCCTTCCTAGTGGAAACGCCGCTAATAGGCTTCCTTCCGCGGTGCGAGTCTCTTTTTACGGAACGCCTGGGAGGGTGGGAGAGTGGGAGAGTGGGCAGAGAGTCTGAGAGTGTGTAACCGGGTACCGTAATTAGCACCAAAAGTACCTGGACCGGGCCTGGCTAGTATGTATCTTACACATATGTAATAGGCCCTGGAAGGCCCTCACGACAACGACTACTCCGTACTAGCAGAGACAAACAGGAGAGGAACAGGTACGAAGTCCGATGGGGGCCTGAGCGCCTTTGCTTGTTTTAGGCTTAGCATGTATTGGGCAAGGACAGGACCGACGTAGAGAGAGAGGAAGGAACGACATAGACAACGAGAAGCAGCAGCAGGAGGGGAGAGAGGAGACGCAAATCATAGCAAGTGGGGTCGTCAAACGGTGAGAAGAAGGCAAAAGAGGGCAAGAGCGAGGCGTATGCAATGCAGCAGCACATGTGCAAGAACGTAATCATAGCCGTATTTGTACATTGTACGTCGCACTCACGAGCAAACGTTGGGACGAGGAAGGAGAGAGCGGGGGCAGTGGGCAGTGGGCAGTGCGCCGGAAAGAGCGATGAAGACGAAAAGACGGATCGAAGACAACAGAACAAGTCAGAAACGAGGCAGCGCCAAAGCAGCATAGCAAACGTGAAACAAATGAAACAAATGCAAACAGCAAGAGACTGGCAGAAGTCTAGCTCGAGTGCTCACGATACGGAGAGCGACCTCTGTACCTCGAAGCGAGCTTCTGGGGAGCCCATAGGAGACGAAGGTCCTGGAGTCTTCTTCATCAGGGCGTTCGTGCCTGCCGTTTTGAGTGCCCATCCTGTCTTGTGCCTCTGGATCGCACCTGCCCTGTGACATGTCGTGATTGTGGGCCATTATGTCAAACACGAGACCTCGCTGAAGAATAAAGACGCGTCGCAGCCTTGCGTCCATGTCCAGCAGACTACTACTGAGTGCTGCAGCCCTGTCTTGCTTCTCTCGCATCCTGTAACTGACAGCTGTTGCCTGCTGGCTAAAATATGTCTCGTATCTTGTTAGGCTTGTGAGGGAAAGTACTCCGTAATTACTTGTTGCCCGACTCCATGCTTGCCGAATTACCTACCACGGAAAGAGCAGTGCATCCCACCTTCCCTCCATTCTCATCCTCAGTCTGCAAGCCGCCTCACAATGCACACGACTACTCCCGTATATAGAGAAGGAAAGTGCGAATAGCATGCGCCCCGATCGACCCCGCTGCCTGAACGGCCCATGTCCCCATCTTGTTGCCCTTGCTTCGCGACGTTTGGTCCTCATGTGTCAATAAACAACAACAAACGCCCCGTTTCTCTGGTTTTCTATCACACCCTCCCGTCCTCGCGTCACGGAGTCACGGGTAAGGGCACAAACGAAAGACGGCGAAGACAAAACCAGACAGCACTTTCCTGCGGCCGTTCCAACAATATGTGGCACAGCACAGCCGCCTCAACCAGGAAAAAAAGGCATGCTCGAGGCTAGCATCGCGACAGTCGGCAGAGAAACGGAAATGAGATCAAGTGGTCACCTTACAACGACTGAGCCTCTTTCTGATGCTGAGGTGACCCAGGCCTCGATTTGTGCATTGTTAGTGTAGATCGCAGTCACAAGAACAAGGGGATGCAAGGTGTCTCACGATAAGGCAGGCGCCAGGGCATCAGAGGCGCAGGGCGCCAATATCGTTGCTTTTTCTCTTGCTTTTCGCTTGCTTCCATCATCCGCTGCATGCCATTGCCATACCCACCTCTGGGTCGGCTTTCGTCTACTGCTAAGACAGTGGGATGGGATCTGTCACGAGGGCTAGTCACAACCGCCAGCTTGGCCATACGGTCACTTCTCGACGAAGGTCTTTTTTTTCGTCTCTCACTCACTCTCTCTCTCATTGCCTTTTCGCTTTTTTTTCTCGTCACACTCCCGCCCGCTGCCGTGCAGCTCGACCAACCGCAGCCTGTGTGCCACGTTCTATCTCTTCCTCTGACCCATGCAGGTTGATACAAGCGTGCTACAGAACCGGGCCTGGCCAAAAGAGAGAAGAGGCCAATAGGGCACTGGTGACGGCAAGGCGGGAAATGATGTGTTTTCTTGTCTACTGCAGAATCGGAGGCTGATATCCAATCAGCCCTCGTCGAAACAAACGGCTGTCATTCGTTGGAGACTAAAAGTGGTGAGGACGAACGGAGATGAGGCAAAACAAAACAACGCTCAGATGGGGCTGTGGTCAGTAAACAAACGAGACAAACAAACAAACACACGAAAAAATCCAGTGCCGTGCCTAATCGACCATGCGTGTCAAACCAGGATCTTGATGATTGCTGTACTGTCCACCGTCCATGTTGGCTTTGGCAAGCGACAACGCGCTGGCACGGGTGGATTCCAATATCAAGGAAGCGGAAGCGCGCGCTACGTCATGCAACTAATCTCGGAGCCACAACTTGCAGACTGGCAGACTTGTGGTCTTATGAACAAGCTTCAATGTGTGATAGGTTTCGATATGTGCTCAACGTTCAATCCGTGCAATTTCAATTACTCTGTACTCTTGGATACTAACATATATCGAGGTATATACCGCAAAAAGGCGGTCATGTGTCGTGAAAAGAAGAGAATACACATTTTTGATGCCAAAAAAAAAAAAGACATGCTCGACATGAAGAAACGCCGTAGAATAAACCCATTAAGCAAACAGAAAACAAAACAGAACCTACCCGTAGTTCTGCATTACATCTCATTATCGGTGTAGTTGTACCGTTCGCGGCCCCAGTCCGCCGGGTCACCGCCGGGCAGACACAGGCCCAGACGCCAGAAGTAGTCGCGATGTGCAAAGAAGAGCTCCCATAGTTTCAGGCTCGGAGGGAATATGCCTTTGCGTGTTGCAACGTTTGCGTCCTCTCCGATATCGTCGTCGTCGTCATCGTCATAACCGCCGTCCTCATCGCTGCATGCCGGATCGCTTCGACCATTGCACTGAATCACGTCTTGTGGAGACGGCGACAGGCTGACCTTTGTGATGAAGATCTCGCCTGCATGCGAGCGGTAGCCCCAGTCCGACAGCGGCAGTAGCGGTACGGGATCATTCTTGTGTGTGACACGACGGTAGTTGTCCGAGACTGTGGCTGTTTTCGACGTGTTGGACTTAAGGCCAAACACGCCCTCGAGGAAAGTCGCGAACCCGATGTTGCCTACGCGCGGCTCGCCAAAGGTTGTCACCTGAACATCGCCCCAACCGAGGACGGCTTTCATTTCGAGTGCTGCCAGTGCCGCCACGGCACCACCGAGAGAATGGCCGACGAGGTGGACACGGTAGGGTGCCATAGAGGAAAAGGTAGAGGAATTTGGGCTCATCGACTTGTTGCGAGCCTCGGCCACAATCGGCAGGACGAGACCGCGCGTGCTCTGCCAGGACGCCAGGAAACCCATGTGGACGGTGCAGTTCGTGCACTTTGAGCGTCCAGCAATATCGGCGTCTTCGTCCTCGCCCTCGCCTGGCTCGTACGGCACGTATTTCTGTGGGATCGTGCTCAGGTCGGCCACGGTGTTGGCGATGCTATAGGTACCGCGGAAGGCCACAATAATCTCGCGCGAGCTGTCGTCGATGGCGATATAGCCGCAGCTATCGCGCATAAGGACGCCTGTATTCCATGTCGTGACGAGCCGTAGTTCAGGGAAGTCGGCGCATCGCGAAGCGCAAGAAAATGGCGGCGAGATGCCAGTGCCGGTAATGCCCACGCAGTAGGCAACATCGACCATCCGCGCATACCGCTCTAGCGACAAAAAGACTGGCAATGGTACTACCGGCGACTGATCGGGTGCTGGCGTAAGAGCTGGTGGTGGTCGTTCGGGTGGCGGCGGCGCAGCCTCGGGGACAGCAGCGACGAGTGGTCGTGTTTCACTCACGCCGCGAAAGCCTGGACGATCGTGGCCATCGTTACCGCCGAGGACAGACTGGCCTGAATCTTCTCGCGCGAGCAGCGAGGCGAAATGGAGTGCGAAACTGCAGATCGGGGCAACCCTCATGGCAGGCGATGCCAATGGCGTCGTGCTCGTAGAGAGAGGTAGATAGAGGAAGTGAATGAAAATGACAGCAATCAGCGGCCTGCTGCTATCGCATCATCGCAGGTCGTTTTGTCAAAGGCCAGCCTCCGGTGCAGACAGGAAATTGGCTTTAAAGAAGCGTTTGGTCGATATTGCGCTTTGATGCGATAAATATTTTCGTTGGGGGTTTGGGCCGTTCTTCCTCAAAGAGAAGCAATCGATGATTGCGTTGTGGATCGGGAAAATGCGTTCTATAAAGGTAGGTAGGTGGTGGAAGGAACGATGGCAGGCAAAATGAATGTAAGGGCAAGTGCGAGATGGTTCGTCAATGTCCCGAGACGTTGTCTGTCTCTTGTCTATTTTCCCCTTTCAACAGGTCGGCGATCGCTCTTGCCTAATTTTCGGACTCATTCTTGCGATTTTTTGTTGAGGCGCATTGTGCGGTCGCATGACCCTATCAAAACGAGAAACCGCCCCCTTCATTCATTGTTTGCCGCTATTACACGGGGAAAGCCTGCAGGTACGATGGACTCAGCCTGGTGCGTGGTAGCGTGCGGCCTCTGATTGGTGGAACTTGCTGACTACGCAACTTACATCTTCTGGTGCAGTTCACAACAAATCGGCTTACACGACGTTCACAACTTTCAACGACATCTCATGATATATAATAAAACAGAGACAACAAAAGATAGGATATAGAGCCAATAGTTTACGAGGCTTGGATATCGCCATCTTGCATTACGATCTTATGAATTAACAACATCACATCACAGCACGCGAAGGGAACGTACACCAGCGTTAAAAAAAGAGGACGTCACTATCTCATTCAGCCAAATGCAGCTTCGATCATAAATAATTAGACACTAATAAGAAGAGGAAGAGAAAAAATAAAAATGTTTGGATAAATGGTTCAACAAAAGAGAAGAGCAAACGTTGCCTGGTCGTGCGCTGGGAGATGCCACAGGGAAAGCACCTCGACAATGAAAGTTACCATGCCGGGTTGACTGGGTGGGTTATGAAAAAAGGGGTCGGGCTGGCTTTGTTGGCCCAGGTAAAATAAAAGAAAAGTGAATCTTTCGCTGCGTTTGTCGTAATTTACAATCGTTTCATTATGCACGCTTGGGGAGGTATTGAAAATAGCACATGGCGGCACAAATGCACAAAAAAGCTAGACGTCCTCGTGGAACGGGCAAATGCAGAGGGACGGGATAGGATTTTTGAGATTGTACAGAAGAGCAAGAGAAAAGAAATGTTCATTCATATACAGGAAGAAAAGTCCCTCTGTAGGAGGGGCGAAGAGATAAAAGGGGGGTTTAAGTTGGGTGAGAGAAAAAGGAGAAGAAGCGAGGCCGCAGACCACAGCTATGACGGAGAGAGAAGCGCTGTTTTGAAAATCAAAAACAAGAAGAGAAGCAAGTCATAGACTCTCTAATCTAAACGAGATGCTTAGAAGAGCTGACCGCAACCCCAGTGCTGCTCGCAACCGCACGAGCCGTTGTCCTTCCAGTCGTCGTTGGAGTACGAGAAGAAGACAACCTGGCCGCCAAGAGCCGCCTTCAGCGACGAGATGGCGGTGGCCTGGTCAGACTCGGAGCAAGTGGCGACGCCGTTGGCAACGCACTCCGAGGGCCAGCCGGTCTCCATGACGTAGCCGGGAAGACCGCAGATGGCCTTGACAATCTCGAGCTGGCCCGAAACGAAAGCACCAGCCTCCGAGGGGGTGGTCTCAGCGTTGAAGTAGGCGTGGGCGTTGCAAGCAACAACATCGACAACCTCGCAAAGAACACCCGAGAAGGAGGTGTCCTGCCAGGTGTTGACGGTGTCGGTGGTGGTGACGGGGACGCTGCAGCCAGCCTCGACGATGATCTCCTTGACCTCAACAATGAGCTCCTTCAGCTGAGCGGGCGTGCAGAAGCCCTGGTTGCCGGCCTCGTTACCGACAACAACGAGCTCAACAAGCGACCACTGGCCCAGGCCTTGATGGCAGCGATCTGGGAGGCGACATCAGGGTTGCTGTTGTCGCAGCCAACCTCGCCGATGAAGACACCGATGATCAGCTTCAGGCCAGTAGACTCGCAGGCAGCACCGACGTTGGGGAGGGTGTCGCAGTCGGTGGAGTAGACACGGATGGTTGTGAAACCCTTGGCCTTGATCTCCTGGAGGTCGGACAGAACCTGCGAGGCAGACTTGCAGCCACCGGTGTTGGTGTAAGGGGTGTAGGTAATGGCCCACTGGTCGCCGCCACCAAGAGCAGCGTGCGAGGTCGGCTTAGCGGCCGCGGTGGTGGGCTTGACGGTGGTAGGCTTGGCGGGGGCAGCAGTGACCTTCTTGACGGTCGTCACGGGGGCCGGGGAGGAGCAGGGGCCGTGGTGGGGATGCTGAAGGGGCAGTACACAACGACGTCAGTCTCGATGACAGTCGTGACAACGGCGGGGCGAGTGTAGGTGCCGGGGCAGAAGGTGGTGACGACGGGGACGACAACGACGGTCTCGGTAGCGCAGACAGTGGTGACGGGGCCGATGGTGTAGGTGCCAGCCGAGGGGCAGACGTAGGTGGTCTCCTGGATGATGCTGGTAACAACACCGTTGGGGAGAGTGGAGGTGGTGGCGACGGGGCAGACAACGGTGGTCTCGGTCTCGACGACGGTGGTCACACCACCAAGGGTGTGGGTGCCAGCAGGGACCGAGGTGGTCTCACCGCCGCAGACGGTGGTGGTCTCGGTGACGACAACGGTCGTAGCCGGGAAGGTGTAGGTGCCGGGGGTCGGGCAGGTCTGGACAACCAGAGTCGGGACGGTGCAGGGCGTCTCGGTCGTGACGGTCCACTCATGCTGGGTAGTGGTCGTCTCGGGCTTGGTGACGGTCGTCGTGACGGCGTGGGTCTTGACCTTGGTGGTCGTGGTGTCGCTGCACGCAGGCGTCGGGTGCCAGGCTGTAGTTGGTTGTTAGTTTTTTGTCACAATGACACTTACACAGCTGGGATATGCGCAGCCCGAGCTTGATATCTCGAACTCGATACTGATATATCCCATACCCCCCAAGATCCTCGAAGCTGATCCTCAATGCCAAGACTTCCTCGTCCTCCTTCTCGTCTTCGCTCTATCTCTCCTGGGTGGTGGGTGAATCGTAAAACGTACTCATCTCGCCGTAGATCGTGTTGACGATGGTTGTGCAGACCTCGCCCTCAGCGTGGCCGCGCTTCTGGAACAGGTCGTGGGCGGCGGCATGGCGGTGGCCGACACGGGCAGCGCTGACGCTGCCGGCAAGGGCAGCTGCTGCTGCCAGAATTGAACCCTTCATGTTGAATTATCCAAAGTACAAGTGAAAATACCGAAACGATTGTTTGGCGTATTAGCGTTGGTCGTGAGAAGTGGAAGCGTTAAAAAGAGTGCCCGCTGAAAGAGTGAAGCGGTTTGTTGAGCAAAGAAACAAGTATAAACGAGTGACAGAAAGCAAAATGGCCTTCGAAGACTTGACTACCACATCTGGTCGATGATGGGAAACGAGGAGGTGAGAGGAGGGAGGAAGAGAGAGGGAGAAGAAAAAAGAAGGGAAAGAGAAAAGAAGAAAAGGGAAAAGAGGAGAAAAGGGAGAAGCCAGAAGAGACACACGGAGGTGGGCGAGTGCCAATACTATTAAACCATTTTAGAAAAACACGCCGCCGACCAAGAAGACTAAAACGGACAACCAACACACCCACACCCTCTGACCCTCTCTCACCCACATCTGCACCCACGATGAAAGTATCTTATTATGGGGCGGCGGTCGAGGACCGGGGTGGAGGGGGGGGTGTTGAGGATAGGGAATGCAGACCGCGAAAGGCATGTCTGGCGGCGTGCAGAGTGCGGCCTTGTAAGTTTCGTTCCCTCTCGCGCAAAAGTGGGCGAGAGTGGACAGCGACTGTGAGTACCAGAGTACCTGGACGCCTCGAGAAGCCTTTCCAAGACAGGAAGCAGAAACGAAGAGGGAAAAATCAGAAGTCAAGGTGGGCGGTGTCCATGAGTGCCCATCCAGGCCAACGATGAACCAGTGAGAGCCACTAGGCAAGGCCACAGCCAGGAGCCAGGATCTGGGAAAATAAGAAATCAGACAATGAAAACAAACCCACTTGGCCAAGCTCAACCACCAGAACACGCTCACACGGAGCATGAAAGTGTGGACAGCGCCCAGCATTGAAGCCCACCAAGTCCACAAGCCCACCGCCGTCCAAGCCGACCTAGCGTTACAAGGGCCATCTGTGCAAGCCTGTGAGCCTGTGCAAGGCCGACCAAGGGCTGGGCACGCTGGTGGTTGCTGGCTGCAATGGATTGTCGTTGCTGCTGCTCTTCGCGGTCGCGGTCCAGTAGACACACCAGGCGGGTACCTGGATTTCTGGCTCTCTTTTCTTTCTTTCTTTCTCCTGCTGCATGGCGCCCGTTCTTGTGGGGCGGCCCTTCCTCGCGTTGGCAGCCACCAGCAACTAGCGGCGACATGGGTGTGGATTTTGATGGACTTTGTAGACTTGTGGACATGGGATGGACCCCGGGGGCGTAAGACAGCTCAAAAATAAAGAAAAGTGACAATGGGATTCTGCTACTTTTGCGCAGGCAGCGAGCTGTGTGGGTGGTCGAGTACCGGTCGCGTCGTATGTGTATGTACAGACGGTGCTGGCGCACGGTTTTGGGGCACACGAAAGAAGGTTGGAAAGGTGAAATTGAAGCCAAAAGAACGACCGTGACCTTTTGGCTATTTTGGCTGACGATGTTCATTTCCCAGCTGCTCGCTCTTGCCACTGGCGTTGCCGACAACCCGACACAGGAAGGTGCGACGATGCATACGGTGTGAGAAGTATGAAGAGGCGGAAGAGGCAGGCACGAACACGGTGCTCCTGCCATTATGTGTACATTACGTCGTACTCCAGTACCATCTTCAAGAAAGAGCTGGAAAGAGCACCCAGCGCACCCAAGCCCTGCCTGCCCCAAGTGAAGAAACTGCGCGCGGGTCTGCCAAGATCAGGAGTTGGTGGAGCGCGCGGTCCTGCAAAAATCCAAGTATGGATACCAAGAAAGCAGCCAGGCACAGAGTGTCGTACGGGAAGGTATGGGGCCTTGGCCAAGACCGGACGGAGCAATGCAGCGGCATGCACACTGGAAAGGAAGAGCACAGAACAACAAAAAGCCCGCCCAATTTTAACTCATTTAAAAAGCGATGCTATCCCCTCGATCAAATGAGCTCGACAGTTCGTGAGTTTGACGTCGCGCGTCTGTCGAAACGGCGCCTTTTGCACTGAAAGGACCTTGAAAAAGAGGAGAGCTGTCTTCTGGTTCCTGGTGGTTCCTGACGGGTTTTGGCGTGGAGGTGGCTCTCGGTCGCTCGTGAGTGGCCCGGAACCTTTGGGAAATTAGCTAAGCGACATTAGCTCCACGCTACCTGCCCATCCCACCCACCCACGGCGCAGACGTGCAGGCTCGACCCCGGTCCATGGTGGTTGCTCATCTTAATTTCGCAGAAGACGACTAAAACCTGGGTGGCATTACCCCTGGAAAACTGGGTCCTACACCTCTTCTTTTTTTCCCGTTCTTTCCACGTTCGGTTTGCTGTTGGCAGGTCCTTCTTTCCCTCCCAGTTCGTGTTATTAGAGTCGCTCTTTCCGATAAGCGTATTTCAATTACAACGACGAGCGAAATAAGCTTGCCAAAAGCAAGCCATGCTGCTGTAAAATACGGCGAACAGTAGCTCAAATCTTCCGTTGTACATGGTACGTCATACATGCGGCGCGCTGGTAGCCATCAACAGCAAATTCTGGACCTCGCACAAGTACCGCCTACATTGCACGTCGTCCGAACTCGAGTCATACGCCCTGTGAACCCACACACATCACGACAACACACCTTAACACCCTCTCTCATCCTCCCGCATAACACGGCGCTTCCTCGATCGTTCTTTGTGTCCTCGCAGATGTCATGTGTATCTAGCCGGCACACAATGCACGCGATGCTGTACGACGGTACGCCGGCCTGGACTAGCAACAAAGGCAATACGTCGTAAAGGAGGCACAACCACTTTTGCCACCGACAGCGAGGCGCATATCTATTCGTCGATGCTCCCGGGGCAACTGACGTGTCTTCATATATTTTGTGATGCTGCTAATCTCCGCCCGTTGCCAAATCACAGTCAAGAGAATCACCGCAACCCCCCCCTCCCTTCGAGATATTCGCCGTGATGAAAAGGGATGCTCGGCCTTCGGAACCATACTTAATGAATTTGGGAAGTAGGTACGTCGTTCAAGCATCTGAGTGACGGGCATTGCCAATAGGACGGGCGCAAACTCGAAACAAACACAATCAAAACAAAGCCGAGCAAAAGAACTGAAGGAATACACAAAAAAGTACGGAATACAGCAGAACCAAATTGTAGAGGAATATGGCCAAGCAGCCAAGATAAGAAAAGAATGCCGAGAGATCTAGAGCATCTATCCGCGTTTTGTGCTTCGTAGCTTACTCCGTACGAGTCTTTCTACTGGGATCACTGCGATCTGCTCTCAAAGTCTGTGTTCTGCCCCGGCGAAACACGTTCCTATTTGGGGCCAGGCAGTGCCCGTCTCGCCCGTGAAACGTGCAGTATCCCTTACTGAGCCGTGATGAAGGCCAGTCGCGTTTATATGGTGGGCCGGTGCGGAGCAGGCTCCGTAATTGTGGCCGTTGCGATGAAAGGGGGAGAGAGAGAACGAAAGAAAATCGTAAAGGCCAGGCCCAACAGCCTCTACGGAGTAATGAATGAGAGATTGGAATCGATTTGTTACGAGGGGATAGGCGGAAAGAAGACGAAAGAGCGCATATCAAAAACAGCGGTTGTACCATTGATGGGCAATAAGAGGGCCCTACGACGTCGTTGATCCGTCGATCCGACCTCGAACAGACGATCTGCTGGGAGAGGGATCAACAACATAAACAAAACAAAACAAAAATACTGACAATACGGAATACAGGAGTCAATTGACTGACTTGAAGAATCTGACGAATCCCAAGAATTCCATGACGCAGGCTGCTATGTCGAGCACGCTCTGTTGGGAACTATTATGTGTACATACATGAAGCGTGCGCTGAGAATGTCCCTTGGCCTGTCGAGGAATGCGTCCACAGGGCTTTTGCGTCAACTGGTGTGCCTTGACACTGTGGAAACAAACCCTTTTTTATGCCACTGGGGAATCCTGGAATATGCTTAACCAGCCCAAATGTCGACTGACATCTGTTCGCTGCGGAATCAGGGATTCTTCTAGCAAAAAGGTTCTTTTGCTTTCACATTCCTTGCACTCTCACAGGTCCCATGTTTATGTCGTATGTTGACACCTACGTCGTACAGACGACGACATCGTCCTTGTGCTTTCTCCTTCCCCCTCGTCTTTCCTTGAATGGGCCCCTGATCTTTAATGAACCTTTTAATAGACTCGATCGGGTCCCGCATCCTCATTTTGGCCAGGAAGAGGCAAACGCGATCGGTTGGGCAACGGACGAGAAAGAACACGAGAGAAAGTGCCTTGCAGCCAACGACGTAAAAGACCTGAACAACCTAAAATAAGACACGCCCGTGCTGCGTTAAATATCTCAAGACATCGCTATTAATACGTGCTGAGTGGCTTTTTGAGGCTCTAGGGGGCACACAATGGCAAAATCGCGAAATTGGAGAGGAGAAACCTGCCAAATAGGGCCATCTGAAACGCCGGGCCGACCGTTGACAAGAAAACAACGAGTAGAAAAGGGCCATAGGATGCCTCCAAAGCGCTCCTCCAGCAGTGAGAGCGCGCGCCTCACGACCGCTATCCACCTGGCGTGCGGCCTGGTGGCATAAAATGCTCCGTAGTGGTAATATGCCTGGGATGTGTATTAATACGTAATACGTCGTCGAGCTGGAAAGCGGAAAGGTGGGCTTTTGGCGAATGAGCCTCTTTCCTCCTGAAGTATATTTTGTGGGGCGCAGGACCAGGTGCCAGGAACCTGCAAGACCAAGGCACCAAATCTGCCATCCAGGGAAGGAAGTAAAAGGCGCGTCTTGGTCGTTGAAGGAAGAAAGCTATTTCGTACACAAGAGCCATTGACGTCGTGTGCTCTTGCCTGTGGAATACAACAAAAGTTTCCTTCCTGCGAATCGGGAAGGCACGCGGGGCGGAAGGGAGAGAGAAACACATACCCAACAGGCTTGGTCTTTTCTTTTCGGGCCTGTGGCTGACTCGACACAGCTCTCCCTGCGCGCCTGCCTCAATTTTTTTTCTTATTCTACTCCGTACGCATGCCCCTATTCTCTCTTGCCATTTCGATGCGTATATACGACGTACTGAGTACTTGCATACTGGGCCCAGATTGCGCTCGTATTCGATGTTTAATCTCATCTTGCCGGCTTTTATTACACACGAGCAAACTGGACAAAGAATAATGAGGGGGCAAGCAAATCAACAACACCAACGACCACTCCGACCGCCAACCACACCGCGTCCCGTGTAAATGATTACTCGTACGGGGTCCTCTCTCATTCGACAACGACCAACAGCTCTCTTTTCTGCAAGAAGGCCGCAACGGCACCAGCCTTCTCCCCTTCTTCATCTTTTCCCCCTCTCCTTCATATGGCACGATCCACTTGGAATGCAAACCTTTTTATTCTTCCTCCAACCCCTTTTCACTTCTTTCTCTCTCCAGGTCTCCAGCGTCGTAGCGCTGGCACAGGCCTCCCTCTCCACCTTTTTTTTTTTTGTCTTTTTGACTCCTTTCTTCTGTCTCTGCTTCACACCGTATTTTCCAACTCCCGAGGGCAACCGTTGCAGCAATCGAACAGACAGTCACAGGCATGACTCGGGCGCCAGAGCGGAAAGGAGTCGGACCTTGTCCTCTCCCCCTGGATTGTCAACAACAGGGTTGTTGGCCTATGGCAATGCGGCAAAGTTTGACTCTTGTCTTTTGACTGGCGGCCGGCTCTTCTTCGAAGTATGAAGTGTGCAAATTCCGGAAAAGCTCATCACAAATTGCGCCGCTCAAAGTTGCGCTGTGTGGTGACCCCGGTCGAGGCCTATGAGTACGAAGTGAAAGGCTGGCCCCCTATTCTTCCTTGATTTCCTTTTTAATTCTACCTACTCAGTAGGTCCCGCCTTCCCCAGTCCAAAGAAACTTTGAAAAGACAAATGGATGGATCGGGAAAGACCTCTTTTCCCGAATGTAGATCAAATCCCAAAAGCGAGCAGCGCCGACATGAAATTAATGCTCCGTAGCGCTGTGTATTTTGCCTCCTGAGTGGGAACCCGCGATATTACGGGGAACACTCCTGAGAAGCAGCTGCCTTGTAACTCCTTGCAAGCGCTCATCGTTGCTGTTGTGAGTTGTGACTAGGCTAGAGCTAGATGGACTGGATTTTCTGCTCATCGACTCGTGAAAGCGTGAAGAAGAAACCCCTTGTGTCCCGATCCCAGTCCATCTGGGCCATGTCCATCTTTTTGTTTGTCAATCTCGAATATGTAAATCACTTTTCTCACCTGCTTGCCGCTGCTGCCGGCTTTGATCATCCATCACTCCCTTGCAACTTGCTCGCGAGACAAACGGACGATCTGTTCTGGGTCCTTGGCAATTTCCGCAGGTCGGGAAAAGCCAAGACCGAAGAAAGAGCAAAGAAGAAAAAGGAGCACGCTCGAAGCACAGAAGGCTGTCAAAAAGTTGCCGAAAGAGCATGGCATCTGACGATGTGGCGCGGTGATGATGTGTATTAGATTAGTCTACTTGTAAACAGTGGTAAAGAAAGAACCTCAGTAGAGCCCTGTAAGCCGCCATATGCAAGGCAATGGCCCCAATAGGCTGCCAAGAGACGTATCCTTCGACGATGTGGTCAGACAAGGAGAGAATTAAGTAGAGGAGAAGAGAGAGAAAAGGTAAACATGTGAAAAGAATATGTGTATTAACAATGAAAGATGCCCGCCAATATCAAAAAAGTCCAAAGGAATCCAAGAGATTAAAACAACGTATGCTCGAAAGCTATAAAAAATCAGTAGACAAGAATGTGTATGCTCAAAAAGAAGAGAAAGGGCAGAAGCAAAAGGAGGAACAAGAAGAGCAAAAAGGATGTGGTATCGTAGCGCGAAGAAAGAGCCAAAACGAGGTGGTATAATGCCGAGAAAGACAGGCAAGAAAGGAAAGGGAAGGAAAGGAGAAGAGAAGATGAACACAAGAAAGAGAAGGGATTGTAAAGCAAGTGAAGGGGTCAACAACAACAGTCATCGACCGTGCACCATGGGCACCGCGTAGCACTATTATCTACTCTCACGATCATGATCACAGTCAAGGTCATGATCACGGGCCAGTGGCCGATGCGAGAATCGAAGGCAGCGAGAAGCCACCACCAGTCGCAGACGACGACATGGACGAGTAGGACGCAGCCGAGGACGCCAGAGAAGAAGACGAGGTCGACGACGAGGAATCGTGACCGTCACTGCTTCGACCGCCATCTCTGCTGCTCACACTACCGACACTGCCAATGCCAACGCCAACGCCAATGCCAGCACCAACGTCACCGCGGCCCTTGGCTGAGGCATACGACGAGGGAATGCCCTGCGGGGCGACCGTTGGAAGCATGCGAACCGAAGAAGCTGTCGGCGGCGGCAGAGGCGGCGAGGCAGGCGTAGCAGATCCACGAGGGCCGGCCCCAACGACCAAGTCGGGACTGTTGGGGACGGCTGCGTCCACGAGGCGTAATAGGGGCTGCCCTGGTGGTGGTACTCTGGCTCCCATTTCGTGGGATGATGATGGCCATGATGTTGTGGGTGCTGCTGCTGGTACTGTTGATGCTGTTGGTGGGCTTGTTGATGTTGTTGCTGGTGTGTATGTTGATGTTGCTGCAGCTGCTGATGCTGCTGCTGCTGATGCTGCTGATGCTGTTGATGCTGCTGTCCATAATGATGAACAGTAGGCGTCCGGTCGCCTGAAAGGTTTGCCGGGTTGGCTGCCACCACCGCCGCCGCCGCCTCGTCCATGGCCGGCGAGACCAACGAGCTGCCCTCGCCCTGCTCACCATGCTCACCGTATTCACCAACAGTCTCCGAGCCATGCACGCCTTGCGCGATGTCCATTGAATTATCTCCTGTTGCCCCTGACGCCAACGATCCTGCTGCTGCCGACGCTCCCGATCGCCGCCGTGGTGGCCGTCCAGACCGTGTCTTGGGCGTCTTCTCGCGGATAGCCAGCTTGACCTGGTTCAAACTGAAGCCTGTGATCTGGCAGATACGTGCCTTGGGCAGTCCGGCGTCGAAGAAGAGCGTCCGCGCCCGCAGGCGATCTGCCTCGGTCAAATGCTTCGTGCCCATGGCGGCGGAAGGGACCGGGTGAAGTCAAAACGGGAAGGAGAGAGCGGCCAAAGTCGAAGGCGGTCGAGGAGGTACCGTCAAGACAGGGGCAGGCGCGTGGCAGGTCGAGCAACTGGGGAATGGCCCAGCGCCGATGGTGGCCAATCTAGGCAGGCGCAGTCGAGGAAGAGCGACGAAGAAGAGACAGCGAGACACTCAGGGCGCAGGGCGGGACACGGAAGGAGGTAAACAGGGGAATGCCCGCCCTCCAAGGAGAGAGCGTGCTGTAAAGGGGAATGGCGATCGTGACTAGAACTTTCCTGGCGTTCCTGTGCTCGGTCGAGTCGCAATAAATGGGAAAGTCGCGGTGTATCGTGCCTTCCTCTCCAAGATGTGTCTTCAACAAAAATAAAAAGAATAAAAAAGGTCTTGCCATGTGAATGTGCAGGCGTAAGACGCGACAATCGCGTTGCCCCCTACTCTTTCCTTTCAAATGTCCGCTGCGCGCCATTACACGGCCGCATAATACTGGGGCAGTGGCCCAGCATGGCAAGCACGACCAGCATGGCCCAGGCGCCTTCAGTGCGCCACCAAATGCAAGTTTCTTTGTGGGGAAGGCGCCAGCGACGGGACCCTGGCCTGGCGCCTGCCTGATTGCTACCACTGGCAGTCCTAGCCTTGCCACGGCAGGAGCCAATCAGCGCCCAAAATAAAAAAGATCTTAGGGGCGAGCTACAAGTTTCGTTCAGCCTTTTGCAGATTTTTTGAGCTTTTGAGGCTCCATTGGCGAAACGGTGATACACCAAAACCCGGTCAACAGCACACCGAACCCGCGACATTGCGTGCCAATTCGAATTCTACTGTGCTCAAAAATGCAGACCTACTCCAGGAGAGGCACATTACATGCCTTTGCCTGCCAAAACTGTCTTTCTCGGGCCTCATCGCAAACACAAACACAAACACAAGCTTCAACATCACGATCATGGACCAGCCTCAAGCAGTCGAGTGCAACGAGGGTAAGATTGAGGTTCTACTTGAGAATCTTTTCTAAGAAATAAGAATCCCCTTAGTCCGTTTCTTTTCTTCCAAGTTTCTGGACACCATATGCTGACAATCTGATAGCACTTCACCTCTGCCAGCAGTCTCTGCAAATACAACGACGACAAAGGCGCCTATACGAGCATAGGGAAGCCCTCTAAAGACGACGTCATGTCCTGGATGGCACGGTCTGGTCCTGCGCGAGTTACTCCGAAGCGACGGGACGGCCAGCCATCTATCCGCGACAAGCTTAAGGAATTTGTCGCCATAGGGCTCGATGGTCCCAATCGCCCCGTACCGCGCGATGCAGCTTGGATGGGCGGCACAGAGAACGCAATAACACGCATTGAAAGCCGCACGTTGGCCGAGATCAAACCTGAGGAGTCGGGCCTCGATGTCGAGGACGATTCTGGTGATTTTCTTTTCGGAAGGAGCAGCGGTGAAGACTCGGACAATGTGCCGTCGCTGCTTGCACGTCCATATGGTGTTGTGGCGCCTCGTGCCGGTGACTTGATCGAGATCAGCACTGACTCCTGGCGTGTGCAGCTGCTGGCCGTGTGCCTGGGCAATTTCCGCGGTGTCGACCACTTCTACACCAACACGGGTAAGTGGTTCGTCAGCTCCGGCGTGCGTAGCTTGTTCGCCGTCACCCGCTTTGCTACGCCAGAAGACCTGGCTCCTCTGATTCAAGCACTGCCGGCAGAGGTTCTAGAAGAGACGGCAGTCGAATCTACTGACCAGGGTGGAACCCATGATATGGCGGCCTTTGACTCGAAACTCAACATGCTGCAGGACCTGAAGCTGGGACCCTCTCGTGAGGCCGGTGCTAGGCTCCTCAAGAAGATGGCCGAGTTCGTTGAACAATCCTCTGGCATCCACATGGAGAGCGCCGCCATGCTCGACAACGCTTTCGACCTTCTCCACGATCAGGCCGAGGGGGAGAACTCTCCAACGCTGCAACCCAAGACATATATGACTCTTGAAGAGCTTGCGTCTGTCTTGTTACGGCGCTACAAGAGGTTCGGCCGTCGTGGCCGCCACCACAACCACCGGCACTATTACCCCATTCGTAATCTGAGAGGTAGCGGCAGCGGCGCAGAGGGCATGGACGAGTTTACGGCGCCGGCCATGTACGCCGTCTACCGGGCCATTGTCTCCAACGATTTGGCTTTCCGCCCACTGACGACGACCCTTGGAAATGCCAACGAGGCAGGCGATGCCGCGTCGGAGGCATCCACCGCTGCAGGAGAGAAAATCCATAGCCACAGCCGCTCTTGTCTCTTTGCGGTCGCGCCGCGGGAGGACATTGAGATTATCAATGCGGTGTCTAGCATCGTCCGCAGTTTTCTTGAGGATCCCAGCCGTATCCGAGACGGTAGCCGGACCAACAATCGCAATTTAGCTCAAAGCCAGCTTGGGAGCTTCGTCCTCAAGGCACGCAAAGCCATTGACCACAGTCGAAAAACCCGCGCCTGGTCACCCTTCGGCATGCTTAGTACCAAACCACAGGAGCAGCTTCAAAAGAAAAGTCAGGGCCAAGGCCAGGACCAGGACCAGGCTTGGGCTTCCGATTCGTTTCCTGAACCCGTGTTTGAGCAATGGAGCTCTACTGATGTCACCATATTCCAATTCATGCACCTATGGGCAAGCTCGCAGCGGTTCTCGCCGTCGTCGCGGCTGCATGGCACTGCCTCGGCCATCCTCCGCGCACTTGATCGGTACCAGGAGTCCGAGTTTCTAGTCATGTCTACAGGCTGGACCTTTCTACAAGAAGTTGGCTGGGTGGCCCCGTGGGATATTTCTGCTCGCTACAAGCTGGGTCTTCCAGATATACCGCCTCTCCGTACAGGCGGGCTACAACGGTCGCTTGAGCTGCCTTCTCCGCCGTCGATGTCTGAAAAGTCTACCAGCCTATCCTCAGGCTCTTCTTCTAAGGTTACTTCGTTCATTTTATCTGAAGACGCCTTTGCCGACAAACGCAAGGACTGGGGCGACGTAACCGCTTTCTGTATCGATGCGCCAGAAGCGGCTGACATTGACGACGGCGTCGCACTCGAGAGAATTGCAGACAGCCCTGACGAGTTCTGGATCCATACACATGTCGCCGACCCAGCCTCGCGCATTCGTCCGGGCAGCACTCTGGCCAAGCTGGCCTCGCAGATGCCACAGACAGCTTACTTGCCAGGCCACCATGAGCGCATGTTCCCGGATGATGTTGTTCGCCAGCAATTTTCTCTGGGCCCAGGCCAGCCCTGCTTGACATTCAGTGCCAGAGTAAACCGGAAAGGCGACGTGCTCGAGTCCAAGATCACCCCCGGTCGCCTGGGTCGCGTCGTCTTTATCACGCCCAGCGAAGTCTCCTCCATCGTCGCCGGCGCCGAGCAGCAGGCCATGCGTGACAGCAACATTGCAGCTCTGGCCGAACCTTCGGCACTTGACCTTCCTTGGACAACATCGTCGTTCTCGGTTGGCACTCCCCCAGGCAAAAAGGAAATCGATACGTCCTCTCCTGCATCACGCCACATGACGACAGCAGACGAGCTCAGCCCGGACCAAAAGGCAGACCTCGAAACGCTGGCGTCGCTTGCCACAGCACTTCGTGCAGTGCGCCTCGTCAATGGCGCCATGCCGCTATACTGGCCGCGTCCCTCCGTTGATGTGTCGCTAGACAATACGAGTGTGGTCCTCGCAGATGCATCTAAGCACTCAATTGGCGCAAATGATGCGTCCACGACATCGCCTACAGAGAACGGCAACCTTACACCCACATCCATGATGTACACGAGCGGTGACCCCTATATCCGAATCTGGTACGAGGGTGCTGATGCCGTCGCTGCTGCTGCGGCGGCGTCGTCTGCTGCTGGCAGCCGTCTTGTCGAGAGCATCATGCGCTTGGCAGGTGAGGTGGCCGCCAACTGGTGCCACGAACGCGGTATCTCTGTCCCCTTCCGCGGCCAGCCGGATGCAACACGCCACCTCCCCCGGCTGCGAGAGCTGACGCGTGACGGGATCTACCCTGCCCTGGTCTCGGGCAAGCGGCCCTCTGATGCCTCCCTGAGCGAGCTTCGGCGGCTGCTGGGTGCTGATGACATGACGGCCGTGTCGGTGCCCCATGTCACGATGGGTGTGCCACGGTATACCAAGGCGACAAGCCCCTGCGCCGTTACTCCGACCTGCTGGTGCATTGGCAAGTGGAAGGTGCGCTCTTGGCTGAGATGAAGGAGACGGACGGCGGCAATATTGACAACACCGCCAGCGCCGAGGCCTCATCCTTGGTGGGCCCCCCTTCACTCGGCTGCAGATGGAGCAGGATGTCTTGCCGATGCTTCGGGTGCGCGAACGCACCCTGCGTAAGCTCGATAACCAGGTCGGACGTGACCAGTGGATTCTGCAGGCCATGGCCCGGGCATGGCTCGGCGAAGAGGCCCGGGTCACTAGCCGGGCCAATGAGAGCGGCGAGTCGATCGAGACAACCACGACAACGCCCTTCTCCAACCTCCACCTGACTGTTTCCAGCGTCAACAAGCGGCGCGGTCTCGTCACGGGCCGGCTCGACTGGTTCGAGCGGACCGCAATAATGGATGTCAACAGCCTCAACGCCACTGGCCCCGAAGAGGATAACAATGGCATGCAGCGGCTGACCCTCGAAGACTTTCAACCTGGACAGGTATATCCCGTGGAGTTGTCCAATGTGGATGTCCACGGCAACATGGTGCTTGTCCGCCGTGTTGGTGATGTCCTGTGAGAGATACCGTAGGTAAAGCGAGGATCGTTTTGTTTGGAATGACGCTTTACGTGTAAAATATTGTGAGATTGAATGTCCATGTCGCTTGGTTGGGAAAAGCGTTCACATTTATAGGCATATTATTCTAGATACCTCTCCACATAGACATCTCAACTTAGATTATATAAATCATATTTCAAACACGACGTTTGTTCTTGTAATATAAAATAAAATTACCACAGACTTTAAAATTAGGTTGAAGGAAATCAAAATATCAAGACTTTTCATCTTGATTTTACCGGCCACAATTGTTACAACATAAATTTCAAATCGAGTTGTTTGTAAAACAAATGCCATGAGTGTTATTTGCTGCAGGGTAGAAAAAGACAATACGCTCCGTTATAACCATGGAATCTGATATCCCATATCCTTTTTCGTTTTTGCCGTTTTACAGCTGGCGCCCATCCGATCCAGATATGCTCCTTAACCCCCCCTCTGCCCCTTGTTTCCCGAGGTCCAAAAAAGAGCCAGATAATAGATACTCAAAACAAATACAGAATGCAGAAAAGAAAAATAACGATAAAAACAGTGAGTAGTCCACCCGCCGGCCGTGATAAGAAGACGCAGAAGGAAAATGTAAAACACCTTCCCGAGACTAAAGAGGGGTCTCTCTTTAACCCAAGTCCGTTTCCTTCCCAAAGGGCTAATTCCGTGTACCCGGGGTCAATTTTCTTGTGCCGACCTTTTCGACTACAGTATATTTTCCGTTTCTTTTTTCGTACTGTGCTCGCTGCAACCAACTCCGGAACAAGCAAAAAAGGGCAGAATGATTAACAAAAAGGTAAACAGATAACATTGAACGCCAGTTGAAAATGCCGTTTCGTAACAATGAAAAATATGAAGGATGTTGGCTGATCGTCGAGCTGAGTCGCGCTCAGAACGTTGAAATAAGAAAATTAAGGAGGCTGCCGTGATTTGCGAGGCACGTCGCAATGCGATGTATGATAGAGAGGTGGATATGAGTGGTTGATCGCCTTCGGGGTTGAAATAGGCGTGTTATTCGTAACTTGCGGTGACCGTCCGGGGTATATATATGTGCGCTTGTGCGTGCGCGTGTGAGTGCGAGTGTAGGTGGCGTGGACCGAAGCCAATAACAATGATGTGCCGATCTGGTGGTGTAGTTTTGTTGTCGTCCTCCGCTCGCTCTCTGTGTTGCTCAAATGCATGCTGCCTCGTTGCTATACTAATGTACAAACAAAGAGACAAAACAAACAAAGATACCATGCGCGCGCGCGAAAAAAAATCCAGAAAAAGGCAAGATAGCAGCGATGCCATCACCGAGGTCGATGATGGCGCGGGATAGATGACAGGTTCCTAGAGCTTCCTCCTATTCATCAAAAAAGCAAACAGATCAGCAGAGCCCAAAGGCGACAAAATTAAAAGGACACCACCCTGGAGTCCCTTGATACAGGTCCGCCACATTTGGGGGTAAAATGCAGCAACAAGAAACACTGTTCAAGGCCTCCAGCCGACGTTCCAAATAACATGGATAATGTCGCGGGCTGTGTTGACCGTATCAATGACTCGACCAACCAGCCCACCATTTCCGCCTCCCGCTGGCTCACCTTCGTCGTAAGGCATGAACATGCCCGAGGCTGTTCTACGCATCCCGGCGGGCTCCGCGGAAAGGCTGCTGGTCGAAGTTGTGCGCTTCAGCCCGCCGCCGCCACCACTGCTGCTGCCACCCATGCTGTCGGAAAACATGGACGAGGCATGCAGGGCGCTATCAATGGAATGGCCACCGAGTCTCGAGGTCGATGCTGAAGACTTGAGGCCACCGGCGCGGTGTTTCGGTCCACCCATGGACATACCGAAGTTGTCGTCGTCACTGTCGCTATCGTCGTCATCATCGTCGTCGTCGTCGTCGTCCTGGAGTTGCTGAACCACATGTCCCTCACTGTCCTCGTCGTCCTCGTCCTCGTCATCATCGTCGGCAGCAAAGAACTTGCCGGACGTCTTCGACGGCCGCAGCGTTTCCTGAGACGAGGAGGGCGACAGGATGGGACTCCGGTAGCTGTGCTTCATCGCCGATCCAGTAGATCCGGTTCCGGGTAGATCGGGCGTATCCTCGCGGTACTTGAGCGTGGTCGACGGCAGCATGGCGATGGTCTTGCTCTCGTGGTGGTGGCTCATGTAGCTGTGGCGACGGCGCGGCTGCATGCGGTGCTTCGAGGTCGTGCGCTTCATCATGATGGCGCCGTCGTCGGAGTCGCTGTCGTAGTTGGCAGGTGCCATGACGCTATCGGCATCGTCATCGTCGCCCTTGACCTCAACGGCAATGCACTGCTCGACCTGCTCGTTGAAGTGGATGTGTCTCCGCTCCGCAGTCGGTGAGACGATGCCCGAAGACGAGGTTGACGGCAGCATACTAGGCGGGCCGGTGCTGTACTGGCGAGAGGAGAAGGGGAAGGTGACGTAGTCGGTTGTGGCACGCTCGAGGCGTGGGCGAGACATTCTCCGGGAGCCTGAGTCCTTCTGCTGAGCTTGGACAGCAGCCGCAGCCTGCTTGATAAGAGACGAGGCTGATAGTGACCGTTGCAGCATAATTTCGGACATGCTCCGCTTCTTGAGAATGGGTTTCTTGTTGCTCGCCAGGAAGGAGTTGGACTTGGTCAGTTCAACACTATCTGCAACTTGACCGGGAGCTAAGGTGGCATGGCCCGTTTGTAGCGGGCCATACAGCCACGTCACATCACAGTCCTTGAGCCTTGTCTGTGTTAGTATAGTATATTCAAGGCATATAGTAATATAAGCCTACAGAGGGGTATCGAGCATACCAGTTTAGCGTTTCGGGAGAAACAGTCTTGAGCTTGTTCTTGGACTTCATCCACGTTCTCCAGGACGCATTCTCAAGCCGTGCCGAGTTGCTGTAGTCGCCTCTGCGCGAGACAATGTACTTCCATGATTCCCAGATGTCTTCCTCCTTCCAGTTATGGGAAAGGTAGTCAACATGGCGGGAGGGCATGGCACGAACTGCCGTGTCGTCTTCAGCCACATGCTCAAACAGGTCGAACTGGTCAGACGAGTTCGTTCTTGATGGGCCAGTCGATGATGCGGTGGTGTTGTCGTTGGGTGACGCAGTATATGACTCGCCCAGGCCGCTCGGACTCGGCGAGTCAAACTCCTTGGTCGGGTTGAAGTAGCTTACACCGTCGTAGTGCGGGTAGTCGATAGCCACATCGGCATCGGTGCCATCGTCGGTTCCATTTGGTGACGAGCCATAGCCCGGGCGGCCCATACGTTGTGGCAGGCGCAGAGCCGGCACCAAAAGCTTGGACGGTGATGACGAAGCTACCGCGGCATCGCCAGTAGGAGAGGAGCGGGGGGACGACGCGCCGGAGGAGTTTGAAGAGTCGGAGAAAACAGGAATTTGCTGATATGGCTCAGGGGGTGATTGTTGCGCCTGTGCTTGCGGCTTTGGGGATTGTGATTTCGGCTGTGGTTGTGATTGCTGTTGCCGTTGGTGCTGCTGGTAGACGTCGCTGATCTTGGAAGCAGAGGCAGACTGGCGAAACCCTGTCTTATTTGTAGAAAATTTGGGTTGCGAGTGTGAGCGCCGCATCCCAGGCGCAAAGTGTGCGGCCTCGTCAGATGTGATGACGACGGCCATAATGAGAAGAGAAATTGGCCGAGAAGGGTAAGCAGGATTCGTCTCGTTCGCCGATTTAGACCAAACCACGATACCGGGATAACCTAGACCTCTCCGTCAAATTCTCAACTCCGACGAGTCGACGACTTCCGGATATCTGTCATAGGCAAAGTAGAGCAAAGGAAAAGGAGGTGATATTTGATAGAGGGGTTTGGTCAAGGTTCCCAGTCAACAGAGTGTGCGAATACAGGCGAGAACGCGAGAAAATGATCGATAAAAAAGAGAATAGGCCGAGGCGGTCTCGTGTTTGACTGTTTCGTTGTTTCGTCGTACCAAGAAGCGGGGAGAAAGACCGCGCTGAGCGAGTTTGAGAGACAAATGGAAGGACGTATTTTCGCCACAAAAAGGGAGTCACGATTGTTGAAGACGAAGTCGGGTTGCCGTGCTTCCGTGTCTTGCCTGTACGCTCAGAAGCAATTTTTTAAATTGTTCCGAGGATGTTGAGGCGAGAGATGATGATATTAAAGGATTAAGAGCGGTGGTGAAAAGGCGTGTTTGCCGTCGAAGCCGTGCGAAGCGAGTGAAGATATGTAAATCCAAAATCGAGAGTTGAAAGTCGAAAGCGAGCGAGTGAGCGAATACAAGGCTGCAAAAAGACGGGGAGAGAAGGCTGTTATATTGAGTCAGAAGAATGTAGAAAGGCGTGCCGAAAGAGGTGAAGGTCGATAACGAAGATATGGTAAGATAACGAGGTAGAGCGGGACGAGGAAGAAGGCTCCGATGGGATGCCGGGGAACGGCTGGTGGGAGGTAAAATGGAGGAGGAGGAAAGAGGAAGAGACAGAGAAAGAGGTGGAAGAGGGAGAGAAAAAAGGCGATGGCGCGCAGTCTAGCACGAAAAGGAGATATGCAGATGCAGTGCGAATGGCGACTAAAGAAGGGAGCCAGAGGATAGCTGCAAAGAGCAATGAGAGAAGACGACGAGTGAAAAGGCGGTGGCTTTTTCTTTCTTTCCTGTCGCAGCTCAGCCTTTGTGTGGTAGAGAAAGCAAAGAGAGGAAGGGTAAGTTCGAGAAGAACGGATGAATGTACCGGCTCATCGGACTGAGGTGTGAGAGGGTGAAAGAGGAGGGTGTGTGGGAGAAGGAGGAGTTGGTGCAAGGGCGTGTGGGAGGAAGACTGCAAGCTGGGTGTGTGGGATCCTTGAGGGTGCGACAAGAGAGAATGGCATGGGAGGGATTGGCAATCGTGACAGTGCCTGGGTGTCTGAGCGCCTGAGAAAAAAAGAAACACACACACAGAAAGAGGAGTCTGGAACGGGAATGGGCTAGAATAGAATGTTGGGGGGGATGGAGAGAGGAAGAGCAACGTACATGAGAGTATTACGCGGTTGTTTTTGGGTATGTCGAAAGAAGCAGAAAAGTCAGAGAAGCCGAAACGGAACAAAGCAGAAGAAAGATAAGAGGAGCACAAAATAACGAGCGAGAAAAGAGGTGGAAAAGTGAAGCCCAAAATGGCTAAAAAGGCGAATAAAAAGAAGAAAGAAAAAAAAGAAGAAAGAGTTAAAAAAAGAAAGGTGAGGTTCAAAAGCCCACAATTGCAGTTCCGGCCAGGCCACCACCCCTGCAGACTTTTTGGGTCTTCTTTTTGGGGTTTGGCGTTTTGCGTGCAAGATGTGTCTGTTTTTACACAGCAGTGGTCCTTTGGGAGTAGCAAACAGCGAAAACCAAGTGTTAAGGCAAACGTTCTGGCCCATCGACTGTTCAGTATTCGGGGAGGCGAGAGCGCGCGGCCGCCTGGGATGTGCAGGGTGAAGTACTCCGTTCTCTATGCTGAGCAGAAAGATGGATCGATGGAGAGGCAATCAGGGACGAGGAACGGTCGGTCTAGGTCGGTGACCAGGGTGTATCAATTCCGTCGAAGCGATCGAGCCAGTCGAGCCAGTCAACCAGAACTCAAGCAGACGGGAGGGAGGACCGAGAGAACACCGAGCTCGATAAAGGTGAAGAAAGGTGAGGAGCGATAAAGAGGGGGGATGATATCAGAGATGAAAATCAATTGAGACGGTCGAGTTGGATGACGCTTTTGAAGAGGAGGTTGAGATCGATCAAAGAGGCGACTCGACCATTGCACCGCACTGTGATCAATGACAGGGAAAACACTTTGAAAAAGGACGAGACGCCGAGAAGCACAACCGATTGGGAAATACGCAACAGCAGGCGGGCTGCATGGGTTGCAGGGGGTGCACGGAAGTGAAGGGTGGTGAAGGGGGGGAGAAGGGAAGAAAAGGATGTGTGGAGATGCAGTTTGGGTGGAGGTGGAGGCGAAAGGGGAGGAAAATAGCGAAAGGAAGCGATTGAGAGAAGAAAGGAAAGAAGCATCGAAAAACATAACACACTACGACGTACTCCGTACAGGGGGGAAGAGCGAGGGAGTGCCCCAAAGACAGTGACAAAAAGAGGGGAAAAGGAAGGAAAGGCCCTGCGCGTCGGGACCTGCGAATGGCCACAACGAGTCGCCCACACGCCCTGGCGCCCTGGCACGCCTGGCTCCTTCCTCACGCCCCTCCACCCCCCAATGCAGGTGACCTCTGTCTGGGTGCGGAAGGAGCATGCAAGCAAGGTCAGATACTTTTCTCCTTTGCACCTTTCTGTCTTTTGCTTTCCGCCCCTTCTCCAGTGGCTCCATTGGCTGCTCTGATTGGCTAGTGATTTTGCGGTGTGTGATTGCACAACGGTGAAGATTGATGTCGACTTGCTGGACTGTTGACCAAGCCAGCCAAGCAAGCAAACAATACAGGGCACAAGCCCGGCAAATGCCCCAAAGAAGCAAAGGAGAGCGAGAGGGACCACTTACGGAGTGCGTGCAACATACAAAACGGACACCGTAGAGTGCGAGAGTGCTACATGCGTATTTGGAGATACGTCGAAAGTGAGAGTCTTATAGCGTATTACGGGGTATTTTGCTCGCAATGCCAGATGGGAAGGCGCAATCAACGCCCCTTACTGCGTGAGGAAGGCATGAATGGGCAGCAACACAACTCACAGCAATCAGTATGTAAAAAAGAGCAAAACGAGACGGAAGAAGGAAGGGGCAAGGGGCAAGAGGCAAAAAAAAAAAAGAGTATGTTGGGGAAAGAAGCCCAAAAAAAGGCAAAACGAGCAGGAGTGACCGTCGGCGACGAGCCTCGAAGGCTCATCGAAGGCTTTGTCGAGGCACATGACCTAGCAGAAATTGGAGCGGTGGACAAAAAGAGCAAAACGAGCCAAAGAGAGACCAAGAGACAGGGCAAGCACGGACCAGGCGCAAGCATTGTCTGGGACGGGCCAGCCAGTCGTTCATGCCGGCGTTGACTTTTAGAGATTTTTTTCTCTTCTTGAAAGGCACCGTTTCCAGCGGAACTTGCCTTGCTCCAGTGCTACGAATACACCGGTGAAACCCAGGTCAGGCGGGCGCTCTTTGCTCGCCGTGTATTAGATGGGAATACACACAACGGTAGGGGAAAAAGAAAGAAGAAAAAAAGAGGCGCAAGAGGGACAAAAAATGGCAAAAAGGAACCGTCCTCGCCGTCCAAGTCGAAAAGAGCTCTAGGAATGAAAATTTCGTTGGGGGAAGTGGAGGGGAGGCAAACGGCGGCATTGCTAGCGTATCTCACGCTTGCTCTTTCTGCTCTTTCTCTGTGCTTTGGCGCATGGAGAGCAGAAAGTACGACCTACACGGCCTCCCTTGCTCCTACCTTTTCTCTTTCTCCACAGGCCCAGACTGCTAGAGCGGGCGCTCTTTCCTCTTGGACCAAGCATGTCAGATACTCCATTGGGTCTAGGCCTAGGGCCTTTCTCCCCTCGAGGCGATCTGGACTGTGAAGAGAAGGCTCTCAAAACTCGAGAGAGACCCTCTTTACCTCGTACGCTTGTTACCGGGTGCTCTTTCTGAGAAAACCTAGGATGTCTCGATGCCTGCCGTCAACTTGCCGTCAATTGCCACACAAAAGCAGACCGTCTGTGAACAAATTTGCTGGCGTCTCTGCCGAGGCCCCGTGAAAGGTCGCCAGGCGGTGGCGGCGAGGTTCTGTTTCGGCCCTATGACTCTAGAGTACGTGTATTTGAATTTTGCAACTTGCTGGGTTGTCAAGACTCAATTCAATACAATTGCGCGGAGCGGCAGATAAACTCTTAAGGACTATCACCAAATCGAGCATGACCAGCCAAGGCAAGTGCAGCGGTCGGACAGACAGATGCTACTACTCCATGGGCTAGTGCAGTTCCGGGGAGCCGATTCCACTAGACCGCCTGCAGGCATGGTGGCAGACAGACGAATCAGACGCGAGGAAAGAGCCAAAACCACAAACCAGAGAATAAGGGCAAGGGAAAGAACGGAGCGACAAGAAAGACAGGCTCGACAGGCAAGAGCGTCTGGGTTGGAGTGAAGTGACTGGTTTCGAAACGGCAGGAACTAGAAAAGGCACATCTCCGACATGCTCCGCTCGTAAAGACAAACAAGAGACGAAAACACAGGTAGATAGCGAATCGAGAGAGAGAGAGAGAGAGAGAGAGAGAGAGAGAGAGAGAGAGAGAAAGGTGAACAAACAAACAAATCACCAAAAAGAAAGGTTGATCTCATCTGGCTCTGCTTTTCCTGTGAATGGCTCGCAGAGCTTGGGAGAGCTGTTGAGCTGCATTTGGTATGGCTTTGTGTATGGCTTTGTGTATGGCTTATTCAGTGAATCACGTCGAGGCACGGCAGCCAAGCCAAGGACCTAGCCAGGGCCAATTAGCCTCGAAAGAACGGCAGAGATGGGAGAGACAACAACAAATCCAACCGAAACGCAGCCAACCACTGGATCCAACACGCCCTTGTGCCTGGACGGTGAGAAGGGGTAGAAACAGGAGAAAGAAACGAATAAAGAACGACAGAGGAAGAAGAAAGCAGAAGGGAGGGGATGAACATACTGCGATACGATATTCGTGCTCATGAGATACGAGCACACAAATCAGAGCTATGTCTTGGTATTACTCTTGTTAACTCTTGTGAGTTGGCGGCAGGACCCACGATGTATTACATCCGTGCTTCTTGGAAGTACCTGCTCTCGCTCACACCCGGACTCCCGGGGTACAGGCAATAAGTACTTTGTACTCCGTACTCACACTCGGCGCCCCATAATACCCCATACTCCCCGGTCGTACTTGCCACATCCTGTTTTGCATGACAGCATGGTTGCGTTGAAACAAAACCAGCAGGTGCGGCCAGCTAGGACCTGGAAAGAAGGAGAGAGCGACGGAGGCGCTGGAGTGCAGTTGGGTAGGCCAAAACGGGAATGGAAAAGCAAGGAAGCGACACATAGAAACAAGCCAAACTCGTCAATATGGTCATGAACTGCATGCCACAGCTTACCAATGCGCACCTCCAACACCTCCAACAGCTCAAACAACGCCAACAGGCACTCCAACAAGCCATCTGAGCCATCTTTCGCCGGGGACTGGCTCTCTGGCTTCCGCCTTGACAGAATGCGGTCGACGGCAGATGTGAGATATGCCGAACGACCCATTTTGCATTCCAGAGAGCCACACCATGGCCGTAGAGAGGAAAGGCCAGTCCAGGACAACGAGACGAACAGACACCACAACTATTGTCAAGCTTCAAGCTGTGGGAAAACAAAAAAGAAGAAAGAAAAAAGAAAAGAAAGATAGAAAGAAAAGGAAAAGAAAGAAAAAAAGGGCGAATCCAACGCTGCTACATCCCCTGCGCGCAAGACGTTGCCAGGGAGGGAATAGAATAGGATGTTACGGAGTCAGATACACAAGGGAGGAAAGGGGCCGGGGCTTTGGGAGATCGGCCGCCGTCGCAGGCCCGGGTGTTTTTGCGGCTTTGTCACTGTGAGACCTTCCCGCGGTGATTTCTTTGTTTGTAGGTGTCGTTTTGACGTGCTCGTTGTTTGATATTATTCAAACGCCCAATCTTTGAGCATTTTGTTGGGTCTCTGAGCCTGTCTTTCGCTCATTGTCGTCGCTCGTTTTATATCTAGACAAGGCGAGCGTGAGAGCGACAGCGCGAGAGATGGATCAACACTGATCCCCCCGGAAATGTCACGAACCCATCGCCGCGCATCAGTTCGCACCTACAAATCTCCGGGTCTCGTGACGGCATTTAGAGCGTTTGATTATGATATGATGTGCACTCAGGGACGAGACTGTCTCGAACGTCTTTCCATCTTTCGTGAATCGATTCTGCTTGTGTACTGGACGTTATGTGATCGACATAGAAGACGCAAAAGTCATAAGAGGCAGAGAGGACACGCAGCGCGTTCACGGCTGGTAACACAGATAACACAGATACCACAAGATGGAAACATGCTCAGACAGTACTCATAACGGAAGGAAGAGACATTCGACAGGAGTACCGAATCGTGTAGGTAAAAAACAATGTGCGCTGCCACAAGCAGAGGTCAAGTGATGCGCAGAACCTGTGAGGCTGGACCGCCTTTCGGGCCTGTGTGCGTTGTACAAATCGCACAATCGTGTTGTCTGGATCAGAGACAAAATAGCTTGCCAGCTTCCAAGCTTCAGCTTTGCCAGCTGTTTGCGTTTCAACGTCAATGTTGCAACTATCCAGCTCTCGAGTTTTCCCATCTTCCAGGCTTTTCCAAGGTTCCATTTGGTTCCCTTGCTTTGCCTGGCCAGGCCTAGGCCGGTTGTCGATCACTCTGTGAAGCATATTTTGTCGTGCTGGAGAATACGCACTTGTTGAATATGTGTACACAGTCTCGGCTACTTTTAGGCTCTAGACGAAGCAGTGAGAAATAGAGTAGTATGTACATTTACGACGCAATACGTCTCGAGACAGTCACATTGCAACCGACATGGTCCTCAGATTTAGTAGTCAGGGCCCGGCAGCAAGGGAAAAGTGACAGGTCAGAACAGGCTGCTGAGGCTGTCTGTGTCTTTACAGTCTCTGGCTTTCTGTTGTTCCCATCTTCTTTGGTGATTTGTCTCGAATTGCTGCTGTGTATTGGGTTGTGTTTGTCCCCAGTATCTTGTTTCTCGGATCAGTTTGCTGCAACCTCAACCTCGCAGACGCCTCCTGTTTCCGGTAAACAGTGTGCTGCGTTCGGAGACTCGAGATACTTGAGATATGGTGCCAAAAAGATACGGCGTGCTCCGTTGACTCAACAAAGCACTAGTAAAACAACTGCCAGGCGCACCCTCCGTACATATTACTGGGCGTAGGCGGCAGAGACCATGTGGACAACTACTGCCGGTTCAGGCTTAAATTGCCCGCAGACACAGGCACGGCAATCGAAACGATGCAGCACATATGACTTCCAAGGATCTATTACAACTTTACTTAAATTAAAAGAAGCGTGTCGAAACACTGAATTCGCATTCACAAATCTCTATTCCGTAATACTCAGTATGTCATTTACTCGTACCTCACGCCCATAGCCGCCGAGCTGTGCGTGCGTACACCACGCGGCCATCTGGTAACCCCCACTGTCCTCCTCTATTATATCTCGTCATCTGCTTCCGTATCCAAGGCGCACTTCGAGCTCCTTCCTCCCCCCTTTCCCCTCTTTCCCGCTCTGCTCCTACCCTCTTTCCGTTTCGCTGCTTCCTGCCCTCCCCCCAATGCTGGCTGCTCACCGTCTTTCTAAGCTCTGGGAAAGGAGGGGAGGGAGGGTGTAGCGGAAGGAGGCACCAGGAGAGGGAAATCAAGGAGGGTAGGATCAAGTCATGGAGGGGGGCTTGCCAGCTGGCACGACTACTCGTAGAATATGGTCACAGGACAAGAATCAAGAATCCTGGTCGCTGTTTCTGTCCTCTTCTGTTTACAATATGTCGTGCGTTAATTTTTTATTCCTATATTTCATCTCCTCATTTCCATTTTACGACTTCATTATCTCTGGATGTCGACAAATGCCTCGTCTGCTGGCCAATTTTGCTGATTTCTGCCCCTCTCTCCTTCCGAAAATGTCATAGGGAGAGCAGCCCTGGCAGTGGCACCTGGACACTTACAGGGCAGGAGCACCGCCTACCTGTGGGGGCTCTTTCCTCAACAGTCCCCATAGCCTTGCCTGGTCGTGGGGGTTCAACACTCACGTTACAAAAAACCAAGATGAAAGTAGAGAACAAAAGAACACAAGAACGACAACGACACGAAAGGGGTCATGAAATATGGAAACAATCAACCCTCGTCACCATCCCACAGTGTGATTTGGCGGCCCGGCGTGTGCACCTGCTGCTCCGTGCGTTGATGAGCCGGGGGTTCGTCGCATTGCATTTTGCAAGTCCAGCTGTTTTGTCTGCTCATACAGACTCGCCATCGAAATCAAGAAAACTTTCTTTATCTGGAAGGGGGTTGCACTTGCCTATCGCGGTCATGGTCGTCGCTGTTCTCCGCTGCCGGCGAGGCTCGGCAAGAGGAAAGGAGCACTGGACGGCCAAGGCCTGACCTGGCCCCCCACGATTTTATATCGGAGAGCCTTGCTCCCTTGTTGCTCGAGAAAAACGGAGAAAAAAAAGCATCGAGTCAAGGGCACACTCCTTTCCGTTGCGCAAAAACGGAGGACATCCTCCATGTCGTTCACAGGCCTCTTGAAGTTTTTTTTATACGATTGCGGAGCTCTTACAACGGAGCGCGCGGGAAAGGCGACACAGGTGGGCCGGCAAAGAAGGAGGCTATCAACGCCAGTGGATGAAGAGAGAAAAAAATTAAATGGAGACTTTCTCTGCCTCTCATTCTCTATCTTGAAATCGACGCGCCCTGTCGGCTGCAATACGACGTGACACGATGGGCAACGAGGCAAGGCCGGCAACCAGCCAACAAAAAATAGCAGGCAGGGCAGGCGAAGCCGAAGGAGGTGTGGAAGAAAGACCAAACAGGAAGGACTGGGGCATACGCTGCAGCTGCCATCTCCTGTCCGTTCACGTTCTTGAACTGTATCGACAAGCATCCTGCATCTTACTGTGTACAGCTATGGCATGCAATACGCATAGTATTACCTCAACTCGCTTTCCTCTTTCCTGTTTTAATGTGGAGGGCTGCCGCAAGGCCCTGACCAGCCTGCTCAGCCTGGCTGTAATAACACGGAGAGCGCGCGCCCAGCGACAAGTAGACGAGGGGAATAAACACAAAAAAACAAATGGAAAATCTCGACACCCTCGAGCCGCCAGAGCCTGGGTGCTTCCAGGTATATTACATAGACATGCGCATCAAACAGGGTCTTGGAAGGCTAGAAGCCGTTCTAACGGCTCTAGCAAGGAGTAACGAGCGCCTAGACATCGCTCCAACGAGGCAGGGCTCTCGACGTGGATCCGTTTTATCTTCGTCTTGTTCCCTCTCCTTTCTCTCGACTTTGTTGCTTTGTGTGTGATGCGGTCTCTCCTTCCGCTTTTGCATCTGCTTGTTTATTCCCCTTCTTTCCGTTCTCTCCCTTGACACTATCTCCCCTCCCCTCTGCATAGCTCTTTCCTTTCTTCCCTTCTTTGCTCCTTACACTCACTGTCCCTGTTATTCTTTAAGAGTGGTCCGCTATGGTCTGGAGCGCTGCAGACAAAGCAAGCAAAATGCCCGCCTCCGCGGCACTATCAGTGCCCTTTCTCCTGTCGCTGCCGGACAATTGCTCGCATTTTCTACGTAGCGTACGACAGACCGAGTATTTTGCGTGTGCGGATGCGCGTGGTGTGTGATTCTGTGTGCCTTTTCTGCAGAGTGTTTTGTGTGCATTGTTTTGTGTGTGTGCATGTGTGTGTCTGTCTGGATGCGTTCACCCTCCTTCTTCGTTCCTTCACGGCCTCGTTCTCCCCCCACGCGCAACACACGGCACCTTCCCTGGCTGTCGCCCAATCGTTGCAGCGCATGGCGCCTTCCCCCCGCCTCCCTCGACGCACATCGGACTTCCTGGCCCTCATTCTCTTCTCGGGTATTGTTGGCCTTGCGCCTTCTGTTGTGTGCCTGCCGTCGCTCACCGGCCTCCGCGTCGTTCGTCCAGAGCATCTGAAGCTCCCGATAAGTAATAGAACCACACCCCGATTAAACATGCAAAAGATGCTCCGTACAAACAACACACATACACAGTACACACTACATACTACATGCACACATGCATGCACACAAACGATGCAACCACAATCTCTTGCTTCCCCCCTCATTCCCCGGTGAAGCAACAGAGATTCGTGCATCGCGGATAATACCCCCCCCCCCCCCGGAAAACGAGGAGAGATAACGATATCAAGGTGGTCTATCGCACTATCACGCTATCGCACAACGACATTTCGTTGAATACGCAGTATTCATGAAAACAAAGTGCATGGGCGATGCATAGGCATAATGCAGGACTCTGCTATCTTAAAGTTGCAAAGTCTGGAAAGGGCATCTTGAAGTTGACAGCCGGTGCTGACTCCAGGGCCATGCTGATCAATTGCTTGGACAATCCTGGGCATTGAGTACCGACAAATCTAAAACGAACCGGTCCATCTCCCTGCTGCAAGAACAAGAAGCCAAGAGCCAAGGCCACCGTTTTCGCGGCGGTTGCCGGCTACCAGTTGTCCGAGCCCGGTGGCCGTGCGGTGGACATCGTGTAGGTCACAATAGACGGTGTGGTGCAAGTGTACATCATATATATCTGGGCCAAGGGAGTCTGGATGTCTCTTTTGTGCATGCCCTTTTGACCGAGATGTGAGAGGGCGGGAGTAGCATGCGCTGGCGTGGGATGAAATTTTGGCAGGATATCAGATGCTTTTTTGAGAGGGGAAAGGCATTGGCTTGTGATGCGATACGCAGGACGGATATGCATATGATATTTGATTGCATGTGCATCGGGAATCCATCGACAGTGAAACGTACGCGAACACAACAAAAACACGACAGAACGAAATAAGAACAACCGATCGACAACTGATGAACAGTGTGAACAGTGTGAACAGTATTCAGAAGGTGAAGTGAATGGACCTCGAAAAAGAATCAAAGGATTGATCACGCAAGACCGGCGTTTCCAAAATAGCAACATGTGTGCCTGTTGGTTGGCCGTCCCTCGAGCTATCGGAGCTTCGAGCAACGAGAGCAACGAAACAGCTTTCCAACGGCTCGCCCTAGTATCTCCAACAGTCGGCTCCTTGCCCTTTCTATTCCTCGCCTCCCCCTCGTTTTGTCTTCCTTCTCCTTTTCGCCTTCCTCTTTTCTCCTGCTTCCTCACTTCTTCCCCTCTCTCCTGCTTCCCCTCCCCAACCCCTCGACACCCACCTTCTTGCAACCTCCTTTCAACAATGGATGCTCTTTGATACGTATCATTGCCTAGCCCCAAAGTCCGTCGACCTGTCCTGAGGAAACAAGCTTTCTTTGTCCGCGCAAAGGAGCTGCGCCAATCTGCCGTTTCTTTTTCTGGTCACCCCTTAGCATCGAGTTTCTGCTTCTTCTGTTCCTTCTGCTGCTCCTTCTGTCTTCTGCATGGTATTTTTGTGCTATCTATACCCCCGTAGTGGTCCTTTCTATGGCATGCCGAGACGTATACCTCGTCTATCGAAGGCGAGTTTACGTCAAGATCCGTATCAACAAAGTCTACAAAGACCTTACAGCAATGTACAAAGGCGTAATTACAGCTTGTACAACGGCGTACTTTGTCAGCTGTCCGGCTCCAATCATCTCCCTTGATCAACATATAAGGACAGGCACATTCAGGACTTTTGACCCTTTGATTGTCTTTGGCCCGGATTACCACGTTTCCCATTCGTTATAGGACAGCGTCTACGTCAAAAAAGGACCCCTGTATCTGTGCAGCTGTGATTCCGTCATTGCTGGCCCCAGTGAGTTCCTGCTGCTATCGAGCTTGATGGCTGGTTTAACTGGTAGAGCTCTCTGTTGTGCAGGTGAGTGGGTGAGTGATGATGAATAGTAGCAAGAAATGTCACAAGGCTGGCCGTGAGGTGTCATAACAGTCTCAATATAATAGAAACGTATATGATATAAAATGATTTAAACTCACAGATAAATTTTAGCTGATAAAAACTGGCTTGATTTTATCTCGTTGTATTTTAATGATCTAATAAGATTAATATTTCTCCAATACCTTCTAAATTTATATCACATTACTCACGATGTTCACAACATCCAATTTATGTCAATATGCTCGTATATCGAACGTAACCGGACACAGCAGTATCTGCCCAGAACCCTGCTTTAAAAAAGAGCTCCGCACCACAATAGTATGCCCTCGCTTGCATACTGTGCATATTGTTCTTGTCAAACTGCGACCCCCTCAGCACCCCTCACAAGACCGAATCTGCAGGGAACGTGTGGATGTGTGTGAACATGTTGAAAAAAATGGGTGTCAATGACGGAGGGGAAGGTTTCGCTGCACCGCTTGGCATGGATCTCACGGGTTAGAGCTTCCCCGCGGAGCTCTTCTAGAGTGTCTGGAGTGTCTGGAGTGTCTGGAGTGTCTGGAGCGTCTGGAGCTTCGAGCCTTTTCTTGTCAAACAAGCGGTTATTTCACCGAACCTGTAGCTGCCCAAAGCTATTGTCCGAGCTGTTGTGTCCATCGACGATGTCGATGGACATGTCATTTATAGATAACGGGAAAAGCTCGTGCGAACTACGCGATTCGTTGCGCGAGAGGGAGCTTTATGAGCTGATGAGCTGATGAGTTGATGAGCCCACAAGTTTCACAGATTCGAGGTGGATTGAGCTTTAATATCCAAGGTCGTCAGGGTAAGTATTAAGGATCAATTGCTTTTGCTGTAGCATCGTGGAAGACCAATAAACACCAAACGCTATATGACAAACACCAGCCACATCTTCTGTGGCCAATCTATTCTACCTCATCTGCCTTCTCCTCTCCCTCCTGCGTCCTTGGGCAAAGGCTACGGATGCCGGAATCCGGAAGCTGGCGCAGAACATGGACTTGTGCGGCGCAACGGCCCGGACATTGTGCACGTAGAGCAGATTCTTCGGCTCGGCAGCGAGCGGGTCGTCGTTCTCCATGTCCTCGTACCGTGGGCAAAGCGTCATCTCCACGCCAAGCTCTGCGGATACACGATCGCGCACATCGCCAAAGGGAATGCTCTGGTCCTCGTCCTTGGGTGCGAAGCAGTGCGTGTGCACAATGGGCAGCTTGGGGTAGGAGGCTTTGCTGGCTGGTTCCTCGGCGGCACCGTCTGCCTCTGTCGGCTTGAAGAGATCCTCGTGGCCGGCATACAGCCCCTTGAAACGCGGTAGGAACGTAATGGCAGACGCCGGCAGGTTCATGACAAAGTGCGAGATGGTTGGCGGAACCGGGACGTGTCTGCGGGCAGGCGGTTGTTTCCGGACCTTGGAACCGCCAGGAGCAGTAGTTGCTGCAGACTCTTCCTTTGCCAGCTGTTTTGGTGCCGGCGCCGGTTTGCTCCCTTGCTTCTTCGGAGCGACAGTGTCGGGAACATCGAGGGCGCCCTCGTTCGCTTCAGACGACTCGCGCACGAGGTCTGCCGACTTGTGGATGAACACCAGGCCGTCTTCGTTGAATGGGCGCACATACGAGCCTACTTTGTTGCGCTGGATGGCGTTGCCAAGTGCCTCGTAGCTGTTGGGGTTCATGTCGTTGGCCCAGACAAAGACGCCGCGCTTGCCTGCGGGCACAGCAAACGGACCGATGCCGGCCATCAGGTCGACCACCACCTCGCCCGGCTTAAAGACGTACAGTAGCCGCGTGTGCTCCGGCTCCAGCTTGCTGTTCCAGTACACCTTGCTGTAGTCGAAGCGGAAGGTGCAGGCGTTCTCGCGCACCTCGACGTCCATGTCGTCCGGACCGCCCAGCACTTCGTAGGGAAACGTGCGGAAGACCGACTCTGTGCCCACAAGGTCGACCTTATTAATGACCGTACGCAGCTGCGGGTTCTTGTCGAGCAGCACCTGTGCCACAATATGCTTGTACGGCTTGAAGCGGTCGCGGAGGTTGAGATGCGCGACATGGCCGGCCGTGTTGAAGCCTGTCGGGATGTCGTCGTGGAACTCTTCGGGCAGCACCGAGACGAGCACCTCGCGGGATGTCCAGTGGTCGTAGTTCAGTGTGAGCTGGTACGGAATCAAACCGAGCTCGCTCTTTTCAACGCCCTGTTTCAACACATCGCTCCACGTCTCTGGTGATGACGGAACAACGCCTGGCCGCAGCAGCAGGCACTTCTTCTTGGGGCCTGACTTGGCTGGTGTAGCGGCATCGGCTGCCGAATTTGTTGCTGTTGCTGCTGCTGCCTCGGGGACATCGACCACAGAAGACACGCGTTCGACCCGCAGAAGCTCTTTACTTGCGTTCAGGGCCTTTTGGTACTTGGAGATTAGGCGAACATCGTGCACTTGTGCCGCCGCGATCTCAAATGTGTTGGTGAACAGAGCCTTGTTCAGGGATGCGGTAGCCGTAAGTGCGGCTGTCCGCAAGATGGGAGGCCGAAAAATGCTCATATCTGAGCCGGAAACCGTCCCGGAGCCAGAAACGGTCCCGGGACTGTTGCCCGCGTTGGCTTCGTCGCTGCTGCCCGGCCGCGGACGCTTCTGGCCTGCTGCTATCATGTGTGGAAGAGGGGTGAATAAAATACGAGTCGAAAAATCGGTGGTGTGCCTGGAGACGGGACACTCAAGAAGCGCGATTCGGCGAAGAGAACAAAAAAAAAAAGTCAAATATAGATAAGATGACAGAAAATAAGGTTTGCGCCGCTGTCAAAAAACCAATACACCGAATTAACATGTGCTGTAGGCTGGCGAGGCTGGCAAGATGAAATTTGATACTGAGTGGCAGACAGTTGGTGAAAAAAGTGTGGCGTTACGTCATGAAAATTTTCTAAATAAGTGTGGCGCACTAACATTTTGCGTGAAGCCCGCCAAACGATAGATAGGCCTTTGATCCCGCCTCATCAACTGCTTTGATTTCGGGCCAAAAATGAAACAAAACAAAAAGCTAACGGGTCGCTCCCGCTGTTTACAATGCCATGGTAGAAAAAGGAAAGAAAAATAGAGGAGAAAAAATTGCAAAATAAAATCCGCATGAAATAAGCTGGCGTGGGCGATTAGAACTGGGAATTTGGTAGAACATTTTGGCTTTGATGCCCGAAGTGCGTGCTGAATAGTCGAAGATTGGTGATATCTGTCCGGTATCATTTAACGGCCAACGCGGAACTCGGCGTCGGCAAAGCGGTATAGACCCGACAGGAAGACTTGGTAGCCGACGCTGTGGTTGTCGGGCAGGTTGAAGATCTCGGTCAGGCGAATCTGCCACGGCGGGTAGCCAGACAGCTCAATGTGCGGGCCAAAGAGGAGCAGCAGGTCGGGCTCAGCCATGACGCTCTCGGTCAGTTCGGCGTCGATCAGGTCGATGCTGATGTCGGACGGTGAGATTTTGTTGCGCTGGGCCATCTCGGCAAGAGTCTTGGTCAGGTCGACCAGCGAGTCACGACCGTCCTCTTCAGAGAGCAGCATGATTGTAATGTGGCCGTCGTCTGTCTCGCCGTTCTCGCGTGCATGTGGCGACACTGTTGATTCGATTGAGGGAAGGTGAGGTGCCTGCAGAGTCACAGCGGGGTGCACACGGCCAAAGTAGGTCGTCAGACGCTGGGAGACGGCGCGGTGGGTGTCGGCCAGGTAGCTCTTGAGGATACCTGTCCGCTCGTAGACGGAGAGCATGGGGATGCCGGCAGAGGCACACCACGCGGCAATGTCGGAGACCTCGTTGACAAGACGCTCCAACTCTGCCAGACCATGGCCATTGTCCTCGAGCTGCAAAACAACACTCAGGTGCTTGGGAAGTCGCCGCAGGTCCCGGACATCGCGGGCAATAATCTCGGGTGTGCGATGGTGGTACTTGAGGACAGAGTAGATGCGGTCGCGGACACCGTGGTAGCCGACCCGGAAGCGGCGGTAGACGGAGAAGATGAAGTGGACAACGACGTAGATGAGGACGTAAAGCTGGTGAGAGATAAAGGTGCGGACGCTGAAGCGTTCCCGGTTTGTCTCGCGGAGGAGAAATTTGCTGGCGCTTGAGCTGCCGGTGCTGCCGGATTCGCTACGGGCGCCCGTCTTTTCGGTCTCGGTGCGTGTGGCCGGTGCTTTGGGAACTGGTGGGAGGTAGGGCTTTGGGAAATGGTATGTTAGTGGTGTGTTCTCATGTGTTGCTGTTGACGAGATGCATGCGATCCAAGTGGTCAATCGTGCCATTTCATGACGTTGACTCGGCCGACGAGGATACCTAGTAGAAAGCCCCGGACATAGAAGAAGGGCTATCCTTCGAACAACGTAGCTCAAAGGAGGCACAGGAGTGAGAACGGGTGCCGTCTCTTCTGCATTGCCGTCGTTTATCGCCATCCCTGGATCTCTTCTTCCAACCGGAGTTTCTGGACTTTTCTCCCAATTGTCGATTTCGTTTGAAAACTCACCTCAACTAGCTTCAGACGCTCTTCCGGCGTCAACAGCTTGTGGCCAGACCGCGCATCTTTGCGGTACAGCAGCGTGTCTCGCGATGAGAACGACATGTTGTGTGTGGTGCGGTGTTGTGTAAAGGGAGAGGAAGAGAGAGTGGAATTGCCGGGAAATCGGCCGGTTAAAAAAAGAAGGTAGGAACGGGCGGAGAAGAAATAGGATCACCGCTCAAAAAGTAAAGTCGCAAGGTAGAAGATGGAAACTGTAGGGTCAAGGAAAGAGCGGTTCACGTTGACCGCGCGGCAGGGCAAGAGTCCATAATCGAGTTGTTCGTTCTTGCCGTAGTTGTAGCTGGCAGCTTTCGCAGATGGGAAGGTCCAACTGGCCAGGTTTTCGTATTGCCTCCTCTGTCAGATTCGCGCACAGGTTGAGCCATTCAAGCATGTGGTTTGGGGGCCTAGCCTTGGCTCTCTTGGGTCGCTCCTTCCCCCGTGGCTGACGCGGCGGTCCAATCACAGGCGCTATTTGGGCCCCCTAGTGCTCCCTAAATGGGGCCCTAAACACGCCCCTTGATGACATCTGCGCCCAAGCCACAGCGTCCACGACGGCGCGTTACCAAGTGCTTTGTACCGGCGTACCACGCTATGCTCCAGCGCCAGCCATCGGGCAAGCTGTCGATCTGCGATGCTCCCTTTCCAAGTCCCTCGCGAGAAAGACGACCACTTCACCACTTCAGCCGCGCCTCCGCAATACCACTCATCCACAACATCCCACCTCGACACTGACGGCGCAATTACGATACGACGAAAAGAAACGACGGCCAAAAACATCCCACACCCCACCAGATCTGCCGCGTGGACTGGATAGCTCGGCGATGTAAGGCTGCAGCCATCTGCAACCTCGATTTCTTGATTTTGACGACGTCGCCCAAGTCTGTCTGCCCTCTGGCTACGGCCCGCGATATCGGCTCTGTATCTCGGCTACTTGGATAAACTCTCCATCCATTATTTCGATTGACGCTCCCACGGCGATGGAGCGCGTCTCGTCGGCCGCATCGAGGGCTCTCTTCCCCAAGGGCCCCAGCTTCACTCTCGACGACTTCTCGAACAAGGACTTTATCGTCCGCGACTTTGTCGACACACTGGCCGAGACGGCTGTGCCGGCTAACCGGCGGTCTGGGGCGGCGGCACAGCAAGCATTCGACCCAAAACCGCTGATCCGGACGTTTGAGAGTGAGTAAACCATGTTGGTGATAGTAATGGACAGAGTCGCGTGCTAACTGGTCCTTCACTCCCTCCTTTAGACGCCCTCTCTCAACTCGGCTCTCTCTCCGAGGAGCTGCAAGAAAAGGAATCGGACATCCTGTCGCAGGTGCGCCGCGCGGAGATCCAGCACGACCAGACCCTCGACACCCTCGGCAGCAAACTCGACCAGTCCATGGCCCAGTTTGAGGCCCTGGACCTTAGCTTAAACAATCCCAGTGTCGGGGGAGCAGCAAGCAGTGGCAGCTTGACTGAGCGTGGGAGCCGGCCAGGGCCCGACACGGGTGGCGGCAACATTGCTGTGCAGATTGGCGAGAAGCTCGAGGAGCTGGACCGCAAGCGGAGGCGTGCGCTGGACGCCACCTTCCTTGTGCAGTGCTGGACGGAGCTGAGCGAGACGGGGCAGTTGACGCCGCTCGAGGAGATCCAGCGGCAGGGCGGTGCCGAGAACAAAGTGCGCTGTGCTGTCATCTCAAGGCAGCTGATGCGCATTAGCCAGCGGCTGGACCCGGCATCGTGGGCCGAGAAAAAGGGCGGCCGCGCGACGACGAATGGGACCAACGGAGTCAATGGCGCCAACGGAACGAACGGCACGAAAACTGGCGACGGCGCGAACGGTGCGAACGGTACAGGAAACGGCAGCGGGCAGACGCACAACACGCGCGAGGCGCTCGAAAAGTTCTCGGAAACGCTTGAGCAGGACCTGCTGAAGCAGTTCAACAACAGCTACCGCCGACAAAACTTTGACGACATGCTCGAGTGTGCCAAGGTGCTGCACGACTTCAACGGCGGCACTAGTGTCATCGCCGCGTTTGTCAATCAGCACCAGTTCTTTATTGACCGAGACCAGCTCCTGACGGACGAGGTCACGACAGACGGCGAGATGTGGAACCAGCTGGCCGATCCTGACGCCGACCCACCGGGAGTCGAACCAAGTCTGCAGTCTTTGATTGACGAAGTCCGCATTGTTATGCAGGAAGAGTCGTTCATCATCAAGCGGGCCTTCCCTTACTACGAGACAGTCCTCATCAAGTTTATCCAGCGCGTGTTCCAGCAGTCTATCCAGCAGCGTTTGGAGATGGTCCTGGAAAAGGCGAGCACGGTGTCGATGCTGGCCTACCTCCGGTCCCTGCACGCATCGCGGAGCTATATTGGCGCACTTGTCGAGGACCTCAAGACACATGGTCTCACCGAACATCCGGAGCCCTGCTCGAGCCAGATTGCACAGACGCTGGACCAGCAAGTCGAGGAGCTGTTTGTTCCATACCTGGTGGGCAGCTCGTACATCGAGAAGGAGCGCAAGAGTCTGGAGGAAATGTATAACTCGTTGCTCTTCAAGTTTACACTGTACCACTCGCGGCGGCCCAAGGCCACGCGTGCCGGTTTCATGGGCAAGATTGCCCAGCAGGGCACACAGCTGCTGGCCTCAGCCAAGGATGCCTACATGGAGCGTCTGGACTCGTCGGATCTGACGCCCACCCAAAAGGCCATGATGCTGCGTGTTGCCGGCATCCAGGACACGGATAAGAAGAACGAGATTGAGGTTTCGGATGAAGACGGTGTGCTGAGCACGGCGAGCGCTAAGCGTATGATGAAGTGGCTTGCCGAGAGTGTGCGGCGTACACTGGAGCTGGGCACGGCAGCCGAGACGCCCAAGGACGTCAACGTGCTGCTGGGCCTGCTGATGATGGCCATGGGCCGCGTGTACGTGGAGACGGCGCTTGATGCGGCTCTGGACGTGGCGACGTCGCAGGAAAACGTCAAGACAGAGCCCGACATGAGCTATCTGCCGTCCGTCCGGCCTGCCGTGACGATTACGAGTATCATGGCGCGCTTTATCCAGACCGTCCTGATCCGACTGGCCGACTCGAACCCGACAGTGCGGCGCAACATGGAGGCACAGACGCGCGTGGGCATCGACTCCATTGAGAAAAAGACCAACAACATCCTCAAAACGACTGTCGACGTGGTCATCAACTCGGTCTCCAAGACGCTGACCACGCAAAAGCGGACGGACTTCCGCCCCCGTGACAACGACCTCGAGAGCATTGTCGACGCACTGCAGACACCTACTTGTCTTGCCATCTGCACGTTCCTTGACAAGGTGGCCGCGCTGGTGGCACAGTCTATTGATGGCCGCAACCTCGACATGTTTAGCAGCGAGCTAGCTCTGTCGCTGTTCCGCCTCCTGTTTGAGCACTTTAAGAAGTTTGCCGTCAATGCCACGGGCGGCCTGATGGTCACCAAGGACATTGCCAAGTACGTGTCGACCCTCAAAGCCTGGCCGCTAAGCCGCGATGGCGAGGCCACCATCGAAGTTCTGACCGAGGTCGGCTACCTGTTCATCATTGGCCCCGAGGCCCTACGCGAGCGCTCGAGAAACTTGACGACGCCAGCGGGCACGGGTGTCAGCGGCAAGAAGCTGCAAAAGGCCGACTTTAAGGCGTTTGTGCAGCGGCGCGAGGACGCCAGTAGCGTCGGTGTGCAGAGCGTGCTGGCGGGATTATAGTTGTGCGGCAATCACAGCATAGGCACTACATTGACTCGCATCCTTTAAGACTTCTACAGGTTAACTTGTGATTGGTTGCTGAGAGTATGTATTATCATAAAAGTTGGGACGATATCAAGAGGATCAATAGGAATGGTCGAACAGACGTCCACAGCATCAATGGCAGCACAAGACGCATGCTTGTGTATGCCGGACTGGCTTCGGCCGTAATTAGGTGAAGGATATCGAAGAGTACATTGCATAGAGTGGCCAACTGGTGGAAGAGAAGAAGATAATGATACCAAGTTCAAGCAAGTCAAGGCATACGGCAGTCCTCAGCAATGTCTACCTCGTCGATACAAGGCGGGAGATGTCTCCCAAAGGAGATGTCCGAGGATGCTCGTTGCTAAGCTATTTACGTGCATTTTTCCTCTTTTTGATTTTTATACTTCTCTCCTTCCTCTTTCCTGTATTCTTTTGATCCTTCTTTTGATATTTTTTTTGGCCTATTTCTCATCACTTTTCGTATTTGTTTAATCCAGTCAAGCTTTTTAGCGACCGTTCGTATTTCAAACGATAACTAAAATAACACCGTGGTCTCAGTGGCGGCCAATGTGCCGGGACCTTTGCCGGCTGTTTTGTCTGCCTGCCTTGTCTGCCTGCCTTGTCTGCCAGGTGACCTTTGATATGAGGCTCAAATGGAGAGTCAACGTGGATCAAACAGGTGCACGATTTTGCGTATTGTATGTGGCCCACTGCAGCCCTGGACAGTTGCTCCTGCCCTGTAAATATGGTGGCGGGGAAGTGGGGACTGTGACCCAGATCACATTAGAATTTGGAGCACGGAGTGGAAAGTATCGAGTTTGTTCTTTCCCCCTATGTTGTCCTTTTAATTCCCGATAGCGAGGGCAGTTGCAGGCCTGGTTTAAAGTAAATTTACAGGCAGGCGCAGTGGGCCTGCCTTGGGCGGCAGAATGCTCCGTGGACGGAAAGCACGGATGAGAGTGGTAACGTGGTCAGTCCGATACGAACGACAAGAACGACGAAGGAGCTCTAGTGCAAAGTGGGCCTGGGACTGGCTGAATGGTGGTCAATGTGCGGCCGTGGCGTTGCAACAAGGCCTGTCGTACTCCGTACCTGCCTCAACCTGCCTCGCCTGCTTGTTTTAGTGTTTTATTTACCAACGTGCTTGCCGTTTGAAACAAGAGACGCTAGCCTCCTGGGTGCCTGGCCCCTACCAAACCAACACAAGGCGAAAACCAAGCCAAAAAAAAAAAATTCAGGGGCGCTCCTGCCCTCTCGAGCCTCTGCACGTCTTTCCTATGGCGCTCGGCTTAAAAGACACGTCGCCTTGTTCAAGCGGGATTCCGAGCGATTCTGGAACCTCACTTTTTGTTCGACGACAGATTGACAAACTCCCACGCCTGGCAGCACACTCCCCACTGCCGCCGCCGACCACGTTTCCTCCGCGGACACGAGTCATTGGAACGGGCAGCCCTCTTTTTTTGCTCGTTTGTGATTTTTCACCAGTATTCCCGCACCACTATTCCAGCCTTCTCACCTTCTTTGCCATTTTTGCTTTCCCTCTTCTCTTTTGTTTTTCTTTCTTTTCTATTTCTGTCTCTCCCTGCTCTCTTCTTTCTTGTCCCCTCCTTTCTCTTGCCACACCCCCGGTCTGTTCCTTGCATCATCCAGTGCTCAACAGGACACTGCATTTACGCAATTGGTCCCGCCCAAATCCGAGCCGCTATCAGATTGACGCCTCTTTTTTCTGAGAAAGAAGGCCATTACCCATTCCAGCGGAGACTGCAAAAAGCACGCCTTCGTCAGACCCTGCAAGCCGCCAGCCTTGCACCTGATCAACTCCCTTGCATCATCCACGCTGTGTCCAGCCTTTCTCTTTTTGTTCGGGGCACTGTTATAGAAGCAGTCGTCACCACAGATCTCTACAGGGCTTTTGGCAGATCACCAAGGCTTGATAAGTTTATCTTGCCGACTCACACGAGGCTCTCCACCTCATCTTCGCCATGGAGAACGCATTCGCGTTGCCGACCGAGCAGGTCCTCGCTCAGCTGGGCGTCGACGGTGCTCTTGGTTTGACGGACGCCCAGGTTCTCGAGCAGCGAGCCAAGCACGGCAGCAACTGTGAGTACAGACAGACAATATAGAAGATGTACCTTTCTTGATAACACACATACTAACATCTTTCCAGCCATCGCTGAGGAGCCGCCTACCCCGCTATGGGAGCTCATCCTCGAGCAGTTCAAGGACCAGCTGGTCATTATCCTGCTAGGTTCGGCCGTTGTGTCGTTTGTGCTCGCCCTGTTTGAGGATGAGGGCGGCTGGAGCGCTTTTCGTTGATCCCGCCGTCATCCTGACTATTCTGATTCTCAATGCCGTCGTCGGTGTCTCGCAGGAGAGCAGTGCCGAGAAGGCCATTGCCGCGCTCCAGGAGTACTCTGCCAACGAGGCCAACGTCATCCGCAACAACGGCACCGTCACCCGCGTCAAGGCCGACGACCTCGTTCCAGGCGATATCGTCTCTGTCTCTGTTGGCAGCCGCATCCCCGCCGACTGCCGTCTTGTCCATGTTGAGAGCAACAGCTTCGCCGTTGATCAAGCTATTCTGACCGGCGAGAGCGAGAGTGTCGGCAAGGACAGCTCTGCTGTCATTAAGGACGACAAGGCTGTCAAGCAGGACCAGGTCAATATGCTCTTCTCCGGTACCACCGTCGTTACTGGCCGTGCCACTGCCGTCGTTGTTTTGACTGGTTCCAACACCGCCATTGGCGACATCCACGAGAGCATAACCGCCCAGATCTCCGAGCCGACTCCGCTTAAGCAGAAGCTCAACGATTTCGGCGACTCTCTGGCCAAGGTTATCACCGTCATCTGCATCCTCGTCTGGCTCATCAACATCCCCAACTTTGGTGACCCGAGCCACGGCAACTGGACCAAGGGTGCCATCTACTACCTCAAGATCGCTGTTTCTCTCGGTGTCGCTGCTATTCCTGAAGGTCTGGCCGTTGTCATCACCACCTGTCTGGCTCTCGGTACCCGCAAGATGGCTGCCAAGAACGCTGTTGTTCGCAGCCTGCCGTCTGTCGAGACTCTCGGCAGCTGCAGCGTTATCTGCTCCGACAAGACTGGCACCCTGACCACCAACCAGATGAGCGTCAACAAGATTGTTTACATTCGCGAGGACGGCAAGGACCTGGAGGAGCTGACCGTTGAGGGTACCACATTCTCGCCCCGCGGCAAACATCAAGACGTCTCGCGGCAAGCTCGCGGCCGGTCTGGCCCAGAGCTCGTCGACGGTCCGCCAGATGGCCGAGGTCGCTGCGCTCTGCAACGATGCCCGCCTTGCCTACGACTCGCTCTCCAGCACGTTCACCAACATTGGCGAGCCCACTGAGGGTGCTCTGCGCGTTCTGGCCGAGAAAATTGGTCCTGTTGCCCCGGCCGACACCAAGCCCCGCGACCTCGTTCACCACGCCAGTGCCTACTACGAGAAGAAGCTGCCTCACCTTGCCACCTACGAGTTCTCCCGCGACCGCAAGAGCATGTCTGTCCTGGTCCAGGATGGCGATGCCGAGAAGCTTTTGGTTAAGGGTGCACCCGAGTCGATTATCGAGCGTTGCTCGCACACTCTGATTGGCGCTGACGGCAAGAAGGTGCCCCTCACCCGCGACCTGGTTGATCTGCTGCTCCGTGAGGTTGTTGACTACGGCAACGATGGTCTCCGTGTCATTGCCCTAGCCACCGTCGACGACGTTTCCAGTAACAAGCTCACCCGCAGCGCCAAGACGACTGCCGAATACGCCCAGCTCGAGCAGAAGATGACGCTCATTGGTCTCGTTGGTATGCTCGACCCTCCCCGTCCGGAGGTTCCCGAGTCTATCCGTCTCTGCAAGGAAGCTGGTATCCGCGTTATTGTGATCACAGGCGACAACCGCAACACCGCCGAGAGCATCTGCCGCCAGATTGGCGTCTTTGGTGCCGACGAGGATGTGACGGGCAAGAGCTACACTGGCCGCGAGTTTGACAACCTGAGCCCGAGCGAGCAGCTCGAGGCCGCCAGGACCGCGTCGCTATTCTCCCGTGTCGAACCTACCCACAAGTCTCGCCTGGTCGACCTGCTCCAGCAGCTCGGCGAGGTTGTCGCCATGACAGGTGACGGTGTCAACGATGCTCCTGCGCTCAAGAAGGCCGACATTGGTGTTGCCATGGGCTCCGGCACGGATGTGTCGAAGCTGGCCGCCGACATGGTCCTGGCCGACAACAACTTTGCTACCATTGAGTCTGCTATTGAGGAGGGCCGCTCCATCTACAACAACACGCAGCAGTTTATCCGCTACCTGATCTCGTCCAACATTGGCGAGGTCGTGTCCATCTTCTTGACCGCCGCTCTTGGTATGCCCGAGGCTCTGATCCCCGTGCAGCTGCTGTGGGTCAACCTGGTCACCGACGGCCTCCCGGCCACGGCCCTTTCGTTCAACCCGCCTGACCATGACATTATGCGCCGCCCCCCTCGCAAGCGGGACGAACCCCTGATCAGCGGCTGGCTCTTCTTCCGGTACCTCGTCATTGGCACCTACGTTGGTCTGGCCACTGTGGCCGGCTACGCCTGGTGGTTCATGTACAACGCCGAGGGTCCCCAGATTAGCTTCTGGCAGCTGTCGCACTTCCACCGCTGCTCTGCCGATTTCTCGGATATTGGCTGCGCCATGTTTGTTGATGACCGCGCCAAGGCGGCGTCGACTGTCTCGCTGTCAATCCTGGTTGTTATCGAGATGTTTAACGCTATCAACGCGCTGTCGTCGAGCGAGTCGCTACTGACGCTGCCGCTGTGGAAGAACATGATCCTGGTCTATGCCATTACTCTGTCGATGGCGTTGCACTTTGCCCTGCTGTACATTCCCTTCCTGCAGACGCTCTTTTCGATCCTACCCCTCAACTGGAACGAGTGGCAGGCGGTGCTGATTTTGAGTGCACCTGTTGTGCTCATCGACGAAGTGCTCAAGTTCTTTGAGCGCCTGTTCTTTGTCGAGGCGCCCAACAACAAGGTCACCAAGGCCAAGAAGCAGAACTAGGTTGGGGAAGCGAACGGTGAGGTTTCTTTCATAGAGCCTGTTTTTACGGCGAGAAACGCGCTCCATCAAGTGGTGTAGACAGATGGAAGCAGCCCGTGATACACATTTAGATATTAGATATCATTTCATTGGGATGTAAAAGAAGAAAAGATTAAGCATGGCAAATACCAAAAAAAAAATCGCATTTGGTATACACTGGGAGGAACGTATATTTGTATTTTATAAAACAGTAAAACAAACTAGGAATCTATGGGAGGCTCTTCGATAGGAACAAAGTCAGGGCCGATACAATATAAAAAAAGTATAAAAAGAAACACGAAATGCACTGCAGCTAGTCATGTGAAGCCATACATGTACCGAAATGCAAGTACTAACACTACGATTTTTTATAATCCGACCAGCGGCGATGTTATTTTTTATCCCGACAAATGAAGATGTTGTTTTATAATCCAACAAATGGCACAGATTGCAATCACTCTTATGGCATCACTTCACACTCATTCTTGATTTATACGCTTATTGTAATGCGCCGTAGTTGTGGATGAACGATATACCTTTGCCACCCATCCGAAGACGAATGGTATCTTACACGGAGAGGATCCTCCAAGAGTACAAAATGTAGAAAAATAGAGGCTTTTCGACCTGCCTTCGATTTCTTTCCTTGTACATCCTGTGTCCTTCGCCCAATCTCCCTTCCACCCCTCTAATCTTGCCGACCCTTCAGCAACCGCTTGGTCACCTTGTCCTTCTCGATAATGTACACGTGCGCACCCCAGCCAGACAGCGCATCACGGTCGACCGCGTTGAGTAGCGCCTGCGAGATGGTCTCAAACAGGTCCTCCGGGCCCAAGTTGGGCTCCCACAGGCTCTCGCATGTACCAAACAGCTGCTCGCTCGCTGTGCCCGAGACGATAAAGTCTTTGGCAAAGTCGATGCAGCCGATGCTGTCGAAGCCGCAGATGAAGGGCTGGCCCGTCTTGGGCTCAAGACCCGCGACGACGGGGCTGACAAAGTAGGGGCCGAAGCGCTTCTCGTAGAGCGACGAGGAGACGAGGTTGGCGAACGTCTTGGGGGCGATGTGGCGCTCTTCGCGCAGGCGGTAGAGGTTGACTTTGTAGCGGAAGAGGTCGGATACGGTGCTGACGTCGGTGGCCAGACCCGTCAGGCCCAGAAAGACGTGGTCGCCGTACTGGAAGATCTTGGGGAAGTTGTTGGAGACGGTGAGGGCCTGCATACCGAGGCGGAGATCGCAGGCGATGGCAACACAGTCCTTGCCGACCATGGCGACACACGCGCCGCCGTCTGTAAGAAAGAAGCTATATTAGCATTTGTGCATTCGGCAAGATGTTCCTGAGAACTCGAGGCGATGTCCTAGGGCAGTATATCGTCGATTGAGGAGGTTGAATTCGCCGTACTTATTGAGAAGGGAGAAGACTATAGAGAGGTACGGTTAGCTTCAGTTCGTCGGCAAATGCTAAGATACGGTCATCTAGAGCTCTTACCATATTGTCGGAGAGGGAGAAGCGACAGAAGCAGCTGGCTCCTGCGTTTCAAGTGGAATGGGAGGATCGAGAGGTTCGCCGCGAGAGGAAGAGACAGCTCAAAAGGGCTGCTTTCGGACACGAAAATTGACGAGGTTGTGTCGTCAGGAGATGCAATGCGATGGATGCGTCAGATCAATGGACGAGATTCGCAGGTGTCCGTGGTGATGCAGTCGTTCGTGGGGATGCCAATGTGGGCTGGATGGGATGTAGTCGTGATGGTCGTGATGGTAGATTCGGTGAGTTTGGAGCTTCAGTGGACGGAACACAGCAACAGCAACGACGAAGGCAAACACGCAGCTGGCGCGGCTGGAAAACGTGACCTGGCCTGGCGGCGGTGGTGGTGGTGGTTGCCCCAAATGCGCTACGGAGGAAGGAGCTGGCTGACGCCCTGGCTCGAAGTGGCCTGGGCCTGCAACTGACCGCCCGTTGTGGTTGGTCCGCGCGTTTTCTGCCTGCCTGTTGGGCCACCAGCAAGTGGCGGCGCTTGGTGGAGGCAGGCACCACTGACACTAGTACACCACCTGGAGCTTATTAGTAAAACTACGTAGTAGTAGCCAAGAGAGGAGGAGAGCTCTTTCCCTCTGTTGCGAGCCCCTCCAAGACCTCGCCAGCAAAGGAGGCAAGAACGGCCACCACTGCGCGCACCTTCTTCCTTCCTTCTGTGCAGTTCTCTAGTCTTCTGCCATTACTTGCATTACAAGGCAAACATTTGGCCTCATCACTGCAATATACCCTTTTGACACTCCAAGACATTCCACGAACTGCATACGGTCTGGTCATACACACATTCGCATCTACACAGCTTTTTTTAGCCAGACGGCTGCTTTCCACGCCTGGTTTCTCGCGATCGCGGATCCTTTACCCTGGATTTAGAGATACGATATATCTCGAGAGTCTCGTCTCAAAGAGCTTCTTTTGATCCATATTTTCACACACATATTCTCTTTCCAAGAACCGTTTACCTACCACCAAATCCGCTATGGCCACCTCTTTTGTCGTCATCTCGACGGACCTGCGCCGGGCCAACGTCAAGGTCCCGGGCGGCGGGTACATGATCGACGTCCTCGAAGAAGCCTGCGTAAAGCTCAAGCTCAACCCCGAAAACTACCAGTTAAAGCACAACAACAAGCCCGTCAACCTGACGGATCCTATTCGTGCGGCCAGCCTGACACAGGGCGCCAAGCTCGAGCTGGTGGTCAAGTCCAAGACGCCGACGGCCGTTACTGTGGCCCTGCGTCTGCCGCCATCGGAAGCAGGCCTCGGCATTCCCAACAACCGCGTCTCGGCCAAGGTGCGGAGTGACACGCCGATCTGGAAGTTTTTGCGGCATCTGGAGGAGACGGACGCGGCGAAGCAAAAGGGACTCAACATTACAGCGCGCGGTGTGCCGCGGACAAGTCACACGGGGCTGCCTCTTCTACAGGATCGACAGCAGCAGCGGCGGCGGCAGTGGGAAGCGGCTCTGGGCAGCTTTACTGGGAGGCACCGGTGCTCAAATTTTGCGGCCGCGAGTTGTCCACGGTCGACGACTTCCGCAAGACACTGTCGCAGGTCGGCATCGACTCGGGAAGCCAGCTGATTGTGCTGGAGTTCCGCACCACGGATACGACGCTGCAAGAAGCCATGGAGACGGTGCAGACACAACTAGAGAAGACGGATGCAGATGTTGCTGCCAGCCAAGCGGCGGTGGCTAAAATGACTGCAGCCGTGGCCGTACCACCCCTGGCGCCGGCGACGACATCAGAAGCAACGACAACAGAAAGCACGTCACAAGCCAAGGCAGCAGAGGTACCACAACCAGCCCCGCCAGCAGCTGCAGAGCCAATGGATGTGGACAGCACTCCCACAGCTACCACCGCCACCACTAGCTCTCCGATACCCCAAACAGCATCAGATCTGACACCGGTCCAGGTTTGGTCACCACCCAAGGCCAATGCCGGCATGCCTGCGGCAGCAGCACTCAAGTGGACCAAGGAGCCCGAGTCGGCCTTTGCGCCGTCTATCGCACAGATGAAGGCGCACCAGAAGCAGCTCGAAGAGGCCGGGCGCAACAAGCGGCTCAAGTCGGACGAGGAGCTGGAAGAAGAAAAGCGCGAGCGCGAGGCCAAGGCGGCGGCTGTGGACCGTGTCGACGTGCGCATCCGCTTCCCTGACGGCTACACTGTCATGTGGTCGTTTTCTAACGGCGCGACGGGTGCTACGTTGCACGCAGCTGTGAGGAACGCTCTCCACCCGGGTGTCAAGGACCAGGTGTTCAAGCTGTTCCCGCCCATGTCCCGAGACGAGATCCACGACCGCTCGGGCAGTGCCAAGGACGACCTGGTCCGTGGCTACGGTATGCGGGGTGGTATTGTGATCAACTTTAGGCGCGGACCCGATGTGCCTGCTCCGCCGGCCGGTCAGCCGTATGTGCGGCCCGAGGTGGCGGCGCTGGCTCGGGATATTGTGATTCCACAAGCGGCGGACGACGACGACGAAGATGAGAAGGACAAGCCATCGTCGTCAAAGACGGGCGGTGATGCCAAACGGCCTGATAAGAAGGAGGCTCTCAACAAGATGTCCAAGTTCCTGCGGTTAGCAAAGAAGTAGACTGGAGGACGGTTAGAAGGATATGTCGATACAGCATAGCATGAATTTACGTTTAATTTGTAGAACAATCAATAGTGATATGAATCATTATACGCCATTATTCTTTTGGGAGACCGTGGCTACTTTCACTTCACATGCATGGACATGGCCCGTTTTTATTTATATTTTCTTATTTTTTGTAGATTTGATTCTGTGTTGACGCCAACCGATATGCCGACCCAAAAGCAAGAATAAAAAAAGTAATAAAAGGACTAATTAAAGGGAAGAGGTCGGTGTCTGGGGGGAGAGAAGAGAAAAATAACGAAACAAGGCATCGAGGATCGCAGAAGAACAGACAAAGAAAAAGGGGTGGAAAAGGGCACAAACAGGAAAGGAGAAGTAGAACGAGAAGTGAAACCGCAAAACTCTCCCTCCTATCGTCCACCCGGTCTGGCTTGTCGATGGGTTGTTTGATTCTGCGGTCCGTCTTTGTTGTCGTTTCACTCCCCGTAAATCCTCCCTCACCACCAGCGATGTGTGTGGTTGCCCTCTTGTCCTTTTTCTTTCCCTCGTTTTCCCTTTTGCTTCCCTTTTCTAGCACACAAAGCCCGGAACTTTTTGATGATGAGAAGTGGTGGTCGGGGTATGCAAATTTTTGTTGTATTTTTTGATGTCGTCGTCTGTTTTCTTTTCCCTCCCGCAAACACAAGACGTCTCTTCCCCTTTCTATTCAGCCCTTTTCCGGGAACATGGAAATCATCAAACCGCGCAAAATCGTTCGTTCATTTTTAAATTTTCCGTTTAATGTCTGCGCGACTCGGTGATGACACGGGTCAGCTCGTCAACCTTTCTCTTGGCACGGCCGAAGGTACCGAGCTATAGATTGTTAGTATGCGGTTGGAGACACAAGTGACGACAGGATGGAAAGTATCCATATGAAAAAGAGTACTCACCCGCTTCTTTGCCAGCTTGCGGGCGCGCTTGTCCTTGCTGTTGCGCAGCAGCTCAATAACACGGCGCTCGTAGGGAGCGAGGCCAGCAACCTCCTTGACGATGTCGCGGACGAAAGCGGTGCGCTTGCTCAGGTGGCCCTTGGTGCGGGACACACGGGGCTTGACAACGCGGGGGGTGGTTTTCTAGATGGGATGTTAGTCGGATGGTCTGGAGTTGAGTCCCGTTTCGATGTTTCGGAATGCCAGTTCCATGTCTGACGGTCAACAGGCAGCAGACGGCAGACGACACACGGCAAGACGATGTTCAAAAACAGGTGCTCAGCGGAGAGTGCAGACGGATGCCTAGATCAATGTTCCAAGTTTTCTTCATGGCTGGCAAACGTCCAATGTCAAACAGATGTCAAAACGGCCTCCAACATTCGTCCCAATTTGCCAGCCACATAGAGAATTGAACTCTGCTGATTGTCCATGATGCAGCAGGCACCGTGCACCCTCACTATCGTCATCGGTCGTCGTCGTGTCGTCCACTGCCGTCCATCGCCAGCCACGGAACGGATTCGTCTTTTTCATCTGGAAAAGAACGCGGAGGAGAGTCGGATAAAACGTACGTGGCCCTTGTTGATGCCGACGGCCAGGCCGGTTCTGGGGGCGGCTTCCTTTGCCATTGTGATCGTGTCTTCGGGGGTTGGTCGAGACGATTGTGGTTGTCGTTTCGTCGGTTGTCGATGGGGGGAGTAAAGAGGAGAGGAGAGCCAAAATGCGAGGGAAAAGTAATATGCAGCTTTTTTTCAGAGAGAGTGTGGGAAAAAAAAAACTAGTGGATTTTTGGGAAAGGTGGGTCCATTTTCGCCCGGGAAAACTGTACTGTAGGGAATGAAGGAAAAGAGCTTTGGACGGAAAAACACTTAAAAATTGGCTAGATTTCGGAATATTTGTGCGTCACGTGCGAGGTGCTGTCTGGCGGATTTTGGAGGAAGCCCTCAAAATATTGGAGTGCACGTGCACGAGTGTGGCGGCTAGTATGGCGGTGCAATAGCTTAGTCATTTTTCATAGACAACTCCAAAAACGGACTAGCGGGTTTTGTTCACGACCTAAAAATAGCACTGTACGACTGACACTGTGCATTTCTTTCCTTCCCTGCACTTCACACATGCAAATATGTTTGCCACTGTCCACAACGGCTGCCAATACGAGCATCGCGTGCGTTGTGTTTGTGTCTGTGTGAAGTACTCTGTTTACACAGTATGTATATGTACGTGTCTGACTTGTGTTTATTACCATCTGTGCTCATGGGAACCTCGATGAGCTTTTTCAGACGTCATGGCATTCCGGCCAAATAAAAATAAAAAATCAAGGCGGCCAGGGCGAACAGCCATGGAGACATCAGGATGGCCTCCCCGAGAACTCCCCAGCTCCCCAAGACCCTCAATGGGTGCAACGCTCCCCTGAGGATGGGGATCGCATTCTCGGGGAGGTGCGACATGGAACAAAGTTTGCTGCTTCTTCTTTCTTCAGCAAAGCCCAAGAAAATTACAAAAAATTGCTTCCGTTGGCCACGCGCTCAGGTGGCACAGAGTGGCCGCCGGGCCTTTTCCTCGCTTCTTAGCCGGTCGTTTGGCAAAAAAGGGAGATATCTCCTGTTCACGCGACACACAAACAGTTTTTCACCGCTTCTATTTTGAGTTGTCATTTCATCTTTTGAGTTGACTGCCTGGCTGCATTGCTTCTCCTAAATAGACGAGATAGACAGCTTCGCATGTGCGCTTGCCCCCTGGACCATCCCTTCCCAAAAAGGAAAGAAACAGTGCGCTGGCAAAGGGCGGTGCGATGGCAGTGCTGTTTATGCTCCGAGAGCAGGCGCTCTGAGGGCGGGAAACATGAAACAAACAAGAACCAGAAAAAGGCAGGAACGAGCAAGTAAAACAACCGGGTCGCTGGTGGAGAATGAGCCACTAATTGTCTCTATTTTTCTGTATTTTGTCGATGAAATCGGGCTTTTTTTTCTTTTCAATACGGATTTACGGAGTACAGTGAGAGAGACCCGTACTTTCCGGCAGATATCCAAGGCAAGGCTGGCGTGGCCAAAACACTGGAGCAGACGGGGCAGCAGCGATCGGCTGGTGGTCACAATCTTGCGCGCCAGTGCGAGGACAGGTGCGCCCTTTCCAGGGACAACAGAGCAGCGAGAGCAGGAGCAGTTCCTGCCTTTTGGCGATGTGCAGCTCCATGTACGGAGTAGTTTGGACATTGGACGATGGTGCCTCCTTCCGTATTCTCTGCCTCTGTTGACTCTGGCTCCTGCCGTACTCTCGGACTCTCGTCTCTTGTATACCTGCACTCTGTACATCGTCCTGTGTTCTCTCTATGCGGTGCAACAGTCGGCCTAGGTATGCTGTTTGCGCGAAAAGGAACAGAAAAGAAAAGAAACAGAAAAGAAAAAGAAAAAGAAACGAAAAAGAACAAACGGCGCCGTCACACACTGGTCAGGGGCGACAAATTTCTTGGCGCAGGGACTGGCAGCACTGGCGCAAGGGGTCCTTCCCTCCTGGGGCGCGCCAGCGGCTGTTGTAAGTAGAGTAAAATACTTGATTGGGAAAGACGCACGTTCCTCGCCGGGCAGGGTAGCCAAGGCAGGTACGAAGTACAAACAGACGACGCGAGAAGAGACGGAAGAGGAAAAAGAAGAACGTCACCGTTGCTCAACAGCATCATCTTCCTTTTCCATCCTTTCTACCCTCTACTATTTTTTTTTCTTGAGTCTTTCTTCGATTGTTTCCTTTCTACAACACTTACTTTCGTTCTTGTCTTATAACATCGTCTATCTCATCTTTCTCATCCCCCCTTTCTACTTTCTTTTTCATCTTTTCTCTTTCCCGCATCTTCTTTCTTTCTTTTCAGTCTGATCTCAGTTTAGCCCGGTTCTAGACATTGCCCAGCCATCGGACAACTTCATCTCTCCATAGCTGGTCTACATCGTCTTTCTTCGTCTTCTTCAGTTCTTCTTTTACTTTGACACATATCTCATCGCCAACTTCGACTTCATCTTCGCCATGCAGCTTCTCGCCCATCTTCCTCTGATCTCGCTGCTGGCCACGGCCGCCAACGGTCTGCAGCTGCTCCAGTACGACCTGCCCGATGAGCTGCTGTCTCTGTTTGGCCCTGGCAATCCCGACCCGGTGTCGACTTCGTCTGCTTCTGTGCCCATCAGCACTGGCACTGCTTCTTCTACCCCGTCATCCTCTTCATCCTCTGCCTCCTGCTACTACCCCGCCACCTTCACGCTCAACAACTTCACCACCTGGTCGCCGGCGACCAACGCGTCCCAGTCATACGTCTCCTTCAACTACGTCGACAGCGGCACCAAGATAACGACCCCTTGCGCCTATAACTCGTCGTCCCAGTCGTTGACTGCTGGCACCAGCCTGGCTGCTCGGTACGCCTGCGATGACAGCACCATCTCCTTCATCTGGCAAAAGGGCAAGATCACCGCCATCGAGACGACATGTCCCGGTCAGACTGCGTAAGTACCTCGAGCCCTATATTATCAAATTAAAATATGAATACTGACCTAAATGTCGTAGCACCAAATTTGAGGCGTCTGGATCGATCCTGCCGACTGGTCTGCAGTGCTCGCAGACGAACGGCTCCGACGACACGGGCATTAGCCAGGGCAGCGGCACCATCTGCCTTGCATCTGGTCCGCTGTCAGGCAACTTTACGAGCCAGGAGCCCAGCCCTATTCAAAACTAAGTCGGAAGCCCTTCACTGTACTAACAAAGGACAAAGGATATATGTGGGACTTTTGGATATTTGCATGGAATAAACGGATAGAATTAGTTGCCTAGTAAAATACAACAGAGGCAGAAATAGAGATATGTATAGTATCAACTTGCACAGAACAAGCCAAAACATGGGTACAAATCAAGACGAGAGGAAACAGTAGACGAGACTAATAAAGATAATCATCTGCAACCAATGGAAAATGAACAAAAGACGTGTCGTCCGTATATTAAACCTTGCGCACCGTGCTTTTTTGTAGAGGTGGCTCTAGCCCCTAAGATATGGAATGTATGTAAAAGTATGTTGTTTGTGTCATTAAATAATATAGAGGGAGAGGGACAGATATGAAAAGAGAGAAGAAAAGACAGAAAAGAAATCAAGAGTAGATGCCCAGTATTTTCCTACAAGAGAGAAAACGGTAAACCATCGCAAAAGGACAAAGGACAGTGGGGAAAATAGGAGAAGAAAAAGAAGAAACATAGGAGAGAGAAAAAGTGATGCATGCAAACAAATGCGCAGAAAACCCGACAATATGAGCAAAGAAATCAAAGAGCCACGACTAAATGAAAACCGAAAACTCAGCAACACCTCAAAAAGCAAGACGAAAAGATAGGAAGCGCGCGCAAGCATCACAATCAACCGCTCACGCGTCCGAGTAGTACTCGTCGAATTGCTGGTGGCCTGGCGGCGGCATCGACCACGTGCCGCTCGGCGTACCACCGCCGACAAGGTTCTCGCGCGAGCTCCAGTACTGGCTGCGTGTTCGGCGGTCGCGCTCAAACTCGGCCCACCGCTTCATGGTGATCTTGCTGCTGTCGAACTCGCCCTCGTACTCGATGCCAGCCTTCTTCGTCTTGTCACCAGCCGTCTTACGAGTCTCACCCACGAGAAATCGTCAAACTTCCAGAAGGCGTACGTCGGGAGAACAAAATTCCAAATGGGGAGCGAAATCAGGTAGATCATCATCCAAAGAACGTACGACCACCGGTGCGCCGTGACCACAATGAGAACAGCCGGAAGACCCAGGATGAGACCCAAAAGGACAAGCGGGATGATTTGCGGCGGGCGGTGAACAATGGAGATGATAATGACGTAGAAGGTAAAGGCAATGGCGGCAGGAAGGACGAGGGTACCAATCAACTCAACACCGATGAAGAACTGCATACTGAAACAGAAGGTACCACACAGGTCACGGACCAGCACCAGCTCCATCAGGTTGTGAACAGTCGAGTTAATCCACCGACGACGCTGCGACAGAAGAACCATAAACGACTCGGGCACCGTGGTCTTGCACACGGCCTGCGGGACGAACACCTGCTTACGCTTGGGGAACGTCCGCAGCATCAGCGTCGTCAGGTAACGATCCTCACCAAGGAGCAGCAGGTTCTTCTTGTGCAGAGTGTCGACCACGTTCTCAGAGTAGTGCTCGACGACGTCGGGGTTGGCCAGGATAGGCACCCAGTAGTTCTGAGCACCCTTGGGAGCCTTGATGCGGTACATGGAGAAACAACCGGGCAAACAGGTGACACCACCAAAGACGGACTCGAAGGACTTGGACAGATGATGCGAGATGAAGTACTCGAAGACCTGGATGGCGGAAACCCAGCTGGCGCGTTTGTTGGCAATCTTCGTCTCACCACACAGGCCCATGATATCGGGGTCCTTGACCATGGCGGAAACCATGTGCGTCAGACTGTCGGGGAAGACCTTAGTATCGGCGTCGACCATCAACACGACCTCGTAGAAGTCGGGAGAGATGCCCGTCACCTTCCATAAACCGTTGAACATTTCGTACTCGAGCTCTGTCATACGCTCATCGAACATGACCTTCTGCAGGAACGACATGAGGATGATCTGACTGTCACGCTTACCACGGTTACCGGGCTTGGACTTGGTCTCCTCGTCTGGCGTACCGCACTTGACAACGACCATCATTGGAACACGCTGCTGCTTGTCGAGGGGGATGTTGGACTTCGCGCCATAGTCGTAGAAACCGGCGTAGATCTTGGCCATGTTGTGGCGCTTGGAACCGCTGGCAACAGCAACATACGAGAAGGCCTGGACCTCCTCGCGCGGGACGGTCAGGTCCTTCATCATGTTGAGAACAATGTCAGGAGTCGAGTACGCCTCGCCCTTGCCCTTGATCAGGCCGTCACAAACAACGAGCAGAACCTTATGGCTGTTGGGATAGTCCGTCATAGCAACCGAATCGAGAGTCGTGCGAATACCAAGCTCACCCTCCGAGTAGGCGGTAACCAGGCAAATTGTGTGAGCAAGGGGGAAACCGAAGGGCATCCAGTCCGAAGGCGGCTGCGGCACAACAGCCTCGTGGATGAAGCCCGCAGGGCCAGGACCATCGGTCGGGCTGACGTTGTTGTTGTAGGAGCCGGCGCCGCGGAGGAAGCTGCTGCGGCTGTCGTTGCCTTGGCGGTAGAGCGAGTTGGGGTGAAGAAGCTGGGCACCGGAGCTCTGGCTGGCCATGGTGGTGGGAGCCATGCGGATACGGGAGTTGCGGTCGCCGCCAGAAACGGCAGAGAAGCGAGATGTCGTAGGCAGGAAGCTGCTCCGCTTGCTATTGCGGTCAGAGCTAGCACCAGCAACGCTGCTGCCAATGTCGCCCGGCATGCGAATGGGAGCACGGTAGATGTCGTCACTCCAGTCCTCAATCTGCTTGTTGCGCTTGCGCTGGTCGGACGACTGCGACGTCTTGGACGCGGCGTAGCCCTTGCTGAGGAACCACTGGAAGAAAATAGCTAGAACGAAACGGGACACAACAACGGACAGAATCAGAACCAGCGAGACGTAGAGAACGACCTTGGAGGCAATGCAACCAACAGTGTCCGTATCCACGGTGCCGACCTTGATAATGTCCTCGAAGCACTCGGCGTACGCCTTGTCGCCGGTGGACTGGAACATGCGAGTCACATCACGACCACGAATGGCCTGGTTGGCCGAAGTGGTGGTGTCACGGAGCTCCTTGAAGCGGTTAGGGATGGTGACCTGCGTCTCGTTGAACCAGTACAGCAGATCAAGATCCAGAACGTTGCCCGAGTAGACAATCAGGTTGCGCGAGCTGTTCTTGATGTCCTGCCACTTGAAGTAGACTGAGGCGGTACTGTGCAGCTCGGTGTAGAACGTGTTACGAGCGTTGGCCGTGGTGTGGCAAGCGTAGCCCAGGTAGTAGGGGATGGTCAGGTTGACGGGGCTGGATCCATCTTGGTTGTAAGTCGTGCAGGGGAAGTACCAGGCCAGGTTGTTGTCCGAGTCCGTGGGGACATCGGAGTTGGGCGCCAAGGTGATGACGTCCTTGCATTTGCCGTTGACGTTCTGGAACAGGAAGCTGCCGTCCTGGCCACTATGCTTCTCGGGCAGATCAAAAAGAACGTTGGCGCCGCTGGGAATGCCCTCGGCAGCGGGATGCCGCGAGGTACTAAGGTCATAGGCCGTACCGTGGAAGATCATGTAGCCACCAGACACCTCGTTGACGCGAAGGCGGATGCCGGGCGTACCACACACAGCCTGGTTAAAACCGAATGTGATAAAACCGACAAATGCCATGATCATGAGAATGATGCTGATGAGACCCATCTTCTCACGCCACGCACGCTGCTGCTCCTTGGCGGTCTTCTTGCAGCAGCTTCTCAGGAAAATATCGGGACACCAGAAAGTCACAATCGCACAGTATACGTTCCACAGGCTCGGCGGGCGGATGGTCTCGACCTTCTTGTCGCGGGTGCCGTCTTTCCGAATCTTTGTAGACTTGCCGCGGCCAGAAGCGCGCCGCCGCACACGGTTCTTTTCGGCCTCATCGCTGTTGGTGCGACTCCGGCCGATTGGGCGGGGTGTCTGCGAGGTGTCGGACACAGCGTCGCCAATGCGCGAGCCTGACACATCGGTGGCGCCCTCGAGGTCTTCTAAAATCGGGTCGTTACCGGTCGATGAGGGAATGGTGTTCATGTTGGCGGCATGTTTGCGGTAGTGGTAGTTGGGGTGGTCTTTGCCTATCCGGTTCCGCTCGGGGCGGATCAGGCTTCGTTTCCGTTGGAAGGGCTGTGCATCTCTTGCGGCGGCCTCAGCCTGTTCGGGGGAAGGAGTGAGAGGTAGGCTTTCTGCTGTTCCATTAGGACCCTGATCGTTTCCGCGAAAGAGGTTTGTGATGCCTGACGTTGATGTTGGCCATCTACGGGGTAATAGCCACCAGTCTCGACATCGGTCGGGCGGACACGTCGCTGAGGCGACTCGCGGTACGAATTCCGCGAGTCAAACGACGGACCGCCACCAGGCCGGTCGGGGAGAGACATGGCTCTAGAAGAGAAAGCAAGGTTAGCGACAAGTTCGCGATCTGCAAATGTAGAGATATATGTAATGTGAATGCCCAGTGTCGCCGTGTCGTCGCAGTAAGACTTCAACTGAAGCCACTGAGCCGCATGGCAACGGTCTCACGAGGCACGAGACAGATGAGGGGAGAGTGCAAGGGATGGAAAACTATTCACCCTTTCGGAGCTGCGAATTCCTAGCGAGATCTGAGGGAGGACGGTCGAGGAGAGAAACGGAGGACGAAGGGAGGACGAGGGAGGCGTTTCGAGGTGACAAAAAATGTAGAAAAAGAAAGAGGAAAGAAAAACGACAGAAAACGAGAGTGAAGACGAAGTGAACGGAGCGAGAAAACGAGAGAAACGAGAGTAGAAAGCCCTCTCTCACGTTGCCTTGAACCAAACACAACGGCAACAAGAAACCAAGAATCCAAAAAGGTAACGAGGGTGGAAGAAAAGAAAACGACGACGCAAAACGAATGTATGGAAAACGAGGCAGATCAGGCGAAAGAGTGGAGGGAACACAGGAAGAAAACAAGGAGGGAAAAAAGGAGGACCCAAAGAAAAAGCCTAGGAAAAAGAGGAGCGAGCCACACGATGGGGGGCAGAAAGCAGAAAGGAACAAGCGTGAGAGCGCGACAAGGGGGCAAAGGGAAAGCGAGCGAGAGAAAAAGAAGGGGAAAAAAGGGCCTGTCTTACTGCAGTAATTGCTAACGGGCTGGGGCGTGGGAAGCAGCCGGACAGGCAGTAGGCGGTAATTTTTGTGGATAATGCCCCTGGTCAACCCTGCTACAGCGGCGAGCAAAGGCGTTTCTGCGTCTGCGTGTTTCTCAGGAGACCGCGGACGAGTGCCAAGCCGATTCGCTGCAAAGCAACCTCCAAATGCGCGGTGGAGCGTGGGAACGGGCAGCAGCACGGGCGTGTAAATTAACTCGAGCAGTAGGATAATAAGGATTCAACGCGCAGCGGATCGGCTGCGCTGTCCTGTCCTTTAGGTTTCTTTTCGAGGTTTTGAATTTCGAGATTTTGAGTGTCGATGCGTGACCAGGAGTAGTTCGTGAGAAAGCGAGAAAACGCTGTGAACGCAAGGTTTCCTAGATCGTCAAGGAGGGGGGGGGAATCGAAAACAAGTTGGATAGCTGGAAAGTCCGGTTGTTGCAACAGTCGTCGCGCCGGTGACCAGCAGGGCAGCAAAACACACCAACAAAAGAACCGCCTCGTGTGAGTGGTCAGGCGAGAAAGAAGGATGCGGGTTGAAGGCTGCAGCTGCAAGTGAGTGAGTGTGAGGTGGGAAAATGCAACCCGGACGTCAACAGCGAATGGTCGGGCCCCTGGTTAACGAACACAGTAGCTTGGCGATCAAAAAAAAAACTTTTATGTGGCCAGGTCGAGAGAGCACTGGGATGTGTTTATGTGTTGGCAGTCGTCTTGTCGTCTTCTTTTCGAGTCTCCGATATTTGTTGTTGCTGTGTCGATGTGCCTGTCTGTATCTGTCTCTGTTTCTGAGCACGGCCGTTCCGAGAGCTGCCACTTCCAAGCAAACAAGAAACAGGGCCAGGGCCGGTTGTGTGTGTTCCTTGTGGGCTTATGTTGCGGGCGGGCTGGGGCTAAAAGCGATGGAAGGAGATGCTTGGTTGTCGAAGGATGAAGACAAGAGGTTTGTACTGTCAACAAGCAACAAGGCCCGACAAGGGGAGACGGGGCTTTCAAAGAACAGACGTCGGGTGTTTTGTGTGTTTTGAGAAGGCAAAAGACTGGGCCGAAGCGGGCAAACCCAGAGGATCCGCGGCGAAGGCACGGCAAGAGATCGAATGTGAGGCGTATGGGACTGTATGGAGTAGAGACTGAGGTGTGTGAGGTGCACGAGCGAGCGGGCGGCTAAGAGCAGCGAGTGTCGAGGGTCGAGGAGTCGATGGACTTCAGACGGAAAAGAAACGAGCGTTGTCCGACAGAAGAAAAAGAAGGCGAAGAAAAATAAACAAAAACGAATGAAAATGCTCGAGAAACAGTAGCGAGAAGTGGGAGGTGGGAAACGAGAGAAAACACCAGGTGCACGGTGAGGCCTGGGTGTTGAATGAGCGATGATCTGCGGCCGACACGATGTTTGCCAAAGAGAACGGCCAGTGCAGCGTGAAAAGACAGGTTGCGAGGAGGCAAAAAAGGAACACAAAACGAGAGGATGTGATACGAAAGGCACGATGCATACGAAGATGGGCAGAATAGCTACGAACATACGGCCTGGCCAGACCAGGGCAAGAGCGACAGGCCTTGCGCTCGCCGTTCTGCGTATTTGAGGATCTTTCCCCTTCCTTCCAAGTAGATTTGTCCCTCCCCTTCACAACAACAGCGCAAGTCGGCGGTGGGCTGGAAGGAAAGAGCGAGCGAGAAAGCCACCAGACCAGACACCGAGGCAGCGGTGCTGGAATGCTGTGGGCAAGTGCTAAAATGGCTGCGCAGGCTGGGAAGAAAACAAGGAAAGAGCCCCCATGTCGTACACTTTCCTTGCAGGACACAACCTCGTAATAGAGCTCTGCACAGCGCTAGCGCGCCCCTGACGCTCCGTATTCTAACACTCTAACAGGTTTTCCGCCCTTGGGTCATTGGTGCCCTTTCGATCTACGGAATACGTTTGTTGTTGTGTTTTTGTTTGTGGCGCCCGCCTGCGCCGTCGGCGCTGGTCTGTTGGCCGTTCCCATTCCCCTGGGCCTAAGAAAAAAGTGCGCCACCGAATGGTTCATTTTTTATTGTACTCCGTACTGTCTCAATAATAGCTGCAGGTGGCCGAACCTTTGTTGTTCCTTCGAACCTTCCTCGTGAAAAGAAAGACGGGTGAGCTGCGCCTTCCTGGCTAGACTTTACACTGTCTTCCTAATCCAGTCTAGCGTCTCACCTGGGTCGTTCCTGCTTTTTCGATGCAGGCGGACCGACGGGGGCTCCGTATTCCTAAATGTATTTATGGGCACTTCCCCAGGCCATAGGGTACATTTTGGTACAAGGTCGCGTTACTGGCACCCTGCTTTACGAAGTAAGTGCCCGGCAACCAAAAAAGGATAGTCGGTTATTATTTTCGTCCGCCAACCAGCGCTGCTGATCCCGCAATTTTGACCCACTCTTGCAGCACTCAGAGGACCTCTAAACAGTGGTCTTTATTGACTCGCACGGTACACGTCTTGGCATGGCTCTCGAATCTCGTGTAATACGTCGTATTTCGAGCGCTGAAAAGGACTCCGCAGGGAGAGAAAATCCAGAACCAGAGTGCGTGCCCCTTTTTCCTGCTTGAACCCTCATATTGGAAATGGCAGGGTCTTTGATGGGACCGGCCAAGACGACAGCAAATTGAGAAATGACATCAGTGCCGTCAAATTCGCTGCTACAAAAAAGTTCACCAAAATTGACGTCTCGTTCACCGCAAGGTCTGCCAATATCGCGAGATTGAGAGCCAGGCTTGAGCTAAGCTTTTTTCGTGGGGAACATTGTCACTTTTGGTCTCAATGCTTGCTTATCGATATACGCCTCTCCCCTCGATGGCAACGATGGATACGCAAACTGATTTTGACCTCACGTCCGGCCGGCTGGAAGCACATTCCAGCTGTCTAGGAGCACGAGGACCCGACATGGCCACGTAAGTAATGCATCTTGCGTCGTGGAGGTGGACCAGGCCGAGGACGAGACCTCGCCAATGGCTCCATATCCCGTGAAGAAATTGGATTGTACGTGCATACAGCACAGCATATTGATTTCGTGCCGCATATTGGGTTTTTCATTCTTCGTTTGCTGTCCCCTATTTAATCCAGTCAAAGGACTCTCCCCTGAAATCTGGGTTGCAATGCCGTGTCGGTGGACGAGCCTCATGGCCCCATTGCTTGCATCGTTATCTCCTTAGGACGTCGTATTGCTGACTCCTTGCAGCATGCCTGCAACCGGAAGCGCAGGAAGATGCTCTCAGCTATTTGCACCTGACGCGAGCTTAGCCTGGTTTGATACTACATACTGTACCAAACCACAGCCTTGTCCAAAAATGTATGAGGGCATTTGTTGATAGTGAGCTTTGTCTTCTAACATCCAGCATAACACCATAAAGAACCAACACTAAGGCCCTTGTCTTTTGCCATCAAAATACAAGATCCATTGCATCTTTGTACGACGTACAACCCTCGCAACTCCTCCAACGGTCCTGTCCAACAACGATATATACAAGGGTTCGTGGCCACAACGGCGGCGTTACAGAAGCACGGGGTAGCAATATACAGCACTATGTGTTTTGCGGTAGAAAACAGACCCTGTGCCAATCGCACTTCTACATGTGCTCAAAGTGCATATTCAAACAGCAAAAGAGTTGAGGCCGGGGCCATATTGTCCAACACAACCGATAAACTGCCGCCTTTCTCCGGCCCGTTCCCACCTTTGCGAGCCTCCAATGATCCAGTACATATCTTGCTGTACATACTCCGTACACACTTTTTTGCATCTTGCATGCTGCTGTGCCCCTCCAGCCGCAAATGGGGCGAGGGCACCAAAGTCCCCGTGATAGGGCAGAGGTGCCATTGTGTCGCGGCACCATCCCTGCACTCGACGGCCTCATGCAGCCCGGATGCTGCGAACATGATGTGCTGGTGCCAAGGCAGAGATGCGAGAAGAAGACAATAAAACAAAAAAGAAAGAGACGAGCGTGTTCCAGCCCAATAATGAACAGAGCAGAAACACACGGAGGGAGCCGCTTTGATATGAGCCATTGCAAGACCGGTTTCAGTAGCTAATGAGGCTATATTCAAGTCGTGCACTCCTTGGTCCTATTTCGGCACATATCTCTTGTTGGGGCCACTTGTCAGTGTTTCCAGGAGACGTGCAAGAGCTCCGTCTTCTTCTTTTGCCTTTGCCGCTTTCAAAACATTGTCACTGAGCTTACGACGTCAACAAAGTGACAGAGTTCCTGTGATAGTCTTCCCGGCGCTCGGATCTGCGCGATGCACCGCAAGAGACCCTTGTCTGTCGCCCTCACTTATATGCACGTCAACGATATGCGCTTTCAATGTGGTCTCCTGACAGGCCAGGTTTCGAGAAGAGGAAGAAGAAAGAAGTACTCCGTAGCTTACTGTTAAAATACAAGGATGGAAAAAAAGAAAGAAGAGAAAAAATCGCCAGTCCGTGCCTTTCAAACGGGAATCGTAAACAAATCGACAACGAACGGACCACGGAGCACTCTGTACGACAACAAGCGCCGGAGCCTCGTATCGTGTTGTCCCAAACACGGGCTCTCTGCTCCGTATTCACACATCAACTTGGGCCATAAGTACAATAGCCCACTGTTTCTTTCTGCTTCCTACCCTATGGCAAATGTCCAAATCAAGGTCGAAGCGGACTAGCTGCAGGTGTTTCTCCTTTTACTCCAAAAAAAAAAAAAAAAAATAGTCTAAACAAATACGAATCTACCTGACACGGGGACCCTGTCAGCCTGTCAAGCCTACATATGTCTACTCCGCCCCTTTGCCTCTCTTTTTTCCCACATACATCGCAATTTGCGTAGCCTCTCCTTAATATCTGATTATCTTTTTTCTCGCATCTCATCCTGCAACGGATCGTCAGCTTGTTCCTACCCGTAAGATACGAATCCTCCGTCCTTTCAAGCTACGTCTTCCTCTTTCACAACGTTGTACGACGTCCAAATCCCGAATTAGAAAAGCCTCTATCACTGTGTCGGCGGTAGTTGTGGCCTTTTTTTTTTTTTGGGAACGTCTTCGATCCTTTGACCGGGTCTAGCGGCAGCCGCCGTGCTGGTCCAGTTGTCTCAGAAAGCGACGTGTCTAGCCCACTTCCCCCTTCTGCCCATCTCTCCGTCCTTGTGGCAGCGGTGATCACTGAGATTCTGATCTACGAAAATGCGAGGTTTCCCCAGTGCAGGTCGTCCAGCACTCGCCATCCTGCCAGCCAAGGCGATGGGAGTGCGCTAGAGCGCTTTCTCCAACGTAAAAGTACCCTGTTTATTTTTTTTGTTCTGAAATGGGAGACACCCCTAAATTGGCTTCATTGGGCACCCCTCTAAATTTTGCTCTGATGGAGCATGCAGCAAACGAACGCGCTCGGTGTGTGGTCAGAACGCATAAGAGCCCTGTAAAGTTACGCGATGAAGTAAAATTGTCTAGCTACGTAAAAAATGTCAAAGCAAAATAACAGGTGCCCTGTAGCCCCTGGATAAAGTGGATTCCATATGCTCAGTAGGCTCGACAAAAAGAGACTTGCAACAATGATCTGTACGAGGAAGGAGATAGGTCCTGTTTGTTCGACTTTGTTGTCAACAGTAGTTTCCATCACAGACAGGTTTTTTTCTTGTTTTCCATCTCTCCCAGTGTCTCGGCGGATCTCCACAGCGGCCTTTGTTGCATCCGGCCGGCTCTTGGCGTTCTGGCGTTCTCGCGTTTTGGCTGGGCAGGGACAGCTCCATACTCCGTATATCGTGGAGTGGAGACATTTAAAACCTCGATATATTTTAGAGGCTGCCTTGAAATCAGAGAATGCAATGTTCTCATATGCAGTGTCTGCACTTCAAAATTCTCGCCATTGTGCTCCAGCTGGCATTATTTGCCCAAACTGGCAAACGGCAAAACAGCACATATGGCGATCTTCGGCGTGCTGCATCTGTCTCCAAAAACAAGACAGCTGTTGATTGCCGCCCGCACAAGTACTTGTAATTTGGTGACAAAAGGCCATAGGGGTCCTTTCTGCCAGTGCACGCGGGCAAAGAGACAAAGAGAACAGATCACGATCAAAAGGACTCGAGCAGGGAAAATCAACAGAAAAAAAAGTAAAAAGGGGCACAGTACTCAGTAGGATATTCCCATTGAAAAGCGGAAACAGCGCTACTGACGCCGTGTTAGCTCGGGAGCTTGGAGAGCCCACCGGGCTGAATACGAAGATTTTTTGAGAAGCTAGCCTGTAGCGAATAGGACAAGGCCAAACAAGAGCAAGAAGAGCAAGAAAACCAGGTGAGGAGAGAAACAGATCGGAGCGTCGCCATGGTCTCCGAGCTGAGAAACAGGAGACGAGAGACAAAAGAACATTGACAGACAAATGCTGACTCTGACCACCTTCTCCGGAGCCCTGAGACCTAAAACCCCTGAGACGAATAGCGTGTTGTCGAGTCGCCGTACTCCGTATGTGTACGCACCAACAAACATCGGAAAGAATTCCAGTGCCATGTTCTGCTGCCGTTTGCCGTGTTTTGTCGTGGGACATGCCATGCCAAACGCTGGCAGATGACGTCTAGCGTTCGTGCACTGAATGCCAAGCAAAGAAGGTTTTCAGGCTCCGTAATGATCACTGCCGGCTGTGTCCACGAGTCCACGATGCAGGGAGCTGATCGGTTGAAGGCTTAAAAGGCTGAAAAGGCTGTTGATATTGACAGTTTTGGGCTTGGGTGAGGCTGCCATCGTCGGGAAGAAAGTGGCAGTTACACACACGGGAATCAGTGCAGCCAAGATCTGCTCGAGCAGGAAAAGACGGGCGGCAGCCGCATTCGGGAAGCCACATTAGTTGCAGTCACGGGTGGTCATCAATGTAAAAATAGAGTACATAAAAGTAAATAATAGAGGAAATATCCTACTGGCCCCGGCTGGCACCTGCCCTGTTGTGCAACGCAGGAACCGTGACGGCATGCTCGGGGAAAACAAGAAAAACGGGAAAGAAGGAGGGAACGTATGGGGCAGGTAGGGAGTGCCTTCCGTCTCTGCGAACTGGAATCTTTCAAATTTGCGTCGGAAGAGTTGGGAATTGCCTCGTCGACAAAAGGAAAGAGCTCCCCAAATAAATAGGGGCTGGGCATCTGTCATTTCCCGATCTGTATTTGACGATGGTGCGAGCAACCAACAGGAGGCCGCAAAACTAAATCGTGCCTTCTCAGATTGGAGTGGGACAATACGTTGTTTGAAACGGAAAGCGCGAACCAGAAAGAGAAGAAGAACTTCATTCTCCGTAATATGTCGTGAAAATAGTAACCAAAAAGGCTTCAAAAGGCTTCAAAAGGCTTCTATTCAGCGCTGTTGCAGCACGCCCAATACTAAGATTACAAAATATCCCCCAAAAAACACTGCATTTTGTGACATTGAGCAAACTGGCGCAGCAGCCGCAAGTCGGGCACACGAAAACACTTTCTGTAAAACACACCTTGATCTGGAAAGCTATGCGCAACTGGCTGCCAAGCTGTTGCAAGAGTGGGCCGTTTTCTCGTTTTTCATTTTCTCGTTTTTCGCTTTCTCGTTTTTTCCTTTTCTATTTTTTTTTTCGTCCCTAGTATTTTTTACTGGCATTTTTCTCTCCCTTTTCTTTGCTCCTTCCTCACGTTCCTTCCACCTTTCCATGCCTTCCTTCTATTCTTTTGCTTCCAGGCTAGCCCAGACAGGCAAGCACGACTGAGGTTTAAGCGATGGGACGTCTGGGGCTGAACTCTAAAAGGGCCGCGCGACTGAGGGAAGTAACCTTTCAGGGAACGGTGGAGCACAGGAAAGCGGAGACGTATGCAGTGGGGACAAAAATCGTGTGTGAGCGAGAAATATCTGCCGGAAAAAAAGACGACGGGCCAGTGATGTGATCGCAGGAGACCAGGACTTGTTTTCGTATTCCGCCCCTGTGGATGAGAGCCCGTTTTTACAGTTCCTTCGTAGCCTTGTGAGAATGGCGAGGATCTTATCTTCACACCGAGAATAATCTCGTGACATTTACATCATTTGAAAGCACTCTTTTTGTGTGAAAGGCAAAGCAGACTCTGATTCAAGCAGGGCAGAAAACGCCAAGCCTGAATACAACAGGCTAGCAAAAGCCTAAAGAAAAAAGGTTATGGAAAGTATGGGGAAAGCACAAAGGTCGGGGAAATCAATTGGTCCGTAACAGGAAAAAAGGTGAAAAGCTGCTACCAGCCAAATTTTAATATAAAACCTCTAATCTTTTATCAAGTGGCCCTGCGACCTGATGGTGCCGGCCGCATCCAAACCGGCCACAGGTCACAGGGGTGGTCCAGAAAGCAGTGTCTTCCCGGTGCTGTGTTTTATGTGACATTTTGTTCCGCCCAGCCAGACGACAAACGACGTCACTTATATGTTGTTGTGCAGCCTGAGATGCCGTTCGCAGAGACAGTCGCTGGGTCGTTCTTGCCAGTTGCCACCTGGTGCGACATACTTTGTAAACCTGTGTCTTGCCAGGCTGAGCAGTTTTCTGCAGTCTTGAACTTCAGCGGGAAGGCGCCACCCGGCGCACACGGAAATGTCAGGGACGATGATGCAGACGAGAGACAGGCGGTCTGAGAGAGCCTCATTGATTCTTTCAAGTCGTTATGTCCTTGCCAAGCCCATCTGATAGTCCAATTTTAAAATAGCGACAAGGATGTCGGCAAGGCCTAGCCAGCCATGCACCTGTTGGCCCTTCTCTCACTCATCGTGGGCTCCGTAAGACGCAATCCTTCGTAGCGCGCGCGCTGGAAACGCGAAGGATGGTGTGGCCAGGCAGGTCCAGGTCCCAGACAGCCAGGAGTCCTCTTTTGCTCACCTTGCCGTGCGCTGGTTTCGCTGGTTCTGGTCTAGATTGCCAGAGTACGGAATTGTGCCTGGCCTTGGGAATTGGGAGCTGGGATTTGAGCATTGGAATTGCTTTGACGTTTAGAGCGTGCAGGATGCATACTCAAAAGGCGCATTGTGGGAAGGCGCCAAGCCCAACGAGGCAGATATCCCACAGGCACCTGCGTTTTGAAGCTGTTCTCGCCGGCTCGTGTCCCGACGGCAGGCGCAAACAGGAGAGCCTTCCTATCTTGTCACCTTGTCTGTCTGCCTTCTTGCCTGTTTGTGCAGGAAAGGCGTCCGAGAAAGGCAGGCATCCCGCGCGAGCTGAGCAGGAACAAGGGAGAAACAAAAGAGGACAAGAGGACACGATAAACTTCAAGACAGCCACTTAACGAGCGTTTCAAGGACGTTCTTAGGGCTTCAAAAGAAAGTCCCCGAATGGCTGCTCTTATCTAGTTTGTCTCTTTTTTTTGTTTTCCCAAACGTCAGCGACGAATCGCACTTACGTTTGGATTTCTCGTATTTCGCACCGCGCCGCCATGGTGGTCAGATAACTTGCCCGACATAACCAAGTATGTACTCCGGAAACCCCATCGCACTTGCTTCTCGAGACATTCCAGGTGTCCAGCGTGATGACCGCAAGCAAAGGAGAGAACGACCTGGCTGTATTCCGTATTACTTGCAGATGCCTGTGAACAACCACTACCAGTAGTGCCAACCCCTGTCGTTCTTTCTTGCCTGTCACAACGGCTTTCTGCCAACAAGGGAGGTGCGCCCTGGACCTGAACCCTTTGCGCGGTGCCTGCCCCTGGTAATACTGAACATACTGACTAATTATGGCGAGTTCCTGGCGCACTGCAGGTGCTACTGTCAACCCTCTGTCGCGCCTTCCCTGTGAATGATGCGATTCCTTCCGTCTCTGGCGCTCTCTTGTTTCCATCACCAGAAGGGGCGGGCACATCTAACTCGGGACGTCGTAATTCCTGCTGCTCTCTCTCTTCTCTTCTTCTCCTTTGCAACAACTCATTTTTGCCCACACCCAGCCGTCCTGCCCGCCATAAGCTATTTTCGGTTACACGATCTCCCAAGACACACGTCGTAAGTAACGACCCAGTCCCAGAAACGCTGGGCCTTGTTTTTGCGTGTTTTTGCCTTCCGTCTCTCTCAATTTACCCAGCAAAAAGACAGAAGTCATTTCCCCCTTTTTTCGTTACTCATCTCCTTTTGCTTCACTCCCAGTTCCCTTTCTTCTCTCTCCAAGCCTTGCCAGGCCCTTGTCTCTAGCACCAACCCACCCCGCCTGTTGTCCCACCTTTCTGCTCTACATACTGTGTTGTCTGTTGGGGTGTTGTCTGCCTGCAAAGTTCAAACTGCCATGCAATCGGCCTGGCTGTCTGCCCAGCAATTGTTGAGCTCGTCCTGTTTTTTTATGTTCCCAATTGATTGTTCCCGAACAGGAGAACTCCACCTGTCTCCGCTCGCCTGATCCCTCGTTTCTCAGTGCTTCGTATGGAGCATCGCCGTCGTCATACCGCCTGTCTATTCCCCTAGAACACTCGCTATTTGCCTTGTCCGTGGCCCGTCCCTGCTACTAAAATCGCTACCCACCAGGCTCGCCAGGCTACGTTGTTAGTGTTCTTTTGTGACGATGCCGAGCTGCCTAGCGGCACTGGACAGTATCATCTCGAGCCTCTTCTGTCTTCCTGTCTTCCTGACTTCTTGTCTTATTCTCTATTTCTCTCTTTTTTTGTCCCCTGTCCTTGCCGTACAATTACATCTAATCTGACCTGCCCTGTGCTTTACGAGACTCCCCCCAGAGTGCTGTTGTGCTAGGGCATCTTGCATGTCTTGCCTTTAGCCAACCACCATCCCCTCCCCATCCCTCTGCCCTCTGCCTCCCCCCTTTCCCTCGGAGTAATACTCATCCCTCGTGCCAGTGACCACACCAACATTCCCGGCTCCCGCGTTTCTGTTTTCTTTGCCCCTCGTGTGCTCTCTCTCGTATTCTTCTCACAGCCTGCTTCCTGAAGGCACGTCTCAGCCAGGAAGAGGAAGGGGACAGCATTCAAACAAGAACTAACTCGGAGACACCGCTGTGCAGCCTGGTCAACAACAAAGTGTCCGTTCTCTGAAATACGTTGCAATATACGTCGTAATAAGATACAACACACAACATACAGCATACAGCATACAGCATACAGCATACAGCATACAGCATACAGCATACAGCATACAGCATACAGCATACCAAAGACAAAATACTCGAACTCGGTTCTTGCTCGGCTTAGCACTACACGTACAGCCCTCGCTCACACAGACACAAACACGCTTGCGAACTGAGATACAACGATCCTTTCCGCATCTTCCGACACGCGAGGCCCTGGCGAGATTTTCTGTCTTCACGGGTTTTACGACAGTCCTCCAACTGTCCCTACGAACGCCCGAACGCTCCTGGGTGTCTGTCAACTCCAGTACTCAGTAAATAAAATAAGATACTTACATTTTTGCTTTCGGGCTCCCTTGGTTAGGGCCTTCTCTGAAGGACCCTTAGCCCGGCTGCCAGGGCCACTTAGCCCAGTCCACCCTCGTTCTCTCCCCGCCCCTTTTTTTCCCTGAAAAAAAAGGAAGAAAAAGAAGAAAAGAAGAACAGTTCAGGCAGCGCCGCCAGAGAAAACAGGGAAGGAACAGACGGAAGAAAAAGAAGAAGAAAGGGCTCAACGTTCACTGCAAAGCAACCCACGCAGCCCCCCCTTCCCCCAAAGCCCAAGCACTCGTGGAGAAAGGCCAGCCGCTGGAACTCCCGTGGGAAAAAGCCTAGCCTCCCGTTATTCTGTCACACATCTTCTGCTCACTCGATTTTTTCTTTCGCCATTCCCTCACTCAACCTTCTCCTCTTTTGCCTTTCCCCTCAAACCCCCCTGGTCTTTTGATTTTCCTTTCCTGGACTTTCAGTCAACTCAAATCCAACCCAGGGCTTCATTTTGGAAAATTCTTTTTTTTTTCTTTCACTTCTGTTTCCCTTCTTGGTCCTTCGTTTGCCTCTTGGGTCTCTTCACCTTGCGTGCTTGTCTCTTAGCTTCGTCGCCTCATCGTTGTCGTTGCCGCCGACTCGCGTTCCGTTGTTCTGCTCACTCGCTCGCAACAACCAACCTCACTATTCTACAACACAAAGGCCCCAACCTCGAGTGCTCCCGGAAGTCGCCATTCGCTGCAGCCTACACAGCATCGGAAAGGAAGCAAAACGGGCAACGGGAAACCAGGACACGAAACTGTCCTTGCCCTCGTTCCCCTTCCTGACCTCGTCTCTCGTTTTACTCAACATCTCCTTCCATCTCTCGTCCTCTCCCTCTCACAACCTCTCACACCTTTATTTTTCTCACAATGGCAACTGTCACAAGCTCAGCGCCCCACGCCGCTTTCACCGCCATCCAGCCCACTGGATCGCAAAGCCCTCCCGCTGCAGAGCATGTCTCCCGAGTCCAACAGCTGGGCCGAGGAGCCGAAAACGCTCCCGCCCGTCCATACGCTCACCACGGACTTGCCGCGCATGCGCCAGCCGCCCGTCTCACCTGTCCAGGTCAACTTCCAGCCTGAGAACTGGGCCAGCCCACCAATGTCAACATCGAGTCAAGTCCTGCCTACTCGTTTGCTCCTGCCCCGCCCGCTGACCGCTCCCTGCCGCGGACTCCCGACGCGCCATCACCACCGCCACATACCCCCTCCCAGGGTCGCGTGGAGTATGCAGATTCGCCCGAGCCTTACCAACATGCAAGCCAGGGTCCTCAGCTAGACGGCCGCGCGCTGCCAATATTAAGTGTGCGGTCCGTTGCCGACAACGGCCAGGCCCCGAGACTGGACTTTGGTCTGCCAGACCCGACCAGACTCGGCGGCACCGCCACGCCTGACACTGATGGCGACAGCGGTCTTGCCGGCCCCAACGGTGACAACCGCCACAGCCGTGACACCAACGCAACCGCAAACTCGAGCCAACAGCAAATATCCACCGAGTCCTCGGCTGCGACCAGCACCAGCTCCATCTCTGGCCCGAATGAGCAGCCCAACTCTGGTGACCTGTCTCCTGAGAGTTCGCTTGAGGACGGCATCCCGGGCAGCCAGTCTGTTCCCCAGCTGCAGTACCACCACCAGGCATACCTCCCGCACTCCGCCAGTATGGCTGCGATTGCGCAGCAGGAGCAGCACGGTGACTTTCGCTCCTCCTCCAACCCGGACCTGATCGGCAACCCTGCCGCCATCAACCGCCACCTCACCCCCACTTCACACAACTTCCGCCGCAGCTCGCTGCCCCGCCCGCAGTCGGCCTACTCTGTCTACTCTGACATGGGCCCACGCGGCCGGTCACCCGGCTTCTTGGGCGGCAACTCACACATGCGCGCGCCCTCGGCCCACTCGCGCAAGTCCCCCGACACGCGCCCGTCCTCCTATGCCGACATGCTCAACGTGCCCTACCCACAACCTGCCCCGGCGCCCATTGCGCTCGACAACAACCAGCTACGCAACAACGTCGGCTCCAATGCTCTCTTCTCAGCACACAAAAGACGCTAGAGATGTACCGCCAGAACGTGAAGAAGACGACCGACATGTCTATCCAGTACTCGTTTGCCGTTTTCCTCATTTCGACGGCGCAGGAGCAGGGCCTGAGCTACGATGAGTCGACAAAGCGCAAGAACAGCCCGAAGATTGTGCGGGATCTCGAAAGCCCCTACGTCGAGACTGCAGGAGCCACACCCCTGGAGCTCGTGCGTGAAGCTCGCAGCATCCTGCAGCGTCTGTCCAACAACGGATATCCGTTTGCGCAGTACTACCTGGCTGACGGCTACGCCTCGGGTCTTTTCAGCAAGGGCAAGGAAGATTATAACGCTGCTTTCCCCCTCTTCGTTCTTGCCGCCAAGCACGGCCACGCTGAATCTGCTTACCGCACCGCTCTCTGCTACGAATTTGGCTGGGGCTGCCGCAAAGATCCTGCCAAGGCCGTCCAGTACCTCCGCACTGCCGCCGCGAAACGCCACCCCGGTGCCATGACTCGTCTCGGTAAGGCCTGCCTGTCTGGCGACCTCGGCGAGAAGCGCTACAGAGAGGGACTCAAGTGGCTGAAGCTCGCTACGGAGTCCGCCGACGCCATCTACAACGGTGCCCGTACCAACTTGGCTGCTTGTATGAGACCGGCTATGGCGACGATATCTTCCAGGACGAGAGCTACGCCGCTGAGCTGTTCACCCAAGCTGCTGAGCTTGGTCACCCCGACGCCAACTACCGCATGGGCGACGCTTACGAGCACGGTCATCTCAACTGCCCCCGCGACCCGGCCCTGAGTGTCCACTTCTACACTGGCGCTGCCGAGCGCGGCCACGCCGGTGCCATGATGGGCCTGTGCGCATGGTACATGGTCGGCGCCGAACCTCTCCTAGAGAAGGACGAGGAGGAAGCCTACGAGTGGGCCCGCCGCTCTGCTGAGCTTGGTAAGTTGTTCTTGTTAATCTATCTGTTTCCTTCTCGCACTCTTTCATACTAACAATCCTTTTCTACAGGTTACGTCAAGGCACAGTACGCTGTCGGCTACTTCACCGAGATGGGCATTGGCTGCCGTAAGGACATCCTCGAGGCCAATGTGTGGTACGTCAAGGCGGCTGATGCCGGTGACGAGCGTGCCACGCAGCGCCTGGCGGCCATCCGCTCAGCATCAGCGGTGGCGGCGTGCCGATGGAAGTTGGCCCTCCCCGGAATGGCAAGATGAAGAAGAGCGGCTCCAAGGACAAGGACGACAATTGCACCATTATGTAATGGAACAGTAACAGCCCCTTCCCCGACGACCCTCTTCTCATCTCAATTATCTGAACCTTCACAAACACTCGCATCATTCTCATTTCAGCCCGCTACTGCTTATATAACCGCATCGTGTATGGTCACCACGTTGTGTCGATTTTTTTTGACCATACTTTGGATCTTCTCCAAATTTAATATCTGTTTTCTTCTTTTCTTTGGAAAACTAAAACAGCCCCGACCAATGCGTCTTGGAGTAGGCTCGGGATGGCCATGGTTTCAATAGACGCGCACACGCAGATACATACAACACACCCTTTCTTTTCACATATACAACACCACATATACGAATGCCGACAGAGGAAGGCCTTTGTATGCTTTTGAGGGTACGCTTTCTTCAATGCACAATGCCTCTTTTTTCATATTGAGGGAATACGATCCGGGAATCGATACCACTCAATTTGCGACATGCACATACTTTCCTTTTTTTGCCTGTTTTTTATATTTTTTTGCGATTGATCAACGTTGCCTCTATCATTGTATTGCTTTCTTTTCGCTCTCCCTCCCTCCTCCTCTCACCTCCACCTCTCATCTTCATGAGACTGAGAAGTTGCATCTTCTTACTTTCACTATATGGACCGGCGTTCTTTGCTTTTCTCGCTCCCTTTTTTTGTTTTCTCTTTTACATGTCCATTGGGGTTTTTTTTGACTGTTCTTATTTTGCTTTTTGGGTTTTGGTACTTTTGTTGTTTTCAATCTGATTTTGGTTCCTGCTTTTAGTCTTTATCTTAATCACGTCTATTTATTGCTACACATGTGGGGTGGAAAACATGGAGGAAAACGCTGGATCGACGCTTGGAAACGTCTTAATGGTGGCTGCTCATATTTGTTTTTGTATATACGCGGATGGCCATCTTTTGGCCTTTTTGTCTAACTCAGGCTGTGCAAGTAGAGGTCACTTTGTTTTTTAAAAAGAATAATATCATCATCATTATTTACAATCAATTGTTCATCATGAACGTTTTACGTGTGCTCATAATTTTGACGCGCACTCATCAATCATCTCGTGTTTTTTACGAATGTGCCCCATACAAATCGCGCTCATATATTTCTTTCCATGGCTGCGCCCGTTTACAAATTCCATTACTGCCTAATACGGTCTCTCTTCCTCTGCCTGTTCTTTTTTTTCTCTGGCCGGATACGTACATCTGCATGTCTATATGTGCTTCTTGTACGATGTGCACCCAGTCGTATTCATTGTACGGCACGAGTGCAGCATCTTCTTTTCATCTTATTTGTCCAATTTATTCCATCCAACCACAGCTGCAGGCAAAGAGCTCAGCAAGTAGGTACACGTTTTAGATGCTTACATCCGTAAGTTCTTTGCTGTATGCAGGATGCAAAAAAAAAAAAAAAAAAAAAAAAAAAAAAAAAAAAAAAGGACTTTGTTGGCTCCATGTATTTTTGTCTTTAAATATATCTACTGTTAAGAATGGGATCTTGAGCTCGGAATTTTTTTTATTTTTTTTTAAAAAAAAGTACGCATGTACATATATTTGGGAATTAAATAAAATCAAGATAAATAACTCAGATCATACACAAAGCAAACCATTTTTATTGCAGGAATAAAACGGCGAAATGTAAATGTATGAAATGAGCCAAGCATCATTAGATATACGCTACGAGGACAGACAATAGGAACCCTCACACAATGAGGACCGTATATACAAACCACAGCATCCAAGGCCATGCCATTTCGGAAAATTGTTTCTCTTTTTATTACTGACCATGCGACTTGCTCAGTTTATTAATTTTTTTTTCTTCTTCTCACATCATCTTTGCTCAGCTCTCACAGCGCCATGTCGTGTGACACCAATCGCACAAGAAAAAAGGAGCTCAAAATCAGAACCGCCGGAAAAATAGGATCAAGAAGGAACCAAAGAGGATTTACGAAGTAAAACGTTCAAAGAAATCCGTTAAAATCCTGGAAAAGACCTGGCAAAAAGGGACAAGGGTCCGGGTCGCACCGCAGGCGCAAACGGAAAGGGCATCAATGAAAGAACTGAACGAGTGGTGAAAGTTGGACGGACAGGACCCGAGGCCGGAATATAGCCTGGTTCGCCTAGGCCGATACGACAAACATAGTTATCCATTCTATTCTGCTGAGCTGAACTGAACAGACTGTGGTCGAATACGAAGTGTTTTCTGTGCCTGCTGAAAATGTCGATGCTTCCTTCCTTTCATTCTTGTGCCTGCCGGATTTTTGCTGCTTGGCGAAAGTGGCAGGCATTTGCGCCTTACTTTCTTTTTGTTGGTCCCCATGTCGCACTTGCCACATCCGCTCTGTGCGTCCTATTCTCCTTGTATCTCTTCTCGTTCATCTCCTTCCTTTTCTAGAAACCTGGGGCGGTTCAGATACTGCTCACATTTCCCCACCTCTTTCCTCTCTTGTTAACAAGTCGGGCACGTTTCATAGTCCAAAAGTGCAGACCCCCAGGCACTGTACGATATACGTGCGGATAACAATGGAATTGACATTTGTGAGGAAAATATCTGACCCTTTATTTGCACCTGGCCCCTAGAAGGACTTGTCAATAATGGCCTCTTCCTTGCGTGATATGTCACATTTTTCGGATAGCATGCGTCGGTTCGCGTTTGTTTTTTCCCAGTGCTTGCAAACGAAAGCAGACACATCCGCACTCTTTCCGAAAGCAGAGGCCGGCCAACAAAAGTCTGCGAAAAGGGACGCAGCGCGAGAGACCTATGGAGTATATTTTCGACGATTATTGGAAGGCACGTTCGACATTGTATTTGATGTCAGCCACCGTTTTTAGAAGGCGCACTGGTGCGTCGTACGGCTGAAGCAGCGGAGCCCTGGGGCCTCGTCGATGTCATATGCCGCTAATTACTGCGTGGTGCTCGTTATGGTCTACCCGATCCACTTTTCTTCCCTGCTCGCTTCTCAGTCCAATATCGCTCTGTCTCTTACACTCACCTTCCTTGGAAAGATCTTGCTTGTTGTCAAAAGTTTCCCGACGCCAAAAATCCTCGAGGTTTAGTTGTCGATACTCGCATAGTTTAGGGATTTGCGAACATACATGCAACAATTACAGGCTTTCTGAGCGCACTGTGAATACCTCTTTCCGTTCTGCTGTCCGTTCACCCATCGCTCCTGCCGTGCCAGCCTTGGGACATGCGGCCTAGCCCACCGGCGTTCTAAACCGCCTCGACCGCCTGCCTCTTTTCCTTTTCCCACTGTTCAAATCCAGTCCACCCCCCGTTTTCTCATTAAGCGCCCGCCATTACTACGCTCTGTACGGCAAGATCACGCCCTCCCGCACTTTCCCTCTGGTTTTAGCTCGCTAGTTCGTCCAGTCACTCGACTTGCCCGGTTCCGCCCATTGTACTGGCCTCTCTTGCCCTTCCCCCACTTGTACCGACATTCATCAGCTGTGCGGTCGCACCTGCACTTTACCACTTTACTCTGTACTTACCACGGAACATCTTTCATCTCAAAGTTTCTCTACATCCTTTCCCGTCTTTCAAAAGCATCTTTCCACCTTTTCCAACCAACAAATATTATCTCAGAGTTTGTGAATTGCGAAACGCACAAATACCGACAACAAGACTACGGCTACCAACTTAGACCTACACCTCCCACTTCCACACTTTATCTTGATACGGCCTAATCGAAACCGCCGAGGCTGGGACTCTTCCTCTCCTCGTCCCCGTCCTCGTCCTCGTTTCTTTCGTCTTTTCCTATCGTCCATCTCTATCCTTTTCTACCACGCACTCCATTCTTGACGACTCCCTCCCGGACAATTTATTACTGTCGCCCTAAGCCTCGTCTTCGTCTGATCTCGACCCTTTGTCTTTGCGGCTTGCCCACTTTGGCCTCACCGCCGGCGTCGGCCGTCGACTTTTGCTCAACCTTATCCCAGCCGCGACCATGAACTAGCTGATGCCAGTACCTGCGTCATGCCCTACAGTCTCCGATCTCCGATTTGATTGCTTCTACTATTTTCCTCTTCTTTCTCCTCCCCCCCTTCCAAGCACACAGCATGTCCAACATGTCCGCTGCCAATGACGACAGAGGCCCCGAAAGCCTGTTTCTGGCCGACGACGGGATAGCACCACCATCCACGACTCCGGCATCCGAGACAGAACCGGTCGGCGAACCTTTACTGGGTGACACTGAACTTATGACGGTGGAGACTGTTGTTGCTGGCACTGGTGGCAGCTCTGGCACTGGTGGTGAAACCGCTTCCGACGCTGTCCCTTCTGTACCTAACCCTAGCGAAGCCCACGGAAGCGCATCGGTCCCACCAGACACTCTCGAAGTCGACTTCAACAACGCTCACGCTGCATACCCACTTCCCGACTGGGCTCACGGCCCACCAGTACTCCCCACGATGCTGCCATTGCCTGGGCTCCAGGCCGACGAGGAACATGCGGTGCCTATACCGCACACGTACTGGAACCACCAGCAGGGACTCTTCGGAAGTGCGACCGGTGACGATGCAGACCAGCCGGGTTCTCAGCCAGCCAATGGCCAGAACATGATTCCCACGCCATCACAGATGATGCAGGACTTTTACCATGCAAACGACTCCTTTGCGAGCTTCTTTTTCGCACCCTACCCAGAAGACAACCAACTAGGCAACGGCAACGACAACGTCCAGGGTGGTGGTCCACAGATGCCACTGCTCCCTCCACCTCTTCCGAGCTACTACAACGTCACAGTCCCATACGGAAACGGGTATGCTGTTCACCATGGCGTCCACATTCCCTCCGGTCTCAATGTGCCGCATCACCCTCCCGCCCCCGATGCTGCCGGTGCAGCTTCTGAAGCGACCAATGGTGGCCCGCCTGCTGAGCCGAGCCTGGATGCTACCGCAGCCCCACCACATCCAGCATCCGCGGAGCCTCAGAATCCTCTTGCCGGACCGATGTCTGAGGTAGGTTTCGGCATGCCTATGGGCCTGGCGGCACCGGTGGCTTTCACAACTACGGCCGCGCTGCTGAATAGCGAGCTGAGCCCGACGAACGCGGACTTGGAGCGGTTCTTGCTGAACTGGCAGGCATCTACCCAGTTCAACGTCCGGGGTGTGCCGACGCCCCGAGGCCCGGTGCCCATAGTTGTCCCCAGTTCGACTGGCTTGAGCCAGCTAATCCACACTGACGTCGACGAGGTCACCGCCGCAGACCTCAACGGTGACCACTGCGACTACCAGGGCATCAAGTGGGCGGCGATGGGTGTCACACGTCGTGAGGCACGCACGTTCAGACAGAGGAGATATATGAACTATTGCTCCGACCACCAAGATGCATGGATAGTGAGTTGAGACGCCCCGGAGTCGACATGTTTTCTTTTTCTCTCTCTCTCTTTTCTTATTTCCCTTACTAACTGCTTTCCCCTTCTTGTAGCCACACCGGTCGGAACTTATGCCGCACAACACCGAGTCTTATTTCCAGTTCCGCAGAATGAAGATGAGAAAGGCGCCTTACTTAGCACACTTCCAGCTCCGCAACCTGCTGGCCGCACCATCTAAATCCCGCGTCTTTTATGCCGACCGCCGGAGCATTGTTCGTCAATACAACTTTACGACGAACAAGACCGAAGTTGCGCTGCGATACCCATCGGAACTATACATCCAAATTTCCACCATTGCTGCCGGACACGGTGCTCTCGTGTCCGGTGGTTTTAACGGCGAATACTGCACAGTGGACATCGACTCCGAGTACGGCAACGACGGCTCTAGCTCCAGTCCCAGCAATAAGAAGTCCGGGACGCTCAAGAACCTGGGCAGCGGAATCTCCAACCATATCCAGATCCACAGCGCGCGCCGCTCCGGCGGCCCGCTGGCAACTTTTGCGTCCAACGACTCGCACGTGCGCGTCATGGATCTCGGAACGCAGGAGATTGTTTCTGACAACCACTTCCAGTTCGCCGTTAACTGCACAGCGATTTCTCCCGACAAGAGGCTGCGTGTTGTGGTCGGCGATAGCAACGAGGCCTACATTGTGACTGCTGAACGGGAGCGTAGCATGATGGATATCGACGGCGCATCGGCGCCCGACGTCGTCCAGAAACTAGGCGGCCATGCCGACTATGGATTCGCCTGTGCCTGGGCCGACGACGGCTATACCATTGCCACGGGAAACCAGGACCGCGCCATCAAGATCTGGGACGCCCGCAAAACATCGACTGCCTCGGGCATTTGGACGCCCGTTGCCACGCTACGCACTACTATGGCCGGTGCTCGCAGTCTGCATTTTTCGCCCGCCGGCTCGGGAAAACGTGTGCTTGTGGCTGCCGAAGAGGCCGACATTCTGCACGTTATCGACGCGCAAACGTTTGACAAGCGCCAGGAGTTTGATGTCTTTGGCGAGCTGGCTGGCCTTAGTTTCTCCGAGAGTGGCCAGGACTTGTTTGCGCTCTGCACCGATCCCTTGCGCGGCGGCTTATTGCACTTTGAACGAGAGGGGGTTCTCTCTGCTGCGGCTACGTTCGACGAGACACCCGTCAAGGGCATGCCCGGCTACTCTGATTTTGACTGGCCCGATATGCATGGACGGTCCTACCGGCAGCGCAGCCGTGGTATGCGACGCCGCTTGCGAGCAGCTGCCGTGTCATCGATGAGTCCGTTCTAGACAGGAAAACTGTATTGTGACAACAAACAGATCCTGCTTGATTTCTTCTGTCCTTTGTCTTTGATCTTTTATTTGCCTTTGTTGCACGTTTCTGCGTTTGATTTTCCAATCGCATTTTCGCATTTTCTTTCCTTTTACTTGCCGGGTTTATTTTTGCTCTTTTCTTCACTTGCATCATATGATATACGCGACGATGACGTCTGGGCTCTTTTGGGACGGAAATACCCCCTTTTCTCTTTCTTTTCTTATTCTTTCGTTCATGTCAAAGGGCCTTCTTGTCGGTCAAACATAAGGCCTACTTACACTTACTTATGACTTTTATATTAATTTAACTTCACTTTGAACAAATCCAATCTGCTTTTAAAAAGGTGAACGAGCAAAACAGGTTTCCAAGAATCGTGATTTTGATCTTGACTGGCGATAAAAGAGGGATATGGCCAGTAGCAGGAGGGAATGAAGTACAGAATGAAGTACACAAAATCCAAATAGAGCCGAAATTTAAAAACGCCACCAGCAACTTTAAACAGCAAAGCGAAAACGAAAACGACAGAAAACGACGGGAAAAAGCAAAGAAAATCAGACATTACGCAATTTGGGTAGTCATACCACCAACGCAGAGACGAAGGTAGGTAAAGTAGAGTAAACAAAGACAACGCAAAAAGCAAGTCATGACTGCGAGGGCATCAGAAATCCAAAATTCCCAGAAATAGACACCAAAAAAAAAAAACTCCTCAACGACACCTCATCTCTATCCATCCCCATCTACCTCTATCTCATTACTTCTTCTCCTCCAAATCAGGTCCGATATCGTTGGGTCGGCGGGGATCAACCAGGGCCGACAGGCGAATATCACCTTGCCGGGCACCAATCGTTACCCAAACGTGCTTGGCGGCCGGAACAGGCGTAGGCGCTGTCGTGCCGGGAACCATCTTCAGAGTCTCACGGGTGCCAGTCCACCGCAGCCGGCGAGCTCGGCTCATGTCGCTGTTGCCCATGCCGCCGTTGTTCACCCACTCACGCACCACGCCGCGAACAAACTCAACCTTGCGGCGGAAGTCGTTGGCCGCAGGGATGCCCTGCATGTCAGGGTGGATCACAGGCCGGCGACGGCTGCTCGATGTGGAGGCACCGCCCGTCAGAGAAGCCGCCGAGCTCGAGCCTGAGCTACCAACGCCGAAGTTGAGCAGTGTCTGCAGCGGGTAAGAAAGCACGCTGCGCTCGTCGAGCGCAGCCTCCTCCAGCAGACCCGTGGCTGCGAGACGCTGAGCGGCCTCGGCGGGCAGATGCCAGAAGTGGCACCAGACACCCGCGGCGTCAATCACGAGCTTGGTATGGTCGGGGAAGTTGAACTGCAGATGGCCGTCGCAGAAGACCCAGCAGCCAACATCGCCGAAGCGCTGGTAGAAGGTGACAACGTCGCTGGGGATGGCGGAGTGATCCATAGTCGTTGCTGGTGCCTTCCGTGCGCGGTCGTTAGCCCGCTCGTCGATGCCTCCGTCCAGCTCGCGGCCGTACGCCAGCATGTAGTTGGCAAACTTCTTCCACAGAACAATACGCTCACGCTTGCGGTGGTCGTACACGTCCTTGCCAGCAGACAGCTTGCCAGCTGCGCCAGTGCGCGGATCAACTGTGACACGGAAGCGGTTCGGGTCAACACGCACACGCTCAAGACCCTGCTCGCCGTTGTTCTCGTAGAAGTAGATGCCCTCGTTGCCAGACGATGACATCGGTACAATCTGGTGCCGGTCGACGTAGCTAGGGTCTTCGCGGCGCAGGATATGGCGCTCTGCACCGTGAATCAACAGACACGCTGGCGGCAGGTGGCCAGGCTCCTTGTCGGACTCGCCTGCCGAGCTGGAGGACTCGACCTGGATCGAGCGCAGAATGCAGCCGATGCTGCCATCGTTCAGAATGTAGCCGAGACCGAACTTGTTGGTGTAGTCGACCCACTTGACCACAATCTGCGGCGGAGTCGCATGGGCCTTATCGCGAGTCGGCGAGATGAACGCCATGGTGCGCGCATTCAGGGCGCGATCAAGCTCGGTCTGCAGCTTACGCAAGCGCAAAAGGACGGTGTCCGGCTCGCTGTTGAGCATGCGCTCCTGGATCTCGGAGGGGTTGAAGAGCGACAGTCTCTCCACGCCGGGGGCCAGCTCTTCCCTGTGGGTAATTTTGGCCGCGCACGGTGCAGCACCGGCACCAATGGTGGGCGCAGACTCGGCCGTCGCAAGGGTAGCACTGCGCGCAGAGGTTCTCTTCTCTATTGAGGACATGGTTGCTGACGGCTTGCTGCCAGGAAGAAGAGTGCGGGATCGACTGGTGGTCAATGTTGTCGATGTCGACTTTGTCGCGGCGGCTCTTTGCTCACGTGCCTGAAGAGACAGGCCATTTCCGAGAGGAATATCTCGCCGTGCAGATGGTCGCCGGAACAGACCAGGCGCAGGTGCTGCTTCGGAGATGGCTGCGGAAGAAGTGGAAGTAGGGAGTGTGGCGGTCGTGGTGGTGGATGTGAGCGTGGTTGTGACAGTGGCAGTCTGTGCTGTCTCGGTGAGGCCGCTGCCTCTTGTGGGACGGCCTTGTGCCCGCTGCTGGGCGGCAAAACTCTGTGGTGGCGCACGAAGAAGGCTTGCTGGTGCCATAGAGAGGGTCGCTGCTGCAGTCGAGCGCTTCGCAGAAGCCTCCATGGCATTCGCGACAACGGTGGCGGTTTGCGTTGACCACTCAGCCAGCGGCGGCTGAGGCGCGACGGAGAGAGATGGTACCGAGGAGGAAGAGGTAATGGGTAGGGATGGTGATGCAACCACCTGCTGCTTTTGGTGTGTGCCGTACCGGCTGCTGTTGTTTGCGCTCGTGCTGCTGCCACCCTGGAAGAGCTGGTTCTCCTGGAGCCAGCTCTCGAACGGGCGGTACACAATCTCGTCGGACAAAGGGATGGCCGGAGTCAGGCCAGCCTGTTCCTCGGCAGCCATTTCGCGCCAAACTGGCTTGGACACGAACTTGGTCGGGTTCCACGGGCCGACGTTGCAGGTATCGCACATTTCCTTGAGCGTCTCGAAGCTTTGAGCTTGGATGCGGCGGCTGACGGGGTGCTGGTAGAAGACGTCGTGCTCGGGGGCAGTTCTCGAAGACGGACGGTCATGTCGGCCGGTGTGGGCATGTAGCCAGTGACGAAGAAGGGGTGTTCGACAATCGCATCGGGGTCGGGGCGCATGTGCGCCTCCTGCAGCATCGAGGCCACAACGTGCTTAGCCTCCTCGCTGATGAAGCGGCCATCGCCCACAGGCCACTCGTAGTCACGCTCCTTTGCGCGACGGTAGATCTCGTCCGTGGTTGATGATTGGAATGGCGGCTTGGACGTGAGCATAGCAAACATGATGATACCCAGGCTCCAGATGTCGACCATGTGGTCATGGCCCTTCTTGCCCTTTTCTAGAATCTCGGGGCAATGTAGTTGGGCGTGCCGCAAAGCGTCGTGCGCCGGATGGTCTGCATATCGCGGCCTGTAACTAGCAGGGCAGCAAGGCCGAAGTCACCAATCTTGGCGTTCATGTTCTTGTCGAGGAAGATGTTGCCCATCTTCAGGTCGCGGTGGATGATGCCCTTGGCGTGCATGTACTTGATCGCGCCGGCAATCTGGACTGCGTAGAAGCGCACCTCGGGCTCGGTGACGCCCTTACGGCGCTTGACCATGTCCATGAGCGAGCCGTTGGGGCACAGCTCGAGCACGAGGTATGTTGAGCTCTCGAATGCGAAGGCGCGGAAGAACTGGACAATGTTCACCTGGCGCATCTTGGAGTGGATCTGAAGCTCGGTTTGGAACTGAAAAATGTTAGCACTTATCGCCTTTTTTTCATTTTCGTTTTATGGGATGTTGCCTGTTCTCACCTTCTGCTCCATCTTGGTCGGCATTTTGCTCTTGACAATCTTGAGCGCATACAGCTTCTTCGTGCCAGCCAGCGTGCCCGAATAGCAGACGGCAAAGCCGCCCTTGCCGAGCAGCTTGCCGACCTGGTAGACGGCGCCATCCTTGCGGTCTGCGCTTGGCGGCTCCGTCACGTTGGGCGGCGGCGGCGGTGGGTGCTCCTTGTCCTTGCTCGCCTTAAGCTGTGCGGCCGCCTTTGTCTTGAGGTCGGCAACGTTGGTGCGAGGACGCCTGGCGTTGGCATCCCTAGGCGACAGCGCCTCCATATCGATGCCCTTTCCAACCATGTTGCTTGCTGGATCCCGTCGTGGTGCTGTAGTCGTGGCTGGTCATCCGTGGCTGGCTGGGTTGTCTGCCGGTCTTTTGTTGTTGATCAAGTTGGAGAGTCGGCGGTCCGTTGCTGGTAAACAGACTGAAAAATGCGTAGTTGATAAATTTGTCGATGCTTCTGTTGGTTTGTTTACATTGGCGGTTAGAAGATACTGAAACGAAGAAGAGTCCGGATAGGTCTCGTGAGGTTATGAAAACAGAACAAGAAAAAAAAACTATTCACACAATTGAGGACTCGATTGATGTTGGAAAAAAGAATATGGGCAAGAAAGAAAGGAAGAAAAGGAGGCGGAAAATGAAAATAAACAAAAGAAGATGCTCACCGAATATCACGACTTGTTTGAAACAACGACGCTCAAAAAGCCCCAAAAAAAACAAAGCGACGGAAAAAAACGAACAAACCTGGGTATCGTGAAAAAGGAAGGGTGTCGCGTTGTGTTTCGTCGGAAGTCGAAGGAGGTGTGGACGTGGAGGGCAGGGAAAGAAACAATGCCGTGAAAGAACGCGAGCAAAAGTCGAGAGTAACAGCACTGGGGCCGGAGGATGGGGCCGTTGGTTGCTGAGCAACACGCTAGTCGCCTGTATTTGGCAGCTGTGGTGGTTGAGCAAGGCAAGCGCTGTGATTGGTCGGTGGCTCTCGGGCTGATTACATAATATTTCTTACTCTCCTATCCTGCCAGGCTGACGTTTTAGCGATGTGTCTTTGGACGTCACAGCCTTTCTGTCGACGACAAGCGAGTTCAGACTCGGACGATATAATTGTTGGTATGTTTGTGTGCTGCGTTTGAGAGTTGAAGTTGTCAATAGTGGCCGACTGGGAGCTTTGCTGACAGCCAATTGGCGATTTTGCGCAGGACGACTTCTTTCTTATTCGTTTCCTTCTCGAACTCCAGCAATGTGCCCCGCGAGCCGATAAACGACACCCTCTTCTCCTTCTTCTCCTCGAATCTCGTTCTCTGGCGACCGGTCCTGCTGCGGACTGCTTGCCAGCCTGACCTCCCACCAAGATGGTCGCCCTTCCTCTCTTCAAGCTCGGTGCACTCTTCGTGCGGCACATTTCCAAATATGGAGCGGTAGGTGGCAAGCTGCTGGAAACCCGGGGGTGGTTAGCGACTGTAGTCGGGTATGCTGCCGCCGCTCCTTGTACTCACTACTAACTGAACTTTGCTCGATAGAACCGCATCAAGGTGCGAGCCCATGAGCACGAAGTTTCCGTCGGTTTGCTGCGCGGTACGGCCAGCACATCCACCAGCTGAACATGCGTATGTCGGTTGCCCTTTTGAGGAACAGTAAGGTCGACAAGATTGCCAAGGAGAAGGCCGAGGCTGCCGAGACACCGACTGCCAAGACAAAAGAGCAAGTGGACAAGGAGACGCGCGAGAAGGCCAAGGACGACGCCGACCGGGCCAAGTACGGCACGACCGCCAAGGAGTCGCACCCGGCGACGACAATCATGAACCCGGGCGCGAGCGTATGGAGACGCAAGTTCCGGCCGCTGCCTGAAGCAAAAGCTGTCGACTTATTTGCCGATGTGATTGGCGACGGTTTCATCCTGGTGATTGCCAGTGCACTCGTTATCTACGAGTACTACCGGTCGTCATCGAAGCCCGATGCCAATGCTGAGCGTATCCGGGAACTCACAGACCAGGTGGAGGCGATGCGGTCAGCCGAAGTGGAGTATGCCCGCAGAGAACGGATACGCGAGAGCCGAATTCTTGCCATGGAGTCCGCGTTGCGAGGCTTCCGCGACCCAAAGACAAAACAGCCGCTGCTGCCGCCAGCACCGACTGAGGCAGAGCCGAAACCAGAATCGCAGGTAGCGACGGTGACTGCGTTATGATAGGATCGTTGCGAGAGCGGCGTGGAATTTGTTTGAGTATATTAGACGTGCGAAGATATCCAGAAAAGGGGCTGGAAATACACACGGTATGGAATGCCGACTCTGGATGAGTTTTTAGGAAGGTGCGTCCCGGCAGTCCGCCGATGGCCGCGATAGGGAAGGAGCAGCTCCGGAAGTCAAGCCTCGGAAGCCGCGAATGCCAGCCAGCCCCTATACGGAAGGAGCGAGACACATCACATAATAGGGGACAAAAGAGAAGGGAGCAAAACAGGAGCACCTCCCACTTCTTACGACTTCATACCATCACCACATCACCACACCACAACGACACCACACAGCCATACGCAACCGCAAGACCGCCGTTGCACCTTGTTTTACTTTTTGCACATACATCATTCTGTTTATAGATCTCATTTGTACATAGACCAGGCCTTTTTGAGCCACCAACGAGAGACACCACTCCTCATGAACCACCATTTTGCCTTGCTGTCGGGATCGTTCCGGCGGTCGGCATTGCCCCTGCCTCGCCATGCCAATGTGAACACAACGCCCGCCCAACCGCTTCAGTGTCAACGTGGCTCGTCAGCCTCATCCAGCTCGGCGTCACTTCCTACACTGTCACCAAGGCCGCGTCCAGCTCAAACTCCCATCAGAAGACTAAATGCAGCGCCGCCGCCACCGACGCCAATATGCCTCCCCAGTACCCCACGGCCCGTAATTAAAGAGATGATATTTTTGTGCCTCGATTCAAGAGCGTCCCGAGTGGGCGCCCGTCATTCCTGTACTCCAGGCTGGACGAGCCGAGCCTCGCTGGGAGAAGACTCAACTTGGTTCTCATGATCTCGCGGTACGGATAGTGACCGCAGACAAAAATGCAGCTGCTGAAAGCACCGATGCCACTATTCGCTTTCTCCTTGTCGCACCCGGCGATGTTGGCCAGCCTGATCAGACGAAAAGACTACAATGCCTTGCTCAACGGAAGAGTGGTTTTGGAGGCGTCGTCATTTTCTTGCTCTCTCGAGGCGACGGCGAGGGACACAACATGGCAGCGTACAGGCAGTTACAACTTGAGTAAGGAGAGAGACAATTAATATCATCACAGACGATATGTGAAGACGCTAACAGTATGCTCCCTTTAGTCTCCGCGACACTGACCTGTCCATCCTTCCATTGACTGCCGTGGCAACTTTGCCAGCAACACTTGCGGCGTTATGTGGCCAGATCGCGATGCCGAGGCTGATCGAAGACAACCCTCGCGGCATCCTACAAGACCTGGTACGCATATACTTTGGAGACCTGGTGCCGTTGTCAATCGAATGGGGCAAGCAGCTGGTCGATGCAACGGAAGCGGCCGTAAACAAGCCCGACATAACCTTGCAGGACGTGATCCTCTTCTGCTCCAACCTCAGAGACCGAAGCCCGTATTCAACTTACAGACCTCTTGGGGGCTGAGGATGCCTCTTGTTTGGCCGACTTTTAGAGAGCCGGCATGATCGCCGGGCGCTATCCACGTTCTTCTATTGTTCACGAAGAAGGCCGACTGCAACTCTACGTTATGCCGGCTCGTTTCTTGTTTCTATTTGCTTTCTTTTTCTTCGAAGAAACAGGCCACATCCGAAGGCTGCGTTGGTCGTCGAATAGTCTGCATCTCGGAAGACGTTGTGCTACCACCCCAAATGGTAGGCCTTGATGTAGGCTGGCTGATCTTCTATTGTTTTTGTCGGCGGCTCGTCCCTCGTAACAAAGGAACCGGCCGGGCGCCACTATCGTACTTCCATTGTTCTTTCTTTGCCGTGGTATACTTTGTTCTATCTTTCTTTTCTTTTTTTCTTGTTTGCGAAATAGTATTTCTATTGATTGAAGTGTGGGTTGTACACAGGTTTCGAAAAGGGGCCAACGACGGCCAATGACTTGGTCGGTCGAGGCGCTGGCGACATGACAGGAGGTTGTGGCTGCCTCCCACAGCGTCTGCCGGCGGCTGCAGGTGGTTGGAAGGGGCGCGCTTTGAGGAAACACTGCAAAACATGGGCGTTTAAGCGCCCTCACGAGACTGCAATTACACAACGGCCATTCTCACTCTTACAACATACAAATAATCCACTCTCACTATAATGAAAATAAACATGGGATTCATGTTATTTCTCACGATGTTCGTATGGCTGCTCCGGAAAGGGCATGCGTCGTTGACGCTGTTCTTAACAGGCACCCTTACCAGCTCCGTGCAATTTATATTATGCAACGATCTTGTGCCCCGATTATCTGGTCCCCATATGAGAACGATATCGTTCTAGCTCCCCCTTATGCGGCCTGGTGCTTCTTTTCCTTCAAACTTTCCCAACCTCTCTTACCGCTCCAGCAGGAGTCTTTCTTCAAGACAGTCCTAGTCGGCCTTGAGTTGAGCAACCTTGCACAACCCCACGATATGAAGCTATTCTTTATTCTCTATCGTGGTCCCTCCCCCGCTCCCTCCCTCACCGCACGGTTGCAGTCACAATCACAGTCGTAGCCTTTCGTATGGGCGCAATAGCATCCTACATACGACTTAATGATGGAAATGAAGATAAAAGACATCACTTATCTGTGCGCAGAGGCCTGTCGACTTTTCTTGAGAGCATTTAATCTCCTTCAAGTAAAGTGCGGGATGATGAGAGGCCGAAGAGGGCCCAAAAAGCGAGACATGAAAAAGAAAGGCCAAGAAGATGATGCGGTCAGGAAGGATGCGGCCGGTTCCCGCCTTTTCCTTTTTCTTCTTTTATCGATCTGTTTCTTTTTTTGTCTTTTGAAACTAATGATGCAGCAAGGGACTCGTGTAAGCCCAGTGGAGTAGAAGACGGCCAGAAATGGCAGTGGGCAGGTGACGAGTGGGGGAAGGGAAAGAGGGATTAGGCCAGATGTGATTGAATATTTTTCAGAGATTTGCGATCGTGGACAAGACCTCGTGATTGATTGTCCTTTCTTTTATAAAAAACAGGATTTCCACCAATGGGGCTACGAAGCGGTGAAGAGTAGACTAGTTCAAAATATCGTGATATACTGAGATAAGCAGTCGTTTGCGTGTGCAAGTTGTCTCTCGTTTTTCCACCTGGCCATTGAGCTGAAGGTCATAAAGAGAAAGTAATAAGTACGACCAGTTCATGGCATGATGGGGGCCAAAAGTTACCAGTAGACAGGAAATGGCAGAAAACACGGCAGGAAATGGAACACTCTGTCTACGACATAAGTGCAACGCAGATTGACTGGTTCTCTTTGCTTCCACGGGACAATATTGCCTTCTGTTGTTACTGAGGTTACAAGGGTAAAAAAGCGCGCCTGTGGCAGGTATCTCTTGACTCCCGTAGTGACCCACTTTTATCCAGTCCAAAAAGGTGTACGCCAGAGACAGCCTGAGGCAGCGAATGTTTTCAAAACAAAAGCTCTCTCACCCACAGCCTCCAGTCTTCAGAAACGCTCTCCTTTTCAACCTCCTTTCTTTTATACTGCGCCGGCCTCAAGCTATATATTTTCTTATACTATTCGAAAGCCCTTCTTCTCTTTTATACGACAGTCGCCTTTTTTCTCCCGCGCACGCCGAAACTCGAGCGCGCATTCAACTTTTATTTATCTCGATTTCCCTCGACGCGTCTTTCAACGGCATCGCAAGGCAACTCTCCAGAGGTAAACAGAAAGCCGATGTACCTTTCTTACAGGGGGTTATGCGTTATACCTATTGTAGTATAGTGGGGTAGAACAGTGGCTTGTGAGGTACCTGTCGAGGGTGCGCTTTCTTATGCCTGATACCTTCGTATGTTGTCCCTTCTTTTCCCGTGCCCCCTGCTGTCTGTCAAATTTGCGAAAGTACAGAGCGCTGTATTTTTATTTCTAATTTATCGGGGGCTGCAGCGGTTGGGGCGAAAAAACGACTGCAATACCGAGAGTTTGTTGAGAGGGGAGACAGGGCGGCGGGGAGCTGCACAGAAAACGAACAATGGCACGATGCAAGGCAAGTCAAAATTGTGTTTCTGTTGCAATTTGTTGGTAGAAAGTGGAGATCTCAAACTATGCAGGACCACGAGGTCGCTGGACAGCTTGGTTCAAGGGAACTATTCAGCCCAGGTCAACTGTCGTCTTTGGTTGGGGTACTGTCGCTTGACAACTTTAATCGTGCTCTTGTCATATCAAAGCCGTATTCTCATGAGCTGTTCTTTTTTTCTTTTCTTTTTTCTTCTTGCCCTCCACTTTGATATCGTCTGTCAACAATCAAGACAGAAGCATCACCGGACAGACTTCTCCGCACGGTCACAAAAGCCGTGTTTCTATTTCTGGAAAGCTGATAGACCTACTGCAAGGTGATTTGATTGTATGGTGATGCGCGATTGTGAACGTAAGAACGCGGGCCATGATTCAGCGACATTTGGTGACCCGACGAGAACTCATCTTGCTGAACGAGGCGAGCGACCAAGGAAGGATTGGCCAAGAAGTATGCAGCGAGTGAAAATGCAAAGAATTCAATAAATTCAATACGATGCCGGCCGCGGCCGCTGTGATCAGGTGTGTGCAGGTGAAAAGACAAGAAGAGAAGAGAGAGAGAGGTTAAGGTTGAGGTCAATAGCCAAGAGAGGAAACAGCGGTGGTGGGGAGGGCGGGAAGACCCAGCGCTAGACCAATGAGCTGCGCTGTGCAGCCGCCCAGGCTAAGCCGGGAGGAGCGCTAGCGCTGGCTTGTGGGGTGAGCTAATTTTCGGATTGAAGAATAAAACGTGAATGGCGGGGCCAGTTTCAAAATGGGCAAAAAAGTGGTGTAAGTCGCCCGTGTCAGTCGACAACGACAGCGCGTTGAGCGTGCCCGGCTAGAATGGTCGAGCGATAAGCCCACCACAAAGCATTTGATGCAACTGGATGGAAAGAAATGCGGATCTGCCCGGTGAGAGGTGGCTGGAAGGTAGCGTGCATTGCAGAATAAGACGGTGAGAGAGGTCAGGTGGGCGACTGGGGGGCAGGCAATATGTCAGCTAGATCATGAAAAACGTTTTTTTCCCCCGCAGTAATGAGTCTGCTGGATCTCGTCTTTTGCTCGTGGCGGATTGTGGCACTCAGAGAAGGCGGGTAGATCGTGGTGACGTAGAGATGGCGCCCGCTGCAAGGGCAAAAGAACAACAAAGGTGCACATTTTTAAATTCGTGCTTTCGACTCGGTTTCTTCCTGGTAGGATGATTTGCACAACCTCCAGGAAAGGGAGAAGTGCAGAAGATGGAAGAAAAGTGGTGCAGTGTGCAACACGTAGATTGGTGATGTGCACAGGCTGGGTGGACAAAGAGCCAAAGAGGGTGTGTATGCAGTTAAGCGAACATGTCGAAGATAGGCACAAACGGAAGGAAGCAAGCACAATGGAGGTGTGCAATCCTCCTTCCTTCCCTTGGGGACACGGGTCACGCGGACGTGATGAGAAAGATGTTACGAAGTATGAAGGAAAGGGCGAGGGATATCGCTAAGATGTCCAGATCAGGAATCATCGTGAACTCGGAAGGAACGAACTCGCCGGAACGGAATCACACACTGTTCGTTTACAAACGGCAAATGTCGTATTTGTTTCTTGACATTGAATTGAGAGGTAACCGCAATCTCGCTGCAAATCTATGTATTTTGCTGTGCCAAATAGCAGAACAGAGTGCACAGTCGCAAACATGGTTTGCAGGACTTTTCAGCCAATGTTTTTCCTTCAACGCAACCTGCGGCGGATTTTGACTCTTTTCGACTTATTTTAGCGTGGCATCTGGGCTCTTTTTCGCAGCAGGATCCCCCAGTGGCAGGCGACCAACTGCAACGCACTTCCAGGCACCTTCCAGGTGAGTGATTGGCCGCTAGCGGAGACGTGCCGAGCTGCAACTAAATAGCATTGTCAGGCAGGAGCCAAGATCCTCACGTGACACCACTTTTGTTGATGATTTCTGTTGTTGCTCTCAACTTTTGTCTTGACTGACAGCGCTCTGGCCCCGACGACTCCGCCCGTCAGCACTTTCGCTCCTGGCGACAACAGGGGTGCCACCAGTCAAACCAGGCCCGCACACACCACGCCGAGGCACCCTGACGCCAAAAATGGGCCAAAAATGGGCCAAAAATGGGGACGGGTGTCCACGCTTCAAACCTTCTTTGCTTCAGGGGTTTTTGGGCGAGGCACCGTTCATGGAGGGTCTGTCAGAGGGTCTGTCAGATCGTCGTCTCAGCGTGTTTGAGGGCAGAACGCAGAAGGTAAGCAGAGTTTGGCATTTTCAGTTTGCTGTCTTGTCTGTCGTCCTGTCTTCTTTTCTGTTATAGTTCATCAGCTGGTTTTTAGCAGTTCGTTGTTGCGATGGCATGTTTTCAGTTTGATGTCGATTTCTGTGGTGGTCCATCGCTCTTTCCCAATCCACAGTCCACAACCCACCACGACGCATCATAGCCACCACGACAAAAGTCGTCCCAGGGAAGGAACGACTGCTCCGCAGAGAGGTCCTAGGCTGGGCCTCGGAGTGCAACGTACGGAGTACATGGCCAGTACTCCGTACATAAACTCACTTACATGCTCACACACATAGATGTCGCTCCCAAAGGAGGCCAGGCTGGGGGCCGTTCCCGCTGGCTGGTGAGAGCGCAGAACAGTAAAACGAGCGCACCTTGGCACGCGGAACACAAATTGTCTGCGATGCACGAGTCTGCAGACAATAGGACAGGGATGGGCAGAGGCTTCACGACAGCCGGGCGACGAGCATTACAGATGTGTTGGTCAGGACGCAGGCTCTGTGTAATGAGGCAACTTCGTATGGAGGTATCTACTGAGTATCTTACAATGTACAGGTGGGCTGCTTCTATTATGGGAAACCCTCCCATGGTGGGTATGATTCTCACGAGGAAGCAGGAAGCCACAACCGGCCACCACCAGCACCTCGTTGCGCTGTCGTCAGGGGCGGGAAGGAGCAACCCAAGTGGAAACAGGGGTTGCTTGGAGCTCCTGGGAACGAGGCCCAAAAGTCACAATAAGACAATAAAGACAGGCACACCCCTGTCACTTTGCAGGCACGACCCACTGCCATTCGCCGTCTTGATTGGCCAGCACCCCGAACCTCTAACCGCCCAGAACTGGCCGGGGTGGGAAGCTGCAGGGCAGGGATGTGACTGCCTCCCCAGTTTTTTGTTGATGTCTCTCAACCTCTCTTGTCTCTTCTCTCTCTTTTCTGCATACTTCTGCACCAAGTCTCTCTCCGCCCACCGCCGTCCCTATCACACGCTTGGCGCACCGCTTGCACTGTTTTGTCGTCACTTTTCTATCTGCCCACGTCGTGGAGGGGCGAGGGCGTTTGCAAGGGTGGCAGGTATTATCCTCTTTCCTCTTTCCGCAGTCGCCGAGATCTTTTTTGATCCTCGCCCTCTCACGCCCTCGCAATGGCCTCGCAATGGCATGGTCTCTTGTGCCGTGGCCGTGGCTGGCGAGGGTCCATGGTTGAGTGGACATCTCGCTCGAGAGATTACCCTGCCAATGCCCAATGATCTGACCATGCTGGGATTATTGCATTCTTCCTGCTCGATCACCTGCGGGATGGAGCTGCTGCGAGGCGTCGTCACTTGCACGCAGCCAGCCGCCGGCCTGCAGCCGAACGAGGCGAGGCCAAGAAGAGAAAAGAGGAGACCAAACAGAAGAGGGAAAGAGGTTAAGAAAGAGACAAAAGAGACAAAAAGAAACCGCCAATATATGCAGCTCATGCAGGTGGCACTACCGCTGCTTGATTGCCTTCCCACGGACTGCAGAAATACGCAACGCAACTCTGCAAGTTCAAAAACTACATATGGACCGGCCCTCGCTCTCTTTCGGCCCCCTCCCCCCATATTGCTCCCTTGTTGATTATCAAACTCCAAAGTGTTTCCAAAAAGGCCAAGCTGCCATCTTTTGTCTCCAAACTGTCTCCTCGTCCAAATTCTTCGATTCTTTCAGCTTTGCGGTCTTTCAGTCATTCAGTCTCTTTCTTGCACTCTATCGTCCCTTTCTTCAGACACAAAACCACCCCTTCAACCTCCGTGCTCCGCCTCCTTGAAATCCACCCCCGTCCGCCATCAACCCGGCCTTGTGTCTGATCTTCAAACTCTATTGTTCATGCAGCACGTCTCCGTCCGTGGCCTGCACTCGATTATCGTCAAATTTCTCGTCCATCATCTGCCCACAGCCTTCTCCCCTACTGGGCCTTGTCTTGTCGATACCCCTTCTGCTACTCTGAATCTTGATACCATCGATACCCTTAGTTGCTCCTTCTCCGTTCCCCTTTCATCCACTTTTTTGTCTCTTTGGCCTTTCCCTGCCTCAGATTCCTCATATTCCCAGACCGGAATCCCAAACTTCCCCATACCTGATGCAAGTTTCCCATCTCGAACATCGATCTCGACGACACTTTCCCATCCGGCCTCTCACCATTCCACCATCTTGACGCCTTTTGGACTGCCTCCGTACCCGTTCCCGTCTCCATTCTCTCGTATTCTCATACTATCGTCGCCTGGCTTTTCCCCCCTTTCTGCCTTTTTGTGTTCATTCTGCCACACCCCGGTCAACCCATTCTCCTGGGTTATCAGCAGAGCCTCCGTCTTTGAGAGCCTCGCCTTACCAGCAAAACACCCCCTCGTCCCACGGAGATACGCCTTAGCTTGGCCGTCTCCTTTTCTCTCCTTCTGTACCAGAAACAGTAGCTGCTTTATGCCGCTCGGATGCCCGCTGTTGTCATAGATCAGATAGCCCGAACGTGGACTGCAAACGAACGACACTGTCGCAGAAACAGCAGGCCCCATCAGCTGCACACAAAACAGAAACATCAGAAACACCAGCACCACCGAAACCACCCAAACCAGCAGCTACAGCAACCATCGCATCCACCTTCAAGCCCCCATAGTCCCAATACAATTACCCACTGCTACACCCTCACCTCCACCCCCAATACCAATACCCCCAATACCCATACCAGCATCAACCCACAAACATCCGACACGGGCCCTCGTCGGAAACTGGACCGTCTGATACACGAGACATCCGGCCTCGGGTACTGCCCTTTGGGCACGTATTCGCTCTCCAGAGCAGCCCATCTAGCAAGGCCACACCCACCAAGGCCACCACCCCCATAACCAGTCTTGGCTTTGGGTGGTGGACCTGCATGAGCGAAGAGAAAAGAAAAACCTCGAGACATCCAGTTTTCAAAATCCCATCCTTCTCTTCTTCTCCCTTTCTTTCGTCGTTCTATTCTTGTCCTTTCTTTTTTTTTTCTCTTCCCTTCTTCAGCGCTGTGCACTCGCTTTTGTCGATAGCCTTCTTTCATATCGACACTGGTTGTTGTTTTCTTTTCTTTTACTTCGCTTCTTCTTCGACTAGTATTTTCGACAACTTTTTTACGCCAACTTTTTTTTCTCGCGGGTCCGGATACCTGCTTGTTTTTTAACCACCTTCGCTTCTATCTCGACACTTTTTTTGTCACAAAAACACCGAGCTGTTTCTTTTCCTGTTTTTTCTTCGGTTACCCGACAGGATTTTATTTGGAAATTTTAAAAAAGAAAGCGTCCTAGGAATCGGCATATCGAGATCAGAAACGAGAAACCGACGACAAAATTTACGAGATTTTATCGAGATATCACCACTACCAAAAGAGGAAACGATTCACATCGACATCAATATATACCACAACCCGACATCATCACATCACATCATAAACCGTCATCATGGGCCGTCTTATCAAGAACCACTGGGCAAGACTCATTGTCCTGACTGCCGCAGCCTGTACGTTTATTTCCTGTTTTGGCGGAAGGATCAATTACATACAACACTTGTGACAACACTATATCATGAACATCTACTAACAACACACAGACCAAGTGGCCGCTGCCATTGAGGGCTTCTTCTGGCCCAAAGTTTTCTGGGACTTCTTGACCCGCAACCTCGACCCTATCGTCAAGCCCGTTCCGATATTGCAAATTATCAACCTGATCTTGGGCCTTTTCATGCTCGCCTGGGAGTGGCCCCTGGGTTTTATTGCCGGCACGGCCATCCACCGCAGTCTCGAGTCCCGCCTGGCTGTGATCCCGTTGGCGTCTCTGGCCGCCGTCCTGCTCTACCAGGGCACCAATGCCGCCATCTACTACGTTGTCGGCATGGCTGTTTACTTCTGGGCCTACAGTGAAGGCGAGATCATCTGTGCTAAGCCATGGTCTCTGCCTCAGCGTGGCAGTGGTCGCACTGGCCGTGTGTAAACGATACGATCCGCTTCGACGACATCGAATGACTCGACATCATCTTTCGCCACGTCAGTCTTTCATCTTTTCCGGATTAATCTCGCCTAGTCTTTTTATCGACGACTATATTCACTCCAAACCACCTGGAAGACGACAACCAAAGGCATCGCATCGAAGACTGGGAGACACAAGACTAGAACAGGCTTGTCTTCCTTCTCTCAGACCACCTTCTCTCTCCGAACCATTTCTTCAACTTTTTTACGCCAACTTTTTTCCTCTTTTACTATTTCTCATTTATCAGCCTATCTTTTTTCTTATATTACTCTTCTTTTTCTTATATTCTTCCCTCCGGAGTGTGTGGGATTTATGTACACAGACCTGGGGGCGGTGCGGAGGCGTGAAGGAGAAAGTCTGGAAAGACGGGATATCTTGCATGGGCATTCAGTTGACCCACGGCAATCAATAGCGACAAACTACATTGTACAACTCTTTTTTTTGTCATAATGAAAAAAGGACAGCACAACAAGAAAACAAAAATCCAAACAGGAAAATACACTCAGAAAATCTTAGAAACACTTACTATTTATATGACATAATGAATAAAATGACAATCAATAAAAATTGAATCAACAATCGGACAATCGGATTTGTTTCAAGTGATGTTTCTCGAGACATGTCATTTCATCTTAGTCATCTCAATATCGTTCATACTGAGCGATGCCATCTCTACTGGGTAATATTTTTGCAGGTGAAATGCGATGACTTATCCCATCGTGGCCATCTCCTTTTTTTCTTCTACTGTTTTGTCTGTATGAGGCCAGTGGCTGAAACACCAAACTCAACACCAGCCATAAAATTCAGGGACGAGAGAAAAAAAATAGAAAAAGAACTCGTCTTCCGAAATAAGTCGGGATAAAGCCAAGACTTTTTCTCGAAACACTGTCAAAACACCAAACTTGCGTGGTTTAATCCGAATGTCCATTTTCCACCTCGTAAAGTGGCACAACAGTCAGCCACCAGAGTCCAGCTTAAACCGTTTTTACACCTAAGCAATACAAAGGTCAAGGGCAAACCATAGCGGGGAACACCACGCCGTCACAAGACCGTCATCAGTCACAATTTTGCACAATCTGCATACCCTGCAAGAATTTTGCATTTGCGACAGAATCGTTCATTGTTCATTATTCGATTTTTTTGGTATTAAAAAATTATCTTGCTTGCTTTGGTCATGTCGTATGATGCTATGCTGCAGCAACCTTAAAGAGAGCAAAGAGACAAGAACAAAAAAGAGCAAGGTCCTGGGCGAATGATTTTCATACATTGGCCACCCTTTTCTCTTTATTTGCTTTCCCCTCTTTATGATTCATATTTCGTCTTTCCCCTCACTTCCTTTCAGCTCAGCCGTGTTCTCCTTTTTGTCAGATGTAGGAAAAGGGTCTAGAATCTTCCCCAATCGAATGCTTTGGAGGAGAGGGAAACGGCCGGTAAAGGGGGGAGTGCGAATGCGAAATGGGAACACGCGACCATATTGCCGCCCAGATTCCACGAGAGAGCGGGCCCAGGAGTGGAAGTGCTCCTGGACTCTCACTCTCTCGGCCTCTTATTCTATCTGCACTTAGTGGGCGCCACGGGGACCCTGGGACTCGTTCCGGAAGCCGAGACGCTCGGGAGCCTGCTAATAGTTAGAATGCGTTCAAGTGAAGAAGAGCAGCAAGTGTTCAGAACAGCCTCGTGCTGTAGAAAGTACTGACCTCAGTCTCCTGCATGGTACCCTTCTCGAGGATGACCTTGATGACATCCTCCTCCTTGTGCGTGCCAAACTCGTTGTCGAGAGTGCTGTGAGGCGCCGCGTTGACGGGGCCCTGGACGCCGTGCCGCTGGGTTGTGAAGACGGTAAATGTGGAGACAAAGTGTGTGAGGGGCACCGATGAGTCCTTCTGCCACTTCTTGAAGTCCTCCGGGTCGTCAACAAAGACAATAAAGTCCTCGTATTCACCCTTGTAGTGAACCTTGGTCTGTGTAGTCTCGCGCGAGCCATTGTGATGGATGTGTGTGGGGAAGGGAGTGATGTGGTGGGTGAAAGATTGTTCTGGGGGTATCAAAGTCGTTTGTGGAATTTCGTCGATGGTCGATGAATTGATGGGAAGATGAAGTTATTGAATTGAAGAAGAAAGAGGAGGAAGAACTCACGACGAAGAGGAAAGGGGGCACCTGTCCTCTTTTATCTATGAGCTAATGCCCCTCCCCCAAATACAGAAAAGCAGAAGGAACCACCATTGCGTGACACTCTCTTTCTCTTCTTTCTCCCCTTTTACACTGTCCTTGCCCGATTTTGCACCTCTTTCTGGTCGCTCTTTCCTCCTTCGTTTGTTCCTGGGCTCGGCTTTGATTACACTACACGAGACAATACGTCATAGGTACAAGGCTAAACTGGGGACAATTGGCAAAGGTGGGGCCACGCCCAGCCAAGCAACCTACAGCTTCGGTACATCGCTAGCGCACCAACTATCTACTAAAATGAAGTACCTTTGAGAATGCCCGCAATAGAGCTGCCCATTACGCAGCGTATATCAAGTGACCTTTGTCTCTCCCGACGAGAATGTCACAGCCAGGTCACCTCCCTGCCGGTGTCAGGGCAAGCCAGGCCCAAAAAGTAACTGTGCCCCTCACTACTCGTCAGCTTGTACGAAGTACTCAGTAGAGCTCTCTGGCTCGCTATTTAGGACGCCAAGTCAGCTGGAGCTGTTTACAGCGCTGGGGGTCCACTAACGCACTTTCTTCCCGCTTCTGGAGCTCTCTTTGTACGTCATTGCGGGCCATTTTACCGGGCAAGCTCCATGACAGCAGCACTCCATCACTCCACCAAGGAGAAAGAGGGAAGGAGCTGCAAGCAACGCCTCATTGACGTTGATCTGCTCAAGACAATTTGACAGGGCTTCCAAGACAAAAATGGCTAAACCTAGGTACAGCCAGGCGAGCCAGGCACGCGACATATCGTCATTCGTCTTTTAAATAAATTTAGAATTAACGCTTTTGTTCCAAGTTGTCGGTGGTGGGCTGGCAGTTGGTTCCTGGAAACGTTGAGTCCAAGTGTGTCTTTTGTGTCGTTTTGGGACCACAAAAGACATGGGATAGGACAAAGTCTGAAAAGTATGGGGAAGTAAACGTGCTCTCATTTTCTATTAACCCATCTTCGGGTTCGTGGGAGAAAATAATAATAGCAATGCTGACCACGGAGGTCATAACAAACACGGGCTGAGCCGGCCTTGTCTCACATATGCCCAAAAGTCCAACTAGGCAGCTTGAGATGGTCAAAGTGTGTTACCTAATTCTGAACGTCGTAGCATCTCTCCATTATAAACTCACAATAATCAATGCTGTGTTTCTTTTGCAGCCCGGCGGAAGCTCTTGCGATGGAGCAGTGGTCGTCCTAACCAGTGTCGTCCCTGTCTTGTCGAGCTCGCGTGGCCTGACTGCTGTGTCAATGGAGACATCATATTGGCTGTAGAGCTGGTCATCGACATTTCTGCAGTCGACAGAGAGCCGTGGTGAGAAAGGTCTGGCATGGATGGAGACACGGGGACCTCACTGTGTGCCTCGCCGTCTGTTCTTCTAGCCGAGAAAACTCTGTGCGGTCCCATCTCTTCAATGAAATGGGTAACCGAAGATCGAGGAACATTGGCGACGGTTGCTGCCGAACCTGGTTGGTTTCTCCTTTGCTGGAGAGAATATGCCATTTGCTCAGACGTCCCCGTCAAGAAGTATGAATGCTCTCTTGGTCTGTCGAACGACGTGGAAACGTCACTCGAGGTACGCTCATGAACGGTAACACCAACTTGGCCAGTTTTTGTCTGTCCATCGTGTGGCTTGAAGTCTAGGTGGTCTCTTGCCGTTGAGCTAATGCCCGTTGGTTGTGCTTGTCGCGGGATTTCTTGTTCGGCCCTTTCAAATGCCCTGAAGGACGAGGTGGGCGCCGATTTCCTGCTGAATGTACCCGTGAGGCTCACCACACTCATTCTCCGTATAATAGAGGATGCCGACGGACGTCTGTGGTGCCCAAGTTTAGGACGCGCCGCTAGTCCTGTGCAAAGAATAATATCACGCGTCCAAACGTCTGCAATCAGGGATTCAAGCTGGGCCCGTTCCCCTCGAGGTGGTGATAGGACAGGTATCCGAGAGTCAACTTGTACTGACTTTGATCGCTTGATAGATGCGTACTTGAGTGTCGCTTTCGTTGTCTCCGTTCCGGTACATGTATTGTTGAGAATAACTTGACACATCGCCGCCTTTGGCATTGGCATCGTTGTCATCCGTCGCATGGAAGGCTTGCGCTTTGCCGTGCCTGGAATAGGAACTTAGCACATACAGTATGAGACAAACGCGGCGCAGGTGCCAACTCACCGTGGTAACCGAAAACTGTCCCAGCAAACTTCATATCCAGATCAAGAAATTCAAATGATGCGTCCTCAGGTATGGGGCTATTTCCGTCAATTGAATGCCGGTCCAGCCTCCGCGTCCATTCGCGCTGTTCCGTTTGGTTGCCAGCCGTCATTAAGATCTCGTACAACTGTCTGTTGCATTCGAATGCAATTTTCCAAGAATACGGGGCCGAGTGACACTGCAAGCCTATTGAATAGAGTTAGTTTTGACGTTCAAACTGTGAGTGACAAATCATTCGAAGCCCATGGGTCACCCATACCTCGGCCGTTGTCGGCTTCTTCGACACTCGAGTTGTGCAATGGGATGCAGGCTCGAAGCGTGTATCTTTTCTCCGGCCTGTCTACCGTAGCCAGGCAGAGCCAGCTGCGGTATAGGATAACCACCATGTATTTGCCATCAACTGACGACTCAGACTGCCAGCACACGTGGAGGACTCCACAAAGTTCGATGCGACCGAATGAACGAACTCTGCTCCTGCAAGTGCCACCCGTAGACTGTTGATGTAGTAGTTAGATAAGGATTCTCATAAATGCAATCTCAGAAATATCATGGATTGTAAGGCTCCTTATTCGTAACTCACCTCGAAAGGAAACCGTAGACGCTCTTGAAGCAGCCATGTTTTCTGAAGTGTTGACTTGATCAGGGGATCGTCCGTTGCCTCGTTCATGGCCTTTGCCACACTTTCTAGCTCGCCCAAAGCCTTTTCGATCTCGACATGGGCATGCGGACAATCGTAGACCGGCGTGGCCTTCAACAGCTCTCTGAATAAGAGAGGGTATCGGCATGCTCGTTGTATTGGCTGTACTCACACACCCCTAATTAGTATCGGTGAAGAAATTTCATCGACATGCACAATTTAATTATGCCACTTATACGTACCTTTGCAAATAAATCACCAATGGACAAGGCCCTTTTTATGCCGGATGGGGCCCTGGGATAGCTCAGCATGGATGCCAGGTTTTCGAGTCCGCGTTGGTGCTTTTCCCAGTGAGGGTTTGACCGGTACATCATTTTCAGGTCGTCCATCACCATTCCGTACTTTGCGCCGTACTCTTCGTATACAGATAGTTTATTTTTCTATACGCAACGTCAGTTTTTTCAGAAAAAAAACGTGTCAAATACAGGGCCAGGTCAATGAAACGCACAATATTCGTAAAGATGTTGGCCACCGCCCCTGCCGTTTGGGGTCCTGCTGACAAGCCCGAATGCTCGTAAAGCGGAAGTCCTTTTGGCCTATCTTCAGGAACAACGTCGAGGCTTCCGTCGTCTTTGCATTTTTGAGGATGGGGAGCTTCTCGAGGAGCCCATAGGCGGTATACCAATATATTCGGAGTTTGGTACGGCCCGGTGAAGGCTGCCTAGGATCTGGTCGTGGATCTCAACGATGTCTGTTAGGCTGCTGTACATGGACAGTCTAAACCCGGGGTCGGCCAGCGAGGAGGAAGCAAAGAGTGTCAGGTATGCCTGTAAATATCTGTCAGAAAGCTAGATCATTTTCTCGATTTAATGTCAACACCCTTTTGGTGGCCACCCACCTTCATCAAAAACTTGACGTCGCCAATGTAGCCTTCTTCAGTTTCCATCAGCTCTTCGATGATACGACGTCGGTGTTTGGAGCGTTCGAGTGTTTCCAGCTCGGCCTGTGTCCGTAGTTGGTCGTCTTCAGATTGTCTTGCAGAGCAGGATGCACGGCTGCTGCGGTCTGTTTTGGACAATCTCTTGGACGACCTTGCCTGGTGTCTCCGTGATGAGGGCGCAAGGCTTGTGCCAGCACCACTGATGCTTGCATCGCGGGCGGCCGAGACGTAGGCAAAGGAGGAAATTGAGGATGAGTTACGGCGGGAAACGGAGCTTCGAGACACCCGGTTTGACGTTTCTGACTGCGTCTGGTCGCTCTTTTCTAGCCGACGAAGATGTCGTCGCGCAATTCGGCGTCGACTCAACGCCTTCACCCATTTGTGGAAGGGCTTTCTCTGCCGTATGTCAGGGGCCAGTTTGCCATCCATGTTATTGGTCAAAGCTGCTTTGAGTTGGCCCTGAATTCCTTCAGGTGTAGTCCATTGGACTCTGGAATCAGTTGAAGAGCTCCGGCGGTATCCTCGGAATTCGCCGGAAGATCGTCAGCTATACATTCTGACTCTGCCACGACCAGTCGAGGGAACGCGGCCGTGAGAATGTCAGTCTGGTGGTCGGTCGTTCGCGGAACGACGCCGCGGCCATTGCTCATCTTCTCAAGCGCTTCAAAAGCCAGGGCTGAGCGATGTATCTGGACAGAGTCGCAACTTGGCGAAGATAGGTGGCTGCCGCGAGTGAACGTATCTCGAAAATCATCGTTCGCCGTGTACAAGTCATCGGCAAGTGCCATCAAAGATGCCGGCATCTTGTCATGTGTGGGCTAGTGGTGAAAATATCCTGAAATGATAATAGAAAGAGAAGAACAGAATTGATGCAAATGAGTCAAGTGAGACGTGGAGATACCCAAAACAACAGATAAAGACAGGTTGGAGGAACGATGGCAAAAAGGGGAGCCCATTGTGAATATCAACAAGCTCTGTTGATGACATGCGGAAAGCACTTGCAGATTTTTTTTTACGTCTGAAGGAAAGTGCACTTGCGCAAGAGCTCTCCTTCCCCATATATGTCTGGACAACGAATATGGAAGGAAGGAGCAGATGAGAAAAGAGTATCCTTCCCAAGATGGAAAGAAGGACGGAGGAGGCTGCCATCACCGTATCGCTGTATCAAGGCGTCGATTCTAGGCATAAAAATGTACGTGATGTATACTACAATAAAACAATACCGATTTTCCTCTTCATTCTGATATCGCCACATATTTATTTTGGTCGTCTTTGTTCATCAACTATTGGCTTTTGAAAAAAGGTACAAAGATAGATGGTCAGGGGAAAGATCGTAGATCTGGGCGATGTTTGCCAGGGCGACTTACATACAGCCGCGGGAGCCCCTAGAACCAACAAAGTATTCTTCTGTTCCAGGTACGGGCACGTGCTTTACAGTTGGCGCTACAGCGTCTGCGTAAACTGGGCGAACCGTCGCCCCGCCGTCACGCGCGTCATTCTGCCTAGTGCCACAGCAGCTTTCTAATGCTGTAAGGAAGGCGCGCCCCGCTGCAGGTCGACCTCTACTCCGTATTACTTTGATGCTCTTTGCTCCTTTGACATCGTCGAGCTTCCTCACTTTCGACTTTTGTCAGAGAAGCAATGCCCAACCTCCCGCAACCGTGTATGGGACTATGGGACTACCATTGAGAATGAACAACATCCACGCACCACCGTGCCTTCGGGCCCCACGACTGCCCGCCAGACGAATGGCAACTCACAGAACCTCTCCTTTGCGGAGCTCCAGCGCAAGAAGGAGAATATGGAGGCCGAGCTGACAGCTCTCGGCAGTGTCCTGGACTCTGTACGTGGAGAGTTGTTGACTATGTTGAGAAGACGATCACTGGCTAACAAGTCTTTCTCTGACAGCACAATGTCGACATGAACACGCCGCTCCTCACGCCCGACGGATTTCCTCGAGCCGACATTGACGTGGCGCAAAGTACAAAGACATCCTGCCTCCTCTTTGTTATCGATAAAACACAAACAAACGGCTGAAAGCTGACATTGCGTTTACAGTACGGACGACACGATCGCGTATCGTCCACTTGCGGAACGATTACAAGGAGCTGATGGGCACAATCGAGAAATTCCTGCATGAGCACTTTGCAAGCCTCGACGCAGACGACACCGATACGCAGGAAGGCGCAGACAACGCTGCCGCTGCTGCCCAAATCCTCCCCGACTTCGTCCCAGAAACACTCGAGCAGCCGTTTGCCAAAGTCAACAGCGTCGTCGATGGCAGCCCTGCGGCTGATGCTGGACTGCAAGCTGGCGACCAGATCCGTACATTTGGCTACGTCGACCACGCGAACCACGATGGCCTGAAGAAAGTGGGCGAGTGCGTGGCCGGAAATGAAGGCGTAAGTTATCCTTCTCTCCCTCTTCTCTTCCCTGCTTACTTTGTGCTCTTTCTTTTTGCCCTTCAGCCCAGCACATTTGCTAACTTAGTGCCCAGCAACGCATTCTCGTCAAGGTCGCAAGGAGCACAGGCTCGGGTCGTCTGCAAGAGCTCCGCCTGAACCTAACACCACGTCGAAATTGGGGTGGCCGAGGACTGCTGGGATGTCACATTTTGCCGATATGAAGCGAATAGAAATGATCGAGGCCCAATTGTGAGCTGTGGCTAGGTGAATGGAGCTGTTGATACCCGGTTTGGCAGGTGCGTGCTGCTGTAATCACATCACTGCGTGAGATAAGATGTTGGGTTACAAACTTACAAATTTTCATCAAAACGTGTGACTCGTAGCAGGACAAGACAGCTGTTGATAACAGCGCCAACAAGGCAGCGTTGGGCAAAACAATCGATCGAGTTCTTTTATGTATTTTATTTCGCATTTAATTTTATTCAAGCCCCTGGTCAACTTCATCTGTGGCTCCACTGCGTCCCGCCTTCTTTCCTTTTCTTTCTGGCCCTTTTGGCTGTGACGCCGCGGCTGCCTTTGCCTGCGCTTTGCCTAGCATTTCGCCTCTTCTGCCTGCCCCTCCTGCCGATTTTGCTGACAAAATAGACCACGTGACTGTGCACTGGCGGTTTTTTCCCCCGCCGACACCCAACCTGGTTTGCGCTAGTCGAAGCTGCCCGCCAAACTGGCTGGCGCCTGCTGCAGCAACAACAGGGCAAAAAAAAAACATCATTAAAAAGATTTCTTTCGCCTGCGCTTTCCACCTCCCTCTCCGTTCTCCCTCCTTTTTCCCTCCCCTCTCTCTCCACGATACCATCACAACCACCCTTTCCACCCCAAACACCGCATCGCGAAGGTAAGCCCGCTCCCAATGCCCTCCTGACACCAGGTCGTCGTCTGTCCGAATCTTGCCTTTTTCTTTTTCACGCCCTTTTTGCCGCGCCCGCCTTTGTCCAGCGGGCCCCATCGCTCCCCGCCTTTTTGTTTTCTTTTTGGAGGGTCTGCAAAGAAGGGCCCCAAAAACGACCAAGAACTGGCGACAACGACGACGACGACGGCTCTGCACCTCTTCTCTCGACCTGCGATCACTAACAGCCCGATCTCTCAGGCCGTTTTCATCGTCTTCGTTTTTTTCCCGGATTTCTTTTGTATCCGCTTCTCCACCTGCATCTCGCATCTTCACCCCCCCTCCGCATAACAACCATGGCTGAGGCCGCCCCCGCGAGCAACGTGCCGACCTTCAAGCTGGTGCTGGTCGGTGATGGTGGTACTGGCAAGGTAAGCCGTTTATTATTTGCGGGCTGCCGATGGCCGGCTTTTTGAGGTGTTTGGATGTCTTATCCTGGACAGCCTTGCAGCCGCGCCCGACATGCAGCCCCCTCCCTTCGATGACGACAACGACGACAATGACATGCTAACCACGCCGTGCTTGCATCTATAGACCACCTTCGTCAAGCGCCATCTGACGGGCGAGTTCGAGAAGAAGTACATTGCCACCCTCGGTGTCGATGTTCACCCTCTGGGTTTCACCACAGTAAGATAACGCGCTCTCCCGTCTGCACGCGCCTCAGATCAACTCCAGAAACAAAAACTAACTCTGCACCTTCCAGAACTTCGGCCCCATCCAGTTCGATGTCTGGGATACCGCCGGTCAGGAGAAGTTCGGTGGTCTCCGTGACGGTTACTACATCAACGGCCAGTGCGGTATCATCATGTTCGACGTGACCTCCCGCATTACCTACAAGAACGTCCCCAACTGGCACCGTATGTGACTCCCAATCTTTACTCCCCATTCTACCTTTTGTGAGCTCCTGTGAACACATAACACTAACTCATCGCAGGCGATCTCGTCCGCGTCTGCGAGAACATTCCCATCGTCCTTTGCGGTAACAAGGTCGACGTCAAGGAGCGCAAGGTCAAGGCCAAGACTATCACCTTCCACCGCAAGAAGAACCTCCAGTACTACGACATCTCGGCCAAGTCCAACTACAACTTCGAGAAGCCGTTCCTGTGGCTCGGCCGCAAGCTGGTCGGCAACTCGGGTCTGGTATGTAGCGAGCCCGCGCCTTTTGAAAGAAGCTTGAAGCTTGAAATTTGTTCACACACTAACGTTTCACCAGGAATTCGTCGCTGCCCCCGCTCTGGCTCCTCCTACCGCTCAGGTCGACGAGACTCTGCTCGAGCAGTACCGGAAGGAGATGGACGCCGCTGCCAGCATGCCGCTGCCCAACGACGAGGATGACGACGACTTCTAAGCGATTCGGCCCAGTTTTATTTTCCTTAAGTCGGCGGTAGTGTTATTTTTATGCATGGCACGCAGGGAGGTGGTGCGCACGAGCGCCCGTTGCATGCTACCTCTGCATATTTGGACAAACCCCCAGCCGGAGCGTTGCGACAACGGGCGCCGGACGATGGGCTCGACGACGCTATGATGATTGCGAGGGGAATTTTGCTTCTTACAGTTTGTTTTCAACGACGAAAGAAAGGATAGATAGACCCAAAAAGGAATGAATAGTGCAAGAGTCGGAACCACAACCCACCAAATGAAAGACCACTGTATGAGATGGGCAGCCGTGATTTGTGATATAAAAGGCAATCTTTGAGAGAAAGAAGAGACAGATGAACGAACAAGGCTGCATAAACTTGCGCCATTACTTATTTTCTTCTCCGCGAATCCAAGGTGATACCAAAGCTGCTTTCTCTCACTCAGCTTTCATGTCCTTATCTGGCACTGTTTGTTACCCAGCTTGCCCAACCGATCGGGCTGTAGATAGATATATATATGCTTGTTCACTTAAAAATACACCGTTCCATATATGACAGACCCGTCAGATATAAACTCCCACCGACAGGGTTACCATCTCTTATCGTGTCCAGTTACAAGCCACTCTGCCACTGTGCCGTGTCGTTGTTCGTTCATTGGCACTTTCCCAAGAAGGCGGTGAGCGCTCCTTCCTTGCTTTCAAACCTTCGTCATTGCAGAGAGTGGCGGGCGCGAAAATTTTGGCCCATTTTGGCGGGGCAGTTGTGGTAGTCTCTACGAACGTAATTACTCTTGTAAATAGGCGCTGTTCACCGTTTGTTGTTGGTTTCTTAGGGTCCCTGACCCCTGTAACTTGTCCCTTTGCTCCCTTCCTCTAATGGGAGGGGAACGGGGGAGAGCTTCGCTCAGGTTCGCAACGGTTCGGCTCTGCTCCACACTGTTTCGATAGTGTCTATTGCACTGTGTACACTGTGTGAACGACATCTCGCGATGAACATGAATGGACAGCATCGGCTTTTGACGCGTTTATGTCGACGAAATTCACAAAAAGCAGTTTCAGTACGGATTTTCGTGCTTTTCAATCTCTATATTTCCTTTCCGCGGATTCTATTTAATCTCAAAGTGCGCGGTTAATCATACAGCCTTATGCATAAGCCCAGTTCCGGGTCAAAATGTGCCGTTTATCGGCTCTCTCGGCCACCGTGTCCGCGACATATTTGTATGAGTGTCTATTGTCTTCTCTTTTCATATATATTTCTATGTACCTTGGATGTTTTTATATAGTCTAGGATGGTTGTGATTTTGTGCATTATTTTTTGGTCTGCAAATTTTGAATATCCTTCCGCCAATTTTGATATTAATTCTTTGTTTACTTTTCAGCGAAAATCAAGCATATCACAATGCTGGGGTAAAAAAAAAAAAAAAAACGGTGACCAATTTACAAGAAGAAATGAAGCTCTTGAGAACCTTCTCTTTACCCCTAACCTAATACTAGCCGATATCACAAACGGACTGCCCGGATATGCTGCTCTCAGAACCGTCGCAACCTCACAGTTCGGATTCCACGATGCTTCCACAAACGACACGCTCACCAGGGTGACTATCTCGGATACTGCCTCGGTTCGATACCGAAACCCGGGTTCAATCTGCGAAACTACACCAGGTGTCAATGAGTTTGTGGGGTTTGTTGACCTGAAAGACGAAGCCGGCAGTGAAGCGATATCAAGCTTTTTCATCTGGTTCACCGAGGCCAGGCACAACGCCGACACGGCACCTCTCACGATATGGCTAAACGGCGGACCAGGATCAGACTCGCTTCTGGGTCTTTTTGGAGGCAAGTTTACCGTTGAAAACACTCGTATGACATTGACTGACTGGCTACTACGACAGAAATTGGACCATGCAAGGTGACGGATGGTCTAAACACAACACTCAACCCATACTCGTGGTCTGAAGTATCCAATATGCTGTTCCTGTCTCAGCCAGTCGACGTGGGATTCTCATATCAGTCACCGAGACGTAATGGCAGCTCCGCACCGGTCACTGGCACGTCAGAAAAGGCTTCTGTCGCCGCCTGGGAGGTTCTCCAAGCCTTCATGCAAGCGCTGCCTACACTGAGCCCAAAAGTCAAGACAAAGACCGTCCACCTCTGGACGGAGAGGTATGTCGAAGCTGCACTCACGCCAAAGAATGCGATCAAAGTGTCGCGATGCTGACACTTTAACCTCGCAGCTATGGTGGCCATTATGGACCAAGTATGTTCTGTACCCTTCTCTCTTTATCTTGTTAGTTTGGAGCTTCGTTGACAAAATGTGTAGCTTTCTTTCGGTACTTCCACGAGATGAACGAAGGAATAAAAAACGGGTCGACGACAACTGGCATTCCTCTAGAGCTTGGAACGTTGGGCATTGGCAGTGGCATTATTGACGCCCTTGCTCAATTTCCCAAGGTGCGTGTGAATGCGTTGCAAATGCCTCTACTGAAGGGCTTAAGCTTAACTGGCAGCTAACTTGCAGCTGTGTTGCAGTTCCCGGAGTTTGCAGCAAACAACACCTACAACATCTCCCTTGTTCCGGGCGAAGGTAAGAATGGCCGCAAGGCGTTATTTAATTTGATTTCCTTTATCAAAAGCAAGACAAGGCCTGGTTATTAACGTGTTGGCAGTTGCCCGCTACATGGACTTCGCCTGCCGTATGTCCAATGGGTGCATCGATCAAGTACAGCAATGTCGCGAGGCATATCTCCATGACAAGCAAAAGTTGGTTTTCCATGCTTTCGAAATTGTTTACATTAGCTTTAAGTGCTTGCTTGTTTCTTCCCACTGAAAACCTTGCGCATCTAAATTGCTAAATAGCAATATATGGCATCGTATGGGAAGAAACAAGATGATTGCATTCTTGCTAATCGATCAAAGCCCCAGTACCATTGCTCGCTGCGCTGAAGCAACATACATGTGTAAGTGGGCCACGTGCCTGGCGAAGCTCATCAGCTCTCATAGCATTTTCGCTTCAGATGGCCAGCTGTGCTAATATATGAGCGTCCATTCCAGGCCGGGACAATGTGGAAGGCCCCTACTACTTTTATGGCAGCCGGAACATGTACGATATACGCCGGCCGGCAGACGACACGATCGTCCCCCAACAGCCGTTTGTAGATTTTTTGAACCTACCAGCGACCAGGGCGGCTTTAGGCATCGATGTCATACCGGAACTCAGCACAGTAGCCGCGCCGACACCGTCGTCGTTTGCGTACGCAGCCCAAAACGAGGCAGTGTACAACGCCTTTACACGCGCCGGAGATTACGTCTTCCCCAGTTTTCTGGCCAATCTCGAGTATCTGCTTGAGAAAGGCATTCGCGTGCTGTAAGAGTGACATACCGGGCGCGATGGAGATGGATATGATGGATATGAGATCACGGTGCAAGCTTTTGGGCTACACGTTGTTTAAGCACCCCCTTGTTTAGCAGCCCTGGCTAACCTTGTTCTCCCTTTTCGACCTTGTAGTTTGATGCATGGCGAAGCCGACTATATCGCCAACTGGTGAGTTGCAACGTGCAGTGTAAAAAAGGGACAAAGCTTACCTGCGCTTGTTGCTAACAGTTGCACTTGTTTCTTACAGGTTTGGCGGCGAGGCGGTCTCCCTGGCTCTCTCTTATCCACAGTCGTTTCTTTTCCAGGCCACGCCCTACACGCCGCTTGCTTTTGACGATCCAGAAAATCCAGACAGCCTTGGCAATGGCAATGGGAGTGTCCAGGGCAAGGTGCGCGAGTATGGTAACCTGAGTTTTGCCGTTGTGCACAACGCCGGGCACTTTCTGCCGTTCGACAAGCCTGCGCTCGCTCTCGAAATGTTTCGACGCGCCATGGCCAACCTCGATCTGCCGACGGGTCGTGGTCCCATAAACAGCACGGCCGTTCCTTTTGTACCAGACTCGCCGTTGTCGGCAGCAAAAGCAACAGCACGAGGAGTATCATCATCAGCATCGTCACTTTTGACACCATCACAGTGCATCTAATCTCGCCCGGACCAGACTTTGGGACGCGACATGGATATTGAATGGGCAGATTGGGCCTCCTCCATACGGGGAACAGAAACGACGCGACCCGCGTAGCTATTAATACCTTGCCTGCCTGCATGTGACAGGAGAGCATGCCAGTTGATCCGGATGGGCGGTGAGAGTGGGCAGGAGCGGGCAAAGGTGAGTGCTGCTGCAGGCCGAAAGACCAAAAGAATCGATAGTCATGCACTTTAAGATTGAGTGCTCGGCCAAGACGGTTCTTTCGTGCCAAGGCAGTGTTCGATGGCGTCTGGTATTTTCCAGCATGGCAGGTTCTTCTTCTGAGGCCGGCGGCGCGTCGTTGACGTACTGTGGTAGCGTTGCAAGGGGCGGGCCTGGGCTGGTTTTGTCTGTTCTGGTCTGGTACGTTCTGCAGACCTTGAAAATAGAATAAAATAAGGGAGGGTCCGTGTCTGTTTGAGTCGAGGTTCACTTTCTGTTGTACAATTAGAGAGAACGGAAAAAGGCAGGAGCGAGACAAAAAGGGAGTCGCTGTGGGAAAGAGAGGGAAGGGGACAGGGCAGGAAGGCGCTGCTGGATGGAGTTGGGACCCGCCGGCACGACGGCGACGCGACCCAGCAGTTGCAAGTCTGCCGCATCCAAGAACGGTACTGTGCTCCTGCCCTGCAGCGAATGACGCAGGTCGGCTGGACAAATTTGCAGGAAAGTGCCATTGCATAGGTAATTGACCAACATTCAATTGAACGGACAAAAGAAGATGAAAGCAAGACAATTGGAAAGAGAGCAGAATAACACGGGCAGTTACGACCGACACGATTGCGCGCTTCCAGGTGAAGAAAATGGAAAGAGGGGGGGTCTCATTAAGACGGGGGCCGGGGGTTGGAAACAAACGCGCTCTAAAAAGGGCCTCTTAAAGGAGCTGCTATCTGCAATTAGAGTCGTCTGGTCAACCAGCCCGGCGGGTCTGTTTGCTTAATTGCCTATTCGGGCATAAGAGCTTCCAGCGCGTCTCCTGATTGGCCAACGCGAGTGACATGGGAAAAGGCACGAGCATGGGTGGGGCTGCCCGCTGCGTCACGTAAAAAAGCTGCTGCAGGGCAATCTTGCTCTTTAGCTGCAATATCGGGGAGCACGCAGGAAAGCACTTTCCTAGGCGCGCCGGCAGCACCTTCTACTGTAATGCAAAGCACGAAGTACCGGCAAGCACGACCCAGGCCAGCTTCCCAAACAATCGTGTCTTTTGATAGTAAAAGGGAAGGAGAGAGCAAAGACGCGTGCAAAAGGCGTGTTTATTCGACGCAGACGAGGAAAGAACTAACGGCCTAATTCTCACAATCGGAAAGAGGAGGGGCGTGGGCAACGGCGAGACCCTTTGAATGGGAAAGAGCACTTCACAACAGTTAAAGTGTCAATCTACATAGGGAAAGTGAGGGGAGGATACAGGTACAAGCAGGACTCAAAGGTACTTTACAGTAGCCGGGGTTTAATATGCACGAGAAATGGGAACCACTAGTTAGACACTCCGCAGTAATGCTTGCTGGGGGCACTCTGCCACTGCGCTCTGCCCAGAATCCACTGCTACAACACGCTTCGCGGTTCTCGTGTCTTGTATATTGTATATTTTGTGGGCGTCTTAGAGCGCTTTCTCGTGTCTTGCCTGATCCGCTTTGCCAATCGCGCTTGCCTTACTCTTGGTCGTTGCTTCCCTTTTCTCTTTTTACTCCTCCTTCCTGCTCTTGAATTCTGATCTCGTCTGATCTCTCCTTCCTCTTCTCTGCTTCTTCGTTCCTTCCTCTTATGCCTCTTTCCTAGAGCGACGCGTTCAGCACGCCTCCACTCGTTTAACCCCTCGCCATCTTCTCCTTCTCGACTTCGTCCTCGTCTCGTCTCCTCCTCGTCTTCTTTTTCTCTCGTTGCCATTCTCGTCACCTGCCATGGAGTCTGAATTACCCGCCACGTCTCCGGCCGTGGCCACCCGCCCCGATGGCGACGCGTCTCAGGAGCCTCTCACTTCCTCACCACGGAGCAGCGACAGCAGCACTATCGACAAGGCCGACGAGTCTCTTGCCCTGTCTTCTGACGCCGGCGACCAGAGCATGCTTCGGCATCCCAAGGGCAAGCGGAAGCGGACTGCGTACGTATATGCCGAACGCGTCTTAACATGCTCTTTTCAAATCACGTTCTTTATATCTTTTTGTCTTTTTATTATGCATTTATATATAGCCCTTCTCTTTGTCAATTGCATGAACAACAGACAAGGTGACGGTGCTAACATTTATTTCCCCTCCTCCAGTGCCGCAGACAAGAACATCCTCGAGGCCGCTTACCTGTCCAACCCGAAGCCCGATAAGACCGCGCGTCTGGACATTGTGAGCCGAGTATCTCTGAACGAGAAGGAGGTCCAGGTATGCATTATACCAAGACAACATGAAAGCCTCTTGAAGTCAATTTGACGCGCTTCGAGACGCGACCCACGCCGCGTACTGACATTATTTGGCCAGATTTGGTTCCAGAACCGAAGGCAGAATGACCGCCGCAAGTCCCGTCCCTCTCACCCCAGGAGATTGCTGCCCTCCGGTATGGCGGCATGCACGCCCTCTCTTCCGACCCGACGACACCTTCGGCCACGCTTCTCTCTCCCAGCACTCGTCCTTTTCTTCCGACGGCCACGGTGCGTCTTCACCCCCGCACTACCAGCAGTTTACTTCCGCCTCTATGCCCGCCACTGTGCCTCGACGACACCCGCTTCTTCTCCCGAAATTGGCCCCTGGAACCCGGACGTGCCCGCCCAACGCCAGCAACAGGAACTGACACACGACCGGAGTGCCGCGTCTGAAAGCGGAGCAACCGCTGCCGCTCAGACACCGTCTGGCCCCGCTCCTTCTCCAGCTCCATGAGCTCAGTTGGCTACCTGGCCAATCGCTGGAACATGCACAGCTCTTTCTCTACGCCGTCCTCCCTGAGTGGAGGCAATGGCCCGTCACCAAACGGTGACAACTCCCGGGACGAGCCCGTGAGACTCGAGCCTTTTGTCCGCCCCTCCTCTTCAGCTCCTGTCCTCCCCCACCATCACAGCAGCAGCACCTCCCCGCACAGCAAGCCCAACAGCGTCCCTTCCGTCTCTCTCTTTCCCTGGAAGGCAAGGCTGAGGTCATTGCAGGCCAGTCCCCATCCCCTCCCCGGCGTTTGCCTCCTCCCAACCCCACAGTTGATATCAGCAGACGAGTGGGTAGCAGCAGCAGCAACGGCAGTGACAGCATGCTCCCGTCTCTTCCCGCTATTCGCCGTTCTGGCCTCAGCCGCAGCCAGTCAGCTCTACCTAGCCTGGGCCTTACCCTCCCGCCCATCTCTAGCCTTACGAACTCGCTAGAGAGTGGATCGGCTCCTCCCCCATACCCCAGCCTTCTCACCCGCCTCGCCTGCTACGGGGTCGCTCGCGTGACGTGCACGCATGGGAGTCTGTTTGCGACGCGGATACACGCGTTGACGACGAGCTTAGCGCCCACGCCGAGCAGGAGGCAAGCGGCTCTGCTATTGCCGCAATCAGCCTGCTTCGCTCAACCTCGTCGATTAGCAATTCATCAATGACGTCCAACTCGTCTGTTCTCCAGCCCAACGGCCACAAGCGGAACGTGTCGTCACGGTCAGGTATCCCGAGACCGGGCATGAAGCGTGCCAAGCTTGGCCGTGCTCTGAGCAGCGTTGCACGGATGCAGAATGTTGCAAACACCACTCGCGAAGAGAGCGGCACGGACAAGGTGTGGGTCGACGACGAGAAGAAAAGAAGCTCAAGCTGTCTACGCTTCTTTCTGGAAACGACTCCGACAAGGAGAACTGGAGCCCGGATGAGGAGGGCCGTCCGAGACACAACCAGCTGTCGTCGAGCAACCTTGGAAACGGTGTGCGCCGGCCTCTGCCATCGTCTCGGAACGGCCAGCAGCAACGGTCTGTTCTAGGCGAGGGTGGCAAGGGTAACAAGAACGCACAGCTTGCTACCCGGATGACGGGTGGCAAGGGTGCTGCTTTTGATGCTGCCGAGATTTACGAGGATGGCCGCTCTCCGCCGAAGCGTGCGCAGCTGTCCCGGGCTGCCACTTTTTCTGCTCCGAATGACGTTGAGCGCTTTATGCGTGGTGACCAAGTCAGCCCGAGCAAGAAGGGTGATCTGGACTGCATTGCTGGTCTCCTGTCACTCTCGCAGGGCAACTGGCGTTGAGACCACTAGCCAGCTACAGAGGATTGCTTCAAGCATTCTGCACAACAAAACTCGACTTGCCAAAACAGTGCGACGCCATTTGTCGAAAAGCCGCGCTTAACAGCCAAAAAAAAGATACCAGTTGAATGGCGCCAACTATCACAAATAACACGGTTCTGGGACAACACCAATGCACTCAAACCATCCGAAAAGTGACGAGCCAACTGTACACTATTTATTAACTGATGCCGGCATGCACACACATGATTACATCCATCCACTACACAAACAACACCAAAAAGCGGTCATCTACGTGGGAAATCGGAGTTTTTATATCTACTCAAGGCGGCGGGCTATTTCTTTCTTCCTTCTCTTTTCTGTAATACCAACGTGAGGTTTGGGACATCTTTTCGGGTTGGTTGCGCAACATTTAATGTTGGATACGATTTACTACTACTTTCTTCTTCTTCCCTTATTGACGAATATCTGTGCTCCTTATAATTTCCTTTGTCCTTTCCCTTTCATTCTTCTGCGTCTCTCGTTCCTTTCCCCTTTCCCTCGTGTTTCTTGTCTTGCTTGCTTTTCTCTCTGTCTCTTTCTTTCTTGTTCGAGCCGGTGTTTGTTTTCTCTTTTTTTTTTTTTTCAACGTGACCAAAGGATCTGATCTGACTTTTCATCTTCTCTCACTTTTGTCAATGAAAAAAAAGCAACGATATGAACGGTCGGCCGGGGCTTAATGTTTTATTCTTATTACCTGCTCTTTCTACTTTTCAGCTGGCCCAGCGACTGGTGTGGTTGAGAAGTGAAGAGGTCTTTGGCGCTTGGGGCTTTTATTTATGTATGATGTGTGTCGTACAAAAGGGCTGTTCTTTCTTTCTTCTATCTATGGATACGGTTTATCTCCTTTGTCATCGAATCAAAATATCAAACATCAAATATTACGATACCAGAAACACAAAAAATTACATAAAAAAGCAATCAGTCCGTTCTTCTATTTCTGGCGAAGCGAACCTGTCTCTCTTCGATCATTCGAGCTCTATATAAATATAATGACTGTGTGTGGTGCGCAAGAGGTCCCGGGCAATAAGGAAGTAAATACAAAACAAGACGATATTTCCAACAGGCTATGTACGGCAAAAGTATGTGGGATGGAGGTAAAAAAAAGCAAGAAAGAGATGATGGAATTGTGCGCGGTCCTTTGAGAAATGTTAGGTCGTATCAATCATGTACAAAAGAAAAGATAGGGTGTGCATAAGATTGGCACACCCCATAAAGACGAGGAGGCCTATAGTCTCGACTCGCAGAGCACAGTCGTATATTTCGACGTGTCTTTGGGTTTTGTGCAAACGATCTATAAGGAGATATATGTAACGCTTGCTTGTAGGGATATAAAAAACAAGTCTCTTCACATGCCCAGGAGACTCATTTGCCGACGCAAAGGGCTGGCAGCGACACTGCCTTCCTCGCTGGCATAATAGCCGGAGTCGGTGTCAATGTCCCAGTCCACCTCGTCCTTGGAGGACAGGTCGCTGGTGCTCTCGCCCAGGCCGGCATCGAAGCCCTTCTGGGTGGCAGCACGTGTGTTCCAGCGCAGGGTGCGCGAAACGGAGTTGAACCACTCAGTATCGGTGCGCGTGACGGTAGGGAAGGGGTACTGAGAGGCGGTGATCGTGACACAGTCGCCCTGCTTCAGTTCAACACGGCCCTTGCCATCAAACGCACAGTAAGCAGTGGCACGGCTGTTGCGCGGAATGGACACACGAAGGAGCATCGTATCCGAGAGCACCATGGGACGGAACGAGAGGGTGTGAGGGCAGATTGGAGTAAGCAAGATTGCTGGGATGTCCGGGTGCACAAGAGATCCGCCGGCGGACAGAGAATAAGCAGTGGAACCTGAGAAACGTGTGTTAGATTTACCTTAGAACATGGAAAGGGGCGGTGAGACATTTAAACGTCTTGAGAGAGGGAAACTTGTAGCGGCTTACCTGTCGGTGTGGAGAAAATGCAGCCGTCGGCCTGGACGACCGTCAGAAGCTCATCGTCGCCGTACAGCTCCAGGTTGGAAACATAGGGCGACGGGCCACGGTCGATAACCAGCTCGTTGAGGACCTCAAACTGCTCGCCCTCCTCGGGCTGCTCGCCAGGGGTGGTACCGTCGCGGTAGACGGTGCACGTGAAGCGCATGCGCAAGTTAACGCGCATACCTTCGTTGCCCATAATGCGGTCGAGGTGGTAGCGGAAACGCTCAAACTCAAAAGTTGTGAGGAAACCGAGACTGCCCAGGCTAAAGGACAGCACTGGAGGCACAATGCGCTGGAACAGCCATGATGTGAAGAGAACAGTACCGTCACCGCCGAGTGTGATGACGAGATCAAACTTCTCAGGCTGGCTCCAGCACAGATCCGGAGTCCAGTACCGGAGCATAGACTCGAAGCGGGCATCAGCGGCCACGATACTGGAGGCACCAAAGCGCTTTGAGTTACGCAGCTTGGCGTCGACGTAGACATTGACACCAACATCCGAACCATAGCGAGGGGTGGAGAGCAGCCACTGCGCGAGCTCCCGGGTCAAGACAACAAGCTGGTTGTCGCGTGCCTTTGTGACAATCATAATGTTGCGCACAGCGCGACGAATGGGCCGGCGCTGCAGTTGCTTGGAGACCTCACGGACTCCTGTGGCGGTCTGTACGAGGCGCGAATGTGACATGTACTCGTCGTTCTTGATTTCCTCCAGAACCTTCTCGATATCGACGGCGTCGTCGAAGCGTTGGTGGTAGTAGCAGGGCGATTTCAGCCCGGAAAAGGCCGCGGCAGTCGTAGTAGGAGTGGCATTGTTGCGCAGAGCCAGGTCGTTGAGCGCATCGCAGAGTTGTTGCGATGACGACTCCTTGCCGGATGCAGGCTGGAATTGTGCAGTTGCCGGCGGCTGCAGCGATGTCGGCTCTTGGACGGCGGGTTCTCCACCAGCAGACGGCTGGCTGTCCGAGGCAACCTCGACAACTGGCAGCGAGGCCTGCATGGTGGCATTCAGCACACTGCTGAGAGAAAGAGCTTCGGGTTTGTGGTTTCGTGCGACAGAAGCAAGAGCCTTGATAATCGTTTGGCGGGGGACCGAATCAAGGGTACCGTGGTGAGAGCGGGCCGACTGAGGTCTGCGCAAAGCGGCGGGCTCGCCTAGGCGGTCCACATGCTGCTGTGGCGTCTGTTGATTCTGTTGGTTTGCTTGGTCCTGTAGCTGCGAATCGGTGGTGGACGACGGACTGCCACTGCCGAAAAGGTCAGCCGGCGATGCAGTGTTATATGAAGTCCTGGGACGTTGCTCCGTGGGGTTGTCGATGCGATCAGTGGAATCAGTGGAAGTGTGAATCAGCGACTCCAGACCTTCGAGAGGCGTCGTGTGCGCCAAGGCAGGGTGGATTGCGGTCGAAGGCGAGGAAACTCGGCTAGCCATTGTAAATTTCGTCTTTGCTTTTTGCTGATCCTCTGGCTGTGTTTATACTTTTCCCGCTGGCGACAGCAAAGGCGGAGTTTAGGTGTATGGTATTACCGCCGGCCTAAACCCTGGAAAGGCGAAACTGGGAGAGTCGGAAGGTTTCTAGCGGTGAGTGCCTCGCTAACAATATTGCGAACAATAGCGAGCAATCCTGCTAAGAGGCAAGTTTGCAAGTGCTACTGGGTAGACGCAAGCCTTGGAGAGGGGGTGTCTCAATTTGTCCGGGTCTGGACACCGGTGGGGAAGGCGGATGGTAGTCTGGCCGCGGAAGGCCTGGAATAGAAGCGTGGAGAATCTCAAGAGATGTTAGCAACTTGCCAAAAGATACGCCATGCACTGTCTTCTGCCACAAGAAGGATCATCCTCGCGCTAGTTTGCTAGTCCACGCAACGGGTAACTTTGCAACTTACAGAGGATTCCACAGCGAGAGGAGGGCGAGGTGGGCAAGGAGATCCTGGAGCCGAAGTCCGTCTAGCTTCTAGATGGAGTAATGCGCTGGAGATTGGGTGCTTTTCCGAGGCGAGGGCCGATTCCGATGGTCCTAATATAGTCCGTCCGAGGAGGTACACTATGAGCGACAACTTGTTAGTAACTTGTATCGATGTAGCAGTTCCAGTTTTGACACTTTTTCGGGTGGGACCATTCATCCAGAGGGCAAATAAGAATACTGTCTCTTTCTTGATCCCATCACCGGGTCGCCGGCGTTATTTGGGTGCCGCAGTATGCAGTAGGCGGATATACTGGTTTTGGTTCTGGGTCTGCACTTACAGGAAACAAACTGCGAGACCGAAGATGGCAAGTGCACAGCACTGATTGGTTGCAAATATAGAAGGCGTAAGGTGAGAAGTGCGGGAGACAGACCGGCTGGACCGTTGCAGAGGACCGTGAGTTGGTGAAGCTAATGAGCTTTTTGCTGCAAGCGAGTCGTGTGATGGAAAAGCGGCCGGGCGCGATATCAAGAAAACGTGAAAATAAAAAGGTGAACAAAAAAAGAATAAACGAGCAAATGCGACGCTCTTGGTATGGCTAGAAGAGGAAATGCAATGTGATGAATAGAGACTACTTCGTGCTGAGGATCGAAGCTGACTGGCGGGCAATGCTTCAAATGGATGGTAAAAAGTATGTGCTTGCTGCAGGTGCTATGCACTGTGACGAATCTGAAAATAGAAAAGAGACGAAAGAGAAAAATGCAAAAGGGAAAGGCAAAAAGATGTAAAAAGCAAAACGGGTATAGTCTAATTAATAAGTAAGAAAGAAAAAAAAAAGACAACGAGAAAGATGCAAGTCTAAGAGAAGAAAAGAAAAAAAAGCAAGCAACAGTCAGAGCTCCAGAGCTCGTCGGTGCTGCAGCGCAAAAGGGAAGTGGAAAGGGACGAAAGGGTGCTGGGCCGACTGTAAGGAGGACTGAAGAGAGAAAAGAAGAGCCGAGAGGAGGTCCACGATAGCAAAGGTTTGGACGAGCCATTGGTAGTTAAATACCGAACTGGCTTGACTTGACGTCCATGCTCTACGGTCTGTCTTTTCGCATCCTCTGCGCGAGATCACCGTCGTAGCTCTGTATGTGCGTGGAGATCTGTTGCGGGAGCACAGGGGTGGGGGATAGAGAGGCAAGAGAGCAAGAGAAAGCACAGGGCTCGAGCCGAAAAGGGGCGTGGATAATGGGAACTGGCCGGGGCCACCGTCCCTCCACCAGAGAAGGAGAAGGCCCGGCCGTATCTTGATGCTTATGGTGCTCCATCCTCAAGACACCTGCGGGTTTGTTTGACATGCTTCGGTTGCTTCCTTGACTTGCCAAGACCTCTCGATGGCCCTCTGAAGGCCAGACCCCTTTTCATCTTGTTTTGTCTGTACCTCTGGCACCGCCAATGTGTTGACAAAAGTAAAAATAGCGAGGCCGTTGTCATTGTGATGTAAAGCAGCCCGCAGAGTACAAAGTACACACAAGCATTGTGACTTACCAGATGCGGCAATACCCTCGCTCATGGAGAGAGGCTCTTCAGGTTGGTTTACCATCTTGGCCTTTGAGCTTGGCCATGGACTCTCGAGTCGTCAAGATGGTGGCGCTTGTGCCAGACGGCAGTGGACACGGCAACTCCACTCGCGGTCACTCCCCGCTTAATGTCTCGTTCTAGTCGTTTTGCCGTTTCGTTGTAGCATTGGCTTTCTTGTCTCTTGTGTATCTTCTGCCTTCTCCTTTCCCTCGTCTTTTGTCATATTCCTCGACGATCAGTCTCCTCGAAGCTGCTGCTTTGCATGAGAATCGTCGCTTGTCCCCGACGGGCGTCTGGCAGCATGTTCGCGGTCCCTTTGGCCTTTCTTTCAAAGGGACGGTACGCCGCGGTGGTGATCCTGGCGAGACGGGGATGAACTGCAGGGATCTGTTCAGATCAATGTGTGTTTTGGTTTGGGTGGAAGGGGATGAAAGACGTGGGCAGGGCTGGACAGAAAGAAGCAAAAAAGAACAGGGGGAAAGATACGAATAACAGGAAGGAGACAGCCAGAGTGGCAAGGCTGCCCCTTCCCGACGTGTCTCAAGCTCCGCAAAGGGCAGGGCTTAAGTGGCTCCTGCCGTCCAGGGTCGGACATGATGTTGTTTCTGCGTTTTGCTCCTTCCCTATCTTGTGTATGTTTGCCCGCGGGCCCTTCGCTCCTCCCATAAAGTTTACAAAACGGCACACGACGTAAACAAATGCAGCATAGACGTTGCAAGCAGGAAGGAGCAAGGTGAGAAGTGGTATCGAACATCGACCCCCGTGTGTTTTTGCCCGTCTTATCTCGCTCGCTCTTTCCTTCCACGGCTCTCTCTCAAACTCGCCCTTGCCATGTTATGTTAATGTGTTTGACGGCGAAAAGCATTCTCTTTTGTTCGCTCTTTCTACGAATGTAAGATACACAATCTACCCCTGTCAGTCGTTCTTGCCGTACGTCGTACCTAGAGGCCTACACATGTTTATTGAGGGAAGGGTGCGATACTTTGTCGTGAGTTTGACCCGTGCGGATCACACTCCGCTGCCCACCGGTCTCTAGCGCGAATCAATCACCACGCTGTGGAGCTGGGGGTGCAAGCAATTAACACGCTCTAGAAGCACAGAAACATAAGAAAAAGAGAGGCTCGAGAGGGTGTCGGGGTCCCTTACACACCGTGCCGCTGGGAACGGCCCCGCTGCTCTCTGACGGCTGAACAGACGCTGTTGGCGCCTTCCCTTTGGGATCGTTGCTGGTCGTTGCTTCCTCTTTCCAATTTTGCCTTCTTTGCCTGTCATCTGTGCCTTCCCTCTTCGACCGGTGATCGACCAAAAGGGCCGGTGTTCCAAACCCACACACAATAACAACCTGCTCTTTCCCCGCGGCTGCTCTGTCGCACTCCTTCCTTATTCAAACCCACGTGTTTTGGCACTGCACTGCGACAGGACAGGAACGGCAGGACTGTCCCAAACCATTGCCAAGACCCAGCATTCTGTTCCTGGCACAAAGGGGGAAAAGAGCAGTAATAATACGCTCGTGATATTTACAGAACATACACGAAAAAAGAACATACAGTTGCACTGCAACGTTTTTACGGAGAATTTTGTTTGAACGCTGTTTTTGCTTCTCACCCCAAATCAACCTGTAAGATATCCTACCCTCAGGCCCCGTGGGTTTATTTAGTCCAGCCCAGCCCATCGAGAGCGGAGCCCTGCTGTCTCATCTGAGAGGACCCTCTGGACCGTGGGCGTTGAATGGACCAGAACGATGAAACGGGGGCCATTTTTGCTACCTAAACACCCTTAAACACCCTAAAATATCCATGAGAGAGGCATATCCCAAACACAACCGTGCCAGTTAGACCCACTCGCCTGCTCGTTTGAGATAAGGCAAGAAAGATGAGAGCTTTGGGGGAACAAAAAAGAAGGTAAAACAAAGAGAACCCTAAAAGAATGGTGAAAAAAAAGAAGGCTGGAAATCGAATATAGCGGCGCTACGGCGCAATAGACAGGGCTCGGCTTTAATTTGGGAGCTCGTAAGGTGTCGAAATCGTGTTGCATCGTGACGAAGCCTGTCACTGTCGACGTGGCCTGGCTCATCATTTGTTGACCGAGTGGCGACCCTGACCAGTTGTCTCAACGGCTGGTCCCAAAAGATAGGAGACAGGCTGCGTTGTGACAATATGTGACGACTGTTGTTGCTAAAAAAGATGCAATCAATATTGCGTTGTCGTCACATCATCTAGCCGCTGGAGGACGAGTGCCAAACGACGAAAAGGTGGGTTGCACTGTCGGTATCATGTGCCGGAGGGAGTGCTTCGCATATCTTTCCCTCATCCTGGCCGCATCGGCTAGTTGTCCCTCGTCTCTTCCCACTTGTTGTCCTTCGCAGCCGCCGCCTCTCGTTATTCTCAATTCAATCTGTCTCTCTTTTTCTTCGTCGTTCTTCGTTTTGTCATCCCCTGACCCGACTAAAACAAGCCGAAAAAGTGCGGAAGCCATGCCGCCAAGCTCCAGCGTTTTGCGTCTGAATCCGCGGCCTAGACCTTGCATGAGATGCGCTTCGTGGGGACGGTTCGTGGCCCTCGCATCGTCTGTTGTACATCGTGCATCGTGCACATCTTTGTAAGCCGCCAGCCTAAAAGAGGAAAAAGACCGGCACAAACACAAGTGTCGAGCTATTCCTCCAGATTGTGGATGCCGTGCCCCAGAATGTGATGGGAGCGGGTACGTCGCATGTGAAAAAAAGAGAGTGAAGATGAATCATTCTCTCGGACCAGCCTTCCATTTGAGGGCATCCTCCAGCTTCCCTTGGACCGTCGAGCGGAGGAAGCCACGCATGTCGGGGCCGTTGTTGTTGCCGTTGCTGTCGAGCGCCATGCCGTCGCCGGATGCGTCGACAGGCTCTTGAGTCTGGCAGCAGATCTTCTTGGCCGCAGCAAGGACGTCGTCCCACTCACCCATGGAGAAGTCGCCCTCGCTCTCGGCGATCAAAAGCTTGTCGCCCTGGGCAGAAAAGGCAAAGACGTGCGTGGACCGAGCGACGGAAGCGTCGCGCGGCGAGAAGCTGCTGACAACCTTGGTCTCGTGGATGCCTTCAGCAACCGGCAGAATAGCCAGAGACGCAGCAGTCGCCGTGGTCCGCATCGGGATGCTAGCCGAGAGAAGGCCAGGACAGCGCTCTGAAGAAGAGCCGGCAGAACACCAAGGTTCTGACGGTGTTAGTGAATGTAGACGAGAAAAAGGAGGCCTACAAAAAGGGAGTGACGCACCAGGCCAGGAGTGTTCAACCGTGTGTTGACATAGTCATTTTCGGGCGCGGACTGCACTTGCAGAACGACTTGGATGAGACAACGTGGAAAGTCTTGCACGAGAATAATCTCTTGCAGTGTTTTTTGCAAAACCGACTCAAGATGGCGTTCACTGGGACCTATATATGTTGCGAAAGAGAGTGTGTTGTGAGCAGAGTGGACTTGAGACAAAAATCATATGTTCAACGAACGATGTGGGATGAGAAAGGGTGGCAGGGGCCACAAAGGGGCCTTTTCCTCCTCTCTTTCCCCTCCCAACACCACAGGAGCAGATTGGCATACCTCCTACACCAGCAGCCGGTCGTACGACAACATCAACGGTGGCCTCGTCGGGATCCTCGTCCCGTCTTTGAGCCTCAATGGGCCCGTTTGCGGACGCAGTAATCGTGTAGCCGGCGTGCGAGTAAGTTGCTGAGCCGTCTGCGCGCGGCAGCGGTGAGAGCACGGCCAGTGGTTCTGCGACGGCGGCCATTGTGTGTGAGAGAGAGGGGGGGGCAGAAAGTACAGAGTAGAGTCGTAAGAAGGCTGGAGGACGAGTTGTGGCGGTTAAATGGATAGGCGATTCGGCGGTGTTGAGCTGTGGGAGCTTTGAATGACGTTTGTTGACGAGGCTCCAGAAAAAAATCTTCGTAGAAAAATTTACGGCAGGCGCCGCCAATGGCTCTTGCCTGTCTCTGGAGCCTTGCCCTTTCCTTCCCAAACACAGAAGCTAGTAATCACCCGCTAGCTGGACCGCACCTACCCCGCAAGAATGGAGTTTGCTCTTTAACTGTTGGGAAGGCGGCACGCTAAAGGGTAGAAAACGCCACTGCGTTGGCCGCGTTTTCGCCGCCTGAAATGCCCCTTTGCTCCTTCATACCCAGATACGTCAGATCTTCTCCAATACTATCCTGTTGAGCCTGTCCCGTCCACTTCAAATCGTGCCATTTCTCAAACAACCCTCTAACAAACACAAGCCTCGAATCGAACGACAAGCTGCCATTACGCTCTACGTCGTGCATTCGTCCGACCTTTACATAGGATTTGCACCCGTCTGTGTCTCGAGACAGCATTCATTACGACTCGTTTGAAATCTAAACCTCGATCTACCATGGCTGCCCCGAGCAGTGCTCCGGCCGTTTCGACGGGACCTCCTTCAACTGCGAGCAACATTCCCAACTTACGCGACCGTATCCCGAAGCTGCAGCCCCGCCGCCGTGCAGCTCCTCCGGCCAACCCGACCCCTGCACCCGCTACACCCTCCCTCCCTCCACCGACGGCTGCTTTGGACAAGGCGGGCGAGCTTGAATTCGCCATTCCACGGCGCCGCATCTTGAGCCAGAACGACCACGAACTCTTCTTGGGTTCATCAACTTGCACACTCCTGCAAGCATGGGTGTTTGGTTTAGCGGACTCGGTGGTGGACACGCCCGCCGGCGTTTTCGCAGAAGCCTTGGCCGCAGCGGCGCCAGCACAGCCAGAAGAATCCACTGAGGCGGAAGCTGAGGCCATTCCGGGCCAGTGGCGACCACAACAACAAACGAAGACATACCAGAAGAATCTGCCGCAGCGAACGCTGTCACCGGCTGTCCAGGGGCTGCTCTCCATCCTGGACGACGCAGAGGCGCTTGTGTATGCCAACCCGCCGGACGACGCTGGCGGCTCACGTTTCGGCAACAAGCGGTTCCGTGGGTTTGTTGACCAGGTGAAGCAGAGGGCGCCGCAGTGGCACAAGGAGAAGCTGGGAATGAAGGAGAGCGGGGCGAGGGTGTCACTGCCATTGCGGAGGCTGCCACCTACCTGGGCCAGGCCTTTGGCAACCGCGCCCGTATCGACTACGGCTCGGGTCATGAGCTGCACTTTGTCGTGTGGCTGCTGTGCCTCTACCAGCTGGGTCTCGTGACGCGCGAGGATATGCCGGCGCTCGTGCTGTGTGTGTTTTCACGCTACCTGGACGTGATGCGTCTCGTGCAGACCACATACTACCTGGAGCCCGCGGGATCACACGGCGTGTGGGGTCTGGACGACTACCAGTTCCTGCCATTCTTGTTTGGCGCTGCCCAGCTGCTGCACCACCGCTACATCACGCCGCGTGCGGTGCACCAGCCGCTGACGCTGGAGCAGTTTTGGCGACGACTATCTATACCTGGGGCAGGTGCGGTTTGTGAACAGCATCAAGGTGGCCTCGACGGCCAATGTGGTGCAGGCAGGTGACGGTGAGAAGTTGACGTCTGGTGGCAGCAACGGCGGCAGCGGCGACAACAGCCTGCGCTGGCACAGCCCGATGCTGGACGACATCTCGGCCGCCAAGACATGGGAGAAGGTCGAGGGTGGTATGCGGCGCATGTTTGTGGCCGAGGTACTGCGCAAGCTGCCCGTGATGCAGCACTTTTTGTTTGGATCGCTGGTGCCGGCCGCGCCAGGCATGACGCCGCCGCGCGAGGGCAAGGAGGCCGATGAGACAGGTGCCGGTGTGGATGATGAGGATGACGAGGACGCCATCGTTGACGGTAACGACAGTGTGGAGGTCTTCCAAGAGGGCAATGTACGACATATCCACAATCCCAGTGGGTGGGGCGACTGCTGTGGTATCCGCGTGCCCAGCAGTCTTGGTGCTGCCGGAGAGATGCGCAAGAGTGGTCGCGATGCTCTTCGGAGAATTCCATTCGACTGAGTGTGCAGACCGAAGTTTCACGAGGGTGCAGAAATAAAGATACAGGGTCACATCAAGGACTGTCTACATGTGCATATATAGATATAACATGTATTCAAATAGAAAAAAGTTTCATTGTTCGCTTGATATTTGAACCTCCCGTCCAGCGTAGTGTCCCGAAATTGTCAAACAGAGTTTTGCGCATGTCAAAAAAGAGAAACGTATAAAGCATAAGTCAGGATGCAGACGAGTTGTGGTGACGCAAGCAAAGACCAGAAACAAAAGCAGAAAAAGAGAAACCGTTCGGCTTCATTCCGATAAATGAGGCCACGTACATTGGGACTAGAATTCATATGAGAACGCCGTCGTTTCTCTGACGAGGTTGGGCGTTGAGTAGATAAAGCAGAAAGACACGCAGACGTGATGAAAAGACGTGAAGCATGAGATGAAAGAGTGGGCCGAAAAAAAGAATAATGCAATATGCCACGAGGGTATCAGAGCAGGACCTCCGAGCGGACAGCCGTCGGTCAGATAATAAGTGCAGGATCGTAAAGAAAAGCGTACAAATAAAGAGGAAAAGAGTAAAATGTCCATGGGTGGCGTGGAGGATCTCAGTCCTCCCAAATCGTCTCCAAATCGAGATCCTGTCGCCTTTCAGCACCACAGACACTCCAGCGTTTCCGCTTGTCTCGTGAGCCAAAACTCAGGGTTCGGCCACGTGTGGGGACGTCGAGGCTACCACGACCACCCTTGCCGTCTCCATCAACAGCATCCGCGGCGGCTTTCAGCTGGGCCATGCGCTCAGCTTCGAGAGCAGCCTCTTCGGCGTCCGGTGAGTCGGGAATCGTTTCCAGGCTGGAAATGCTGGGACTCCGTGACCGTGTAGACGTTGGTGTTGACGGTACAGAAGACGACGAGAGACCGCCGAGGCTGCTGTAGGACGGGGCTGATAAGAGAGTGTCTGACGGCCGTAGAGGGGTGATGAAGCTGCGGAAGAGGGCGGTGTAATCGTCACAGACGCCACGGGGACTGGGTTCTCAGCTATGGAGTTTGATGCCGTCGGCGTGATCGAGCTGGTGCTGGAAGTAGAAGCGGTGGAAGTAGTTGAGGTAGTCGAGGTGGTGGATGTAATGGAGGAAGAAGACGTAGTAGTAGAGAGAGTAGGTGCTGATGCTGTGTATGGTGTAGGTGTCAGGAAAGAGGATGAGGGGCCGCTGCTTGAGGACGAAAGCCGGCGGTATGGTGAAGACGGCCGACGAGTGCGTGTCAAGGGCTGGCTTGTGATGCCAGTGTTGAGCGTGCCGTCGGATGGGATCGTTGGCAGGGTGTGGATGCCGAGATTGGGAGAACTATTCCGCTCGTGCAGGTTCGGGTGGTCCGCGTCGTGGATGACCGACACACGAGTCGGCGAGGAAGGGAACACGTCCTCAACGAGGCTCTTCTTTGGCGTCCGCATGGTCAAGGCCGGCGGTCGATGGCCGAGTGTTGGGCTCGACGTACGCGGATCAGTAAAGAACTGCAGATGGCCGGCGCCGTTCACACCTGGCATAGACCGTGTCCGTCCCATGGCTGGGGGGTACAGATTGCCCACGCTGGCAGTCGATCGCGACCGCATGTGAGAGCCAGAGAGCGGCGAGGCAGTGCGAGGGCGGTAGGGAAGCGTGTTTGGTGACGGTGCCCACGAGGGAGAGCTGGGTGAAGGTGGTTCGGTAGAACGACGCAAGTTCGGCGGCTTTCGTAGGTTGCTCTCTGGATCGGTTGCGACGCGCGGTGGAAGAGGTGTTGGCGAGGCAAATGTGAAGGGCGACGAGGAGGAACTCTGGAGCCGCATTGTTGGCAGCGGCGAGGAGCGAAACTCCTCCATCCGCTCAGTCTCGGCACAGGCTCCATAGTTGCGGTTTAGTGTTCAAGGTCGCTTCCCGAAGGAGGGAAATATGGCGATAGTTCACCTGATGGTCGAATGCATAGGTCGAGGGGAAGACGGACCGCCGTGAAGAGGAGAAGAAATGCTGCGAAAAGGGACGCCCGACACAAGAAAGTACTGGGAAGGAAATAGGTCGCGAAAGAGATACTGTAGCGGCACAGAGAGAGGTGTTTGATAGGCCAGGAGGTAAACAGCACGGCGCGGCTCTTGTTGGTTCGTTTGAAAGGGGCACCTTTGTAAAAGGACGCAGGTAACGTGTCGAATGGCTGTATGGCCGAATGCAGCCTCCCCTTGTCTTTCTTCCTTCGACCTTCCTTTTAAAAAGGTGGCACTGCAAGGCTAGAGATTGACAGCGTATTTAACCGCAGGCCATTCTAGACGAACGGAACGAGGCAAGCAGGTAGATGGGACAGGCAAGAGAGACAGCTCTTTTCCGCATAGAGGTTATATGGAAACCCAGCAGAGCGCTGCGTGGAACACGGACGGGTGGTAAGCGAGGTAGAGAGAGAGAGAGAGAGAGAGGCAGGCGGAAAGCTATCGCTGCACGTCGCCTTGTCTCTTTGTTTCCTTGTCTTCTGCTTGGCTGCTGTCTCTCCTCTCACAGCGATGCTGGATCCGGACGCGGCAGAGCATTGCCCGACGCGCGAGACGGTTGTTTGTCGGCTGGTCAAGGTGGTGGCAGTCGAAGGTGGAAGTCGAAAGTGGTGGTAGAGTGAGTAGTAAAAGGAGTTGTGATTTATTGAGCGAGGGATAGGGCTGTCGGTGGGAGACAGTTCAGTGTGGTTGGCGGGTTGTTTGGATGTTTTATCGCTGTGCTACTTTATCGCTCGTGTCCTGCCTGCAGTCGAGAAACGCGGAGCAAAAAGGCAAGGGGTGGTGGTGGTCGAAGGAGAGGCGGGCGTGAGGATTTGAGGAGGTGAAAGAGAAGAGTTTTTGGTCGAGAAAACGGGCGACGAAAAGAAACGACGACGACGACAAACAGAGAGGAAAGAGGAAAGAGGAGAGACGTTGAGAATGAGCCAGATCAGGAGGAATGTGGAAGGTGCAAACAAGCGTGCCCTCGTGGTACTTGCCCCCTTAGGTGTAAGCATTCTGGCACTCTAGCAAACGACTAGCAAAAGAATAAAGGGTGCATGTACTCCGTAGGGGCAAAAAGCGGGGGTGGGAAGGACAGACAGGGTGCAACAGGGAAGGCGGTATGGAGGCCCGTCAAGACAATTCGCATTCTGTTTGCCCGGGGAAGGTGCGTTTCTTGGGGCGTTTCTGTCGATTTGGTGGCTCTTTCCCTTGCCTTAGGGCGTTTATTTGGCGCCCTTTGCGCCCTTATTCGTAGTTCTTGCTGTTTGTGATGAGCCTTAAATTGGGGCGACAGGTCCAATTGTAGTCTAGTGCTGCACCCTTTGACGATGCAGCAGGAGCGAAGGATGGACGAGCACAACGGCGCAGAACAAGGCAGGACCGTTGCTCGTGGCGTGAGAGCAACCCAAAGAAGAAAGAGGCATGCACGCCCTGAGCGACTACTTGTTGGAAAGAGCAAACGACAAAGAGACTGCAACCGAAGGAAAGGGAAGAAGAGGCGGGGATGCCCCGGCGGCTTCTTCCTCCTTCGTCGCTCTCTGCCTAGGTCTCTTGTTATTTTCTACTCAGCAATACTCAGTACTCAGTACTTACGGAGTATGTTTTTTTTTCTTCTTTTGCTGAAGAAACAGTCGGCGTCGGAGAGGAATGAAAAGGGAAGGCGTGACGGACCATTGGGCGAGCCGCTGGGGTTCTGGGCCAAAGTCCATTTCGGGGCCCATCACCACCGGCTTGGGCCAATTGGGCAGCCCACTTTGGACTCCTGAGACCTTGGGGCCTCTGGGCATTGGTCTTTCTCTTTTTCTCCTGAATGTCACTGGGGCCTTGAGTGCTTTGGCTGGCCGATCGTCATGAGAAACAAAGCTGGGGTCTAGATCCCCTGCAAAATTGGGCTGCCATGCGCTGGCTGGAGGTCTGGCTGGCTGGTCGCGCCTGCCTGGCCTGCTTGACCGAGCTGCCCGAAAGGCAACAATGACACGAAAGAAAGGAATGCCATATTCTCTCTCCGAGACAAATTGACCTGTAAGGACTTATGCCCTTTTGTTGTTGGCAGTCGCGACATCTACAAGTAAGATACTGGGCCCCGCTGCTGCTGGCCGCTCCTGCCGCCACTATGGCTACTACAATGAACTGTCAGCGACAGCGCTAGGGGGCGCCGTTCCTTTCAAGCCATGTGCTGACGTGGGAACTGCCTCTTTGGGCCCGGAATTTTGGGAATAGTAATTAGACAAAGAAGGCGCGATCTGGCTGTTGGTAAACGGCTATCAAAGGAACGTAGACTCTCAGCTTTTCAGGGCTCAAAGAATCAATATATCTCTCAGCTTCTCATGGTCGCATCATGGAGACGGAACTTGGAGTTAGGACATGTATCGTTACAACAAGTCGCTATTGGGAGTAAGAATGCTTGGAGATCCGACGCCTTATGTTGGTGCCCCCTCTTCTACCCAAAATCGTTGTTGTGTTTCTGTTTCTTCCTCCTGCCGCCTCCTATTTTTCTTCTGTATTTCTTTGTCTTTATAATGTGCTCTTTTCCGTTGGTTGGACTCTCTTGGAAACATTAGCAGTGCCATCGTTGCCTTGCCGTTTGTTGCTATATTACCCTGCTTCGTGACGACATATAGCGACAGCGACAGGGCTTTTGTGTTTTTAGCGAGGGCTGGCTGAATTGCCTTATTGTAATAACTAGTCCTTTTACGGAGTACTGTTAAATATAGCAATACCAATGGCACACGGGCACGAAACTACGACATGCAGAGGGGTCAAATGAAACCACAAGGGCAGAAAGACGACACTTGAAGGGTCTAGAACAGGCCCAAGATATTTGCACTGGCTGAGATACGGAGGGGAAATAAAGAGACAGGAAACAAGGATGGCGGCACGGGGCAGGGCTGGATGCACCTTTGAATCCCACGTAGTATGGTCACGGACGCCTCCGTGCTTTCTCGATTCTCGATTCTCGTTTCCTACCGAAAAAAAAATGGCGTCTGACACTGCAGCTTTGTGACAGCTCCGGGACAGGGAGTCGCAGAAATAGACGAGTACGGAGTAATATACAGAGTATTATATCGTAGCACAGCAGGACGGAGAATAGGTACGCTGTAGCAGTCAGTGGTATGCACAGAACATTGTGCTTGTGTTTGAAATACGTTGCTGCACGTCTTCAATTCATTCTGCTAGGGATTTGTGTGCTTCCAGATAATACGTCGTAAGTACGTGTTTATTTACAGGATTTTTTTTATTAACGACATAAATAAACGACACCAGCTGACCAAAAATTGTACAAAAATGCAGAAATGTCTTGATATGGCCTCCAAGTAGCAAACATCTACGCATAGACTTTGACAAACTTCTCCTGGAACCGGCCCTGTAGTTTCTGGAAAGCCAAGAGAACCATCTCGAGTCCTTGCTCGGGCGAAGCTGTAGACAAGAGTTGCTCAGGAGCCGAGGACACAGCCGAAGGGTTTTTGTGTAGATGCAAGCACGTCCTCCTCCTCTTCACTACCGCTGTCATCCCACGAGTCGACGACCTTGGCTTTCTTCACCTTCTTCGGAACCGTCTTCACCGGCGAAGGCAAGACACTCGTCTTGCTTCTCTCGCCGTTGACACCCACCTGGCCTGTTGTCTTCACACCTTCGCGAGTGTCATCTTCGTCGTCTCCATCCTGAAAATCATCCTCGTCATCAAGAGAGAGTCCCTCCACTGTCAAATCGTCCATTCCGCTGGAAGACGGGTTGATGAAGTTGGCGAGGCTTGCCACAATCGTCTTGAGTGTGAGATTAAAGTCCTGTAGGAGATACCAGACCTCTCCATCCTTGATCCCGTTTGCCTTGACAAGAGTCTTCAGGTCACCGTGGCGGAAAAAGTCGTAGATGTAGGCGTTCAAAGGCATCCCGTCTGTGTCGGTCGGGTAGATCGCCATGTAAGGTACCGATGACTCCTCGAGGAACACGCCGTCACGCACTGTAGAGCACAGCTCGCGAATCGACGAAAACTCATCATTGAAGCCAGACAGGGCAGCAAACGGCGAACGGAGCTCGACAGGTGGGGGTTGGTCGGCGTTACCTTTCCAATAATGGAAAGAGGCGTCACAGTCAAGAGATACTGTGGGTGCGACCTTTTGGTGGGTAAATGGCAACGTGTCGTCTGGCTCACTGGAGAGATGTTGCCGTACATATGTTTGTACATACTTGCGGAAAATAGACAAGGCACCGGTGTTGTGTTCCCGAAGAGTCGTTTCTGCCTCCGCTGGCAGCGACGGCAGCAGCACCACCGACGACGACGGCCGCACTACCTGCTCCAACCACACCTGGTCCTTGAATCGTCGACAGGGCATGCGGTTGAACAGATGGGCAAGAACCAAAATGAGGGTGTCCAGAACCTTCAGCTCGTCTTTCTGGATGTCGACACACAGCCTATGAAGGTAGCCAGCCTCAAGAAGCGAATGGAACGCAAAGATGGCATTCTCGGTGTAGTGAAGGTGGCTGACGAGGCCAGAGAAATTGATCGGTGCACCATTTGCCGACAAGAGATGGTGGCGCCGCAGGTATTCAATAGAGAACCGGAGATGGTGCTTGATGGCCTCCTTGCCTTCAGGACCGCCGAGATACATCCGCGTCTGCGAAAAGAGAGACTTGAGAGACTGTTGAGAATACTCACAACGGCCTGTCTGGTGAAGAAGACTCGATACACGCAGCACAAGCGAGGTCGAAATAGGAAAATGTCCGCGCAGATCGGAAAGGCGCATGGACATGATCTCTTTCGCGCGCTGCAGTGTGAAGTCGTAGAAGACGACATTGCCCAGAATATCAAAGCCACGACGGCCAGCACGACCCGCTCCCTGCCGGTAGTTGAGTGCAGTGAGGTATGTCGAGTCACCCAAGAATACAACAGTCTTGCAAGGCATGTTGATACCGAGGGCGAGTGTGCCGGTGGCAACTACAGCAGTGAGAAAGCCCTTTCGAAACAGGATCTCGACTCTGGAAGGAAGTTAGCTGGGAACGCCACTCACGAAAACCACCAACAACAACAAGGAGGAATCACGCTTCTTCAATCTGTACTCACGTTTGCAGATATTCGCGGTTCATTCCGGCGTGGGTGGACTGCAACGCCTCGGCGCAGACCCTCGATGATATAGTCCGGAAGACGGATATACTCCAGTTTCTTGATGTACTCCTCGAGTTCCATTTTAGACATCTTCGTGTGGTTGGCGAGGCTGAAGCTTTCCAAAGGTGCGTCGGGGTCAAAGCGATCCCATTTACTGCTGCCCTGACTTGCAGCCTCACGAACAGAGTCGAGCTTGGACGAGGGACCATCGTCGTCATCTCCATCGCCCTGCCTCCCCTTTTTGGACTTTTTGGCAGGTTTGGCGGCTTTCTTGGCCAATGCTTCAGAATCCTTCTTGTGCTTTTTAAAAGCAGCGATGTTCTTTGTCCACTCCGGGCTGCTTGTTTTCCACTGGGTTTCAAGTTCACCCAGATGAGCAACAATTTGCCGGACAGACTTGTTGCAGCCGCTCCGATCGTACAGGAAAACGAGTGCCGGAAGACCGTCACGTTTTTGCAGATCAACGAGCAGCTGCAAAATTCGTTCGCTGCCGTATCCTTCGTCTTCTTCTGGAGTTTTGACGGTGAGCGAGAGCTCCTTCTGGACAGTGGGGAATGGCGAGCCATGGTGTCTCAGCCAGTGGAGCAGCACCTTTTTGAGCTCCATCTCCCATCTCACAGTTGCGGCTTTGACAACGTCCGAGCTTCCAAAGAATACCTCAGGATCTAAAGTCGGGTCTAGAGGGTACTCCTTGGATTGGTGTTTGCTCATGCTTTCCCAAAGCGTCAGACAATCACGGGACTCGAAGCTGATGTCGTCCAGAGTATCTCTGCTTCTATCCACCAACGAGGCCACGGGGTGGATGAATCGAAACGGAGAGTCCTGGTTGAACTCGTAAGTACCGATACCAGGGACCGGCCAGCGGTTCGAGGAAGAGAACCCGTTGAATTGGAAGTCAGCCGGTGGTGTCCAGTAGTAGCAGCGAAGATCGGAGTACCGAGCCGTGTGGATGATCATTTTGAGTCGACGGCCTTTGTCCTTTTCGCAACCTTCCAGCCAATCCTTGAGCTCAAACGGATTACCCACGGTGGCGGAGAGGGCAATGACAGGGCACGGGGCCATGAGAAGCAGCTGCTCCCACACGACACCTTCGTCCGACTGGCCAATGCTGTGCACCTCATCAAAGATGATCCATTTGATGCGCGAGGTCCAGGGCGCCTTACTGCCGCCGCCCCCACCGCTGCTGGATGGCGATAGCAGGAGATTCTGGAGCATTTGTGGTACTGTGACGAGGACCTGGCAGTTGGCCGAGTTGTTGACCCGATTGTCTCTTGTGTTGATGGCCCAAACCGACTTTGCTCCCATCATCTGCGGGTATGACTTCTTGAAGCGGGCCTGGACGTCTGCAGCGACTTGGTTGCAGAGGGCCTTGGTTGGGGCGACATAGACAAGGACACCGTCGTCGCTTTCTTTGAGCACTTGCTTCATAGCATAAAACGATATGAACGTTTTGCCGGCGGAGGTCGGTGCCACAACAACTAAGCTATCGCATTTGTCGATTGTGTCTAGAACATCACGCTGCCATGCATCCGGGTTGAAATTGCTGACGCGTGGGTCAGGTTGTGAATCGAAGCCTTTCTCCATGTACGGACCGCAGTTCTCGAGTTGGAATTTTGTCGACTTTGGCAAGACTGGAGACTTGGTGGCCTTGTGACCTTGGAGTAATTTTGTGACCATATTTTCCGACAAGAAGGGTTGGTCCTCCTGCTGGCTGGTCGGCGAGACTTCAAGTTCGAACTCGAACTTGGCGGACAGCATCTCCGCGGCGTGGCACTGCTTTTTTGTCAAGGCCAGCTTTTTCACGTCATGAAGATGTCTCCAGACCAGTGCTTTAAGAGCCGACTCTAGGGCATTGAGTGTTAGTATACGGTTGTATTATGAAAACCTGGCTTGTGATATTGATAGTGATCGATCTTACTGATAAATTTGAGAGAGCTGCCGTCCTTGGACAACTGTTCACCGAGTATAGCACATGCAAACAGGTGGGCGTCGGGGCCAATGACTGACTTCGAAGTAACAGGAAGCTTCACAATGTAGTCGGATAGAAGCCTATAGCGTTTGATAATATCGGATTCGCGCAAGAGCCGATCAAAGGTGGACCCCAGTCTTTGATAGTCTTGCTTCGCTGGGTGTCTTGTAATTCTTTCTCGCGTTGCCGTACGATCTCCGCACTCTTGGAAGCGTTTTTGGCCCGCTGCGTCTTCTCCGGCTTTGCCATCTCGTTGTTCTTGGGGGCTTTGGAGCGGTCGTTTGGTTCTGGTGTCTTGGATACCACGATGGTCTCAGGCTCAAGTACTTTGCCAACCGCGTTGGTCAAGCTGGCTGCGTAGTTTAACAGTCTGGATCTTAGCCACTGATCTTTTTTTCTTCTCCATTTCTCCTTTCTGGCGTCTGAAACGCCAGGATGTCCGGGCCGGACCACAACCTTCCTAGTGCTGTGCCAATGAGAGTCATCCTTGAACAGTTTTGATCTGAATGCAGATGGCAGTTCGTCCTCTTGTCCATCATGTTTGTCAACCATGGCACCAACGGCAACGTCCTTCAGAAGAAATGCAAAATCTGGCTGGGAAAAGGGAAGAAGGGAGCCGACATTCGGAGGGGACACGGGCTTGATTAAAGCAGAGGGGAGAGGCGGGGCGTCGTTATGCACGGAGACAAAAGACAGCAGAGAGATGCCAACAATTTGGTGAAGCAGAGCCTCGAGACCTTTGAAGGTGACCATAGACTGCCCCGAGGGGAAGACTTGCGGCATCCTCTGTAAAACAGAGGCCCAAATGCGTCCATCCACAAGGTCATAGATGTCACTAACCCCAGTGTCGTTGCGCTCGTTTTGAAGACCCATATCCAAAAGCGTGGTGGCAGCATCGCAGAAAAGGCACATGAAGCGGCGGTCAAGCAGAGCAACTTCCAGAGTCGCCGTTGAGTTTGCTTCTGAGAGCTTCGTGGGTCTGGTGGATAAGGGATAGTGCTTCAAAATTGCGAGATGCACCAAAAATGCAGCAGCTCTCTTCTGCATGTCTTTAGTTCCGTCGTGCTTCAGGACCATGCCGAGAGCAAGAACCGCTGCCCGGTCACGGAAACTGAGGGGTTCTGATTCGACATCCTGCGTGTCGTGATCGCTGCCGGTGAGAAGCTGTCGATTCTCAACACAGTCTCTGTTGGTGAAGGCCTTTTGTTGCCTAGTAGGTTTCCAGAATGCAGGGTCGAATTGTATCCCCGGCGTTGCCGAGAAAAGTGTTGCACGGACCTTTGATTGTTGTTATTAGTCTGCATTGCAGAAGTACGTTGATGATATGGTATTCATGAACTGGCAATATCAACTCACCTCAGAACTCTTGAACTCAATATCATCGACAAGGCCCACAGTATGGCCGGCTGAAGTGAGTCTGAAGATGATGGACTCGAATGTCATGAGACCGACAGTGCCTTGGGAGGAGGATGCCTGGCCGTCCGATACAAAGAAAAGTCGGATGGGTCTTTGCTTTCTGTATGAGTCAAACTCCTCACATTCCATAGACGCAAATCGAAAGCAGAGCTCAGTAGATGTCGTTGCTTGCTGACTGTAGTGCTGCAGATGGCGTATGAGGACGATGCGGGCGAGTTGGCGCTTTCGAAAAGCAGCATGCCGAGCCTGTTCCTGCTCAACCGAAGAGTCCTCTAGACTGGTCTTCTGTTCGGAGAGAAAAAGGCTCTCGTGATCATCGAACCAAAGGATGTTGAAATTGCACCGGCGGTTTTGAAGCTTGCTGAGGAACGTCTCCACGGCATGGACGGGATGAAGAAGCTGAAAGCCTTCTGGAAATGACTGTTAGCCAGTAAGACACTGGATAGATATGGACAGAACAAAACGTACCGTCAAAGTCAACCCTAGCCTTTGCAAGACAGTGCATAAGCAACGACTCGCCGTGGATGGCACACAGCTCGCGGCCAGCAAAGTCGCCTAGGACATCCTGACGACGAGGCTGAGCGGTGTGTCGCCACTTTATGAAGGAGTGGACGGCCTGCTCCATTGAGTGATTGGATATTATGTTCGTTAGATGTCTTTTCTCGTTTTCTCGTGTGTACAAGAGATTGCTTTTGTTTAGACCTGTTGTAAAGTTAGTCTTCGGCGAAAAAAGGAGAACTTCGTCTGTCTTTTATCCCAACTGGCAGCCCAAGTGTTTGCTTCGCGTTTGTCTTCGACCTCCTTCGTCTACGACGTTTGTTCCGTCTTGTTTGCAATTCAATGCTGCAACTCAATGCATTTGGGCCCAAGCCTTCCTGGTGCCTTCTTTGTTTTGCTGTTTGTTCAGCCTCGTTTCTGCGACTGCAGATTTCTGCCTGAAAAAACAGTGTGATATACCGCTGTGTGTTGGGATGCTACCCAAGCCGCAGAGCCGTACAGAATCCCTATTCGTGCGACGTCTTTGTCGATTTTCTTGTTTTCGCTGAAAACAATTTGGATTGGTGAGGCCGACCACCAACTCGGGTGGGATGATGAGGATTTGTGCACTATCGGGACGCACGGGTGGTGATGGTGTATATGTGCAATGTGCATGCAGTGGTTGGGTGCTATGTTGTGTTGTGTTGGGTTGGGCTGTGTATCTGTTTGCAATTTTGTACTTTTTTGTGTTTGGTGACGCGTTTGGAAATGTGACTTCTCAGGAGAAATATCGAATTTGACAGAACATAAACAAACGCGGACGTCGTGAACGGAAGGTACGCCGGGCGCTCTTTCCCCGTGTAAGTCGCTGAGGCCCAATCACGTGCATGGCACGGCAGCTGGATTTTGACGACTAGATACAGCTGCGCTTTCCTTCGGATTCGGAGGGCTTTAGCCGACAACGCAGTTGACGAGAGAAGAAGGCGCGACTGGGCGTTGGAGAAATCCACATTGGCGACACGGAAAAGCAGCCAATTTGCTCAAATGGAAAGAGCTCTTCAATGGAAAAGCACTTTACGAAGTAATACGTCTGGCGCGGTCGGTCGGGTCGGTTGGCTGCCGACAACGCTTGCCGGGAGTGTGTCCTGGCCGTTTCTGTCATTTTTGGCGTGTTATTACAGCGTATCGGGTGCGCGGCAAGAGCAGTAAAGCGGAGCGCCAGGCACAGGTCTTCGGGATAGCAGTGCGCTACCTGCCCCTAATTGCATGCCGTTTTCTCCGCGGGTGTACCTTCCTTGCACGTGGTCCCTGGAGACTGGCGAGCCTGGTTCTTCGCATACTATGAGTCGCTATTGCCAAAGCCTCCTGGCTATTACCCTGACGCAGTTGCCGTTTCTGGGTTTCTGACCACTGAGAGAGCGAGCAAAACAGGGCAGGAGTGAATGAGCAACTGTCCAACTTGTCTAGCTTGTGAGGCCCGAGCTACAACTGGCCTGTTCCTGTTGGTTCGCTCTTGCCCTTTCGTCCTCCTCTCGCTCCCTTCTTGCGCCTACTTCCCCGTACTCCATCCGACTTCCCCAATAATACCCCATTTTCGCAGTACGCAGTAATAGTGGAGGAAAGAGTAATACTCCGTAGGAAGGAGGGACCCACGACCAACGAACAGGGAGCCGCCCCAAAGTGATCCTGCAACTTCCTTCTGTGTCTCCCACTTCCCGGCAAAGACGACTCCGCCCAAAAAGCCAAAAAAAAAAGACGCCAGAAAGCCAGAAAGCGACTCGACGAGATTCCGACGGAAAATACTGGGGATTCATGCTCGCATGCACATAGCGCGAGGACGGAAGACTGCACAGCTGACCACTCGGGCTTTTGTTTGCCGGATTAGTCCGAAGTTCTGTTGAGGAAAGCGGCAGCGCGCAGTCCGCCAGCGTCTTTTTTTATGATTTCTTGCGATCAAATCGTTGATCGTGATATTTGTCTTTTGCATCTACTTTCTCGCCGTTCTTCTCGACACCGCATACCGCCACCGACAACGACTGTACACTGCCGACACTCCCCAGAGACCTGCTGCGCGCTGATGCGTGCATCCGACACCCCTCACACATCGTCACCGGCTGGCGCAAAGCCATGACACGACGACTTCCGCGGGGCGTAGCCCCTCCTGTCCCTTCTTCTTTCTTTTCGTCGCCCTCCTGTTCTCCTCTCTCTCGCACTTTCCTCAACTCCTCGCTACCGAGGACCTTCTCATCCTCCTCCAGCCAACACATCCGACGGGCAGCCTACGGACAACGACCATGCTCCTGGCGTCCGAGTTCAACTCCGGCATCGCGCCATGATGCGCTTCGCCAGCACCGATGGGCGTCGTCGACACCAAACGGCCGGCCAAAAACGGCCATTTTCTTCCCAGGTGGGTCACTGCATCACATGCAAAAAGAAGAAGACTGACAAAATGGTACTCGAGAACACGACAACTAACACACCCCAGGCCAAGGCGTACAAAAAGTCGGGATGTTCACGCCGTGGCTCGAGGCGTTTCCGATTACTGCGCGCGACACAATACAAGAGATCGACCACCTCATGGGCTACAAGCTGTCGCACATTATCCAGGAGGGGCCCGGCAAGGTGCTGACGGCGACGCCCAACGCACAGCCAGCCATCATGGCCACATCTATCCTGATCCTGCGCATTTTGGAGCGTGAGTTCGACTTCCGGGTTGCCGAGCGCATCGACGTCACACTCGGCCACTCGCTCGGCGAGTTTGCGGCGCTCGTGGCGGGCGGCTACCTGCAGTTTGAGGACAGTCTGTACCTTGTGCGGAAACGCGCCGAGGCCATGTCGAGCGCAACCCAGAAAGCGCGCGACGAGCACGGCGGCGACTACGGCATGGTGGCGGTGGTGACGGAGCCCGAGTACATGGAGCCGCTGGTGGCGGCCGTCTACAAGTTTCTGGGGTACAGCTCGACGGGGAGAAACTCACGACAAACACAGCAGGCGACACGACACCTCCACCGAGCCAGCAGGTGCTGATCGCCAACATCAACAGCAAGAACCAGATCGTACTGAGCGGCAACATTGAGCGCATCAACTCGCTCATGGCACAGGTGCGCCTCTTCCTGGGTCACGACCCGCGCGCCGTGCGGCTCAAACAGCGACAGCCCCTTCCACAGCCCGATTATGCGGCCGGCCGTGGCCGAGATCCGGCGGCTGCTGGCAGGTCACAGCCGCGTTAAAGGGAGGGAGAGCGAAGACGTTGTGTCGTTCCCGGGCACGCTGCCGTGCATCAGCAATGTGACGGCTCGGCCGTTTGGCAGCCGGGAAGAGCTGAAGGAGCTGCTGGCGCGGCAGTGCGAGGAGACGGTGCGGTGGTGGGACAGCATTCGGTACCTAGACCAAGAGGAGGGCGTTCGGCGGTGGATCGGCATCGGACCAGGCAAAGTCGGCCGCAATCTCGTGGGCAAAGAAGTCGGCATGCGCGGCAAGGACCTGGTGAAGGGCGGCGGCGTGTGGGCAATTACGGACCCAACAGAGATTGAAGAGGTCCTACGCGGCCTCGAAGAGACCGAGTCCTTTGTCGACGACGATTATTAGGAAGAGGACAGGAAATAGGATGGCCTAGAGGGCTTCATGCAGAAAACAGACTGCAAATTGGGAGAAAGACAGGCAAGTGTCTGCTTTCTGTCCCTTTTTATATCTATTACGAGCTTTTCTTTCCTTAGACGCAGGCGTGCGTTGATTTATGTATACCTAAGAAGACAAGATAGACACACGAGTGACGTTATTGCGTTTTGTTTTTAAATACGACGAGCAAGTTCAAAGACATGACGAAAAGAAAGTTTAAAGCATGTGATTCAATGGTCCCCTAAAGTGCCCTGTATTTACAGCGCTCTTTTCAATGGCTAGCACCACCTTGGCTACAGCCTCGCGCTTATCTTATCAGTTCTACCTGTTCTCAACTTTACCTCAGTAATAGCTTCACAGCCAATTTTGCCGCTTTTCTGTTTTCCTTTCGGCTTCTCCCCAGAGACACCACCACATCCTTCCATCTCTCTCCACGTCCCGCGCCGGGGATTTGTTTCGTTTCTTTTGTTTCTTCGTTTCGCATTCTACCCTTCTTGGCACTTTTTTCTCCCAGACATCCACAGCCAAACCGCCATCATGTCGCATAGTAAGTCAACTCTTTTTTTTTCTTTTCTTTTGTTCATCTCTACTTTTATCGCTCTTTTCCGTCGTTCAGTCACTCATACGCTCTTTCTTCTAGGCAAACGAAACACCAGTAGAGCTGTTTTCACATCCTACGAACGCTCTCTCGCCAAGGCAGCCTGGACCGTCTCGTCGGCCCGCCTCACTCGCGACAGCTTCCTCCCTTTTGCCTCGTGCTCGCTCTGTCTCGAACTCGCCGAAGATCCCGTCGCCTGTCCATCGGGCGACATCTTTTGCCGAGAATGCGCCTGAACAACATTTTGTCCCAAAAGAAGGAGATGCGCCGGCTGGAAAAGGCGCGGGAGCAGGAAGAAAAAGACCGCGCGGAGCGGCAAGCACGAGACGACGCCGAGGACCAGGCGCGGGCAGTCAAGGAGTTTGAGCTCGTGCAGGCCGGGTTGGAGGCCAAGGGTGGGAGAAAGATGACAAACGGAGCGAGCGCGAGAGAGGCGTCTACATCAGCAACCGCGACACCAGTAACGGCGGCATCGGCATTGACAGCGACACCAACACAAAAGCTGCTCGAGGCTGGACCTTCAACAGAATCAACCGACAGTAACGACACGCCACAGACAAAGAAGCGCAAGTTTGCGCTCGACGAGGACGAGCTGCAGCGGATTGCCGAGGAAGACCGATCCAAGGCGCGGCGGGCGATTGAGGCCGAGAAAGCCGCAGCCCACGGTGCGCGGGCGCTTCCCTCGTTTTGGACGCCATCCGAGACGCCATCGTCGAGCAAACGGAAAGATGGGTCGGAGGTCAGGAGAGACGCGAAGACGATAGTAGCAAACAGTGCTAGCGTGGACAGCACGCCGTTGTGCCCTGCAGGCCACGACCGCCATACCTATTCTCTGCACACCCTCGTCTCCATCCAGTTTGAACGCGACAGCAACGACAAGCGCATCTGCCCGGCCTGCAACAAGATGCTCACCAATGCGTCCAAGGCCGTGCTGGCCAAGCCGTGCGGACATGTGCTGTGTCGCAGCTGTGTGCACAAATTTGTGAAGCCGCCGGGCGCAAACGGACAGGCCTTCCTGTTTTGACCCGCATGCGCCGCCAGGAACGACCGGCACAGTGCGGTGTTATGTTTGCGAGACTGACCTCGAGGAGCGGCCCGAGGACGAAAAAAGCAAGAAGTGCAGCAAAAAGGATAAGAAGGACAAGAAGGAAAAGAAAAAGGAGCGTGTCAAGCCAGGCCTTGTGGACCTGCGCAGCGAAGGCACCGGTTTTTCTGCCGGTGGCGCCAGCGAGGTCAAGAAGAATGGCGTTGCTTTCCAGTGTTGATGAGAAAAAGAGAGCGGATAGGAGTTTTATAGGCTATTATATACGGGTAGGCGTTACAAAGGCGGGCATTTATTATTGGGAATTGATAAACTTGTATTCTTGGCTACAACTATAAGACATGTAGAAATGCATCCGTTATAAGCAATATCTATCTACTCCCTGTGGCCACCAACTTGACTACCGCTTCACAACACGGGGACTTCTGGATATCATGTTGAAGATGACGCTGCCAGCACCGTCATCGTCGCCATAGTTGACCGCCCCGCGCTCTGCTGGTGTCGCTCTCGACGCCGCGTCGTCTGTAGGTGGCCGAGGAGCCCCTCGCGGCCGTGAAACAACAGTTTCTGCTCGTCGAGTGGCATCGTAGCGAACTAGGGCCGCACCGTCTGGCGACGTAGGTAGAAGGCCTTCTTGTCTTGTGAGTTGGTCCTCTACCCAAATCTGCTGGTTGGAGACGACCGTTTTCGAAGGTGCCACCGATTCTGGTGACGGAAGCAGACGAGCAGTATCACGCCCAACTTTGCTGGGTGCAACGTCACTACTGCCGGTTGTCGACTCAAGCCACGTCTCGACGGCTTTGGTGACCTTTTCTCGTTCATCGGCAAACGCTTCGGCAGCTTCCTTGGGTATTTCTGGTTCTGGTCGCGACGTCTCTGTGCTGGCATGCAATGGCTGTCTTGGCTTGATGGAGGTAGATTGTCTGTTTTGAAGGGCCCTAGTGACTGAATAGACAAGTCGCAAGATTAGTCCATACAAGACACGCTGGAGGGCCATGGTGATGCCATGACCAAGGGCAGCCGAAGCTACATTCCGTAACCACCTATCATAAAGTGCTTGCAGTCCACCAGGATGACGAAGCGTCTTCCATAGCAAGGCCAAGATCTTATTCTCGTGGTCGCTCTCGATCTCCACCAAAGGTTGCCGTCGTCTTGATGCTTCTGCTGCCGAGGAGGCTGCATAGAGGGGATATGTGATGCCTGTGGCGATTGCTTTGCTGGTGGCTGCGAGAAGGAAAGTGGTAATGGCAGCACTGAAACCGCCTGCGTGGTGCTGTCTCGCTGAATTTCGTCGCCATTGTCTCTTGGCCACCAGCCGTGCAAGCAGTTCGTGAATGCAGAACGTCAAGCCGGGTCGAGTGCCAGGACGATATCGTCTTCGAGTGCTGCACGCGACCAGCGATGTTGTTGGCGAGGTCGTGTTGGAGGAGGTGACGGTACTGCAGATCCATTCTCTCCGTTTGGTGGAGGAGCTTCATGACCGACTCCTATATGTCCTTGTCGGGAAAGACCGTCTCTCGGTCCAAAGAGTCGAGTACAGATGGATGCTGTAGCACCAACAAAGAAAGCCTCGGTAGCTGCACTGCGAGTCGAGGCCAGCTTCCCGACATCGGGATTGTGTCGACCGACGAGTCTCAGTCCAGTTGTTGCAGCCACATAGTAGGCAAGGAAAAAGACAAACCCGTTGCCGGCTGCTGTTGTCGATTTTGTCGATTTCGGTCCAACAATAAGAGAGTTTGACGGGAAGGCCCGATCAGTGGTGAGCGCCGCTACAGAAGTAGCCGCAGAGCCCGAGATGGCAAAAGACGCCAGCTCTGAAAGGGACATGTCGTACAGGATATGCTGTGTCGACAAAGTAATAGAGGGGCGTGTAAACAATCAAATATGACGTAGGCCGATAGGAGTCGACACTGCCGTCACCGTCAAATATCGTGCCGGCAGCTTTTTATATGATTTCTTGCGGCAGTCTAGCAGATACTCCTTGACTCTTTTTTTTATTCTTTCCTTTTTCTGTACTCCTCTGCCCCGGCAACACGCCGTGCTGTGCTGTGCTGTGCTGTATTGCTGCATGGAGACCTGCCAGCCCGCCCTGACCACCGCTATTGGTGCCTTAACAGCCCTGGGCTGTGGGGAAGTCGAAGCTTCGTCACATTTTCCGTCTCCATTGTTGTGTTTTGGGACGAGGGCATTGGACAGGACAGGAGGTCCCAAAGGAGAGCAGGCTGTTGTCACCTTGGTTGCCGGCCTCTTCCATCGACTTGTTGCTGTGCTGGATCGGCGAGGCGGTAGGTTTCTCGTTTTCTTTTGTTTTTCTTACTTGCTCACCGCATAAAATGTGCAATTGTCGGGTGCGTTGGGCTGTTGGCGGAAACGAAAGAAAAACAGGCGGGGCATTGTATGTTTTGTCATTGGATGCAGACTGCAGACTGGCGGCCGACGTGGTTGGGTGCTGATGTGCTCCTCTTCCTGCTGTGTTGGCACATGCTTCGTGCATAACGTACCAGACAACAAAGGCGGACAAGATGGGGCGCATCGAATCTTGCATTTGCAGTTGTTTCGTTTTCTTGTTGCCCAACCGGAACGCGCCCAATACGTATCGCGTGATGGCTGAAAGGGCCGGAAACAAGAAAAGAAGAAGACATCGACATTATCACGCCAGAAAATAGAAACGAGGACAGTAAAGATAAAAATAAAATAAAAGTAAAATGGTATTTGCATCGTAAACCCACCCAAAGAACAAGAAAACCACCCGGACTTTTTGCCAAAGACTTCCAACGTCTAAAACGCCTGTTGCGCCATCCCAAGATGCCAATATTGAGCAAAAAAAGTACCAAAAAGTAAAAAATATAGAGAGAAGGGTATGAACAAAAAATAATGGGTGACAGCATCCGCAGTAACAACACCAAGTGCGTTATTTCTCCTCGGTGGCGCGTGACTGCTAAGCACGACCTGCCACGGGAACGGGCCTCTGTGTCGTTGACGGGCTGCTGTGGTTGCGCATGCCAGGTGGCGGTGACGAAGACGAGGGTGTTGCCGGCACGGGTATTGGTGTCGTCGAAGTGACTGTCGGCGGCGGAACGGGTGTTGTGGACGTTGCGCGGCCAGCAGCAGACGGCACCGCTGGCGGCATCATGGTCGTCAGCATATCGACGTCGGGCTCGCCCATAGCGTCCTCACTGTCGGCCAGGCTCGGGTGGTCGTCGGGCAGTTTCTGTGCGCCGTAGCCACGCACGGCAAAGATGTTCACGCGGCCGCCGTTCGTTGCCGTGTTGAGCTGCTCATACAGCCGTGACAGCTGATATTTCCGCTTGATAGGCTCAAATGCAGGCTGGGGCACGATAGGCCGTGGCCGCCAATTGGCCAGAGCGTTCATAACGGTCGCAGACTCCTCGTCCGAATCGATGTTGCCGCTGTTCGGGTCTTCTTCCTCCTCGGCGGGTGCGCTCGCATCGATAGCAGCCTCTGTGGGACGTAGGTTAGTAACTGAAACATGAAACAAAGAAAGACGATATCCAAAACGCCTGGGTTAGACTCACTCTGCTGTTTTGCCTGGTTCTTTTTCTGGTAGGCAGCCAACAGCATGTCGTACGGTAGCGACCGGCCCGGCACCGCACGCTTTGCACCCATCGAGTGACTCTTGCATGTCAGTGAACGGGCACAAGGCTGACCGTTGGGCAAAATGACACCGCACTGCCGCTCGACATCGACAGGGCCCTTGGGCTTAGCCGTCTTAGGCTTCGCCTCTTCCTTCTTCTTCTTCTTAGGAGCTGCCTTTTCAATCTCCGCTTCGGCCTTGCGCTTCTTGTTGGCCGTCGCACCGCCTGCCTTAGCATCAGCGGCTGCTGCTGTCTCGGCGGCCTTCTTGGAGGCAGCCGTCGCCTTCTTGCCCTTGCCGCTCGGTGTGCCCGTCCCTGCGGCACCGCCCTTCTTGCCGTCACCGCCGTCGTCGCTATCGCTCGAGTCGTCGTCCTTGTCGCGGCCCTCAATCTTGCGCTGGGCCTCCTCTTCGTCGCGTGCCTGCTGCTCACGGGCCCGGTCGCGCGCCTCCTTGGCTTCCTTCTTACGCTGTGCCTTCTCCTTCTTAACTTTCAGGCACGCTGCAATATGCTGCTTTGCGGCGGTGGCGAGCACACTCTTCTTGCAGTGCTTGCACATCTGCAGGTTGAGCGCGTCTTCGAGGGGCCGGCCGGTGGCAAAGGTTTCGCGTGCGGTCTCGTCGAGCTGGTTGACAACGGGGCTGGGCGAAGGGGCCGGGATGGCCGAGCTGGCGTTCTTTCCCTTCTTCTTTTCTTCTGTGAGGAATTAGCAACGATGCTGCTGCGGAGTGCGACTTTTTCATTGACATGCGCTGCACTTACGATCAACGAATGTTCCTTCTTTCCAGTTGCCGGGCAGCTTGTGCTTTGGTGGCGGCTTCTTGAGCTTAATGGTGCCGCTCGATTTGGATGCCGTTCCGGTATCTTTGCCGTCCTTGGCGTCTTTGCTGTCTTTGTCCTTGTTGTCCTTGTCCTTCTTCGATGCCACCTTGATCGTGGCCTCTTCGTCGTTCTTGTCTGCCTTGATCTTGGGCGTCCCTGACGCGCCGGCCTTTTTGCCGGCTGGCGTCGCCGGCGCCGGTGACGACGACATGCCCTTGCGGTCGTCCGGCATGGTGGCAGGAGAGGAGATGTGTGTGCAGTCGATGCAGTCGATGGGAGGTGGGTCGATAGTGTTCGTCGCGGTTACTGTTTGGTCGTGGTGCCCCCTTCTGACGATATTCGACCTCGAAAAATCGCCGGCGCGGTTCGTTATTGATACTTTTTGATGGAAAAAATCGTGTTGAGCGCGACTTTGGTGCCGACTATTCGACGGACAATGTTGCAGCGACGGGTCCGGCGCGATGTTTTGATGTTTTGTCGTTGGCGCAACGAGGGTTGAGAAGCGACTGCCCGATTGCCGGTTATGGATTTGGTGGTTATGAAAGGAGGGAGGAGTTGAGATGTGGATCTTTATCAGCAGCTGCTTTGGGATTTGGAGGCAGCCTTATCGCCATGCGTTTGTGTCACGTGATGTGAGTTATAAAATTACTAATCACTCCTCCGTCCCCAATGTCTCAAATCCCCTGCAAAGGCAGAAAAGGGCCATCGCCGCATGCATCCATTTGTAAGTTGTACGTTGTACTGTATTGTGGTTATCAATTCCTAATATTTTTGCCTTTCGAAACGCCTACTCTGAGTGATATATACAGTGTGCAAACTGAAAAAAATGACGACATTTGTACTTTTTTTCCCTGTCGCAAACCCTCCTGAACGCCAAAAAGAGGACGTATAAAACGTCGAAAAATAAAGTGGTAGAAGAACAAGAAGACAAAAAATCGCGGAAGGACGCAAAAGACTCTCACAGTCCGCCGTTCGCGCCCTGCTGCTGCTCGCCGACCGTAGCCATGCGCCGCAGCTCGTACTCGCGCGTAAATTCGCGACTCAGATGGCCGAGCGAGGCCACCAGCTGTTTGCACACCTCAACGATTGCCTCCTTGGGCGTAATCGTGCCGTCTGTCTGGACGCGGAGCAAGACCTCTGCCACATTAGGGTGTGCGACTGTGTTGTTAGTGATGCCACTCGTCGAGGGCGGGAAAAGAACTGGAGACTTGACGCACTCTTATAACCTGCCATGAGGACCTTGGGGTGCATCTTGAGATGTTCCGCCAGGAGGTTGCCCAACGTGTGGTCCTCCTTTTTCATCAGAAAGTCCGACGTGTTTGCCATGCCTGTAGATGTTAGAAGATATCCATATCATCAAGAAACTCGACTAAACTTACCGGCAAACGGCGTCTCAGAAATCTTCTTCTCGCCATCGGCAAGGATAAATAGCTCGAATCTGAAAAGAGAAAACAGTTAGAATCGTTGGTCAAAAATGCTTGCTGTGTCCCTCTCTGCTTTCTCCCGGTGTGCACAACCTCTCCGGGACGTTGGCGTGGAAGATGGTGCGAACGGGCATTCTTAAGTCGAGCTTTCAAAGCGGGAATGTCGTGATGGGATGCGCCTGCAATGTAGAAATGGAAAGAAGGGAAAGGGTCAAACCCCAAAAGGACACGAGTGAAGCTCGTGGGGAGGAAACATAGGGAAAGAGCACAGCAACAGAAGGAACGAACGACGCATGGCGTGTGAGGTTCGGGAGGGAAGGTGCGATGGGTAGCTCCTTCCTTCTCGAGCGCAAATAAGAGGCTCGGCACGATTTGACAGTAGCATGCCCCTCCCACCTCCCTTTGGCGTTGCACAGCCCACGCGCAAGTCCAGCTGTAGCTTCCCAAGCTTGGGGGTGAGCAAAATCGAAACTTCTCTACTTTTGCCTCACTTGAAGCGCAACTCCCGTCCAACGACAATCCATCCAAACAGCAGCGCATCCAACGCCACGAAAATAACAAGCCATCGAGGCAGAGTCCAGGACAAGTTCAAGATCCCAGTGCACCAGTATCGCAGCAGAAGCTACCGGACATTGTCCACACGTACCTGTCGGGGGCGTTCATAGCGACAACTGTCGATCGAGTCGAGGGAGGATGAGGATGGGGGCCACCAAAGGGCTCGGAAAGGGATATTCGAGAGAATGAGAGTCGAAGACCTGTGCAACAAAGTGCAACAGAGGACGGGCGGAGCGCGAAAGTGGTGGTGGGCTGTCGTTGTGTGAGCAGTCGGAGGATGGCGACTCGATAAAGTTGCGATGTGTGTGTTGTTGGAAGAAAGCAGGTTCTAGGAATTTGGATTAGGAAGAGAGACAAGACACCAGCCGAAAGGAAAGCGGCGGCGCGAGGCTTCGATAAAAATTGGGGAAAGGTGGTGGTGGCCAGCTCCTGGCTGTCTGGGCTCTGTGGATCCACTTTTTTGCCTTCTACCAACAGCTGCTCCGTAGAAACAAGGGACTGCACTCGACAAGGCTAACAAATCAGAGCTCTCTTGAGGCACAGAATACAGAGAACTACGCAATAGCCAGTCACACACGTTGATTATGATTGTCAGAGACGTTATTGAAAACTGCAGATGGCTATGAAATACAGGTACAAAGCTCACAGAGTGGCTTATGATGGGCAACAACCAGAAAATGGCGGCCAAGACAAACTTGAACCCTCAAAGACAGGAGTACAAAAGAAGAGTCAAGGAAACAAAGGAACAGAAGGACGTGGTCCTTCAATCTATAGTATAGTATTCAATCCATCCGGTATTCCAAAAACTGTCAGCGGCAAGATAGCCGGAGAGGATGGACTGGAGGCATACATGAATGGTTGCCCAGAAGTAAATTTCGCCTCAAATGCCAACGAAAAATGAAAATGCAGAAATGCAAGACGCAGAAAAGGCGGGAGAAGGCAATATTGATAACGCAGTGAAGAAAACGGCAAAGACAAGATAGATCAAAGACACAAGGAGAAGTTAATAGCCAAAGTTGACAGTGTGTTGAAGACACCGCCATGCTTAGCTTCTGTCGCAGTCGCCGGGAACGGCGGGATCGGTCGACGAGTTGGCCCAGCTCAGGATAGTCAAGCTGGTCGTGTAGGCCATGGCGATGAAGCCAAAGATGCAGAGAGCAATGTCGCTAATCTTCCAGAGCCGGCTGCGAGCGACGCCCTTGAAGTGCAGCAGGGGCGGGTAGATGTACACCAGCGGGATGCAGGCAAAGTTGCCCACGAGGGCCACAAACTTATCGAGGTTGTCGGCACCGCCCCAGGCAATACCGGCGCAGGCGGCCACAACAAAGAAGCGGAACACGTTCTTCTGCCACTTAATGTACGGGTTGTACTTGCCGCTGCGCGTGAACAGGCCGTTCTCCGTAATGCGGATGGCCGGGAAGATCTGTAGTGGGGTCGACAGCAAGATAGCCAGCGAGTACAGGAACTGCACGCTGTTGACCATGCGGCTGCCCTGTGGCAGGTTGAGGAGGACCACCGTCTCCGTCTTGGAGCCATAGGCAGCGTAGGACACGGCGCCCATGGTAATGAAGAGCGTCGTGATGATAATCATGACGGCAAACATGACTTTGGGGAACTTCTCGGGGTGGCGCATCGACTCCTGAACGGGAATGATGAGGCCGATGCCCTCAAAGGTAAAGATAGCCGTGCCGATGAAGAGCGTCCAGCTGTCCTGGTTGAACATGATAATGTCGGCGACGCCGAACTTGTTGAGCGTCAGGATGTCGTAGTAGAAGAGGTACGCGAGACCAATAACAATAAAGGCGTCTGCCACGAGCGCCGTGAAAGCCAGCTTGTTGATGTCGCGCAGCAGCGAGAACGGCAGGAAAATAACCATCTGCATCAGGATCAGGTACTGTGTTGGGATCAAGGTCTTGCAGTCGGTGACGGCGAGAATGAAAGCTTGCAGGTTTTCCGAGGTGAAGACAATATAGGCAGCCACGAAGCCGACCTGACTGATGACAATCGATGTCAGGATCATGAATCGCAGCCACTTGCCGTACAGAATACCGCCAATGTCACCAAACGACCCGGCCACCTTGAGGCGCGTCGTCACCAGCAGCACAAAGCAGTAGTAGCTCAGCGCTGCCACGAACAACAGTACCAGGTTACTGAAGAGCATACCACCGTTGAGGTACGCCCGCGGAAGGAACAGCACACCCGTGCCCACAAAGGACTTGAGCAGCACTGCAGCCGCACTCATGGGGCTAGCTTTGCCGCTGCCGCCACGAGTCTTGCGTCTTCTTTTCCGGCGCGAGGGCGTCAGAAGGGCACTATCCTCCATCGGCTCGCGCTCGTCGTCGGAGCTGCCGCTGCCCTCGCTGCTGCAGTACTCGTCGTCATCGAGATCCCGGGATACGTCATCGCCAGACGAGAAGTACTCGCCAGGAGCAAGCACCTCATCGTCCTCTTCCAACTCTTCACCAGCAAAGTGGCCGTAGATGGACAGGAACTCGAGGAAGCTGGACGTGAACAGCGGTGCTTGCTGCGGCGGTGGACCTTGGTGGTGATGGTGGTGGTGGTGGTGGCTGTTTTCAACGTCAATCTCGCCGTCATCAAGAGTGCCGTAGCCATCCTCGGCCGTACGGCGAAGGTAATTTCGGCGAAAACCACCCGGCACTTTGATGGTGTTAATGTCGAGTGTCTCGCTCTCGGGTTCCGGTCGTGGCATCGTAAAACTCTTGCTGCGGTGCACCTTGTTGGTGGCCTCTTCCGTCCACTTGTAGATTGGTCGTGTAATGTCACCACCCTGCAGGCGCAGACTGGAGAATTCGTCGTCATCAATACCCGAAGCGCCCAGAGCAGCAACAGAGTCTGTGTCGCCGCCGCCATTCGCCACAGACTCTGCACCGCCGCCGTTGGCGGGCTGTTTGCCCTTGGCGTCGACTGTGTTATCAGAGATGCTGGCCACGTCCGGCCGCTGCACCAAATGTCTCCGCACAATCTCGGGGTCTTCGTAGGGACCGCCCGTGCTGGCGTGCCGTTGTCTTGAGTCGAACGAGCCAAAGTTTGTGGGTGTAAGGCCGGTACCGCCAACAGATGGTGTGCTGCTAAAATTGGTCGGAGCCGCGGCAGTCGAGGCAGCTGCTTGCGATGCAGGCGAAGCAGGCCGCACAGGAGGTGTACCGAAGCGTGGAGGAGAAGTGCCGATCGAGTTGGAGAGAGCCATCGCCAGAGCCGACACGCCCGGGCCGGCAGGATGTGATGCACCCGAGGCACTGCCACCAGCGAGAGGCGTCATATTACCCGAAGGCGACCATCTCCGGAGCCCCGACGGACGCCAGGACCGCCGGACGATGGAGCAGGCGAGGTGCCGAGGTTCTGGACGGGGTTTGCGAGGCGGGCAGTCGTATCAGCTCGTGGCACAGAGGTGCCGAAGGACCGCGCGCGAAAGGAGCCGATCGGTGAAGAAGAGAGGAGGGCTGCGTTTGCCCGGGGAGAGGGCTGCGGAGCCGGCGAGCTCCGCCCTTTGTCGCTCATGGCAGCGGTGGGCGGTGGTTGAGAGAGTGTGTAAAGAAGTCGAGATTGATTCGTTTGAGGCTATTGTTGCATATCGGTGCGGTCGAGTCAGAACGAAAAGAGGCGTCGATGGAGGTTGAGAGGCAAAGTCGAAGTCTCTTTCTTATCGCGAGGATCAGAGCTGTGCTGCAGGACGACTGTCGGCGGCCAATGGCAGAGCTGGCAGCTGGTATAGCGGCTGAGCTGTCAGCAAAGTCGAGAGTTGCGTCGGGAGAGCAACAAAAGGAAATGGGAAAAGAGAGAAGGCAAGAAAACGAGAGGAGAGATGGAAAGGAAAACAAAAGACAAAAAAAAGACAAAAATGCCGAAAAGCGACGGTCCAAAAAGAGAGTGCGGACGATAATGACTGACAAAAAGATTAGAGCCGTGTGCCGAATGTGACAAGAGGAGTTGATGTGCGTTATTTGAAGGCGCAATATTAATTGGAGAGGGGAGAGGCAGCAGACGTTGGAGAGAGGAGCAGAGGAGAGGTTGTCGATTTGGCTGCAGTGCGTGACGCGGGAAAAGAAACCAGGCGACGGGCCGAAAGCGCTGGTGGTTGGGGCAGATCCAGTCCTCACAGTGCTGGTGGTTCTTGCCGCAGTTGTGGGCTCGTGATAGCGGCCACCTTTCTTATCTTGCACCGGATGGCACCTGCCCGCAATGATCAATAGCCCTGCCCTGTCAAGCTATCAGCAGGTGACTATTCGTACCAGGCGGCAGGCGCGACCACGACGAAAATAGACTTAGTAATACGACGTACTCATTCTCAGGCCCTTGTCCGTCGTGCCTGTCCGCGCCTGCCCATGGCCCCCACAGCCTAGCGGATCGCTGCCATGCTGAGTAACCACGATAAACAGCGATTAGGAAGGAGGGAGGCTGGGAGCGCTGCTGGAGTAGGAGCCCTGGAGCGCCCCGCCGGGAAGCCTAACACGGGGGCTCCATATGCCAAAACACAGTCTGCTGACCATATATCTGGACACACACTGATTGCATTGTCTGGCAATGTTGACTGTGCCTTTGTGACTATTCACTTCTCAGTCGGTATTTAAAAACACTGTGCTTTATTATATGAGCAATGAACGGCAGAAAGTAGAGAGCTTGAGGGGTCTGGCTGCAGAAAATGTTGGGGAAGTTGCGAACGACTCCGACCTTCGCTCCTTCCGCCGAGGACTGCCGCCTGCTGTGCTACCGCGGCACTGCGGCCTACTGCCTCTAAGACACGATGACGCAGTTGCCATTCTTGTCAACAAGCGCGTCTCAAAACCATTGCACCTGCCCTTTTGCGACGAGCGTGTCCGCACTCACCCATACTGGACCGGGCAGGTACGAAGGACGGCCATCTGTAGATTGCAACATGGAAAGAGCCAAAAGGGGTCTGCTTTGAGAAGAAGTCGAAATAAAAACAAAACTTCTCTTTCTCCATTTGAAACCGATATCCGCCGTCCTTTATTCACGCTCCACGAGCAAGACAGCACGTCCGCATTCCATTGGTAAACAACACTCTGCCGTGTACCTGCCAAGCCGCGCACCGACCAACGCCCTGGCACAGGGCGAGAAGACTCCACCTCACCAAATCAACCAAATCAACGCAGCCATGGCCAGGCTGGCACGAGACGTCAAATCAAAATAGGCAGAAACAATCAGAATGGCCTTGTTTCGAGCCTCATCTTCGAGACTGAATCATTTTTTGCTTCTTGGTCGACCTCACTTTCACGTCCGCTCACATTCCGTCACACTTGTGCATTGCAAAGCTCCGCTGCAAAAACCTTGGAAATTGCAGGGACCACTGCATGCACTGTCGATCCCTGGTCGGTTTAGCTGTTGTGTCTCCAACGGTGCAGCCCCAAGCTTGATCTTGCTTTTGAGTCTTCGAGTCTTCTCCCCGCAGCGGCAGCAGCATCTCGACTTCTCTTCTCATGAATTGCCGCGGCACTTGCAGGGTTGTCTGAAGATTGGCAGTCCTTCTCGCTTTCTTTCTGTATATTTCTTTTCCTATTTTCTCACCAGCATCATCATCAACGACGCCATTATCAGAGCCGAACCTTGTCACACCACTTCCCTGTCGCGTCGGCAATCGCGCATGGCGCTTATCGAACTTCCACTTGGCATCCGGTGAGCTCCCGGCGAGCAACCACACCTCTTCTGCCCATCATGGAACGCATCAATCACGATCATGGTGCCAAAAAGCACAAGCTGGGCGTTGTGTCCGGTGTTTATGTGCCCGTCTGCCTCAGTATCTTGAGCATTCTCATGTTCCTGCGGTTCGGCAGCATCCTCGGAAAGATTGGCCTCTTGGGCATGCTCGGTAAGTATATATGTTGTTGTGCATATGAATGGTACAAACTGCTTGTAACTAACCTCGTCCAGGCCTATTTGTCGTGTCATATCTTGTTGACTTTGTGACGACACTGTCTCTCTCGGCCGTGGCTTCCAATGGCGAGGTCAAAGGCGGTGGCACATATTACCTGATCTCCCGGTCACTAGGACCCGAGTTCGGCGGCTCCATTGGGCTACTATTCTACCTCTCCCAGGTTCTCAACACGGCCCTCAATGTCGTCGGTCTCATCGACTGTATCGACCTCAGCTTCGACTCTCTTGTGCCCCATGGCTACTGGTGGGGCTACTTCTCACAGACTATCGTCCTGGTTGTCTGTACATTACTTTGTCTTGCGGGCAGTGCCCTATTTGCCAAGGCCAGCAATGGACTCCTTGTTGTTCTTGCCATCGCGACCCTGAGTATTCCTCTCTCAGTGCTCGTTCGCGAGCCCTTTGCGGACCCCGTGAGTGGCGTTGAGTTTACCGGCGTGCGGCTGGCTACACTCCGGTCCAACCTCTTCCCACACTCGGGCGAGGACTTTGCCTTCCGCGGCCTCGACACGTTCCGGGACCTGTTTGGCATCCTGTTCCGGCCACATCTGGTATCTTTGCCGGTGCATCTATGTCTGGCGATCTCCGAAATCCCAGCAAGTCCATCCCAACTGGCACACTCTGGGCCATGGGATCGACACTTACCCTTTATCTCGTTGTGATCATGTCGCTGGCTTCCAGCACCACGCACATGTCTCTCCTTACACAGCCGAACATCATCAAGGAGACTAGCTTGTGGCACCTATCATTCTCGCTGGTGAGTGTGCTGTGACCTTCTTCTCTGCCTTGATGGGCCTCATCGGGGCATCCAAGCTGATGCAGGCGCTGGGAAGAGACAAGCTGCTTCCTGGCCTATCAATGTTCGCCTGGGGTACCGAAAAGAATGATGAGCCTCTACTCGCCCTTCTCGCGACATATGCAATCGCCCAGCTGGCGCTCTTTGCCAACCTCAACCAGATTGCCACCTTCATCTCCATGGGCTACATGGTGACCTTCTTCGTCATGAACTTGGCCTGTTTCTTGCTCAAAATCGGATCGGCTCCCAATTTCCGTCCAGCCTTCAAGTTCTTCAGCTGGCAGACGGCCTTTCTCGGCAGTGTTATGTCGGCCGCAGCCATGTTCTTTATCGACGAGACATACGCCACCTCGTCTGTGATTCTGCTTGTCATGCTCTTCTTGTTGATCCACTATCTATGTCCGCCGAAACGCTGGGGCGATGTCTCGCAAAACCTGATTTACCACCAGGTTCGCAAATATCTGCTCCGCCTGAAGCCGGAGCATATCAAGTTCTGGCGGCCCCAGATCATCCTTTTGACCAACGATCCCCGCCGGCAAACCCGTCTCATTCAGTTCTGCAACTCGATGAAAAAAGGCGGTCTCTACATTTTGGGCCACGTTATTGTCACAGATGACTTCACGACTGGTGTCCTCGAAGCGAAACTGCAGCAGACCCTGTGGTCACAGTACATTACCGAGTACTCACGCATCAAGGCGTTTGTTCAGCTGACCATGTCCCCGTCCATCACTTGGGGTGCACGAAACCTCATCCTGGCAAGCGGTCTGGGCGGCATGCGTCCAAACATCGCTGTCCTTGGATTCTACAACATGGACGAGCTCCGTATGGCGCACCCTCTTCTCCGGATACCAGAGCTGCCATTGTCTGCCGCAACATCTGTGAGAAACGGAAGAGCTGGAGGAGCCTCTTCAGGAGTGTCATCTACAAACAACAGCCCGACAGTTGTTCGACCAAGGCGGCGTCGTGGTGACACTACATCAAGGATCCTGGAAGGTGTCCTTCCAACAGACGTCATTAAGACCGAAGGCATGATGAAGGCCACCGAATATCTAACCATTCTAGAGGACCTAGCCCTTCGTCACCGCATCAATGTGGCCGTCGCCAAAGGGTTCCACAGCCTCGAGACGCCTCGGGCAGATGGGACAAACACAAAGAAGTACATCGATCTGTGGCCTATTCAGATGTCTGCCGAACTCGAGGCAGACGGCAAGAGTGTCTTGACGACAAACTTTGATACATGTAAGTGATCAAAAAGCATGCACATGGAGAGTTTCTCTAATTTCTCTAACCCGCTCTTAGATACGCTGATTCTCCAACTTGGATACATCCTCCATACTGTCCCTGCCTGGAAGCGGGTGTACAGCCTCCGGGTTATGGTGTTTGTCGAGTATGAAAACGAAGTCGAAGAAGAACGAGGACGAGTCGAAGCACTCCTCGAAAAGCTACGTATCAGTGCCGAAGTGCACGTATTCTGGCTGGCAAGTGGCGATTTGACCACCTACGAGGCCATCGTCCAAGGCGGTGCTGACCCGTCCACTGAGAAGATTGTGGATGATGTTCTGGGAGACTCACTGTGGTGGGCCAACTTACAAGAAATCCGCGGCAAAGTCATGCCACGACGGAGCGGTGGTCCTGATGAGGGCCCTTCAATCTGGAAAGACGATGTACGCAGACGACGGCCCAGTATTGCCCATATCCAAGAGCTCCAGAAACACCAGACAGTGTCTGCTCTGGCTCGGCTCGGTGTGAGCATGGGCATCCGGACACAAAACCTCGCTGGTCAGCGGCCTACCCACGCGCGTTATAACCGGGACGACAACGGCGATGATGACTACAGCAGTGTCATCAGCGACAGCAGCTCAACATCCGACGAAGATGACTTTGACACTACTGACTTCAATGACGTTGAAAGTGCTGCCAGCGAAGGTGACATTGGCGACGTTGAAGACGAGCAAATGCCATCCGCCAGCCTTTATTGGGAACGCCTGCACGCAGAAAAAGCCACGGCGATGCCATCGTCCAGAGACCAGCGTTACGCCGAAAGAAGACGGACGAGTCAAAGCGTGGGAAGCAGTCTTCGCAAACATCAGCAGGCCCGTCATCATTCGTGCCAGCTTTCATGCCATCACTCACTACAGCTTCTGGCCGGAGCTACGGCACAATCTCGACGGCCGCATTGTCTTCAATCAGCGGCCAGTCCAGCGAAGACAAGCCGAAATCACAACAAGACGCCTCCTTGTTGACAGTGCACAGTACACAATGTAAGAACGTTGTCCTGGTTGTAAACAATGCTCCTCCGCTAACCTCTTTTTTCTTACCTCCCAGCCCTCGCTCCGACCTCTTCCTCGATGCGATTTTCGAGCAACATTGTACCAGAAACGCGGATCACAAACCCCGAGGACTCGGAGCGCACAATCATGTTTGCCGAGACATCAGCGTCGGACCGGCCAGAACGTCCACCTTTCTCACGCACAAACTCGAGGCAGAGCCGTGTCAGCCTAGCTGAATCTATGACAAAGAAGCGTCCCAAGGCAGCAACACCACGACCTTCCGTTTCATTTGCGGAGCCAGAGAGAGATCCGTCTGCACAACAAGAGCAACGTCCACACCGGCCTCTCCTCTCGCGTCATTCGTCAACGCCTGTCGTGCAGCGCGCTTCATTTACGGAGGATGACCTGGGAGAGGAAAATGGAGAGAATGGCGGCGGCGAGGTCCGCATCGGTATTGCAGGACTGCTGGCCGACTACAAGGCACGAAAGCGTGTCAATAGCGGTGGCAGTGGGCAAATCAACGACAGCGACGACAGCAACGACGACAGTAACGGAAGCGGCTCGAGCTATTCTACACAAGATCTCGCGCTCTCTTTCAACGACTTGCCGAGTCGCGCACAGCATCTCATTCTAAACGAACTGATGCGACAGCACAGCGGCGAAAGCGGCGACCTTTCTGGCGGTGCAGCAGTCTTATTCACGACTCTTCCCATTCCAGACGAAGGAACACATCGCGACGAGACAGCCAGTGTGCAGTACCTGTCGGATATCGAGCTGCTCTGCCAAGGGCTGCCTCCGGTTCTCATGATTCTGAGCAACAACATGACAGTCACGGTTAGCTTGTAGTGCTACGAATTTCTGAATGCGACCAAAAAATGTGTTTTCATGTGTGTGTTTTTCTCCGATAGCCGCAATGGGTTGGCCTCGCTGGTGCTTTGTGTTCTCCAACAAAGGGGTGCGTGCTGTTGTTGAAAGAAATGCCGACCGCAGCAACCACGAGACGACAAAGAGCATTGGGGCCTCATCAACAATCTATTTCGAGGTCTCCCTTTGTACCAGCCTACCTCGTCGGACAGAACGAGCACAAAAGCGGTTTCTAGAACAACAAACCCCGAGTGATGCCATCGTTGAAATTCAGTCAGAAAAAGAAAGGCTCTCATCTTACTCAATCGTGAACAAACTCATTCTTGTAGTTCACGTCTTTCTTCTCCTTTTCAATGAATTTTATGACTACTATTCCACCTCTGATCCGTGTCTTGTCTCCCCCGTTCCCCTTTCCCCTTTTATTTATAGAGTGACTCCCTTTCTTCTATCTGTTTTCCCCATTCTAACTCTTGCAAATGAAAAATCCACTCAAACATCATAGTGCACCAGTTGCAGCACGACCAAACGATACCAGCAAGACCGAAGAACACGGCCACAGCCGTAACCACAGTCATAACAGCAGCATCGGCCACATATTTTCTGGCCTCACACATCGATTTAGGAGCGACACACCAAACCGCGATCAACAACAAGCGACAGCCGCGAACAGCTTCCACATCGTCCACCTTCCCGACCGTCCTCTGGTCCCGATCCAACCGTCCGACGCCCCGTCCGAAGACGAGTGCCGCCTCCTGTTTCAGGGACTACACTTAGACAGTGGACTCTCCAGTCCAGAAGCGATTTTTCATCAACAGGTGAGTCCTTTGAGAGTCCTTAAAAGTTACTCTACAAAAAGAAGTGAAGATGGTCAAAGATAGAGTTCCTGCGCAGGCGCAGGTTGATCGGACACAGACAGCCATGCAAAGCAGATCGGCAAGGTCGTCTCAGCCAAAACGTGCTACTGTCTCGTCGTCATCTTCCCCTTCCTCTTCCAGACCCCAAACTTCACATTCAGCAAAACCGCCATCGTCGCCACGCAAGGCAATATCTTCTTCTCAAGCGAGATTTTTGGCTCCTACTTCGTCTTCTCGTGCCCGCACATCGACGCTCACACAGGCACCGGTCGCTACGACTAACACTCCGCGTGAACGTCAGACAAGAGCTACACAGCCGTCGGCTGCCTCCTCCCAGTCAGCATGGTCGGTACCCCGTGTTGCTTCGCGACCGAGTGTTCACAGTAATGCTAGCACGACAACAACCAACACTAGCACCAGCGGCAGTAGTGGAAATAGTGGTGGCAGCAATAGCGTCCGGATATGGTCAAGCAACGGCAGCCGGTCTTCGCAACCTCGTGGAAACTTGAGGCCGCCACCGGTGTCTGTCAACGTCGATGCGTCCCGGCCCTCTTATATCAGCCGGCCCCTACCGCAGATTCCTCAGTCTCCCGTTCAATTGACGCCACCATCAGCACCGAGCCCACAGTCTTCTTGCCAGCAGCCACCTCGCAAGGCGCCACTACGCCAACAGACGCCTCTTCCGACCCGTGCTCCGGCGCCACTCTCTGCAAGACCGCTTCTCCTACCGCGGGCTGCCGTGCCGCCTCCACAGTTGGCGTCGTTTTCCGAGCGTGTCGCCCGTGCTCAAGCCGGCGACAGCCCTTATCTTCCTTCTCTGTCGGATCAGAGCCAAAGTGTGCCGGAGCAACGGCAACAGGTCCGAAAGCAAAGCCCTTCGCCTCGCCACCTCCACCACCACCACTACATCGGTCCCCACCGCCCCCATCATCGCAACGGCCGGTGTCACCACCCCAACAGCGGCCCCAGCACCAGAGAAAGAACAGTCAGCCACAACAGCCGAAGCTCTGGGTGCCGCGGGTCTCTTCACCACTGCGTCAAGCACAGCTTTCTAGCCCTTCCAAACGCAGGCTCCTCAGCATCAGCAGCAACAGCAGCCCTCGAGCCCACGACCGAACTCGGCTGATGTTTCCCCTCTGACACCACCGCCCCAGTCTCCGATCCGCGACAATGAGTTAGTTCCAGAAAGGAGACTGCCTTTCGGCGACTCGGATGACATATTACGTCCTACCATATACGGTACACAAGATCCGGAGACTGCCAACGCACTTCGTGCCGCTGAGAAGCAGAACGGCGAGCCCCTCCTCGAATGGGAGGTTGAGATAATTAAGGCAAGTAGAGAGAAGAAAAGGAGAATCCCCCAGGTCCAGATGGCACACGGCCATCCCCACCTGGACAACTTTGTCCGCTGGGAGAAACAGGCACGTGCTAACCGTGCGGCGTTAGAGTCGTCTTCGACGGCTCTCGCCTTTTTACTAAAGTCTATGACCGGCATGCCCTCCAAGGAACAACAGAAGATGGGCATCGTGTCCATTGGCTCTGTAAGCCAGACGTGCCCACTGCCGTGTTCGGTGACGCCTACGACTCTGGCCGCCGACTACGAGGCCCAGGCCCATCGTGCCGTCATCTTCAAAGATGACCGCAGCAGTAGTGGCAGCAGCAGTGGTGGTGACTATACGAGCAGCTGGCCAGAAAGCTCTTACTATTTTGGCAACAATGGTAGCATTTCTGGGACAATCGACGAGAAGCGGCAGCATAGCCAGCCGACATCCACATACCAAGCAGCCGTCGCAGCAGTCAGGAAAGCAATACAATCAAGAGACAGCCGTGTGTGTCAAAGACGGCCGAGGCGCGCCATGTGCACTACGCGTCACAAAGGTAACACTTCTCGTCTCAAGCCTTTCATTCACGTTTCCCTCCTTGTGTCTAGATCTCCTTATATTCCCCGACGTATTATTTATGAAATGCAATGCCATGTATTACCTCCAATGTATTGTCATTCCCCATTTTTTAATGTAATCATGTGTCTTATAAACCGTCCAAACGCCATCTAGTGTATAATATGTGCCAATCGTGAACTAACTCCTGCCGGCCACCATTTCCCACAGCTATTTCCCCTCACACAATCTTCGTAACGCTCAGCGCATCAGTTGATGTACCTGCCTCACCAGCCAGGGCCACAAAGTCGCCCGTCTGCAGCCTCTTTGTCCACTTGTTGCTCTCGTAGCGGGCCAGAATCAACGTCATGCGCAGAGGCATGTTGTCGCTCGACGCATGCTCCTCCACACCAGCCGCCACGGGTGTAATTGTCCAGCGGCCGAAAGCCCAGTTGAGAATGTACCGAGCCGTGCCCGTCTTTGCTTCTGTCTTCGACTCTGCCGACTCTTCTGTCGGGTTGACATTGATGCTGTCATCCGAGTTCTTGAGTTGAGAAGCCGATGCCGCGTCCACCGACAACACGGCCTTGATGCGGTAGACCTCGTCCTTGGAGGCTGTCGTCAGCAGTTTCGACAGCTTGGCAACGTCCACAGACGCATCCTTGCTGTCGCCCTTGAGCGTCACAGACAGCACCTCGACCTCGGACTGGTGGTCGTCCTTGTGCTCGTGGCCTGCATGGTCATGGCTGTGGTCGTGGCTGTGCGCGTCGCCGTTTGCGTGGCCGTTGGCATCACCGTTGCCATTCAGCTTCGACGTTCCATCATCCAGCGCCTTGGCCAGCAGACCACCGTCCACACCAAAGACCAGAGCTGCATCCACCCAGCCCTTGTGGCTCTTGACCCACGCCACATCGTCCGTGTGCAGGTCGCCCAGCCTGTCCAGGCACACATCAAACCGCCGCTCGTCACACGCCTCCCACTTGTTGAACACAATCAGGTCAGTATAACGCGCCTGCAGCTTGGCCGTGTAGCTTGTGTCCTCGTAGCCCGCCCAGTTCTCAACATCAATCACGCTGACAACGCCGTCCAGCGCAAACTTGCCGCGCGTCGAACGGGCCAAGCGGTTGACCTCGAGCGCGAGTGTCGCAGGGAAGGCCGACCCCGAAGTCTCAACGACAATGCGCGACGGAATGCCCGCACCGTCGCCCTTGTCCGTCGTCAATTCTTCGAGCGCATCGCCCAGCTGGCCGACGAGGTTGCAGCAGATGCAGCCATTCAACAGCTCGCGGACACCGGCGACAGCACTGGACGCCGCGAGCTGAGAGTCAACAGCAAGGTCGCCAAACTCATTCTTGAGCAGGGCCAGTCGGTAGTTGGGGTTGGCAGCGCGCAGCTGCGGAATGAGGTTGAGAATGAGTGTCGTCTTGCCAGAGCCGAGGAAGCCCGTGACAATCGTGATAGGGATCGGGGCCATTTTGGTCGTGGAAGGGCTGTCTTTTTGTGTGTTTTGAATGCTCTATTCACTCCACCATATTCCTAAACGCTCAAAAGAATGAAATAGACAACAAGATCACGGTCGCTTACAGATCTGTCGCATCGCATTGTCGAGTCGGACCGGATGGTGGGATGTTGAGATATTTTGCATGCGCCCGCTCTCACCGCCTTCCTGATCAGGTAACTGTGCCTGACTACAATGCGGATTCTGCCGATCCCGCCGCCCGAATGTTGGTTGCTCTTTCCTGTTCTTTCAGGGACCCTTCTTTGATCGAGGGGCCAAGAATAGATACTTTGTGTGGCGAATAAATGCACAATAAATATCAACATCACCTCCATCTCGCCTTGATCAGCAAATGCCAGACCCGACAAACTCGAGCTCAGGTTCTATCCCACATTTGTTTCTGTATCGCTTTCTGTATCGCCAGATTAGCAATGACGTCATAATAGACGGTCGCTCCTCCCCTGGTTTGGTCGCAGAAGGCCACTGTAAATCATTAAAGGATAACTACCATAAACGGCAGGAACAGGCAAATGAAGTTTAAAAGAAGTCACAGTCAAAATACATGTCACGATAAGCAGAGAGAGAGAGAAAAAACGTTCACAAAAGAAATCAATTTTCCCAAACAATCGAAATGCACAGTAGTGAGACCCAGAGGGTTCAGTCAATCCAGTAAGCCCAAGACAATGCCACCCCTTGAAGGTAAAAAGGTAAAGAGCCACTCAACCAAGGAGAGTAGAAAGAAGTAACCTTTGTACAGGAAAAAAGAAGGTACAAGGTCGTAAAGTAGGTAAGAGAATAAATATAAGAAAGAAAAGAATAGACAAGAACGTTTCCCAGAGAAAAACAAATACGAACAGGTAACCAAAAACAAGCAACTCCTTATGAACCCATCATATGAACGTCAAAGTAGCAGACAAGACACACACACTGTTGTAAAAGAAGAAGGCATTTACAGCAGGAAGGGGCCAGCCAGCAGGAGGAAGGCACCTGCCAGGGTCATGGAGTTCTTGAGCGTAGCCGAGCCAGCCGTCACGACCGAGCTGCCACCGTGAGCCGAAGCGCTGGCCGAAGCATGGGCGCTCGAGCCCGAGTTGCTGCCGCTGCCCTTGCCGCCGCCAGTGCTGGTGCCGTTGTTCCAGGTGCTGGTGCACTTGCCGTTGACGCAAACGGTGGTGCCGGAGCTGCCGCTGCCGTTGGAGTTGGCGTTGGCGTTGGCCGAAGCCGACGAAGAGCTCGACGAGCCACCCTTGCCACCAGAGTTAGCGCTGGCGTTGGCGTTCGCGTTGGCGTTAGCCGAGGCAGACGACGAGCCACCCTTGCCGCCGCTGCCCGAGTTGGCGTTGGCATTGGCGTTGGCGTTGGCCGAGGCCGACGACGAGGAGGACGAGCCACCGCTGCCAGAGTTGGCGTTGGCGTTCGCGTTGGCGTTGGCCGAAGCAGAAGAGCTCGACGAGCCGCCGCTGCCGCCAGCATTGGCGTTGGCATTGGCGTTGGCCGAAGCCGATGCGCTGCTCGAGCCACCGCTGCCGCCAGCGTTGGCATTGGCATTAGCATTGGCGTTGGCCGAGGCCGAAGAGGAGCCACCGCTGCCACCGGCGTTGGCGTTGGCGTTGGCATTGGCGTTAGCCGAAGCCGACGACGAGCCACCGCTGCCACCAGAGCCGGCGTTGGCGTTGGCGTTCGCGTTGGCGTTAGCCGAGGCAGACGACGAGCCACCCTTGCCGCCGGAGCCGGCGTTGGCGTTGGCGTTCGCGTTCGCGTTGGCCGAGGCAGACGAGCCACCCTTGCCACCGGAGCTGGCGTTGGCCGTGGCGTGAGCCTCGGCGTTGGCCGTGGCAGTCACACCGTTGCCGCAGATGGAGACGCTGCCGGTCTGCTTGCCAGTCTCGACGGGGCAGGTGATGGTCACAGGGGTCTCGTTGCAGACAACAACGGTCTCAACAAAGTTGGGAGGGATAGTGGGCTTGACCCAGCTGCCCGAGTCGCCGCAGACGACCTCAATGATGGTGTAGGTGGCATCCCAGATGGTAGTGGCATCAGCCGCCTTGCCGCAGTGGGTGTAGGTGGTGGTAAAGGTCTCCGTGGTGGTGGCAGTGGCCGTGGTAGTGACGGTCGCCGGGTAGCTGGAGCAATCCTCCATGAAAGAGCTGGACGAGAGAGAACCCATTTTGAATGCTGGTTTTGAGGGGATTTGTTTTAAAGAAACGAAAGTAAAGTGTTAAGTAAAGTTATTAAAAAAGAAGCGAAAGAAGAAAGTTGGTTGTTTGGTGTTAAAATGAGTGGCTTGAGCTCAAGGGCTGCAAATAAAAGAGTGACTGTTGTTGAAGAGGCTGGAAAGGCTGCGCTTTGCTAGTTGATGAGGAGGAAAGAAGAAAATCAGGAACAACAACAGGCGAGAGAGGCGGCCTTCATATAGCAGTTGGATGGTGGATCGCGGGATGTGTGCCAAGGCCAGGAAAAAGCATCAACAAGGTTGTGAGACTATGAAAATAAGCAACATTGGAGGCAACATGCGGGAGGAACGGCCGCGGAAGGGAGGCACGTTTGCTGCAGAATCTGTGTGGAAACTAAGGTTTGTGTGTAAGTGTTTGGGGTTGTTTGTGCTGTTGGTCAACAAGCGTGAAGAATGAGTGGGAAATTTGGGCGCATTCTTGGTGGTATCAGGAGATACTATTATCGATTCCACGGGCTGCATCGGGGGCAATATTATGTGCAACACGAGAAGCATTCTTGGGCATTCCTAGGCATACTTGGGCAGGCCGCCGAGAGCCGTGGACAAGAGAAAGGCAGCAGACGCTGCATCGCAGAGCCGGCCCACTGCAATGTGAAATATGCGAGAAGAATTAGAGTAAAGTTGTGCAATAAAATGGGCAGTGAAAAGAGAGGCAAAAGAAAGCAGAAGAAACAATGAATACGAGCTTTTGGCCCTTTGCTCCTGAGACCTTGCTCAAAAGGGTGAACAGATACCAATACACTCCATACAAAACAGTATACAATACATGTATATACACCTGTATGAGGGCGAGTGAATAAGGGACAAGGGACACAAGGGACGAAAAAAAGAACAGAGAAGAGACGACAAAAGTACAGTGGAAGCAACGACGCGTTGCAGCTGAACAGCACGGGACGCGGGACGCCGTTGGAGCGAGATGGAGAGAAAGGTGAGACATGGCATGTTTGGTCCTGACAGCACAGCTGAGTGATGATGTCGACGATGTTGGTGGTGAAGAAGCCCAGTCTGTGTCGGTGGCCAGCTGGCGATGCTTTTTTGCTTGAATCCAGCATTGAGATAAATTGCTCATAGATCATAGACAGCAGCGGCAATCGTTGTGTTCCCCAGGCGATTTGCTTGTGTGGCCATGCGATACTTTGCTTGTTGCTTACCTCAATAGCAAGGGAGACCACGAAGCAGGGACAGCATCGACAGGCAGGGCGGCCAGGAACGTGGCATCGAGCTTGTGCTGCACCAAGTGTGAACCAAGTGCAAACCAAGCGCAAAGGTAAAATGTGCAAAAGAACGAAGATTGCATACAAGACGCAAGACAAAGCATGAGGATAGAGACGGTACGAACACAGAAAACACGCGCAGAGCAAAGGGAGAGCACGCCGCCACGGCCGACTGGCACGCAGCTCGCAAATAAGAGTGACGCAGAAAGGAGCAGAGGAGGCGAAGAAAGGGAGACCAAACGGACGGTCCGCTTTTTCTGGCTCTTTTCTGGGGCATCGCATTCCGTCAACGCCAGGCACAGGCACAGCGCAGCCAGACCCCCGTCTCCCCGTCTCCTCTTGTTCGGTGACCGGCTCAGTCGCGTCCTTCTTGCTGGAATTCGACTTGTGCCATCTGCGTCTGTTTTCGTAGTCATTCTATGGCTCGTTTTTTTTTTTTTTTTTTGCGGGCGTTTTCTTGGCTCTTTTCGAGATCACATCGCGCACCTTGGTTGCGACAGCGACGGAATGCATCGCAAATTGGCTGGAAATACGGGAACGGGTTACGGTGAGCGGAAGATGGGGCCAGATGGTTGTACGATACGATGGTCCGCCGATTGTTGCTGTTCACGTTGGTATCGAAGGAAAGCGGTGATGTTCACAAAGTGATGTATCCTAAATGTATGACATTTGCGCACTCATGGCCCGAAGGCGAGTCGGCAAACTTCCTATTCCTGGACTTTCTTCTGCAGAGGGATCCCTTCATAGAAGGAATACAATCTAGCAACGCATCACCGTGGGTTTGTATATCGAGATGATGGTCGTGGCGCCTCTGGGTAACTTTTTGATCTGAAGAAGAAAAAAAGAAGAGAAGAAAGCAAGAAAGAATTTTCGGCGGCAGGAATGCAAAGAAATAGTAGTCAGTTCCTGTGGAAAGTGGGGCCCTTTTCTGCAAAGGCGGTGGGGGAAGGTGCTATTGGAGCGTTGGAACGCGTGCAAGGGAATGAGCGACCGTGTTTGTGCGGTCACGTGTTTCTTATCCACAATCGCGGCTGCCTCTTATCGATTGCGACCTGCGACCAACGTCCCTTCCTTCATCAGCGCATCCAGACTCAGCCAGACCTCGCGAGCTCGCTTCACTCCATTCCTGCAGGTCCGGAGCGCTCATCTTCCGTTTCTCGCGCCTGTCCACACGCATTTACGGGCATGCACAAAGAGCAACCGGCGCGCGCATCCATCCAATTCTACAACAAACTTTCGCAAGACGAGAGGCCAGTCCTCGGGCAATCCCCATCTCAGAAAAAGAAACGTTCTCAATAGGATATCTGCAGGAGAAAGAGGCAAGCGCCGTTTTACTTTTTTTTTTTTGCGGGGAGAAGATCTCACTCACACACACACACCGGTCTTTTTGTCGTTTTGGTCTTTTGTCTCCTGCCTTTGTGCTCATCCTTACCATGCCCTCCGACGAGTACGCGTCGGTGAGCGGCGGCGCGTTGCGGCTCAAAGGCGCCAAAGTGGAAAAACACAAGAGCAAGAAGCACAAGAAGAAGAGAAGCACTCGGGACAAGGACAAGGAAGGCAGCCGTGTACGGCACGCAGAAGATGAACTGGAGAGAACAGGTTCCGGCGACGGTGAGGACCGGGACAGGAAGAAGAAGAGCAAGAAGGGCAAGGGCAAGGACGAGAACGGCGGCAGCGGGGACGAAGACTACGACGACTATGAGGATCTCAAGAACGATCCGTATGCCCGCATGACCCAAGCTGAACGCAAATTCGCCGAGGCACAAGACAAGAAGGTAAACATTCAGTACTGCGTGCAATGTACGATATTTCTTTCACGGTTCTCAAAAGGACTTCTTGCTAACTAACAGATTCGTGATCTGATGCATGCATCGCCCGAAGAGGCCCGTGCTGCACGCCCAGAGCTGTTCAAAAGCCACAAAGAGCGTCTGGCCGATCTCAACACCTACCTCTCCCGTCTCAGCGAACACAACGACATGCCCAAGATCGGGCCGGGGTAGAGAGGTTTCTAAAAGATGTGGAGAGGGGAAGATCTGCATCGTGGTGGTGGAGGGAGCGGAAGCATGGGTCTGTTGGAATTTGGGGGAAAGAGAAACAGACGCGGAGATCACAACAAAGGAAGAGAGAGGGAAAGAGTGTGCACCCGGGGGGCACGACTGTCCGTGTGGGTTTGTTTGTGGCCTGTTTAGGAGCTGGTTTGTTTTATTTGCTTCTGCGGCGTATATGGCGCTTTTCGTGGGCTTCTGGGGGGCGTGGCGTCGTGATTTTGCGACTTTTTGATAACATATTCCGACTTATGACAATTTACAATTTATGGTTATTTTTAATTGGCTTTTTGAGATGCATTTTAATTTTATTTGAGTTCGTCTGATTTTTGTATGTTTTGTTTTTTAGTTTTATCAATATTTCGCAAAAAAAAAAAAATTTCTGTTACAGTTATTCTACAATTTGATTTTAATTTTACATTTATTTCACTTCATATAATAAATCAACTTGTCTTCAATATTTCCCCAGACTCTACAACGCAAATTAAACTTTAAATTGCCACATGACGGAGCGCATCTTCCCGTCAGTTTTGTTTACAAAAACACTACTCAGTCGAGGACCATCGGAACGGATGTACGGCGTGCCGTTGCAGTTCCCGGCCGCCGATCAGCCTGTGCCGTGAAATCAATATTGACTTTTTGCTTGTCCGGTTGCTGCGCACACAACTTTGCATTTCTGATGAAAAAGAGTTATCTCCCTCTGCAGGGCAAGATCGCCTGCAACAAGCTCCCTAGTCAGGCACCGGGCACACCTTACTCGTATCCCTTTCTTCATCCGAGCCAAAATCAATACAGACCCAGCCGATCTTCTCCCACACAAGCAAGGGAGCCTGACCTCGCGTTGTGGATTGTGTCTTCTGTGTTGTTTGTGCCTGTCGATGAGTCCCGAAGAGCAGATCTAAAGAGGAAACTGTTAAGTAATAGTTTCCTCACGCTATAAAATCTAGACTTTACAGTTGCGTGCCAGGCGATATATTGCAGCTATGCAGAAAAGAGAGTGGAGAATCTCTACACTATGAGAACGTTTTGTATGACTCGTATATGTACGACGTACATTTTGACTCTTGCGCAATTCTCTTCTCTACGAGACGCCATACGGGACTACAAACAGCGAGAGCCCACAAGTCTGCCTGGCAGGAATGAGTTGAGCATTTCCCACGAGAGCGTTCTCCACGAATCAGCCCAGAGAGTGCACAACCCGTGGGTTGTTGGCTCTATTGGATCATGGACGCGCCGGGACTGCCATAGAAAAATGTGCCAAGTTTGCGGGCACATTTACGGCCAATCTGCGTGGGTCGAGCTGGATGCTGGAAAGTAGCCTGTAATAATATTCTATTCTTCGTATGTTTGAATGTCCTGAGACCTATGTAGTGCTCATAAACTGAGAGAGACCAAAAAATAACCAACAAGTGTTCTACTCGTATGGTAGAACCCAAAAAGACCAAAGAAAGACTAGCAGAAAAAGGAGCAAAACGCAAGTAGCCAATCAGAGAAAAACAATGGGAATGAACGCCCCGTCCATGCAAAGGAATGTGGTGATGTGGGTGAAGTAAACAACGCTTTAAGGAAAGTAAACAGACTGCTGTGCTGTATGATGCAAAATGAGTGGCCGAGTGGGAATAGTAAGAAAAAGACCAGAAATAGCCAATAATGTAAACAAACGACAAATTAGAAATAAAAGGTTAGTGAGCAGATGCGATCTCGAGAGGCAGAGAGGACCAAAAAGACAAGGGGCAGAGCCGAGCACGATGCAGTTGACGCGCCTACTCTGAATAGTCCCGACGGAAGGGAGAAGAGAAACGCGACATTCAGACCATCAACTCAACCAAAAAGGGATGACTTCACATAATGAAGTCCAGAAAGAGTGAAGGATGGGCCGGGAAGGGAGAAGACAAAATGCGTATTCTTACCCTTAATCCGGTCCATCCTTTTCATCTTCCTATATTAACCCTGTTAATTGGCAGTCGTTTTTAGTCATTGGGTCGTGTGTCATCTGCCTATTCTTCATTGTATCGACCCTGCGTGCCGTCATTGTTGCTGCTCTCATGTTCGTTTGCTTTTATAAACATCTGACGATGCTTAGATGAGCATGGCACCGACAAGGACACCGGCGACGGCGAAGCGGGCATTGTTGCCGACGGCCAGGGGCGCGGCAGCACCGGTCTGCAGAGTGCCAGAGTTAGTGGTGGTGGCGCCGGTGTTGGCGGCACTGGCACCGACAACAGAGGTGGCCGTCACCACGGTGGGCGTGCCGTTGATGGTCGAGGTGAAGATGTTGGTGGTCTTCTTGCCGGTGGCCGACGAAGACGACGAGCTCGTCGTCTTGGACGTGGTGTGCGCGCTGGTCGACGAGGTCGATGAGGTCGACGGGTTCTTGGACGTCGACGTCGGCAGCGTCGTCGAAGAGCTGGAAGTGGTGGTGGGCGCGCTACTGGTGGGCGAGGTGCTCGAGGTGGTGCCGTTCAGGTCGCGGCGGGCCAGTTGGGCAATCGACGTGGCCAGGGCGGCATTTTGGCGGTGGATGGCCTCGAGGGCGTGCTTCTCCGAGGGGTAGACGCCGTGCTTGTAGGTGTCCGGCAGGTACTCGTGCAGGAGGTCATGCAGGGACTCGGCGAGACGGCCTCGAGCAGGCGGGAGAAGCTGCTGCCAGTAGGGACAGCACCCTCAGCAACAACAACGACAGCACCGTTCTTCCGGTGAGAACCAGCCTTGCCGTGGGCACCGGCATGCTTGCTGCAGGGCGGGCGTGGCGGATGGTGCCAATGGCTAGCGAGCCAAGGCCGAAGACGACGATGCAGCAGGCAAAGACGAAGGCGAGGGTCACGGTGAAGTGGGCGACCTTCTTGGCCTTGGCGACACGGCGTCTGCAGGCATGCTGGCACTTGCTCTTCTGCTTGTCGGCGGCGATAGTCGTAGTCGTCGTCTCGGCGGCGTGAGCGAGCAGCCGCTTCTCGTCCTCTGCGGTGGGATACGAAGCCATTGTGATGTGGGGTGTGTGAGATGTCGTGATGTCGATAAACGAGTGTGGTGAGGTGAAGTAGACTGAAAAATTACGAGAGGCGTAGAAAAAGAAAAGTAAAAAAGAGTGTGGTGAGACAAAGGGTCCAAGAGAAGGGGAGGCAGCTTCGTTTTGTTGTCCTGGAAAACGTGGCAAGACAGACGTCTGTGGGGATCGTTTGCAGGTTGCAGTTTGTTCCGTAGACACAGAGACGTAGAGTGGTGTCACTGTCGTTGGGACAGGTACAAGTGAAGTGGCGAGAGTGGAGGACAGTGGAGGACAGTGGACATTGGGTTGTGGTTGTCGTCTCCTTATCAACGAGTGGAAAAAAAGAAAGTGGCTGGCGGAAACCCGATTTTGGCGATTTTCTCGTATTTGGCTCCGATGCAAACAAGGAGTCGGCAAGTGGGCTTACAGGCTGTCGCGGAACAAAGGACAGTGCAGGGGAAGGATTCAGGGTTTCAATGTAAACAATGAAAGTTTTTTTTTTTTTTGAGGAGATAAAAAAGAGAGTGGTGAATCAGAGGAATGAGAAGAATTGAGGCAAAAAATAGAATCGATACAAGAAAAAGGGAGGGAAAGAGAAGTGAAAGAGCGAGGCTTTTTGCTGGGATCACAGTATACAACGTAAGATACGACCAAGAGGGAAAGGACTGGGGGGAGGCCGGGGGCAGGAGCGATGGCGTAGCGGAGGCCAAGAGAGAAAGAGGGCCTTGTTGGCCGGGTCAGCCGAAAGGGGAGAGAGCGACTGGCGAGCAGCGACTGATTGACCTGCCAAAAGGTACAAGTCAGGGGCAGCAGCGACCGGCGCCCAGCGGACCAGCGAGCCAGCGAGCCAGCCAAATGGAGAAACCCACGCGAAAAACAGCAGAGAAGGAAGGCGCCAGGGCAAAACAAGTGCCAGCCATTTTACGACTACAAATTGCAACCTAGACTCCCAAGATACTTCACAAAAACAATAGCGAGCCATTGAACGCTCTCCACTTGGCGCCGCCCTTTTTCCTACGGCGTTTCTGATCGTGTGTTCTCTCAGCTCGCCAACGACGAATTTGCACGGCTCGACAGAATCCGAGGAGTCTTTCAATTGTCTTGGCTGATGCTTGGGTGGACATTTTGGTACGTTTGGTGCCTTCCAAAAGTGCTTTTCGCACGATCGACAAGGCAGGAGGGACCGGACGTGTCCCCGTATCGCACCAACCAGGGCAGTTAGCGCTGTTCCTTTTTTTCCTCACCTACTCCGTAGCACATCGCTAGTGGGGAGCGGCAACAGGGCCAGCACGAGGAACAGAGAAGGCGCGAGACAAAGGCAGGGAAAGAGCCTCGTAAGATACGAGGAGAGACGAGACAGGAAAGAGCGAGAGACACTCCCACCGGACAGGAAGCGACGAGGCACACACACATGCACTCACACAAACTGGGACGTGCGACGTCCCGGAGTAATATACGGTAGTACTGCCGCACGCAGCATGTGTTGCATTTCCGGTTGATTGCGACAGTCTTGTAGGGAGCACATACAAAGTTGACGAGAGGATGAGGATACGAGCCCTGCCGTACGATAGAACGCAATACGACGGCGACTTACTGAGAGTAATATATTACGCAGTACGGATGGCAGCTGCAGGAAGGTGCAGACAGCCCGTCCCTTCACTACCTGCACATTTGTTCTTTCGCTCTTGACTGTTTTATGCTCAATCGTGCACCTTCCCTCGCCATGGTGGCCTCGTATCGGACGGGGCAAATCCAGTCTGAAAGCCAGTTTTCTGTTGGTTCTGGTGCTTTTTGGTGTGGGTTTTCACGGGCGGGCCTGGGCCAATGGGGCCGGTCTGCGTCAGCGTTCAGCGCTGGGACCCAGCGAAGGAAAAGCCAGCGGGTCAAGCCAAGCACACGCCAGGCTCCAGGGAAGGCCCAGAACGCAAGACCCAGTCTCGCCAGTTCTAGTTCTCCGTATGCAGGACCCCACTGTGGGCACGCAAGGCAAGAGGCAAACAAGGCCGGACGTTCCTGCCTTGACAAAAGGACCTTGCTACAAAATTTGACGATGTTCTTCAGCTTTGCGAAAAGCGTCAAAACAACAGATTGGTCCTTGCTCTTCTTTCACACGATGCTGTCAAGTCAATGGACTCCTGCCGTACAATATTACTATTGCCATTCATTTCGACAGCCCCCTATTTGACCGGATCCGGCCTGGCTCTCACTATGAACGCACCGACGTCATGACGTTTCACCACGCCGAATTTGCAGTTAGCCCCAGCTGGCTGTTGCGTTTTTGTGGTTAGCCTAGCTCGTGAGGTAAAGTGCTGTAGCAGAAAAAAAGCTTGGCGTTCACTTCCAGAGCCTTCGTCCTTCGGAGATCGAGTAGTTGTCAGCCGCAGTTGTAGCAGTTGGCTCGAGCGGCAGGCCAGGGAGGCCCTTCGGATCCTCAGACCACTACTGAAGAGACCGGCAGTGTTTTTTTTTTCCTTAGTCGACGTCTCCCTCGTCCTCGTCATGGTCCAACGGGGATCGAGATTGGTGAAAATATTGACCAATATTGACGTTCGCATATTTACTTATTTTGGTTGTGGCCCGGGACCGCCGCCTCCACAGCCACGACGCTCCACGCAAAACAATCCGAGGCGTGACGTGGCCAGGGAGAGAACGAGGGGACAAATGGTGGCATACGTCGACAGGTGGTATCAAAGAATGTACGCCGATACTCAGCATGCTGCCTGCGGGCGTAACAGGGCACAATGTAGTGCTCATACCGCGATGTACTTTTGAGCACTGAAGACGTGAGATGCAAATGTTTGAACAGCCTAGAAAGGCTGGAAGAACTGGCTATGCAGGGCGTACAGGTGGATGTGTCGAACAGAGAATACAGCAGGACCTGGGTTGGAATGCCCGCTGCAAGCTCGTTGCCAGGGATGAATGTTTATTTTTGGAACTGTAACCAGCCGGGACTAAATTGTCGGTCTCTGAATGGTGCAGATCCTAAGATCGCCACTTCTCGATTGGCCGTTACCTCTGTCAGATGTAACTGTATCGAAGTATTTATGTCAACGATATCGAGTCGAGGCCTTGAATATTATCTTGCAAAGGAGTCGATTTATTTTAAGATTATTTTATATTTATTCTAAAACTATACAGAGCTTTATTTGTTGAATTGGCAATATTTTAGGCTTTCAGAGACTGCATCTTCGTTTTAATTGATTTTGTCTTCGAAAAATATAAAAAACAATCCATTTGATAAAAAATCCATTCAAAATCATCAACAGAAACAAAGCCTATATTCACTCGAGGAAGTAAACAATACTGCCCTTATTTCCGAGTATGTTTACTTGACCTCGTCTCGTCTTACCATACCCCATCACCTGAAAGCTACCCATTTCATCTAAACTTTACACTCGGAAACAACCGACCTTGAAACACATGGCAATAAGATCGCACTGTTATAGATTTGAGCCAAACTCAATGTATAATGCGGCACACCCAGAAGACACGCGCGAGTAAATACCAAAGGTGCCTATCTCACTTGAAATAGAGTCGAGGCAACTGGTCAATCGAAGAGCTCGACACACGCAAGACGAGGTTTACATCACGAAAAGCCACACCCACTACGCGCATATGAGAAACACCAACTCGATTTTTTTTATCGAGCCATTTAAAGTCTTTATATACTGTATAAAATATCTAAAATTCAATTATTGGCACCAATCCCGATAACCATTGACTGCTTAAATAGGTACTGGTGTTCGAGCGAGTCTGAAATAAAACAATAAGACAGGTGCAGAGACACGTATGAACTGAAATATAAATCAGGAACACCACGGAGTACTCCTGATATTCGTGCAAGTACAATTTTGAGAGTCTGCCCCTATTTGCTCTTTCAATATCCCTTGCCAGGGAGAAGGAGGTTGCTTGAAGATGTCAAATGGGGAAAGAGAGACTCGGTGATAAGTCACCACTTATTGCTTCTTACAGCGAACGCGCTGCCGCGCTAGGGAGGCTGGAGGACACGCAGCTTTCAATCTAGCCGCGTCGCGCCGCTAGCTCCAGGGCTCTTGAGCGAGCCCCATAGGTGGCCAAATCACAAGCCAGAGAGCTTCAGCGAAACGAGCCAGCCTGGCCTTGCCCCTAGGCTCTTGCCAAATGCAGTGCAACCTGCCACTGGGTGTCACTGGCTGCCACTCACAGTGGACACCAACACCATAACGCTCCTGCCAATAATACCGACGATTGTGGACATCGCCATGCTAAATCAAGCAAGAGGCCAGGAGCTCCAGCTTTCATGTGATTTCCATTTCCACTTCCACTTCCACGACCAAACAAAGCATCCAACATCGCACGACGGCAAATGAGATCAGACCAGTTCAACCTGTTTTACTCGACCTCGACCTCTCATCTTTCCGCCATCCTACTATAATTTCCTACTTGACATTCTCCCCGCCATGTAACGGCGCACGATTTCTAGCTTTCTCTCCGAACGATCCGACCTTTTGACATTCTTTATTCTTTAACTTCGATTCGATCCTTGTTATCGACAACGGTCGCTGACCACCACCACATCGACATCGCAGCTGTCCTCGGCCGACGCTGTGATTGAGACACATTGCCGAGACAATGGCCGCCACCGACGGCGACGACGACGTGTCGGACGGCTCCGTTTCGAGCAGGCACAGCAGCGGCAGCAATGGTAGCAATGGCAGCAATAACGGCCAAAACGAAAACATCACGACCTCAACCCCAGCCTCGCCAAATAGACCACCAATACGAAGCGACAGCTCCTCCCAGGCACAATCACAACCACACATTGTCGACTATGCGCTCACAGCAGTAGACGACGCCGACGGACTACGGCTACTGTCGCGATCGCCGCATCCCTACCACCATCGAAATACCGACCTTCCCCATCCCGCCGACCGTCTCCATGCCCACATAACCGTTGTCAACGACGACACAGTCGATGCAGTCAATGCAGACGCTGTAGTCGATGCAGACACTTTACATACAAGGCGTGGCCATGGCCGGCCAGCGCCCCTCTCCTCGCCCGGATCAGCCCTGTCGCTTGTGTCATTCGCATCCAGCTTCCTCAAAGACTCGACGCCCGCCAGCGACAGCGGCACCGAGGCCGACGATGAGCACTTCTTAAAAGGACTGCCGGCGCCGAGGTCGAAACCACACAAGGGACTGAGGGGAATGAACGAGGTACTGTCGGGCATGTCTACACCCTTGCTGCCCGTGCCGCCAATACGAAGCAGTGTAAGTCTACAAGACAGCGATCGGCCACGACGGACACAAAGCGGGCGGAGGGGAAGAGCGGGGAAACAGGGTGACGGCAGCGGCGTGGACACGGATGGCGGCGATAGTGTTGCCGGCAGTGTTGACAGCGTCATGAGGGAGGACAGAGACGGCAAGAGTCGTGATGGTGGAGCTGCCGCTGGAGATGGCATCCAAGACCGACGGCGACCCCATGACCACAGCCTCTCTTCTATTTCACCCCAGAAGCTCTCTCAGAAGCTGAAACGGGACATTCTTTCTGCTTCAGCTGCTCTCGACAGTCGTGACAAAGACCGTAGACAGGGCAAGGGCAGTGCTGAGCGCAGTCGCCGTCGTCGCGAGATTGCGCGCCGATCAACAGAGCTACTTCTGCTCGTCTCGCTGGCTGCCCTTCTCTTCTCGAACCCCGATGTTCGGCCACTTCTCTTCCACTGGCGATACGAGCTACAGGCCGCTACAATCGTTCTCGGTGCTCTACTGGCCCTCTACCCACTGCGGCTCGTCATGTGGGTGCGTCACTACAGCAAAAACGATATTGACTACGAGGAAATGTCCCTCCGCCACCTCATCTCGATCCCGGCCTCCTTCGACCCGGCACCTCTCCTCTACCCCCTCGCCATACCCGTCCTCGTCTCCTTTTTGTTGGCCACGCCGACTCTACACGCCGCACCTCTCCTCAACCTCGTCTTGAGCTTGTGCACGCTCCCTAGGCCACTCATTCCCTTCTCTCCCAATACCGAGCTCTATAATCCGATCCACTGGATCGTCTCGTGCGTACCGATGATGGTTGCCGACGCCCTTCCTTCACCATTCAAGGGAAGAGCACTTCAATCCACCCTCCTCTCGCCAGTCGCCCCCTCTCGCCTGACCTGGCTACTCTCATCTACCCTTTACACCAGACTTTGTGCTGGATCCTCCACGACCTGACGACGACAAGTCTTCTTCCCGCCGAGCTACAACTGACATCTGTTGCTCTCATCAATCTTCTTCTCCTGGCGCACTCGCCACAAGCGATCATCCTTCAAGCTCTTCTTTGGGGCGGCGGTGTCAGCATTCTTGTCCTTGGAGGCAATATTGTTCGTCGCGGCATCTTGCTGGCTCGCATCCCGCGCTGGCGTTTCCGCAGAGAGGTGCTTGGTTCCAAAGACAGCAACGATCTCTGGTGGCTTCTGTCTCCGACAGCCGTCCTGAGCCGTGTCTGGGCCGAGCTTAAGTCACTAAAGCGGGCCCGCCTTGAACTGATGTACGGCCCAGGCGATGGTCGAAGCTACGTCGACTCTGACGACTCGGCCGACTCGGCCGATAATAGCAACCACTCCCGAGGTGGCCACTCGGACGGAGCGGCGTGGAAGAAGAAGACGGTCAAGCGATCGGCCACTGTGTCTGCAAAGAAGCCTGCGCCTCTTGATGGCAATACCGACGGCCTTGACGGCATTGCTGTGGAAGACCACGCAGACACTCCACTAGTCAGGCTCACACCCAGACACCGGCCACGCACACCCCCTCGGGCCGTCGTAAACGTGCCACCTCACCCACGATTCGTTCCTTTTTCTCCATGACCCACGAACAGGCAGCCCGTCGCAAGTGGCTCTATGCCGGCTACTTGTACGCCTGCATTGCCGTCATTATTCTAGCTGGCATCCGTCCTTGTGTCGCTAAATATGCACTCCACGGCCGCGAGCCCTTTGGCTGGGCCCTGGGGTACCTCTTTGGCGATATCGACTGGTTCCGTCTTGAAGTGGTCAAGGCTAATCTGGAGGGCTGGATCTCTCTGCCAACAAGAAGTGTGGTTGACTCGTCTCTCCCCTGTGCATCCTGTGCCGCTGGCTGGGTCGAGCACGTTCGTCAAGCCTGGCTCGGTGCCGCCAATACCCGTCTTGCCTTGGTTGGCTACTGGTCCACCGTCCTCGTCTTCGGTCTGGCTGTCGTCTTCACGCTCTCGCCCGTTTACGAGGTTGACACCCGCCGCAAAGTATTCCATTTCATGATGGTCGCCATGCTCCTGCCTGCCATCTTTGTCGACCCGGCCTATGCTGCACTTGCTCTTGCTCTTGTCCTAGCCGTCTTTTTGCTGCTCGACTTGTTGAGAGCCAGTCAACTTCCTCCGCTCTCTCGACCAATTGCCACTTTCTTGACGCCTTACGTCGACGGCCGCGATCTGCGTGGCCCTGTTGTCATTTCCCACATCTTCTTGCTGATCGGCTGCGCCATCCCGCTGTGGTTGTCCATGGCATCCCTCCCCAGAGTCGTCGCCGACCCTCTCGACACGATTGACGACACACCCAGCTCTCCCTCGGCCGGCTGGGAAGTCCCTACGCGCGACGTCAGCATGGTCGCCGGTGTCATTTGTGTTGGTCTGGGCGATGCTGCTGCTTCTCTCATTGGCCGTCGCTGGGGCCGCCGCAAGTGGCTGTGGGGTGGCGGCAAGAGTCTTGAAGGCAGTTTTGCTTTCGCTCTCGCGGTGTTTGCCGGGTTGATGCTAGCGAGTCTGTGGTTGCGCGTTGGCGGGTGGGCGGCGACGGGGGAGGCACCGATCATGTCTGCGAGCGCAGCGGCAGTGGACGCAGCGAAAACAGACTTCTCCTGGTTGACGGTCAGTCCATCTCTCCAACGTGTCGCCTCGTGGATCGGCTTCCAGGCAGCGCAGTCCGTTGCTCCCCGCGCGGCCGTCTGTGCCACTGTCTCCAGCTTGACGGAGACCGTGTTGACGGGTGGCAACGACAATGTTGTCGTACCCGTCATCCTGTGGACATGTGTCAAGAGTTTTGGTCTGTGAGAACGAGGAGATGAGGTTATGAAAACAATATGTGTAACGATACCCAAAACAGAAGATATAATGATATTCATAGACAAACAGTAATATACAAACAGAAGTAATGATCAACGCCCATATGTATTTTGCCGTTTCTATTCTAAGATGCATTATATAAGAGTAAAAAGTAAACCGCGTAGAAGGGCAACATAAATAAACGCCAGCAATCGCTATGTAGACCCCCGATATGATATTTTTGTTTTGTTAAGTATGCTCTTTTTACTAATCCTTCTCTCCCTCTACGACGCAAGATCCTCTAACAGCGCCTCCAGCTCGTCACGTCGGAACGGCAGACTGAGCATCTCTGTACCGAAAGCGTCTTTTCGGCTTGTCACCATTTGATGGTCGTGAAATTCCTTGAGGAGCGTCCGGAAGGCCATCTCGGAACTACAGATGAACTCCTCGACGGCCTTGTTGTACAGCATTCGGTACTCCAGCGCCACGGACTCGGCGGCTCCACTATCACGGTCCTCGCCGTCCTCGCCGTAGTCGTCTTCGTCGTCGTAACCGAAGCCATTTCCATTGGACTTCTGTCCTTCATCCGCCGCCAGCACTTCACCCACCAACAACTGGAAGAGTGTCCGCGCATTTTCTGGCAGACTCCGCAGCACAAACGCCGCGCCGTCTTTGCCGCCCACGCGACGCACGCGACGGCCCAGCAGAGCGTGCACCTCGTCCACAGTGTCCAGCCCGGCGAGCGGTCGGAAAGTTGTCGCATCGTGGAACACAAAGTTCTGCTGGCTGCGCGCAGCGCCGTCCCACAGCAGTGCGAATCCGGGCGTGTCGGCGGCGCACAAGAGACGGATGCTATGGTGAGCAGTTAAACGAGCGAGGGTCGCTTGGGCAGCTGGGCGGCGCAGACTGGGGCTGTCGATGCCGTTGATGATGAGGGTCACCTGGAAGGCGCTGTCCGTCTTGTCGGCTTTATCGAGGAGAGACAGGACGATACGCTCGGCGGCTGCAAGGCCCGACGGCAGCTTGGGAGGTGCATCTTTGCCATGGCTGACGAGACCCGAGGCTGCAGCAGCCACGACAAGCATAATATCGCGTAGTGTTGAGGCTGCAGCCGATGCCGTCATGCCCATGCTGGCACCGGTGGCTGGTGCATTCGAGGTGGACGTCGAAGACGATGATGCACCGGCCGTGCTCGTGTTCACCATGACAATCTTGTGCGCGTCGTGGTCTCGGATGCCTTTGTGCAGCGCCGTCGCAAACGCACGCAGCACACGCTGCTTGGAGCCGTAGCCGTACAAACAGACACTGAAACCCTGAGAGAGCTCAAATGCCCACTGTGCAAACGACTGTGCGTGCAGCTCTTCCAGGTAGCCGATCTGCGTTTCGTGGCGGTTGACCACATTGCCCGTGCCGCCGTCGCGCAGACGGTAATACTCGTCGTATGTCAGCAGGCGCAGCGCGGCTAGGGTGTTGTTGGATGTCTTGATGCCGGCACCTGCACGGTTCTGGAAGAAGTAGTGTTCGTGGGCGGGCAGGTCGCGTGGCGGCGTCACGTCGCGTGCTGCGGCGGCTGAAGTCGATGCTGATGGACCTGCTCCATCCACCTTGCGTGGCCGGCCGCGACCGCGCTTGACAACCGGTTGGCCGTCGGGACCGATCACGACAGGAGCCGGCTTGGCGGGTGTAGGTGCAGCGCCCTTGGCCTTTGGTGGTCTGCCGCGCTTTCTCGGTGTTGGTGCCTCAGGGGCAGGTGTTGTTTCAGAAACTTCAAGAACGGTGGGGATATCCTTTCCCAGCTCGAGGCCGGCCCCCGTGGTTGGTGCTTCCTCATCTTCCTCCTCCTCATCTTCGTCGTCTTCAAACTCCGCATCGAGAATGGCGTCGTTCAGGGCCTCTTCGTCTTCGTCATCGTCATCGCCGCCAGCCACCATACGGTCAATCAACGCACGTGTGCTCTTCTTCCGCGCTGATCGGTCGGCTAGTTTCCGCTTCGTGTTGGGAGTCGGAGCAGCGATACCGCCACCACGGGGTTTTGTTGGTGTCGCCTTGGTCGGTGTCGCAAAAGTGTCCGTCTTTCGCCGTTTGCTTGTTGGAGTGCGCTCGATCGGTCCACCAGGCGAGTCGAAGCGGTCGGCGAAGCGGGCCTTGGCTGGCCGTCCACGCTTTCGTGGGGTCTCGACTCCCGTGTCAATGGCCGGCTCGTCTTCCATGACCGAGTCCAAGTCCAGTCCTGCAGCCACAGGAGATACTGGCTCATCCTCGGGTTCGTCTCGGACCTTTTCTGCATCTCCGACCGTACCATTTGTTTGCGCTTGGGCAGCCTCTGCCTCAACCTCCTCCTCTGTCTCGTCGTCGTCGTTCTCTTCGTCGTCGTCGCCGTCCATTGCACCGTATGAAACAGCAGATGCCGCCGCCCGTCTCCGTGTCTTTCGGGTGCCATTGGCCTTGTTGGCCGACGACACAGACAGGTAGCGTTCCTCGTCTCGGCGGGAGTTTTCAAACAAGTCAAAGCCATTGGTGGTGCCGTTCGTAGATCTTATTGAGGCTGGCGTTTTCCTTTTTGTCGGTGTATTGAGCTGTTCTGCGATCTGATTCTCGTTGAAAGGTGACGTCTGTCGCTGTCCTTCCGTCACAGTCGCTGTCGTTGTCGGGACCTCGACCGCGCCGTCGCGGCTGCTGTTTCGTTTTGTCGTCGAGCGGGCCATTGTGAGTCGTGTGAAGGTGGCCTGAACGGAGACAATCTGACTATCGCATATTGTTGTGTCGTGGGAGAAAAAGTCAACAAGAGCGCCCGTCAAAAAGAGGCATGCACGAGCACGGAGTCGCAAGTCGCACCTTCCACTAAAACGCGTCGCAGTCGCGATTCGCTGGCTCTTTCCCCCTTCCCATTAAATTGGTTACAGGGTCCACTTTTCTTTTGCCGCCCCAGCTCCTTCCACGAGAACTGAGCTCTAAGATAAGTGGGTCTCACGTCAAGCACTAAAATCAAACGTCACCGAATCAATTGAAGCTTCACAGAAGCTGTTTACCGAGAAGATATATGCCAGATTTAAAAATATTTAAACCACAATCACCCCACAACAGGCACAATGAACCTCAACTTATCGGCCTCGGTCAACGTGTTCCGGCTGTTGGCGCGGCCGGCGCTGTGTCTGCCACACGGCGTCGTATCCACGTTCAACGACATTCCGATTCCACTTGACAGCGCTTTTGCTCCTGGGACAGGAAAAGACGGCCGCAAGCCCGAGATCAAGGCCGTTGTGCTCGACAAGGACGACTGCTTTGCCTTTCCCGAGAGCAGTGAAGTGTATGCAGCGTACAAGGTAAGACTGGCTGACAGAACAATCTTTGATAGAGTAGACACTGACGTTTTAGGACCACTTCCAAAAACTTCGCAAGGCCTACCCCGGCAAGCGGCTGCTCATCGTGTCCAACACGGCCGGTGCTCTGAGCTACGACAAGGACCGCAGCTTGCTGGCGATGGTTGAGAAGGGTACGGGCGTCACAGTGCTGCCGCACGCGACCAAGAAGCCTGGCTGCGGCGACGAGATTCTGGAATATTTCAAGGCGCATCCCGAGACGGGTGTGACGTCGGCGCACGAAATTGCCGTGGTCGGCGACCGGCTGACAACGGACATGATGCTGGCCAACACTATGGGCAGCTGGGGGCTGTGGGTGCGCGAAGGTGTTGTTCCACCAGAAAAGAAGAGTGTGGTGAGTGTGAAAAAAAGAAGAAAAAAAGGAAACGAAGCCTCTCTTGTCATCGTGTGTCACTAACAACGCAGTTTGCCCGTTTGGAACGACGACTTGCCGACTCACTCACAGCACGCGGCTATGAAGCGCCGCTGCCATCGAGTCCGTTTGAATAGTCGAAGCTCAAAGTGATGAGCCGTTCTTGGAGAAAAGTAAAGAAAGCTGATTGGATTTCCACCTCACTTTCTGATAACCACCACTCTCTCTGGCGCCCACGATGCCTACGCAAAGGTTACGTGGGCTGTGTGTGATCTTGGCTTCGGATGAAAGAGTACATCGTCACGAGGGCGAAGAATGCAAGTCAATGTACGCAGGATGGCTCTCGCGTGGTCGCTCCTTCCGTTTGTGAGGCTCAACTCGGTGGTTTCCCAGACTCTCATAAATAGCAGCCCACATCTTGCCACAGCTTCTTCTCCACCAGATTCTCTCCATTCTCTCCATTTCCCCCAGCCTTCTCTCTCTCTCTCTCTCACTCTCACTCGCGCGCGCGCGTCCCTCCACGTTTTCAATCTCTTGGTCGTTCTGTTTTGGCCCCAGCGACATTTGGCGTTTCATCATCACTGTCATATCAACAACAACTCATAGCTCAGCGACTCGCCATCTTGACGGCTTGTCACACTTTGGTCACGGTTTTGTTGTTGCTTTCTCGTTGCCTCGATCATTTTTCTTCTTCTCTTGGCTGACGCTGTTGGATACTCCTCGCCTCACCTCTCCCTTGCCTCTCTTCCTCCGTCTCTTTCTTCTCCGTCCTTCTCTCTTATTTATTGACTCGATTGCGCCCTCACTTCTCTCCTCTCTTTTGGTACTCGCCTTCGTCTTCGCTCTACAGTTTTCCATTCCTCATCCTTTCGCCCTTTTACTGCAACTGCATACCGACACTTTAACACACGCTCTGCTGTCGCCATGGGAGGTAAGGTTTGGACTGAGGAGGAAGAACGGGTTTTTTTGGACCGAGATCATTCCGTCCTCCAAGAAAGGACACCTCTTTTCGCGGCCGAATAACGACGCCCACAGATGGGAGTCACTCCGGCAAGTCATGCAGCGGAGGATGGGCGATTTGGCTCGGCGAAACTATACAGCACTGATGCTCTGTGAGTATTTGTCTCTCTGTCCCTTCTCACTTCTGCATCATTGTCTGCTTCATCATTGCTAACTACCCTCTAGACGAGCACTTCTTCCAAAATTGCGTCCTTGAGCGCTTCTCGCCCAACGCCGCCCGTTTTGTACGGGCCTACATTGCCGATGAGCGTATGAAGCGACACCCGCCCTCACTTTTGAAGGCTTCTTCCTTCTTCCCTACAATCTTGTAACTAACTCATGCTCACAGGACTCACGACGGGCTTGACTCCCATTCAGCGCAGTCGTTCGGTACAGAGCTCACGCCGTGGAAGCTCTTATCGAAGCCCTACGGCTCCCCGGGCCCGGAAATTGCGGATTTCAACGGCGCTGAACGCGGCCAAAGCAGCAGCAACGACGCAGGTCTCTCGACAGCAGCGGGCAGGACAGCAGCAAAGCGAGCTCCCTGGGCAACTGAGTGGACAGTCTTAGTTAGACAATACTCTACCCAAGGATCGCAACGCCGTTGCCAACACAACATTCCACCCACCTACACGAGTCGACATTGCCAGCAGCAGGCCCTACATTAAACGGCCGTACACCGAACCGATTTCAGCTCCTCAGCAGAGTCTGGCTGAAGGACCAATGCCGTCAATTACTGCTCTCGGATTCCCGTCTCTCTATGCCGAGGAGACGGTCAAGTTCTCGATGCCACCTTTGTCAGCCATCATGTCGCTCCCTCTTCTCCAGCCGGTGCCAGCTGCCTTTCTTCCGCCGCCGCCGACGCTCGCGACTGAGCCGCTCCGCCTGAATACACACGTGCCTCTCACAGACAACGTCTACGAACTGCGCCAGGACATGGCCCCACCGCCACAAATCCTGACAGACTACATGCAGGAGCTGAAGCGGACGCGGGAAAGGCAACCGCTCAGCCGCGCCGGGCAAAAGGCCAAGACCTACTACGGCGGGCCAGAGTTTGGCCGTGTCGTTGACGCGTTGGCCATTCTGCCCCAAGCCAGTGTGTCCCTGCCTCCGGTTGGACTCTTTTCGACTGCGCCGTCTTCTGCGGCAACCGCAGACCAGCCCTTAAAGTCCGTTGACAAACAGTTGCTGTCCACCGTCGAAGAGCTGGTAGCTGACGAGGAAGCGGACGAGCTGTTTGTCGCCCGATACAAAGAGTAGGCATTGATCTTTCTTGGCAAGCGTTATTTGGACAATTTTCTCTTTCACGCTGTGTTTTCCTATTACTCTTTTGTTATATTTTTACAACTGTTGTAGCACTGGTACTTGTGGCGTTGGGCTCCCGGGCGGTTATTTCTGTTACTTTTGACCGAGCGTTTTCCGAGTTCAGGACTGGAGGGCCTTTATCTGTTTATTGATGCCAAACTTGATATTTAATTCGCGTTGTTGTTTCTACTGCCCACGTTTTTTGAACAGAACCACCATACGAGTAGTCTTGTCTATTACGGAACATTGATTTTACAAATTGCAATTGTTTTATTTACACAGTGTTTGCCCGTTTGTGCCGGCGTCTACTTAGTAGTAGTGCTCAATGTGTTCATTGTCTCCAACTCATCCATAAAATTGGAGCAGTTTACAAAGTAGAGCGGCCCTGATGTCATACACTGAATTCGGGTGGAGACACTCTGTACATTGTGTTAGTCTCTCCTCCGTACGCCGTACTCTTCAATGAAAGCTTTCCGGCATTTTACGTCAGATTGAACGACATCACTCAAAACTGCGACAACTCAGACCAACAACAATTCTTCAACCTCAATTGCTTTTTTCGACCGTCAATCTTTCCAGAAAAAAACACTCGAACAACACTCCAACAACACTTCGCACACGACCGCCACCATGTCACCCACTTTCGAAGTTCCCGTTTTCTCGGCGACGGCCGCCAAAGTCGCCGTCGACAACGGCGCCACGCGCCTCGAAGTCAACCGCACAGGATCCTATGCTGCGGGTGGACTCACACCATCGCGCGCCGAAGTCGAGACCGTGTCGTCGGCTCTGGGCGGTCCCCAGTCGACCATTCCATTGCGCATCATGATCCGCCCGCGGGGACCGCCATCGTCGTCATCGTCGTCGTCTTCCGGCGAGCCAGACTTTTTGTATTCGGACGACGAATTCCGCGAGATGCGCAGCGACCTCGACGCCTTTGTGGAGAGTGGACTGCTTCAAGCGACACGCGGCGACGGATTTGTTTTTGGCATTCTAGCCAAAGATGGTGACAATGAAAATCTGCGCATCGACTCTGACCGCAACCGGCAGCTCGTGCAAGCGGCTGAGCCGTATGCATGCGTCTTTCACCGGGCATTCGATGCCGTTCTGGGCAGTGGAAGTGACCAGACCAGCGCCGAAGAAGGACTGGCCGCTCTGCGCGACTGCGGGTTTGCTGGAGTCCTGACGGCCGGCGGTCCAGGCAGCCGAGGCGCTGTCGAACACGCCGACACGCTCCGCAAACTGGTGACGGCGGAACGGGCCGTTGCAGGAGCTGCTCAGGCACGGCCGCATGCGAGCATTGAGCTTGTCGTGGGCGGCGGTGTGCGGAGCGCAAATATCAACGAGCTGGCCAAGACTATCTTGGCAGCCGAAGAAGGTGGCCACACCAGCGTCGTCTCGTTCCACTCGTCGTGTTTGGCAGACTCGGCAGCAGCGACGGCCAAGGGAGCAGAAGCAGAGACGGTCAGCGCCGAGGAGGTGGAGCGGATACATAAGGCTCTGGCGGAGGTTGAGGGTGCATAAGAGAGGCCATTGCTTGATTTGTGTTTACTTTCGTCTACGTTGATAAAAGCCCATTGAGGACCAGATGAATACATTATATAAACGTACCAGACTGTACGCAAAAGTGTAACTAGTTTGTGTATAATGCTGGCCATGAAAGGCTGCAATATAAAAAAATGGGAGCTATGCTCAACCGTTTCCCCCAAAAACCCAAATGCTGTCGTCCAAAAGTCATAAAAACGTAATGAAATAAAGCTGTCCAAAACCGCATTGCTGCGTTCGAGTGTATATCGTTGTCACCCCGCCTTCTCTCTTATTCCTCGCCCCGGCTCTCCTCGAATTAACGGCGGGGTTCTGGGCAGTGCCAGCGCCGGGTTTCCATGCTTATGTCGTCCGCATCGTCTGCATCTTCCACCGCCACTTGATCCTCCCCCTTCTCTTCCTCTTCGTCGTCACCCTCGTTGGCACGCTCTTCTACCGTGACAGTGACAGGGTTGGAATCATCCATGAAATCATGGATGTTGAAGGCTGCCGTCGAGACCCGGCTGAGCTGGCCAAAATCGTAGTCGCCGTAGCCATAGTAGCTGAGGTCGTGCGTCTGTGTTTCTGTTGTTTCCGCTTCAGTTTCTGGATGTGCGTTGTCTTCTGTCTTGCCGTCGACTGTCTTGGGCTCGGGTTGATTGTTATTCACAGTATTGACAGTCGTCTGCCAGCTGGTAAACGCCGTCGACGCGCTCTCATCATAAATGTCCTCGCTGTCGTCACTGTCGCTGTCCTCGTCGCTGTAGTCGTAGCGGTCAAAGTAGCGCATGTCGTCGCGGTCGTTGTACCACTCTTCCGACTCCTCGTCGAAACGGTAGTGCATGTCGCTACCAGTGTAGACCCTGAGGTAAGGCTTGATTGTGAGAGCCATAGTCTTGGGTGTGTTGGTGATGTTGTTCGGTGTGTTTTTGGTATGTATTTGTGAGATTGGTTTGAGTCGTCTGGTGTGTCTCGGGTTGAGTTGAAAGTTTCTCAAATTACGAGAATGATAAAAGTGAATAAATAAGAGAATATGAGAAAATGAGTAAATGACAAAGGGCAGATGATTTGTAGTGTTTTTGTCTGTTTTGTCAGATGATGCGTAAACTGAGGTGAAGCACGTGTCGTACAATGAACAGGTGAGATGTCCGTATGAGACAGGAGGTCGTGAAGTGTGTGTTGTGTGTGCGTTCTGCTTTGTTTTCTATTTTCCGTGCTTAATTTCTGGCGAAAGACGGGACGATCATATATACTGAATGAAAGGCCGGAGCCTGGAGAAGAAACACATGTTTATTCCCGTTTGACTCTTTTCTGCCGACGCCAGCAAGTGACGAGGTACACAAAATACAGGGGGAAAAAAGGGGAATGAGATGGAAGATAATGGTGATGCCTAAAGGGCTCAGACTAGAGAACTTCGGGCAGCGTGTTTCAGCAGCAAAAACACACAAAAAGACCAGTAGCAAGGCTGCAAACCTCACCCAAAGCAAGGGTATGCCGGGCGAGGCCGCAGGAATCCGGGCTTAGACATCCTGTCGGCCGAGGCGTTGTGGGGAGAGAGGCGACGTCATGAGGCACCAAGAAAGGCCTGAAAAAAGACTGAAAAAGGAGGGAAGAATACAGCTGGCAAATGTGAGCGAACGAAACCGTTGGGACAAAGGAGTTTGACGTTTGGCCGACGGGACAGGCGAACAGGCGAACTTGCAGAGGACTCCAGCCGAGGCCGTTGTTCCATTCGTCCCATTCGCCTGATTCTCGCGACGTTCGCTTCTATCCTGCTTCTTTCTGGCTTGTCTCCGGACTCCTATTACTTCTTTTGGTGATTTTATGATTTTGTGGCGTGGCTCGACCAGTCTTGACTGCTGAAAATGCTGCGCTATTTCTTGCTTTTCAGCAGGCAAAAGGTTGATGGAGGGCGGCAGAACCGAGGAGGAGGCAAAACGAGCGGGAGGACAGTTCCAGAGCCCGACAGCCCGTACGAAGGTTCTCGTATGGGGGAGTCACAGAAGACAGAGTATGTCACCGCGGTACTTTGTATTCCAGAGTGTCGGTGCACTGTCGAGTCTATTGGTTCTCTTCTGTACGACGTAATCATGCAGAGGATGCGCTGGAAGGATTTTGGGTGGTGACCAGACTTCTAGAGAGACCCTGAAAAACAGGAAGAAGAGCCAAAAAATGGAGAGAAGGGCGAAGGATGGGGATGACAGGGGTTGGTTGGATTGGCCCATCTGGGCCGTTGTGGCCTGGGCTCGTGGCTGTTGCCGAATGACAAGTCCGCACGGGATTCTGGGCGAGATTCTGCCAGTAAAAAGAGAGTAAAAATAGAAACAGGGCTCTCTTTTCTCCCATTTCCCCCCATTTCGCCATGTCCAAGGCGAGCCAGGCCACCGGGCGTCGTATTAGGTGTATTAGTTGTACAGGTCAGCGACAGCGAAGACGACAACGGCGACGACGTGCATATATAGGCAACCGAGTTATTCTGTCGAAAAGGCATCTGAGTGGCTGAGACGTCACGATATAAGACTGGTCAGAAGCATGTTGAATAATCGCTCTTTATCGAAAACGGGCAAGATTGTCATCAAGAAAGCCTGAATGTAGAATACAATTGTGAAAATTAAAGGCCTTTTTTCAAGGAGCTCGCATCGAATTGCTCGATTGGATTAACTGTCTGGTGAGTTGTCATGTGAACTGATTGTAAACTGAACTGAATTGCTGTGGCTGGTTGAGTCTCGACCCGTCTGTTGTTTGCCGTTCGCCGCTTGAGGCCTCCTCAGCCTCGTTGACTTTAGACTTGGTTTTGTAGATTCTGGCCCAGCAATTCTTGTACTCTGCCATCGCTATTCCTGCAGCCTTCCTTCCCTCGGTGATATTGGCGGTGGCAACAAACTTCATTGTTACACGATCGTCGCCATCTCTGTCCGTGCCTATCGGAGGTCTCGGTCCTGGGTCTCAACCTGATCCTTGGACCCGGGAGACGATTTGCTGCCTCAATCTCAATCCCAACCTTAATTCTTTTGTCCTTTATTCCCCATATTTTCTAGTAAGTCGCGTGACTCTTTTCAGGTACTCAAAGAAAAGTGATGGAGGCAGTGTCTGGCGCATTGATCGGAAAACGTGAGAGAGGCACCGTGAAGCGCCGGGGCTGTGCCTGCATTTTGCTCAGCTTTGACAGCAGTCAGGTACGGGTGCCTTCTTTAGTCTTTTCGTCAGGGGAACGACACCGTGTGAGTCCATGCGTAGATGCACAGCCTCGGCGTCGTAGGGGATGTTGTAGTCTGTAGTATCATTACTTCCCCTCCCTCCTCTTTCACCGATTCGGACGCTTGGTATCCTCCGGTCTGCTGATGCTGTTGCTGTTGCTGTTGCCCAACTTTCCGGATACCAAATTCGACAGAATTGACTTGTTTGCGTGTGCTCGCCGTGCTCGCCGTTCCTGAACACGAGCTGCTACATTCGTGTCTGCAGTTGTAGTGCCCAGCAACGCGGCCACGTCGGCATCGTATCCCGTCGCCGGCTGCCGTGACCGCCAGTCACACAAAGCAGCCGACGACGCACTTTCAGGCACGACGGCACGTAGGGCGTTGTAGACAAACGTGTCGCGGTAGTTATCCGTGTTCGACGAGACAATCGCGGCCATACCAGATGGACCCTCATCGCGATCGTAGGGCCATGGGCCGTGCAGAGGGTTGCTGCGGACGACTGTGCGGTGGTGGTAGTCGTTGCTCGGGAAGACGCTGACCACGAAGGAGCGATGCTGCACGCCGCCCGACGACGAGGCCGTCGAGGAAGAGGACCATCCGGGGGATGACGAGTCTGTGGTCGTTCCCGATGCAGCTGACCCCGACCTGTCGGTCGATGCATTGGCTGGCGTCTCAATCGGCTGTACCAACGATGCCACCCGCGGCTGTCCCCAAGGCTTGGCCGACTCCAGCGTCTCCGCCAACAGCTCATATTGGAGTGGACTGCGCTGCACCAATGCATTCGCCATAACGGTGCTCGACGCAATGCACACAAACGAGCTGTTGTCCGCCAGTTTCTTGAACAGCTCGGCCTTGCCGTATCGCTCGAGCACGCCCAGCACGGACCGGCGCTCGCAAGGGTGGCGGGCGGTGGGCGAACATTGATGAACAGAGAGCGTTGAGCGAGGTCAGATGATGAAGATGAGCCAGAAGAGCCAGAAGAGCTTGAAACAGATCTGCTCGTGGTGGCTGGCATGGCCAATATGGTCGAGACTGATGTGATAGACGACCTTGTTGTGCCGGAAGACCGGACGCGGCCGGCAATCGACGACATCAATAGTCCGTATGGTCGCATGTTGAAGATGTGTAGACAGTTGACAGACCAAGTCTTTGTTTATCGTCGTGGGGCCGACGTGATTGCCGTTTTGGAGTTGTTGGTTCGTCGTCGGCAGGAGCTCGGTCGTTGCTGCCGGCCTTGAATCTTCAATCGCAAAACATTTTTAGGATCACCGTCTCCACTGTTGCGGGCGGTCACGTGGGATCGACAGGCGCTGTGGCACCTGCCCGTTAACAGGGCCCGCGTGCACTGACATGCCACTAACGTTTAGCGGGCCTTCCCGTCTTTCATCCTATCTCGACCTTTGTCGACCTCGACTTTTCTTTTTGACGACTCTCGACGTCGACAACAGTTTCTGTTTTCATGCACTTTTACTGTCATTTAAGGCCATGCTTGTCGGCATGGACGATTATCAGTACTGCCTTCGGCTCGGCTCTCGGAAACGTTGGCGTGACCGAGTGGTTTTCTCCCCGAACATCACCAATTTTCAACGGGCGTCATTCTCACCGACTTGAGCGGCCATCCGCCCGCACAAACCATGGTCTCATCTTGTCTGGTTGCCCGTCGAATCCGTCCACCGTCTGCTACTCACAGTACTCGTTTATCGTGAGGAGCCAACAGGTAAATGTGAGATGGTCATCCGCAAGTCATTTCTGACCGGACAGCGGGAAAGAAAATGACGAGACGGGGGATAGACTGTAAGAATTACAGTCACATATAGCAGGGCACCTCAGAACGGGGATCCGTCTCATCACAGTCTCAGTAGCATTGGGGGTCGGAAACAGCCAGTTGTTCCCCCGCGCTTCGGTGCACTCTTTTTGTGTCTTTTTGTCATTTTGGGCTGTCTTACTCTGTATTACACAACAAAACAGTGCAACTCTGGACGACTCTGGACAGGCCCAACGGGATTGTTTTTACAACGTATTACAGGCAAGTGCCCTGCCCCTGAAACAGCCACCCAGGTCGTCCCGTGTTATCTCTCTTCTTTTATCGTGTTGTCCCAATTCTTTCTCTTTTTGTCCCCATTTCGGCCCTTTTTCCGTCTATGGTTCATCCCGGTTCGTAGCGATAAAGTTTGCCAATTTTTGGGAACTTGAGTATTTGGTCGAGGCTGAGTGAGTATTGGATAATGCGATGTGCTTCGATAAATGTAATTTATTGGCAAAACATTGGAACGTTTGCATGTGCTTTTTACTCTTCAACTCTTCGACAGAAAACTCGTGATTTGCATCCCTCAATTTTCTTTATGCATGCTGTTTTCTGGGCCTGCATTAAGATCCGGTCGAGGCGAATAGACGGTAAAAAAAAGAAAATATAAAAAGGAGAAAAACTGTTACTGTAAGAAACGACCAATATGAACGGCGACAGCGCGAAAGGGACGGGCCTGCTATCCCTTGCGGCCACAACGGTCAAAAGACAGACTAATTTTTGGCTGCATTTCTTGGAGAACGGCGAGTCTTTCTCTCACACTCCCTCTCAGTGAACGACAAGTAAGTAGTGTGTATGTATGTCGTACAAAAAGTGTGGCAGTTTGTGAAGGCGCCTGGCAGTATTGTGATTTATCATATTTGTCCACTTTTCGCCCTAACAGAAAAACGTTGACGCTTGACGCTTGCCGCTCGCCGTTCTTGCCTCGCAGCAACTGAGACATTATGGCACCTTAGGGCCTTTTCACAGTAGCTTGGTGGGAGGAGTGATTAGCGAAGAGGGAGAAACTTACGAGAAGAAAATATCAGTAAAAAAAAAAAAAAAAAAAAAAAAAAAAAAAAAAAAAAAAACAGGGCTAGCAAACACGAAAACGAGGCCAAGAAGGGTCAAAAACAAGTGCGGAAGACGGCCGGAGGCACTCTTTAAGGCCTAGAAGCACACTCTCAAGAAAACGCACCAGAACGAGAATCGTTCGAGAAAAGTAGACACACACGAAGGACGGTTACATGGCCGATATAGTCTAACAAAACTAGCAGGGGATTAAGCGGGGGAAGAGGTGTCAAACTTTTGACGTTGGAGGCTGGAGAGGCTCAATAGGCTCATGAGGCTCAATGAACAGATAATGACATCGACGATGTTGATACCGGTTTAATGGTCAGTGTTTAATTCGACAACATCAGATGCAAAGATGGAGCATCCATATGTCGGTACTGAACAAAAACAAAACTATGGGACATGCAACCTTTAGAGAGTACTCCGTATGGCTCGCTTGCTCGCTTGCACGGTCATATGATGGCGAATGCGCGTATCCTGTGTCTCCGGGCAAAGAGGAGATCGATCATTGCATTTTTGTGAAATGTGATAAATGTGATCATCGGAAGGGGCATCCTGGGTGAGAGGAAGGGAAAAGAAGTTGTGTAAGTGGAAAGGAAAGGAAAAAGAGAAACAAAAAATGCATGTGCATCCTGGAGGTGTGTGCGGTGTGTGCATGAGAAAGAAATGATCTGTCTGATAGTCATCTTCTCTCTTTTTGTCTAATTTTCTGTGTTTGTCTCTTCGACTGTGGAAGTCACTTCGCTTTTTGTTTCTTTTTCGAGCGCGTTCCCTTGCAGAAGACCCTGGACAAACATCCTCTACGCATGCACTGCTGCAGTCGATCACTGGTAATGGGGAGAAGTGTAGGTAGTGCCGGCCGTCGATCAGCAGATGCTCCTTTAATGTATTGTACCCAGTAGAAAACTTTATTTCTTTCTTCGTCTTTCTTTCTTCTCTCGTTTACTTAATGCACTCCATCTCACCCTACCCTTAATATCTTCACAAAATAAGAGGCGCATGAAACATTGCTTTGCACTTTATGCCCACCGCCTTTCGTGCGTTGTGTATCAGCTGTGTATCCGGGGCTTTTGTCCCAGCGGTCGGGAACCAGTGGAGTGATGGGAATTTGAAGGAACATAAAAACGGGAGAATCAAAGGACAGTTTTCTCGTGCAAGGGCGGCGTAAAAAAATAAACAAGAAATTCCAGAGGGATGGATCGCGCGTGCCATGCTCCGAGAGTACGGAGTACAGAATAGAGTATTACCCGTACAACGCACACCAGAACTGCTCCACCACCCACCGGACATCACTCGGTAGAGACAAGTCGTACGGAGCCGCAAGCCACCTTTGGGTTGCCCTAAGGTGTCCTGAGGTGTCCTTGAGGCTGGCTTTGTGCAATGAATGGTGTCTCGTCCGGAGCAGAGTCTCCTCCATGTCCACAATGGTAACCATAACCAATAACCTTGACCTTGTCGTCCATTTATTTTTATCATCATTTGTCCATATTCACAATCATAACCACCCCCTCGAGACCCGAGGCGGCGCTTTTGTTTTGATACAGCCTTGGACCACATCTATCTTGGAGGCGGTCTCTCTCCTTTTCTGTTTCCCTCTTAGTACTCGTAAGTCGGCTGCACTTTCCTCACCGTCTTCGGATGCAGGCCGGTTTGTTGGAGGTCCCGTTGGCTGTCGGCTTGTGTGCTCGTCGTTCGTTTTTCTTTCGTGCATGGCATGCCTTTTTTTTTTTTATAACTTTTACTCAGTAGTTAGAAATGTAAATAGGGTACGGTGAACGGCTCGTGTGGCAGCGCCCATTCGTTCGGGGGCCAGAAACGAAACATGCCGTGGGGAGGAGAGGGATGGTAGGAGAGATGAGTTGCGACGTTGAAAAAAGGGCAGCAAGACCAAAATGCCTGTTGCTGCAAGGTGAAAGACGAGAAAAAGACGCCACACAAGCAAGGATCGTACGAGCCAAAATACAGCAACAAGAATGCGAATGCTTGATAGTTGAAAGCGGAGAAGCAAGACACCGATGGAAAAGGTTACAGGATACGAACACGATACGATGTCAACAACGGTACGCCCTGCTTTGCGTCTTTTTTTGTCCTCTGTCTCTGTCATCCTCTCATCAAAGCCCTGAAAAAAAAAAGAAAGATAGAAAGAAATAACACAACCAACAGACCTCGCGTGCGTCGTGCATCGGTCCCGGAACCCGTTGAGCTCGACGGATCCTCATCTTCCTTACAAACCCACAGTATCTCTTCAACTCCTCCTTGTCTTTCCCCCCCCCTCGCTGGGTTTTGGGCTCTGTGCAATACCTGCTCCAGCGGTGTTCCCCCAGACCCAGTCCCAGTTAGTCAAGACCCAAGAAGACCCAGCAGGCTTGTCAATATTCTCCACCCGACTTTATCGTTTCTTGTCGCTCTGTGCTCCGTCTATCCCGTTCGCTGTGCTTGTCTTTCTATTTCCTGGGTTCTCCTTTTCCCTTCTTGCTCTACTATCTATTCTCCGGCCTCGTACAACCAGTTCCCTGTTTTCAGCAATTTTCTTTTCTTCTTCTTTTTTTTTTTTTTAGTCGTTCGCTTCCTTCCACGAGGCCACCCTTCTCCCGCTACTTTAACCACTTCAAGAGATATCTTGCTACAGACATTGCGGAGACGGACCGGAGCTGACCTTTTGTCCTCCCTTCCGAATCAGAGATTGGACTGGCTGGCTGGGGCTTTTGGTTTCCTTCTTCTGCGCCTCTGTTTCGCAGCGATCCGCACAATCCTTGTTGTTAATGGGATTTCCTTGTCATTGGCTGCTGGCATTGGTTGGGCTGCACACTCCCCGAGCCGAACCAAGAAACAGTCACAGTGGCCAGGCCCAGAAGCTCAGAAACCCAGAAACCCAGAAACGCCCATCAGAAATAAGAAAGTCCCCTTGTCAACCAGGGTCTACCGACGCGCTGTGGGAGGGTGTCCTCTCAGGCTCTCAGGCTCTCAGGCTCTCAGGCTCTCAGGCTCTCTGTACACAGTAGTTTCTTACTGAGTATTCCCTCTTCGGCGACCTCACCTCCCTCACCCTCGTTCTTACGTCGCCCACGAGATGTAATGTTTGACTGCCTGCAGGGAGGTCCTGACCTTGGTCTGGGCCTAGTCCCAAAAGCGTGGTTCTCCCGCGGACCTGCCTTCTTCTAATAATCCCCTGTCATCTTGTCACTCTGGCGAGGGCATTTTCGCTCTTTTCCATTCGCAATTTCTCCCCCCCCTTTATTCATTCTTTTGGCTTTTACGACTATCCTGTATGGTCGTATTCTGCTTGCTTCTTTGCTTGCAACATCGAAAATGTCCACGTATTCTATTCCCTTTCCCATGAATCAATATCGACCGCCACACTGTCGAAAGAGGCAGAACGTCCGTGCCGTCGCTCTTTCCGTCGTCTTCTCATATTTGCCTTCTTCTTTTTATGAAAGCATCTCGCGTCTGCAAGTGAGAGGGTGATACCGATGTGGATTGTCTGTGAGACGGGCATTTTGAACTGCTACGCGACGTAAACACACTTTCGTTCCTCGTCGCCTTTCGATTTTATTCAGTCCTCTCCGATCTTCTTGTCGCCGACAATTATGATCGCTGAACAGTCCATCCAATGAGCTGCTGCACATCGAGCCTTCTGCCTGCACTGCAGCCTATTCAATTTGCACCATCTCACGCATCTCACTCTCTTTCCATCTCACTGTTCTCCAGGCTTCATCAGCACGTCTGCCCGGCAGTGCCCACTGGCGTCTTTTGAGCCTTCTACCTGCACTCACCCGCTCCTTCGCTCACACACTGACTTCTCAGTTCTCAAGCAACGGCTCTAAAATGATACCGGTAGCTTTCCTAATTCGGAAATTAGCCGACCTTGCCCTTTCCCTTCCTTCGCTCGCTCCTCCTCTATTCTCCCCTTCGTTATCCAAGTTGCCGTCTTTAAGGAGCTGTAAAAGACGAAACAAAAATGCGACGCTCGTCTTTCGTCAAAGTTGACGATGCATATCGTCTGAGGCCTCACTTACTCGCCTCTCCGCTGCACTCTTTCTGCAAATCTACCGAGTCAGTCCTACCAACAAGTACAAGCACATTGCACAGTTAAAAGTCAGGTGGCTCATTCTTTCTTCTTTTCTTCATCCCAGACGGCCATTTCGTTGGGGAAAAGTGCCAACAACCCACAACTCGATTTTACCTGACAGGACTTTCTCCCTCCACGCCTTCCATGCACCTTCTCTCTTCCTTCTCCTCACGCCTTCTCTACCCTTTTCACTCCACCCCCTCTTCACCCACACCATCCCTTTTCGTGACCTCGCTTCGGCCCTCCTCATAACGATTGGCTAGAAGCCACACCCAGGCCCTCACTGACCCTCATTGACCCCCTCAGGCTTTCTGCTTCCAGGACGCCACACTTCTTGGTCTGCTTTTGGTCTGCTTTTGGTCTCCTTTTTGTATGGCCTTCGCTCTCCGCTTGCTCCCTTTTTCGAACGCCCTTCAAGGGAGGCTGGCCGAAACATGGAAAGTCCGTTGTCAGTGTGGTGTGAGTTACTTGTACCCTGTCGACTACAGTAATGTACCACTCTTTTCCTGTACAGAGTACAACCGCTGGGCAGGTGCCTCTCTCTCTCTTCCTTCCCAGGTGAGAGAGCACATCACACCCTCTCGCGCTCACAGCCTGGTGATCGCCCGGTCTTTGCCATGCTTCTGCTCTATTGTGTATCTTACAATCTACTACGGGGCACTTCAGACAGTCAGTTCTGGCCGGGTTTTTATTAAACACAGGGGTCGTCTGTTCTTGCCGTGCAGTGTTTCGCGATCCCGTGTCAGGGCCTCTTTTCTGGGCCTCTCTTTTCAACTTTCGGCCCCTTTTAAAGTGCTGAGCGCATGCTGTATCTTGCATTTATGTACGTCGTATTGTAGGTCATACAAAGGGTATTAAGGTCTGATACATTCAAGGTACATGCATCTGCATGCTCTCCTGCCGCGTCACGGAGTATTTTATGTTCCTTTTTTTCGACGCATTTTTTTCGGATGTAAGATGCATGCATGCGTCTGGGCTGCCCAAGTGCCCCGAAAGATTAAAAAGGATCCAACCAAAAGACCCAATACCACGCAACTACCACCGAAATCTGAAAATCAAAATCCTACGGGTCCTACGACGTACTGAATGCTGCATGCCCGGATACTTTTCTCTCTCGCCCGTCTTCAGCGCCCGATCAACCCACCAATACACTGCAATAATCCGTCTCGCAAGGAAGCACACAGAAATCCCACCACCATGGCACCAGATCCAGGACGAACTGCTGTCCCAAGTCAAGGCCTGCGCCCCACTGCCGGCCACGGGCGTGATCTGGGCATTTGACGTGGTGATTGGTAGACTGCCGTCTTGTCAAGACTTGTCTGTGATTTCTTTGCTTCCAATGGTTTATGCGTGTCTCTCACGCCTCACGCTTTAACTCACGCCTTGCCTTTCGTATTCGTTTATTTGATCTATTTGTTTGGGCCAATTGAGCTATCTGGCTTCGGTCCCGTCGCTCCTCCCTTCGTGCCTGCCACCTGCTTTCCGATTTAAGCTTCATCGGGATTCACTACTCAGTACAAGTGTGATCGACAACGTGCCTTCCATCTTGAGAAGCTCAAAAACTCGCGCAAGCAAGAGCGAGAGAAAAAGGAAAGAGTTCTTCGTAAATTTTTGAAAAGGAAAGGAAGGAGCATCTGTCTCTCCGAGTGACCGTCGTCGCTCTTTCCTTTTTGGCAATTTTTGGCAGTGATCATTGTGTTCGCTTGCAAGTTTCTTGCAAGATTACTTGACTTCATTGCTCCTGCCAAAAAAGGTGCATCTTCAGCGCAGTCTCTCTTGCCTTGCCCGCGCATGCCAAACATAGCAGCCGTTGGGCCTCTTTCCCGTTTCTCCCTTTCTCTGTTTTGGCCGCATCCCTTTTTTCTGGAGACGTTCCTCTTTCCCCTCTCTCTCTCTTCAGCATCTCATCCCTTTTACATTCCTCGTCCTCGCATCGCCATCGGCATCGTTCCCTCATCTCTTAGGTCAATCCTTTGCTCGTCTCCACGTCCTTGCATCGGGTTCCCGATCTTTTCTTGTAGCTCTAACATACGCAGTCTACGTATTGCAATCCCCGTTGTTAGGTATCTCCGCCCGTTTAATTGTTTCTTTTTGTTCTTGTCATCTTGTCATCTATACTTCTCTTTTTGCTTCCTCTTTTCTTCTTTTGTCTCTTATTTTTACTCCTTCTTGACTTGCTGTCTCTCCCTTTCTCGACGCTGAGTCCTTTGCGCATACAAGGCTTTGTCTTTTGTTCGCCGTTCCTTTGAGCATGTTGACCCTATTGTCGTTTTCATCGGCACTTGCAGCAACAACAGACGTTTAATTCTGGTACGATTTTATTGTATGTCTTTCAGTCGCTGCACTTTTACATTCTCGACGCCCACTCTCCCACGCTCTTGGTCACCGCCTCCCCTGTCTCCCTGAAGCCTTCCAATTTCCCCCATTCTTGTGTGGCTCACCTCTTCCCTTCTGGGTCTCGCTCTCGTTTTCTCTCCCCACTCCCTGCCAAAGACAGCCAGACCCAGCCCAGCGTCAACCTATTACCCATCTCATCCTAGTCAGCCTAGTCCCGAATCGCTTTTCGCGAGGTGTATTGCACTGCACAGCACTGCACTGCACTACTGAGTACATGGTGCTGTTCCGTTGTATTATTTCGTCAACTCGTTGCTCGCCTTCTTTCTTTGACCTCTCGATGATGGTTTCTCTTATCGGAAACCACGGCCCCCATGTTGCGTATCTTACCGTCGACATAAGATACAAAACAGCACAACATAAAACAAAATAGATCAAACAAAAGAAAGGGTGACGTCCCAAAGGCCATTCTCATTTTCGACAGCCTGGCTTCCATGGGGCTAGCCAATGTTTTTGGGGGTGTCTTGTCCACTCCACTTTCCACCCATCATCTCCACCTAGAAACCCAGATACCCACACACCCATCCACCCACGCCCCCTCCTCTTTTCCTTCTTTCTTCGTCTCCGCCCGCTGCTTCTTCAACCGCTGTACTCCGTACGGAGTATCGCTGTGCCTTTGCTTCTGTGCCTCTCCTTTTTCGTGTCGGTAGCGTGTACTAATAACCACAGCCCATTGCGATCCCAGCATATTCCCGGCCTATCCTGGCCCATATCCCATTTGCATCCCAGATTCCCAGCATCCCAGCTGCCCAGCGAGCCCAGGAGCCCAACTGCTGAGCCGGTTGCTCCACCAAGAAAAGACAGGGAATCTCGTCCTTCGCGGCCTTGAACTGGAAAAGAACACGCTTCTCTGTGAACGAAAAACGAAGAACCATTGCTCCATCCAGTCCCAGCAGCGAGGGACGGGTGTGGACTGAAAGGATCGACCTCCCGACTACGGGTCACTACCACCACGGCCACGAACTAAACACTTAATGACCACGGAGAAGGGAGAAAAGGAAGAAAGAGGGGACCGCACCAAAGACCCAGAAGACCCAGAAGACCCAAAGAGCAAAATACCCAGAACGCCAGGCGTTTCTTTTGCGGAGAACAAACCTTTCCTGGCCTTGTCCATCGTGCTTCTTCTCCATTTCTTTCCTCTCCATCGACTTCTCGTGCATTTCTCTCGTCACTCTGCCGTTTCTCTTACGACGACTCGCCTGGCCTGGACCCTTTTCTTTTGCGCTCAAGGCCCACACATCTTGTCGAGTCTTTTCTCCTGTCTCTCTCGCCTCATCCCAACTCTTTCGTCGAGTCGTCACAGTCGCCTTTTGTCATCCGTTCTCCGCCCTCCGCGTTCCTTTGCATCCTTTTGCTCACCACCCGCAGTCGCCTACTCCTGCGATCGATCTGTGTTTCGCACGATCCGCCTTGTCGTGTAACCCTCGCCTTTTCTTCCGCCTCTCTCTCTCATTCGGTCTCGCTCTGTCCTCTCTCTTCTCTCTTCTCTCTTCCTGGGCAGCTCCCTCCCAGCTCCTTGTTTCTCTTCCGGTCTCCTCCAAGTCGTACAGTTGTATATCTCTTGTACGCCCTCCTGTCTCTCCTGGCGCCTGACACTGGGCCTCCTTGTGTTCCTTGTGCTCCTTGCACTCCGTACACCTTGTACTTCCTAGCTCCTCGCTCCTCGTCCTCCTTGTGCTCGGTGTCATTCTCGCTCCCATTCTCTCACGCCGTTCTCCTCTCCTCTCATATCATCATCTCCTTGTATCCCGCCAAGTGTCTCGTCTCGTCAACATCAACGTCACTCCTCGCCAACCTTGAAGGCATCAAATACATCGAATGGACCGACAGCGATAGCATGGCTAAGTAGTGCCAACGACCACTGGAACGGGCTGCCCGACATCGCCGGCAGCTTGCTGTTGTCGTGAGGCCGTGGAGGTCTCGGGTCATCCCCCACAACACATAGAGGGATGTTCCGACAACCGCCCGGCTCCGGACAACCGCCGCCGCTGCCGCCCGATCATCATGAAGGCGGTGGCCGCGGCGGCGACCTCGACAACAGGAATATCCACCGCAGCGTACCAATAAACAACAGCAGCAGTATCAACAGCAGTAGCATTGATAACAACAACACCGACTCAGCACCCACCTTCGGTGCCATCGACGCCATTGAAGTCGACGATGCACCATCAATACCAACATCCTTCGTCCTACTCTCAGCAATGAGACAACGGAATCTGCGAACATGGCCGCGTCAACGACGTCGCGACTCTAAATCGCCCCGGCCAGCAATGCAGTCAAAGTCGCAGTCACAATCACAACCGCAATTACAACCGCAATCTCATTCACAACCACAGCAACAACCTCTCGCCTCGTCACCATCATCTACCTCGCTCTACCAGCCAACGCCTGGCACACCAAATCCTGTATTGCCGCCACCATTCCACTCGCCACTCTCGTCTTTGCTTGCTCTTCCGCCGGTAGGCTCCGCCTTCTTGCACCACCGATCCCGGGATACGAAGCCGCTGAAACAGCCACGCCAACGGCGGCAGATGCCGTATCCGCTCAACGCCAATGCACATGAGCGCTCGCCATCACGGTCGCCACCAATACTGCCATCCCCGCCGCCTTCAGCACCATCCGTCTCGGAACCGCCTAGGGATGTCGAACAGCTCACCGGAGACTTTAGTCGCCAGCAACTCGAGCATCCGACGACGACGACTGCATCGGGTTTCCGCAGCACTGGCAACAGTGTCAGCATCAGTGTCAGCGGAAGCGGTAGCGGCAGTTGTAGTGGCAGCGGTCTCAGCGGATTCGGCAGTGGTCCCGGAAGTCGAAACGCCAGCCGACAAGGAAGTCGATATGGAGACGTCTTTGCCAATTTCAACCCCGCCATGGCCGAGTTCCGCTTACGCCGCGGCGGCAACGAACCCGTCACGGATCTTGAAGTCGACATGGACCAGGAAAGCCGTAATGACGATGGCGACTGCCAGATACGTCCACGCTCGCCATTGCCGCCATTCGCATCAGCGTCCCAGTTTGGACCTTCGTCTTCGTATGCAGACAGTGTGGACCTTGATGCCGGTCCTTCTGTCCCGATAAGCCTTCAACGTATGCGGATGCGCCAGATGGCTCTGGCCGAAGCGAGTGTGCGCCATCTCGACCTTGGGCTCAAACCGTTCCCTCGCCAAATCAGCCCTGAGACGGACATCTCTCAAAAGCCACAGCAAGCACCAGCGCCAGACGCGGAAATAGTGCCGCCAACAGTCTCGGCACCAAACCCGGCACCAAACCCGGCACCAAACCCGGCACCGACGACACAGGCACCGACGCCAGCACCCGTGGCGGCATCAACTGGACTAGCAGCCTTGGCAGTAGCAGAATCTATCGAAGCCGGAGACGACGACCTGGCTCCGCTTCCCGCAGAATCCATGGCCATGATGGCTCCATTCCCGCAGCGCAATTTCCACCTTCACTCTCACTCCTACTCCCGCTCCTACCACTCGCAAGCCATGTCATACTCTCGCTCTCTCCCACACTCCCGGCCTCACTCTCGCCAACTATCAATGTCATCGCGGGGTGGTTTACCATCATCTCACTGTCTGCCCTTGTCTTCCGAAGCTCTTGCCATGCCTCACCTAGCTCCCTTGCACAACGATGTCCCCTCATCTGGTTATGATCTACAAGGGTGGCTGAATACCACCAGCACCGCCGAAGACACGGCATCCCTGGCTGCCGGCACAGCCGATAATTGCAGCAAAGCATGCTCTACCGATGGCAACGACTCTTCTGCTGCTCCTCACCAAACTGCGCCTAGTATTGCTGACAGCGTGCTCTCCAACAACGACAACCGCAGTGATCGCCCATCTGCTGAATCATCATCGGCAAGAGCAGCATCTTTCACTAGCGAACACCGGCAAAAGAACAAGCAGTTTTACACCGCGTATCTCCAGCCGCACCAGTTCCCCTTACCCTATAGCACTAGCCGCAATCCGCCTGTAGATGTATTGGAGGCCGATATGGAGGATCCCAAGTCAAACGGCATTGACGGCCGTATTGCCGCCATTTCAGAGGAGCCCAACGCAATGGCAACCGCCACGACTACGCCTACACCTGCATCCGGGTCTGGTTCCGGCTCCGCCACCGCGTCTCAAGCAACCGGCCCGGAAAGCAGCGGCAAGACTACCACCCAGAGCGGCCAGTACATGATCCCCTCGCAACGCGTCCGTCTTATCCAGATGGCCATGGCCCGTGAGGCAGAGCGGATTCGGTCAGAAAGCTCGGCTGGCGGCAGCTCGGCGAACGGATCGTCTGCTATTATTGAGGCCGACGACGGCATGGATGTCGAGATGGCAGATCCAACCGCCATTGATGCCACCTTCGGACCATCGTATGCTCTCGGATCTAGTGTTGTCGACGGCTCGCTTATTGGATCGCTGCCACCGCTCAGGGACCCGGATCAACCCACCGACCTTCGCAAGTACATGGGACCGTTCCGCTACCGTCTATCGTCGGAAGTCGCCATGCGTTGTACCAACCTCGTACACAGCAAGCACGCATGCGTCGGCGCAGACCGGCGGGTGAGGGTAGCGAGGCCGCGACTACCAATGACGGTGGAAGCAGTCTCCGGAGCGGCAGCCACAAGGACGGTGCCAGCAGTCGGCACAGTGATCGGCATAGCGAACGGCGCAGCGAGCGGCGTCGGGAACGTCACCGGGAACGTGCTCGTGAACGCGAGTATGCAGAACGGAACCTAAACCGGGACCCGAACCAACCCATCGAGAGCCTGGAGAGTCGCGAGAGGCCAAGCAGGGCAAGTCGACACCGCGAGCAACATGCTCGACTTATGACGGCCCACGCCGAATCCCAAAAGCATGCCATCTCGCCGACCCAACCCTCTCCGCCGCCTGACCCGTTGATGCCTCCGGTTCCCGATCCAGCTCTCATGCAGGTCGAACAACAGGTCGAACAGCAGCAGGTAGAGCAGCCGCAACAACAGCCGATGACGACAATGGCGACGGAGCAACATTCGCTTCCCGTTCTGGGACTTGCCGTTCCCGAACCAATTGACGCCACTAACACCGAAATGTCTTGATCACAACATCTTGTGATCTCTACAATATCATCTTAATCTATCTAAAACGCATCACATAATGCATTTCGACGAATGACAGTCCCAGCTCCTTCTTCTTCTTCTTTTTGGCACGACAACGACACATACCCCTACGCGGGATACACAACAACAGCATTGACTTTTATTTCGCTTCATTCACATCTTCATTTATATTCGCGGATCACATTTTTGGGATTGCTTGGGCATATTTTTGGGCTTCTTTCCTAGAAAGGGTGTTTTTCTATATTGCTTCATTGGTCCTTTATTACGAGGCGTTTCTATTGTCGGCATGCTCTACTTTGCTTTTTTTGCTTTTTTTGGGATCTTCTTCTTCTTTCTCTCTCGCATGGGACGATACCCCATTTCATTCCCATGCTCGCATCTTCTTTTTGCATGTTCTTTTGTCATCATTATCCATTGTTTTGGTGCTTTTCCTTTTGTTGGTCTTTGGGTTCTGGGTCCTTTTTCGGGGTATTCTTGGTTCTTCTTGGTTATTTTGGGGTTCTGTTCTTTTTTTCTCTTGGATAACTGTCTTGGAATAGCTGGGACGGTACTCTTGGGGATAAGGGACAAAAAAGGTTGCAAAATGCTCATCGACGTCCGTCTTCTTTCAATTCTTCTAGAAGAAGAACAAATTGGGAAGGCCGGGAAAAGAATGGCGTTCACGGCTTCGGATGGACTCTCTCACAAATCACAAACACCAAACCAATTTTACAGCATCTTCAATAATACCAAAGCCTCACATCCTATATCAGCGCCATGTATTTCTATACGTGCTTGCTATGTACACACTGACCTACAAAAGGAGCCTACGAAAGTCGCTCCCATTAACCGTTCACGATATCTTGCTTGGTTCTTTCTCATCTCCGGGCTCCCACAACATCGATCACTTCCTCACAGCCCACAGCAAAGCCGGGAGAATAGAGATACCATGGCATCAACGCTGCCCTGCTAGTGCATATAACAGTGTCTACAATACTTCGAAAACGCCATCTACGCCGACCATCTCTACAAAACCTCGACGTCACCAATCGCCCATCGACGGGCAGCCTTCGATGCATGGAAGACACGACGACGATGACGGTGGTGGTGGCACTCGGAGGAGGCCGAATGGACAATTCTAGTGATTGTACTGAGTCCTGGGGGTCATGTCGGTGCGGGCGGACGGTGTGACGGTTCAGGAAGGTGCTCAATGGGGGGCCGTCTCCCAGCGTTGTCTAGCACCACCCAAAAACCAGTTATCTGGTCTGTGCTGTCGGGTTCCAAGGTCACCGTCTGTTCTTGTCTCTTACAGCGTCTGCTCACCTCTGACCTCTGGCCTTGTCGATCCGGGATTATGTACACCTTCACCTACATGCGTCCTCCTCTCTCCTCTCAGGGCTTCGTAATAGGGACGGGCACGAGACGTATCCGGCCGGCCACGCCGGGGATTTACAAGGCAGGTTACCTGATTCAGAGGCGAGCTGGTCAGTGCTCAAGAAGGCTGTACAGGAGTGGCCAATTCTCATCCAAGGTGTAAGGCTTGCCATGGCTGGTTCAGGACCAGGGGAAACACACCTGCAAGGGGGGTCTCAAGGAGCAGAAGGAAGACAGAAAGGCAGAAGGCATAGGTCAGAGGCTGGCTTGGTACCGGCAGTTGCATCGTTCTGTTTCCTTGGTACGGTTTAGAACCTTTTTTTTTTTCTTTCTCTTTTTTCTTTTCTCTCTCTTTTTTTGCGCAATTTTTCCATATTTTCTATTCTTGTCTGCTTTTATCACCTGAACATAAACACTACCTTGCAGTTGGCAGGCTCACATACACAGTTATTTCTCGCTTGTGTCTCCTGTTCCGTACAAGCACATCGCAGACACAACTTGGAGGTCAAAAGTGACCCCTCCTTCCTTTTCGCTTGATGCTTCGTGCAGGAGTATCCTCTGCGTTCCCCATGTCCTATTGGCCTGCCGCCTCTCGCCTTTTTTTTTTTTTTTTTTTGCCCACCTGCTCGTCTGGTCCTGGCTGTCTGACTGTCTACCTGGTCACCTTAACATTCGTCCTTGTCTCTACCATTTTGCAAATCCGGGTTTATTCTCTGTTGGGAATAGTTCCGGAGAGCCATGTGTTGGAAGCGGAGTTCGACGATGAGGAGGGGAGAGAAGACAGAAAAGATACAAAGTACTTGTCCAATACGAGCAAGAGAACAACATAAACCGTGTATCTCGATAAGCCCTTCTGGTAAGGGAGAGTGCATTGTCTTGTTTACGGTGGCCTGAATTAAAGCCAGAGCAGGCTTCACAGAAAGACCAACAACAAAATCCAGGAGAAAAGGAGAGGGAATGGACGGTATAAGCGGGAAGGTGCTTGCAATAACAGGAGAGTCCCAGTTCATGCACAGCAAACATACAAGTGCCGTAACCATGAATAGCAAAAGAATGGACACAGAAGGAGAAAGGAAGGGCGGGAGAGAGAAAAGGGCCAAAAGTGGAAGGATAAGAACTAGAAGCTCGGAGAAGGAAAAAGGAAGGAAGAGGGAAAAGGCCGTGGAACAGGGGTCACCGGAGGTAAACAAAGAAGAACATAAAAGAGGGTGGCTGCTGAAACAATGAAAGGCAGGAAAGGGCAAAGAAAGGAAAAGCAGATGCGTGGTTGTGGAGAAAAGCAGAAAGAAAAGCGTCGCAATCAAGCAACAGACACACAAAATGACCAGCGAACCAGGGCCAACAAGCCAAAAATAACAAGAAAAGGATCCACCACCTAGGCTGAGCTCCCTCGTGGGAGATGCACTGGAAACAAAGAAATGCCATGCATCAGGCACAGAATAAAGGAGAGGAAAGAGTAGAGGTGGTGTGTGTGGGTCACGAAGAAGATCAGAAATGGACTGGGCAAGAGGGCAAGAGGACAAGAGGACTGAATATGTGGTGGTGAAGTAGTATTCAGACAGCATTCATCAGAATTAAGTGGTCGTGGGACCACAAGCCTCCCTTTCTTCTGGTGGCTGCAAGCTTGATTCGTTCCAGAAGGAGACGTAGAAGTGATTTTCGTCAGGGGAGTGAATGAGAGAGGGAAGAGAAAAGAAGGAAAGAGTAGTAGTCATAATTCAAAAATCAGTTTTGAATTCATCAAAATAGTCAAAATCAGTCCGAGTCAATACCCAATGGCAGTCATCCTTTTTGCAAGTTCTGTTCCTGGGGAATGTCTTACAGCCATGCGGGCTGTCTTTCCATTCTTGGCCTCGATCGTAACGGCTGTCAATTGGATCTGTGCCTGTCTTCCTGTCCCTTCTCTTTAGTTTTCTTTCTTTCTTCTTCTTCTTTTTTTTCCCCTTCTTGCCACCATAATATTGCTCCGGCGGTGAAGTTCCTGAAAAAGGAGCAATATTCGTCCGCCTTGCTTCTTCCTCTTTCTTGTGTCGGGACTCGTGTCTATACTTCTCTACGCATTTGCGTTCATGTACTATGGGTGTGGTTCTGTATTTCCTTTCCTTTTCTTTCTTTTCTTTTCCTTTTGCTTTTTGTTTTCTTCTCTTTTTCTTCTCTTCTTTTTTTTCTTTTTCATAGTACTCTATTTCTATCACCGTGCATTCATCTACAAGCCACATGTCCAACCTCGTATTATGCATGGGATGAGAGAAGAGTATGCACAAAATAGGTGTCCTTCAGCCAACCTCTTCTTCTCCCCAACCACCTGGTTGCCCTCTTACGGATATCAACGGATGACCGACAACAGACGACAGGCAACAGGCAGCATCCATCGTCAAAGCATACTTCCAACAGCAAACTACTCAGGACAGCTGCATTGCATCTGCACAAGGCCCAGCATGGACGTCATTGCTCATAGTTCACAGCCTACAGTCTACAACTAGGAAAGAGGGTAAACGACGGCTCTAAATTTATAATCCCTGCACGTCAGTCAGCTTGAATGTTCCACAGCATGAAAAGAAGAAAGAAACAGAGGAAGAAAAAGAGAGGAGGAATTCAAGTCGGACAGCTCGGTCACGAACGACTTGTCTCTGTACCCGGGGACTCGGTGCTCTTGTGTTGCTTTTTGCTGCAAGGAGTAGAAAACAAAGATACGACGTACAGGGGAGGCTGGAGGCAGATGTTGTGAGAAGCCAAAAAAAATGTTGGAAGTGACATGTGAAAATATGAAAAGACGAGTGAACGAAAAGAGGAGAAAGATAGAAAGAGAGTAAAGAAAACTCACAACTATGAAAAAGGAGTAAAAGTGAAAAGGTGAAAAGAAACTAAGACACAGAAAGAAAGAATGGCGGATAGAACGGGAGAGTGACGAGAGTGAAAGGACGGCCACATGACAGAACCGGTGGGCAAGGACTAGAAATTGTTCTATAGATCACAGGAGTCGAGCAGGAATCGATCTCAAGACACACTATCTGCGCAAGACTAACTGCATTTCACGTACTCTGCTATGATGATTCGGATATCTTCTTTCTGTCATTATCCGTCCTCTGGGCCCGATTTCCATTTCCATTTGCCATTTTCCGCAAGGGAGATCGGTGGAGTGAGTTGTAAACTCTTATTTACTGTTGTCGACTGTTGTCTGTTGTTGGTTGTACTTCAGTGCCGTTGTCTACGGCCGTAGCTTTGATTGCTGTCGGAGGTCGACGAGTCAGTAGTTGCCAAAGGCAAGGGGTATTATGGCAGACAATGTAATTCCAAAGATCGAGAATGGGCCAGCATTAAAGGGCGCGCAAGATCAAGCCTTGTTTTGACAGGCGTCTTTCACTAAGGCTTCGATGATACGATAAAAATGAGAGAATGCCATTTGTTAAGGACGTTCTTTAACCACACTATCAACAGCCTTAACAGTCAGCGGCTGTAGATGGTGGCTCGAGGTGGGTATTAAGGTGGTTGGTGGCCATGTTGGTTTGCCAGCAAAGGGTCATCTGATCATCCTGTCAAGTCCCTTTCGCCTCCCTGCCCCTGTCGAGTGTGTCCGCCTGTCTTTTCTTCTTTTCTGTCTCTCTCCCTTGTTCATTGAAGAGTATGGGGGAACAGCGGATAGGGCGGACAGGACGGACAGGGCATGGAAAGATAAGTCAGTAGTTTGTGCTGGCTTGTCTGTCGTCCTGTCTGTTGGTGAACTAAAAGGATCGCATCTCCGGGTCTTGTCCCGTTTGAGTTTGGTAGCTACGGAGGTAAGTTGGTGTCAAAGTCAAAAAGAGTGTGACAGAGTGACAAAGTGACAAGAGGCAAGAGAACCAGGGCGCAAAAGGAGGGCGCAGAACGTTGGACGTATTTGCTTGTAGCCTGTAGGGCAGGCACAAATTAGTATTAGTGCCGTCTTGTGGTTGTCTGTTGGTTCTGACAGGACAGCTGCACTTTGGGCACTTTGGGTACTTTGGGCACTTTGGGGGTGGCGGAGGACAGTTTGGCGTTCTGTCGAGACTGTTGACTGGTCCAGCTTCGATGTCGTCCAATACAGAGTACGTCGTAAAAGGGGTGCACTATCCGAAACAGCGGGATGGTGAGCACATGGTGAAGATGAATTAAAAAAAGAGAGGAGAACGAAAAAAGCGTTGGCAAGAAGCACGAGACAAACAATAGTGCAAAGACCACGTTTTGTTTCGTGCCATTCTATTCTTACGCTTCCTTCCCCAATCTGTTTTTTTTCTTCTTGGTATTTTCTTTCGCCTTTATTCTGACCTTCCTTTAACTTCAATCCTTCTGTAGATCATCGTGGTGGCAATAGTGGCCGTGTGGAGGTCAGCCCGAGGGAGAGCCAAAAAGAAGGGCCGGCCTTTTGTGTGCGGCTTTGACGGCGTCAAAATCAAAGTGAAATCGCATCACATCGCCGTCGATCGTCAAGGCTTAGGTCTGGAGTTAGGTCTGGGGTTAGTTGGCTAGACCAATATATTCTCCTAGACCGATTTTCGTGTAAATCTCCTAAGAAAATCCCCCAACTCTCAACATGTTCATCATCGGCTACGAGCAAAGGGAGCGATACAACTCCGGCGCCAATTCTTTGCCCAGTCTTTGCTGTCCAATCAAACCAAGGGGACCAAAGTCCGGAATAAACATCAAGTGAGCTTGAACATTCATCTCTCAAACGGTTGAGGCTACTACGATATAACTAGTCCGTCCAACAACATCGTCATCCAACATCATCGTCAAAGATCCTGGAGGCATCGGAGACGGAAAGTTGCTCGAAAGGGCAGGCGGCCTTCTGCTGAAAATGGATGTATTCGATATGACGACGAAGATGGAGATACACCTGGAGATGGACATGGAGATGTCGGTTGATTTCCCATCTCGTTCATTGTCCGTTCGTGTCATCACCATCTACGGAGTACTCTCTCCGTCTCTTGACTATTTCGTCAACTGCCCGCTGCATCAAGAGTCAGCAAGGGAAATGAGGAAAGTATCCCGTTATGGATAACGCCGTTGACGAGTAAGATGGAAAGTCGTTTGTATCTGAATTGGGAAAGTATCCAGGCCGCTCTTCTTTTTGTTCTTTGCATTTCACCCTCCCGCCGTCTCTATTCATGCATCTTCACCCATCTTTTCCCATCCTTTCCCCTCCTTTCCCAAAACTTGTCCCAGTACTAAATCAATGTCGTATATCCAGCTCCCAGCTGCTCAGCTGGCATGCAGGGGCCTGCGCCCGGCGATGCACCATCACAATGTGTCCTTGATGGCCTTCCACAGTACACAGTAAATGAGTGTGGCCCGGATATACGACGTTATTTTTGCTGGGGTTTATCTTGAGTTTTGTGTCCGGGCTTCTGGTTTCTGGTTTCTGGTTTTTTGTCTACCAAGTACGACGTACGGCCGTTCTTCAATACCACGTTCTCGTGGTTGTACACAGTCGCACGCAGGAGCCTTTCTTCCCGTGCTTTCTTTTGCTTCTTTCTTTTGCTTCATTTTGCCTCCTTTTGCCCCCAATCACGCATTCCTTGCACCAAATTATCCTCACCGCTTCGTTGTGGTGTAATCTGACTCGTCCGCCGTTCTTGGCTCTAACTCGTTCTCTTCGTGTTTTCTGTTGTTGCTTTTCTGTCGCCTCGTTCTATCACTTTGTCGTCTCTTCGTTTCTCGTTCTTCGTTCCCTCTGCCGCTTTTCCTTTTTCATCGTGTAATGGAGGCTCTTTTACTCTTTTTACGTCTTCTTCCTTTCTTCTCGAAGTCCGGCGTTGCACCCCCCCCCCCCCCTTTTTTTAAAAAAAATAATAATAATAATAAATAAATAATATGCCCGGCTTTGTCTGCCCCAAATCACACTCCGGAGCTATCAAAGAAGGTGCCGACAAAGAGAAAAGAAAGAGAAGAGAGAAAGGCACGGCCAAACAAAGTCAGAAGGCTGAAAAGGCTGTACCTTGTACCTTGTACTCTTTTTCTTGCATTGTCATGTCGTTGACAGCTGTATTTTTTTTTTTTTTGTATCTTATCCCTTTGCGTTTCTTTCTCCTGCGTTTCTTTCTCGATTCTTCAAGTCGTCCTGTAAAATTTCTTTCTTGTTTTTCGTGTCTTTTTTTGTCTCTCTTTCTCAAAGTAAAAAAGTTTCAATTGTTCTCTTTGGAACAAAAAACGCAGGCACAACTGCACACACAATCGTACACAATATTTCTCCCACTTAACGACTGGCATGCTGCTGGCTTGTTGACACCATGTGCAAATTGATGACGAGGGGTTAGCTCAAGCCAATTCCTCATCCTCGAGTAGACTTCTCTTTTTGGCGAGGAATGGCCACCATCCACCCTCCTGGCCATCCAGCCAATCGTATTATAGGGATCTGGGTGAAACCCCACATTTTCTTTAGAGCCAACAACACAAGAAACTCGACAAACGAGAAACCCGCAACAACTCGTAGCAGGGCGCATTCTATCTCCCCAGAGTATGGTGTCTTTTTTGCTCGTCGCTTTTCCCTCTATTCTTCTTGAGAAGGCTCTCGCTTGTGTCGATTTACGGATTTCTCAATCGGGTTACGCTGCAGAAAGTTGCGAATTGAAGGAGAAAAGGTCAATTATCACCAAAATTTGTTACACATTAACAATTGCGAGACTTCTAACCAAAATTCGCGTAGATGGTAGTCGACCTTAACTGAGACCTCGGGTGATTTTCACCGGTCGTTTTGACCTGATTTTTAGCCCCAATTATCGATCCGATGTGATCCATTCTCTCCCATTCTGGCCCGGTTTGACATCGACAAAAATGTAAACGATTGCCTAGACGACCTACCTGGTGTGCGCTGCAAATTCACTGCCAGCTTGTCTGCTGCTCTGCAGTTTTTCCATACGATCCTACGCCGAAACAGCTGTACATAGTCCTGCTTGTATTGATTATGCGTGCCATTTCTTTCCTTTTTGTCCTCTAAAGAACTCTCAAAGGACTGAAAGACCAAACGATGTCTGTCTCTTTCTGTTGCCGTGCCAGTGATATAACAGTCCATCGTAGTGTTTTGTTGACAGTGTTTGGTGAGAAGACATTCAGCCGTAGATGCATGCTTTGGACTCTGATATACTCCGTAGCTGCTGAGTTCTCAAGTCGTTTATTTTGCTTCTCTTGTTTTTTCATACTTTTTGCTTCACATCTCTCTGCATCTTGCAACCACGCTCGTTACTTTGCTTCACTCTCAACCATGGACCTCGACTGCGACTACTAGAGACCTCTACACATTGCTTGCTTCCATCGTCTTGTTTTCCAGCCAGCATTGACCTGTTTCCGCGTCATCGTCTCATCATTTGACGTTTTCTTTTTTTAATTTTTAGTAATTATTTTTCTCCCTCGCTCCTTCCTCGAAACACCACAACATCGCTCCTTCCTGTTCAACATCCTTTCCGGCCTAATTCAATCTGTCCTGATCGCTCCTTCTTCAATTGGCCACTCACATCGGCCACGACTCACAGCCCGCCTCCTTCCTCGATTTTTGTTCTTGTTTTCGTAAACAAAGAATAAAACAAAGGAAAGCCACAAGTATTAAACGGTCAGACGGCCAGATTCCAAAATCGACACAAACCCGGTAGTCACGACCGGACATCTGACGTACATCAACACAATCGTTCACGGAGGTCGCGGAGATCACGGAGGAAAGAGCGTTCGAACGGTCAACATTCGAATCGGGAAATCAACCGCCAGACTCAGCGACTCAGCAAAACTCAACTGCATCGTCCCTTCTTGCTTATTCTCAAAGCCTACCCCTGTGCATACAAACAGAGCAGCCGCAGAACAACGGTGTCTTTCTTTTTTTGGACAAGTCCTGCCCCAAATCCAAAATATCCCAAAACGCCCAAAATCACACCTTGCCATTTTTCTTGTCACTTTTGTCACTTTTCTGGCACCCTGCAACGCAAGCTCCGGAGATCGTCAACAAGGGCCTCGCCACCGCAACGACCACCTTCGACTGCAACTGCAACTGCGATCTTGCTCTCTTTTCTTCTTGTTCTTGACCTTGCCCTGATCGTTCATCCCTGTGCAGGGGCGGCCTAGACTTGCACACCCGCAACGGAGAGAAAAGGCGTGTGCAGTTTGAGTTTAGCTTGTTTACTGTCAAAGAAAGACAGTTGACGAGAAAGAAAGAAGGCCAGAGAGAAAGAAAGAAAGAAAGAAAGAAAGAAGTCGAGACAGAAGAAAGAAACGAGGTGTCAAAGAACGACAGTCCAAAAAAAGAAGGCCAAGACGACCAAGAAGACCATCCGGAGATCACCGTTGCAGAACAACAAAGAAAGGTCAAGAGAAGTCTACCGCTTTAGCCACTTGGCCTGCATCGACTACTGCAGGTCCGTGAGACACATCTGCCGAAACGGGAAACGCACCGCAACGCACACAGAGTCGTATAGAGTCGCATCTCACCCTCACCTTCACCATGGGCTCTCAGGGCCTCGTGATGGATGGCCAGCTTGACCAGTTTGGCGACCAGTTCGACCAGTACCAGCAGCTCCAGCAGCAGTTGGCCCAGATGAGCCAGGAAGAGATTGACCAGATGAACTCGGTCCTGGGCCAGTTCCAGGTGGTGCCTCCGGCAGTTGGCGGCAGAGTTGGTCTCAACAGTGATAATCTGTTTGGAGACGACGAGAACTACCACCTCAGCCAGCAGCAGCAGCAGGCACAGCAGCAAGCTCAACAGCAGCACACCATGTACCTGCAGAGCATCTATATCCAGCAGCTGCAGGAGCAGAATGAACAGATGCGACAAATGCACGAGTCTGTATCTCGTGGCCGCACCATGTCTTCAGGCTCACCTTCTCTTTCACAAAATCAACATCAACCACAAGATCAGAATCAAAATCTCCAGCCACACCCCCTCGTGCATCTGCAGCAGCCCTTTCCCCACGATGCACACCCCCTTGGAGCCACGCCCCAGCAGCTGCAGTATGATCTCCAGCAGCAGCCTCTCCCCCTCAACAACAAAGAACACCCCCCGTCACCTGGCCCCAAGGCGGCGCCGGTGTTTCTGCGTCTGCTTCTGCGTCTGCCCCGATCGGGAATGTACCCGTCAACCAAGGGCGGCGGCGAGCCTCCAGATCCAGGGGCCGTAGCCACGCCAGGAGGGCCTCTGCTAGCGCTGCCTCGTCTGCACGTCCTCCACATCAACCTCCAACGGTCGAGCCAGCACAAGCTCCGGCGCCAGTCGATGCGCCAACAGCCAACAGCACCACCTCCAATAACACCATCTCCAACACCACTTCCAGCAGTAACTCCAACAATAACACCACAGACGACGACCAGTTGCTCCGTCTCCAAGATCTCTCGATCATGCATCACCCGCAAGGACAAGGCCAGGGCGAAAGAGGGGAGCAGGCTGCGTCTATCTCGTCCTTGACCAGCTCTGTTAGCACTGCGACCATAAAAGCGTCCTCTGCCTCGCCATCTCGTCCACCGGCTCCCCAACTTCTTTATTTACCCTCCAATCCCCCTCCCTCATCTCCTTCTCATTCTTCTCAGTCTCAATCTCAATCTCAACATCTTCAACATCCTCCTCTTCCTCCTCACCCTCTTCACTCTGCCCATCTCAACCAGACATCTCCTCAACACCCTCGGCATCAACAGCCTCTTCCTAATACACAGCCTGTCCACCCGTATCCCAATCACCAGAACCAAGCATCTGCCTCTTGCTCGTCTCTCCCCCTGGACAACAATAGCATTCCTCTGCCTCTTTCACAGCAGCCTTCCAACCACCACACTATCTCTCCCCGCAAGCAGCGCAACGCCTCGTCCTCGCCCAAGAAGACTGGCCGTTTTGAGAGCATCTACGCAACTCTCCGCAACAAGGCCACAAACATGCGCCGCTCACGCACAGCTTTCATGCACGAGGCAGCACCGCCTACAGTTGCGCCCATGGCCACCCTCAACAACGCCGGCATGCCCGAGGGCATCATGAGCAACAACACGAACATGAACAAAAACCACCACGCACACTTCCGCAACCACCACCCGGGCGACCTGGACTTGGACTTGGACCTGTCTACCGCACACGCCGTTGCCATGGGCAGCTACCCGCCTACACCACCATTGACCGGCACGGCCTCGTCTCTGTCTTCCACATCGTCGACGTTTTCCACGTCTGGATGCTCTTCAGTAGCCTCTTCTGTCGGCGGTGACGGTCCCCAGTTCCACCACCTTGTGGCCGCACAGTTTCCCCAGAACTCTTTGCACAACCACCACCACATGGTAAACCACCACCAGAATGTCAGCGAAGAAGATCTGCACCCTGCCGATATGGCCAACTTTGTCTCTGGTCTGGTTGACGATCCGTTTGGCGCTGACACCAATGCCTTCTTCGGCGGTGGCGGTCACCCCGGTCCTCAACCACACCCGCAGCACGCCCTACTCGCTCTGCGCCCGCACATCAAGACGGAGCACCCGCCACAGCCGCAGTCACAGTCACAATCGCAATCACAACCGCCTTCCAGCGGTGTGAGCAGTGCCTGCTGGCCCGTGACAGCGTCTGCTACGCCCAGCGGCAAGACGTCACCACAGCACTCCCAGGATGGCAACGATGCCACGCCCGTGACGGCTGCCATCAACATCCCTGGCCGCGACAACGATCTGCAAGTTTCGCCCAGTGCCTACTTGGCCAACGCTGCTGCCAACATGTCTGGCTCCAGTGTCATTGCCTCAGCTAGCGCAACAGCTGCCATGGCTGCTATGGCCGCCGGCATCAAGGCAGATCCGTCTTCCATGGCGATGGACACTGATGAGGACTGGTGGCAGCAGTCGGTCGTTGAGTCAGCTGTCGGCGACCCGCTTGAGCAGTCCAGCAAGTCTAGCGAGACCGATGCCCTCTACACCACCGCCTCCATCCCCACGGGTTTTCCGCCCGAGTTTATGGCTGCCAACTCCCAGGCCTTTGACGCCAACGGCAACCTCTGCTTCTACATGCCCGATCTGGCCACCAATGGTCTCATGATCCACATGCCACCTACTTCGGGCGCCATAACTCCCGGCAGCCAGCAGAACCAGTACTACTTCCCTGGCATCACCAGCAACACGGGCTACCCACCCCCACCGCCGGTGCCTGCTACTGAGCACGAGTACCGCCATGACCACCGCGCAACCACAAACGGTGGCAGCCGCCGGCCCAAGCCGCGTGCACCCTCTGCTGGTGCTCGCTACCACAGCAGCCGCGGGGATGGTCTACACTCCCCACGCAAGCGGTCTAGCGTCAACAACCTGCCCACTGTCAACAGCAGCAACGATGACGGCTGCTCTGGCATGTCTGCTGCCGCCATGACTGCGCCCAGCACGCCCCGTGGCCACCAGCTTGGTCGCCGCTCACACTCTATGCAGGCGCTGCCGCGCACATCACCCACTCCTGGTGGTGGCAGCTTCAGCGCCCTGCCCAGTGGTGCCACCACACCCTCCAACGGCGCCATTCGCAAGCGCCGCTCGGCCAGCAACATGCGCCGTGTGTCCTCTACCCAGGGCATCACAAGCTTGACAGCAGCTGCTGCCATTGCCACAGCTGTCGGTGCCTCTACCACAGAGCCCAAGACACCCAGCCGCCGGCAACGGTCTACATCAGCTGATGCCAGCCGTCCGCGGTCTGCAACTTCCAACGGCGGTAACATCAATATTGGCGGCTTTGTCAACTTCACTGCCAATGACCACGAGTCTCTCATGAACGGCGTCGCTCCCAGCGGCTCCTCCAAGACAAAAGCCCGTCGCGAGCGTGAACTACAGGAGAAGACCCGCAAGTTCAGTGAGCGTCTGGTCCGTGCCATGGCCGAGACTGGTGACAAGGACGCCGCTATGCGCCAGCTCGAGGCCGAGGGTCTCAATGATCTAGGGGCCATCTCTCTGTGATCGTCTCGGCAGCCTTCCCTTCTTTTTCTTCTCTCTCTCTTTTTTCTTTTTCCTTTCTCAATCTAGCCCTTTTAGATCGCCTTGCTTTACTTCTTTCTTGTGTCTTTCCTTCTTTCTTTTCTTTGTGTGACTACCTTTTCTGACCACCCTCTTGTACTCTTTTGTACTCTTGTCTTTTGTTTCTATGTCCTTCTTTTCCCTTGTATTCTGTGTCATAATCCTCTCCTTTGTCTTGTTTCGTGCTTGATGACTTTTAAACGACTGCGAATCTGTCCCTTTTTTATATACTGTACTCTTCTTTGGAAACCCAGCCTCTATTGTTCTTTATGTATATCTGATCTCTTTCAAACCTTTGTCTGTAACAAATACGTATGTTTACAACACCTCCAGCAGTAGCCTTTTGATGTTAATTTCGACTTTGATCTTTCCAAAACTTTTCTTTTGTACTTAGATGGCAAGCCCCCCAAATTTATAGAAAGAACATAACCCGAGACTGAAACTGAAGACTGAAGACTGAAGACTGAAGACTGAAGACTGAAGACTGAAGACTGAAGACTGAAGACTGAAGACTGAAGACTGAAGACTGAAGACTGAAGACTGAAGACTAACTTGAGCAATTCATTTCATGTCCGATTTGTGAACTGATATGTGTAACTCTGGTCTGTAGACACAGGTTGCTGACTCATACTCACTTACACTGGTTCTGAAGCCTGTTGGAGGGTGTCAGTAAGTCTCACCACTCGGATGAAAATCCCACGTGATACATCTTTCGAAGTGTTGCGAGCCACATCACAACACTCTCCTCTTGATGAGATAACATCATATTAGTTTACATTGCATGTTACTTGATAGTAAGAAAAAAAAGTAGTAAAGCGTGATTTGATTGACTAAAAAAAGTTGACTTAGAAGGCTTGAGAAAGAAGAAAGAGAAATGAAATAGAAGAAAGAAAGACTATAAGAAAAGCGCGAATGCAGTAAGTAATAAATAAGTGTGTGTAGTCGGGTTGTATACAAGGAAAATGGTTGTGTGTGGTAGTTGGTGTTGATGACAAAAGGAAAATAATAATCAGAAGAGTGACAAAACAAAAAAAGAAAGTACAAAAAAGAGAGAATACAAAAACTACCCAAAGGCTTTGGTTGTTCGCCCTCCTTTCCCTGGACGCCTTTTGTCATGCTGTTTATAAAAAAGAAAGAAAAATTCAAAACTAGACAGACAACAACGTGTCCGTCTTCCCAAAAACAAGAAGCGCAAAAGAACCCAGTTATAGCTGGATAAAAAAGGCATAAAAAAGGCAGAGCTCACTGTCGTCATTCTTTGTGACAAAGAGTGGCAACCACCTCCCCGAGTATGACAATACCAAGCATTTTTGTTTAAATACTGCCAAGGTTACTGGGCCAGCACGACTTGGTTCTCCTAGTGGTCGTAGCCGGCACCACGCTGCCATGGGCTAGCATTGTTCTGCTGGCGGAAGCCTGCCGGGCTCGCGTTGTTTTGTTGGCGGAAGCCCGCGGGGCTGGCATTGTTCTGCTGGCGGAAACCACCTGCAGGGCTGGCTGTGTTCTGTGACCGGTAGCCGCCAGCCGACAGGTTCGAGTTGGAGTTGTTGTACGGGCTCGGCGAGCGGGCATTACCCGGAACCGAGGCGTAGCCGCCGTAGGCACCCTGGGGCGCCGAGTTCTGCGACGAGGTGTGGCTACGGTTGTCGGCAGGGAACAGAGGCATCGACGGGTCCACAGGCGAGCGAGGGGCATCGCGGTACAAGTTGTTGTTGCTGTTGTTGGCAGCGGCAATGTTGTTGGCAGCCGCCAGGTTGGGGTCGGTGCGGCGGCGCAGCGAGTCCGACGAGATGGACTCGTTGTCGTCGTCCAGGTCCAAGTTGCTCTTGTAGCCGGCCTTGTCGCCGCGGGCAGTCACGGCAAGAGCGTCCAGCTCAGTCGTCGTGTTGAGCTGCGTCTGCGACTTCATGAACGAGGCGCGGTCGTCGGCCATAAACTGATAGCGGGTGTCGGGGTTCTTGCGGAAGAAGACGAGGGTAGTCGTCACAATCAGCATGATCAGAAGCACCAGGGCGAAAACGGCGTTCATGATCCAAAGAACGACACCGACAATGCCGATGACGAGGCCAGGCAGGCCAAAGACGTCAGTGAAGATCAGCAGGAAAATGGCGTTGACAAAGTTGAAGACGCAGATAGCAATGTTGTAAGCGTTGGTCTTCTTGTCCATCCACGGGCGCAGGACAGTGGCGGCAATCAGAGCGAAGGCCTCAAGCAGGATGAACGCAATCGCCTGAACGACGCCGCTCGACTGGGCGAAAGCAACAAACATGCCCTTGATCAGGGTGTAGACCAGCATGGGGACAATGTAGTAATAGGCGGAAGCACGGAACTGCACGTAGAGGAAACCCCACTTGTTCAGGGCCTGGGGGTCCGAGAACAGAATGTAGGCCGGGTTGCGGTGCATAGCGACAGAGCGGCGAGCGATCCGGATAACCTTGGACGCAGCCCAACCGAGAGTAATGAGCATGCCGAAGAAGAAGAAAACAGCAAGAACAACAATGGCAGGCGAGTCGACCTGGGTGAACTCCCACAGGCAGAGAATGCACATCTGGGGGAAGCCGATAAGCGTAACACGGAAAAGAATGCCCTTGAGGACGGTGAACCAGCCATTACGGAACTCAAGGAAAGTGTCGCTCTTGATCCAGTGGCGCTTGGCTGCAAGCTCGCAGTAGCCCTTGAAGGCGGCAACACCAAGGATAACAATGACGACAAAGATGCAGAAGAAGGTCAGGCCAGTCAGGACCAGGTTGGTCGACTCAATGCCGGCAACGTAGGCGACACGCTGGATGCCGTAAACGACGTAACTGCCGGAGCTGTTAACCTCGAGGGTGGAGCGCTTGGCAAGGATGTTGGAGACAGCGCTGACACCGGTCGTAACGTGGCGGGCAAGGTGGCGCGGGGCCATGGCGATGTGACGAGGCATGAACGAGAGCGAGTGCGGCAGGTACTGCGAGGCGGCATCGGCAAGGCTGAGCGAACGCTTCTCAACCTGAACGGACACGGCCGTGAGCGAGTTGAAAAGCTGGGACGGCGTGCCGCCAGTGGCGCGCTGGTACCAGGTGAAGATGGTCTGCATGAAACCGACGCGGATAATGCCCATACTCCACTGGAAATCCTGAGTCCAGGACGCGGCAGCGGGAGGCAGCTTGACACCGGTCAGACCAAGCATGGCCTGGCCCTGGAAGTAGCTGAACAGCGACAGAGCGTTGGCAGCAACGTGAGATGCAGCGTTAGAGTGGCCAAGGCCCGAGACAACAGCAGACGATGCCAGAGCAAGACCAGCGACGATGGCAGTGGCCCACTTGACGCCGAGCAGGTCGACCGTCTTGCCGTTGGAGATGTCGGCCTCGACACAAGCAACGGTCTGGCCGGCCTGGTCACCGGAGGTCATGTTGATGTTGACCTTGACGGTGGCGTCGAGATCGGGGAAGCTGTAAGCGATACCAGGGATAACATCGGTGGCATCAGAGCCAACTTCCAGGTTGAAAGTCATGGAAAGCTTGCCGGCCGTCATAGGGCAAAGACCGGCAAGACCGGCATCACAGGGGTCGACCGTGCGGCGGATAAGCTGGAGACCGTAGGCAATAATGACAACATCGAACAGGACGTTGCCCTCGATAGAAGAGACGGCGACCATGTCGACACTGGCGGAGTTGTTGTTGGGCGTGAAGACGACATCGAAAAGACTGGCCGTGAAGCCGGAGTTGGCCTGGCAAGTGTTAAGCGAGTTCGACTTGAGCAGCTCCTCAGCGGATGCCGCGGTAAAGCTCAGCGCGCCGATGGCGGCAAAGAGAAGTGATCTTGCGGAAGACCACATGGTTGCGGATGCAGTGGACCGGGTGGTGGTGGTCCTCGATTCGATATTGTTGTCGATTTAAAGTCGTCGATTTTATTCCGATTTTAATTCGAGGGAATCATGGAGAGATGCCGAGAATCGATTGCTGGCGATGGTAAAGCGAGAGTAAGATTGAGCGATATTGCTGTCACAGAATAAACGAGTGTCGTAAAAGTGTTGAGATGTGGCGGCGAGTCGTGGGAACGGTTGTTGAAAAGGACGGCGATCAACGACGAAGAAGCGAGGGAGGAAATTGACCGTTCAAAGGGGGCGACCGCAGGCGATTAGGGAGGCGGAAGGGATAGCCTTTTCCTGGAGAAGAGTCGACGAGAAAGAAAAGGGGGATGCGTCTATTGCACCACAAATAAAGAGCGAAGGGCGGAAGAGGGAAGGGGGGAGAATACAAGAAGAGGAAGAAAAGAAAACAAAATGGGGGATGAGGGTTGGTGATGGTGGAAAACGAGAGGAAGTGGACGATGACGAGAGGGAAAAGGAGGAAAGAGAGAATATGGACAGTGGACCGCCTCCTTCCTGTTTTTCCTTTGTGGTATGGTGGTTGGCGTGTGTCGCTGGTAGTGGCAGGAGCGAGGGGGGTGGGAATGGGAATGAATGGCAAGAGCGAGGGAAAAGCAAGGACGGGGGGCCGGGCAGGAGCGACAGAAGCAAACAGGAAAGGCCAGGACCAAAAAAAAAAAAGAGTGGAGGCCCAGTGTATCTTACGTAGCCCAAGAGGCCCGTAGCTACTTCTAGATTGGGACAAATAGTGTGGTAGTGCTCGTACTCGGGCGGAGGAAGTGACGCTCACGAAGCAGGTGCAGGTGAGGGTGCAGGTGGTGAGGACCCAGAAGAAGCAGGCACAACATGCACCAAAGCACCAAAGACACCAGAAAGTCTGGGACGGGCAGGGGCAGCGGGAGCGACAGGGGGCGTGGGTGCATCCATGCAAGGACAAATGAGAGCGCGGGAAGGAGGGGGTGCCAGGGGCGTGTCAATAGAATGCACTGCTGCAGCAGGGGAGGAAGGGCGACCGCCTGTAAAAACGAGGAACAGCACCTGCCAACGCCTGGAAAACGTTGGAAAATACAGGGCAATGTGTACTGGGTGCCCCTGAAGCCCCTGGGGCTGGCAGCTTTTTAGCACTGCATATCGCTATCAGCGATGCCCGAGAAGTTTTCCACCCACACGGTGGGCATGGAGGCCGGGGTACATGCCGCTGTCGCGGTTGGCATTGCGCTAAGTAAGTACCAGACACAGTGTGCATATTCGAAAAAGGCACGACTCTCCCAGCCTGGTACCTATTCAGCATATTTCATAGAAAGAGTACGTCTCAATACATTTTCTCGTCTCCCACACTGTGTCACCTCGTATTGAAAAACGGATCAGATTCGAGGCCGAGCCAGCCGTCGGTCGATGGGCCTCGCATGGAATCTTTTGGGTCTTCATTTTGCATTGCATCTCATTCGCGTGTCGTTCTTCAATTCATTCGTGTTGTGTATTCCGTGTTGACGATAAAAAGTCTTTTGGACGGCATTAGACGGCGGCGCCGTGGATATTTTTGTCCCATTATTGGAATATTCGCCGTTGGCTGCTCTTTCCTTGTTCGTATTGCGGTCGCTGACGAAGAACCATCTGACGTTACGGGCACTCGATGACAGCCGCAAGTCTTGGTGCCTGCCTTTCGTGTCTTGTAAGAGCGTGTCGCTCGTGCCTCGCCTCTCTTTATTGTTCTTTTGTTCTTCCTGGTTGCGCTTTCCCTGTTTGTGTTGCCACCGTACGACCCCATTGATGAGCCAGTGAGCCAGCTTTTATCGATCGCTCTTTCTTCATCCAGGTCCTTTCAAGGCCTTTCACTCTCTCACCGCGCAAATCACTGTGGTTGTGTGTATGACCCTCTTTTTTTCTCTTTTTCCCTCGTTTTTCTTTGCGTTCTTTGTTTCTTAATTTAGATGCCAGTGTCGCGCGGGTTTTTTGTCTGCACAGTACGTCGTACTCCGTAGGCCAGACCTCCTACTAGACCTGCTGCTGGCCCCAAGGACCTGTTCTTCTCTTCCTCTTGGCGCCTTGGCTTTTCGTGGACTCTTGTGGTCCGGGTTGGCTTTTGGCTTGGCTTGGCCCAATTCTTCGTCTTCCTCTGATCTCCCTCTCACGTACGTCGTCGTTGGCTCTCCCTCTTTCCTTCTTTCCCCTATTTGGGTGGTCTAGCTCCACTTTGGGACTTCTCACCCCTGAGTGTAGTGGGGAAGGAGCGCTCGCAATGGGAGCGACGAAGGGCTGCATAGCGCCAAAAACAACGGTGCAAAGTGGTAAAATGAGTCTGAAATGCGATGAAAACACTGGAGAAAGAGAGGAAAGAAGCACAACGCCCGGCAGGAGTAGAGCGTGTGGAGAGGAGAGAAACAGGGAAAGTGCAAGGGACGCGCAGGCGATTCGTATTCCATGTCTTCTCAAAGCGTGTATTCCACAGGGCAGGTGCGTTCGAGCACAGTGCTTCAGAGGGTAAGCACAGTGCTGTTGCGGGCACTTGATACGAGGTTGCTCCGTATTAATTCTCATGTCGCATGCAGCAAGTGCCCGAAGTACGAGAAAACGGCAGGCGCGAACACAAAAGCACATACGCTAAAAAATGCTCTCGGGGCGCACCTTCCTCGCTATGTCCAGGGAATATTAGAAGCGCCAAAATACCAAAATACGGGGAAACCGCGTCGCAACGAACGAAAAACAAAATGAAGCTTTCTTCTTGCTCCTCTTCCATCATCTCCATGCTCTCCATCTCTTTGCACTGCCACCGCCGGCTCGTCTCCTCGTGTTTGGGTTGCCGTTTGAACAGACGAAAGAAACACAAAATGGCTGGCAGCTGTCTGTTGTCTAACCCCTTGTTTAGCCAGATTCAGTATCGGCCATCTTGAAACGCGGCGAAGAAGCCGACGCTGAGGCCCAAGAGCACGATGGCGCTCAACACAGCAGCAGACGATTTCACTACACAGTATTACAGGGCACATTTACGACGTATTACAGGGCAATGAGGTTTACACAGGGCGCTTTGGAAGGTGGCCAGCCGCCGGACCACCAGCCCACCGTGGCAGCCAAAATCCATTGGCTGGCGGGCCTTTCTGTTGTCACTGCTTTGCAGCGTTGCAAAAAAGGGGGCGTGTCGTGCCTGACAAAAGACGAAAAGACCCAAGACCCCAAGTTCAGAAGTCTATGCAGCGGGAGGGCGGCGGGGGGCCTGCTCGCTTCTTGCCTCTCTCAAAACACCAATTGTCAGAGGCCAGCGACCATGCAGCACTCACGAGCACCAAAAAAAGACAAAAGCAATAAAAGAGAGCACGAGAGCATCAGAGCACCAAGAGCACAAGACCACCAAGGCCCCGGCCAAGCAGAATAGTGAGCACTTGGCTGCAAGAGATGCTCGAACCAAGACGATTGCAAGAGACACCAAAGAGCCAAAAGTCCGTGTTCCGTCTTGCGCGTGTTTGTGTTCTTTTACGATGGAGCAAACACAAATCGCAATCTTAGATGCACAGCCACGCTGCTTGTTCCGAACGAAAGGGGGTCAGCAACAACGAGTACACCAACAGCTGGGAACCAGTGGGCCAATCACAGTACAACAACGACGACTACTAAGCCAAACTGCACACAATTTACAGAGTGTCTGCATGATACAGAAAGACTTGAGAGACGTGAAAGGGCCCCTCAATCAATCAACCAACGACAAAGACAGCGTGACAAATTGAGACAAGGACGACAGAAAACTCGAGCCCCTCGAACCAGAGAAGAAAAAAAGGATCAACGACGCCCGACGATGGACATAAACTGACAGCATGGCCTCTCCATGGGAAACGGGAAATGAAAGAACGAGGCTGTACAAAGTCCTCCAGTGAAAGTCCAGAGAGTGTCCAGGGAAAATCCGTGGTCGATGTCGTCCGCCGACACTGACTGGAATGTGATGCTGGCCGGGCAAAAGACAAAACAGGCCAAAAATCCAAAGGAACTGGGGTTGGCCCGTATTACGCAAGCCGTGCATTCGGGATGCCGTCGCGCGTGCTCCATCAAGTCAAAATACAAGCGTATTCGACGCACGGCATGAGATGCCGAAGTCTATCTCAAAAGCGATGATAGGCGGTTGGAGATGCCAGTCAGGACTACGTTATGGAGTATTCCCTACAAGCCCATTCTCTGTGACCTTCTCGGTCTGAAGACAGAGGCTGATGCCGTCTTGATGAAAACGAAATGACAATACGGCAACGTTTGCCAAATCTTTACGATCCTTCTTACGCCCGGTAAGGATGCAAATGGGAATGAAGAAGCGGGGGGGAAGCGGGGAGAAGATGTCGGAAGGAGGCTCTCTGAGGCTCTGGAAAGACGACTTGGACAACGACCATCATATCTTGGCCATCTGCAACTCGAACTGTGTTTTGGGCCGCTCGCCGATGTGATGCGTCCTTTCTGTTCTCTCTTGGACGCCCGGCCGGATCCCGTGTTGCCCGATCCAGGTTAAAGGTAAAACGGCACACAATTCCAACAAACGCAGCCCAAGGCAGCATATGTTTTGTTACAAAAATAAAATTAAAGTTGTCAGAGAGAGGTGCAATGGGAAAGAAAAGGGAAAACAAGGTTTAAACGCAGGGTCGCAGGGCCCAGACGATCGATAGAGATAGAGAGAGGTGTGTGAAGAACTGAGAAGAAAAGAAGGTCCTCATGGACGAGACACCCGGATCAGAAACAAACGAGGGGAGTGCGCAAGGTAGACCCTTCATGATCATCAAACAAGCACCCTCTTTGGCGAGGGAGGGTAGGAGGGGATCCGGCTGCATCTAGGTCCAGCCTTCCATGGAGAGTGTGACCATGGTCATGAGGAACAGAAAGAAAGCAGAAGAAAGAAGGGGAGAAAAGAAAACAGAGCATTTAGGGTTATGGCTGATCTGACCTCACCAAGCTCATGGCTATCTTCGTTCTTCTTTTTCTGTTTCTTACTTTCATTCTGTCCCCCATCAATCATTTACTATTTCCTGCTTGCACTTGAATTTTTTGGCGATGTGTAGTTGTGTATATCCCAAACAGCAAAAAGGGGCCCGGCTCCCTGTTTTGAAACAGCTCGGAACAACCACGACAGGGGCGTGCAACTTTTTACCGCCTTTACCCACTTGTCTGCCATTTGCCTCTAATGTACATGTAAGCTGCAAGACGGAAGAAGGCACGGTATTGCACTCGTTGGAGGTGTAATTTATTCAGTCTCTTTAATCTATTCGATAGTGAGGCGTGTGCGGAAGAGACAACAAAAGGATCATGAAGGTGACGGAATAAAGAAAAGCCAAGCCGGGAAGGATCGACAACGGATTGGCCTTGTGTTTGCTACCAGGGCTTCTCTTTCCAATACATTAATATATTGTACAGTCAAGGGAATCGGTATGTATGTAGTTCGCGGGGCGAGGCGAGCGGCACAAAGCAAGATAAATGGATGACGCAAAAACGGGATGGATGCGCAATATCGACAAAGCGGCGATGCCTTCTTTTTGGTGGGGAGAATCCTGCTTCATGAACAACAATCTATTGACCCAGGAAACGGGGATATCATACCACTGATTGCCAGGACGTCATGTTCTTGGTTTTAGATGCGAAGTATAATGTTGAAAACAGGTAAAATGGTGTTATTCTATGAACAATGAGCATGAAACCGTTAATTGTCTTTTTTATTTTCATTTTTCATCCGCCAAAATATTTTACTTAAAATTTAATTTTACAAAATAAACTCATCAAAATTGCACTTAAATAGAAACGTGAAATTCAGTTCAAATAGATTCTCTTACATACTTTATATGTGAGATAAATTCAAGCTATGCCATGCCAATTACATGCTCCTGGATATCATTCCCACGCCCTTTTTCTAGGACCATTTCCATTTCCATAAATATCAAAACGCCTGTAGATAGGATAGTAAGGACATGAAAAGCAACATCATTCTGGTGACCGCACACACACCTACAACCACTCCTCATGTTGCTCGTTCCATGGTTTGTTGCTCCGCGAGTAGTCGTAGCCCAGCTTGTAGCTGCTCATGAGCTCTTCCTGATCCACACCGCAGTGTGTCTTGCCGTCGCGCCCCTCAAACCAGCCTAGGCCGTATTTGTGGCCCTCCTTCTCGAGCTTGACCAGCATTTCGGCGTTGCTGCTCTTGCTCGTGCCCACAAAGTTCCACAGCATCTTGCTCTGGTGGATGTAGGCCAACACCGAAGCAATGGTGTTGGGCTGCCGCGGCAGGAATGGGCGGCGCCGGCGAATGAACGCGACGGTGGCCACAATGCTCATGTACGACAGGATGAATGTTACAAGACCGAGCGTCAGCCAGAAGGACAGGGCTGTCTCTTCGCCGCTGTCCGCATCAGTGTCGGCCGTCGTCGACGACGTACCCTTGCCGATAAAGTCGTGGCCTTCGACCGTCGCCAGAGAGGTCACCAGCACTGTCAGCACTTCCGTCATGACCGTGCCGAACCCGACGAAGAACACGAGGTAGTGCCCGTTCTTGAGCGCCTGCAGCGCCACCCACAAAAAGGGCATCGCCGTGTAGTCGAGGGTCAGTGTCTTGGCGGGTGCATGCCGGCGCCACAAAATATAGTATGGCTCCATCATGCGCACCGACGTCTCAAGACCGCCCCAGCCGAGTTTGATCGTGACGGCCAGCGCGGTCAATAGCCACGCCGCCTTGTCAGTCAGCACGTTGGCTGGTGTGAAGAGCACAACGGGGATCAACGCGGCAAACAGCAAGATGCCCGCAATGTAGGGGATACAACCCCGGGCGCGCAGCATCAACGGGTGCGGATTCTCTGACATGTGGCTGTCAAACTCCTTGTAGCGCTCGCGCTCGGCTAGTGACACCGGGTTCTCGTCGTCGGGTGCGAGTGACGAGTTGCGCAGCACATAGCGGTGGTCTTTTAACTGGTTGTGTATCTCCTTGTGTGTGGCCAGGTCCATGCCCTTGAAGTCGGTCATGATATGACTTACGACAGCCATAGATGCAAGACCTGCTATACCCTTGACGTCCGACAAGAGACCCGAGCGCCGTCGCTGCAGCAGATAGAACAGCACACAGCCCAGCGCGGCAATTACAAATAGGACAACGGTCAGGAAGCGCGACCAGACGGCACTGATAACCACCTGCTTCTCACCCTGTGGGTCAGCCAGACGCGTTGCGCGGTTCGGTGTCAGCACAATGGCTGCGGCGCCGAGCGTAGGCACAAGAGACACAGCCAGCAGAGATGCAATGGACGACACGGCCACTGCATAATGCTTGCAGTACAGAGCGCGAAAGGGACGGAAAAAGGTAAAGTACGTCACGTAGTCCACATTAATAGACTCGTCCGCCACAGCACCGTTCTCCTTGCTCATCTGGTAAAAGGCCTCGAGACGCTTGACCTCGAAGTCGGTTATCTGCCAGAGCACACCGAAAGTGACTGCCACAATGGTCGGCGCAAACTTGACCGTAAAGTAGAGGTGACCAGGGATTTCCGTGGGCGAGTTGAACTTGACCAGTGGTCGCTTGAGTGACATGCGGTAGATGAGCTCCTGTGCCACACCGAGCAGGACCGAAAAGAAAAATCAAAGCCATGAGATAGGGCCAGCGCATCGAAAAGGGCCGCCAATTGGGTTGCGGGTAGAACACCTGCGTCCTACGCGTGCCGCCAGTGGTGACATGCGCATCGGGATGGATGACTGCCGTCGGTTCGCCTTGCTCATGCCACCGGCGAGCGGGTCCGGTCCCTCGGGGCCAGACATGACGCTCAAGTCGACTTTGGAGCCGACATTGACCATATCAGAAACGTCGGGAGTGATATCGTCGCTAAGGTCACGGCTGTGTAATGGCTCGTGGTCTTGAGCGGCGGAGGCGGCGGTGTCCTCCTCGTCCTCTTCCATAATGACTTCGACAATTTCACCTCGCCGGTTGGCCTCGCTCTGCGCGAGTGCCCGTACAGTGCCTTGTCGGGAGAGCTGGTTCGGGCTGATGGGCGAGCCAGCGGTTGGTGTGAGCGGTGTCGAGGCGGAGGCAGACGCCGCCGACGTGGACGTCCATCTCCTAGACAGCGTCCGTCGCAGCGACGTACCGCGATCCGACCCATACGTTGACGTGGGGCTGGAGAGCAGGTCGGACTCCGTCAGCTTCGTACCCGGCTCAAAGCCCGCTCCCAGACCCATAGTCAGCTTGCCCTGGGCTTCTTGCTCATGGAGGCGCTTGATGAACGCCTCGTCCTGGCCTGTTGTTGGGCCGAAGAAGCTTGATAGGTCCACGGGGACACCGCCGGCCGATATTCCGTCTGCGCTTCGTGGTGGTGCACTGTCTTCACCGTTCTCCAGGTCATGCTCAGCCAGGCGTGAATATGGCTTGGAGGAAGTTGGCGACGTGCTGATAGGTGCCGCGTTCTGAACCAAGCTGGTCATATCAATACTCTCACGGCTGTCGTAGGGACCCTCTTCCATAATTGTGCTGTGTGTCGAGTCGACGCGGCGCGTGCTCTGCCGCCGCCCAGAAAGCATATTGCTGAGCCGACGGGTGATCGTCGCGCCTGCTGCCGGGGGTGCGGATCCTGTGCCATAGCCGGAGTTGTACGTAGAATACGGGGCCGGTTCGGACGGGCAGCGGCCATCGTCCAGCCTCCGCTTCTGCCACTGACCCCGCCGATTTGTGTTGCTGGAGGAAGATCTGTATACTGTAGGACTGGTGGCACTGTCGAGATTGGTGCTGGTGGTACTGGAGTCGACACGGTTGCGGCCGGCATGGTGGTGGCGGGAATCGCGGCTGGTGGGGCGGCGGTCGTTATTGGTACTCTTGTGTAAGCGTTGAGAGAATCATCGTAGACGAGCGAGTCGAGGGACACAAGCGATTCGCGGCCGCGTAACGTCGGCTGCGGGTCGTATGGCGACGGTGCAGCCGCCTGCGGTTGGTACTGGTGCTGCGAGGTGGCATATTGCGGCCCTGTTGTTGATTGTACGTGTCATAGTTGTCGTAGTCGGCGATATCCGAGAAACTGGAGATGCGATGGCTGATTGTATCTTGCGCTCCCTGAGATCGATTTAGAGGAGGATGTGTAGGATGTCCGTTGTTGGGAGTTGCGGACCCAGAGGAAGGCATAGAGATGGAAGCGGAGGACGGGGCGGGAGGAGGAGCGCCCGGGGCCCACGCGGAGCCGTACGGATCCATGGTCACTTATGCGCACATGGTATGAGGGAGAAGAGGAAGTGGAGAGGCGTAGGAAGAGAAGAGAGAAGGAAGAGAGGATGCGCCAAGATACGCAGGATGGCGAGGGAGGTGGTTTGGTAAAGAAACTGTCAAGGCAGCAAACGCGAGAGATCGGCGCAAAACGAACGAAAGTTGTAAACGGCTGTTGGCTTGCTTGAGAAGCTACAGAAAGCTGTTGTATTCGTTGATTTACTGAGACAGGCGCACAAATTCAAAAAAGAGTCGTCGAGATAGGTTGCGCGAGAACAGAACAGAGTGTCGACGAGATGGCGAGAAGGCGCAAATATGGACGGAGGATGCGCCTGAAACGAGCGGCTTGCTGCTTTTCCCTTTTGCTGCGGTGTAATAAGATACGTCGTGGTTGGCGTGCAACGGGATCTTCAGCTGGTCGAGATCCGTTGCAACAGCTTAGGATAGTAGCAAAGATAGCAAAGAAAGGAAAGATGAGGTAAAGGAAGAAAACGAGGAACACGAGGGAAACGAGAGAAAGAGAAAGCGAGCGTCGAGAAACAGACGAAGAAGAAAAGCGGCTGAAGTGAGAACGATTGAATAAGAGTAAAAGGCAAAACCTAAAAACAGCTCCCAGCAAGACAAAAGAAGACTGATCGCCAGGTCTTGAGGACTGAAAAGGATAGGCTAGCCGGCTCTAACGAGGCGACAAGAGGTGAGGAAATGGACGGGGACTGGACTGGGACTGGACCAGGGGTAAAGTATCCGCACTTTTTCGTCGAGGAGGGGGAAATCCTGCAGCACGCGGACGCCAAAACCCAGGTGTGAGGGACGATTGGAGACGATGGGGCCGCTGGCCACGCACGTAGGCCGTCTGTGGTTGTAGTGGTGATGCGGTGGGATGAGACGATAGACGCGATGGCGAGAATTAGATGAAGAGGAAAAGAGAGAGAATGGGAGAGGGGAGAAAAGGGAAGACGACAATTTGGGAGGATAAATGGGCAGGAGACGAGAAAGTACAAGAGATGAGGAAAGAACGAAGCGGGAGGACGTTACTGCAGGAGCTGGGGGCGGGTAGCGCTGGAGAAAGGGAAAGTACGAGCGGAAAGGGGGAAAGCGCGACAAGGCTGAAGTGCCCACTCACGAGAGTTTAACGTGGGTGAACGCTGGGGAAAGAAAGCACGATGGTGGGAAAAGACGTCGCAACTGCCCTGGAGCTGTCAGACTGTAGACCGCGCGTATGATTGCAGCGAGCGCTCAAGTTCTCGTACTCGCAAAGAGGAGCAGCAAAGGCAGGAGCGTTCCGAGTGTGTGAGTTAATATGACCGAAATGGCCTGCCGCGAGTTGTCAACAAGGGGATTACGAGGCAGGCGCATCCTGGCACGCCTTCCCAGTTTTGATAACGACCACCGTACCAAGCGCCAAAGGTGCCCTTTCCCCTTTTGCTGCAGTATGCAAAAACGGCCCCAGAGAGAGAAAACAGCGGCTCTCACGATCTCGAAAGATTGCTGAAACGCAACAGACGCAACAGTCGACACGGCGGCACACATGAACACACAAACACAAAGCTGAACGAAGCGGCTCTGTCGTGTTGTCTGACACGCTCCCGCAGGTTGCAAGCCATTGGACAAAATGGGCGCCCAGCGGGAGGCCTACGACAACGGCGGCCCTAAAGCAGGCGCTAGCGCACGACGTATGAAAGGTTGGGAAGGGATGAGGGGACACGAAAGGGACTGGGCAGGCACTGGGCAGGTACGAGCTAGGGACCAGCCAAGGGACCGGCCAAGGGGCTGGACAGCTCTTGCCCAGTTGAGCCAGCCTGCGCAGTTTGCACCTGCCTGCACCGCGATGAGAAAAGATGAGGAAAGCAAAACCAATAACAAAAATAAACGACGGCAGGCAAGACACGGCGCCTGGGAAGGAGCTGTGGGTTTCTGGTGGAATGTATTTGTCCCTTGCTGACGGCCTGGGACGACCCAATCGTAGGGCAGCATCGCTAACTTGCTGTCCTGTCGTTTGATGCATCTGCTTGCATTATTGGGTGCATTTGGGTGGTGCATTGTTTTGCTGCAGGTTTGCTGCCAAGTCTAAATTTAGGCGGGCTGTGCTCCTTCCCTCCCAGAGATCAAAGATAGCGACGCACACACTTTGACCGAGGCATGGTGCGGTGCGCTCCTGCCGCGTGTGTAAGACTGCGAGTTGCTGCAGTTGCACATGCGTGAGTCGTTTCTGGAAGGAACTCGTGCAAGGCAAGAGCGGCCCCCAGAAGATGACGTTCTGCCCTTCGAGCAGCTTCCCGAACCGGGTATTCTTGTGCTTAACCCGATTGTGCGTCTGTTTTCTGCACTTTGCACTTTGTATGGGGTACGATATTTTTCGATTATCTCTCACCCCGGTTCAGGATTGCCGCGTTTTTATTCTGTTTCTATTGTTGCAACGCAAAGCCGTGTTTTTCTTTACGAGGCTCTCGAAAAGGTATGGTATCATTGCATGGCCCCATCGGACTAACGTCAACGTCACGGTCGCCATCTTCTTTCGTCTTTCGTTCTTTTTTTGTCCATGCTTGTTTGGGCCCTCTTGTTTTGACAGCTTGCGTTCTAATTTGGGAAAAAGTTGGAGAAAAATCATATCATTGCTTTTGCTTCGCTTTGCTTTTGCTATTCTGTCTGCTCTCACGGTTTTGTGTGCTCGCTCACCGATTTTTGACAGGTCCGTCCTCTTTCACCCCAACCTCCCTCCTCTCTCAGCCTCAGCCCCTCATGTGTCTTCAACCTCGAGCGGCACCTGCAGTATTTGCAGCGCGTTCGGTGCATGCTCACTCGCCAGGATGACCGCACCAGCCTTGGATGTGGACAGGTAGGACAGCTCTGGCAGCTCAGCCAGTGCGCTATCGGTGCCCATCTCGGCGACCAGCTTGCCAGCAACACCCGAGACGATACCCGTGGCCTCAAAGGGCAGGTTGACAAGGTCGAGGAAAATGGGCGCGAGATCACCGGCGACATCACCAACGAGGGCACTGCCAAACAGTGGCAGCAGTGTCTTATCGAGCAGTACAGACGGCGGATCGGGTGCCGCAAGTGTGACGGACAAAAACCGTGGCGGCAAGGCCAGGGCGGCCACGAGACATGTGTAGAGGCGTGTGTCGACAGTATCGATCCAGCTCTCACGCTGCTGGGTGCCGCGACGTTGGGGGCCGTGGCCGCTGTTGTGGTTACCTCCTCCGCCTCCACCTTCTCTGCCTCCTGCACCGCCGCCGCCGCCACCGCCGCCCATAACTCCTGACCCAGAGCAGTGCGCGAGACTCAAACCGGGGACAACGTACGGCACAACGTTGCGTTTCCGCAAAAGCTCGAATGTACGGTCCTGCAGCTCGGCCGGGTTGGTGGGGAGTGGATCGATATCGAGCTGGTGGAAAGAGGAGAGACTGGCGATGCTGCCGCTCATATTGTTCCCACCGCTGCTGGGGTTGTTGGGGCCGCCGCGCTGGTGATGCGCCTGGGACTGCGGGTGCGACAGTGACCCGGGCGACACAAATGACGACTCCATCTCTGAAAACTCGAAACCACGCGACAGCAGCGCCTGGACGACGCTCTGGCGGTCTTTGCTGGGCACAAGGATAAAGTCGGAGTAGTAGGTGGTGATGAAGAACAACGGAATACCGGCGAGGGCGAGGGGCGACGAGAGGTCGACAACACGGGAGCCGGCGTCCATGCCGCCGCTCATGACGCACAGGGCAATATAGGCCTCCTTGGCGATAGACACCTCGCTGAGCGCATCGGCGGGCAGGTGCTCGGCGGCGGCCTTGAGCGCCGGCGCAAAGACATGGGTGGCCCAGTAGGTATGGCAGACAATAGAGCACTCGACGGGTGTGATACTGAGGTTGAAAAAGGCGTGGGTGTACTCGGACGTGAGGCCCTCGGGCTCATCGGGGTCATCTTCGGGCTTGGACAGGCTGTGCGCTTGGGGAAGGAGCATCTGCAGGATGGGCTGGAGAAAAGCCGAGTACAGGCCCAGGGGGATGTGGATGAGGCTCAGCTCGCCATCCTATTGTTGTTGTTAGTGGGGGAAGGTTGAGCCGCTGGTGAATGTTGTGATGTTGCATTGCTGTGTTTTGCGCTGACTTACCAGGAACGAAACCTGGGCATTCATACTGCGCCAGAGGTTTGGCCCCGTCAGGCCAGGTACCTTTCGAGATGATGAGAGGCTGTGAAGTGTAAAGTGCGCCGTCTGGTCGTATTGTTGAGAAGCTTGATTTCGTGAGGCTCTGCTTAAGCTTTTCTTGGATTGTGACCGGCCACTGCACGATGCCACACAAAAGACGAAAGGAGATATGGAAGAAAAAAAAGACAAGAGCCGAGAAAAAAATAATAGGACTGAAAGACCAAGCAAAGAGAGAGAGTCAGAGATGATCCGGTCCGGATGTTTAGATGGTGTGAGCCGTATCCCGATTAAAAGCGTACTTTGTATTACCGTATCGCAAGCCGTGTACTATCGCAGGCGGCCGACTGGATAACTAGTAGTAGTTGGCGGGGGACCCTGTGTGGTCACTTCAAGGACGTAAGAGGAAATCGAACAATCAGTAATGGGTATTGATGGGCAAAACGGAGACGGCAGCGATAAAGAAAAAAAAAAGGAGAAAAATCCAGGGAAAAAGACCCTAAAATCCACCACAAAGAGATGTTCCAACAGCCGGCCGATGGACTAAAAAGGTGCTGGCCAGTGCTAAGCAGCGTTTTAGAGCGTTCGAGGGGAAGCTAAAAGAAGGGATCTAACAAAGGTTCCGAGATAGGCAAAAGGGATGTACACATATGAATGGTAGGAGGGGAAAAGGAGCAGAAAGAAGGGAACTGTACGCAAGCGCAGACAACGTAGAAAAGGAAGGCGACAAGACACAAAAGACGATACGATTTGCGGCACTAACGCTTGTGAAGCGAGAGGCTAAGGACATCTAGCCGGCGCACAACGTCGTCTTGTCTGCCACACGAGGCGTGGAAAGGATGTAAAATGAGACACTGGAGATGACAAAAAGCGTGGGAGAAATGAAGAAAAGAACTATCCTCGGCCCTAGGGGGAAGTAGTCGACGGTGTAAGACGTGCAGAGTGCAGGGGCAATATGCAGAACATACAGAAAACGTGCAGCTGTTAGAGAGGGGCGGAAGGGAAGAAGAACCAAGGAAAAAGAAAGTAATGCCGCGAAAAATGAAGAAAAACAATATAGTAAAGAAATAAAAGAGACATATCACTTTAGTGGACACATTAAAGGCCGGCGCCGGCTTCACAGCGGAGATGCCCGTGGTCCGTGTCGTGCAGGGTGGGGGACGGGTGAAGCTTTCTTGTCAAAGTGTTGAGGTAAGGAAAGCTTTATCTCACCAGTTTATGTGGTTTTGTGTAATTTTGTGCTACCTTTTTATGGTCTTTTGCTAAATTCCGTGGATCGACAATAGCACTCAAGATGGCGAGGGCAAGCTGCGATGTTCGGTGGTCTGGGGCCGAAATGAGGAGATGAGAGGGTGAGACAGGTCCGGGGATAGATAAGAGATGGACTGTGAGTCAACGATTGGAGAGATTCAATTTAAGCGTGACGTCGATTGTGTATTGTGCATTGTGTCATTCAGTACAATGTACTTTGTATATCCGAGTTGGCAAACTGGGAAGGAGTCAATGTCAGTTGTCAACTCGGGTCCGTTGTCCGTGTTGCGGAAGGCGCGAGGCAGGTGCAAGTAAAAGTACAGGTGCGGGTGCAGGTGGAAGCGAGGACGGAAGGAAGCTGCGATGCGGACCCACCCGAGTACGCGATATGCCAATCGGGCGTGAACGACAAAGAAGGAAAGAGCAAAGGATAGAGCGAGTACGGCGTGCAATCGTGCAAGCCGGCAAAGTTATTGTCCCAGGTGGGCTGGACAGAAGATGTGTAAATATGTCAAGTAGAGGTGATGATGTCTATGAAGAAGGGAACCCTGTAACTATGGTGGGACCACCACATGAAAAAAGTGTATGGGAAGGTGAGAATGAAAGGCAGGACAAGAGACAGGATATCAATTTAAGCGAGGGCTGTTGTTGTGATCGCCTCGCCTATTTATTCAATGGCTGCGTTGACATGTCGTACAGGGTCTTGAGCCCAATGGCTGCAGGACCTGTTATATGCAGGACATAATTATCGTGGGTCTTGGAAGCGAGAAACAATCAACCCGCGGGGATGGGATGGCAAAGAAGAGAACAAAAAATGAATAAAAGCTCAGAACAAGAAAGAGCAAGAGCAAGGAAACGAGGGGAAATGGAAATGCGCCCCCACGCTCAGGAACGGGTTTTGCTCCCAGTGGGGAGAGAGGGGGTGAATTTGGGGTCGGATGACCTTTGCTGCCCAGGCTTGCATCTTGAACAAGGCGACAATAAGTGAGAGTAATGCGACAGAAACGTTAAGAAAGACAAAAAAGTCAGTAAAGAACGTCACTGCCGACTGTTTTGGGCCGGGCACAGGAGCTCTGCATCCCGATGGTGGCCTACCATTCCTGCAGTGCAACGGCTGATCGGGGGATGAGTTGGGTGAGTTGAGCGAGCTGTGCATTTTATATTTCTGTGCTTTTCGTATTTTTGCGGCCCATAGCCGGTCTGACGGAAGAGGTCCTGACCGTTGAACGACAAAGTACATCCGAAGATAAGGCGGCCACAAGTCCAATAACAACGATAAAAAACGAGAAATCAATTCAAAGTCCGAGAAAATCAAGACACGACGCTACAATGCATTTTATATGTCTACAAGAGTCGTCTATTTGTCTATCCTCTACACCTGGTCGCCTTGACGAACACCCACGACCACAAGGTTGCGGGGGCTCTGGTCGTACGAAAAGACGCTCTCGACCCAGCAGTCTCTCACCAGTCCGCGCGCCTGCAGCTCGCGCAGGTACTGCCAACGATCGGCAACAATGGAGGACTCGACGACGCCTGCACTAAAGGCCATCAGAGACCACACAGCACTCAACTCGCGCCGGCGCAAGGAGTTGCCGCCATAGCGGACGTTGTACTCCTCGAGATCCTCGTCTGTGAGATTGGCCATGTTCTCGGCGACGGCAGCGTTGACAGCATTGTTCTCAGCCGAGGAGGCGGCACCGTCACCGTTGCCCTGGGCGGCAATTTTGGCCACAGCGCCACGAACGTAGGCTGGAAGAGATGTGTAGCAAGCCTTGCGCAGAGATCCGATAATGATGGGGGTGACGGCAGTGTCAGCATCGTCAACATCAGCATCGCTGCCCTCCTTCCCGTGCAGACGGACTCTCCGTAAGACACCTCTGTCTAAAAAGATGCGCTGCAGGATGGCCCGGTAAAAATGACGAGTAAAGAAGGCCTCACTCTCGCCTCAGTCCAGTTGCCCGGCGCCTGGCATGCCATCATGCGGGCTGTGATGTTGAAGCGGATGCCCTTGTCAAAGGCGTCTTCGGACGTCTCGGGTATCTTTGGTGCAAACTGGGCAAACCGTTCGCTCATGGGGAAGCCTTCTGGGTCCCGACGCTCCTCCTCGCGCACAACCCGCCCGTTGACTGGCTGGAGTGTTGGTCGTGGCCGCATCCCGGGGACCTTGTAGGTCGGAGGGCCGAGACGCTCCGTCAAAAGATTGTAGCAGCAGCCGACAATGGCCACAGCACGCACGGCCGGGTTGAGCTCGAGTGCACGCAGGCCGTAATGCGACAGATTACCGCACGAGTGGATAGAGACTGTAAGGAAGCTGGAAGGCAGCTCAGAGTTGCTACACTCTTCGCCTCCACACTCCTGTCTTAATGGTTGGACCTGGGAGAGGACGTGTGACAGATCGCCGTTCTCTAACCTGCCCTCGACATACTGGATCAAGTTGTCTGCTTCGGCTGCCGCTGCATTTTCCTTTTCCTTCTGCGACTGTTTGGCTGACAGACCCAGCTTCTGGTTCTGCTCGTAGGCCTCGATGGCGATCTCGTTCCGTGGCCGCATATCGGCAACAATTGTCGTCGATTTTGGTGTTAGTGCCTGTGGAGGTGTTGGTGTCTGGTCGTCACCTTCGCCCTCAGTACCCTCTTCACTCTCTGTCTTGTTTTGACTTCCCTCTGCCAGTTTGGCTATCCGGTTCTTCACTTTGTCAGTCTGTTTGGCTGCTGCACCCTTCTCCTTCAATAGTTGTTGTTGGTACAGCTTCTTGTTGCGCATTGGCCGGACTGGCGCTGCCATCACGCCTGTCATCATGTCCAGGCCCTTTGCGCCGGCAATGTTGTGCCCCTTGCTCTCGACGGCCACCACGCCGCGGCGGAGGCGCTTCTTTTCTCTCTGCTCGCCATTTTGACCATTATGGACATCAGTGACCTTGGACTTGCTTGCCAGGGCTCTTCCGAGATAGTTCTGTCCACTGCCAACGTCCACCAAATGGGTGATGGGCGTTGTTGGCGTGTCTTCGGACACAGCGTCCGCTAGCCGGTCCACGTACTCGGAGAACTGTGTCACCTCGTGAATCTTCTTGACGTTCATGCCCATGGTAATTCTGCGTGGCAGCTTGGCATTCGTGGATGCAATAGCCGTTGCTGGTGGCACATCTCTTTGCAGACTGAACCGCCGAACGTCGCGGACGTACTGCACGAGACTGGGTGGAGGTGACACTCTCCCACTTTCCTTGATCTTTGTGGTGGACTCATCGATGTCATCCGTAACAAAAAATTGAGCAGTTGCATGGGCTTGCGGTCGAGAAGAAAAGGTTGCCAGTCGGCCGGAACGACTGAGTAAAATAGGCCCGGATCGGTCGTGTAAAAGTCCATAATGTGCACGCCGCCGCACAGCACCTGGAACACAGGCGTCGATGCTACATACTGAAGCAGCTGTTCGACGTAGTCGTCGGCCGATGCAAACTCGGCCGAGTAGGGGAGAGACTTTTCTGGTCTCATCGTGGTGATGGATGAAGAGGAGGAGGTAAAATGGTGGAAAATAAAGAGAAAAAGGACCTTCGATGTCCGTATATTTGCGCGAGGTAAAAGTTGATTACTAACTCCTGCTATAGAGCTATTGTCGTTAAGCAATATGCAACTTTTGATTATGAAGTTGGTGAAGATGTCGGTTTTAAGATCGAAAAGGCTGTGATGAAAGAAGGGTCCGGCGTAGATATTGACGTAAGCCTTTTTGTAAGAGCCTGTTGCTGGGCAGTGGGTGATGCAAGTGGCAAACAGGGACGTTGGAGGATCGCATGAATGTGTTCAATGGCACACAAAATAGTTGTTGACATAAAAGTTTGAAGCTCGTCAAATCCTCATCGACTTCGATGGTCGCTCTTGCCTCACTGAAAATTTAGGCGCTATACCGTCCTGGCGGGCAGGAGTAAGGCTGGCTCACAGGCGGTGGCCGTCTAGACCAATCATAGCCGCGCATTGGCTCCAAGCCCGACAAGACCCACTTTTTGAACATCCCATCGCCAAATTTTTGAGACGCCTCAATTGACGCCTTTTCTCGGACCATTGCCGCCGCCATCGCCATTGACGACCACCACCGACGACCCCGCGACAAACGACGACAGTCGGCATACTTAATCACACAATACACACGCATATTCGCTGCTTTTGGTCCTCTTCGGCCATTGCAGTACCTTCCAAACCGCCAAGATGGTCTTCATTCTCGGTGTCAACTTCCACGAGATGAAGCTCGTTCAGGTGCGTCAGACATCTCGCCCCCATCTCCTAGTTGTCCACATGCTAACAGTCCTCCAGAAAGCCCTTCAGAGATTCTACGCCGTCGGCCCGCAGGCCTCCGCCCGCATCCTCGCCAAGTTCTCCATCCACCCCCGCGCCAAGGTCGGCTCTTTGCCGGCCAAGACGATTACCAGTTTGACGGCCGAGCTGTCCAACATGACAATAGAAAACGACGCGCGGCGCATCATCCAAGACAACATTAAGCGCCTGCGTGACATGGGCACGTACCGCGGTAAGCGGCACGCCATGAACCTGCCGGTTCGTGGCCAGCGGACGAGAAGCCAGATTATGACGGCGCGGAAGCTCAACAGAATCGAGCGGGCAGGTTAAGCTGGCGGTGTAGTGGAAAGAAGGATGGAAAAGGATGGAAGGACGACGACAAACGGTGGGGAGCAACGGTCACGACCGACGACAGCACATGCACTGGGTGCTATGAAACAACTTTGTATATACACATCTTAAGAAGGGGTTTGGCCCTGTACGATTATGGAAGAAATGGAAAATATATCCAAATATCTATGTTGAGGAGCTGAAGCAGATATTGGCTTTCCGGCCTCTGCCTATCCAGCCTCAAATATATCTATATGTGCTCTCTTTACTACCTGCTACTCACTCACGACCCTTATAACGGCACCGGATCATCCTCGAGCGGGGGTACACCCTGAGTCTGCAGCTTCTCGGCGACGGCATCGACCTCACGCCACACACGCAGCACGTTGCCGCCAACCACCAGCGCCGCCTCCTCGTCCGTCACGCCGCGGCGTAGCAGCTCGGCCACCAGCGCCGGGTATGCGGCCACGTCGTCGAGACCGCGCGGCGTCGAGCCAATGCCGTCAAAGTCGCTGCCGAAGCCGACGTGCTCAAAGCCAATCAGACGGCCAATGTGCAAGACGTGCGTGGCCACGTGCTCGAGCGTTGCGTTGCCCGGGAAGTACGACGGCACGCCGTTGGCCTCCTCGGGGCTGCCCGTCCAGTGGCACGACACAAAGTCGGGCGCAAAGTTGACCATGACAAGACCGCGGCGGGCCTTGACGAGCTGTAGCACGTGGTCGGGGACGTTGCGCGGGTGCGGGCAGACGCTGTATGCGCTGCTGTGGCTAAAGATAATGGGTGCTAGCGAGCCATTCCAGCCCTCCTCCTCGTCCGGGCGGCCGCCGAGCACGTCCTCCATGGTGTCGACGCTCGTGTGCGACAGGTCAACGATTAAGCCAACACGGTTCATCTCGAGGACGACCTTGCGGCCGAGCGGACTCAGACCGTCAAAGAACTTGGGCGCCTTGCGGAAGGGACCCTCCCAGAGAGCAGCATCAGCATACTTGTTGGGGCAGTTGTGAGTCAGGGTAGCGTACCGCACACCGAGAGCATGGTACAGGCGCAGGTTCGAGACCGAGTTGCCAATCTGGTGCAGACCCTCGATGCCCAGCGGCGAGATCAGCTGGCCCTTTTCAAAGGCCGCCAGCGCCGTCGAGCTATTCACGTTGGGCGAGAACACGTCCGGGTACTGCACCTTGAGGCGTGCCACCAGGTCGATCTGCAGCAGCGTATCGCGCACGCTGGCCACGTAGTTGGCGTCCGAGAAGTCGGTGCCGTTCTTGGGGCACGGCGTAAACACGCTCCAGAAAGCGCCGCCGTTCTTGCCCGCGCGTAGCCGGGGCAGGTCCACGTGCTGTGGCAGGCCGTCACGCTCGAAGCCATTGCGGAACTCGTCGTTGTTGATGTGGTTGTTAAAGATCTCGCGGATCGCAATCGGGAAATCGTTGTGGCCGTCAATCAGCGGCGTCGCCGTCAGGATCTTGTCCACCCGCTCCTCGACCGTCAAGTGTGACGACCGGGAGCTGCCGGAGCGGCACGGCATGGCATGCCGGCCCACGAGCATGTGCACGCCCAGCAGCAGCGTGAGCGCCACAAGGACGACCACACGGATTGTCAGAGCCGTCCGCGAAAGCTGCGCCTTTTTCACTCTCTGCAGGAGTGTTTGCGGGCGATCCGCCGGGACTGCTTTGGTGCTGGCAGCTTCGGTGTCAGCATCCGTACCAGTCACCGGCTGGTACCCTGCCTTTTCGTCGGCCAGGTAGCAAGCCATCGTGGCGGGGGGTGGGATGGTGATGTAAGCTTGGGAGAAACGAGTGTGAAACCAAAGGCAGATTGTAATTATCTTGCAATTGGTGATGTTGACCAAACGAAGGAAAGAAGGTAAGAAGCCGAGAGAGAAACCGGCAAAGTACAAGAGACAGGAAGGTGCTGCCTCTATGTCGCCATCGACAGGAAGAAGGAGCAATCCGACGGCCGAGATAGCTGCATGAGGAAGCTGCTTGGTAAGTCGGAGCTTGCTCGCTATCGCTTTCAGGCAGGTGCGAAAGACAGTGTGAATTATTATCGAATGGCACCCGATACACTGTATTTACACTGTATGCACAATTGCTGCAGATAGCCTAGTAGTAATAGATGCGGCTACGTGCAGGCCAAGCCGTACATCACTGTCCGAAGCATGCATTTGCTCAAGTCACCAAGAGAAGCTGTCGAGATGCATTTGAAGACTTTGAAAGACGCACAGGCTGTTGTTTATCTGATGCCTTTGTTGCCCCGGCAAGGAGGCAACTCATCCTCCTCTCTTCTGAACACCGTACTCTCATAAAACCCGCACAGTCTTTTCCCGCACAAAATCGGTGCGTCATACAGTGCGAATTACACATGGGGCCCGCTGTTTCGTTTCAGGGCTCGAGAGGGTGCCTCTGTTTCACGGCTGCAGAAAGCCAGGTGCAGCCTGCTGCCGCCGAAATGAACACGGCGTGCACTTGCGTGCGTGCACCTCGAAATGGGACGGATTGCTAGGGTTGTCGACTGGAGTCGTCTGGCTGTGGCTGTAAACCTCAGGGGTCCTCCTCCACATCTTTCAATATTAGTGGACGGCGAGGCGTTTTTGCTCCTTCCTTGCAATCCTTGAGCCCTCTGGTCGCTGCTGCCAATCCCAAGGCCAACGGTGGAGGAATTCCTCGCTTTCGCACTTGCCTTGACCGGTGGACTCTCCGTCGGCTGCCCCTTCCCTGGCGTTCTTTCCCTGGCGGCGTCCGTATATAGCAGGCCAATCAACGTGCCGTCTGCGCCTGCCAAAATGTACCGTGCGCCGCGTTATTGCCAGCACAGTACGTCGTACATACAGCACTCCTGCTAAAAAGTACGACGTACAGCGGAGAGTGGGAAGGAGCGGCGCAAGCTGGCTCACTCTGGTCCAGGAGAAGCAGGGGCAAGACCCGTCGCTGCTTCCAAATTGGGCTGCATTACCCTTTCACTGCAAAGCTGACGGCAGGTGCCAGGGAGCCAGGGGTGGACCTGAACCTGGCCTGTGCCTTCCTGTCCAGTGATCCAAGTGTTTTCCAGCGTGTTGTTATTTTCTGCAGCTGCATCATTCGCATTGCCTCATTGTGTCTCTTGAGCGTCTTCTCTCTTTTTTTTTCTTTGCTGCGTAACCACCACGACCCCGTTTGTTCAACAGCGGCTAGCGTCCCTCTTTCCATTCTGATTCCTTCGTACTCGCCATCAGCATCCTTCCCTTGGGAAAGCCAGCAGTCTTCCTGCGTCCCAGCCCCAGCTTGACGAGCCAATTTGGTAACTCAGCGACATCGCCACTCTACGACCAAAAAGCTTCTACTTCTGACGACCTCTCGACCTTGACATCGCCCCTCCTCTGTTGTACGACGGGCTGACGCCTCCTGCCCCCCGACTCCCCTTTCAATCGACGAAGCAATCGCTATCTAGTGCGCCAGTGGCCGCCACATCGCCTGACGAGAGAACCGTTGCAGATCGACACAATTCTCGATTCTAGACACTCGATTCTCGACACTCGACACCCTTTGATACCCTTCCCCTTCTTCCCTGCGTATCCGACCCGACGTCGCACGTCATGCCTGGCTTCGCAGATTCTTTCTGGTCCTCGGACTATGCTGCAGGTAAGCATCCGCCTTTCTTAAAGCGAAGCGGACAACCTTCCTAGTGAGACATAGCTAACGGTTTTTCTTCTTCTTCTGCTTTACTTAGGCCTGGGCATCCTATTTGGCAAGCTCCAGCAGGGCGTTATTGAGAACCGGCAACTGCTGATTGTGTCCCGAATGCGTGCCGAGGCCGAGGAGGTCTACGGCCAGAAGCTCGGCGAGATCCCATTGTCCGTCGACAAGGTCCAGGGCGGCTTCTCGCGCGACGATGGCGCCAGTGTGCGCAAAGCCTATGAGGGTGTCCGCACCGAGATGGAAGACGCCGCACGCAACCACCGCAAGATCGCTCAGAACATCCGCGACCTTGTCGTGAACCCCTTTTCGCGCTGGTGCGACGCCCACGAGGCTCGTATCCAGGACTGCCAGGATGAGCTGCAGGCGCGCATCAAGACCCATGACCGCCAGCTCGAGAACGTCAAGAAGCTGCGCAACAACTACTTCAACAAGTCGCGGCTGCTCGAGGACCTCGAGGAGGAGAACAAGCTCGCCTTCCAGGATCCCGAGACGAGCCCCAAGGGCAACATCCCCGAGATCAAGGTCGAGAAGGAGGAGGAGCCCGAGGAGGAGGAGCCCTACGAGATCGGCGACGAGACCTACCAACCCGAGCAGGTCAAGAAGATCCTGTCGCACATGCTCAACAACATCAAGATGGGCGAGACCAAGGTACCCATCCTCGGCACCTACCAGAACACCTCGGCCGGCTCCGACATTGTCGAGTACCTCCAGAAGAACATGAACACCAGCAGCGTCAGCTACGCCGAGCGCATTGGCCAGGATCTGGTCACGCACGGCTTCCTGCGCCTTGTCGGCAACGTCGGCAACACATTTGCCAACAGCTCCAAGATGTCCTACCAGTGGCGGCCCAAGGCTTTCCAGATGAGCGGCGTGCCCGAGAAGAAGGTCCCGCTCGGCCGCACGTTCTCGCTGACTGCTGCTGGCACCGACCCCAACTCCATCGATTCCCCCGTCATCGGCACCGTCAACGAGTACCTCGAGAAGTGGAACGTGCTGGGCACGGCCTACCCCAATGAGACGCCCAGCGACCGTATGCGCCGCGAAGCCCGCGAGGCTGATGAGCGCTACAAGGCCGGCGTGCGGCGGTTGGACGAGCTCCGCTGTGAGCTGGAGGAGGCCATCTTCGACCACCTGCGCTTCCTGGAGCGCTGCGAGCTTGATCGTCTTAAGGCGATCAAGACTGTGATTCTTGACTTCTCGGGCACCATTAGCAACGTCATCCCCAGCCTGCAGTCGACCGTTGACAAGCTGGTGCTGTACCAGGAGACGGTGCAGCCGCTGGGCGATCTGCGCTACCTGCTCGAGAACTACCGCACGGGCAGTTTTATCCCCAAGGTCGTGACGTACGAAAACTACTACAACCGTGTAGACGAGGAGACATTTGGTGTGGACCTGGAGGCCCGCGCTCGCGCCGACAAGAAGCGCGTGCCGATTGTGGTCACAACACTGCTGACCTACCTCGATCACCACTACCCGGATCTCGAGGGCGACGAGGCGCGGCGCAACGTCTGGCTGATTGAGGTGCCGCTGTATCAGGTGCACAAGCTGCGCGCCAAGGTCAACCACGGCAAGACGTTCTCACCCGAGATTCTCCAGGAGTTTGACATTCCCACCATTGCCAGCCTCCTCAAGCTCTACCTCCGCGAACTTCCTGGTATGTTCCCATCGTGATTGACGACCCTTTGCTTATTATTATAATTTTTTTTTTATATTACTGACGTCGTCCTTCTAGACTCCCTTGTTTCTTCCCACGTCTACGAGATTATCCGGACCATCTACCAGACGCCCGCCGGCGAGACCCCCGACGACGCACGGCGCGTCCCCGTTTTGCAACAGACACTGTCGCAGCTGCGCCTGACCAACATTGCCACCCTCGACGCCTGCATGAACCACTTTACACGACTGATCGAGCTGACATCGGCGGACGAGACGTATGTGGCGGCACTCGCGACGATAATTGCACCGTGTGTGCTGCGGCCGCGGGTCGAGAGCTCGCTGACGATGGAGGAGCGCCACGCTTACCGTTTGGTGCGCGACCTGTTTGCGCACAAGGATGCCATCTTCTCGGAGCTCAAGCGTCTGTCGGCGCTGACGCACTCTTCATCCGTTAGCCGGCCCTCGGGCAACCTGGCTGCCGCAAACGCTCCTGGAGGCAGTGGCGGACCGGGCAACGGCGGTATCGGCAACCGCCCTCGCGCCATTAGCACGGATGAGAGCAACCGTAAGGCGCACATGGAGGAGCGTACTCGCGCGCTGCTCGAGAAGGCCAACGGCGGCCGTAGCCGCGCGACGTCACCGGCACCGAGCCCGCGCGCCAGTACACACCGTCGCGACCGCAGCATTGGCGGCCCCGAGACACGCTTCCCGATCCAGACAAGCCCGACAGCATCGACAGAGCGCCACCGGCAGAGCATCGGCCCGATCCTGGGCGTCAAGCGCTCGAGCTTGGAGGTACCTGGTGACGGTGCTGCAGCAGCAGGCACTACTGACCCGTCAACCACGGCTGCCAACGGTGGCGCGCCTGGCCTCGAGGCCTCGGCTCTGCCTGCTGACGGCACCTCTCCCGGTTCTCCTGCTGACAAGCGCGGCAGCATGAACCGGAGCAGTGTGCGGTTTGTTGGCGGTCGGCGAATTGCACCTGTCGCAGCTGGCGGTGCACCGGGTGCCACTGGTACAGCAGCAGGTGGTGCCGCAGCTCCGGCAGCAGGATCAGGAAGTGTCGACGAGTCGGGCAACCGCCGGCACTCACAGCATGCTGTGACGCTGGTGGACCGGCCGATGGATTAGGCGAGGCGAGATGAGATTGTTGGGTGAACGGTTAGACATGATATGATGTTGGGCACTTTTGTATCAGGACTGGTGAAAATGGCAGAAAGGTGCACGGCAATGCCAACCGTGTTGCCCTTTTATGTCTTCCTTTTGGATCTGGTTTATTTTCTCTTTTCCCATCTTCTTTTCTTCTTTTCTTTTTTCATATGTCTTTTCGATTTACGTCTTACTGTTTAGCTGGATTGAGGTGTATTATGGTATGCCTTTTTTTTGTTTTTTGTTTCTCTCGCCATTTATTACGACTTTGCTTTGGTCTTTTTGAATTGCGGTTTTCTTGCACTAGACAGCCCGTCTCTTTGGAAACACTTATTACCCTTGCTTCGACGTTCTGTGTTGATCTTTCTTGGCTGCATCTAGCTGCATCGTGTGTCTTGAATTCTTACGTCCCCACGATCGTGGGATGTACTCACCTCTGCCGAAGAAAACGGGTCGTCAGGCCGACCAGCGTATTGCTTTTTGTTACGCTCTGTCTGTCAGGCTGCCAATCCAAAGTCCTCTCAAACCAATCCCCGGACGCCACATCACGGCTGGGTGACGGAGATGTTGGATCAGATGCGCCCTATGAACGGGGCGAGTTTATTGGGTGCGGCTGGGGTAGGCAGCGGTGAGAACACAGGGTCCTGCAGGGTTGGCGAATCCCGGAGCATATGTGAACAGTCGCCGTTTTGACTTTTCGTCAGTTTTGAATTTTCGTCGCAGTCAATCACCAAGGCCTATTCTGGCTATTCATCGAATTCACCTCTGTTTACGTTCATCTCGTCCCCTGTACGGACCTCAGCCGCAGGAGAAATTAAGCCTACCGAAAGCCGATCACAGATCCCTCACAGAGCCGTATTCCAGCTATTTTGTGGAGGAGGAGACTCTCTCAACGTCTGGATGCACTCAAGGCTCAACTTTGGCACATCTGTCTCAGCACATCTTCTTTATTGTTTCTCTTTTTGGTCTCATGTGGCGCTGTCGATCAGGATTGAGCGAACCGTATTCGTGAAATTGCGGTCCATCTTTTGGCAGATTTGATTTTGTGTTTCTGTCTTTTCCTCCCCTCCTCCTGGTGTGCTGCTGTGTCCCTGTTCTCTTCCGTTTCTGTTTCACAACCGCATCCCTTTTCCTCTTTTCTTCTATTCTAATACGCCGTATTCCTGCTGTGAGCTGTCACTGTCCAATTTGCATGCATAACTGTCCGCTACCTTGCTGGCTCTTCCAGTCCATCCTCTCCATCCTCCTCGTCCTTCTTTTTTCTTTCCTTTACACTGTGCATTCAACCTCGTCGTCCGTATTTTTCGTACCTCCTTCTATTTGGCTCTTCGGATACGCTTGAAACCGAGCCACACTCCAGCAGGATCGTGTGCGACAACAAAGAGGAAGTGAAGGCATGTCAAAGGAACAGCGAAATCCTCGAATCATTTGCATGTGCATGTGCAAGCCATCTTCCTTTTTATCGGTTGCCTTTTTTTCTTCATTTTTTCCTCTTCTTTTCTGAAAACGCCACAATACACTACAAGGCCAAAGCGTGTTGGTCGGATGTAGGCCGGTCCGCCCCAGATGATGGAGAAGCAGAAACAAAGCACAAACGTAAAAAGGGGAGACTACGGAAATCATGCTCAGGACATGAGAGCAACACACACACAAAAAGCAGCGATTGCCTCTGATGGCCCCGATCTGGAGACCCCCTGTGACGTTTTGTTAGCTCCAGCGCCAGGCCCTGGCCCAGACCTCCAATGTGACCAGGGTCCGTCCAAGGCCAGGGACTACGCCGAAAAACAGACCAAAACAGACCAAAACAGACCAAAACAGAACAAAGCACACTAAAAGCACACTGACCTCATAACACTTGCATTTTCTGAATGTACTTCGTACTGTCAAGTACTCCGTACGGAGTAAAAACGTATTGGGCACAAACAACCCCTACATAGTCCGAGCTGTGTCGCGGAAGATGTCACTCCTGTTGTCAAGACACACGGCTGCAGAGCTACATACCGAAATGGAGCAAGTGAGTGCGACGGTGGACAGAATCAGGGAAATAGTCAAAGTGGTCGATGAATGATGGCATTTTGTCGCTTTCCCAGTATTTGTTAGAGTGCATAGTTGGAAGAGTGGCTTGAAAGCATCGCGAGATGGAGACATGACGATGCCAACCACAAGCGGGAATTGTCCGTCTTGCGCGTGATGCTATCACGCTGTGTGAACCATGGAACAGAGTTTTTTTGTGTGTTCGCCCTGAGATTTTATTCTGTGAGCTTCTGCTAATACATTGTTTGTCGTTTGTCACCCGTCATTCGCTCCTTCCTCACATTATTTCGCTTGCTGCTTCTTAATTTGATCGTGACCATACCTGGTTCTTTCCTTCCCAACACTCAAAATACAGCAAACCACAGCTCCAGATGGACCCACCCGCTCTTTCCTTTCGATGCTTATGTTTTTTAATACTTTCCTTTTTCATGAGACCTCCGTATTTTCTCTCTTTCCTTCTTTTTCCGTCTGTTGTTCGCTCCTTACCTATTACGGCCTCACACCCCCACCAGCCACTCTGCCACTCTGCCACTCACTTGCCGTATTGATGACGTATCATGCGCCAGCCGCAGCTCGGGTCACGGCTAGGCATCTTCATTCTTTCCAAGAGTGGCTCAACTGGCCAGGCCCAGACCTCCGTCGCTCTTGCCCTGTGCTCGGGGAAGACGCGCTAGAAAACATTGTTTTGCTCAACGCTCTCCACTAAAAAAGGAGAAAATAGAAACAACATGAAAATCGCAAGTGGAACAAAGTTGAGGAAACAGAATAAAGCCGAGAAAGCTACGGAAATGAAGACCACCACAAATCGGACAAACTAACGAGTCTAGCATCTAGCGACCAACATCGACAGACTTGACGGGTGCCTGTTGCGACTGGTCCAGGCACAGGAATGCCCTGCAAAAACTACGAGACTACTCTTTCTTTAGCGACGATCTCAAGCAAAAAGACGAAATAAGACGGAGAAAGAGGCCCCTAATATCGACCAAAAGTACTGGGTACGACTATTACGTAGTAAGACGCGGGTTGAGCAGCGCAAAAACACGCTGCACAGCTCCCTGGAGGCATCCAAAACGGAGCACGGAAGCAAATTCTCGACAGAAATGAAGACCAAAAAAAGAACTGAAGGACCACAAGAAACGAAAACGCGATGGAATCCATTCTCTCTCTGCTCGTGAGCCAGTCTGCCAGTCAGCCGAGCGGCAGTTGCTTGTCTCCGCCTTTTCCTGTCGTTCTTATTGCTTTTGTTCTTTTCTTTCCTCGGCTCTGGTTGGCTTGTCTTGCAGAGTACAGTTGGGGATGTTTCTTTTCCTGGCGTGGCAGTGTGAGCTGTCTTTACAGCCTGGGGCACTGAGAGACTCAAGACCGAGGGAACTTTCTTTGCATTTGCTAGGCGACAAGACTTTTCACGACAATACAGCGCCCGAGCAGTTTGTTTGCGCGTCGAGTGTGGCCGAGACAAAGAGAACGCCACCAATCCACTGACAACAACCGAATTAACCAGTCGAGCCAGTGGTAGAGCTCGAACTCGTGGCTGGTGGGCCTTGGCCACTCGTTGCACATCATGGGCTGGCCGTGGACAAGAAGACAAGCTTGTTGTATAGTACTGACTGGAAGCCAAGCTTAGACCAGGGAGGCAGCCCTGCGCTGTGACGACGATGCTGAGGACAAGGAAAGAAGAAGAAGAATAAAAAAGGAGAAAAAAGACGGGACTACCGAACAAGGCACGAGACTGGGAAAGACAGATACTGCTGGACGGCAGTTCGACCTGCACAGACCTGCAGCAGTGGAATCTGCACCGTCTACGTCTACCGTCCTGCAACTCTCTGTGTCTGCACATCCTCTGATGACGTCGCACCCCTGTCTCACCACCCCTGCTCGCCCTGCTCTTTGCGCTTGGACAACAGGAGAACAGCCGTTTTTCACAAGCTCCACCCAAACAACCTAACAACCAAAAAAAAACCCCAGCGCCACCGTATTGGACCTGGGCCCACCCTGTCCAGTGACGATGTTTGATTTTCTCTGAGTCTCTCTTTTTTCTCGTCCGTCACAATACCATGGCGTATTGCTCGGCCAGCATAGCAGTCGAGCCACTCTGTGGGTGTGGCAAGGCGCAGTCGTCAGTACACAGTACAAGGGACTTGCAAACTTGCAGACTACAAGTAGGTACCTGTGACGATCGGCACCTTGTTTTTTTCTTTTCTCTTTTTTTGTGGTCTTCCTCCTTGTTTTGCGTATTCCCCGTTAGGGACAAGGCCTGTTCCCTCCTACGTCGTCTCCGTGTCGTTCGTCGTCTGCGTCGTTTGTGCCCAGGCCACTTGCCTGAAACTGTCTCGCGGTGACCAGTCTTGAGTTTTTCTTGTTACCCAGTATTTCGTCTCCCTCTCTGCCTCTCTCACTCGTCCAGCCGAATATATCTTGCCCGTCCGCCACCCTCCTCATCCCACGTTTTTTCTTCTTTTCTTATTCATTCCATTTTATCATTCACATTCCTCTGTCCTACATTGGTTCACATCCAGCCTCACACACTCTCTCTTCAAACTCCTCTTCACTCTCTTTACCAACCTTGTCTCTCACGACATCACAAACAACCTTCACAATGGCCCGCACTGGCTTCTTCCACCACATCGGCAGCTTCCTGCTGTTCGCCGCCACCATCCTGCTGTTGGTCACGACCATCTCGGCTCCCGTTGTCGATGACATCTCCATGCTCAAGGTCGACCTGAGCAACGCCACCAGCGACCACCAGTCCGCCATCACCTTTGGCACCTTCGGCTACTGCACCATCCACACCGCCAGCGGCCACAATGCCTGCTCGCCCAAGAAGATCGGCTACAACCCCTCGGCCATCATTGCCAAATGTTGATGGCACCGACAACTTCTCCAATGCTTCGGAGGACTCCACCAAGGCCCTGACCCGCGTCATGGTCCTGCACCCCATCGCTACTGGTGTCGCTTTCATTGCCTTCCTGCTTGCTGTCGGCGCCGGTGTTGTCGGCTCGTTCCTTGGCGCCATTGTCTCGCTGATCGCCTTTGTTATTACTGCTGTTGTCCTCATCACCGACTTTGTGCTCTTCCACCTGGTCAAGAAGCACGTCAACGAGGACGGCTCAGGCTCCAAGGCCAGCTACGGTGTCGGTCTGTGGCTGATCCTGGCCGCTGGCATTTGCCTGCTGCTCGGCACCCTGGTTGTCTTCTTCTCGTGCTGCTCTGCCCGTCTGCACCGCTCGCGCGGCACCTCGAGCGGCAAGGTCGACCCGGCCTACGTCGCCCAACCCCGCCGCCGCCGCTTCTTCTAAGTGCATGCGTAACATGAAGATGAACACCACCATCGATAATTAATCAACAATAAACAACAACAACATGCCTCGGCGTGTCGAAGAGGGAGACGTCTGAGGACTCTCCATAATGACCCGGTGTACGACCAAAAGACGGAAGCCGCCGCTCGGCGGATTTACAACTTTTCACGATCGTTTGATGAATACAATGCGACCTGCTTTGATTTTTACAACTGCTTTTTCATCGTTGCTTTTTCTGTCATCGATTACCCCCCAATTTCTATCTATATGATATCCCATTCCTTATTACAACACACTTATCAAATCTGTACCATAATTAAAGATTACAAGGCTATTAAATCAAATCATATACCTCAAAAAAAACCATCAGAATTATCATCAGAATCATCAACTGCTAGTGCCCATAAATGAGTGAAAATCAATGACAACCAATGCTACTTCTTTTCAGAATTCACTATGCCAGCCTTGTTATTCCGCATCAGATCGTCCATCTCACCTCGATCTGTGATCTCATTGTACATTTCGTTCCATACAGTTGATCGATACATCCGCACATCTGCATACACTCTAGCAGAAATGACACGCGTGTCGTTGTCTTTTCTGACGGCTGTCAGTCTGCAGGAGTCCAACACTCCAAGAAGGATGATGGTGTGGAGTTTGTCCCAAAAAGAGGGTGGAGAAATACGGAGTATCCCACAGCAACTTCACACTTTACGCCAACAATGACGTCAGTGGGTCGCGGCTCAAGAGGCCCGTCTGGTGATGTTTGCAACCACATCTACAGCTCCCAAAGGGCATCTGGGCACTTTCTGGTTACGGTGCCTTGGCTCACGTTGGATTTACATCAATGATCTCTTCAAAGAAATGCCATCCCTGTTCCATCGATCGTGGATCGAAAATATCGTATTTTCTTGCTTCCTACTCCGTACAAAGGAAGTCGCGTTTAGGGAGGGAACCCACTAAAAAGTACACTGTATTCGTCACTGGAATGAAGGTGCTGAAGAAAAGACGTCCGGACGTCCAAGGACGGACGACCGTCTTCGTAAAAAGGGAAGATGTCCTCCGTACTGCGTAGTCCATTACGACCGTTCTTTCCTACTGATGTCGTCAACGCTCCTGCCGTGTGTGCCTTTTAAGACGCCGTCGTAGCCTCCACGTGATCTTTAAACATACGGGCCCTTTGACAGGCAGTCTTGGCAGCGGCAGGCCACGCTACAGCGGATAGACCGTCATCCGGGTGGCCCCTTCCTGCCAGAATAGGGCGAATGGAAGCCCCAGAACCCCAAACGACCCCTAACCAGTCGCACTTGCCTCTACTAGACAAAGGCGGGCACTACGCAGTCGCTAATCGCTGAATCGAGAAGGAGCGAGGGAGCGTATTATCATAACGCCGACGACGAACGACAATCGGCCAACGTCGCCAGCTAACCCCTCAATTGTAGGCAGCTGCTTAACGACTGTTGTTATTCGAGCATTCGTTGACTTGACGAAACGACAACTCGTCTTGTTCATGTGTACTCGACACACTGCAAGTCGAGACTACGCGTTTGGTCGACTACGGTAGTCTACTCGAATTCGAATAGATCGTCAATCGCCGTCGACCCTTATCACCACATCTTTTGACCACATCATCTGACGATGACGAACTATCCGTGGCAGCATGTTGCCCGCAGCGGCCGCCACAGCTTCGCGACGCTCTGCCGCAACCCGCTCGCTGAAGTGTCGGGCGCACTCGGCGATCTGGGCACGCTGCTGCCGCTGATGGCCGCTCTGGCTCTCCAGGGATCCATCTCGCTGTCATCGACGCTCGTCTTTACTGGCATCTTCAATATGGCTACGGGTCTCTGGTTCGGTATCCCGCTGCCTGTTCAGCCCATGAAGGCCATTGCTGCGGCCGCTATTGCCGAGCGTGCCTCGCTGCGCGATACTGTCGCTGCTGGAGCCATTGTGAGCAGTGCTGTTCTGATTTTGGCTGTGACGGGCCTGCTGCGCCGCTTGGCCGAAGTCGTGCCAACGCCCGTTGTCAAGGGCATCCAGCTGGGCGCGGGTCTGTCACTTGTGATCTCGGCCGGTGGTAACTCGCTGCTGGGCGGTCTGGGCTGGCTGGACCGTCCGTCTATTCTCGATAACCGTCTTTGGGCTTTGGCAGCCTTTATCGGTTTGCTGCTGACCCAAAGAATGGCTCCACTCAACTCGTCATCGTCGTCGGCATCGTCTACTCGAGCTCTCTTCCTCCCCTTTGCTCTCGTCGTCTTTTTGGTCGGCATTCTCTTCGCTTTGATCGACCACCATCACCATCCTGGCCATTTGCTGCCTCATTTCGACATCTGGCGGCCCCATGTTTACTTGCCGCACTGGCTGTCGAGCAATGCCTGGGCCATGGCTGTCGCGCAGTTGCCGCTCACTACACTTAACTCGGTCGTTGCCGTTTCTGCCCTGGCCGAGGAACTCTTCTCGCCGTCTGCTCTCTCGGCTTTGTCGCTGTCCTCGTCTTTTACGCCCGCTACTTCGGTTACTGCTTTCGGCTGCAGTGTCGGCGCCATGAACTTGATTGGCTGCTGGTTTGGTGCCATGCCCGTCTGCCACGGTGCGGGCGGACTGGCTGCGCAGTACCGCTTTGGCGCACGGAAGTGGCGCGAGTGTCATTCTGCTGGGAACAGCCAAACTGCTTTTTGGTCTGTTCCTCGGAGAGACCTTGTTGGACCTCCTCCGCGCATTCCCGCGCAGTCTTCTCGGCGTTTTGGTTCTCGCTGCCGGTCTCGAGCTGGCGTCGGCCGGAGCCACACTGAATGAGGGAGGCGATGTTTCGTATTCGGCCGTCCAAAAGAGAGAACGCTGGACCGTTATGCTGATGACGGCTGCCTGTCTGCTCGCTTTCAAGAACGATGCCATCGGATTTGTCGCAGGCCTGCTGTGCCACGCCTCCTACCGTCTCGCCGATGCGCTCGAAGCCCGCCGCAGCCGCCGGAACCGTCTTCGCCGTCCGGCCACGACGAATCGAGTGCTCTTTTGGCGTCCTAGGCGGCACCGCTGCAGAGAACCCAGAAACCGAGAAAATGAGAAATCGACATTTTGGGAGGAAAACGTATACGAATAACGAGGAAACGAAAACGACACACGAGGGAACGAAAGATAGTGGTACCTGCATCTAAGAGTTATTTCCTAGCAAATAGTATATCAATATATGTCAATATACGCCGTGAAAAATCTTCATCTCATGTACACTTGTACATATCTTCACCCCTCTTTTTGTGCTTTTTTTTATGTCGTCTCCTCTCTGCCACCTGCCTGTATTTTTCTCCCTAATAGTTCGCAAACCCCTTACTTAAAGGTACATTCTCGTGTCGTCGCGTTGTCGCCAAAATTTCAAATCTACGTGTAGACGCGTCAGCGTATCCATGGAGGAAGAAGACCGGTAGTCGTTGTTGGAAAAGAGAGGCTGCTCATGGCGCTTGGTCGTTGAAACAGGGATGGGAGCCTAGGAGTCGACGAGTGTGAGGTTTAGTGGCGGGCATGGACGTTGTCGTGGGCACAGTCAAGGACATCGGGATGGACAAAAGTGGTGGATTCCTGTGAAGAAGTGATAATATAGAATGGCGTTTGGGACACTCCAGGGGGTGGTCGCTTTCTTATGGACAATACCAGACACACCAAATATGGTCCTGAGAGGACTGCCGCGACTGTATGCCACCGTGTTCAAGTCGATGACCGTATTTATTGTAAGTCCTCGACGCTAATGGCGAGGTACTGTCTCTTTTTGCGTGCAAATACCTCTCCAACAAGTGGGCGCTCACGAGATGCCACCACCCATCGAGCTGAAATTTTTTTTCACCTGCCGGCAGTTTGGATGTAGTGTAGCCAGGGGAGTTTGCATCTGAATAGTTGTCTCTCTGGGTTCGAATCGCCGGCTTCCCGAAGGTGATCGATCATATATAAGGCTTTCGCCCACGCTCTTTTTATTCTGTCTTTCTGTTCTTTTGGCTCTTTGGCGTAAACCCCACCAAACCCACCCAAATCTTCACCAAATATCACCGATTCTGCAAGACCGCTTGCTCTTTGACTTTCTTGACTCTCCGTGATGTCCGGATGGAGCCATCCCAGCAGCACCTCTGTTTTTGAGATAGGTATATAGAGAAATCGACAACTGTTTGCAGAAGCACTCTTCCAGTCTCGGCTTACCCAGAAGTCGGGATTAACTGACAACAGTATGTATCTTGCTAACCGTTCTAGACGACTATGTCATGCCCTGCTCGTCTCTCGATATCGTCTTTTCCCCCTTCGTCTTTCCCTTCACCACATTTCCCCCTTCTCTTCACTCCCCCAAAACATACAGAGCTTTTGTTCGAGGAGAAAATGCTAACAACTCTATAGGGTATGTGGTCTTCAATCCAAGACTGCGCATGTTGATATCGCGATATCTGCATCCCTATCTCGAAATCGGATCTGATATCGGCGCTTCTATCGCTTTGAGTTCCTCTTTTGGGCGGTCGCGAGATCGCTTAGACGCTATTGGCCGAGCGATATAACAGACCCACTTACTCTCTGGCGTGTGAGAGTGCACGTGCGCGATTGGCCCGATACTGGCCAGCCCCACTTTTGACCAGTCCCGACTGCCTCCCGTTTTTTTTGCCAAAATTTTTTAGACTTGGCAGAATCAGCCAATCATGGTGCAGAATTACTCACCGCCCGAGCACCTGCCGCCGCTCCCCACGACTTGGACGACGACTCGACAGGAAGGAGCCAAAACGATGGATCTCGCAACTCTGACTTTGACCTTGACTCTGAAGCGTTTTTTCGCTCTGTCGCATCGTCCAGCCAGAACCAGCCGAGAGTCTTTTGCGGCTGCACGCCCAACTGCGACCACGAGTACGCCTACATCCCCGGCGAGACACACTCATACTCCCAGCGACGCCTCGTCTACCCAGGGCAACCGGGTTTTGACCGCCCCAACAACCAGTTTTCTGGCGGCCAAAGCGAAATCGACCCCGAAAACGGCGAACACGGCGAACGAGCTGCCACGTCTGCAGCGATGACTTCGCCTTCTGGAGCCGGTGCTATCGACGGCAGTGGTGACACGGGCGCCTACGGCTACATGTTTGCCTCCGTCCCGGCTGCAGGAGCAGCAACAACAGCAACAGCAGCAGCAGCATCGACATCGATTGATGCGAATCAACAAAGCCAACAGAATCAAAATCAAAATCAAAATCAACAGATTGCAAACCAACAGACTGCAAACCAACAAAACCAGCAGCATCCCGACATGGCCCTCGAAATGGACATTGACCTGCCCAGGCGGCTGACCTGCCCCAGGAATTGTCGGCCAACGACTACTTTCTGAACACAGACGCCACCGATCCCTTCAACAGCAACCCGACCCTCCACCGCCGCGACAGTCTCAGTCTGGGCGGCAAACTCGAGGAGGACACCGAGCACATCCACTCGTTTGCCCGCCTCGTCTTTGCCGACGCCGTCTTCCACATGACTACAAAGAGCCTGCTGATTGGCCGCGATATGCTGGCTATCGAACAGGCAAAACGCAACCAATTGGCCGGCTTCGACATGCACACAAACGGCGGCCACGGCAGCATTGCGATTGGTCGGGCCGAGGGAGCTGGAGACGGAGCTGGAGACGGAGACGGGGATGGAAACGAAAACGGCGACGGCGACGGCGACGGCCTGGATCTCCAGGAACTGTCCAACGTGCCGCGGTACAGCAAATCGTACGTCAGCCAAGAGGGCGGCTTTCTCGGCCCTTCACGCTCAGCCGAACTTCGCAAGCGACGCAAGCCCAAGTCGTCGACGTCCCGTCCCGCCAGCTCGCACTCTAACGGCCACAATAGCAATGCCGACGGGGACGAGTGATGCAGGACCAGGATGGACACAATGACGGCGAAAACCAAAACCAGAACGGACACGGAAACGGACTCCAACAGCCGGCCGAAGAGACGGACCACGAGGCCACGGCACCACCGCGTGCACCAAATCCCGTTGCCGACCGCGAGTACGTCAACCACACCCCGGCTCGGCCCATCTGACCGTCAAAGACTTCATGCCGTCCGTCGACCGCGAGGGCTTCCTCGGCATCCATTCGCCGGGCAACATGGCCGAGGTCGTCAGCCGCACTAAGGGCATCTCGCGGCAGCACATGAAAATCTGCTTCAACGCCGACAAGCACACATTCGAGGCCATCCCATCCACCGCAACGGCTTCTTTGTCAACGACACTTTTGTCCACGGCAGGACGGCCACGCTGCGCAGCCACGACACGATCCAGATCAAGGACGTCCATTTTCTATTTGACATCAGCTACGTGCCCAAGGGAAAGACGGGCGGCGAGCCCGAGTTCATCAAGAAGCGGAAAAGCACCAAGGCAGGCAAGAAACGCCGCAACAAGGCCGCCGCCGCTACTGGGGGTAAGGAAATCAGCTTTGAGTTTGAGAGGAACAACGGCTCCTCGCCTCATGCGCGTGATACAAGTGAAGAAGGCGACAGCGACGGCGACGACGATGGCGAGCCATCTGCGTCTGCGTCTGCTGCTGCGCACGCCTCCCCCCCAGTCAAAGTCGAATCCTCTCGAACTCTGAACAACGCCCTCAACACAAGCATAAACAGCACAAACACAAACACTCTCAACTCCCTCAACATCCATGACTACTCCTCTTCGCCCTCTACAAATCCGCACCATCAATCTCATCTCAATCATCAACTCCATCTTCTCCAGCCGTCTATCAGCGGCAGCAAACTAACATCTTCGGCACTCTCAGGACCCTCGAACCTTGCGTCCTCCGCCTCCTCCCCTCTCAACAGAAGCCCCGAACAGACGCGCGCCGACCTCGTGGGCTATCCTACCAATGCCAATGCCAACGCCAATGCCAATGCCGCTATTGGTGTTGGCGTTGCTGGTCCTTCTGGTTCTGCTGCTTCTGTCCCTGCTCCGTCTGGCAGCCCGACCAACGATCCGGCCGAAATGGACGAGAACCTCGCCGAGATCGCCGAGATCATGCAGACCTTCCGCGAGCGCAACGAGGCCGGCCAGCCCAAAAAGCGTGGCCCTGGCCGTCCGCCTAAGAACGGTCTTTTCAGCATCCGCGAGATGAAGGACCGCATCGAGCACGGCGGCCTGTCGCCCGAGCAAGAAACTCTTTTACAAAAGGCCATCCAGTCCATGCGCCACAAACAGAAGAAGTCGCGCAACCCGGCCAATGGCTCGGACAAGAAGGCTCAGCAGGATGCCGCAGCAGCAGCAGCAGCAGCAGCAGCAGCTCAAAAGACACCTCAGTCTCAACAACAGCAGCAGCAGCAGCAGCAACAACAACAAGCCCATATTGCTCAGCAGCAGGCACAGGCACAAGCCAATGCCCAGCAGCAGCAGATGCACCAACTACACCTATTGCAACAAGCCCAGCAGCAGCAGCAGCAGCAGCAGCAGCAGCCGATCCTTGCCGCGTCTGCCGATGGCCAGCAACAGCAGCAGCAGACTCAACAGCAGCAGCTCGTTGGCGGCGACAATGATGTCGAGATGCACGACCTGCATTTGCTGCAGGCCCACATGAACCAGACTGCTGCTGCTGCCGCGACCTCCACTGCGGCCAACAACAACGCCACCATAGAATACCTCCACCCGATCATTAACGACCCGAACGCCGATCCTAACGACCAGAAGACGGCTCAGCTGCTGCTCGAGGCCATCGGTGCCACGTCCGCCAACGAGCTCGCCGATGCCGCGGCTCTGGGTCAGCAGGACTTTGCCAATGCCAACAATATGACCGACAACAAGGGCAAGGGCGTTGCTACCAATGGTGGCAATGTCGACGCCAACGGCTTCCAGCAGGCCACCGGCTTTGAGAACCTGGTCCCGGGCACACCCGACGGCGGCAACGCCACCGACGCCCAGGGCTATGCCTACAATGCGCAGTTCAGCACGCCCGTCGCCGGCGGCTCCAACGCCACCGGCACGCCCAATGTTTACGGGACGCCGAGTGTCTATGGCACACCTGCCGGAGCTGGAGCTGTTGGTCCCGATGGCCAGACACCCGTCAAGCGCAAGGTCGGCCGGCCACGCAAGCATCCGCTGCCCGAGGGCGCCGAAGCACCTCCAGAGAAGCGCAAGTACAAGGCACGCAAGCCCAAGCCGGGCGACGAGGGCAACCAGTTTGTCGACGACGGCAACGGCGGCTTCATCGAGGTGGCCCCTGACGGCACGATTGTCAGCGGTATTGGTGCCGTGGCTGCCGACGACGACAATGGCGGCGAGGGCAGCAGCAGTGGTGCAAATGCTGCTGGTGCGGCTGGTGCCAACGGCAACGGAACTGCCGGCGCCAGCAACGGCGGCACGGGCACAGGGGGCACTGCAGCCTCCCGCGCCGGCCGTCCCGACCGCTACAAGACGCCGCCCCTCGAACTCAACGCCGACGACTACACGGACGCCGAGAAGACCAAGCCCAGCAAGAACTACAGTATACTCATTGACGAAGTGCTCACCGAGGCCGCGCCCCATGGCTTGTCGCTCAAGCAGATCTACAAGCGCATCCAGATGCGGTACAAGTACTTTTACTTTTGCGTTGAGACAAAGGGCTGGGAGAGCAGTGTCCGCCACAATCTTATTGGGAACTTGGCGTTTCGCAAAGACGAACACACGAGCACCTGGCACCGGATCCCCGGCATTGAGCTTGATGCCGGCAAGAAGCGTGCCAAGGCTGGCTCGCCCGAACACCAGCTCTACCCGGGGCCCTGGCAGCTGCAGCCGAACCAGGACCCGCAACAGCTGCAAACGCAGATCCAGCAGATGCAGTTGCAGCAGATGCACGAAGAGCCCAATGTGCCTCCCTTGGGCTACCATCCGCTGGTCTACCCGCAGCTACAGCCGCAGCTTCAACCGCAGCCCGGCCAACCCGGTCAACAACAACAACAGCAACAGCAGCAGCAGCAGCAGCAGCAGCAGCAGCAGCAGCAGTTCCAGCAGCTTCAGCCGGGCCAACAGTTTGTCGGCCAACCCGGCCAGCCTCAGCAGCAGCAGCAGTTTGTCCAAGGTGCCATGGCTCCTCCCAGCAGCCCCAACAACTTCAACAACAACAGCAGCAGTACGCTCCCGCTCCAAACGGCGCAAACGTCAACGGCAACGCAGCACAGCTCCAGGGTCAACCCCAACAAGCCCAGCAACTGCAACAGCATCCGCAGCAGCAACAACAGGTTGTCTATGCTTCGGTCGAGGGACAAGGTCATGATCAACAGCAGCAACAGCAGCAGCAGATGCAGCAGCAACAGCAGCAACAGCACCGTCCTCCTCAGCCGGCTGCGGCCTTCCCCTTCAACCAGGCCACACCTCGCAGCCAACAGCAGCAGTTTGCCAATGCTGGTTCTGGTGCAGTGAACCAGGGACAAGGCCAGGGTCACGTCGAGATCTCTGCTCGTCCTCCTCAGCAACTGCAGCAGCAACTGCAGCCCGCCCAGAACATCCAGCAGGCTCAGCCCAGGATGCAGCCGCCTCAGCATCCTCAGCATCCTCAGCAGCAACAGCAGCAACAGCAGCAGCAGCAGGCTCCAGCCTCTGCTGTCTCTGCCTCTGCCGCTGCTTCCGCTCAAACTGCCTCCAAGGCCAACACGCCCGCGCCCAACGACCTACCGCCGGCCATCTCCCCCGAGCTTGTTAACCTCGTTCGCCTCTTCCGCACGCAGGTCGTCACCCAGGCCAACACGCTCTCCGAGAACGTCGAGGGCATCGCCATGGCCGTCGCCAACCGCGCGCTCGGACTCACAAAGACGATCAATGCCAATGCCCAGCTCGACGAGATTCTGTATGGTGTCTTTTTGAACGTAAAAGCATCGCTCGCGCCCGCCGCCCTGCCCAGCCCCGAACTCATCGCCAAGCTCGTTGCCTTCAACCAAAAGTTTGCCTCGCTTCTCGAGAGCAAGATGGGCGACATGGCTGAGGCGCTTGTGCTGTCCGCCATTGACCGCGTCTTTGAGTTCACCGACAAGTCCCTCATGCGGCCAAGACCGATGCCGAGCGTCGCGAGATTGAGGGCGCCGAGACGCTCATCATGGACGAGGCCCGCAAGGTCATCAACGCACACCGCGCGACGCTGCCAGCACGTGCGACTGCCACGCCGACACCGGGTCCGTCGACGCCGGCACCGTCCACACCGGCACCCTCGACTACGGCGCCCGCACAGGCTCCTGTTCAGGCTCCTGCTCCTGCCCCTATTGTGGCTGCCGCTCCCGCTCCCGCACCGGCCCAACCAGCACCTCAATACCGGGCGCCTCCTCAGGCACAGCCATTGCCCACCCCCGTTGCAGCACCGGCTCAAGCACCTGCTCCAGCACCTGCGCCTCAACCTCCGGTCGTTGCAGCTCCTGCTCAACAGTCTCCCGTTCAGCAGGCTTCCGTCCAGCAGGCTCCTGTCGTGGCCGCACCTGCGACTGCCCCACAGCAGCAGCAACTGCCTCTTCCGGCTGCTCCAGCTCCTAAGCCAGCTCCGGCTTCGGCCCCGGCTCCTGCTGTTCAAGCGCAAACTGCTGCTCCCGCTCAGGCTGCTCCCGCTCAAGCTGCTCCTGCTGTCCAGGCTCAGCCTTCTCCGGTCGCCCAAGCTGCTCCAGTCGCTTCCTGTTCAGGCCACTCAGGCTACTCCGCCCCCGGCTGTCCAGCCTGTCCAGGCTGCCCCAGTTGCTCCGGCTGCCCCAGTTGCTCCGGCTGCTCCATCTCCTGCCCCAGCCCAGGTTCCAGCTGTTAAGGCAGCAGTCCAGGCTATGACAATCAAGTCGCCTTCCCCCGAAGTCCAGACTGCTCCGGCTGTCAAGCCCATCCAGGCTGGCGAGGCTGTTCCTGCCCCCGCCCCGGCTGCAACTTCTGCCTCTGGATCTGCCACGCCTACGCCGACACCTCCCCCGACGCAGGCACAGGCCCCGCCCCAGGCTTCGGCACCTCCAACCTCGACTGTTTAGATGTCCACTGCATGCTTGATGATCTCAAGAGTTCCCTACGACGTTTACTTTCTCGACGGCATCGCATCCTCGGTAGCATCAGCATCAGCATCAGCATCGCCTCATCTTTACACCCTTCTACTCTTGTGCTTTGCTACTTCTCTGTTTTTGTCTTTTTTTTTTTTTTTTTTTTTGCTCTTTTCTTCTTCGATCTTCTGTTTTGCTTATCCCTTTTTTGCGTACCCGGTTACAAAAAAGTATAGAAACGGACTTGGGTAAGGAACACATGGGAGTTGGGACAGGTCCAACAACAAGAAAGGAACCTGATCCCACCCATCAAAAGGGCGTTGACGGCGTTCTTGCTTTTCTACGACACCCACCGTTTGGTTATTGTTATTGTTTTTTTTTCTTCTTTTTCCCTTTAGTCTTATCTTTCTTTTTCCTGCTTTCATTATTCGGTCTGGGTGTATTATCGCAGCGAAGGGCGTTCCGGAGTTTTGTCTCTGCTTTTGACGACGTCTTCTTTACTCGCTTTTCTCTCCATCCCTCCTCTACCCTTTTAACATGTCAATTTCCTTTCTCCTTCTCCTGTACAACAGCAAAAACGGGGGCCCTGGTGGGCTGCCACGGCTTTGGGCTTTCGGTTTTTACTTGTCACGAGGAGTTATTATCCTGTATCTTAAGGGTAACGGTTCTTTATTTTTTTTTATTTTTTTTACTATTTCTTTTTTCTGTTTCTTATCTATTTTTCTTTTATATTCCTTTTTTTGTTCATATTGTCCCTCTATGCGCACTGCCGGGACAGGGCACGCCACTTTTAGGTCTGTCTGATAATACAAATTCGCCATTACTCTTAATATCTCGTTCAACCGTAGTTGTGATGTGAAGTAAGATGAAAAATGTGATTCTTATTACTACATGGATGCAAAAATGGCAGTAGACTCTAAGCCCCCTATGTAGGCCCTGTAAGGCCAGGCCTGAATGCCCCCTAAACTCCCCTAGAGACCCAATTGGCCTCAATAGCACATCGTCTTCTCAAACATGGTATTTACTTCTCGACGTCACTCTCCTTCCAATATGTATCTTACTGTTTGCCGACGGCACTTTCCCTCCTCTTCTATCGTCGACAGAGCATCCCGTCACATACCGCAGTTTCCGTTTGTATCGCTCAGCGCCTCGCTGCGAATTCCTCCGGCAACGCTCGCCTTTGCCGTTTACGGTCTGCCGTTTTGGAGTGTCGGTCTGTTGTCGGTTCGGTTGTCGCGCACCGCTCGTCGCATTATCTTCGTATCGTACACATCTACAGCTTCGCAGCCTCGCCGACAGTGCCGATCTTGAGGCGCTCCTCGTACTTGTCGAGGACCTTTTTGCTGTGGTACTTCCAGAACGACTTGGTCGCGTCGCGGCCGGCCATGCGCTTCAGGATCTTGGCGCCGCCAGGATGCTCGTCAATGAAGCCTAGACTGTCAGTAGAGGCTCGTCAATTGGCTGTAGCGGGCACAACTTACCAGTAACGTCATAGACGCCGTTGTCAACAATAATGTAGATGCCGGCATCGTCGGTCTTGTGCTTGGCGACCTCGGCCGGGGTAAAGGATTTGGACATGTTGGCGGTTGTGTGTGGGAGGGCTGTTGGGTAGACTGGTTGTTGGTTTGTGTAGAAGAGTAAAAGAAGAAGAAAATGACGTTTTAGAGAAGAAAGAAAGAAAAGAAGGTGACAGAAAAGATGGCAATAATTAATTCGAGGCTATCAACGGTAAGTGCCCCTTGGGTCGTTCCTACCCCAGCAAAAGCACATACCTCGGCTCGCTGCTCATTGGGAAAGTGCGAGCGAAGCCTCCTGTGTGCTGCACCTTCCTGCGAAAATGCAACTGCTCTCCACTGCTGAAATGCTGCCGAGTCCACTCTTTTTTTTGCTCTTTCCTCCTCTTTTTGGGCCTTACAGTGGCTCCAGTGGGCGACTCGCCCCAATCAACTGCGCGCGGGGGAAGAAACGGGGCTCTCAAGCTCGTCAAAGTGCACCGAAAAAGAAGGAGGAGGCTAGGCGGAGAAGGGCAGTTGAGGAGGAGAAGCTGCAAATTGGTCAGACTGTTGCCAATTAGCTGAACGCTGATGGGCTGGACTCCTCAGAAAAGATGGATCGCTCCTGCCCTTTCCCGCCTTGATGGCACCGACGAGGCCAGGGGAGTCCAGGTCCCCGAGGTGCCTTCCCCAGCCATTCTCCTCTTCTGACGGCCCCCCCTCTTTCCCCGACATTTTTGGTAGGTAATGACGTTTTCTTGTTCCTCGGTGACTTTTCTTCTTCTGGCGCGGCTTCCTTGTTTGTTCTGCCAGAAAGCCACTGACACTGACACTTGCCATGAGGGAGAGCACGAGAGCACCACTACCCAAAAATTTAGCACGTGGACAGAACACCCAATGCGACTGTCAGTTTTTGGGTGCTCTCTCGCGTGCTGGCATGCCCTTTCCCTTTGGAGCGCCTTTGTCGTGCCTTCCGTCCTCCATCCCAAGAAGCATAGAAGCCTTTCCAAGTTTGGCATCTGCAGTCTAAAACTGACATACTACTCCATACGGTATATCTAACATGCATTCCCATTCTGGAATGACACACTCGAGATCGACCCCGTAGTGCATCGCAACAAGAGTAGACGTCATCGTCCGATGGCGATTCATCTTTTGGTTCGACAAACGCGTTTCTTTTTCTTGTTACTCAAGATTCACAACTTAGTTAACATGGCACAGCAGACAACTAGTAGACGAAATCTGACAGCAAGCGATCGAGTCGTTACACAATACCAGTTGGAGTGTTTTTCCCAGACTTCGAACCGACTTCCATCTCGTCAGGGAGAGGAGCAGCGGAGACAATATAATGTTGAAAAAGGAGACAAAGGAGAAAGTTAAGATGTAGAATGCAGAAAGTAAAATAAAAAGTGAAAAGGAAACATATTCTATATATAAAACCCGCCCCGGACTGTGAGTAAACAAAAGGACAGCCCGTTCTTCTATCTTGTCCGAAAAGGGGAATAGAAAAGATACGAAAGAACGATAAAAACGACAGAAAGCAGAGAGCCGCCCATAAAAAACACCAAATATTCCAGCTAATGAAATCAATACCAAATACCAAATAGACGCCCAATAGGTTCCAGCTTCCCATAAAATATAAAAAAAAAACCCAAGACGTATAAGTCAATAGAACGAATAGCAACGCAAAAACGTAGGTCGGAAGAAGTTGTGGCCGATCGAAGATAGAGAGGGGTATGTGTCGATATTGACGAAGAGACGCGGGGTTGTGTCGGAGGTAGACAGGCCGCATAGGCGCAAAAAGCCGAGAAGGAGAGTCGGAGAGAGCAGAGAGAGTCGGAGCGATGGTGAGGACCGTCAACTTCGACATTCTCAACGGTACTGCAGCGCGCATCGCCTCTGAGAGTATCGTCGTCGTCGAGGGCGACTGTCTCTTTCCTTTCGTCTCGTTCCTTGCCTTGTCCACCATCAATCTGACCGTTCCAAACGTTCGGTGCCGTCTACCCTGAGATGCCAACGTTTTCAAAGTCACGCATCATGACGGCGACTTGGGCGCGTTTTGCGGCTTCGGCAACGAGTGTAAAGTCTTTCAGAAAGGCATCGGTCGTCGACGTCTTGACCGTAATTGGTGGTGGTGGCACAATCTTGCCGCCGGCTCCGGCAGCCGACGAAGACGACGACTGCCGGGCCGCTGCATGTTGTGATGCGTTCATCGTGGACGTGTGGTGGCTGTGCGGATGTAGATGTTGAGGTGGAGAATAGAAGCGGATTGGACTGATGGCGTTGTTAGTTGTGGTTGAAGACGAGATCGAAAAGATGGAAAGAAGAAACGCCATGCGTGGAAGATGTTCATAAACAGAAACACAAACGCAAGAAACAGAGACAGCCTGATAAATGACAGATAACAAAGTGAACCGCCAGGCCGAGATAAAGAAACGACAGCACGGCAGCCTGCCTTATTTTCTCACTATGCGGGAAGTGGAGGAGAAATAGAGGCAGAAATATCACTACTGCGAGCAAGGCAAGGCAAGGCAAGAAAATAGAGGCAAGGCACACAATAAACATGCAAAAGGGAGACAGGAAGAAGCCAGACCGGCGGCTTAAGCGAATAATAGGCCCGGCTAAACAGGGCAGACGCAAGAGAGGAAGGAGGGAAAAAAAGAAAGCGACGTAGAACGGGACACCAAAGAGGGGGAAATTGGAGAGGCCACACGATCGTTGCAAGAAACAGTAAAAAAGTGCATGTGAAACTGGCAAGCAAAAGCACGAAAACGAAAAGAAAAAAGCAAAAAAAAATACTCACGAGATGAACTCGTCTCTTTCTGATAAGTCGGCAACGGATTAAAAGAGAATCGAGATGTGGCTATTTGGGAAAAGAAGTCCTGCACATGCAAGAGTCTAAAAGAAGAAGATTGAAGAGTCGACAAGAACGACAAAAAGGCAACAGGCGAGGGTTTTGGGGACGAGGCGAGACGGGTATCAAGGTTGAGCCGCGCGGAAGAATTTAAGAGTATATATCTTGTGTCTACAACTTCGACTTGCTTCTTGCTCGGAGTATTTGTCGATATTAATGTTGTGCAGAGACAGAGAGAGTAAAGAAGACGGTGAGTTCGTTCTGTCAAAGCTCGGGCTGGACCGGTCAAGGTGTACTGTTACGGGACGGAGATCTGGTCCGTGGTAGACGTCGAGATAAGGGAGATGAGGAGACAAGGAAGCAGTCGAGGTGAGACGGAAACGCAGGGGGTTGTGGCCGAGCGAGACTGTTCTGTAAGAGCGAAGACAAAAGGCCGAAGAATTTGAAGAGAACGGTGAAGACAGAAATAATTGTGTTCTCAAATTTATGTGTTGCAATCAGGTGGTCGGCGCATTTGTCGGAGGGGCGCACGAGGCTCGTGAACGTGGGGGGCGGTTTGGGGGGGAGACTGGAATCGGGAATGCGAAAATGATGTAAAAGGAAACAAAAGAGAGGAAGAAGATTGGAAACAGGAATCACGACGAAAACGAAAAGAAGTCTATTTCTCCAATGATAATGCTACTTCTGACGGGCTCCCGCGTGAGATCAAAGGAATTAAAGCGAGAATAGAGAATACTGTGTAGAGGAAATGGAGAATCAAAGAAAAAGATGGAAAGCCGGGGCGAAGCGTGCAAAAACGCCAAAAAGCCGGGCAAACCTCGGGAGACGAGAAGCGAAACAGGCGCCAGAACGACACAGAACGACACGAGAGAAGATAAAGAGAAAATGGGGTCCTCGTCCTCATGGGACAATTGCGGAGTCAACTATGTTGGAGTTTGCGTGTCGAGGCGTGTTGAAGAGCCGGTCGAAGAGGCCGAAATACCACATGGAACTGTTCCCGGGCGAAAGCCGTGCGTGCGGATAAACGATTAGGGACAAAGTAAACCGCAAAAAAGGTAAAAAGAGTGTCATGGACCCTCAGCAAGGGCCCAAAGGAACAAAAAAGGGTGCGAAAGGCGAGCGACTGCGGAGAATTGCTCGTGGTTTGGCTGGCTCGGCTGGTCTGCGGCGCCGCTAGTGCACCATACTGAGCGGGCGATGACGATGAACTCCACAGTGCATGCGATCACTAGTTGATCAGGCCCTTGATCAGTGAGAAGAGTACGACGTAAAGGTCGAGAGGAAATCGTCCTGCAAAAAAAAACCAAAAAACAAAAACAAAAAACAGTGCGAGTGACACAGTGCCCAAATCTACACACGGTGCATGACTATGCACGGAAAGACTCGGGAAAGCCGAGGCTGCTGGTTTGAAGCTTTTTGTAGGCGACTTACATACGGCGGCTGGCGGGACGCTGTTCTCACAAAGGGCGAACGACAGTCTAGACTTTCTGGACTTTGGAGATGTGTAAGACGTGGTGGTAGTTGTTGACGGGCTGTTGACGGCCATTGACGGGCTCTCGGCAGTGCGTAAACACTCTCGCAGGGCCGCGCTGTCCCCCCATATGCGATTGGATGCAATTGGACGCAATTGAATGCAAATATGCAGAGACAGTGCGTGCGTGTACTCCGTATGGCCTCATCGGATGAGAGCACACCATCAGATAGAAGAGGGAGAAGAGCAGTCGGAGTGAGAGGGGCCTCATCGTAGAGTGGACTCGACAAAGCAAAGACGAGACGATGCTCCTGAATCAGCCGTACCACGTCTCGGCGGGCTTCCAGAACGTCGAGGTCGATCCATTCGGTGGTCGTCGGATATCGTTGGGATTGAGCAGAACAGAAATAAGAGTAAAACAGAAACCAAAGGACTGATAGACAGGGGGTGGTGGATAAAAGAATGGTGAACAGAATGAAGGGAAAAGAAAAGTACAAAATGATTGCCAGTCGAACCAAGGACGGCAGACTGCGCATCCGTGCCGCCGCAATCTCGTAGACTCCAGGCCGTGTCAATCGTATGGGGAGACGTCGGACGGGAAGAAAGCAATGGCGAAAGGTGGTGGTCGAGATTTGATGACTATGGGCAAACACTTGATGTTCAGGAAGTTTGTTTTTGACATCGCCACTTTTTGGAAGATGAAAAGGGGAACATCAGTTTAACCCCTTTAGCCTAGGGAGCTGCTACAGGAAAGACCCGAATCAGGAAAGATCGAAACACAAGAAGGCACGATGGACAAGTAATTGCGCGTTTGTTGAAGATGCGAGGAAAGAGCGTGTAAGACGAGGTGCGGTACTCCTCATAAGGAAACCGCGATATACTTACGTGGTTGCCCAAACAGGAAGGAACAGCCACACCACTGCAAAAATGCCAGGAGGAAAGAATGCACTCAAAACACAAATACCATCTTTCATCTCATGCAGAAACAACCTGATATTACACGTCGGCCGATAGTTGCGAACGGAAGTACGGAGCGGACGATGTCTCTTTGATGTGCTCATGATTTCGTGTAAGTGCTATGAAGCGCTTGTACCGAATCGACTCTGGCAGACGACGTCTTTCATCTTTCAGCAAAACGATTTGTGCACTGCTCCCAACGCTCCTTCCTTTCCTGTTTTCTTTTTCAGTGCTCGTGGAACAATCTGAAACACACGCTTCCAATGCCAAGTGGCGTTCGACGGGATGCAGGGTCGCACCTTCTCTTGTCATGACCCTCCCCTTTCTCATCTTCCCTCGCCCCTTCCCACAACACCCCTGCGGATCCTCCGTGGTTGCCGTCTACGATTGGCCCACAAGGACGGGGTGCGCATCCCTCAAACCACGGTTCCCGTAACAAATCGCAAAATCGCATCTCGACTCCTTCACCTTTTTTGTCACCTTCTGTCACCACACAAACACCCAAACACGCAACCATGGTGCCAGCCAGCACCTCCCCCAGCATCCGCCCATACCCCAAACACCCATGACCCTTGACGGCGATCAACCCTGCTGAAAATAACCGTCCCATCCATCTCAAACATCGATAGCGAGGGGCCAAGTAAGAATGGTTTGTTTTCGACGAAAACAAGACTTTTACTACGCCTATTGCGTCGCTTTTGTGCGATGCGTCGCCACTCGATGCTGCTGCGAAAAGCTTCGACAGCCCGGCGTCGCCCCCGTACGTCGCAGCCGACGACTCAACGAGCCAACTGGATGAATACGGTTCATCTTTTGTTGATGCCATCTGCATCCTCCCTGGCCTTCTTTCGATCTTTCCTTGACCTATTATGACCATCTTTGACCCTCTTTGTCACCCTCTCGGCACTGCCTGGCGATGGGCCCGGATCTGTCACCTCTTCTGCCTTCTCGGCTCTTAGCGAGTGTCGTGGGCAGCCTCAGCTTTGATTGTGCCTCTTTCCAAGGTCCGATGCGTTGGATGAAAGAGAGGCAAAAGGTAGGAAAGACAAGATGGCAAAATGGAAATGGAAAGTGAAGGCAAAGGCAAAAGGCAAAAGGGAAAAGAGTCTCGTGTGCAAGGCATATAACCCTCTTTGCCCATCTCTTTCTCCGGTCTGAAGATGCGACTTTCTTGGTTCTCCTTTCTCTTTTTCCTTTCTTCCTCCTTTTCTGCTTTCTCGTCATCTCTTCAACGAGCCTTACACTCTTTCACCGTCTTTTTTGCTTCCTCTGCTTCTGCTTCCTTCTGCTTTTGCTTTGTTTTCTTTCCACCTCTCGTTTTCCAACTCTCACGACCTTCACTTCTTTGGTTTCCAACCCCCCTGTTCTGACAGTCTCCGTAATACTGTCTAATACACACAGACCTCGTTTCTGTGTCCATTTTTGCATCCATTTCTCTTTTGTTTCCATTCCCTCGTTCTACCTCTCTTTCCTGCCCTGCCCTCTCCTTTTCTCTCTCTCATTCCATCGTTCTATTTTTTGTCCTCCTTTTTGCGTTGTGAAACTTCAAAAGTGCGCAACAAGGCTCACCCCTGCTTTATTAAAACCCTGTTCACCCAGGCAAGAGAAGGGAAATCGCCAGCACTACTGCAGTTTGCCCGCAGCGTCTGCGACAGTCTAGCCTGCCATCGAACCCGCTGGTGCATCCACTGTGCATCCACTTCAACTACTTCGACACTAGTACGACGTATCTACACGGCAAAAGAGACAAAAGAGACAAAAGATCCCTGTCTTCCACCCCGGACATTGTGCAGGATGCTGTCCATCCTCAGTCGTTCCAGATCTCTTAGAGGGGCGGCCACCACAACCATCATCATGGCGGCAGCAACAACAACAATGGCCATAATGAAGCAACAGGCGCTTCTGTAAACGCCCCATCGGCCTCCACGAACCATGCAAGCGGCCAGGGTAAGACGCACGGCCCAAACGCGCCGCTGTCTCTGCTCTCAACGATGGTGGTACCCTCGAATGCACCAGCAATTGTTATTCCCACGGCTGCCAGTGTGGCCAGTGCTGCCAGTAATACGTCTGATTTCGTTTCTGGTTCTGGCCCTGGCACGACGTCTCTTTCATCAACGGCCTCCTTTTTTTCGTCGTCTGCTACCTCATCCTTTTCATCTTCTTCTTTCTCCTCATCATCCAACACGGCCGCCAGCTCGATCTCCAACTTCTCGTCCATCGAGCCCGGCCTAGTTTCGAAGCCCACTCTGCAGACGTCGACTGTCCTGGGACTCGTTGAAGACAAGAACGACAATACTGCCAGATTCGACAGGCAAGAAAGAGTTGAGAAGAACGAAAAGAACGAGAAGAACATAAAAAACGAGAAGCCGGCAAAAACAACACCCGACAAGGCTTCGCCCATCTCGAGACCGCCCTCGCCTGGCATTGACGGCAAACGAGAATGCCCCTACGTGAACCGTCCGCTTCCACCGCCACCGCCTCCTAAGACGCCCTCTTCTTCCGCCAATACTTATACTTCTACGATTACAACAACTACAACTAATATGCCTTCCCGGCCAAACACATCGGGCGGCGGTGCCCCAGGCCGACCTGCTCCTCCTACTGCTTTCACAGACTCGCTAGCACCTCCCAGCAGACGAGACAACTTCAACCGCCGTATCTCACGGGACGACATGTTCCTGACCAAAAAATCGACAGCCGCCTTTGACAAGCGGATCTCTCGTGATGATTTGTACTTAGGCACACGACCAGCAGCAGCACGCAGTGGCGCCTTCCACGTCCCTCTCCGCACGCAGCCAGCAACCGTTGACGAGGTCAGTGGTATTGGTGGCCTGGACCCCCCCTCATGGCCAGCCCGCCGTGCCTCACCCGAGTCGCTCATGTCAGGCGAGATCCAGATCGGCATGGCTCTTGGCAGCCCAGTCCACCCTCCGGCCGAGCCAATGTCGTTCCGGCCGCCACAGCGGGCACAGACGGACCGGTTTCAAAGCCAAAGAAACGAACCGGCCACCTATGCTTCGTGGCAACCAAAGGAGGTGGCACAAACCCACGAGACACTCACTGCCGCCCTGGAACAGAAGACATCTTCTACAAACGACGCACCCATGCAGCGGTCCAAGACGACACGGCGGAAGTTGTTTGGCATCTTTGGCAGCAAGCGGCACCAGGACCCCGTCAAGTCCACCCTCACATCGATGACGTCGACACAGTCGTTCGAGGCCACCGATAACTCGTCGATCGTCATGGCCTCCGCCGTAGGGACAGCCACAAACGCTTCTTCCACGTCCGTGGCAACAGAGCGACCAGGGACACGCAGCGGCAACAAAAAGCACCAACCCATTATTGTCCAGATTGTCCCCGAGCCGGCCACGTCCACAAACATCAAGGCCAGCAACGGAAGTCCGGCATCCTTTGCGGTCCCGGCGCCCTCAGGTGGTGGTGCCCCAAGCATAAAGGAAGGCCGCAGCAAGCGTCCTTTCTTGCGGTCCAAGGCGTCTGAGCCTGCCTTCCAAAAAGGACGGGCCGACATCTCCAACCCGATGCCCATGGGCCTGGTCAATGGCACAATGAGCAACCTTGGTGGCATGAACGGGATGCCTACAGGCGGTAACAGCAACCACCTGATGCCTCCACCAATGCTTGGTGCCAGCCCATACCTCGATGTTGAGATCCCCGAGGCCCGCATGGAGCGCTACAGCGTCATGTTTGGCGGTTTGCTGGGCAATGGCTCGTCCTGGCAGCCGGCGTCGTCTTTGCTTGCCCGTCGCCAGGCCACACTCGACAAGCTCAAGAACATTAATGATCGTATTCGCCAGGAAGATTTTGAACGCGACTTTGCTGCAGCTGCAGCAGCCGATGCCATGATGGTCATCAACGGCCTACCCAGTCCCGGTCTGCAGCGCCGGCAACGTCTCCTCATGTTACAAAATCGCCTGCCTTCTCGCTATTCCCAGGCCGGTCGCCTAATGTCGCCGCTAACAGCAACGGAAACACCAACACCAATGGACACGGCAATGGACACGTTCCCGTCGGCCTGGCCATGACCAACGCAACCAATGTCAACAGCCCACTTCTATCACCTCGTCTGCGATCCAACACATCGCCAGCGGCCATGCGGTCGCCGACACGTGCGGGCTTTGATTTCTTGCAGCCTCCAGGCACAGCTGTGTCTACGTCTCAGCAGGCAGCCCAGCCTCTGTCATCGTCGTCGGTCTCGCAACGGTACAACAACAGCCCTCTTCGCAGCACCATGAGCAGTAACCAGGGCAGCATCGTCAACCGCCGTGGCCCTCAGGCCAAGTCACACACCATGCCGACGACTGCTTTGGCTCCGCCTCCCGCTCATGCTCATACTCAGGCTCCAGCTCCTGCACCCATCTCGGTCGTCCAGTTTGACCCGTCACAATCGAGCCTGATCCTGGACTCACCCACAGAGATGGACTACCCCGTCGAGCAGATCCAGCAGCCATTCAAGCCGGTGATCCAGGAGCCGCAGTGGCAGATGATCTCGCCGCCATCGTCGACGGGATCCACGTCGAGCAGCAGTGCGGGGAGTGCAGGGAGTGCCAGCAGTAAACTCCTGCGTGGCAAGACTTCTGGCTCGCCCTCGTCGACGGCTTCGCTGGACCTCGAGGTGGAAGAACCCGACCCGACACTCAAGTCGGCCGTGGAGATTTCCATTGCACGCCAGATTGGCATATCGCGGCAGCAGCGGCAGTTGTTGCGTCCTTTGAATACCAACAACCTGGCACCGCCGACTACGACGACTGCGGCGAATGCAACAACCCCATCTCGTCGTCGTCTTCTCCTTCGCGTTCAGCCACACACTTCGGCTCGGCAAGAACGAGCGGCTGCAGGAGACCAAGATGTCGACGCCGACGCTGGTGGAGGCGCCGGCGTCTCTGGTTGATGCCGATGCCAACAACTACAAGTACAGCGGGAAGGGTGACAACAGTGGCCGTTCTCAGACTTCATCATCGTCTTCTTCTCAACAGCAGCAGCAGCAACAGCAGAAAATGCGTTACCTTTCACCCGCTCGAATGCCAATGCCAACAGCAATCTCCAGGCGTACCAATTGGCACAAAATCGCAAGAGCGAGCGTGTCATTCTGGAGGCGGCGTAGCCCGTCTGATAGTCGTCTATCTTTCATTTGTTCTCTTTTCTTTATCTTTTATTATTCACTTCTTTCTTGATGCTGAGAGCTGGTGTTCTCGTAACAAGCCTTATTTTTTTTTCTTTTTTGATCGACTAGTTCTTTCTCATTTCTCTTCTTTTCAAATTTTCCTCCACCTGGGTGAGAAATCTTCATTTACCTTCTTATTGTTTACTTCTTATTACTTTTTTCTCTCTCTCTTTTGGGCTGGTACTCTGTTTCTATTCTTCGTCTGGAACTGTTCTTTTCTTCTTCTTATTTCTAGGGACGAGGTCTCCCTGCTTCTTTTATTTCTTAGTCTAAATTACCTCATGTGCGATACAAGAGATGCTCCTCAACAGGACACTCAAATTAAAATACAAATCAGATATAACTACAGATACAATACAATAAGAGCTCATCTACTTTGATCGTTGCTACTGTAAAATAACTACAGTTGTCGTAGAGCCACCAACACACACCGACCTAATTTGTTTCATCGTAGCCTCGCATAACAAGCATGTTTGTGGTACGCACCCATACGACAGTAGAGTCCAAGCGTTCAAGCGAGACAAGAGCGCCGCGGTTGACAGACATAAAAAAGAATGTAAAAAGAAAGCTTGTTTGAGACAGACTTATAACGTTGTTTCTAACAAGGTCTCTTATTTGAAACATTATTCTAGTAAAAGGGCGAAAAGAGCAACTGAAAAATTCTTGAAACTGGCGGCAAGAGTTATATTTGCAGTTGAAGAAAAAAACTACCAAAAAGAAATGACGGAAAAAAAAAGTGAAATAAAAAAGCAAAAAACGCCGTACCATATTTCTGATGGTAGTTTCCAGAAGAACAAAAACAATAACGACAAAAATACTATGAAAAAGATTACCCAGCATCTCCGTCATACGTCATCCAACCTTCTCTATGAGATCAGCCCACTCACTGCGCTCACATCACCACACAGCACGAGTTCTGCTTCTTTGCTTGGGTGTAGAACATCTTGGACTGAGCACTGAGGCCGTCGGACTTGGCAACTAGGTCGTCAATCTTCTCGCCGCGCTGGAGGACGCTCTCTATGGTCTTGTGTAGGACAATCTTGGTCTCGTCGAGCTGCTGCTGGATCTTCATGATGCTGTCGGCCTGCTGGGGGTCCTGGTACTTGACAATGTACTCCTTGAGTTCGGGGAAGTTGACCGAGGGGTGTTCGCCGGTGGCCCAGGCGGAGCGGGGGCAGGAGGCCAAGAACTCGTCGACGACCTTGCCGAGGAGCTGATGAGCGACGAGCCTTGAGGGGAGGGGTTAGTTGAATGACAAATGGTTTGGCAGCGTATGAGAGACAGCAGGCGCATGGAGTGTCGACTCACGGAGGATAGGCTTGATCTGAGATAATGATGCCGCAGATGCCCTCGCTGCGGCCGTAGGCGTGGAAGGTGTAGGACTGCTCCTCGACGTCCTGGCGCTGGCCCGGCTTTGTGCGCTCGGCGACGGTCTTGGAAAAGAGGTCATGAACTCGCCGATGCTGGAGCGGGTGAAGCGAGAGTACTCGGAGAGGTCCTTTTCGGCGACAAGCTCGGCAGACTTGTTCTGGCCGCCCTCGTTACGGATGATCTATGGGAGGAGGAGTGTCAGTATTCGATTGAGGAGGGTGTATTGCTGTCTTCTGTCGTATCTCGTGATGTTTGTTGACATACACCAATGTAGTAGAGCTTCATGGTGGCGGTAGATTCGGTGGTGACGTCGTGGCGGTGTAGTTGAAGAGGGAAGCGATGGACGAGGTTGTCGAAGAGAAGGGTTCGATCGCGGGGATGGAGGTCGGTGGAGGGGAAGAGATGTTGAATATGGTCGTCGTTCGTTGGTTGTCGTCGCAATGTGGACTCGCCGAGTTCGAAGGCAAAAAGGCAGAAAAGGCAGAAATGGAGGACGAGAGTTGGATGCGAGAAGTACAGGAAGGAGCAAAGAGCAGGAGATAGCGGCAACTGCTACGGAGTAGAGTACCTCGCTTGGAGACGGACGATTTCCTGGGTTGAAACTCCGGGCAAGAAAGGGAAGGAGAAAGCGGGGTGGTTGTCCGTTGTTAGCAGTTGCAGTGTCGTTCGGTGGAGTTTGCAGGTGACGACGGCAGGCGCTGTTGGGTGCAGTTGGGCGCTCTCGCAGGCGCTCCTGCCGCTATCACATGCCCCTCGCCAGTGGGCGGACTTGCCTTGTTGTAGTCCGTTAGGTTGTAGAGTCGTAGTGGAGGGCCATTTATGCTTGTTCTGTTGGGGCAGTCGCGAAGGCTGGGCAAAGGCGGTGTAGGCAGGAAGCAAGAAAGGACCAAGGCAAGCTCCGCACGGCAGGAGCGCCTACAGTATCCACGCAGTAAAAAATTTCGACTCCTTTTTCACTTCCTCTCTTCTCTTTCCCCTCTCTCAACAATGACGATTTAGGGAAACAAAAGAACAGCTGGACAGCAAAACACAACGACGTGCACCGCCATCGAGCAGAACATGCCGATTCGACGAAATGCATCTGCCTGGTCTACTTTCAGAGTGCGTTTTATCTCAACACGCTGGACTAAAAGTGGCACGCGATGCTTTCAATTCGACGGTTCGACGATTTCACTCGATTCAATGACGGATGCCTAAGTAGGCGTCCAGGATGGCATTCGGCTGTGTTCTACCTGTCTGTCTGTTTTCCCTTTCCATACTCTCTCTCTCTCTCTCTACACTGCCACGACGGCCTGGCGTTTTGCTATGGTAACCGATTACTACTTTTTCCTACGTTTTCGGTGGTCTGTCGACGAGCGAACCTTTGTGGTTTGCTTGGATGGCAGAGATCAAGTTCTCTTTGAGTTTATTGACCACGATTAAGCCGGAGCACCACGCTCAGTCCACTTGTCCGCTGAGAGGCGGCAGGTGCATAGCTGGGGCTCGATTTGTGAGGGTCATACATGCACACGATTTGATATTTCTTTTGGTTGAAAGTCTTGATTGATATTGTTCCCGTAAAGTACATCGAAAAGTACACATAAAGTACAGCCGTCCATAAATGCATCCGTAACGCCCGCTGTCCAAAACACTGCCAATCCTGTAATATCCCGCTTCTTTCCTCCCTCATTGAGGACTGTATGAGCTCCACGCATCTCGAGATATTGCTCGGCGACGCCCTGCTGGAAGTTCCGGATCGCGCCAAAGACCTCCATGTTGTGGTACCGCAGACGCGTCTTAGGGTCGTTGTACGGCGCTGGCAGACCCGTGATGTCGCAGTACCGCTTCTGCGGCGCCAGACTCGGCGCGCTCTCGACGTTTGTGTAGGTCACGCTCGGAGCGTTCGCGCCGACGGCTGTCAAAGCAGCAGTGCCCGCAGCACCGCCTGCGCCTCCGGCCGGCGGCTTCAAGCTTTTTTCCAGGACCAGCTTCGACAGACTGCGGTTCGCCTGTGCCAAGTTGGGAGGGAGGCCGCCATTGTTGGCCGTCGAGGCACCGCCAGCTGGTGTTGAGCTGCCGCTCGTGGACAGTCCATCGTCCTCCTTTTTGGCGGCGGCGGCGGCCGCTGCGGCCGAGTTGCGGGAGGCCCGCGGAGTGTTGACACCGCTGTTGTTCTCTTGGGGTGTCGCCAGAGCCGAGGCTTCACGGCGCGACACGTCGCCCAATATGGTCTTGACGTTTTTGTTGCGGCGCTGGTTCGGCTTCCACGACGGGTTGCGGAACGTCTTGTGGATGGAGTGGATGTCGCGCTGCTCGACGAGCTCGACATGGGCAGCGTGTGCCGCGATCTGTTCTGGTGTTTGTGTGGACATTGTGATGTGCGTGGGTACGTAACTAGTAGATGAATTGTAGATGCCGAGAAGTGAGAGTCGTAGAATGGTAAAAGTCGAATTGAGATGCAGCATGAAGCACGCAGCACATCCATGGCAGGAGCTCCCTGCGAGCTTCACTGGCGCGGCAGGCGTGGTTGGCAATTGGCCGTATTCTGCCGTTGTTCACCGCCTCCCTATTACAGATACAAAGGCCCACTACATCCATTTACTTAGCAGACGCGCATCGCCAACAGAAGCCGCGTTGTGAGAACGGCTTTCTTGTTTACGCACTGCAATCGCTCCACAAGACGACCTTTTACAACAAAAACAAGATGGTAGGTTATTCTCGACGACGAGAGAATTAAATAGGAGTGGTCTACTTCTCCTGCCCGCAAAATAAACACTAACACCTCACAGGAGAGCCCTCACGAACATCAGCAGAACTTGCTTCTGTCGCGTATCATCACGAACGTGGTAAGTACAGATAGGTTGAGGGAGGCGAGAGGATGCTTTGAAGGCGGAGACTTGGATTGTACATGGGTACACGTGGTATATTCGCTAACAACAATACAGGAGAAACTCAACGAGGCCGTCATGGTCATGAACAAGGCGCTGCAGGTGAGTATGCAACGAAGAGGAGAGATTAGGGACTTGACGATAACATGAGGATATCAGACTAACCTTTGATAGGACATCAATATCCAGAACATGGATGTCGAGCTGGTTGCGCAGATGTTCAAAAACTACCGCTCCAACGTCCTCTTCCATCTAGAAGGTGAGTCCAGTCCAGTCAATGGATGAGATATATTGACCGTAATCTTGTTTATGTACCCTTGCTAATTTTGAAATAGCTACCGACAAGCTATCCGAACCGTCATAAGACTCTGGACTTCTTTTATATTCGCTCTTCTTCTGCTTTTCATTCTCTTTTGCGACCGTTTCTTTTCATCTTATTTTTGCCTGGATTTTACGAGTTACGATGCTTTGTGCCGGCTTGCTTTCTGGACCAAGTGTGCTTCATAGAGATTATGTGCGCTTTCCATGAATATACAAATGAACATATCTTTCTATCTCATCTTTTCTGTGGCTAATTTGGCCGTCTTGAGTCTATTGTCAACAGACTGATTTGCAGCCTTGAATAACCGCCATTGTTTAACCAACGCCCAACAACCGCTAACCTCCCCGAAATAGCGCCCCTCTAACAGCCGCAACCCCGCCAAAAAGGTAATTTCTAGTGGAGTCGACCGGCCCAAAAATCTTGAACATCCTCAACGACTTCAACTCTGAACTTCACCTTTGACAACATCACAACCACACACCCGCAATGGCATCCGCAATAGCACCACCACAGCAGCCCGCCAGCACAGCAAAGACAAAGCCCACCAAGATGGCTTCCTCTACTTCTTCGACCTCACATCCCTCCCTCTTCCCGCCTATCCCTGCGCCCCTCCAACGACTTTTCGATCTTGTACCCCTCGTCACTTATCCGCCAAATTCTCTCCCTGGTGATGCCAGTCTCGACAGCCTGGACAATGCCGACACCACTCTGAATACTCTGCCCACACTCTACGTCTTTATCGACCCCAAGGACGCCGCTGCCGGTCGCGCCAGCTTCAACCCGACATGTCTCAAGTGGCAGGTGAGTCGAGACAAGAGAGTTGAAGAAGAAGTGCAAAAAGAGAGACGACACTGACCAGCTGCTAGACATTCCTTCGTTTTGCCGATATCCCCGTGGCTGTTGTCGCCTCCTCCAACCACGCCTCGCCAACAGGTGCTCTGCCGTTCCTGCAGCCAGCCCGGAGAAAGACGACGCCTCAGACAAAGACTCAACAGCCGCCACGGCCCATTCCTGCCCACGATTTCCCGACTTACGTCAAGAAGATGGCAGAAGACTCGTCGTCCTCTTCAGCTTCGACCGCCCCCTCCACCCTCCGCGATCACCCCAAGGCCGCTGCCTACCAGGCTTTGTTGGAAACCAGCCTGCGCCGCGCCTGGCTGCATGCCGTCTACCTCGATGAGGATCCTTCTCAGAAGTCTGGATCTGGATCGATTGCTTCCCGTCTCTACGCCAACGCTGCCTCCTCATCTTCGTTTGTCCGCTCGGCTTTGGCCAACCAGCTGCGCACTGCCGCCGCCGCCGAGGTCTGGGGCAGCAGCAGTGGTGCCCAGGCCGTGACGGCATCGGCGACAGCACAGCTGTATCGTGATGCAGAGGCAGCATTGTCGGCACTGTCCACTTTGTTAGAGGGCAATGGTGATGACTACTTCTTTGGCAGCAGTCAGCCGACACTGTTTGATGCGGCCGTCTTTTCATATACCCATCTTCTCCTCGAAGACGGCGACGAGACGACTGGCGAGCCCCGATTCCGGTGGTACAACCGGGTACTGCCTGACATGGTGAGGGCGCATCCACGGTTGGTTGGGCACAGAGACCGGAATCGTGGCAAAGTACTGGCCGAAGCAGGGCACTGCAGAGACAACAGAGAAGACGTCAGCAGTCGACCCAACAGCCAGCTGGATCCAGGTCTAACTTCAACAGCAAAAGACTGTTGTTCTGTACATCACCCCTCCTGTAATGATACCCATAGAAAATACATAATGTCATATACTATAAAGACATACTCTATTTAGTGAACGTGAATTGTATTTGTGTGCTACGACTGGGTGTATTAGTAGAGGAGTAATGACAGCAAACGACAAAGTAGGAATCCAGGGGAGGGTGCTGGAATGGGCAGAATGTAATTTGACATTGGAACGACAGCTCCTGAAACTCCTTGATCTATAAAAATGAGGGAAGAGGGAGAAAGAGAGAAAGAAAGCAACGACTGATGCGCCCCTGAATATGAAGAATAGCCACAGCAAACTTGCTACGAAACAGGAAAGAACAGAAAAGCAGTCAACATTGGAACCAAGAGGGGAGGTAAAGAGAATAAATGACGATGAAAAGCAGAAGAGTAAAAAGATTAAGACGGAAAAGCAAGAAAAACAAGATCAAATAGATCCCCTACCTAAAACCTAGTAATGTAGTTACAACGCCCAAAAGATGAAAACACCTGGGATATGAAGAGCAGAGGGGAAAGAATCAAGGAGAAAAAAAGGAAACAAAACAAAAAACAGGAGACAAAGGAGCATGAAACAAGACCACTTATGGACGCAGAAAGGCTACACCGTTCAAGGAGACGCCTCCGGGATCTCATCCAGTGTGTCCTGTATCGTTACAAACGCGCCTGGCCCGCCATTCTGCCGCAGATCTTCGAGCAGCACGTTCGTCTGCGCGTACAAGTTCTCCAGCGCCGATTTCGACGACTTGCCGAGTGACTGAAGAATCGCTGAGTTAAGCTCTTCAGCAACGGCCACCCGGCCCCGCTGGTCCAAAAGGTGCGCCACCTCCGGCTGCTTCAATGGGTTCGTGTACGCCAGCAGCGAGAACACTTCATTCAGCGCGTTCCGCATCTTCGGTCTAGCGTCGCTTTGGAACTCAACCTGCAGTTGCTGTCCGTACTTGACCGCGTTCTGAACCAGTGCCTGGCCCGCCGGCGCCGCGCCGTTGTTGTTGGTGTTGTTGTTATCCTCGACCATCATGACGTCGTCGACATCCATCTGCGGACCGCCGTTACCATTGGTTTGTCTCGCATCGTCGGCGCCGTTACCGTTTCCGTTTGCGTTGCCATTAGCGCTGCTGGCACCGTTACCGACAATGTTAAGTTCGGCCTCGCTGCGAATCATCTCAATGAACTTGCGCGTCTTGACTCGGAAGTGCACTGCCTCGTTCCGTTCCAGCACGGTCGGGTAGTCGGCCTTGGTCAGCTCGAGCGCCCGGTCAATGTTACCGTCCAGCACAGCGGCCCGGATACGTTGTCTCTTGTTCGCGTCTTCGTCGTCGGCAATGTTGTATGCCTCCACGAGGTGCTTCGAGTCAATATTCAGCGCCTCCTTTTCCGCCTCGATCTCCTTGGCAAAGGCACGGGCAGTGCCAACGTAGCCGTCATGTTGTAAGAATTGGAGGACCTGTCGATGTTAGAACAGTGTCACTATATCTGTTTTGGTGGAGTCGGTGGGCGATAACGTACCAGCTGCTGGACAAGGTCGGTCTCGCTTGTGTCAGGTGCAAGCTTGTCGGTCCTGCTTTGGTTAGCTATACAAGTACAATGGACGAGTGTTGTAGGATGGGAGAAAGTGTCATACTTTGTCTTGAGAATCTGATGTTTGATGTCCTGCTTCTCTTTCTGTAACACGGGTTTTGTTAGCTACGGACTAAACCGTAAAAAATCGGAAGCAAAAGAAAAGTTGAAGATCGCAATGAAAAACATCATAAAGGAGCAACAAAAGAAAGAAAAGCAACGGAAAAGTTCACAGAAACTCGACAGCACTAGCAGTCAAGTTTGTCTGATGAGACCGAAAGACAAAAAGACCCACAAGATAGGCCTCGTGTTCTTTTCGGTCTTCGAGAAACTTCACCACCAAATCCTCTAGCTCTTCAAGACGTGGATCGCCACGGTAGAGAACTCTCAGTGTGTGGATGTACAGCGATTCAGGGATGGAGTCACTCTATGGATCAAGTAGCCGACGTACGTCCGTGACAGGACAACGGCCAAAATCGTCAGGTCGATGAGAGACATCCACCCCATAACGAGAGAGGAAGGCTTCAGAGGACGAGTAACCATCGAGGTCGGCATACACGCCTAGATCGCGTGTCCAGTCTGGAGACAACGACCCGGGTCGGCCAAGGCTTATGATGGACCTCTAATCGTCTTCAAGATCGTCTCCGGAGTCGTTTTCAGAGTCGTCTTCAGGGCCGGCTTCAGGATCGTCTTCAGGATTGTTTTCGTCAAAGCCTCCAAACACCGCTTCACCGTTGGCAAAACCAATCGTGTAATCGAGGGCGCTCACATTTGTCGCGCCATTGGGGAATATGTAGGCTTCAAAGAAGCCGTAAACATGGGCATGATTGGGGGCGTTGTCATCGCTATCGCTGCTGCTGCCGCCGTCTCCGTGGCCGTTCTGTGTCATGGGAAAACACCGAAAACACCGAAAACACCAGGAAACAAGAGATGCGACGATAAAATAGAGGATGCAAAAAGCAATAACGTAGGGAAGGGTGGGAATAACAAATAGGAAATAAAGAGCGACTGCGCCAGTATAGATGTAGGGGGAGTAAGAACGCGAGATGCGACAAGCTTTCGAGGCATCCATCGATATTAAATGTTGTGAAGAAAAAGGTAATGTGTGAAGGAGGATGATATGATAACAATGGAAAATGGCAACAGGCAAAACAAAACAAATCAAAACACGCGCGCAAAAACGAGCAAAATGGAAAGAAGGAAACAGGGAAAGAGCAAAGGAGTCCCTACCTTCATGACGCCGTCAATGTCAAACGTGAAAGGCACCTGCCCAAAGTTGACGCGCACGTGCTCGCCAATCTTCTTCAGCCCTATGGACGGAAAGAGCTTTGAGTCGGCCTTGACGTCTTTGAATGCGATGCCTGGGAAGGAGCGGTCAGTGATTGAAAAGGAAGGAACGAACACCCGCTCCAGGACTAAAACAAAACTCACCCAAATCCTCGCCGTTCTTGGTGAAGAAGGCAGTGCCGGTCCGGAAGTTCACGCCACAGCCGACAATGTCGCCTGGGCCAAACGACGGGCCGTTACTTCTTGCCGGAGCCGTGGTCGGTGAAAACGTTACCATCATCGCTGTGGTAGCCCCAGGAGCCAGGCTCCCAGCCGGGCGGCCGAGACAGCTTTGCTGTCGCTTCGGAAAAGCCGATGCCGATGGTTGACTCTTCCCGCTTCTTGGAGAGGATCGTCACCTCGTAGTAGTAGATGCCGCACTGTGGTGGCATGTAGTGGTCGGCACGCACAGAACCGGCCTCCTGAGCATGCTGGTTGTGGTCGTTTCCTGACCGCGAGCCAGCAAACTTGACGTCGAGGCCGTCCGACAGCACATCGAGTGACGACGCCTTGTCGTCCTTGTCCCAGCGCGAGGTAGGGGAGCAATGGGCTCTTCGTCGTCTGCCGCGGTGCTGCTGCCACCGAGACCTAGACCGAGACCGCTGCTGGATCCACTGCCTGGGCCCTTCTCGACCACGTCGTAGGATAGGCCACGGTGTGATCCAGGGCCACCAATCTTGCCGTTGCCAAGACCAGCTCCAGTGCCAGTGTTGATACTGATACTAGTCAGATTGGCGTAGTTGTTGAGATAGTCAAGTCCACCGAATCCGCCGCTCAAGGATGTGCTGTGCGGCCGGCCAGACATGCCAAGTGTACCTGCACCGACCATCATGCCGCTGCTACCTGGCACGCCTGCACCGGGTGTGGCTGCTGGCGGCTGGCGGAGCTGCTGGCTCTCCCGAGACGCCTGCATCTTGGCATTGTACTGTTCCTCGAGGCGCTGAACGTAGACCGATTCCCGGAGGTAGGAAGGTGTGAAGAAGCCCGTATTGTTGTTGGGAACGATGCCGGGCAAATCGTAAGGAGAGGGGCCGCGCAAAAAGGGCTCAAAGGCCCGCGAGAAGACGGCAGCTGGTGGCTTCGTGAGCCGAGCAGACGCAGCAGGGCGCTGTCGGATGTGTTGATACCGCCCCACATAGGATCTGCATCGTTGTCGTCGCTGTTGCCACCAGCAAGGTTGGCGCTGCTACTGTTGTGGCTGCCGTACGGTGGCCGTAAGCTGCTGTGGTTGTTCACGCCGTTGCTATCGGTGCCGTCGGCATTCGTGGTGTTGAGCAGTTGCTGGAAGGTCGCGCCTGAGCGGCCGTAGCCACCGGGGCTGCCTGATGTAGCGGCCGAAGCGTAGGAGGAGCGCCGTAAATTGAAGCCCGGCAGACCGGTCGGCAGGCCCGACGGATCGGGTGTGTAGTAGTTGTTTGACATAGTCGGATGAAGGGAGGGGGACGAGGACGTCCGACAAAATGCCGTTTGAGGAGGGAGGAGATGTATGTCGGCTCGGCCGTTAGAGCGTTTCGTTGTTATGGCGTATGTATCGAGAGCCTGGGTTGATAGCGAGACGAGGCCGATTTCAACAATTCGATGAGTCGATAGATTGAAAGATCGATGCGAAATGCGAGATGCAGGAACAAAGACACGCTTTCAAGCTGCTGCATCAAATGGAAACCGAGACGGAAAGCGTGGCGTCCGAAACAGAAAGCAGGCAAGCGGAGCGACAAAAGCTGCAAAGGGCTGGTCCAGATCGCTAAGTGACAAGGCGTTGGAGTGACAAGGCAGAGTGGGAGAGGAGAACGACGCAAGGCCGAAAGTTCGAAAGAGGAGTCGCGAGACAAGCAAATGGTAAATGCGGAGAGATCGATTGCGTTTGGCTCGTGTGCTCTGCTGGCACCCGGTTCGGCTGGGCCTAGGCGGTCGGTCGGTCGGCCAGTCGTCTGATGGCTGTGATCGTACTGTTCGCTCTGAAGATGAGGTTATCGTGGGTCCTGTTTCCGGCAGTCAGATTATTGTCGATGCGTTTGAATGCTGAATGTTGGTGGAAGAGAGGTCGTTGGGATCTCCGCTCCGAGGATAGGCGTTCGAGATAAGCAAGGCACAAGGCACTGAGAGCCTGTTGGGAAGCTGTCAATCGTGCGGTGTAGTAAGCGTATGGCGTTGTGGGCGGGAGTGGATCGCCAGGAGTGACGATGGCGAAGAGAAAAGCTTCGGTAGAAGACGATGTTGAAAACGACAAGAGAAGAATGTTCGACTCTCCTTTTCGATGGCGGGTCGTGCTTGCCGTCCGTTGTGCTTGGACGCTGTCGATGAAGGAAGGAGGGATCGGGCAGGTGTGAAGGTGCAGGTGGCGGGAGCGGTCGAGGTTGGAAAGGGCGAATGGTGCGTAATAGCGGGCTAGTTCGCAGCGGAGGTGGTCGCGTAGTGCACTGCTACTGAGGAGTAGCGGTGCACCTGGAGAGCAGCTAAGGAGCGACGAATCACGGGATGGTGTGCTCTACTCAGTATTATGGTCCAGACTCTCGAGACGGCAGGAGCCAGAAAGTGAACAAAACTAACCAGATCTGAGTAAATACTGATCAAAATGGAAGAAGCGATATTGCTATAGCTGCGCTTTCTACGACATACTTTGGAAGCCTTCTAGGAAGGTGCTGTCGACTCTTCTGGCGGTCTCCGGAAAGCTTCTACTCTGTCTCTTTCCCATGTCTACTACAAAGTTCAGTGCCGTCACTGGTCCGAGCACGCGAGACAGAAAATCGTTATTATTATCACAGGATATCTTACAGTGCCGGACAGCGCTGGAACGGACCGCCTGTAGATTTCTTTGGAAGCGCAAGTAATACCAGCAGCTCGGTTCTGGTCGCTGACGGAATCGTTGAGGTGATTGCACTCACCCATTGGCAGTAATACCCAGTGGGCAAAGCCACCGGCCGTTTAGCGGGTACCTGTGTTTTGGCGGTAGAAAGCAGGACGGAGCTTGTACCTTTGGATCAGCACGCAGCAACCATCAAGAAAGAGAAGGCGCATCCACATGAAAGTGGATCCCTCCATCTTGGGGACGTTTTTGGAGCTACACCAGGCCTGGGCTGGCCTTGCAGGAAGAGGTCACTGGACCATCTGTTCGCAGGACGAGGAGAACGAGAGAAAGCGGGCACAACATGGTTACGGATGGATGGCAATTTGGATGCAATCTGGACACGATACAATCTAACCACGATGATGAACTATTGCGTGAAGTGGCAGATGGGTTCCTAAAGCGAAAAGAGTGATCGACATCGCGAGACGATACACAGTATATGGGCCACGATTTGTGACTGTAACAAGAACCTGGCATCGAAGCGAAGAGTCAGAGCACAGTCAATTTTACTAGATCAATGCCTGTTCTGAAAAGGCGGTGGACGATGTGAGAAGATAGAGGGACATTGGGTAAAGTAGGAACATAAACTTTTGATTATTTAGCATTTGCTGCCCGAGTGAGAAACATCTCTTTCCCATTTCCTTTTCCGTACCATGATACGACCCCGACCATCACCGAGATAGAAAGAATAAAAACACAGATAAATGAAGAAAAAAGAGAGCACTGGAAAAGAAATAGTTGCTTCAAAAAAGACAAGCCACAGGCCTGGTAGCCCTGTTCCCAACTCCCTCCCCGATAATCCATTTTGACAAATACCGCCAAAGTTTAAAGAGACAGAAAGAGACAAGACAGAAGAAAAAATAGAAAGGCGAAAATATGCCCGATAGAAAGTGCCCAACGCCAGGAATCAGACCGTAATAGAAAATAGAGACCGCAGCCATAACTAATGTACATGCCCATGATAAAAAAAAAGTCGACGTAAAGAAGGAAACGCTAGAACGAGACAACAAAAGACAAGAAACCAAAAGTAGAATGAAGGACAACCTCAAGCGGCCGCGGCAACGGGAGTAGCGGCCTCAGTGGCCGGTTCGACAGAGGGACTAGGGACAGCACTGGCACCGGCCATCTCGACGTCGCTAGGAGTAGGCGCGGCTGTGACATCGCCGTTGGTGGCGGTGCCGTTGGTGTGGCCGTTGGTCTTGGCGTCCTCCTTCTGGTCCTTTTGGTCCTTCTTGTCGGTGCCGTTGGCTTCTTTGCTGCCGCCGCCGTTCTCCTTATTGCTGCCGTCGGCTGAGGCTGTGGCGGAGGTTGTCTCGCCGCCGCCTTCGGTATCGGTGTTGGCAGATGTCTTGGGCGGCGCCCGCCAGCGGGGGATGCTCCACTGGACACCCGTGAAACTCTTGAGCTGGAAGCTGCCCTTGGCCCATTTGCGGCAGGGCTTGCCAGAGCGGTCAAGGGCGCGCAGGCCGGCGTTGATAGCGCCCATGCTGGCCTTGGGGCCGAGCTTGTGTGCACCGGCGGCCGATGCCTTAATTTCGACGCCATCGTCACTAAACTGTCAGTATGCTTGGCAGGAGGGTATGAGTTTTGTTATATAAAAATTAAATAAAAAGAGGGCACATACAGCTTAGCCTTCTTCTTCGGGCCGGGTTTGCTGCGGACACGTGCAGGCGGCTGGGCGTATCACCGTTGGCGCTGCCGGGTCCACTGGCAGTACCGTCGACACCGGCAGCAGCAGCCGTGCGTTTCAGGCTGCCCTTCTTCTTGTTAGCAGCGGCGCTGCTATCGTCGTCGGCAGGGGCGGGTGTGGCCGCCGCTGCGGCAGCAGTTCCATTGGGTGGTGCCATGGTCGAGGAGGCGGGTTGTATCGGCAGCAGTAGCGTTATCGTTGGGCGTGGCAGGAGTCGACTCGGACGCGTTGTCGTCTTTAGCAACAGCGGCGGTCGTCTTGTTTTCCGGGTGGCGTCCTCGTCCTTGGAGGGCAAAGGCGACGACGGAGCGGGTGTGAGGGCGTCGCCGTCAGTGTCTGCGTCTGCGTTGTCGTTGTTCGAGTTTGCGTTTGAGTTCGCGTTCGAAATAGGGCTCTCGTAGCTGTCGGGGAAGATAGCACGCAGCTTGTCGGGAGACACAGTCAAGGTGACGATGCCAGGGGCGTTCTTGTCCAACTTCTCTGACCTCCGGCCGTCTTTCGATGACATAATGTGATGGAAGAGTGTGTGGGAAGAATATATTTGGGGACGATCGAGAAGAGTTGAAGAAAGTCAAGCAAAAAAGAAGTCGACGCGAAGGGAGAGTCGTGCTATTTATTTGGATCGGCGGTGCGATAAAAAAGGAAGAAAGTTCGTGGCCGTGATGTTGACGCTGATTGTGGTTTTATTCGCGTTGTATTGGTCTTTAGGTCTTGTCACTGACAAAAGCGTCAAAGTGACACGGTGTAGAGAAGAGTCCCGAACTGAAAGTCACGAGGAACTCGTGTTGATCGAGACAAAAGGGGGCGTTGGCACAAGAGCCAAAGACGGCCCCAACGAGAATTCGCTTAGTCTTTCTCAAAGGCAGTTTGGCAGCCTCTCAATCCGTTAATCGGTGGGCTGGGCGGTGAAGATCGCGAGATGGGCGCGACGGCAGTCGTAGCAGGCGATAGGGGCAATCATGGGGCGTCGCGCAATGGCGATGGCTACAGTGGTGGTGATGTCGATGGTGACGATGGTGATGTTTTTTTGGGCGATGATCAAGATCGTGCCGACGGGGGAAGGGGGGAGGAAGGAGATTTTATTGTGGCGTGAAAAGACATCCTGGGGGGAAGGAGGGTTTGGGTTTTGGGGCCATTCTCGCAATAGGAGCGGCCGGAGCGTGGACAGCTAAAAAAGGAGGGCGCATTTTTGATGGGTTTTTTCTCTCGCCTTGTGTTCGCGCCGCAAAAAAATGCTGAATGAGGTTTCCAGGCGAGCCCGGAACGGGAACTGTGCAAGTTACGTGGTGGTTTGGCCCGTGCAGTATGTGTTTTAGTCTGGCAACTGGGGGCCGTTTTTTACATTTATTTTTGCTATTTTATTTAATTCAGCCGCCAATAATACGCCAGAAGGCTCGATCTTTTGGCCTGAGGCAAGAGAAAGCTCCATAAAATAGGAAGGAGCAGCCAATGAAATTCTCCCAAAATACACCCAATACGGACTAGCTCTCCTGTCTGTCTGTCAGGGGTACACAGTGCCGAACATGTGCGAGTTACGACAGGTGCGACGGCGTTTTGGTGATGATGTGGTGCGCTCACAGTCGCTCTTTCCCTTTCCCCTCGCCCCTTTTCGTGTTTTTACCGCCTGGATTCTGCATTTTTCTCCCTGCTTCTGTCGCGATTACGGAGCAACGCCCAGCAGCCAAGGAAAGAACGCAAGACAGTCAGACAGGACACAGACACAGCCTGCCACAGTTGCCCTGTCGCCATTCACATCGCTCATTTTCCACTTGCAATCGCAGGCCATCATTCGTCTCGCCAACTCCGGCTGACGCTAAATGAAGCAGGATGTGCGCTCATCTGTGATGTGAGACGCAAGTTACAGCGGAGAGAGTGTACAAGATGTCAAGGCACGACAATCGCTCTTGCTGGATGGCGACACAAGATACCATTCCAAGGAAAGAGCGATCGTATGATGGGAGCGACGACCTTGACTGTGCATTTGCATCGGGCGGAAAGAGCAACTGGGCAAATCGACCAAAAGCGCACAAATTCCCTAGAGAATGAGGAACGAAACGAGAGACGAGAGAATTGAACGGAAGGGGCGAGTTTGGACGAGCTTGTTGGTCGGGCGGTGTCACTCTCCAGTCCACACAGTGCCCACGGTCTGGCCTGGTCTTTGCTCATCGCGCTTTCCTTCACCTTTTCTACTTTTTTTCGCGATAAACCGCTTCATCCGGTAAATCGGTTGGAAGATTTGCCCTAACGAGGGTAGTTGCCAATAATTTGGAGACGCCGTATCTTACTCCTTTGCAGTGAGTAACTCGCACCTTCCCAACGGTTTCTGCCCAACCACCGAATCATCAGGTCGCAAAATGGCAATAGCGACCGCACGCCGTAGAAGGGAAGGAGAGAAAGAGGAGATGACGAGAACTGCTAAGGAAGGAGCAGAGGAGTGTCATACGCCCACAGCCCCCATTAAACTCAGTGGATCTTCACAACTAACCAAAGTATTCCATTTCCCCCAACATTGGACGAGATGAATCGACAAATCCAATACTTCGCATTTTTATATACTTTGCATCAGAAGAGAAAACTTATGACGACAGCACGGCACGGAAGCAATGCGTGCGCAATCTAAAGGTCCTCCGAGTTTTGGGTACGTTGCTGGAGGCAGGCAACAGTCTTCAACTCAACGAACAACATCATTAAAGTGTCTCACAAGACCAGAAAAAACAATCAAAAAAACATATGTGAAAACCGTAAAAAATAATAAAGCTTGAAGCGACACGCGGCCGGGCCGTCCGGGGCGGCAGTCGTCACAACGGACACAGCAACCGCCGTCCTCCGGAGTCACACGTGATACAGCACGTGCTGAGAGCACGGATTATGTAACCATGAGTCCCTTCTACCTACACCACTTCCTTCCTAATTAGGCTCACATCGTGCCTTTCCCTTACACTCGACGTTTCCAACAAATTCCTCAACACAGAAGGGTCATTGCTATTTTCATAAATCCTTCTGGAAATAATAAAAACATTATCATTATCGTCTCTTCCATCCATCCATTCTTCCTGTACAGCCTGATCTCCATCTTCCTCGCATCCCATCAGTAATGTCTTCACCATGGCATCAAGTCTACTACTTAACACTGGCATCGATCCCCGGCCGAAAATATCAACAATACGGACGGAAAAGGGGTAAATAATTCCACCTTGCCTCACCATATCTTTGCATCCAGTGCTACCGCAAAAGCCATTCGCGAGGCGATTGCGAAAACATGGCCGCCTTCCAAGTGTGGTACGATTACCATGAGCAACGTCTATCGTGTTCAAGCGAATGGCCAGGGCCAGACCCAGCCAAGCTGTTTGAAAAAGTTGAGCGGTTTTTGGCCACGATCGAGAACGCGGCGTCTGATGCTGTGTCCACGGTCCCGACCTCCATTACAATTTCAAGGCAACTCCAAGATGCCATGGCTCGTGTGGTGTATGGCGGCAACTTGATCGAAAGGGTTGGGCTTGGCCAGGACGATACACTCAACATTTGCCGCGTCATCTTTTCTGGCGAGGAAGTTGCCAATCTTGACAAGGGCACACCAGATTGCCTAGAGAAAACTCGCGGCCTTACACGACTATCCCACGAGCGACCTCAAGACGATGCCCATCGACAGCTTTCTGAGGGGCCGGCGTGAGGTTATACAGCACGCCAAGGCCTTTCATTTGATGATCCACTGGGTGGCCATATTGGATATCTCCTTCAGCGAGCAGCTGACCAAAGATGCACACCGCGTACTGTGTGAGGGAACGCCGATATTTGCCGAGGAGGGCACCGATAATATCGAAACGGCGTGGGAAAACTACGCAGGAAAATATCGGACGGTGCATGTCGGTGCCGGCTCAACAATGTTTCCACCCCCGCGATTCGTGGAAAGGCAGATGCGTGAGCTATTCACGATCTCAGTACAGAGCTAGAGGCGGCCCTCACTAAAAAGACACTCGACCTGTTTTGCCTTTGCCGCAAAATACTCAATGAAGTTTGTGCAGATTCAACCATTTCAGGACGGCAATGGGCGAGTTTGTCGGATAATTTTGAACGCCATCCTTTTCAAGTTTGCGGGCATCGTTGTCCCAATCAGAGAGATGAAGGAGGACCATGATGAATACTTCCGGATCAAACGGACGGCCAGTGAGGAGGCCACCGAACACGGCGAGTACGCCACGTTTGTTCTCGCCAAGTCCGAGTCCCGTCTCCGAGCCATAAAGAAAAAGCTGCCAGCTTCGACGAAGAAATGAGCAACGGAAACTTCGGTTTACCAGTAAGTATGGCTGACACGCCGCCATACAACATGACGGGACTTGCCATTGACGGATCATGAAAGCATAATTCGTATTTCGTTTCATTTCTTGAGTTTTTGGTCTCGAAATTTCTTTAATTATTTTATTTCGTATCAAATTTGCCCATTTTGCTTTCTTTTTTCTTTTTTGGGTATTGGTTTTGAGACGATGTTATTCCTGTCGTTACTTTTGTTTACTTCTTCTACTAACATCGGACATTACAGAACCGAACAATTCAAACTCACCCCGGGGCCGACCCCTCTTTCGTCTTTTGTCCTGTTCTTCGGTTTGTCTTTCGTTATTGTTCCCTGTATGAACGAAGAGACGGTGGAAAACAGCGGTCGGATGGGTCTTTGAGCAACATTAGCGCGCACGCCATCGCCTGAAAGGCTGATGAGACGATGGGAACGGGGAAGAGAGGCAGGAAAAGACGGACGAAGCGAAGGACGAAAAGCGGGAAAAAGACCGCACAAACCTCACAGGGTTGCAATTTAGTGCTTGATGGCATGCAACGAGTTCTGAACCGCCATGGCTCTTTTGTTTTAACCCTGCCCGCCCCCAAGCCCACCCATTGTCGCAAGATGCAACTACAACCGCCGCTTGTCCGCTGCTCACAACTCGTTTAGTGCATCGCCGACGACACAACTTTAGTCTTCGGCTTCCTTTTTGTGCATTCCGAAAAAAATATCTGCTATTTCGGCCGAGACATTACAGTACACATTCTAATCATCTGTGAGACCATTTGACTGTTTAGTCAACAAGAGCATCACCGACCGGCAACAATGACCCGGAATGCAGGAGGCAAGTGAAGAAGCTGTGTTGCTGTATTTACATCTGGTCTTGGCTTTTCTGACTTGGCAACTAACAAAGGCAGCCGGCCTGCCCATCACTGTGTTCGATATCAATCATATCCAGGTCGACCCGACGACATTCAATAAGAAGCGGAAAAAGGACAAACACAGCCTGTGTTCGCTGCCATGAGCGCAAGATCAAGTGTGATGCGGGTAGGTTGAAACAACGATCTTGTGATGTCGTGATATTGACGACGAAGAAGATATCCTGACTGACCAACAGGTTCTCTACCAAACAGCACACCATGCAGGGTATGTCTATGTTTCCTTTTACTTTTACTGAAAGTTTACAGAACACTAACAAAACCAGAACTGCGTATCAGCCAACACGTCATGCGTGTAAGTTAGAAGCCCACGAGCCACCCCATCATCGACATCGTATGGAACGTCCTCTAACTTGACAGAATGCACGTTGATGGTCGAACGCGAGCTGGTCCGATTCAGGCCATCCTGGATACCGACAACACTGGTAACAGTGACAACACACGCGACAACAACGATAATGACGACGGGGATGACGACGATGGCGGCGGTGGAAGAAGCAGCACCAACGACGCCTCCGAGACAACACAGTCCATCTCCCAGCCCGATTCTCACTCTGCCTCACAAGTAGGATCTCATGCCTCACATTCGACATGCGCTCTTCCCTCGCCTTCTCGTTCACTACCGGCCACCATCGGCTTCGGCATCGGCGCTTCTTCTTCCACGACTGCCAAGTCCAGCACCACGAGCACCAGCCGACGTGTCTGTTCATAGGTTCGAGGCGTATGTCGAAGACAATTTGGGCACATATGCACCGTCGTTTCGATCCTCGAGAGGCGGCGGCAGTGGAGGCTACGATATGAACATGAACACAAGCGGGCCATCCAAAACGGGCAACAACAACACTTCGGCCTCCGATGCTGCTCTGGCTGCCGCAGTTTTGTCGTCCTTCACGCCGAGTGCCACCACACACGACAGCCACAGCAACAACGATCCTTTCCTGGGAGCTGGTGCCAGCTCGGTCTCCAACGTGAATCCCAACGGTGGCGGCAGCAACTACAGCGTCGACAGCACGGCATACACGGACCGCAACTACCGTGAGTGGGTACGCGAGCAACAGCAATAACAACAACCAGCATACGCCGGCATCTTACACGGCCATTGGGACAGGACCCGGAACTTGCTACTGGGGCCGCTGCTGGAGAACGTGTCGAAGTCGAGATGGGCACACGAGCAACACTTGATTGGGAGCGCGAGGTGACTGACCTGGACGCTGCCGATGTCGACTACTTGCGAGCCAAGGAGCATTTGATCTGCCACCAGCCGATCTACAGGCCGATCTGATTGACGCCTTTTTCAGTGACGTCCACCCGACATCGCCCGTCGTCAATCGGTGGGCTTTTTTGGCCGACTTTCGAGCTGGCCGACGCCAGAGCCGGCTGCTGTTATTCGCAATTTTCACGGCGGCTGCCCGAGCCTGCCGCAATCCGGCGCTGCTTGACGCCCGTGGAACAAACCATGCAAGTGCCTGGCGATTCTACCGGGCGACTAAGGCGCTGCTGGAACACGGGGTACGAGCGCAGCCGACTGGTAGTGGTGCAGGCCCTGTTGCTAATTACTTGGTGGTGGGACAAAGAAGGACGACGGCGGGCGCAACATGCGCAGCTGTGCCGTGGATGCCATCAACACGGCCCAGAGCATTGGGATGCACCGCTGGGACCAGTACCCAAGACAGAGAGATGCTTCCAAGGCCAATGTCGAGCTGGGTCTGTGGAAACGAATCTGGTGGTCGTGTGTGAACCGTGATGTTGGTGTCGCTGTGGCCCACGGCTTGCCTTGCATGCTGTCGCTTGACGACTCGGATGTGCATCCGCTGACACCACATGACTTCAACGAAGACCCGACTGGTGCAGCTGGTGGGCAGTGGGCGAGCTACAGCGAAGCCGAGGTGCTGTTCATGATCGAGCAGACGCGCGTCGCCGAAGCTTTGCGCCATATTCACAATCAGTACTTTGTTCAACAAAAGCTGCAGCTTCGACTGACGGGTTCGATTGCAGCAAGAGAGGAGCAGTTGGGCGGGAACTTCTCAGGACGGTCAGCACATCACCACGGCAGTCATGCTGGTCGCGGAACAGTAGGAGACGCACATGGAGCCTCTACCTCCTCCACATCTGGTCCTGTTGGCCTCCGTCCGGACAATTACAATGACGCCGGCTTACGTCTGTGCCGGGAATGGCTGGCCAAAGTGCCCGCCGCTGTGCAGTACGATGTCGACGACGTGCAGGGCCACCGCTTCTGGCCTGCCTTTCTACACATTCTCTACTAGTAAGTTTGACTTTCATACTACTGTTATTTCTTGACTACTTCACTACTGACAACGTACAGCTCCAATATAATGCTCCGCTTCCGTGAGGTATCGGTATCACGCCCGCAAACACCTCGCGCCATCGCCGAGCACCAGTACGGCAAGGCCCGTGGCATCGCCGCCGCCACCATGGTCAGCAAGATCATCCGCAACATGCGTGCCCACGGTCATTTGCTGCGGTGCACTGGCCAGCTGACCAACTCTCTGTTTAATTGTTTATTGTTCTTCTTGATCGAGGGTCACCTGGCTGGCGCGTCCAACAACACGGTCGTCCGCGACGACGCCCGCCGCAAGTACACGCTGTGTCTCAACCAGCTTTACGAGTTCAGCCAGCTGTGGATCAGTGCTTCGCTGGTCCATCGACTCTTTGAGGCCCTACAGGCCAGCCTTTTCCAGCCTGGTGGTCCAAAGACAGGGACAACACCGGCTGCCTCCTCGTCATCGTCCTCCTTTTTCGAGTCCGGTCATGAACTCTTCCCTGGTTTCCGCACATCCAGCGACATCACACAGTCATACATGCGCCAGCTGGTCGAGACAGAGTTCTACCATACAGATGCCTTGCCCAGCACAGAAGTGATTCTGGGCAACACAGTCGACAGCGCTTCACTCAGTGCATGGACCCTACCCTCGCCCGAGGACGTGTGGTCGGGTCTGGACCAGCCACTGTTTGGTGGTCTGCCTGCGACCCTGGACGTGGATACATGGTAAGTCTATCCAACAGAGAAGAAACCTCGAGGAAAGCGAGGACCAGAAAAAAAAAGAGGAAGAAGACGTCGTTGTGGACGACGATTGCGTGATAGCAAGCTAACCATGGGTCTTTACTAGGCTCGACTTCTTTCAGTTTGGCGACGGTAAAACAATGTGAGAGGAAGGAAGGGCGAGAACACTGAAAAAAAATCACAGGAGAAGACCAAAAAAAAAGCGAAAAAAAGGCAGAGCAAGGGTCCGGCGATGCATGGCGGAGAAAGAAAAGCGAAAGACAGCCGCCACCAAAAGACCAGGGACCACTAGCACGACAACCATAAAAGGGGTGGATCCCCGAGCGCTATTCCCTTCTGAGCATCACCGATGTACCTCTCAGTGCACCATCCAATACACCACGAGGTTGTGTGCTTTGGGGTCTGTCTTGTTCGTCTTGGTCCTGCTTTTTGTCTGTCTTTTTTTATTGATTTACATTTGTCTTCTTGTGTCCGAGGTCGGATGACGTAAAAACGAAAACGAAACACGACACAGAAAAGAAGACAGATGAAGATCACGAAGTCCAGCATCAACACATCACTTACACGACAAACACTTGTACGACTGCATCCTTCCTCGCACGAACAACCATCCCCACCATGTCCGACTCTGCCCTCTTCTCGCCTGTACGCGTCGGCTGTCTCAGCCTCTCCCACCGCGTGGTCATGGCGCCGATGACACGTCGCCGGGCCACCATCGATTACGTGCCGACGCCACTCATGATTGAGTATTATGCACAGCGCGCCTCTGTTCCGGGCACACTGTTGATCTCGGAGGCAACATCCGTGTCGCCACGGTCGGCAGCCCTGCCCAACACACCCGGTCTCTTTTCGCAAGAACAGATTGATGCCTGGAAGCCCGTCACAAAAGCCGTGCACGATGCTGGTTCGTTTGTTTATGTGCAGCTGTGGATGTGCGGTCGGGCAGCACGTCCCGGTGCCGTCAAGCGTGGTGCTGCCGTCCTGTCGGCCAGCGACGTGCCCGTGGGCCCAGACTCGCCAGTGCCTCGGCCGTTGACCGAAGACGAGATCCAGACGTGCATTGACGACTACCGCCAGGCAGCCACCAACGCCATTGAGGCTGGCTTTGACGGCGTCGAGCTGCACGGTGCCAATGGGTACCTTTTGGATCAATTTACACAAGATGTGTCCAACAAGCGCACCGACAAATGGGCGGCAGTGTTGAGAAGCGGTCGCAGTTTGGAGTGGCCGTGGCGACAGCCGTTGCAGAAGCCATTGGCGCCGATCGAGTGGGCTACCGCGTCAGTCCCTGGAGCCGGCACCACGGTATGCGCATGGAAGACCCTGTGCCACAATTTACCGACCTGGTAACGCGCCTAAAGCCCCTGGGGCTGGCCTACCTGCACGTCATTGAAGGCCGCGTACAGGCCAATGCCGACCTGCCAGCACACATTGTGGCCGAGCCCGTCGATTTTGTGGCAGACATATGGGGCACAGCGTCGCCTGTCATCTTTGCGGGTGGCTACAATGCGCAGACGGCACGGGAGAGAGTGGACAGTGAGCAGAAGAAAGTGGAAGATGGAAAGGCACGAGAGGCACTGGTGGCTTTTGGCCGGACGTTTGTGTCGAACCCAGATCTGCCGCGGCGGGTGCAAGAGTGGTTGCCCGTGGTGCGGTACAATCGGGACCTGTTCTACGAGGTAGAGTCCCCAAATGGGTACACAGACTACCCGTTGTATGTGGAGGAGAAGACGGAGGGAGACGATGAAAAGAAGATGGCCGTGAGAGCGGGCAAGGACCATGAGTGGCCGGCAGCAACAGTGGGCGTTTTGGTTATCAACTGAGAGGGAAAATAAGACAAAATAAAAGAATAGACAGTAATCAAATCTGAAAATATAGAAAAAGGAATTAATCTTGTGAATAGACCCATGTGAGGCTGTAAAGAATATTAGTAAGGCGAGATGTTCTTCGCACTAGCACATATAACTCGCCTGGTCTCGATTACCACCAACTTACCATCTACAACTCTTAACAACCACATCCACGAACTCAACGATCCCACAAACAGCATGGCCTCCCTCCTCCAATCTTCAACGGGCCTTGCCGTCGTGTCGACGTCACCTGATATTCGCATCTTTTACTCGATTACACCAGGTCTGCCTCTAGGCCCAAAGAAACCTGTGATTGTCCTCGCCAACTCTCTAGCAGCAACGACTGCACTCTGGGACACGTTTACGGCCGAGTTTGCGTCGACGCACACTATTGTCCGCTATGACGCACGGTTCCACGGCCAGTCGCCTCTGTCGACAACAGAAGGTTTTGACTACGAAAAAGGCCACTCCATTGACGACCTGGCCGATGATGTCCTGAAAGTGTTAGATGCAGCTGGCATTACTTCACCTCCAACGTTTATCGGTCTCAGCATTGGCGGCGGCGTGGGCATGTCTCTCGCAGCTCGCTACCCGACCCGTTTCTCGTCGTTCATTATTGTTGGTTCGCGGTCGCATGCTGCTTTTGGAGACGCTGCCCGGATGGCCGAGCGTGCTGCCTTTTACCGTTCCCACGGTGCGCGTGCCCAGGCCGAGCAGAGCGTTGAGCGGTGGTTTGGTAAGGCGTGGCCACAGGCATCCGAGAAAAACAAGGCTACCGCCAACAAAGTGGCCGACATTGTCGTGCAAACACCTGTCGAGGGCTTCGAGGCCAGTGCAGCAGCGCTCAATAGAATGGATCTACGGGGTCAGGCGGCCACCATCAACAGCAACGGAGACGGCAAGAGAGTGCTGTTTGTTGTCGGCGCCGACGACGGCAAGCTTGTGGTGGACGAGAGCCGGCAGCTGGCCGAAACGGCAGGCAGTCCTCCTCTGAAAGTGGTGGCCGACTGCGGACATATTGTGAATGTACAGCAGCCGGACGAGTTTCACGCCATTGTCCGAGAGTGGCTGGGCAGCCAGGAGTAAGCGCAAAGAAAACGCAGAGAAACGGGGGTAGAGCGGGTGTAGATAGAGAGAAGCACGTTTATCTCGATAGCCGAAAAAACGTCATTTTACCGACTGTTGTGTCTGCCTGTATTTGCGATCATTTTCTGTGTGTGCTCTAGATGCCGACTGTCAACCGTTCGCTCCTTCCGTTGCCTGTCTTCTATCGCCGCTCTTGCCTTTCCTCTCTTCGTTCGGGCGCGACCATGACGGCCTGTGCCGGCATCCGCTCGGTGTTACCCGATTAGGCAATTGTCGTGTTAGTGCTGTAGCGGGGCCTGTTGCGCACAAGTCGCGTGAATGGCGTCACCGCCCCAGTGGACGACAACAGGCGCCAACAGGCCCCCAAACGACTTCCAGTGGGTAGCTAGCGCCGGAGCGTGTGTGCTTGTCGAGCTGTCACAGGAAGCAGTCAAGCGGAGGCTCCGGCGACGCAGCGTTTGAAAGTAAAGGACGGAGCACGAATAGCGAGAAGTGAAGAGGAAAAGGTAAAATAGAGAGAAAGCTTATTGATGGTATGGTGTCTGCACTTACTCTGAGTCTACTTTATCGATCTCGTCTAGTTTGTTGACTTCGATTTTCAATTTGGACTTTGGCTACCTGTTTATCCCCCAAGACGAATACATCAGCATCACAATGACTCTCTCCAACGGTACAAACGGCACAAATGGTGTCAACGGCACAACTGTGTCCGCCACGACTGGGTATGTCCTCCCTCCGGCCCCGAGCCGTCGCCGGTTTCGCCGGCCGTGTCGGCGCTCTTCCCCGACAACACGAGCCCGATTGTGAGCAGCACATACGCGCACGAGCCGCGGCCGGTTCGGGCCATTTTTGTCGGTGCTGGTCTCTCGGGCGTCGCTTTTGCATACAAGGCGCGCCTCATCGAGCAGCTGTCGTACAAGATCTACGAGAAGAACACGGACGTGGGCGGCGTGTGGTTCGAGCACACGTACCCAGGCATCTCGTGCGATGTGCCCGCCCACGGCTACTCGTACACGTTCCGGCCCAACCCAGACTGGAGCCGGTTCTATGCCGAGGGCGACGAGATCAAGCGGTGGCTGCAGACCCAGGCGCGGGACTACCAGCTGTACGAGAACGCCAAGTTTGAGCACGAGGTGCAGAGTGCCGTGTGGGATGACGAGCGGAGTGTTTGGACAGTGACTGTGAAAGACCTGAAGACGGGCGAAGCCGTGACCGATGAAGCCGAGGTCTTTATCAACGGCAGCGGCTCGCTCAACAACTGGAAGTGGCCGTCGATTGAGGGTCTGCACGACTTTACCGGGTCGCTGGTGCACACGGCACGCTGGGACAAGAGCCTGGCCCTGACGGGCAAGAAGGTCGCCGTGATTGGCTCCGGTGCCACGGGTATCCAGGTCGTTGCCGCCATCTACCCACAGGTCCAGTCGCTCGTGTCCTTCAACCGCTCGCCGACGTGGATTGCGCCCGACTTCGCGTGGCAGCTGGCCACCGAGGGCCGTGAGACACGCTACTCGGAAGAGCAGCGCAAAGAGTGGCGCGAGAAGCCGGAGCTGCTGCGCGAGTACCGGCGCAACATTGAGCACGCAATGAACTCCCGTTTCCCGTCGTTTTACAAGAGCTCCGAGGCACAGAAGCAGGGCCAGGCGTTTGTGGGTGCGACGATGTGCAAGAAGCTCGAGGCGCGCCCAGACCTGGCCGACAAGCTGATTCCAAAGTTTGAGCTGGGCTGTCGCCGTGTGACGCCCGGTGGTGGTTACCTCGAAGCGTTGGCGGCGCCCAACTCGACCGTCGTGACATCCGGAATCCAGCGCGTCGTGGCCAATGGTGTCGTTGACAACGAGGGTAACCTACACGAGGTGGACGTGCTGATCTGTGCCACGGGCTACGACACGACGTTTGTGCCGCGGATCCCCATTGTCGGTCTGAACGGCGTCAACCTGCAAGACAAGTGGCGCAATGAGGGCGCAGCTGCGTACCTTTCGGTGGCCGTCCCCGGTTTCCCCAACTACTTTGTCATCTTGGGCCCCAACTCGCCCATCAGCAACGGCTCGCTCGTCGGCGCCATGGAGTGCCAGCTGGACTATGCCTTGACGTTTATCCAGAAGAAGCTGCAGCGCCAGAGAATCAAGTCGTTTGTCGTCACGGAACAGGCAGCCCGTGAGTTTGACGCCTGGAAGAACGACCTGATGCGCGGTCTGTCTTTCTCGGGTGTCTGCACGAGTTGGTACAAGAGCGGGACTCTCGATGGTCCTGTGATCGGTCCTTGGCCTGGCTCAGTCAACCATTTTATGGAAATCATCAAGGAGCCGCGGTACGAGGACTTTGAGTTCAAGTCTGCGGGACCCAACCGGTTCACGTACTTTGGTGACGGAAGGGCACCCAAGGAAGCCAAGGGTGAGCCTCTGGGATGGTATATGCAGTGATTCGAGTAGCAGGCAGGTTAATTATACGCATTAGTAAATTCATAGAAGACAGTAAAATAATTATGGCGATTAAGGCCAGAGTTTCAATAATTGCCACCTGTTAAAGTACCCCCAAGTTTTGAAAGGAACAGTATAAGAGGTGACAGAAGAGCATGGTATATTCTAGCCATTCTATTCAAAGTATTTGAAAGCCTATCCTACCATTTTGACGTCCCGCTCACGTTCTCCCCCTTCGATTGCCCCCATTTCTCGGCGTCGTGGCCAAAGAGCCAGTCTCTCCTCTCTTTGTGACCCCAGTAGATGGGATTCTGCTCGTTGTCCAGGACCATGGCAGCATCTCTCTCTTCTTGGAGAGGACCGTCCGGGAGGTGGTAGGCCGCTTGCAGTTGACGGCCCCATCTCTGGAGAGCCGAAGCACGCGGCTGGCGGACTTTTTCGTACGTCTTGATTGCCTCACCCAGGGTAGCAGGCGTTGCTCCCTGGAGTGACTTGCGGAGGACAGCCGCATCCTCACAGGCCATGGCAGCCCCCGAGGCCATGTAGGGCAGCATTGGGTGGGAAGCATCACCCAAAAGCACAGCTTTTCCAGAGGGGTGAGCCCAGTGGTCGACCATGTCGAGATCGTAGAGCCGCCACTTTAAGAAGCCCTTGCCCGTCAGAGCAGCTAATTTGCGCACGCGTGGCTCCCACTTGGCAAACCGCTCGACCAGCTCGGCATTGTCGTCGATGACGAGCTTCGTCTCGTTCTCGGCAAGCTTCTGGTCGTTCATGGTCGACTCGGCAACACAAAAGACGACATTGTAAATCTCACCGCCGCGGACAGGGTAGCCAATAACGTGGGCATCAGGTCCACACCAGGACGAGACCCAGGGCTGCGAGACCAGATCGCGCATGTCTGGGTCCGACAGCATATCCTGGCCGGGGACGAGCACGCGGTAGGAAATGTCGCCCGTGTCGACAGGCGGCAGAGCGTGGCCCTGGAACGCCTCGCGGGCCTTACTCTGGACGCCGTCGGCCACAACAAGCAAGTCGCCATTGACAGAGGTTCCGTCTGACAAAATAGCAGCTGGCGCGTCCCAGTCGTAGCCGTCGACACGGCGGTTGGCCTGGACATCGACACCCAGCTCTCTTGCTTTGGCGAGCAGAACAGCATGGTAGTCGGCACGGTGGACCATGAGGTAGCTGCCGCCAAAGTCCCACTCGGGGATGCCGTGGGGCATATCGGCAATGATATGGCCGTCGTCGTACCGCAAGAAGCGGTTGCCATTCGAATACGTCTTCTTCATGTAGGTGAGGTCGATGCCCCAGCGGTGCAGCAGCTTGAAGCTGTTGGGCGGGATACGCATGCCGGCGCCGACCTCACCGAAAGAAGACGCTTGGTCGAGGACCGTGACCGAATGGCCGTCAAAACGGAGACCGATGGCTGCCAAAAGACCGCCAATGCCAGCACCGACGACGACGACATGGAGAGGTGGTGTCGACGATGATGTCGAGGACGTGCCTTTTGTGGTCGGCGTTGTGCCATTTGCTGGCATTTCTTGTGCAGTCATGATGTGTTGTGTGTTGCGATGTGGTGATCGCGAAATTCAATGGTTCAAAGTGAGGCTGCGAGCGTCGATTGTTGACTGTCGACTGTCTACTTCAAATTAATCGTCTCCAACTGGGTACGATGCAACCCAGAGCTCGATTAACGGAGATGTCCCGGAGTAGCCTACCATACATCATCTGATGAGGTGCTTGATCGGATGTTTGCTCTCTTACTTTCTTTTTCTTTTCTTTATTTCTTTTTTTATTTATTTTATTTTTGATTGATTTACCACCTCTTCCACATCTTCTTCGCGGATGGTAACCCCTGCACTTAAACCGTCAGGCTAACCCCGTCTTGTATCGCCGTGTCTTGCGGGCTTCTCCAACACGATTGCGCCATCGCGACCAGCAGAATTTAGAAGCCATTCTTGGCCATTCTTGACCCTTTTTGAACCAAACTGAACTACTTTCTCTCTAGCGGCGGCTGTTGACCTCGAGCACGTTGTTTTCTGGCATTTCCTAACACCTTTTTCGCCGTCCCTGTCCGTCCCTGATAGACAGTCGGAGCGTTCTATCCCGTCCATCGGGATGGCAGTCCGACAGTGGGGTGTCCTATTCAAAGCTGACTACTGAGTAGAGCTTCTCTTTTGACTATGGACATATCTTACGCCGACTTCAAACAGCTTCAGTCAACACCCTCTTGACAGTGATCACCGACAACTCTCAGAATGCCTTCATTTCCAGTCGAAAACGCATACCCGGCGGTGGCTACACCATGCAATGGCGACTCTACACCGGTCCTCTCCCTCTTTGACTTGACGGGTAAGACGGCCATCGTCACAGGCGGTAATGGCGGCATTGGAGGCGGCATTGCACGCGGTCTGGCCGAAGCCGGCGCCGACATTATCATCTTCCAGGTGCCTGGCGAGAAGTCGGATTTCTCCAAGACTCTTGCAGCCGAGACAGGACGTCGTGTCGATGTCTACGAGGTCGATCTCTTGAAGCCGGAGCAGATTACAGCGACTGTCGACAAGGTGCTAAAGGAAGACAAGCGAGAGGTCGATATTCTGGCCAACTGTGCCGGCATCACGGGCGGCTTTGTGACTGTCCTCGACGAGACCGACGAGCACCGCGAAAAGGTCGTCCAGATTCACTTCCACGCCGTCTACAGCCTCTCACAAAATTTTGGTGCACACTTTGCCCAGCGCGGCCGCGGCGGCAAGATTATCAACATAGCCTCGCTGGCTGCACACCGGGCCATGACGCGTTTCTCGGTGTATGGCCCTATCAAGGCGGCTGTGGCTCAACTCACAAACTCGTTGGCAACCGAGCTGGCGGCCTACCACATCCAAGTCAACACGTTGACACCGGGCTGGATTCATACACCGCTGTCACAAAAGACCGTCGACAACAAGGACAGGAGCGCACAGATTGTCGCAGAGATTCCGGCAGGGAGGTGGGGGCGGCCCAACGATTTTAAGGGTGTGGCTGTCTTTTTGGCCAGTGCAGCGAGCGACTATATCACGGGGGCGGAGATCTTTGTCGATGGAGGGACGCACACAATGTAAATAGGTCGAGGCGGCGATCCATCGGAGACAATATAAGATTATGAGTATAAATATGAATATGGAATAAATATAACTCTGTATTTGTATCTGAATTTGAATTTGTTTTGTCTGTGCTGGAATATAGAGAATGGCTTTTACCTGAACCAAAAGTAAGTGCATCACCACCACTCCTCCTACTCATTGGCAATCGCCTTGACATCGGCCCACATGCGCTCTCTCCAGGTCTTGACTGACGGCAGCTTGGGATGCGACATGAACGCGTGAGGCAGGCCTGGGTACGTGTAGAGTGTCGTCGGGACACCAGCCGCACGCAGCTTGGCCTCAAACAGCAGGCCCTCGTCGCGCAGAGGATCACGGCCGGCCACGTGGACAGCTACTCTCTTCAGTTGCAGAGAGGCAAGTACACTATCCTCGACCAACAGCGGGGACACAGCAGGTTGTGTTGGCGGCGTCGGCTTGTACATGGCCATGAGGCCACGAAGACGGGCAGCGTTGATAAAGGGTGCCTCGGCATTCTGGACAAGCGAAGTCTCGCCCTTGATCAAATCGGTAGGAAAATGGTCCGGGTGGACAGTCGCAGGGACTGTCAGAACCAGACCACGCGGACGGACATCCGACTGCGTCTCAGCTGCCTTGAGAGCCACAGAAATAGCCAGAGTTGCACCGGCACTGATGCCGCCAACAACAATCTTGGAAGTATCAAATTTGAGTTCCGAACCGCTCTGGATCACCCACTGGAACGCTGCCCATGCATCGTCTGATGCCGCCGGGAACGGGTGCTCGGGCGTGTGTCGGTAGCCGACGTTGACGACGGCCACGCCCGTCTGGAGGGCCAAGTGCCGGCAGTTGGCATCTTCCGTGTCCAGATTACCCAAGAAGTAGCCGCCGCCGTGGAAGAAGATGTAGACGGGGAGGACTGCATCGCCGCCAACAGAGGTAGGACGGTACACTCTGATCTGAATGAAAGCACCACCCTCGCCCACAGTATGCTCCGTCACCTCCAGTCCTTCTTCAGGCCGTCCCACAACCGCATCAAACATCTTGGCTGTGTTGGCATTGGCACCGGCCTTGATCTGTTTGCGGCGTTGCTCCGGCCGGCGGCACCGGCGGTGACCACGTCTTGGCGTACTCAGTCCATTCCGGTGCTTCCTCGGAGAGGTAGGAGAAGGAGGACATGATGGTGGTGGTGTTTTTGACGTATTAAAGAGTATAGTGTGTAACGGATGGCGAATATAGATGACGAGCTGCGACTTCAGCTGCAAGAATGGGGTGGTGGAAAGAAGGCGAGAAGACAGGTCCTGACGAGAAGACGCGAAGACGCGAGGCAGAAGAAAAGTAAAGGCGAAAGACGGAAGGTCAATGGTCAGTCAGGTCAAGGACCAACACAAAATTGATAGTACTCGGTGGTATCAATCCTGGCCCTGAAGACCTCGAGGCGTAAGGCGGCGCTATGGGCTGGGCTTGGGCTGGACGGACCTGCTGGTCCCACAACAGGTGTAAGTCTTAATCTGGTTTGGGTTTCGCCGATGGTCAATAAAGAGAGTATTGACTTGAACGACAGAGAGAACAACGTAAGAAGAAGTCAGTTAATTAAACCAGACACAATATGGCTATGAAATGAGCTCCACCTGCTTGCCCAGACAGTAGTTGCTCTTGCCACGAGGAGCTCTGCACGGAAACATGCGGCAGAACCGATGCCATGATTCGGGATAAGAAATCAGAACAAAAAATTAGTCATTCACAGCATCTATTTTAAGAGTACACACACACACACACACACACACACACCTAGTCATCCTGCTTCCCCAGCCGGATGCCGTTGACTTTCCGCTTCTGGATCCAGTCCTCAAACTGCTGGCCCAGCCACACATTCCGTGTCGACTCGATCGTTCCCTCAATCTCGGCGTACTTGCCGCCTGCCGCGTATATGGCCCGTCCGTGGTAGGCCGGGTTGAGTGCCAGGAACAGCAGGGCATTGGCAATATCGATGGGCTGGTTGATGGGCAGACTTTCGCGAATCCAATGGTGAAGAACATGCGCGGTGAACTGTGTCTGAACAAACGCAGGGGCCACCAGGTTGATACGGATGCCGCCGTGTGTTTCGCCCTCAATCTGGTCACGCAGCGACCGCAGCAAGCCCAACACGCCGTGTTTGGCCGTGTTGTAGATGGGAATGCCCGGCGTGTCGAGGTACGACGCGGCTGATCCCGTGATCACAAGCGAGCCGCCGGGAGTATCCGTCTTTCCCGTCCTTTTCGCATTTGACGTTTCTGCACCGGCCGCACCTTCCTTTGCAGCCTTCAATTGTTTCCGGAAGGTGCTAATGGCCAGCTTTGTCGTCAGAATCACTCCACGAAGCGTCACATCCAGCACCAGCAGTTTGGGTTCCTGCAGTTTTCCGGTGACCTCGTCGATTGTGTCGGCAAAGACATCCTCGACCACCTCGTCGATGCCCGCGTTCGCAAACACCAGGTCGACACGGCCGTACTGTGCAACGACACCGTCAAAGATTCGCAGCTGGTCGGCCCAGACGGAAACAGACCCCTCGTAGAAATGGACACGCTCACCCAGCTCGGCGGCTAGCTTTGCACCGTTGACGCGGTCGACGTCCAAGAAGTTGACGATGGCGCCCAGGCTGTGAAGTCGGCGGACAGTGCTTCGCCAATGCCGGTAGAACCGCCCGTCAAAATGACGACCTTGTCTTTGCCCTGCTGAAAGAGCGGCAGGTCCGCAGGGATCTCGAGGGATGTCATGGTGTTGGTGTGGTAGGGAGTGTCGAGGAAGGTCGTTTGACGTTTCTTCGTGTGTTCTTGTTTTTGTTTTTGTTCTCAATAATTAATTACCAATTTACTTCGACTACTTCGACTACTTCAACTACTTCGATTATCTTTTTTTCCTCCCATCTTATCCGATCTTTCCTCAATCGCAATCAATATTGTTTATCACCACATCCTGCAAGGCTCCTTTGAAACTAGCAAAATGACAACATCGTGGTGGACTCTTGGGTGATTTGCAGAATTGAGCCCGGAGAACGAGAACACGATAAAAACAACGATAAAAAACGTATTTAGCAATAGCGGCTGGGTGGAAATAACGAATGTGATGCGGACTGTACCTCCGGCGATGTGCAAAAGGCGATGTCACGGCGATGCCCAAAACGGCTACACCGTCGTGGAAGGCTAAGAGGTTGTCGATGAGGTGCCCGAAACCCGCCTTAAACGGGCCCAAAAGAAAGAAAAGAGACGAGAGAAAAGGGAACTAACAGCCTAGCCCATCTGCCACGCGGGATTCATACTCCTGGTGCACGTTTTTGGTTGTCGTTTGTCGTCGTTTGTCGCCTCCCCCATGCCTTCCATTGCCTTATTGACAGGGCTCGAGCAATTCAAAAATACTGGGGCCCTCTTGCGTGATCGCGACCATGCAGAAAAAGAGCTTTGACAAGTCTGCAAGGTCTGCAAGGACTTCTGTGGTCTCCATGGCCTCCATGGGTCTCCACGAGGGATAATACATATCCAAGGTGAACACGATGGATAAAAAGGAGGTCTTCGGCATATGGAAACAAAAGGCTGGAGATGCTGTGTACACAGTAGATCGACCTTAGCCTTCTCTCATTGTTTTGTCTTGGCAGTCATCCATCTCCATCTCCATCTCTTCACCTTGTTTACTCACCTCCATTTTCTCTTCTCTTATTTTGCTTCATTTTTTTTTTCACATACCCACCTCCCTCACCATGGGTCTTTGGGTCCTTGAACCAAAACAACGGGGTGTCAAGGTGCCTGGCACCGTCCACGTCGAGCGCGACACGGACGTGCTGCGGCACCTGACGGCGCATCTCAAGCACGGCAGCGGCAGCGAAGAGGGAATTGTGCTCGTGCCGCAGCCCAGCGACTCGGTCAACGACCCGCTCAACTGGCCGCGCGCCAAGAAGATCTTCCACTCCTATTTCCTGTCGTTTGGCACAGGTCTGGCGTCGGGCACCTGCTATTTCTTGAACCCCTCGGCTACACTCATGGCCAAGGAGGTCGGCACAACCGTCACGCAAATGTCCCGCTCGCTGGCCGTGCTGATGCTGTGCATGGGCATTGCCAGTATCCTGACGACACCGCTGGCCCGCATCTACGGCAAGCGGCCCATATTTCTGCTGCTGGGTCTTGTTTCGGTCCTGGGCTACGGAATCTTGCTCGCCCACCCCTACAACCTGCACTATCTCTATGCCGGCCGTGCTCTTTGGGGTGCTGGTGCCAGTGGCCTCGAGTACTTGGTCAGCTCGAGTGTGGGTGACTTGTTCTTTGTGCACCAGCGCGGCTTCCATCTGGCTCTGTGGCACTTTGCACTGGCTGGCGGTAACTCACTCGGCCAGGTGATTGCGAGCCAGATCGTGGCCGGCCAGGGCTACGTCTGGGCCTTCCGGTACGCTGTCATCTTCATGTCTGTCTACGTCGTGGCTCTGTTCTTCTTTGCGCCTGAGACGACGTACGTCCGTGCCAAGAAGTACGACACAGATGTCCTGGAGCTTTTGTCGGATGAAGTCAGTGAGGCTGGCGGCGCTGCGAGTGCCAGCACGTCTGACAACCATCTGCCATCCGGTGCCAACGTCGACAAGAAGATTGACGAGAAGACGGCTGCCCAGACTCAGACCAAGACGGCCGACGACTTGGAAGCAGCCGGTCCCACTGCCGAGGCACGTACTACCTACGTCCAGTCTCTCCGCGTCTTCCACGGCCGATACAGCGACGAGAACTACTTCAAGGCCCTGGTGGCGCCCTTTGCCACCTACATGCTTCCCGGCGTCGTCTGGGCTGCCTACTCGTACGGCTGCGCCGTGGCTTTCTCGGCGTCTCTGTCTGTCTCGCTGTCGTCCATCTTCACGGTTGCTCCCTACCACTTCTCTACCCGTGCCGTCGGCCTGACGGTTTCTCTCGCCCTTTGTTGCCAACATTATCGGCAACTTCATCCCCGGCCCCGTCGCCGATTGGCTCGTGACGTACATGTCCCGTAAGAACGGCGGCGTCTACGAGCCCGAGTTCCGCAATATTCTGTGCATCCCGGCCCTGATCACGGGCCTCGCCGGCTACTGGGGCTTTGGTCTGGCCATCCACTACAAGATCCACTGGTTTGCGCCCGTCTTCTTCTTTGGTGTTGCTGCCTTCTCCGGCTCGATCCTGTCGCTCGTCTCCAACACGTATCTGCTCGACTGCCACCGCAAGCATGCTCAAGATGCCTATGCCGCGGTCACGCTCGTCAAGGCTGTCATGACCTTTGCTATTGCCTTCTTCATCAACACGTGGCTGGCCAAGTCGGGTCCTGTTCGTGTCTACTTTATCATTGGCACCATCCACGGCATCGGCTGCATTTATGGCCTAGTTCTCTACGTCTTTGGCAAGCGCATGCGTCTTGCCGTTCACCAAAATGCCTTTATCCAGCGTCATCTGCGTTGAGACGAGGGAAGAGGGGGATGATAAAAGACTTCTTGGCTCGTTGATAGATGTTGCTCGTAATATATCCTCTGAATCTTATTTTTCATTAAAACCAATTCATTCTCCTGTTTATTCTTTTTTTATTATGTGCATATCAACTTACAAATCGCCATTTCATCATCCAACAGAGTGTCTTCGCGGTGGAAAAAGACGGCCAGACCTACGAAGAGGATTGCCACAAATACCAGGAACATTATCAGGGTTGAGCTTGCACCTACATATCTACATAGTCGAAAAGGTCTTTTTGCAACAGTCTTACTTCTCATCACTGGGAACGTTCTCTCTTATAATGGCTTATTGTCTCAAGTAACGCTATTATTTACGGCCATAACCATATTAACCTCGCAAAATTGTTTGGAGACAAACCCTCACCGAGAAGACAGACTTGATTGTAGGATGGCAGCACCTATCAAGGATGGAGAGCGAAAATAATTGTACGCAAACAAGAAAAAAAGAGACTGGTCACAAGACACTAAAAACTGGGAAGGAGAAATAACGAAAGAAGAAGAGCATTTGGGTTTGCGTCTCGCCCACTTTCTGCTGTGCAACACAGCATTTACCCCAGACGTGAGTCGTTGATCTTTCCTCTACCAAAGCATCTTGGATGAATAGACATAGAACCTGTTTCTGATATGGTACTCTTGTTTACATTGTTGGTGAATTAGAAGACTTCTTCTTGATTGTGATGGTCATCTTAAGACTTGCCCATTGACGTTGGGGATTGCCTTTCTCTATGAAGCCCAAAGTCTACCTACCTACAAAATAATTAAAGTTTCAGATCCTTCTCGTAGAACCGGTAATTGTCGCCATAATTTTGTGCTTCTGTTCCACGTCTGCTGATCTAGCTTTGATTTTTATTTTCTGTTACATCTCTTTTCTGTCTTGGCACTTACAAGTTGTGCTTCGGTCACAGCATGAGAAAGTCAGATAGACTTTTTGCCTGCCGATGGAAGCAAGTCATTGTCTCAGTTGAGCCGGCACCAAATCAGTGCCAATATGGATAGGCCGAAAGAAACAGAAACAAAAAGAGGAAGGGACGACACGAAAACCAAGACAAAAAAGTCATGAGAAAGTTGATAGAGGGCAAGACGACAAGACGACCGACAGAACCTTATCTACCGGCCGGGCAGACCCAGTCTGAGATGACACTGAGACAGTTTTCCTACAACAGTTTTCGCCTTCCCCCCTCTTTCTTTCTCTCTTCTTGGCTGTTCAATTACTCGGAGTTACACACACTTTGCCGTCCGGTTAGAGTTGCAGAGGAGGGTGTATATGGAAAGAAGAATCCCAATCTTGATGGAGGGTGGATGGATGGACATGGGGATGTGCCATGGAGAAAATGAGGAGATGGGGGCGAGTACCAGAGAAAGAAGAAAAGGAAGAAAAAGATGATAACGACAGATGATGCTTTGACATACGATGTTGACAGGTAGCAAATGTCCCATATCTCTTCTCATGCTGCCATACAATACGATGCGAGTCTAGCCAAGGTATTCCTTCATATCACACTGCTACAGCAGGAAAGATGAACTCTGCTGTACATTGTTCTCTTTGTCGTTCTCTCATGTCGTTCTTGCAATATGTCGTGTTATAGACGTTCCGTTTGTTTATTTGCAGCCCCTTTCATTTTTTGGACTCCTCTTGTCCTCCCATGCTTTCCTTCCCACGCCCTCGTGGGAGACAATGGGGTAGAAAGACGGTGACGCGTGGGAGAGCAACATTGATATCCCGTCTTCGAGGTCTTTTTCAATATTCAAGGTCATTCTCCTCTCTGAATTTTCATGTCCGTATCCCCCCACGTAACGCAAAAAACAACGCCGTTGCCGATGGAATAAAATCAAATGTGCGGGGAGGAGAGGAGATGGGCCGAAACGGAGGGCTAGACTCTTGGGATATCGAGTCTCGCCATCGTCGTGTTTGACCAACTCATCCAGATATCCAGGTATCCAACGCACCAATGTCTATCCATGATCACTTGACCGGTCGAGCTCTTCGCATCCTGTCAAGAGTTCATTGGCGAATTGTTTGCTTTTTGAAAAAACAGCCCCATCGATTCAAGGCAACCCTCCCTCGACTCCTTTGCCACTGACCCCCTCGATCAGTCCCCCATCATCCACCAGCTCTCCACCTCTTCCCACCCACGGTTAGGCGGCAGAAGAAAGTGAGGCGAGCAGAGCTTGGGGTGGGTTGCGTCCGCCTAATGCATGCTGGCAGTCAGTGTGGGATGAATTAAAGAAAGGATGGGGTGTCGAGGCGTGTGAACAACGAGATTGGGCCGGCCGATCACGTATGTCGAAGGATGAAGGGGATTATCGTTGCGACTGTAAGCAGTGAGAGCTGTATAGATGTATGGAAAGCTCTTCAATTCCGGTTGATGGACATGGACACAGTAGGGTTGCAAGGCAGAAGACCACAGCATTGTCAAGTAAGATGCTGCGCACTCTTTCGTGTGTGTGTACCATGCCTTCTGGATCTGAACTGAGGCTGGCGGACATGCCAAAAGATTGGTCAAGAGAAGCTACTGTACCGCCCGCCGTCCATTTGACAATTCAACGGTTGTTTTGTGTCTCCTTGACCTCGTGTCTGTGCCCCCGTGGTCCCTTTGAACGTGCCCCCAATTCGTCTTCCTGCTTCTTATCAAGGGCATGCAGGTTCATGTAAGTCCATGTAAGTCCCCATGTAAGTGTAAGTGCACATATTTGTATATATGGAAGCACAAGACAGGGCAAAAAGACTCTTTGAACGACACATCTACACCAGGGGAAGCTGTCGCCCCATGGCTCGTGCCCGACCTCAACAACAAAAAAATAGCATAGCTTTTAGCAGCTTCTTCGGCTGTAGCCTAGTTTCCTTTTGCTTCCGTTCCTTGTTGGCGCCGGCACAGCCCGCCAGACATCAAGGCATAGCGCGGTTGATCATGACAACAACAAGAGAGATAGGCAGACAGAAGTGCAGAGACAGGGAAAAGCATAGGAAGCATCAGATGAAGAAAATGACACTTGTTCCAAGATGCGAAAAACAACGAGGCAATTCGAGAACGAAAACAAGAAAGGCGACCGAGATACTAGTCAACAAGGCCTATCATGCACTAGCACATGGCCGATCTCCTGGTGTCCCTCCCTTATTCATTCAAACTTGGCGTTTGAAATTTTCAAAGATGGTGCAAATGTAAAGATGCCCAAAGGCTTCCCAACACTTGTCTGGATATTTTGTGACATCCTCGCTGGGCAGTGCAGAACGGGGTTAGCATTCCGGAAGACAGACATGCAACCCCGGCGCACTAAGTAGGGGCAGTGTAGTTTGAAGATGTGTGGTCATTCATAGGTGTGGTTCGTTGATGCCTCACTTTCTCTCTGTGTGGGCGATGTTGACCGATGCACGAGCCGATCGAAGGGTATCTCTGGGCAGTCTCTGCGTTCCTATGCGTGATGTGGATTGCAGGTGCAGGAGCTCGCTGTGTAATTTCGAGTACGGGGCATTCTTGTCTAGTAGCCCGGCCAGCTGGCAATTATTTCAGTTATCGTCAAGAGTTTGTTGTCACGTTTGTTGACGTTGCCGTTGCCGTCTTTTCTCCCTTTTTTGGCCAACCGTGTTGGGCTCGATGGCGCCCTGCACGGTCCCTGCAATATCTGGGGAAAACATGCGCCACGGTACCTCTCCTTTGGGCCTTCCTAGTGCTGTGGTGAAGTAGACCGACAGACAAATAAATACGACGTGCCTCCGTAAAACGGACACTTGATGTCTTGTGCCTAGTACAGAGTGCATGCAACAAATGCTTAATGCAGCAAGGCCCAACGCAATTATAAAGACAAAATAAAAAGAGGGACCAAACACCACCAGTGCAAGCCGTTCGTTGTCCCTTAGACTGCAGACAGCCCTAGAAATAGCAGTTCAGGGCGCACGTGCTGGAAGTAGCCATGAAAGGGAGGATGAGGTCAGGAAAGAGGGTCTGCTTGAGCCAATGCATGCTCTGGGTTGGCCAATGAGCGGTTGCCAGCAGAGCAAAGGTCCAGTGTTAAACCTCTTTAGTTGTTCATGCCCTTCGCCCAATTTGAGAGTGTCAATCGTGAAATGAGGTTTCTGGTCCTTCTTTTCTTTTTCCTTTATTTTTTGTTTTCCGATTTGGCTCTTTGGTTTGCGAAGTCGGGGGTACAGAGCCATTCGCTATTTGGTGATGGCTGTTTTTGATAGTGACAAATGGCAACTTGCTAACAATGGCAACTTGCCCACAATGGAAGATAAAGCAGAACAGAAAAGGCAGACTTGGTCTTCGTGAATGTCGAATATGCCTCTCGGAAACTCCTTGTAAGCATTATCCCCCACGCCAACATGGTAGGCGTAATTTTTCTATTCTTGTCGGAAAAGCATGACGGGAAAAAGAAATCGAGGCAAAACATGAGCTGCGTCTCTGGCTTGCGTGATACCCCGGACTAGGATTACACCAGCGAAAAATCACGCTCTTGTTAACGATGTTGCCGGATGCCAATAAGAGAACTGGTGGTGTTTCGATGGATCTGGGTCAGGGTATCAGGCAGACAAGACAGACAGTGGTCTGTGTGTACTTCGTGTCGGGAAGAATTGAGTAAGAAGTGAGTCTTTTTTCTTGTTATGCAGAGGGTCAAAGTGCCATGCGTGAATATTTGTACCTATATGTACAAGCATTCACTGGTGTTGATGCTCGTGTTAATTTTCCGTACGCGTAAAACCGTACCTCAAATGCCTGTATGAGGTACAAGCAGCTCGTGACAGTGACCACTGGCCACTGCATCCACTTGGCCCGGAACGATTGGCTATCGCGAGAGTGTGTAAGAAATTCTGCCAGCGTGCGAGAAAGGAAAAGTGGGCGAAACAATGAAAACGAGACGATGGAAGCAGCATCGTGCAGCAGCGCACGTCTCAGCCAATGAGTTTCCGTTTCGAGCTGGGAAGTGAAGCCCCAGGCAATTTTGTGTGGCTGAGAGTTTTTGCACAAAAATTTGGCCGGTGGCCGTCGGGTTGGGCAGCGATTTAGTGTTTTTGCACAGCGGCCCTGTCCTGCCCCTTTGATTTTTGCAATTTGCAATCCGTGTTGTGAAATATTGATTGTCTGCGTAATGGCAAAAACAACAAAGAAAGGGCAATAAAGTGAAGAGAAGGTAAAGGGGACAGGAGCACATGCAAAAATTGCCGTGTTTGTCGTCTACTTGCCGTGAAAGTGAAAAACACAAGCAACGTCATCGACATATAAAAAGGGAGGGGAGCCCAAAAGATGGAGGTGGAGGTGGTGGGAAAACGGAAAACGGAAAAGGGTAGATTTGTAGAGTGTGGATGAATCGGGGAGCTTCTGAGAATGGAAATCAGATGTCCAGTAGACTGGCCAAGTTGCGGAGAAATCAAGAATGGCTGATGTCAGAGGTCCAGGGAACAGTTGTGTGTGGCCAGACTGCAGTGTACAAATCATACACTTAAGTCTGCCACAGGGACTGGTCCATGGGCAGATGTGCCGAACGGAAGCCAGCAGCACTGCCTCAGGCCGGTTTGGCATCAATTACACATATTGCTGTTTGGTCAGCATTTCTGCCGTTGCGAGGATGGCTGCAGGACCTCTGGATTGGACAGAAGCGGGATTCGACGTTGTCGAGGGCGGGAAGGGGGGGGGGACGAAACCGCGGAAGGATATGTAACTGTTGTAATGGCTGGTGGCAGTATCTTATTTCTGCGTCCAGCCGTTGTGGCAGGAAAGGAAAAGGGACAAGAGACTGCATGCTCCGAACTGAAATGCTGAGTATCTGTTGTTCTGCTGATCATTCTTTGTCACTAACTCTGACATATCTGACTTTTGTCGTCGGGTAGACAAGGGATGGCCCGGAGCTTGTTGCTGGCGCCGAGGCCGTTGAAACTCTTAACACCAGCGTTCTAGCGCCTTCTCGCTCGCTCCCTCGCATGCTCGCCCTATCCTTCGGGTCCATGCCTCTGGGGATTCGCTGGATGTCGATTGGCGATTGTTCTGCCGCAAAAAGGTGCTTCGGGCTGTTGTATCAAGCCGCGATCCAGCGAGCAAGTTTAGGCAGTGATGAGTACCAGCGAGCGGGCTCTGCTTGCGTGTCTGTCAGGGCAGGGGAAGGTCGCGGTCGTATGGGTAAGTCGCCTCCGTGGCTGGTACAAGATACGTTGGAATATGAGATGGAAAAAGAAGCAAATAAGAGCAGGAAATGCGAATAGAAGAGGAGCAAAAAATCACGGGAAGCCAGGAACGGAAGCACCTTAAACGCCGCCCGTTGAAGAGTGGGCGTGCCTTCCCCATGATGTCCCCCTATTTTGCTCCTTATGAGTCCCGCCCCAACTTCCTGAAACGGAAGTGGCGATTTATTATCACGAAGGCGAGGAAGCCACGGCTGGGAACGCGTAACGTAGCCACCGGCCATCTCCATTCTGTTTGCAATTATGGGAAAGAGCCGCTTTCACGGGTTTTCCTTTCTTTTCTTCAAAGGGGCAGTCGCATCCAGCCAAGATAACGATGAAAAATTTTCATTGCCATGCGTGGGAAAATGGAAGCTGCGACCGCTTTTTGGAGAGCCGTTGGCGGAGCTGAGGCTGTCGCGACTTCCCTCTCGGTATTCCCCTTGTTCCTGTTCTGGAAACGACGCCGTTCGCCCCTACCGGACGCAGCCGCCCGCTAACGTTGGGCTGCCAGTGAGAAAAAGGCCGCAAGAATCTTAGGGGTTTCTAGGCCTGTAAGTGGCTAGTGCTGTGGAGAGACAGGCGACAGCGACAGCGAGCATTCGATGGTGGAGCCACCCGCAACTTATCACCACCTACTGTGCTGGGTCAAATGCTGGCTTGCACGTTTTCACACGTTTTCTCTCGCTCGCTTCATGCATCTTGTCTAATAGCGCCGACGGATGGAATCCCTTCTGGGCGTTGGGGCGTTAATAGACTCCTAATAAACCTCTTCATGGAGTGGTTATGCTACCCTAGCCCATCGCTCTTGCCGCGGCTGGGCGCTGTTTTCTTCGTTTCTCTGTGCTGCTGATCACTCTATTTTCTGCCTCTTTCCTTTTTCTTCTCTGCTGCGTCTGTCGCACCTTCTCTGTCTCGTCTGTCCCCTTCCGATTCCATCCACACGCCTTTTTAGGCCACTGTGATTTGTCCTCCCACCCCACACCCCTTCTTTCCTTCTCTTCTTCTCTCCTGCTCTCCTTCCTCCCCCAAAGTGTCTCCGTTTGACCCTCCACGCCCATCGCGGCTTCCTCGATGGCCCGTTGCCTCGGATTTGCTGGCTGGTGAAGTGTCCGTTCTCTCGTTCCTGCCCTGCCTTGCCTGTTTCCTACCCCCTGCCTCCTACCTCCTGCCTGGAACGGATGCAGGAACTGCACTGGTCGTATGCTCTTTCCCCCGTTTTCTCGTGCTTTATGTTTCTTTCCTCCATCCCGCGCGGACGGACTGTAGATTTATTAGCAAGAGCGATGCACCTCGCGCGCCCCCGTGCACCGTATGACCACGCACTTTCCACTTTCCACATCCACAGAATTTATTTGTAGACCTCCTCGTCCTTCTTCTTCTTGTCCTTCTTGTCCTTCTTCGTCGTGTTCTTTAATATATTGGCCCGCAGCCGTGCTTCCCACCTTTTTTTATCTTTATTCTCGTTTCCTCGACTCCTCAACCCGAAACCTCAAATCCTCCGCCCAAGCACTTACAAGCATTTGTGCACAAGCGGACCGTCCCTCTCGATCGTCAAAACTGCGTTTCGCTGCATCTGTGGCTCTGACTTGCATCGTGCACTTTTCATCTTCACTTTTTTCACTTTTGCTGTTCAGTTATTCACACTTCTATATTTCGCACATTCAACGCCTCGTTTTTGCTCTTTCACAACACTCCGCAGCCAGCAATATCTCTGCCGTTGTCAGCACCACCATCGCCGCCCTGCCTGTCCAACCCCAGCTCATCCTTCTCTCTGCCTCAACGTCTGTCCTCCGTCTTCCACAAATAGCTCCAAGTGGCTCCAAACAGCCCGATAATTTTTTCTTAAGACCGTCTTGAGACCCTCGTCTCTTGGCTTTCGGCACCCATCGACAGACACTGCCTCTTCAGCACCGTTTGCGCACTTCACAACCTGCAGCCAACGAACAAAGCCTCACTTTGTTTTCTGCCTTTAATCTTGGGCTTTTCTCTGGGTCTTATTCTGGGTCATCTCTACTTCGACTTGTACACTTTACACACTTCCCGTGTTCCACCCATCCCACCCTTACTCCGCCAATTCTTCCCGCCTCTCCTTTACCGTCCCTGATTCCCATATTCGTGTAATCTGGGTCTTGTCTATATAGTCATTGCCTGCCTCCGCATGTCACCATCTCGTCTGTTCCTGTTGCTTGAGTCAGCTCTTTTATCAACAGATCGACGACCACCTTGACACCTTGCCACCTTGCCACCTTCACGTCAATAAATAACACCCCCGACGGCATCACAGCAACATATCACACACACGTACACTCGCTTTTGACAGCAGCAACTCACTCACCTCCACTACTCACAACTCATATCTCATATCTCATATCTCACACCTCACATCACTACACTGATCATGCCGTCAATAAGAACGTACGGCTCCGGCGAGAGCACCGGCTTCAGCCCCAGCAGCAGCCGCGAGTCCAAAGGCCGTCACAGCAGCGTGATTGACGCCGTCGCTTTCTCATCACAAAGCACCGCTCCCACTTCATTAAGCGGCTCACCCCGTCTACCTGAGAGCAAGCCCGTGCCTTCTTCGCCTCCGCCAATATACTATGAGCCCCGCGAGGACTTGTCACCATCAACAATGTGCTATCCTCGTGCATCCGTTGACACATATGTTTCTGGTGCGGATTCCGAGGAAGAGCTTGACCGCCAGCAGCAGCATCAACTCCCCGAGAGCGCCTTGGGCCTCACAGACGACGATGACGTCTCCCAAGACCACCACTGGGACACCGACTGGACAGATCCGCCGACAGCATTCCACCGCTTCCCGAGTACCGTCATGATATTGTCGACAGAAACGTGTGCCCCGCCACACCCCAGGAGTTTGCGCAACTTTTCCCGAGCCTCGACCGCATGTCTGTCCGGCACGACGAGTTTACTACTGACGGCAACATGAATCTGCGCGTCGATGTTTCTGTCCCATGGGCCGTCGCCGTATCCCCACCTCGTACCAGCTGTTCCACCTACGCATGTACGACCTGGCCAAGCGTGAATTTTCGCTGCGCCGCTACAGTCGTGACTCGGGCCGCGAGGTGTGCAACTCAAAACGCACGTTCATTGACCCGTCCGAGAAGAAGCAGAAGCACAAAGTGGGCAGGATCAGCCGCAAGTCCAGCAATGAGGCCAACCTGAAGCACTGGGGCCAAAGCAGCACCAGCACTACAAGCAACAGCAACAACAACAGCAGCAGCAGCAACAGCAACGGCAGTGCCGACATCCGGCCTGGCCTGCAGCGCTCCATGACCACGGCACTGCGCTCACTGAGTGCCATGGCCACAAAAGCCATCGTTCCGCCGCTCCAATTCGTCCGGTTCAAACTATCACGAGCAACGCCCAGCCACATCTCACTCGCCGTACGGCAACCACCACAACAATGAATACACCACGTCGTCATCGCGCCCTTCCTTGTCCAGCTCAACCCCTCTCTCTTCGGCCGGGACAAGAACCGGTCTGCACACTTCCCGCCGCCGCCAAAGCCGACCAACACCATCAAGCTCGAATTTAGCAACTACGCTCGTGTCGACCTGGAGATGCGCGGCGGCCACAACAACGGCCACGACAACACTCGGTACGAGTTCACCTGGTGGGACCACAAGTACACCTGGAAGCGCGCCGTCGAGAAGCATCTAAATGTGGTCTCGTACCACTTGCTGCGAGACGACAAGCGCGAGAACCCCGTTGCTCACATTGTGCCCGAGATGCGGTCGCCCAACCAGGTCGATGCTGACGAAGAGGCCGGCGGCTGGATTCCGCCGTGCCACATGTGGATTGCCGATCCGTCCGTCCTCGAAGCTATGACCGACGTTGCAGAGTGAGTTACCCCCATCACAATCGAAATCAAATCAAAATCATATCCATACTAACTACTCAGTATCATTGTCTCTACTGGTCTTATTGCCCTGGCTGATGACTGCATCCGCACGCGCTGGCAGCCGCGTAAGGCTCACGGCATCGCCGTGCCGCTCATCTCCCGCACGCTCGACATGGATGTCAACCCGCGTGCCCTGATGCAGCACGTCTTCCACCGCCGCAACAGCAGCGGCAGCAACAGCAACAGTCATGGTAGTCCATACACATCGAGTCCGCTGCGTCATGCACAGCCGACTTATTGAGCCTGTGTAAACACAGCACAACAAAATTACTGGTGACCGAAACCATGGTCGGCACATTTCCTTTGTGATTGAACTCTTTTCTCCTTTTTCATCGTGAAGCAACATTCTTTTGTTTTTCTATTGCAGAGCGTCAAGCAAGCCTTTTTTGGATTCTTTCTTCTTATATTGTCTTTTAATCCGCTATTTGGTCAGGCAACCGAGCTTGCTTTTTTTTGGTTCTCTTCTTCTATCATTTCTACATTTCGTCTCATTTTCGGATTTCTTTTTGTTCTCTACGACATTCGTTTAAATCATGCATGGGTATATATATATGGGTATCGCGACTTTTGTTGGGTTTTTGTTATATTCTCGGTTTGTACAGAAACAGCATTTATAAAGGCTGAATGCGATTTCATTGTCGGAGTTTTCCTTTTTGTTACAATCCTTCCCTATTTGATCATTTTTCTTCTCATTCTGCATTTTGTTACTTCTCTATTCGGTGTGCTTTTCTTTTTCCTGGATTAAAAATGCTTGACGACAGCGTCGATTACATTCGCTTTCCGTTTTAAAAGATTTCACAGTCTCCTCTAAGATTTATTGTTCTTTATACCTTCCTGCATGCGTATCATCTTGCAGCGTATCCCTGCTGGATCAACTCTGATATGTGACATATGATAACCCGGCGATGTGAAGTGGGTCACAGAAAGTGCAGAAATTAACATCGGACGGTCAATGTACGACATATTAGATGCGGTAAAATGATTATAAAAAAAGTCTTGGGCAAATTTTTATAGAAATATAAATGTGCAATTTTTAATAATATTTTAGATAAAAGCTACATTTAGCTATATTTTTAATCGATTTTCATCTTCCAAAAAGATCGAATGAAAGCCAAATGCATACCAAAACGGTGGAAGTGAAGTGGGAGAGTAGGTATCAAACTTTTCAAAGTAAAGTAGAATCTTATTTGTTCTTGGTTCATGTATAAGATACAAAATTTAAAACAATGGCGGCTTTGAGCGTCCAAGCTAGTGATTGCATATGCTTATTGCTGGTTGCATAGTAGTGCAAAGAGGAGAGTAGTTTTATGTATGATGGTTGCAATGAAAATAGCAAAAGAAACAAATTACTTTGAGAAAAAAAAAGACTATAATGCAAAGTTGCAAAAAGGTTAAAAGAAGCAAAGGGACTAAGACAAAAATATGAATAAAAAAAAGACAAAAAGCAATGCAGACAAGAGCAATAAAGAATAAACAAAGCCAATGATCGCAACGTAACAAAAAACATGAACAAAAACAAGAGATGCATTCCCAGCACTAGCACTCCAGCATCCCAATACACATCACACACCATCCCAAGCAAATAATGACTAAGCCGACCGGTGGAGCCGCCGTACAGTACTCGTATTCGACGGATCGAGCCGATCATACACCCATGGTCACCGATTCTGCGGTCACTCTCACTCAATTCACGAATGCTTTCTGCGTCTTCGATTGAATTACCGCTGATGCTGCCTTGGCCCCGCACTGCCGCTATGGGAAAGTACTAGTTGGCTTGCGCGGCATGTGCGGCACTGCGGCGAGACAGGCGGGCCAGTAGGGCTGGATCGTGAGTAGCAACCTGTGCCCACGTTGACGGCCATTGTTGTTGATGTAGCTCATGAGGCATAAATAGTTGAGGCTGCGGTGGCGGTGAGGGAAGCGGCGGGGTGGTGGGGGATATAGGATGATGGCGATGGCAGCATGGGCGTTGACGGCCACGAGCAAATTGATCTCATGGTGGACAGTATGTTGGAGGACCTTCTGTTAGACGATTTCTTGTTGGATGACCTGGTGGATGTTCTTGCTGATGTTCTTGCGCGCCTTCGTTGTCGTTCTTCTCCGCCTCCTCGGATCTGGCCATAGTTTTCCTAGTTCTGGCCCTCCCAACCAACCCAGCTGCGCGGCATCACACGCCAGATCTTGACCTCGCCGGACCGCAGATCGTCCAGCTTGTAGCTCTCCAGCTTCACCTTCTTGCTCTCGCGGCCCTGTTCCCAGGCACGCACCTTCTTCTTGGTGCCGTCCCACTCGCCGACGACAGCGACATGGTCGGGCTTGCCAACCTCCATGCTGTACTTGGCGTGCATCGCGCCGTGCTTGCCCTGGAACTTGGTGTTGCGCAGCGTGATAATGTCACCGGCACGGATCTCGTCGTTTTGAGACGTGCTCGCGTTGGCCAGGTTGGAGTAGACAAGAGCACCGTAGGCGCGCGTTCCGACGGGCAGCAAAGCGTCGCGGAAGGGCTTGATCAGCTCCAAGACGAGTGTCTGCGGGTACCGTCACCGACGACGGTGTCTTTCTTGGCCAAAATGGAGTCGGCCATGTGACGGCCGAACCTCTCGTACGACTGCTCCAGTTGATCTTGACGCAGGCTGCGCGGCGGAGGTTCGTGGCGCTGCTCAAGCGAGACATCGGACGCGTCGGCCGGGTCGAAGCGGACAGAAATAACAGTCTGCGAGTAGTCCACGTACAAAATATACAGGTCGCGGGTGATCTCTATGCCACCGCCCCGCTTGGCTGCCTGCGACTGCTCAGACTCAAAGAAAATGTCCTTGCGGCCCTGAAGTTGAGGCGGCAGGCCATTGGGCTGCAGCCACCATCCAGAATGAGGAGCAAGGTCTAGGTCGTTGGCAACGTGGCCCGTCTCCATTGAGGGACGGTTCACGTCCAGAGACCGACGCACACCAGAGACACCGCCCCGGGAGACATCCATTGACTGTCGCGCACCACGGCTGCTGTGCATGGCAGCGCTCGGCGCAGGAGCACTGGTGGTGGTGGTGGTGGTGGGCCAGGAGGACCGCGAGAACCGGTGACAGTCGAGGCCGATGCGCCAGACAGAGAAAGGCTCAGGTCAGGCGTCGTGTACGAGTCGTCCATAAACGACTTGGACGCACCAGACGAGAGACCGGGTAGTGCGACTCCAGGTGAGGTCGGCTGTGCGAGTAGTTGTATGGGTCGTAGTCGTCGTCGTCGTAGCGTGGTGTCTGGCTCGAAGTTGGCGGCGGGGGAGGTGGAGGGGTGGACCCCGGGGCACATCCACAGACCGTCTCTTGTCACCCAGTGACGGGCGAGGTGGCGGTTGGCTAGATGGGATGCTGGGCGGCACGCTTGGAGGCAAGCTGGGTGGCGGAGGAGGCTGGTTGGGGATGGGAGGCGGTGCGCGAGATGCGCCCGGAACTGGCGGTGGGAAGCTCGGCGTCTTCTCCAGTGTCGGCGACTTTAGAGACGCGTTGTCCTCGAGACTAGAGTCCCGCGCGTGGGCCTTGAGCGAGTTCTTGTGGGAGACAGGGTTGGCAATGTCGGTGTCGTAGTCACCTTCGTACTCCGTGACCTCTTCCTCCTCCTCATCGTCGGAGCCACCTGGCGGTGGAGGCGGCTGCGGCCGGCTGGGCGACAACGGTGAGCGCATGTCAGCAGTAGACTGGCGGCTCAGAGCACCAGGGGGAGGTGGCGGCGGTGGCCGTGTCTGGACTGGTGGAGGTGGTGCTGGCGCCGCGCCAGGGATGGGAGGCGGCAGGCGACTCGCACGCTTGTTTTGTGTGGAGGTGGGCGAGGACGGCGAGCCTGCAGCAGCTTCCGCAGCACGTTGGCTACTGCTCGTGGGCCGAGGAGAAGTGGGAACGGCGGGCGCCTTGGGCGCAGAGGCAGGAGGCGGCGGAGGTGGGGGCAACTGTGAGGGTTCACCTCTGGGCGTCTCCAGAGGGTCGCGCTGGGCCTCAGACAGCTCATCATCCGAAACAGAGCCCTCGCTCTGCGAGCGGAGGTCGGCTGCCGCAGCGGGTGGTGGAGGCGGCGGCACGGGGCGGCTACCCGGATGGGTGGGGCCGCACCACGTGCGGGAATGGAGGGGGTCCGCGACTCCTTGGTGATTGGCTCGGGTGTCTCGTCTTCCTCCTCATCCTCCTCGGCGGGTGCTTCGGTAGCCTTGTCTTCGGACCGGCGATTGACCATGCCAGGCAGTGCAAGCATACCGGGCACAGGCGGAGCGCGAGTGCTGGGCGACGTAGCCTCCTCGGCGGCAGGCGCAGCAGGTGCGGCGGCCTTCTTCTTCTTGGGTGCCGGGGGAGGTGGTGCGCCAAACATGCCCTGCATACCTTGCATGCCCATCATGCCCATACCGCCGCTCATCTTGGCCATTCTCGCGCGCAGCTCTTCACGACGGCGCGTCTCGGGTCTGTCTCGTCTTCTTCCTCCTCCTCCTCACCCTCTTCGCTGGCCTCCTGCCCCTCGTCTTCATCGTCTGCAGCCTTGGCAGCGGCCTTGGGCTCAGGAGCAGCACGCTCCTCCTCCTCTTCGTCCTCAGCCTCCTCTTCGGGCTCCTCGACAGTGCGAGTGTGCTCGACAGAGCGTCTTTCACTAGGTACGATGATGGGGATCGTTCGTGACGGGCGTCTGGACTTATCATCGCTATCGTCGCGTTCTGTGAGCTCGTCGTCCTGGCCCTCGGTCGTGTCACCGGCACCCGACAAATCGGCGTCGTTGCCATCCTGGGCCTCGGAACTGCCAGGGTCCTTGGACGCCTTCCGGCGCGGAGCGTGGGCATGCGGGCGGGTGAGAGGCCGCGGCTCTTCGATGGAGCGGCGGCCAATGGTGTCGCTCGTGGATTTCCGCTCCAGAGGGGAAGCGAAGCCTCGTCACCAGGTGTGGTGGCGGCAGCGGCAGCAGCAACACCGGCAGCGGCACCAGAAGAATCGTAGCTCTCGAGACGCTTCTTTGGGGGTCTCTTGGGCTTCTCCTTCTTGGCAGCGGCATCAGCATGTCTCTGTGCCTGCTCCTGCTGCTCTCTCTGTAGGCGGGCCATGCGCTCCTTTAGGCTCATCATGGGTTTGGGCTCGTCATCATCGTCGTCGTTACCACCGCCGCCACCACTAGAGGAAGCGCCTGCGAGTGCGGCGCCGGGGACAAGGCCAGCCTTCTCAGCAGACTCCAGGTTCTCAGCCTCGCGCTCCTTGATCTCCGGGTCTTCGTCGCGACGGTAGATTTTGGCGGTCGGAACGTCTCGTGGGGGCGGGACAAAGGCATTGCGACTCGGGGGCGGCGCAAACAAACGGCTTCTTGATAAAGTTGGTACCAGAACCACTGCCGAGGCCGCTAGGTTTGAATGGAGTGATGGGCGGTGCAGCGGCCTTTGTTAAATGCCGCAATACGATCGCGGAAGGAGTTGCCCGAAGGCTTTTCGGAGACAGGAGGCGGGGCAGGCTTCGAGGCGGAGGGAGGGGGCGGGCGGGAAGTTTCGGGAGCCTTGGAGGCAGCGACGGGAGAGGAGGGCGATGTCGGCTCGGCAGGCTTGGCGGGGGAGGCGCAGGAGCAGCTGTCGCCTTAACAGGCTTCGGCGGCTCCGGTGCCGGCTCTTCCTCCTCCTCCTCTGCTTCCTCTTGTTCTTCTTCTACCGGCTGCGGGACCTCCTTGGGCGACGGCGGGGCAGGCGCAGGCGCAGGCGCAGGTGCAGGGGCAGGGGGAGGAGCGGCAGCGGCGGGGACAGGAACAGGAGCAGCAGGAGGGGACGTCGGCTCGTCAGCTGCCGCAGCAGCGGGAATGGCGTTGGGCGAAAAGGCCGCAGGGATCTCGGAGTCCCGCTTGGTACGGGTCCGCGTGGGCCGAGGTGGCGCGACAGGCTCGTACTTCTCGACAAAGTTGCGTGGGAAGAGACCTTCATTGTGGTTGCCGGCATCGTCAGTGTACTCGCCGACTAGCCATTCGGCGTCCTCCTCCTCCGTCACGGTGATGATCTGGCCGACAGGAAACTTGAGGTCATCATCGTGCTCGGAGGTGTATTCGTAGATCGCCTTGACTTTGTACATTTTGGGCGGTGAGTGTCGGAGGGCAGAGCGCGTCCTAATAGCGAAGACGCGCTCAGCAAACAAAGAGGTATGGCGATCAAGAGACGGATTGATTGTGTCTCCAGTATGTGTTGGGCAGAAGTGTCCGCCGGGTTGCGAGGTTGAGGCGAGGGTGAGCCGTGGCTCGACTTGAAGCTTCGACCCCTCCTTTTCCGGAAACCGCGGGAATGCCTGGAGGCGATCGGAGGGCCCAGTAATTAGGGGATACGTAACCTCGACAAAGCCGGGCGGGCGAAAAAAGAGCGCAAATTCGAAAAAGGTGTGAAGGATGTCGATGGCTTGCGAGGAGAGAGTAAAAAAAGACAAGAAAAAAAAATATGCAGGAGACGAGAGGGGAAGTGGGAAGGGAATGATGCGGTTGCTGCTGTGGATGCCCGGCGGTCAGCTTTCGATCTATTTGGGGTGGCCCTATTTCCCGGGCGGGCTCTATTTTGGCTGGTATTCTTTGGCGCTGTCTGCCAGTCCAGTCCACAGTCCAACTGGTGCTTTTCTGCACTGCTAATTTCGGGTAGGCAGCCGTTTTGGAGAGATGAGGCGCAGACAGAAAGCAGGAAAGCAGGACAGCATGCCGACTGCCAAATACGAACAAGGGCAATGCACAAACCACCTGTCTGCATGCTCTGGTCCAAGGAAAGGGCAGGAAAGGGTAGGAAAGAAGAGAAAAGGCACCGAAGTGCACGAAAGGGGGAACCGTACTGACCAGTTCGCTTTGCGTATTTGCTTGCTTGTCTGCTTATTGTTTGCTGCTGCTTTGACGACTCGGCCGCGGATTCTCAAACACGAACGGTCAGGGTAAGGCAGCAGGCAGGAACGCCAGCTTAGCCGCAATGCCGTGCTGTGCCGTTTCGACAACGAGAGCAAGAGGGTGTGTATGCGTTGGGATGCTTCTGCGGTCAGCTTTGCTCTTCTGCTTTTGTTTGTTGATGCAGACTTGATTGCGTTCAATGCTCTGAAACGGGCGAGGCAGTGAGGAGAGACAATGGCAGCCAACGACAGCCAACGGAAGCCAAGAAACAGCTTGTCTGAGAGATAAACTGCTGGAGAAACGTGCAAGGGGGAGAAGCTAGGCAGAGACAGAGGGGGGATCGGGGGGCATGCCTGAATGGCCAAATCCTTGGATGAGGTCAAGGAGGGAGAATTGTGGCTGTGGCCGAGGCTGCGGTGGATCGACATACAGGAAATGTTTCGGGGGGCAGGATGCAGTTCTGCGCGGCGGCTCGTCTCGCCGTCGTGGTCGCACTCGAGACGCTGGTGGGAACGGTGAGGCGGAGAGGGAGGAGATCTTGACGTCGTGATGGGGGATTGGAGACAAAGAACAAACAAGACAATCTATTATTGTGAGGGGGCAGAGAAAGAGCAAAGGCAGAGAGGTAAAGAGAGGCAGGCGGCAAAGGCGGAGAAGGGGGCACCTTCCTGGAGCTGGGACGGCAGTAAAACAAGTAGAAGGAGCGACCAGCGGGCACGATGCTCTTTCAGGGGATTTAGGGGGCGCCTGCTTGATTAGGTGGGGTGGTCCTGGCAGTTGGTAGGCAAGCTGCCTGGACAGGAGCGACCGGTCGTTGCTGCGTGGACCTGGCCTGAAACGGTTGTCGCATACCGTCATCGTTCAAACTTCAGTGGCAGGAGGTGGGTGGCGACTGCCCTGTCGGGCCTGTAATACGGAGCAATCAGTGCAATCTCTCAACAAGCAGTCGCGCTACTTGCCCAGTGCTGGGCGTCGTCACTGGCTCTTACGTATTGCTACCCCACATTTCCTTAAAGCGGGGTCTTGCCCAGCAGCGAAACTCTGTTTGTTGCAAGGCCAGTCAAGCTAAGCTCAACTTTTTCTTTGTGCCACCATCCTCAGCAGCGCGGTGACAAATAGGCCGATCGACGGCCCCTTCGACTTACTTCATCACGGTCAACCACGGTCAACCACACAACCGCCACGACACTCCACATCATGGCAACCCCAGACCGGCCGTTGAAGAGTATTCTCAAAAAGTCGAAACCGCCTGCACCTGCGCCCGAACTCGACGAGGAGATTGACGATGTCGAAGACGATGGTGGCGTGACGACGCGGTCCGCCACCCATACCGTCGCTTGCGATCCGAACAGGAAAACGCCGAGATTGTGCAGAAACACGCCGCCATCCTGCAGCAACGCCGTGAACTCGAGTCGACTATCTTTTTGTCCATCGAGACGCTGACCGACCTGCCGCTCTTCAAGGGCCCCGGGTTTTCTGCGGCGACACCGGCACCCCAGGATGTCGAAAAGTTCACGAGCCTCGTGCGCATCTTCCAGCCGGGCGACTACGACGACCTGATTGAAGAGCGCAACACATGCGGCCACTGTGGCTATGTACTGTGTCCTAAACCGCGACAGACCTATGCCGGAGGCGGCACCTGGAAGCTGGTGAACGCAGGCCGCAAGGACTTTGCATTGTGGCCAAGAAAGAGCTGGAGAAGTGGTGCTCGCAAGCAATGCGCACGACGCGCACTGTATATCAAGGTCCAGCTGAACGAGACCGCAGCATGGGAGCGGGTAGGCATCCCGGACATCCAGATTGAGCTGATGGAGGAGGACGCGGACAAGGGCAAGAAGAAGCTCGAGGCCGGGCCGGAAGAGAAGGCGGCGGCTAATGACGCGCAGCTGGCACAAGACCTGGCACGGCTTAAACTCGGCGAAGAGCGTCGGCTGGCACAGAATGCAAATGCGCTGGCTATGGAGCGCGGCGATGCAGGCCGGGCCGGCGCTGCTGCTACGGCTGCGTTGATGGACCTGGACGAAGGCAACGATGGCCAGCCGCCGCGGATTGTCCCACCCATGCCAACAGCCCTCGTCGACATCAACATCGTGGAGAAGAAGGTCATAATGGCACCGACAGCTCCGACATTGGAGACGAATGAGGGCTCCGACAATGCTGGCGCTGATACTTCACATATGATCGTGGAGGGTCACAAGAGCAAATTTGCTGGACAGTAGCCTGAGAGAAGAAAAAGGATGTGGCATGGGGTCCTAAGAGGCCAGCCCGTTTGAATTTTATATGGAGTTTGGTCGGACAGCATAAAAGGGATCGATAGAAGGCCATATACCCGGAGCATCTTGTCGAAAGACAGGCCAAAAACAAAGTAATGAATGCATCATTTGCTATTTGATGTCAACCCTTGCGGGATATAGGCAACATAGCCGACAACAAGCAACGTAGTCGATAATGACGAACGGACAACGACGATATGGGTGTGTCTGGTCGAGTGCATCTGTGTCTTAAGATCAGCTCGACATTACGTATTATCATACACATACATATACGGCATGTCTACATGTACCGTTACAAACTACGACATCATATGGCCAAATACGAACTGGCAGCATAACGACAGCACATCACCATGGAAAAGAGGAAAGGAGAATTGGCGATCAAGCAAGACAAAAGCCTATCTGGGCAGTGCCAGTATGACTTTCCGCGACACCTTGGGGGTTGTGCAACAAGTTTCTTATTTTTTTTGTGTTTGTGCTCTTTTGACGGCCAGCAGGCTTCTCATCAAAAAAAGACACGGTCCGTTCCTTCCATCACCTTCGTTTTGTTCCCTGTTCATATCCCATCCCGGGTTTCCCGGAACCCGATTTGCTTGCGTATATCTTTTCGTTGTTCGTTCCTCTTTTCTCCGCCCGTTCTCCTCAAACTCTCAACCGACTGGCGTTCCCGAAAAAAAGAAAACTTTTTTTTGCTGCACAAAATTGTCGACGAAAGAAAGAAAACAAAGAGGGAAGCCGCAAGTCAAGTCGAGAGTCGTAGGAGAGGTGCGAGAGAAAGAAGACAAAAAGGCAAATAAAAAAAGGGTTGTCGAGTTGTCGCGGGCCATTTCATTAAAAAAAAAGATAAAAGATCCGAGGACGCCAGGAGTTTTTGGTGTGGAAAATTTTGGTATTTTTGATAGATTTATATTTTTTTCGTCGTTATCTTCGGAACCACCATGCTACCCGGACACCGCTTAGTCGCGGCGAGGGGGGCGGTCACCGAAACGGCGGCCACCGCGCTCGGCGGTCTGGACCTGGGTGACGGGGATGACGTTGACGGGGATGGCGTCGAACTGCAAAAGTGTTAGGGAGTGGTCATCAAAACGCGAATTCAGTCGAGGATGGGAAAAAAACTTACGCCAAGGTGCTTCAGCAGGTCCTTGGTCTCGGTGTCGACGTCCAGCTGGCCGCTCTCCGAGTTCTGGGCAAAGTCAAGAGCCGAGACCTCGGGGACGTACTGGTCCTTGCGCTCGCGCTCCTCCTCCTGCAGCTTGAAGGAGATACCGCGGACGGGGCCACGCTGAATGCGCTTCATCAGATGCGTCGTGTAGCCGGCAATCTTGTTGCGGAGGCGCTTCGAGGCAATGATGGCAATCTCATCGCAGACACGCTTGTTGGTCTCGAAGTCGAGAGTCAGCTTGGGGTAGTACCGCTCAATGATGACCTTGGCGGACTTCTTGACGGTCTTGGTGCGAACGCGACCCATTTTGGCGGTTGTTGTGTGGTGGTGGGAGGGGGGTGGTGGTTGAAGATAGAGTTGGTTGAGAGAGAAAGAAGGTCGAGATGAAGGTGGAAAGAGCCAAAAGTGTAGCCAAATGGTAGATGCAGACAAATGGGAACAATTTTTTTTGGGGACCCACTTCTGTCTGCTGAACCCAAAGTGTGGAAAATTTTTGGTGGGGGAGGGAAAAAAAACGGTGTTAGGGTAAGGAAGTGGGTCTTCACGTGATGCTCTATGAGAGGTGTTAGGAACTTGAATGGGTGCGATTGATGCGTAAAAATGCGCTAGCACGTTCTTGGTCTAGAAGCTCAGCTTCACGTGTATATTCACGTGACTGAAACTTGTCCCTATCCAACAGGGAATGCATCAAACAGCACTGCTGCTTCACTTACACAGTATTGCTGCATGGATTTGATACTGATTTTTTGTATTGAAAAAACGCTGTGATTCTTTTTATCATATAGTAATAGTACATGAGAGATATATGCTTCCGATCCTCCCACCTGCCCAGGATATATACACAGAGACATGGCTCTTCCATTCTCTCCTTTTCCTCTATCTTGTCGTCCACCTCATCCCCTAGTTCAAACCGTAGTTTTGCGCACTGCTGATCATGGACTCGGTGTTGTTGAGGCCGATGGAGCGGGCAGGACGGCCCAGGACAAAGCGGCCAGAGGCAGCACCGCGGGGCTGCGAGTCGGCACGCGTGGATTGCAGACGCGACGGCTGGCTGTAAATCTTCTCTTTGTTCTCGAGCTCCTTCATGACAAGCACTGACTCGGGCTCGGGTTCGGCGACAGTCAGCATGATGCGGCCGTGGGAGTTGATCTTGGCAACGGCGACGCGGACGGGGATCTTGGCGCCACCGTAGATAGTCGGGTCGATGACGCTCAAAGCAGGGATGGCGCGGTTGTTGTTAAAGGTAGGGTTGTGGCGGGTGTTGGCGTAAGCAGCCTCGCCAAAGGGACTGTCAGTGGTGACACCAGCAACACCAAGCTTGGCAGACCAAGCGCCCGCAGACGAGCGGGGCACGAGGACACGGGCGTCGATGGGCGTGTGTGCCTTTTGCGGGCCGTAGACCGGGTGGTTGTCAATGAAGGCGGCGGTGCGCAGGTACGACAGGCCGGCCGAAGGGTGCGAGATAGGCGGGCCGTCGTGGGCCCAGGGATTGCCCGAGTGGGCGCTGCTCGAAGAAGGCGGGGAAGTCCTGCCGGTCGACAAGTCGCCGAGGCCGGTGAGGGGCGACAGGAAACCACCGCTCAGGCTGGACGTGGAGCGGGCGAGGTTCTGGTAGATCTTGTCGGAGGGCTCGACGGGGGCCAGATCCAAAAACTTGCCGACCAGGCGGAACAGCAGTGGCCGGTCGTGGCGCAAGGAGCGCAGATACTCGGTCAGCTGCTTCATCCGTAATGTCGGCGGCCGTCAGAGTGGTGGTCGGCTTGTCGCTGCCGCGGTCCATGGCATCAGCGGCCGCTTGGGCGTTCTTGTCGGCGGCCAGCTGTGTGCGCAAGTACTCGCGGAATTCTTGGCGGCGTGTGCGGACCTTCTTCTTGAGGTAGTTCTGGAAGGAGCCCTCGGGGATGCCGGCTAGCCAGGGGCCCTCAAACTTCCAGCGCTTGTCCTCCTGGGTGTGGCGCTTGGTGGGCTCAATGTGGATGATATCGGCCGCCTCCTCGAAGACGGACTTGCCGGCGATGTGCTGCTTCTGCTCAGCGTTGGTCTGGGAGGTAATGGGCGTGTTCAAAGCCTGCCATCTGTGCAGGGCCATGTTGTGGTCGGTGGCACGGCCGTAGTCGGTGACAGTCTCGACGGTGTCGAGCTCGTAGACGCGGATGAGGGGATTGAACTTGGCGTTGGCGGCCTGTTTTGGCATGGGACGCTTGAGGCCCCAGTCGCCCTGCTTGCGAGTAGCGCGGGCGCTGCCGATGGCTTGTAATGTCGGGAAGGGCTGTGTGGTCTGGTCGGCCATGCCCTTGACGAGGCGCGAGATGTCGCCCGGAGACTGCGGGACAGGTTTTGTCGGGAGAGAGAAAAGCCGCGAGCCGCGCAGCAGGGCAGCGCCCGGCGACAATGTGGACGACATTGCGGCAGAGGTTGTGTCGACAGTTGCGGGTTGAGCTGCCGTGGGCCGTGGTTGTGCGCAGGGGGGGCGGGGTGGTCAATCGGAGCACGGCAGGCAGGGCTGGTTCGACGACGTGAAGCTTTTTTGCGGCAGTCGTGAAAAATGGCGAGACGAAAAACACAGCAGATGGTAAAGTGGGTCCAGGACGAATTGAAGAGATACTATTGGTTCCTAGTAAGATCCAATGAGGAAGCTTGCAGAGTGAACTAAAAGCGGGTCCATATGTACCTTGTGTTTTCACAGTCCTCTGCCCACGCAATGCTGCATCTCCTGCAAGCATGCCAGAATCAGGCGACAACACACCGCATCAGGAAGGTTGAAGAGAGACGAGAGGCATTTTTTTGCATTTTACGCCGATGCAAAGAGATACGGACAAAATACGACCTGACAATAAGTGAGGATATGGTTCATAAGCATGGCCAAAAATGGTAGGATGCGGACTTGGATTCTGCTATAAGAAGGAACGCCTGTGCCGTGTATGCCAACCTTATTTTGAGTACATTACTCTTACTTCGTACATTTTGCTCTCCCCCCCCTTTTCCCCTTCTCTCTTCCTTTTGGTATAATTACTCTCGACGCCCCACACTTGTCCTACCCATCGGCTCTCGACCTCCGTTCGTCCCCTTCCCCTCACGCGCATATGGCTTGGCGGTGCTTCCGTCGTTGTTGATGGTGTCGTTGTTGGCGGTGGTAGGCAATGGCCTTGGGGATGAGATAGGGAGATGTGGCCGTGTGCGACCTGAGCTGCAGTTGTCGTCTTTTGCAGTAGCGGTGAGACACCGTCTGTACCGACTTCGTTGCTGCTGCTGTCGTCGACGTTCTCGACATTGCTGCTGTCCGACGCAGCGGCCACCGCCTCGATCTCGCGCGAAAACGACTCAATCACATTGTTGATGACCTCCATAATGGCCGACGAATCGCCCTGCGGATCGACCAGCATGACGTCTCCCTGTCGCTTGGAGGGTGGTGACGACGCGGAGGGAGAAGAGGAACGTGTGTTGGCCGACTCGGCACTTTCGATCGACTCTTGCGACCGCCGCCGGAATGCTCTCCGGTCGTATGGCTGGCCTGCGAGGCCTGGCGATACTGTTTGCGACGGTGACGAAGACCCCGACGAGGACTGTGACGACCCGACGACAAGCATCGCCTCTTGCACATGCGGGAAACTCAGCAGCAGCATCAGCTTGTTGTACGGCTCCCACGGCCGGATGGTGTCGGTGCGGACATGGTCGATGGCCAGGGCGCGCACATGCTCGGCGGTGTCGCGGACGTGGACGGTGAAATCACGGGCGGTGTCGTCGTAGCCCATGAGGCCGTGCCGTGGCAGGTACAAGACATCGAGGGCGGGCGAGAAGTAGATATAGTGGTCCCTTGGGTGGGAGCTGGTCCGGAAGCAACGCCGGTACCAGTCTTTATGCAGAGCCTCGGCGCGAGACTCGCGGTTGACGTGTAGTAGCGCAGGCGGTCGGGCGGTGGTGCGGCAGCAGTCGGCATCGGCGTCGTACCAGACCTCAACGACACGGGACTGCCGACTGAGGCGCCAGATGGTGATGCGGAGCTCAGCCGGTAAGTCGGAGAAGCGGTTAAACGAGTCCATCATGCTGTGTGTGTGTGTGTGTGTGTGTGTTGTGATCGATATGTGACGGATATGTTGGGTTGGATATCAAATTCGGTGGATGTATCGTAAAAACCCGAGGCTACAACAGTCGATGGTGGCGAGTGTTGGTTGTATATTTTTATGATGGCTTTGTGTGCGTATATTGTGCGTACTGAGGTTAGTCCTCTGCACTAGATGTTGAGCGTCGTTGGTGATCGTCACTCTGTTGTGGTGATGGACAAGCTGTAAGGAAAACTGAGTCAGCCCAGCTTGTAAGAGAGAATAGGGCGAGGCGAGCGGCTGGTGTTGGTGAGCTGGCAGAGGAGCTGAAAAAGAAGCAAGTATATCTCATATATCAAGTGACGAAAGCAAGATCACAAAAGAAAAGAAAGAAAACCGAAGATACAGAAGAAATGCAGAAGAGATGCATAAAAGCCGTCAGATTGGGCAAGAGTGAAGGGGAAAAAAGAAAGCAAAGAAGGAATAATAAGAGATGACGAAGTTAAAAGTCAAGAAGCTGTTAGTCGGAAAGCAGACAGACCAACAAAGCGAGGCGACTTTGGCCAACGCCCAGCTATGCCCAGACTACGGCCACGCCAACAAAACGGGCACAAATAATTAAGTAACCTGTAAAGGTCTGGCCCTTTGTTATTTACAAGGCCCCCCTCTTCCCTCTTTTCTCTTTTCTCTTTTTTTTTCTTCTCTCTTTTCTCTTTTTGTTCCCACGACGAAAGTGAGAAAAGCTACGGTCAACAGCCCGACGCAGAACGAGGATCGAGGGTGTCTCCGATCGGTTCCGCATAGCGGAGGCGTTTACACGATAAAAGAGGGAGGTGCACATTCTGAGTACTCGTACAAAGAGAGGAGAACAGAGCTTGGCCGGTGCTTTACAACTAAAAGGTAATTATGGCGTAGATGGACAGGGGTCCTTGAAAGTCCAAGGAATGCAAGGAATCCATACGGGATGCAATAGTAGCAGCAATAACACACAGCAGGCACACAATATTAAGAATGAGGTGATGTACAAACAAAAGGGAAAAAACCAAAAAGGAAGAATACAAAAAGAAAGGACCTGGCTCGCCTGGGTCAGGGCCGAGGCCTTATGGCAATACGACGGCAGAGTGCGTGAGGCAAGGGTGCAAGGGGTGTGTTTGTCCATAGGATGGATCATATAGTAGGGTAGGGTGAATGGGGAGAAAAGGGTGAATACGGAGAATTAATGAGGCGGGGGAGTGTGTAAAAAGAGGGAGTGGGAAAGAGGGAAAGACTAAAAGAAAAGAATAAAAGAAAAGAAAGAAAAATAACAGAGAAAAACAAAAGGCATGAACAAGAATATTACATGGACAGAGGCTCTGCCAGGGACGTCTTCGTAGCAAACCAGAAAGGATACCTTTAAGAGGGTAGAGTAGGAAGGTGAAGAGGTGAAAAGACCAAAAAAGAAAAAGAAAGTCAACTGCAATAGGCATCATAGTATTATTACATCGGAAAGGATTTCTTATGAAAAGACACCCACGGATACAGAAATGACAGAAGAAATCAACTCCAAGCATCGTCGTGAAAACTCTGCATTCATTCCCACGCTGTGTGTATCCAGGGTTGCTTTCGTGATTGTGGTTGCCGTTTTTCTTGTGCCCCTGGACTCTACTTTCTTACTTTTTTTCCTTTCTCTTTTTCTTTCGTCTTCTTTTTTTTCTTCTCCCCTTTCCCTTTCTTTCCTCGGCTCCCTCTTTTGCTCACACCTTTTCTTCCCTCTTTTGGAAGGCTGCGCTGCGATCAGTGTGACCCCGGACCAGACAATCGTATGACTTTTGGCACGCCGAGAGCGAGGCACAGGATGTGAAGGAGGATTTAAAAGGGAAAAGAGGAAAAAGAGGACAAAAACAAGGTATCGTCGTATTAGTCGGCTGTGCAGCCTGTAACTACTGGCCTGTAGCAGGCTGTGCTAGACGGCTGTTGTAGTGGGTGAAGCCGCTGTATTCATATACAGGCCCGTCAAAGGCACACTTAGTGGACAGCTCTAGCGCGCTAAAAAAAAAAAAGTGGAAAATCAGGTGCTTTTTGACGTCCGCCATAATACAGTCGCGAAAAGCACAGAGCAGACGAAAGGCCAGAAGGGACCAAAAAAGTGGTGTGAGGGATCGCTAGCAGATATCGACGACGACGCACCACTGTTCCAGGTTCCATCCAAGCGTTGGGCACACGTTGGGCGGCATTCTTCTGGAAGGAATTGGAGAGTTGGATTTGAGAAGAAGAAGAATCGGAAGAAAAGTTACAGGGGACTATTTACAGGGGACTAGTCACAGGGGACTCTCTCGGCACCCATAACTGAGAGTGCACCTGCCTGCCAGCCTGCTCTTTCCTTTTTACAACAGTACACGGGACCACGCCGGCGCTAGCCTTCTTTTGTAGGCAGTCCGCGGATGGGTTGCGGCTGCCCCTCTTGTGCCTGACAGCCTTGTTCCAGACCAGGCAAGAGCGACAGAGCGACAGAGCGACAAGTGCCCGTCGAAAGAAAAGAAAAGAAAAAAAAAAGTAAAAATTCACCAACCAACAACGGGCACCGCCATCCGCCGGACAGGGCTCCGTTTTACGTCGATCGAGTGTCACAACAATCCTACGCGACTGTTTTCTGTCATTAATTGCTGTTTTCTCTCTTTCTCCTCCCCTCTCGTCCCCCACGGCCATGCTGGCGGCCCGCAGGATGGCGTCCACCTCGTCAGCCAAGGCCGCGGCAGCCTTCTCTGCAGTCACATCTACAGCCACCTCTACTCTGCCAGTGCCTGCAGCTGCAGCCTCGTCGATCACCTCGTCCTCCTCCACGTCTAACCCTCCCTCCCTCCCGGCCTCGGCAATACACGGTGCCCTCACGTTCGAACTCCTCGCCCGCTGCTCGACCACCCGCGCCCGCGCCTCGACTCTCACTCTACCCCATGGCCCTGTCCAGCTGCCAGTCTTTATGCCCGTCGCCACGCAGGCTTCTCTCAAGGGACTGACGCCGGCCCAGCTCGCCGACACCTCGTGCCGCCTCTGCCTCAACAACACCTACCACCTGGGCCTCAAACCCGGCCAGGCTGTTTTGGATGCCGTCGGCGGCGCCCACAACTTCCAGGGCTGGCAGCACAACCTGCTGACCGACAGCGGCGGCTTCCAGATGGTTTCGCTGCTCCAACTAGCCACAATCACCGAGGAGGGCGTGCGCTTCTTGTCGCCGCACGACGGGAAACCCATGCTGCTGACCCCAGAGCACTCGATTGCGCTGCAAAACAGCATCGGTTCGGACATTGCCATGCAGCTGGACGATGTGCTGGTGACAACATCGCCCGATGCGGCGCGCATGCAGGCCGCCATGGAACGCAGCGTGCGGTGGCTGGACCGGTGCATTGCAGCGCACAAGATCCCCGAGCGGCAGAATTTGTTTTGCATTATCCAGGGCGGCCTTGACGTGGACATGCGGCGGACGTGCACGCATGCGATGCTGGAGCGAGACACACCCGGCATTGCCATAGGCGGCCTGTCGGGCGGCGAGGCGAAGGAAGACTACTGCCGCGTTGTGGCCGCTGTGACGGAGCTGCTGCCACCCCTCAAACCGCGCTATGTCATGGGTATTGGCTACCCCGAGGACCTGGTGGTCAGTGTGGCTTTGGGCGCGGACATGTTTGACTGTGTGTGGCCGACGCGGACGGCACGGTTCGGCAATGCCGTGACGCAGAGCGGCATGCTCAACATCAAGCACCAGCGCTACGCGACCGACTTTGGCCCTATTGAGGACGGGTGCGGGTGTCCGTGCTGTCGGCCGGCCGATGCTGAGGGAGCCGAGGGAGCAGAGGGCGCAGCGAATGGAAATGGCGAAGTCTCGAAAAAGCCAGGCACACTGCCCGACGGACGGCCACGCCCTGCCATTACTCGCGCCTTTGTGCACCACAATGCATCCAAAGAGACGGTGGCGGCGCACCTGCTGACGATCCACAATGTGTGGTACCAGCTGGCGTTGATGCGCAGCCTGCGCGAGGCAATCCTAGAAGACCGGTTCCCAGCGCGGGTGCGGGAGTTCTTCGCGGGCCTTTACCCCAACGGACCAGCCGACTATCCGGACTGGGCCGTCGATGCTCTGGCGGGTGTCAACCTCAACTTGAGGGAGTAGGGATGAAAGGATCTAGGATCTATTTCAAGAGTAGGAACATCTGGGAATAAATACCACGGCATGGCACGGAGTTTTATTGGTAGACCATGGGAAAATGTCAAATGTCAAATGTCAAATGTCAAATGTCAAATGTCAAATGTCAAATGTCAAAATGTACATGAATTACGTCGTATGTCAACTATAGAAATTAAGTTTCATTAAATGTTTCCCTCCTCGATCCGCTCGTTCGCCTCGCTTTCGTTGTTCTTGTCGTTCTCCTCTTCTCCCTCGACCGTACATTACTGCCCACACCCTTATCTTATTACCTATCGCCTACAAGACAAACGGCAGAACAACCGCCAGCCATGCAGCCAGACCACTGCCCGCCTGCACGGGACCAGCAGCGGCGTTCTTAGCCGCCGTCGGCGTCGGCGTCACCGTCACCGTGTGCTGCGTCTTGGTCGTCGTGGGTGTGTTGGTGTTGGTGTTTGTATTGGTGTTGAATGTCAGAGCCGCGTCCGTCGAAGAGGAGTCGCCGCCGCCACCAAACGTAGCGACATCGTTGCCCGTGGCCGTCGCACTGGCACTCGCGGCACCGCCCTGGAACAACTCACAGAACGACTCAATGGCAACGTACGACTCGTACTCGTCGGGGTCGGCCGTCTTGGCCCACAGGCCGCACACACTGATATAATCGTCCAGGGCGGTCGTGAACTTGCCGTTGACGTAGCACAGGCAGCTGGCGGCCTGGGAGTCGTCCATGGTCTCGAAGCCGGCGACGTGGGCGTCGCACGACGAGTACATGGACGCAAAAGACGTGCAAGCAGGCGGCTGGGCCGTAGCCGCACCACCGCCGCCGCCACCGAAAGTCTCCACAGCCTCCGAGTTTGTCGCAGTGGCCGAGGGGAACGTGTTGCCGGCCGTCTGGGTTGCGCCGGCAAAGCCAGTCGTCGTCGACGCCGCCACGCCGCCGCAGCGGAAGCCCTCGTTGCTTGCCGCCAAGCACAGCGACTGAGCGATGCTCACAACTGCACGCGAGAAGTTAGTTAACCGTATGAGCGAGATTTTACAACACACATAAAATAAAAAGAGAGAGAGAGCACCCACCCGAATAGTCCTCCGTGTAGTACGGGGCCGAGGCAACAATGTAGTCCTCGCAGCTGCTGTAAACGGGCGCCAGAAACGTCGCGGCATCACAGCAGAAGCACGACGCGCTGTCGGTGGCGGCCGCATTGGCCGGCAGGTAGTCCACGCAGTAGCTGACGACGTCGCCGGCGGTCGCGCAGGCCTCCTGGTCCGGGTCGATGTTGGCGAGCTTGTGTGCGCCGGCAAGGTTGTTGGACGGGATGCCAAAGTCGTAGGCAGCAGCCAGCGAAGCGGCGCCGACAAGGAGAGCAAGGCGAGACATGTTGACTGACAACGGAAGGTACGAGCAGAAGGTGTGAGGAGGTATCCGAGGAAGGCGCGAAGCAGCGAACGTCGAGGGAAGGGACGATCAGGCGGTCAACAAGCACAGCAAACACCACAAGAGGCAGGCACAGAACTGACGATCGAGAAACAACGACTACGATCCGGGCATCCGCTTCTTTTAAAAGGGTTGGTCCCTTCAACATACAGATTATTACACTCCCTATCACAGGACGGCAGAACGGTAGTCCCATCGAGAAAATCAATAAAACCACGCATCCACCCAACGCCTGGTCGGGCAGGCAGGCCGGGGTTTTTTGGAGCAAAGAAGGATCAAAATAAGGAAATAAGCTTGCTTTTTGGCGGCCTTTTGGTGGTCGACAGTCGACTTTGTTTTCCCTTGTTTTTCCTCTCAGGTTTTTGTTTCCGGCCAAACCTAAAATCGAAAAGCTTCAGCCAATTCAGCTCCGGCAGCCAGGCTAGCCTAACTCGGCTTCCAGTCCAGGGTCGGAGGTGGAGACATCGTGGCTGACAGGCCAGAGGCGGGCCAAAAATGACAAAAAAGAGGGTGTGTCAGTGGAGAGTCGATGGGTTGAGGTGGTGGTACGTCGTAGTGGTGGTAGCAGAGGCTCAAGAAAAAGAGGAGTCGTGTGGCGTTGGGACTGCGGCTCGAGGCGCTCTCAGCACTTGTCTCGCTTTGTTTTTTTTTGTTTTTTTTTGCTGGCTGAGTCGAGATGGTCTTCTTTTCACTTTCAGTCCGCTTTCTTGACTACTCGACCAGCCCCTGCCTGCAATTTTACGACCCTGGTCAGCTTGAGTTGCTTCTTCGCCCCTCTTTTTGTTTCGTTTCTTTCCGTCTGTTTGCTATCTCTGGCGTCTCGGTCCGTCTCTTTTGTTTCCTTCGATGAGCATACTTCGTAAAAGATATGAAAAGAAAACACCAGCTCTGTCCATGTTGAATTTCGTCTGTACATATCCGATGAAAAATCCGCTGGCAGGTTGGCTGGGAGGCTGATTGGGTATTCCAAAGAACTCCACCTGAAGGCTGACTGGCAACTTGTCAGGGATGCTGTCTACTTCGGAGTCTAAAATATGGGAAAGCGAGCAGACGTGGTGCGATGCAGATCGAGGTTTGAACTAGGAAGGAAAAGTGATAACAGTTTAAAAAAAATTCAAGCCAAGATATCTCTCGATCTTTTCACGGAATTCTTAGAAGCTTGTTCTTAAGCCTCCCGCCGAGTCTCCAATCTTGGCTGCATTCCTTGCCGGCTGGGCAGAGCTGGGCAAGAGAGAGCTGGGCTTGTTAGCAAGCTGGGCAAGAGCAGCCAGGGGCAAAAGGCCAAGAGTTCTCGACAAGCGTAACGAAAGCCGAGCAACAACTCGACATTGTTCTGGACCACAGGGCCTGGCTGAAGCCAAGCCACGATATTTGTCGACCAGGGGCGGTCAACAATTATTCGCTGGAGAGTTGCTATTGACTGTTGGTGATACTTGAACCTGCAGATGTCGTCGACGGGCCTAGGATGGTGATGATCATCGTAGTACATAGGAGACGCACGAGGACGGAAAGAATAGTTCAATATTGGCCAGCCCCAGCCACCGCCAAATCCAATAGTGGCACTTCGTGTCTCGCGAGTCCCTTTCTATCAAGGTCCAGACGTCAATTGTTTTTGCCTCCATATCTTCCTTGCCTTGTAGACCTCTTGAGTCTTTGTTGGTCTTTGTTGGTTTTCCTTTTTCTATCTTTCTTTTCTTCTTCTTCTTCTTCTTCTTCTTTTTTTTTTTTTTTTTCGAAAAAAAACTATAATGATAACTGCTTCTTTTTTTACAAAATCTTCTCAACTTTCTGTAGTAGACTGTCCTTGTAATTCTGTCTTCTCATACAATCACCCAAGATACCAGTCTACCTTTCCCGCTGCCACGATGCACATGTCTGTTCACAAACTCGGGAGACCTTGCTGTGGAATTACAACCCCATCCCCTCACGATATCGATATGCACTCCGCCACCGCCCGCGTTGCGGTGGGATTTTGTCGGCTCTGCCTAGTCTATACTCGGGACTGGGTATGCCCATAAACGGCAAGACTTGGTCGGCAGTTCTGTCGCGTAATGTCTTTTCTTTTACTACGTATTCAGTTTTTTGCGAATGGGTACATCTCTTTATTTGACAGTATCCTGAGGCTCAAGTTTACAGTTATTAGCTCAGTCTCAAAGCGACCCTCCCGAACGAGGACGTGCGTTAAAAGGAGCGTTGTATTGAAGCCCTCCGTGGAGGAGTATATTGATGATAATGCTAAAGGAAAACAGTGTGGGTAATACCTGTTTCGCCCACAAAATGCAAACGACGCTGTCACTGCAGCGTCATATAAGAGAGAAGAGAAAGGAAAAGAGAAAAGAAACAATGCTCGCGAGAAAGACTCAAAAAGAACAAATTAAAATCCAAAAAAGCCTCCCAAGTAATTTTCCTCCCGATCTATATCATTAAGGGTCCTGGTATCAAGAAGAAGAAAAAGGAATGATAAAAGAAAAGAAAAAAGAAAGAATGCAATAAAAAAAAGACAACGGGGGGGAAAAGACAAGCGAAAAGTAAGATATATACAGAAAATTTCGGATCAAGTCAGCACAGTCTAAAAGGCAACACCAACGCTCTGCGGACGGTGTGCACCGAGAAGACTAGCGCTCGATTTTTCAGCGAGAGACGACGAGGCCACCGCAGTCGCCATGGCTGGGATCGTGGGTGTCGACGTAGCTGTGGTGGCGGCCGTCAGCAGCGTCGCCAGTGTCGTCATGGTCGTGGCCGATGTGGGTGTGGGCATGTCGTGCTTGGGGAGGTCGTCGATGTAGTCTTGGTCGACGCCGTCGTCATTGTGGACATCGACATCCACCTGCCGGCTGGCTTCGCCACGCTCCGTCGTCCACGTAGACAGGGTATCGACTGTCGATACGGAATCGATACTCGAACGGCGATGACGGCCATAGCCAGAGCCAGAACCTTGTGTCTCGATGGCTGGCGACAGGCACTGGTAGAAACCGTCCTTGGCCGTGATGGGACGGGGCGCGTTGGTCACCGAGTCGAGGCTCAAGCCGCGGTCGTGGCTGCCACCACCACCGCCAATGTTGGAGCTGTTGCTGCCGACACTGGCACCCTCATTGCGGTTGTGGGACGAAAGCCAGTTGGACACGCGCGAAAACGACTTCTTCTTGCGCAAAGGCGGGCGCAGGACCAGAGGCAGGGGTGGTGCCAGAGGAATGTCGACAGGACGGCCGTTGATGCGGGCACCGCCCATTCCGCTGCTGCTTCCACCAACACTGCCACCACCACCACCGCGGATGCTGCCGGTGCTACCATTGGCACTGTGCGCCGCCCGGGCCTTGGCTTTGGTGGCTTTGGCAGCGGCTGAAGCGACGGAGGCGGCGGATGCAACAGACACGGATGATGAGGCGGCGGCAGTCTGCATCGGCAGCTGCTGGGGTTGTGTCTGCACCTGGGTGAGAGTGCCCGTTGAGTTTAACGGGAGTGGCGTATCGATGGCAGCCTGGCCAAAGTAGACACTGCTGCGAGGAGGCGCCGTCTTGGGACGTTCGGTACTCAAACGCTCAGCGAAGGAGGGTGCTGTGGCCGGGATGGCAGGGACCGACGGCATTTCGTCAAACGACGAGGGAAACAGCTTGAGAGGGGCGACCTCGGCGCCGCCAGCAAGACCACCACCATAGGCAGTCGACGGCCGGCTGCTAATATAGATGCTCTGGCGCTCAACGACAGAGTCAATCTCGGCCTGCAGTTTCTCCATCTCAATCATGGCGCTGGCGATGCGCTCGACCATGGACTCGACGGCCGGCGACGAGTGCGAGCGCAGGCGGGAGCGGACGGGGATGGCGGGGGCTGTGTTCGCCGCCGTGGAAGCGGTGGCGATCGCTGCGGTGTTACCACCGGCAGATGCCGTCATACCAGACCGAATACTGCCCGCGACACTGGCAGCTCCTGCACCGACCGGCCGGCGCGGGAGGTGGAAGGACATGGCGGAGTGGCTGCGATCGTGGAACACAGACCGGTTGATGCTAAGATCGTCATCTCCATTACTGCCGTTGCGTGTATGCACCCGCGGCGGCATCGTAATAATATCCTCGTCGTAAGTGTCGTCGGCTTCGCCGTCGTCGTAGATGGTCGCCCGCTGGAAGGACGGCAGCAGAGGCGACGGCAGGTGCGTGGTAAAATCGAGCGGCTGGAACGAGGGTGGGCGGCGCTGGAACTGCTGCTGGTACTGCTGGCGGTACTGCTCCTGGTAGTGTTGAAGGTACTGCTGCTGGAAAGCCTGCTGCTGTTCCTGGAACTGGCGTTGTTGCTGCTCCTGGTCCTGCTGCTGGCGCTGACGCTCCTCTTCTTGTTGCTGCTGCTGGTTGAGTTGGTGGTATTGTTCCCGCTGGTACTGCTGGATCTGCTGCTGTTCCTCTTGAGGAAGAGCCGGAAAGACAAACGTGCCCGACTGCAGATGACGGAAGTTTGTCGGTGCAGAAATTTGCGGCCGGCGTGTAGATGAAGACGAAGACAGAGACTGTGGAAGCGGGAAGAGCGACAGAGACGACGATGCCCGGAGCCGACGGCGGATCGAGTGGCTGCTGCGGCCGACTGTGCTGCCAGGCGTGCCTCCTCCAACCAGTGTCGACGAGCCCGACCGGGAGTAGCCGTGCCGTGAGCGCGGTGCTGCTGTTCCTCCTCCTTGGCCTTTGCCGCCACGGCTTTGTCCTCGATTGGTTGTCCGGCTGTTGTTCCGGCTGTGTGGTGCACTGTTCGCAGATGCGCCGTCCACATCGATCAGCTGCTGCTCCTGGGATGGCCACTGTGTCCGGCGGGCGACGTTTGTTATGTTGTTGCTGTTGCTCAAATCGACAGGCCGTGGGTGAGGTCCGGGTCCAAAAGAAGGCGGCGGTGTCATGGCAGGCTCGTCAGCCCAGATGGCTGCAGAGTCTTTCTCGCCGCGCCGGAGCCTGCTCCGTCCTTGTCCGTGTTGACTTTGTTGATGATAAGGCAGTCGTGGTGAGGGCGGTCCGCAGCAGGAGGCGAGTTTATCAAACCATGATGGCGACGACGTCGATTCGGCGTACATGGCGATGTATGGCGATTTCATTTGAGTGAAATGTTTGTTTCGTTTTATGAGATATTCGTCATGCTCGAGGATGTGTAGTATGAGGGAAGAAGATGAAATAAGGCGGACGGTGTGACGACGGCAAAAGAAATAGATCGGAAGTGACAGACTGGAGTGAGGACGAAGCAAGAAAAAACAAAGCAACGCGTATTAAAAGAGGCAAGAAGAATAGAAACGCGGTACAAAAAGGATGCCCAAAAATAAAGAGACAAAAACAACGACAAAACAACAAAAGAGATAAGTAGGGACAAAAAACAACAACAAAAGAGAGAAGAAAGGCCAACAAGAGCAAATGGTTGCGTGAAAGCAAGGAGAGGGCGACGACCAGCGAGCACAGTCCTCAAAGATACGCAGAAGACGCAAGAAGACGCAGAAGCAGTCAAGAAAGAGAGGCAAATGGGGGCCAACGGTTGAAAAAAAAGACGGGATGAGAAAGGATATAAAGGGAGCAAAAATAATGAGAAAGGGACAAGAAACAAAAGAGAAAAGAGAAAGAGCGTCCCAAGATTAGACTAGATGAACGAGAGAGAGAATGAAGAGAGCGCCTCCAAGGTAAGGTGAAAAGGCGGGTCGCCAGATGGTCTTCAACAATGGCGTGTTGCTGTTCCTGAGCAAGCCGTGATGAAACAAAAAAAAAGCAAGGGCACGTTCAGACGAGGGAAAGTGAGAGGTGAGGAGGGAGGAAGAAAAGAGAAACGAGAGGCAGAGAGGGAATATCAAGATGTGAGAGAAGAAGGAGAGTGACAGAAAAGTGACAGGGGACGATCTAAAAAGGGTAAAAAAGAATAATAGACCATAGACCATAAGAGTGAGTGAGCGATCGAAACCCGACGAGCCAGCCTGGCGCCGGTTTTTCTTTTCTTGTTTCGTAACTTGGGAGATGAACGTAGTATTACTCGACGACTCTTTGTATTTTTCTTTTGGACGTGTATGCTGCTTCAGCTTTCTTTGTTCTCTTTTTTTCGAGCTACCCTTCAACTGCCAACCCCCATCTCGTCGTCATGCGGCATCGCTGGCCCTTGGCCCCATCACCGCTTCGCCTGCAGCCATCTCATCCTACCGAACGGCGAGGGGAGTGGAGTGGAGAAAGAGAGAAAAAGAGAGAGAGAGAGGCGGGCTACGTGGTGGGATGGCGATGGGTTTGGTCTCTTTGGTACTGAGTACGTGGTGGTGGGTATGAGGGTGCATGCAAGGTAAGATGCACAAACAAGTATGGAGTACATTTGATTTCTGTGGGACCTGGCTTCATGTTCGTGTCATTCTCATTCCCTTTCACTTTCACTTTCTCTTTCTGTTGTTCAAACTGTTGACGACGCACAACAGTGACAAGGGGTGGCGTTTTTTGTTTTTGTTTTTCGTGGGGCCGCTGCCGGCAGCAAGAGCCCAAAGAGGAACAAGGTTACTCTGTAGTGGAAGGCAATGAGAAACCCAAAGAAAATAGTAACAAAAACAGTGGTGAACAAAACGTAAGAAGGTGGAAAAGAGACCTGAAAAAAAAGAGAAAGAGAATGAGCATCATGAGAACATCTGCGACCTTTGGCTTCTGATAGGTTCGAGCAGGGGTGTGGACAAGCTGCTAGCGCAGGTGGGCGCGTGGGTGTGTGAGAAAGACGGACGCCGAAGCCAGAGGCGTTGGGCTGGAGCGAACGTTGTCGAGCAGAGACGAGATTTGGAGATGAATGGCTGTGAGAGGCTGTGAGAGGTTGTGAGCCAGTAGGCGCTTATATTGGCTCGGATTGGGAGGGGCATTTAGGGATTTAGGGACTGGGCCCTGCCAGCCAGTGAAAACAGTCAAAGGGCTCTTGGGGCTCGTAAGGAAGGAGTCGAAAGGGGGGTGTGGGCAGGCGCTACGGGAAGGTACGATGGGGCAAACGCAGACAGAAGCACAGTACGGTCGCTGTTTCCCTTCTAGAACAAAGTGTATTTTTTTTTTTTTGGAAGGGACTCTGGCGAGTCTGAGAAGGAGCAAATGGTGAACGACGAGTGCTTGGTAAAGCCTTCCTTGTATGGCCTTCCTTGCCTCCCCTCCACTTCGCGCACACAGCCAAGGGCAGTGTCGTGGGCTTTCGACCAGTCGTGTGCGGCGTACAGCAGAGTTGAGAGGGCTGCATGTCTCAGTTCGGAGCAGGCTATGCCCTGCCATTTGAACCAGTTGTGCGTCCGCTGGAGAAAAGCGAGAGAGAAAAAAAACCCAGAAAGGAGATGACAAAAAGGCAGTCAGGCAACAGGGAAGGAGCGATGGGACAGAAAAAGAAAAGAAATTATACAGAGGCAAAGCGCGTGAAGGCGAGATGAGAGAACGGAGAATATGGAGGGTTAAAGCTTAGTCGTGATAATCAAGGAAAGCGGTGTCTCGCCAAAAATAGCTTTGCAGTAATCAAGAGCCTGATCGCGGCCTGTGCAGTGTTCATTGACGACGGTCAGCAGCGCCGTTTTCATTTTGCCATTAATATGAGGCAGCATATGATGAAAATAAAACGATAAAAGAAAATAGAAAGTGTCAGATGTAAAACGAATGCAGACGCAGACAAGGCCACGAAGGAGAGGAGAGACAGTTGAAAGGTTGAAAGGTCGCCAGCACTGCCGTGCACCCACACAAAAAGCCGTTCTTGTGTCTGCCTGGTGCTCCCAGCCTTTGCCATCAGCTGTCCTATCAGAGGCTGCCTCCTTTTTTTCTACCGTCGAGCACATGTCACTCTCTGACAATAATCAAAAGAATAAAAGTAAAAGGTGGCAAGGCCGCAGCCCTTTCTGTCATGGCAGGAGGCGGCGGCCAACCCGAACCCATCATCTGCTTCTGTCCCTTTTTATTCTTTATTGTCTGTCTTGCATGCACACCATCACTTTAGATTTTTCGTATTGCCCCTTTTATTCTACATTTTCAAGAGGTCGATATCCTGTTTACACTCTGTGACATATCTTTGTGAGAGAACGGCCGCGTGGGCGCGTCGACGGGCGGGTATTGAATACAAAGCATGCATAACACGACATTTGTGAGAGAAAGCTGTGGAGAGGAGATGTATTACAAAATGTCTCGTGGCCATGGCTTGTGGTCTGGTCATGGCTGTTACGACCTCTCTCACCGATCTACTTTGCAGATGGGAATTTCCCAGCACACTGGTTAGTAGTTTGTTAGTGCCGGTGACAAGACTAGCCATCGCGCCCACCGGCGGGTAGAGATTGCAACGTTTGGCAGGAAATAGTTAAAGAGAAGAACAGAAAAGACAAAAAGAAATAAAGGGGGACAGTGGCCGGCCCAGATGCGGCCAGGCCCAGCTCGGCCCAGGCCTTTTTCTCTCTACGCGCTGCATGGGCCGCTCTGGGTGGCCGCATCGTGCGGGGACATTTCACTTTTGTCACTTTTGTCACCTTGTCACATTCTTTATTGATTTTTGGGCGCTTTGCAAGAAGAGAAGGTACGAAATAAAAAGAAAACACAGCTCGTGGGCAAGTAGTATTTCTATATCAACGACTTTCTTTTCCCTCCGCTGCAAGTGCCCCGGCATGCATTAGTCTTTTCTCTGTGCAAGGGCAGAGGTCGAGAGCCGAACTCCGACAGGTTTGATAAGTGGAAATAGAAACAAAACAAGAGGGCTCACAGCTTTTGATTGTTTGTCCAGATGCCTCCCTGGACGTCTCCCGAGCCCTGACAAACCCCTGCTGGCGGGTATTGGGACTACCCTGTACTGTGTACAGGGGTGGTGGACGGGCGTTCGTCACACAAAATCAGGGCAGTTGTGGAGTGAAACGACGACAGAAATAAACAAGCAAAGCGGCATGATTGGATGACGAGAAAACTTTAAAGATGAAAGGGTGTATGAAGTATGAAAAGATGTAAAAACGGGCATGGTCATTCGTGGCAAATGTGAGGCAAATGGATAAGACCCCAAATCGAGGGCCAAGAGAGGCCAAAAAGGCCAAATGACAGGAGGGAGCCAGAAATACGATAAAACAAACACATTAACCACACGGCTCACATGCAAGGCACCCGCCGAAGACGACGTTAATGGATGAGGGAAATGAGGGAAGATCTGGGCTGGCTCAGGTTGGTCGTTCGGGTTATTGTTGCGGTTGGGGGGCGATGCAGCCGTAAAGTGGCCGCAGGTGGGAAATATGAAGTGAGACCCGTCACGATGAGAGAGACTCGACTGCCGAAGGGAAGTGAGAGTTGGGCCTCCAACCGAGACAAAAAAAAAAGGAGTGCAGATTTCTATATATTTCGTACGAGAACCCCAAAATGGAAGAGGGGAAAGAAAGAGGCAACACAAAACAGCCACATGCACACCATCCAGGAGTGAGAACCACGGGGAACTCTGGAGTCCAGCCCGCCTGTCAGATGAGAGAGGTAATAAGGCAATAAAGAATAACGGTCGAGCTGACATCGGCGTGTCTTAGTATCGTAATCATTTTAGAGACATTGAATTGAGCAACATTATAAACAGAACACTGAGCACCGGACACAGAATAGAGGTACAAACTAATTAAAACTTTATTGTGAAAAATAACATCCTTGGAGGAAAAGATATAATATCGCAGGAAAAACTAAAAACATAATTAAAAAAAAACCAAAAAAACCATTGCAAGCAAATAAAAAAACACCTCCCAATGTAGTCTAAAACGTCTTTGAAAATCATCTATCCCCCTCCTCATCATCTTCGGGATCTCACTCAAGCAAAGGTGGACACAGCAATGGCCACGGCCTGGCTGTCTGCGTGCGAGATCGAGACGGTCACCTCCTTGAGGTTGGCCGCCTTGGCTGCTGACGCCGCCTCGCCGTGCAGGTGGACGGTGGGAGCACCGGTATCGTCGCGCAGCACCTCAATCTCCTTGAGCGGGCACCGCCGCCGCGGCTGGCCACGCCCAGCGACTTGAAGATGGCCTCCTTGGCGGACCAGCGGCCCGCAAAGGCAGCCTGGACGTTGGCGGCCGACGTGCAGTAGGCAATCTCGCGCTCGGTAAAGTTGCGCTCGAGAAAGGTGTCGTTGTCAATGTTGATGGACGAGATGTCCTCCAAGTCGATGCCGACCTTGTTGCTCGACGTCTGGATCTGCTGGGCAAGCACCTGCAGCTTCTCCAGCGTCGTCTTGGCCTTGGCGTCGGGCACCGTCTTGGTCGACAGCTGCATGAAGTTGGCCGGGAACGTCAGCTCCGCCGTCTTCTTGTCCTTGTTGACGCGCGCATCGGGGTTCAGCAGCACCGACGGCAGCTGCTCATCCGTGTACGGCGCGTGTGTCTTGGCCACGAACACCGAGTTGTTGATCATGCCATTGTGGAAGAAGCGGTACGCCTTCTTCTGGCGGGCCTCCACCTTGACGCGGTACGCATCAAACGTCGCCTCATCGAGAGTGGCGTAGAGGTACTTGGGGTGGATACCAATGGCCTGCGCACCCTTCTGGCCGAAACCAAACGACGTCACCGAGAAGGCCTTGATACCGTCCGTCTGCAGGGTGCGGCTCGGGTACACAATGTAGTCAAACTTCTCCATCACCTCGTCCACGTTGTCGGCGTTGCGGTTGCCGGGCACGAGACCCGTGTTGAGCACCTGCAGACAGCCGTTCATCATCCAGGCACCAGCAGCACCCTTGGGGTGACCAGTCAGGTACTTCTGGAAGATACCCAGCACCGTGTTACCCTTGGTGCGGCCCAGGTGCGACAGCTGCTGGCAGATGACCGACGACTCGTTCTTGTCGTTGGCCTTGGTCGACGTGCCGTGGAAGGAGGCAACGTCAAGGTCGTCAATCGTAAGACCCCACGTGGCCAGGGCACCGCGCAGAGGCGCAATGCTGGTGTTGCCCTTCCAGAAGTTGTTGCCCAGGCTGCGCAGGACATCCTTCTCCTGGCGGACAGCCTCCTTCTCGATGTGGTTGGCGCGGTCGGCAAGGTATGCCTTCTCATCGAAAGCGGCATCGGCCTCGGCCTTCATAGCAGCAACCTCATCAGCCAAAAACTCCAGCTCCGACTCCTTCCACTGCGCAATCTGCTTCTTGCGAAGCTCGATCTGGCGGCGGCGGTACTTGATGTCCAGCAGCGGCGACGGGAACTTGCCAGCGTGCTCACGGGCCGTGGTCAGCACACCCATGCCGGGCGCGGGCACCGAGCGGCCAATCTTGTCAGAGGCCGTCGTCGTCAGGGCCAGCACACCGTAGATGGGGACACCCATGTCGAGGGCCAGCTGGGCGGTCATGATGACCTGCACACCACTGCCCTGAGACTCCATGAAGCCGTTACGGGTCGTTGTCGTGGGACGCGACATCTCCTTGGGCGTGCGGCCGTGGGCAAACTCGTCGACGGCGTTGCTGGTGGCCTTCATGTTGGCGAACTCGTACGAGCCCTCCTCACCAAAGTCGTCGAAGCCACGACAATGCAGACACGGGCCTTGCCCTCCATAATGGTCTCGTAACCAATGTCCACCGACTCGACGGCCGTCGCGCAGGCACCGACGGGGGTCTTGATCGGACCCGACGACGACAGCAGCAACATGTTCACCCACGCACTCATAGTGTTGATGAACGACTCCTGCAGAATATCGTTCTGCAGCGGCTTGTCCAGGTAGCGGTCACGGTGCATGCCGCGCAGAGCACCTGCACCGCCCATACCGGAACCAACACAGTTACCGACCTCGGACACGTGCACGTACTTGTAGAACTCGTACGGGTCAGTGATACCAGAGGACAGGAGAGCCTCGGCAACCGAAACAAGCACGAAGAGGGCGACAGGGTCGACCTGCGAGATGATGTCCTCGGGCACACCGTAGCGCTTCGCGTCCCAGCCAGTGGGGATCTGGCCAGCGACAAGGCGGTCGAAGCGCAGAGCCTTGGGGATCCAGAGGCCAGCGCCCTTCTTGAGACGGACGGTGAACTGGTCACTGTCGGGCACCTCAAAGATCTCGACCTTGTCGCCGTGCTCGCGCTTGAACTCCTCGGCGGTCTCCTTGGAGGCCTCGAAGGGCTCGAGGTCCTCCTCGATGACGACCTCGTGCAGCAGCTGCTTCTTGTTGGGGTCGTAGCCATCAAACAGCTCGGGCTCAATCAGACGGATACCAGAGTGCTCCAGGATAAACTTCTCGTACTTGGTCTTGATGTCCTTGTCGTCGACCGGGTCGCCCGACTTGGCGTCCACCCAACCCGAGTACGGCTTGCCCTTGATGGGGCCGTTGAAGTTCTTGATCAGGCCCATGATCCAGGCCATCTCAACACAACCCTCCAGCGAGAACTCGCCGTAAGCCTCCATCTCCCAGCGAGTGCGCGAGTTGCCCCAGGGACCGACCTCGGCAAAACCGGTGACAACGACGACCTTATCGAGGTCGACCATGCCCTTGAGGTTGGCGTTGAGGGGCTCAATGTCCTTCTTCCACTCGGGGAAGTCGGGGAACTCCAACTTGATGTTGGCGCGCGGCTCAACAACCTTCTTTCTTGTACAGGGTCCTCGGACTTTTCGCCGTTGATAATCTTGTTCTCAATGGCAGTCTCCTTGGTGACCTCCTTGCGGATCTCGCTGGTCTCGGTAATCTCCTTGCGCAGCTTGGTGAGGACCTCGTTGAGGTTGGGGATGAACTGCAGGCCACCGTTGAGGTCGGCCATGACGGGCTCGTTCTGGCACAGGTCGACAATGGTGGGGGACATGAGACCCAGCAGGTTGAAGGCCATCTCCTGCTGCGAGAAGGTGCGGACACCGAAGCGCTCGACACCCTCGGCGACGATGTTGTTGCCAGACATCAGACCAGTACCACGGGTCCAGCCAATGACGGCACCGCACACCGACAGGTAGTCAGACCAGTCCTCGGCGTGCCAACGGTTGAAGAGGGTCTCAAGACCAAGCTTAGACTCAGAGTACAGACCGTCGTTACCAAAGGTACCGTGGTTGGGCGACAGGGGTAGGATGACCTGGGCAGGACGGGTGGTGAAGCCACGGCTGGCCTTCTCGGTTTTGACGCAACCAAGGAGACGGATCAGGTTGGTCAGCATGATGCGGTGAGCAAGCTCCGACTTGGAGTCGACACCGTCGATCTGGCGGCCGTTCTCCGAGATGGCGGCGAAGGGGACAATGTAGTCCAGGTCCCAGCCAAGACCGTTCTTGGGTCATAGATGTACTGGACAAGGGCCTCGACATCCTGCTTGCTGCCCTGGTTGAAGGGGACAACGACAAGCTGGGAGCCGCGCGAGCCGTGGCGAGCGTACATGGCCTGGTAGTACTCAGTCACCTCACGAGAGTAGCGGCTCGTCGTGACAATGACGTGGGCACCGCCGCTGATGAGACCCTGGAGAATGTCGGCGCCAATGGAGCCAGCGCCAGCGCCAGTCATCAGAGCGTACTTGCCCTGGAAGCTGACACCCGAGGCAGCAGCCTCGCGCAGACAGTCCAGGTACAGGCCGGTCAGCTTCTTGCTGTAGTCCCAGCCGCTCATGGACTGGCTACGGAGATGCAAAAAGGGGATGGTGTCGACCTTAGCCTTGGGCGTGCCGTTGGGCTTGGAGCTCAGCGACTTCTTGGCGGCGCCGTTGGCCGAGATGATCTGGCTCTCGTTCATTTCGAGCGAGCGGAGGAGCTCGCCGTACAGCTGCTTGAACTCGAGCTGCGAGGTCTTGGAGACCTTGTGCTGCTGCTTCATCAGCTTGTACAGACGGGACAGGCCAGTCTGGACCTTGGCACGCGTGCCGTACTCGGTGATCTTGCCACCGGCCGACATCTGCTGGACGTAGTGCTCAAGCTTGCGGCAGCTAGCACGCGGGACTTCCTCGTAGTTGAGGACACCACGAGCGTCGACAGTGGTTCGCGGGCCCGTGGGCATGGCGACATCCTTGTAAGCGGGCGGGTGGTTGAGCACCTCCTTGCAGTTCTCAATGAGCTGGGCACCGAGCTCCTTGGCGAGCTTGTAGGTCTCGCCACGCTCGGTGGGGCAGTTGTCGATGTGGTACTGCATGAACTCGAGCAGGGTGGGGTTGGAGCGGTTCATGATGCGGATGCACTGGCTGACAATCTCACGGTCGACAGCTTGCAGGCGGCCGAAGATGATGTCGTAGTACATGCTCAGGGCGTCCTGGCGAGCCCAGTTCCAGGACGAGTCGTAGACTCTCGCCTTGAGGGCACTGAAGGAGGGCTCGATTCCGGCAGCGTAGAAGTCGCCGTGCTCAGCGTTCCACAGATCGAGCTGGCTCTGGAGGACCTTGGACGACTCTTGCGAGGTCTGGAAGGCCTTGTCACCGGCACGCAAATCCATCTTCAGGTAGCGGGCCAGAAGCTCGAGCTGCTGCTTGAAGAGGGCGCGCTGGTCCTTGGTCAGAGCGTCCAGAGCAGCAGGGTCCATCATCATGCCGCCGCCACCACCGCCAGCATCACCGCCAGAGGAGGCCGTGGTCAGGCTGATGCCTGCGTTGGCAGCGTACTTCTGGGCGACGTCGTCGAGGAAGGCCTTGGCATCGGCCTCGGCACCAAGACGTGCAGGCGGCTCCATGGTAATGGCCAGCAGCAGCGCACCGTCCTGGCGACCAGACGCCAGACCCCACCGGGACTCGAGGTATTTGCGGGCAGCTGTGATGTTGAAGCCACCAGGCATCTTGGAGGAGATTAAGCGGGCAATAAGAGCCTGGGACTGCTTGCCCAGATTGCCGTCGAAAGTGGCCTGCATGGCGGCACCAAGCTCGTCGAGGGGAGTGTCTTCGGGCTTCTCGGGTGTGGAGCCGAACTCCTTGCCCAGGTCACCGAGGATCTCGTTCTGGAGTGTAGATTTGCCTGATATGTTAGTGACCAACTCTACTCTTCATAGCATGTTTTTCAACAGATGCACTGGATCTGGGTACTTACCACCAACAAGGTCTTTGATGGCCTTGCTGAGAGGCACCTCGAGGAAGGGCTTCTTCAGCTTCTGTGCAATAAGGGCGCGGACGATCTCGAGAGCCTGCACCGGTGCGTCGGGCACCTGTGCGGCCGGACCAGCACTGGGAGCTGGTGCGGCAGTAGCAGGAGCGGCGGCGGCGGCAGCGGGAGCACCAGCAGCGGGGGCTGCAGCACCAGAGCTAGCCTCCGGCGTCGGCTCGGGCTCCTCCTCAATAGGGTCGACATCGTAGTAGATCTCCTTGGCATCCTTGTTGTAGCAAAGAATCTGTCTCTGGACGGACTTGGCCGCATCGTAGGCCTCGTATTTTGACGCCAGCGTGCGCTTGGCCATCACGCCGAGGGTGTCTGCAGGGCCGATTTCGACAATGCGCTCGGCAGTCTTCTCAGCGAGAAAGACATCTTGTGTTTCAATCCACCGCACAGGCGAGGCAAACTGGTAGGCGAGAAGTTCGACCAGCAGCGTGTGCGCGAGCTCCTGCTCGATCTCGGGGCGCATGGTTGCGGTTGGAAGAGGGATGCCGAGTCGAGAAAGTCGTGGGTGAGTAAAAGGAGGTAGTCGGCAAGTAGGTTTTCGACGAGGATGAACGTCGAGAAAAAAAACGTAGGAGAAAAGCTCCTGAAGTGAAGCTTTTGGGTATCTCTAGAAAAAAAAGTGGTGATAAAGGAAATCGCAACGAAGATGGGGCGTGCGATTGTAGAGGTCAAAGAAGGTGACCGAGAATGGATGTGATTAAAAGGGAGAATGGCAGAATGGGAGAGGAAGAAGAGAAAAAATTGAAGCACGCGCGAGAGACGCGGAGTACGACAAGATAGGATGGAGGGGATAGAGGGAGATGGAAGCGTAGAGAGAGATGTGAGGACTGGGGACAGAAGAGAAAGGCGGAAGGAAGAGGAAGGCACGCAGTTACTCCGGTGGCAGGCAGCTAGGGAAAGCTGTTGATAGTCGGGTAGATGGAGAGAAAAAAAGGAAAGCGTGTTGGGGATGCCAAACGGGACCCGGCGGGAAAGAGCTTGGACAATTGTACGACAGGTACACAATGCGGCAGGAGAGACCCAAGGGGGTGAAGGGGGGTGAAGTGGTGGCTCCGTGGCAACAGGCGATTTTAGGGGGCCCAGACACAGGAAACACACAGCAAATAGAAGGAGCGAACAAGGCAACGGTCTAGATGTGGTGGTGATGAGGAAGGCGCGAGGGCCATAAATTACAGCTAAATTACAGCAGGCTCGTTTTGGCAAGAGCAAGCAGAAGCCGGCGAGTTGCAGTACCAAAAAGGACAAGAGCGACCAAGAGAATTAAAGTGGGCCTGGCAAGGGAGACCTGAAAAAACACCCAAAAAAAACGATGCAAAAACCTCCAAAATAACCCGTCCGTACCCAAGGTCGCAATTGAGTTTGCTTTCTTCTGTTGAAGCTGCATCATACTTCCCAACCAAAATGGACAGGCTTGTCCAGAACAGGACTAGCGGATATTTCATGTTGACCCACTGTCAACGTTGAGCTGCAAGCCGAACAACCCCTGGAGAGTTGGAGGCGATAAGATAAGGGGCAGGGGAAACTTTTTTCTGGTTCGTTCTTTTCTTCGCTGTTTGTGCAATTTGTACTTGTACCAGGGCACGGCCGATCGTACCTGCCATTGACAAGATGCTTCTTCATCATCAAGAACGGCAGGCACTTAGTTCTTCCTCTCCAGAATCGGTGGCCGTTCGTTCTCGCTCGCTGCTTCCTCAAAGACATCACTTCTGTTCTTGCTGTCTTTGCACCTCATAGCCCTGCCGTAAAATTAATGCGCTCTGCGTGGTTGGCGCAGTCCAGGCCTGCCCTATGGGTACCCTTAGCGATTGGCGCTAGTCGTTCGGGTTCCAACAGAGGTCCATGGCGCAAAGGGTGTATGTACTGGTACATTCGGCTATTCGAGATACAAAGATACAGAGTTGCACTGGCGAAAAACGGTTGACAGCTCAACACATCAACATCGAACGCATCATCGCACCGCGAACGCAAGGCAGCACAATTGTGCTCCTACGGGACGACCGGGATGGCATGCGAACGGAGAGCAGCGATGCCAGATAAGTGATCTCCCCGCAAGATCAGTGATCATGTCCGGCCTCGAACGAACGGAGCGGCTTTCGACTTCCTTAGCAACGACGGCCGTGCCGCCGTCTCCAAGACATGCATGGCCAGCGGGCGCCTGTCTGGGCGAATTGGCACACGCGAGATACGATGACCTGCAGGCATGGGCAAGGCCGTGCTGACATGACAGGCAAGGCTGCGGTCGAGGATGTGGCGTCAACCCAAGGGAGGGCGATATCAGAGCATCCCTCGACCAACAGACGAGGCTTGAGACACGCGTAGAGAAGTGGGAGAAGATATTGAGCGAAATACGGGCTTGCACATATTTCTTTTCTTTTCTAAAAATGCAGCCAACCGCATCCAAGACACATAATGATGAATGAGACAGACAATATTGGGCAATAATGGCGACGCTTTTGCCTGCATCCTGCTTGCCACCCACCGTCCAACACATTCCGAGCATTCGCCCGAGATGTTGAATTCTCGGATGCAGCCTCTTCGATTCTCTATCTCTGCTTATCTGGCTATCTATCTCTGTCTATCTCGTTGTCGATTGTTGGCGAGAAGCAGTCTTTTGGGAGCGCCGGTTAACGCCTCGTACGAGCTTCGGGCCAGCGAAGTACCAGTACTTCTGCAAGTCGTTGGGTGCAGAGCAAGTAGAGTGGGCCCTGACTCCCCAAACTTTTGATGCCGCGCCCCCTAACGCAAGTTGCGTGTTACCTGGGGCCTTGGGGCAGGAGCGGAGCTCGCTGGTCGCACACCGTCAGTCTACCTTTGAGAGAGAGAGAGAGAGAGAGAGAAAGGGAGATCTGCTGGGGTCAGTGCTTGGTCGCAAAGGAAGGAGCAAAGGGGTGGTTTCTTTTTCCCCCTTTGCACAGAGAAAAGCGTCACGCAAGGGGGATGTTGTGCTGACTTACCACCTTCCTGGCCACGCTCCCACCCACGCTGGGGAAGGAAGGAACGGAGGGTACCTGGAACAAGTATCCCACCTCGCCCACCGCCTACTCCGTTAGTAGTACCTACCACCCACCGCCCAGCTGCAACCCTTAACGGCCCATGCACTAAGACTTACCGCCGTCGCTGCCGTGCCGACCTGCATTGGACAAAGTAACTATGGAGTTGGAGGAGATGCGCCATGGAAAAACTTTTTTTTCTTGTTCCCCCAACAAACGAGATTGCTGGGCGATTCGTACCTTCCCTGGTTGGTCCATTTTTTTTTTCGTTCGATGATGTTCCGTCCCTGTTGCTAAGGTTGCTGGTCACTCCTTCCCCTGGCGGGCCATGACAACAGCGCATTATTGTGTACCTTCCCATTTGTAGTTGTATTGGCTCCATTGGTCGTTCTTGCCTTCCGTGTAGCTAGTGGCCCCCCTTCTTGCCGTTCTCGAGGCAGTTCGGTTGATGCTGTTGGGAAAAGGCATGCTCCAGATCTTTTGGTGTGTTGTGTCTTTTTGTCGTTTTGTCGTTTTGTCATTTTTCCTGTCCATCCACCCGAGGCCGCGAGAAGACGCCCGTTGCCTGCTCACGCCAACACCGCATCCACCGCCCGTCCTATCTAGCTGCTTGCACGTCTCTCCAAACCCTCATACCCTCATCCGCTTCTTCTTCGTTCCTGTTCTCCCCTCCATTGCATTTTCCTGTCCTCACATCCTGCCAATTGCGAGCGCCACTACCATCCCACCGCCGCTTTTGACCTTGCTCCTTTTCCTCCTCTTCTTTTTCGAGATCCTTTTGCTCAATACCTCCTCTTTGAAGCTTCATTGTCTCTCTATTCCGCGTCTCTCCATCCTTCGTTCTACGCACGAGTTTTTGTCGTCTTTCCGAGCTCCCTCTTTGCTGAGCTGGAGTTGCCATAATCTGTTGATGTGAGTTCCCTTTTGAAGCTTCGTCTGATCTCCGTTTGACGCAGCATCCTCTCAATCTTGATCACGACCATCTGCTGACACCCCGCCCAGTCTCCCAGAGCTCGATTTCTCTCTCCAATTGATACCCCCTTTTCTTCACCATGTACGGCACTGGCACAGGCCCCCAGACGGGCGTGTCGACCCCGCGCACCTCCAACTCTCTCCGGCCCTTGACCGTGTCCCATGGCTCGCTCGAGACCTCGTTCCTCGTGCCCACCAACCTGCACTACCATGCCTCCGAGCTGAAGGAGCGCTTCGCCGCCAGCTTACCAGCACCCACCGACGAGCTGGCCCAGGATGACGAGCCCTCGTCTGTTGCTGAGCTAGTGGCCCGCTTCATGGGCTTCGTCGCCAACGAGGTCGAGGAGGGCGAGGACGACGCCCAGGGCTCGTACGAGGAGGTGCTCAAGCTCATCCTTAACGAGTTCGAGCGTGCCTACCTGCGCGGCAACGAGGTCCACGTCCTGGCCGCGTCGCTGCCCGGCATCGACAGCAAGAAGCTGGTCGTCATCCGCAGCTACTACGCTGCGCGTGCCATCTCCAACCGCACCATCCGCCCGCACATGCCCGCGCTCTTCCGCGCTGCGGAGGACTCGTCCGCAAATCTGTACAACATCTTTGGCGGCCAGGGCAACATCGAGGAGTACTTTGAGGAGCTGCGTGAGCTGTTTGAGACCTACCCCACCTTTGTCGGCGACCTTATCGTCAACGCCGCCGAGCTGCTGCAGACTCTCTCCAAGCACTCGAGCGCCGACAAGCTCTTCGCCAAGGGCCTCGACGTCATGACCTGGCTGCGTCGCCCCGAGACCACCCCCGACACCGACTACCTCGTGTCGGCCCCCGTCAGCTTCCCCTGATTGGTCTCGTCCAGCTCGCACACTACGCCGTCACCTGCAAGGTCCTGGGCATCCACCCCGGCCTGCTGCGTGAGCGGATACGTGGTGCCACCGGTCACTCCCAGGGTATTGTCCTGGCTGCTGTGACGGCCGCCGCCGACTCCTGGGAGTCCTTCACCGAGCTCGCCAAGTCGGCCCTCACCATTCTCTTCTGGATCGGCGCCCGCAGCCAGCAGACCTTCCCCCGCACCTCCCTCACACCCTCCATGCTTCAGGACTCCATCGACAACGGCGAGGGCACCCCGACGCCCATGCTGAGCATCCGTGAGCTGTCTCAGGAGCAGGTCCAGAAGCACATTGATGCCACCAACCAGTACCTGCCCGTCGACCGCCACATTGCCATCTCGCTCATCAACAGCCCGCGCAACATGGTCGTCACTGGCCCGCCCATTTCGCTCTACGGTCTGAACCTGCAGCTGCGCAAGGTGAAGGCGCCCACTGGCCTGGACCAGACGCGCATCCCCCACACCGAGCGCAAGGTCCGCTTCGTCAACCGCTTCCTGCCCATCACGGCTCCCTTCCACAGCCCCTACCTCGAGAAGGCCACCACACTCATTGACGAGGACCTGGCCAAGATTGAGATTGACTCGGACGACCTCGGCATGGCCGTCTTTGACACCAACAGTGGTAAGGACCTGCGCGAGAGCGTCCAGGGCAACATTGTGCCCACCCTGATTCGCTTGATCACCCGTGACCCCGTCAACTGGGAGAAGGCCACTGCCTTCCCCGAGGCCACCCACGTCCTCGACTTCGGTCCTGGCGGTATCTCTGGTCTTGGTATCCTCACCAGCCGCAACAAGGAGGGTACTGGTGTCCGTGTCATCTTGGCTGGCGCTGTTAGCGGCACTGTCACCGAGGTCGGCTACAAGCCCGAGCTGTTTGACCGCGATGAGGACAACGCTGTCAAGTACGCCATTGACTGGGTCCGCGAGTACGGCCCCGTCTGATCAAGACCAAGAGCGGCCAGACCTACGTTGACACCAAGATGAGCCGGCTCCTCGGTGTGCCTCCCATCATGGTCGCTGGTATGACGCCCACGACCGTTCCCTGGGACTTTGTCGCTGCGTCCATGAACGCCGGCTACCACATTGAGCTTGGTGGCGGTGGCTACTACAACGCCAAGACCATGACCGATGCTCTTCTCAAGATTGAGGGTGCCATTCCTGCTGGCCGCGGTATCACCGTCAACCTGATCTACGTCAACCCGCGTGCCATGGGCTGGCAGATTCCCCTGATTGGCCGTCTCCGTGCCGAGGGTGTCCCCATTGAGGGTCTTACCATTGGTGCTGGTGTCCCCTCGATTGAGGTTGCCCAGGAGTACATTGAGACGCTTGGCCTGAAGCACATTGCCTTCAAGCCCGGCTCGGTTGAGGCATCCAGGCTGTCATCAACATTGCCAAGGCCAACCCCAAGTTCCCTGTCCTTCTGCAGTGGACCGGTGGCCGTGGTGGTGGTCACCACTCTTTCGAAGATTTCCACCAGCCTATCCTGCAGATGTACAGCCGCATTCGCCGCTCTGAGAACATCATTCTCGTTGCTGGCAGTGGTTTCGGTGGTGCCGAGGACACCTACCCTACATCACTGGTGAGTGGTCGAAGAAGTACGGCTACCCTCCCATGCCCTACGATGGCTGTCTCTTTGGTAGCCGCATGATGGTCGCCAAGGAGGCCCACACGAGCAAGAACGCCAAGCAGGCCATTGTCGATGCTCCCGGTGTTGACGACATCGAGTGGGAGAAGACCTACAAGGGTCCCGCTGGTGGTGTCATCACTGTCCGCTCCGAGATGGGTGAGCCCATCCACAAGCTGGCCACTCGTGGTGTGCGCTTCTGGGCCGAGATGGACCAAAAGATCTTCAGCCTGCCCAAGGAGAAGCGCGTTGCTGAGCTCAAGAAGAACCGCGAGTACATCATCAAGAAGCTCAACGACGACTTCCAGAAGGTCTGGTTCGGTCGCAACAAGGCCGGCGAGACTGTCGACCTGGAGGACATGACCTATGGTGAGGTTGTCCGCCGCCTGGTCGAGCTTCTCTATGTCAAGCACGAGAAGCGCTGGATTGACCCCTCGTTCGAGAAGCTGACTGGTGACTTCATCCACCGTGTCGAGGAACGTTTCACCACCGACGCCAACCAGCCCTCGCGTCTGCAGAACTACTCTGACCTGGACGAGCCCTACTCTGCTGTCGAGAACATCCTCCAGCACTACCCTGATGCGGAGACCCAGATCATCAACGCCCAGGATGTCCAGCACTTCCTCATGCTCTGCCAGCGCCGTGGCCAGAAGCCGACGACTTTCGTCCCTGCTCTGGACGAGAACTTTGAGTTCTTCTTCAAGAAGGATTCTCTCTGGCAGTCTGAGGACCTGGAGGCCGTCATTGGCCAGGACGTCGGCCGTACCTGTATTCTGCAGGGCCCTGCCTCCGCCCGCTTCTCCAAGGTCGTCGACGAGCCCATCAAGTCCATCCTGGACGGCATCCACGAGGCCCATATCGCCGGCCTCACCAAGGACGTCTACAAGGGCGACGCTTCCCAGATCCCCACCATTGAGTACTTTGGTGGCAAGCTTATTGACACTGATGTTCCTCTCGACCTGGAGAGCGTGTCTGAGTCGTATGACGAGCACAAGAATATCTACCGCCTGGCCTATTCGCCCAACATTCCTCTGCCGAATGCTGACGACTGGCTGACTCTCCTTGCTGGCAAGAATCACTCATGGCGCCACGCTCTCCTGCTCTCGGACGTCCTGGTCCAGGGCAAGAAGTACCAGACGAACCCCATGAAGCGGGTGTTCGCTCCCGTGCGCGGCCTGTTTGTCGAGATCCGCAACCCCAACGACCCTGAGAAGACCGAGATCATCGTCAAGGAGCAACCCCGCCAGAACCAGTACAAGGACGTTCTGCACGTCAAGCTGACTGGCAAAGAACGAGATCCAGGTCAATGTCATTAAGCACTCGACTGCTCTTGGCAAGCCCGTCGACATGACCCTCAAGTTCATCTACCACCCCGAGGCTGGTTACGCTCCCATCCACGAGGTCATGGACGACCGCAATGACCGCATCAAGGAGTTCTACTGGCGCGTGTGGTTCGGCAACGAGCCCATCAACCTGGCTGCCGAGGTCACCGGCAAGTTCGATGGTGGCAAGGCTGTCATCACTGGTGAAGCCATCAACGACTTTGTCCATGCCGTTGGTAACACCGGCGAGGCTTTCGTCGACCGCCCCGGTAAGATTGTCTACGCTCCCATGGACTTTGCCATTGTTGTCGGCTGGAAGGCCATTACCAAGCCCATCTTCCCGCGCACCATTGACGGTGACCTGCTGAAGCTGGTGCATCTGTCCAACGAGTTCCGCATGCTCACTGGTGCGGAGCCGCTCAAGAAGGGCGACGTTGTGTCGACCACGGCCCAGATCAACGCCGTCATCAACCAGGAGTCGGGCAAGATGGTCGAGGTCTGCGGCACCATTGTGCGCGACGGCGAGGCTGTCATGGAGGTCACCTCGCAGTTCCTGTACCGCGGCGAGTACAAGGATTACGAGAACACTTTCCAGCGCAAGGTTGAGACCCCCATGCAGGTCCACCTGGCTACCACCAAGGATGTCGCTGTCCTGCGCTCCAAGCAGTGGTTCCTTCTGGACGATCAGCAGGACATCTCCCTGCTGGGCCAGACCCTGACTTTCCGTCTGCAGTCGCTGGTCCGCTTCAAGAACCAGACCGTCTTCAGCCACGTCGAGACGCGCGGTCAGGTCCTGCTGGAGCTGCCCACCAAAGAGGTTGTCCAGGTCGCCAGCGTCGAGTACGAGGCCGGTGTGTCCAACGGCAACCCGGTGATCGACTACCTTGAGCGCCACGGTTCGTCGATTGAGCAGCCCATCAACTTTGAGAACCCCATCCCCCTCAGCGGCCGCACGCCTCTCCTGCTGCGTGCCCCTGCCTCGAACGAGACCTACGCCCGCGTGTCTGGCGACTACAACCCCATCCACGTCTCGCGCGTGTTTGCCAACTACGCCGCGCTGCCTGGCACCATCACACACGGCATGTACTCGAGCGCTGCTGTGCGTAGCCTAGTTGAGACGTGGGCGGCTGAGAACAACATTGGTCGCGTGCGTAGCTTCCACGCGTCGCTTGTCGGCATGGTTCTGCCCAACGACGACATCCACGTCAAGCTTCAGCACGTCGGTATGATTAGCGGTCGCAAGATCATCAAAGTCGAGGCCAGCAACAAGGAGACCGAGGAGAAGGTTCTGCTTGGTGAGGCTGAGATTGAGCAGCCTGTCACTGCCTACGTCTTCACGGGCCAGGGCTCGCAGGAGCAGGGTATGGGCATGGACCTGTACGGCAGCAGCGAGGTGGCCAAGAACGTTTGGGACCGCGCTGACAAGTACCTGATGGAGACGTACGGTTTTGCGATTACCAACATTGTCAAGAACAACCCCAAGGAGCTCACGATCCACTTTGGTGGTCCCCGTGGTAAGCTGATCCGCCAGAACTACATGGCGATGACGTTCGAGACTGTGATGGCGGATGGTTCGATCAAGTCGGAGCGCATCTTCAAGGACATCAACGAGACGACGTCGTCGTACACGTACCGGTCGCCGACTGGTCTGCTGTCGGCCACGCAGTTCACGCAGCCTGCCCTGACGCTCATGGAGAAGGCCAGCTTCGAGGACATGAAGGCCAAGGGTCTTGTGCCGCGCGACAGCACCTTTGCCGGTCACTCTCTGGGTGAATACTCGGCTCTGGCTGCCCTGGCGGACGTCATGCCGATCGAGTCTCTGGTGTCGGTCGTGTTCTACCGCGGTTTGACCATGCAGGTTGCTGTGGAGCGCGACGCCAGCGGCCGCTCCAACTACTCGATGTGCGCTGTCAACCCCAGCCGCATCTCCAAGACGTTCAACGAGGAGGCGCTGCGGTTCGTTGTCAGCAGCATTGCTGAGGAGACAGGCTGGCTGCTGGAGATTGTCAACTTCAACATTGCCAACATGCAGTACGTGTGCGCGGGTGACCTGCGCGCGCTGGACACGCTTGCTGGTGTGACCAACTTCCTCAAGGTGCAGAAGATCGATATCGACCAGATGCGTGAGCAGCTGAAGATTGAGGAGGTGCGCGAGCACCTGAACGAGATCATCCGTGGCTGCGCCCAGGAGACGGAGAAGAAGCCCACTCCGCTGGAGCTGCAGCGCGGCTTCGCTACGATTCCGCTGCGGGGCATTGACGTGCCCTTCCACTCGACGTTCCTGCGGAGCGGTGTCAAGCCTTTCCGGTCGTTTTTGCTCAAGAAGATCAACAAGACGACGATTGACCCCGCGAAGCTGATTGGCAAATACATTCCCAACGTGACGGCCAAGCCGTTTGCGCTGACCAAGGAGTACTTTGAGGACGTCTACAAGCTGACCAACTCGCCGCGCATTGGCCACGTGCTCGCCAACTGGGACAAGTACCAGGAGGACGGTGTTGTCAACGGCGTCAACGGCACGAACGGCGCCGAGGAGACCAACGGTGCCGAGATCAACGGCTCTAACGGTGCCCAGGTCGAGACTGACTCGGACAGCGTCGAGGCTTAGAAGCGCCTTACGGTCCAACAGCAGCGATCTCTTTTGATTTAGAAGAGGTCGTTGTCGAGGGGGGTGGTGGTGTGTACGAGGAAACTATTTGAATGAAGCGAAACATCTGTTTAACGGGGTGTAGATTTGTATTCTGTTTGTTTTTTCTGTTCTCTGTTTGTTTTTCTATTGTTTCTGTCATTTGCTTGTTTGCCATGCTTTGCCATTCTCTGTTTGCGGTTTTAACGAGTAGAATGTTTGCTGGTTTCTGTTTTTCATGTTGTTTTTCATTTTCATTTCATTTTCACGTCCCACAAAACTATAGATATCTAATTAATAAAGAGAGAAGCTCAAAACCAAGTTTGCAAGAATGATCGTGATATGCTTAGGTGAAGTGAAGATGTTGAGTGTGTTTTGTCCCGCTTGTTCTTCTAGTCATGTGACCACGTGTCTCGGTCGGCCACCGCCGCTAGCCGGTGCAACTGCCCGCTGCAAATGGACTGTAAAACGACGGCAGTTTCCCCCACCAAACACTCTCCAAAAGAAAAGCTTTAAATCGACATGTTCAAAGACGACAATACGTCGGTGCGGACAAGTTGATCGCAACCGGCCGCAGGCAGCAGTATTTCCAGTAGTTTTTATTGTCTTTTGTGGAGGAAAAAAGGGCAGTCCCGGAGCGGAGGAGTGGGCGAGAGAAAAAAAAAAGTGAATAAATATGACAAGAAAAAAGACTCTACACAGTAAAATGCCCAAAGCCAAGGTCTCAATCCGCGTATGATTTGGAGAAGGTGCGGACGAGTGACTAGTGCTGCCCCGCACCTGCATTCTGCATTTAGTACAAAGCCAACGGTCGACCTTCACCAGGAACAACTCGAGAGTCGCCGTTCTTTGATCGATTTCCTCGGTTTGCGCGTTTTCTTCTTTCCCATCCGCGATACAAGATAAAAGGATAAAGCTCGATCCTCTCAGACTGACGGAGAAGCAGATTCAAGCTTTATCAAACGCCTCCAACTGCACGCTGATAAAGCCCTTGCTTGGTCTGACTTGCACCGTTTCTTGTCACGGGCTCTATTTTCAGCTCCCCCGCCAGCTCTCTGCTCAGATCGCCAGCTCTCGACAGCTATCGCGGACAGCATCGTCATATCTTATCTTTGGACTGTTCACAGCAAACGCCACATTCTATGTGCTGTATCTTGTGATACACTGATTTCGTCACACATCGCTCTTTCCTTTTTTTATATCTTCTGTCTGCTCTTTCCCTTTTTCAATTCTGTTTCTGGGAATTGTCCCATTCTCTGTCCAGACAGAGAAGGAACGACTTTTGCAGCTACCCGCAAGCCTCCTGAATACTTAAAGGAAGGAACAGCTCGAAAACAAGCTCCGTGCAGTTTAGGGAAAGAGAGACCTGGTCGCTTCTCATCCCTTTTTTGTCGCCATCGCTGTTGTGGTCGCGATCTCTTCCTTCTTAGCTCTTGACAAACCAAGAGGACGCCCTCCAACACAACGCACCCTTTGGCACGTCTCGTCCGCGTCGCCAGCAATCCTTCTGCCTTCGGACTCTTTTTATTTGTATCTTTTTTTTGTTTGCATCATTGATACCCCTACAGCACCTGTTTGCACTTATACCCAACGCCACATCGTGCATTTCGACTTCCAGCTTGTCCAACTTCGAACGCTCGGCCTCTCAACCTTTTGACCTCTCAACCTTTCAGCCCCCCTCCCCTACAGACAACCATGGCGAACCAAATCTTCTTCGGCACGTTTGTGCACACACCGACATTAGACAAGATCGAGTACCTGCACGATACCATCGTGGCAGTGGAGGCAAACGGCGTGATCCTGACCATCGAGGAGCTGCCGCCCATCGGCCGCCATAACCCGGCCGCGTGGATCCGCACAACGCTGGTGCCGAGTCTCGGCTGGGCGGCCGACACCAAGATCACAGCGACACGGCCAGGCCAATTCTTCTTTCCCGGGTTTATTGGTGAGTTATCGTCCGCTCCAAGAATATCAGTTGTTGTACACGGCTAACATGACAGACACCCACCTCCACGCCTCCCAGTACCCCAATGTCGGCATCTTTGGCAAGTCGACGCTGCTGGACTGGCTCAACAAATACACATTCCCGCTCGAGGCGTCGCTGCGCGACCTGGCCAAGGCCCGGCGGGTCTATGGCCGCTGCATCCGCAAAACGTTGTCGCACGGCACCACAACCGCCGCCTACTACGCCACCGTCGACGTCCCCGCCACGAACCTGTTGGCCGATTTGTGTCTGCAGGCCGGCCAGCGTGCTCTTGTGGGCCGCGTCTGCATGGACCAGCATGCATTCAGCCCCGACTACTACCGTGACGAGACACCGGATGAGGCCGAGGCAGCGACGCGCGCGTGCATGGACCACATTGCGCGCATCGACCCGAGCCACGCTTTGTTGCGGCCCGTCCTGACACCGCGGTTTGCACCCAGCTGCACGGGCGACCTGCTGGGCCGGCTGGGCCGGCTGCACAAGGAGGGCAACTGGCCCATCCAGACGCACATTAGTGAGAACCGCGACGAGATTGCGCTCGTCAAGGATGTGTTCAAGGACATTGTGCCCCCCTCGGCAGGCGACGAGGACGGCCTGCCCTCGTACGCGGGCGTCTACGACCATTTCGGGCTGCTCACGCCGCAGACCATCCTGGCGCACGGCGTGCACTTGACAGAAGCGGAGGCAAGCCTGATCCGCGAGCGCGGCAGCAAAGTGTCGCACTGCCCTTGCAGCAACAGCTCCATCACGTCGGGCGCGGCGCGTGTGCGCTGGCTGCTGGACCGCGGCATTGAGGTGGGCCTGGGTACGGACATGAGCGGCGGGTACTCGCCGAGTATTCTGGAGGCGGCGCGGCTGGCGAGTCTGGTTAGCCGCCACGTGGCCATGGGCGGCGACGATGCGGCCAAGCTGTCGGTGGAGGAGGTGTTGTTTCTAGGCACGGTTGGCGGTGCTCATGTTGTGGGTATGGGCGACCGGCTGGGTCTGTTCCGGCCCGGGATGCTGTGGATGCGCAGCTGATTGGCCTGGGTCTGGTGGACGCCAGCGGCAATGCAGACGTGACGAGCGGCTTTGCCGACGAGACGAGGGCCACCGACGATGACCCGACTCTAGGTGTAGAGGACGGCAATGTCGATGTTTTTGGATGGGAGACGTGGGAGGACCGCATCGCCAAGTGGCTGTTCAACGGCGACGACCGCAACACGAAAAAGGTGTGGGTCAATGGACGCCTCGTTCACGACCGCGCGGCCATTGCCGCCCGCGCGCGCGCAGCCGCGAAAGCGGTGCCCGACGACGCAATCTCGGCATAGAAGGTGGTGGCTGCGTTTATCATGGTGGGACTGGCGACGGTGTCGGCGCTGTTTACGCTGATTCTGTCGACGGTGCCCAAGATTGCCAAGTTGTTGGAGGAAGCTATATCGGCGTCGTCGTCAAAGGGGTGAGCTTGTTACGTTGTACCTTGCTCTATTTGTTTTATACCTGCATGTCCTGTTCTGTAGATTTCTAGAATTTCTGTATGGCGTTCCCTCTTTGGTGTTCTTGTATGTTTAGGCCGTACATTATCATTAGCTTTTATGAGATTCTTATATGATACAAGTCTTCACCGTTGAAGATATGTATGCATAGAATTCAGTTAATTGTTGCCTCGTACAAAGAGTGAGCATAGAGCATCATGAACATTCCCGTGTACAAAGTGATATCTTACATAATGGACAGTCCAGTCAGATATTCTTCAATTTTTCGCCAATATCGGTTGGCCTTGGATTGATTTAAATTGATTCTCCCAGCCCAGACCTTGGCCAGACCATGCCAAGACAGGAGGTCCATCTCGACACTCCAGTCCCAACACCGGCAGCCTGGGCACTGCAGAGTTCGTCGTCAAAATTTCTACTCCTTAACTTGCCTTCCACTTTATGTCCACCGGTGAAGTGAGTCGAAGCTGGAGCCCCACTTTTTCCTGGCATCTGCCGCTAATGGTTTCCGTGGCCTGGCAGGCACGATCCATGTGCCTGATGGGAAGCTACGATTGGCTGGATTTGCGCGTGTAAGTTGCGACGTCACCGACAGAACGCAAAGTCCAGCGAAATCTGCGCCCTGGTTTTTCTGTCAACTCCTTTATGCGAGAGTGTCCGCAAAAAAGAGTCTTGGATACATTTGAAGCCTCTTCTTGGGTCGTATCCCTTGCTTCGTCTCTTCCTCTGTTCCTGACTGCGTGACCGTCGACATTCTTCCACGTGGGAACGGGCTTCACTTTGGGATTTGAAGGAAAGATCAGGTACAAGGTACGGAGTACAAAGTAACAAAATGCGATGAGGTCGTATTACAAGACAATAGTTTAAGGAAGTAGATGAAACAATAAACTGAGAATATGTCCCAAAAGTCGGGCAAAATACGACCCCTAAAAGAGTATGCATGAGCAGAAAGGCACGCCACATCCTCGAGGTCAATTAATTGTGTTGATTTGTATTTGATTGGCAAACCATCGAATGTCGACTGAGTGAGTATACATCGAGTGCCGTAAAAAGAAAAGAGAAAAGAAAGAACACAGAGAAGCAGGCTGCGGAAATAGAAAGTGGGCAGTGTCTCGCCTTGTCTCGGTGACTGGATTTGCTGCTGGCCGAGAAGGAAAAGAAGGAAAAGAAGAAAAGAAATACTGGAACAAGTCACGGGAAAGGCAACTCTGAGGATGATCAGAAGGCAGACAAAAGAGTCTCAAGGTCTCAGAACAGAAAAAGCAAACAAACGACAAAACACATCAATGGCATTATTTCAGCCCACCACACTCATCATCGACAAAGTCATGAGATTTCCCCATCGTTTCATCAGAATGCAACCTCCTCGACCAGAACAGTGTAAACTCTTTCTCTTTCTCTCCTTGTATGCCTCCTTGACCATTTCTTCGTCAACAGCCTCCGCATTCGACTGGCTCTCCTACCCTTTACCAGCTTGCCGGCTACCGTCCGTGATCTTCGGTGGCCCCTCCACGACGGCCCATGCAGGCACGTTCCTGGCCACCCTGGTTACTTTGTACCCTGTCTCCTGTCTCTTCTGCCTCCTTCGCAGTATTCCTTTCCCTCAGCCCACCCCCACTCACATCAAAGCTGTCACAAGCTATTATCTCACAGACTTGTATGTATGTACTTCATACTCTCTCCATACGAGGCTGGTCTGTTCGACTCTTTCCAATGCCGTCTTGTCCGTTGTATTGCTTTCTTTTTTCAAGCCCCTTCTCCATGCTTGTCAACATCGCCCACGAAGCACTGTCAACCAATCCCTTGTCCTCGCACCTCTTTCAGCCTGCTATTCGTCTATTCGTCCTCGGAGAGAAAGACTCAAACAGACAACAGCCTCTTCCAAATCCTTTCTCTATTCCTTCCCCACTTACTTTTCATTTTGGGCTCTTCTTTTTCTATTTCACCTCTTCTTGCCTTCTTGACCCCCAACACGCTATTTTGGACTTGCCTCCCACGCTCTTTAGCCCTATTTGACGATCCTTTGACTGTTTCGTCAAAATCGACAGTCGTACTCAGTAGTCTTGCTGTAGCCGTTGTACCCGTCGCCCATCACCCATCCATCCCCATCACCCGTGGGCCCTCCTTAGCTCCTCCCGGGCGTTCTCTGGTTCTGACATGCGCCCTTTTGTCAGTGCATTTCTCCTCCCACACCTCGTAGTCCTTTTCCTTCCCGCCCCTGACGGTCCACCTGTTCGTCTTCTTTCGTCTTTTTGTATTGTCTTTCTTTTTACTGTCTATCCTTCCCGAACGGGCCCTTGCATCGGTGGCTGGCTTTCTCTTCTTCTTTTGTCTTTCTTTCTTATATCCCCGGTTTCCTCTCGTCCCATTTACTTCCTATATTCAGTCCCTGTGCATCCTTTTATACGACGACGGCTGGATATCGATACCGCCATCGACAGTCAAGTCCAGACTTTACACCACGGAACATGGAACACGGAACACTTGTCAGACGTCAATTTCTCCAAAAGAACTGCCGATCAACAGCACAGACAGGCGCACATACGCACAAACGCACTACCGACCGTTGAAAGCGTCGATCAACATTCGTGCTCAACCATCATCGTCTCTCACATCTGTCAAACAACATTCTCTACTCCCGCCTGGTTACACCTTTTTGTCTGCCGGGGACGACTCCCCTTAAAATCAGCAGCAACATCAACAACAACAACAACACAACTACATCATGGACATGCTTCCGAGCCGGCCATGTCGGGACAGCCGTCTGGCCGCACCTATGGCGGCAACCGGGCATTTCACAATTATGGTAGGCTCTCTCTCGCAAGATAATATCAAATTTGTTCACCCTCTAACAGCATAGCCAACGACTATTCTCACATTGCCGACCCGGTTTTACGGCGCCGCCTTGCACTCTCGGAAATCGACAAGGTGCCACTGGGCCTCTATCATGTGCGCGCCGTTGCTGTTGCGGGCGTCGGTTTCTTTCTCGACTCGTACGACATCTTTGCCATTAGCATGGTGACCAACCTTTGGGGGCTTGTGTTTTGGGGCGGCGGAGATGCGAATGCGTCGGCGGCGGTGGAAGCGACGGCTGCTTCGTATGGCTATGGCAGCAACAACGGCACACTGCCGGATCCCGTCAACCAGGCCGTCAAAGCCTCGACGAGTGCCGGCATTATTATCGGCCAGCTGCTGTTTGGCTGGCTGGCAGATGTCATGGGCCGTCGGCGCGTCTACGGTATTGAGCTCGCTGTGATTGTACTGGCCACTTTGGGCTGCGCCCTTGCCAGTCCCAGCCCGGCCATGTCTTCGACGGGCCTCTTGGTGTTCTGGCGCGTCGTCATGGGCATCGGGATCGGTGGGGACTACCCGCTGTCGTCGGTCATCACCTCCGAGTTTGCCCGACGCGCTGGCGCGGCGCCATGGTCGCTTCGGTGTTTTCGATGCAAGGCTTCGGCCAGCTGTTGAGCGCCATTGTGGCCCTCGTGGTCACGGCGGCGTTCCGGTCCGAGTTTATCGGCATCTCGAGTGCTTCACAGTGCGGCGCCAGTTGCCGGACGGCGGCAGACCGTTGCTGGCGCATTATTATTGGGTTTGGCGCGCTGCCGGCGTGCTTTGCCTTGTATTACCGCATCACCATCCCCGAGACGCCGCGCTACACGTTTGATGTGGCCCACGATGTCGAAAAGGCCGATGCCGACATCCGAGCGTACATGGCCAGCGAGCGGAAGGGCACCGTGGACCCTGTGGTGCAGGCACGTCTGAAGCGTGTGGCTGGTCCTGCTCTCGCTTCGGGTCCGTCTGCCACCGTGCCTCCGGCTTCATGGCACGACCTGCGGGCCTATTTCTTGGGTCGCGGCAATCTGGGCCATCTGAGAGTGTTGATGGGCACGATGCTGTCGTGGTTCTTCTTGGATCTGGCCTACTATGGCCTGGCCTTGAATAATGCCGTCGTGCTCGAAGCTATAGGTTACTCCAAGGGGGCCAACCTGTACTCAGTTCTCTACAAGTAAGACATCCTTTCTCCCTCTATTTAATATATATTCCTCGCTAACCGTCAGCAACGCCGTCGGCACCATCATACTGGCTTGTGCTGGCAGCTTGCCCGGCTACTGGACCGCCGTCTTGACTATTGACACGATTGGCCGTAAACCGCTGCAGGTCGGCGGGTTTTTGGTCCTTACAATTCTCTTTTGCGTCATGGGTTTCGCCTTCAACCGTCTCAGCGAGACCGCCATGCTCGCTCTCTATGTTGTGGCCCAGTTCTTTTTCAATTGGGGACCCAACACGACCACGTTTGTCATCCCCGGCGAGTGTTTCCCAACGAGATACCGCTCGACGGGTCACGGCATCTCGGCTGCCATGGGCAAGATTGGCGCCATTCTGGCCCAAGTCATTAGTATTCCGATTCTGAGCAGAGATGCACCGCCCAACTGCTCGACCAGCGGCCAGTCCAGCTCCAACACGACAAGCTGCTCGCCCTGGCTGAACCGTCTGATGCAAATCTTTGCCCTCTTTATGCTCTGCGGTACGCTCGTCTCGCTCTTTTGCATTCCCGAGACAAAAGGTATCACGCTCGAAGAGCTATCGGGCGAGGCGCCGACATCCTACAATGCCGGACGGAACGGCAGTATCGGCGGTGGTGGTGATAGAGGAGGAGGAGCCGCCCGCAGACGCAGAAACCGCCACAAGTCGACTGAGGAAAACAACGCAAACGGCGCCACGGCATCGTCCTCTTCCTCTCTCTCCAAAGTCTTCCAGGACTCGCTGCACTGGAACCCCTTTGCCGGTGGCCAGCCGGCCGGCTTCTTGTATCCTCGCATGAGTGCCCGTCGCTACCGTCGTCGACGCCTCTTTGGCCGCTTGGGCTTGGGTTTTGGTGGGCGAAGTGGTGGCGGCGGCGGGCCTGCGTCTCGTGGCGGCGGATCGGGCGCACACAACCGCAGCCACTACGGCCCAGGTGAACTCGGCGACGACTATATCAATGACGACGACGATACCCGCATTGATATCATGACCAGTCCGGAGTTGGCGGCACAAAGAGAGGCTGCCAGAAACAATAAAGGCGGCAACAAAAAGGCAAAAGCTTCGTCGACATCGACACCAACACCCAACGGCCACAATACACCCTCTCGCTCGCATAGTGGCCGTCATCTGCTCAGCCGCGGCGGCACTTCCAGCCGGAATCGCAACCGCGACTCGGCAGCATCTACTGCCACTGTCAACACGGCCACCAACACTTTTGTCTATGGAGGTGGTGGAAGCGGCACTGCAACCGGCAACAGCAGCATCAAGGCCGCCTCCAACAGCAGCCACGACAGCGGCGACGCCAATGGCGACCGTCCTTCGAGCCGTCGTGGCCGTCGGGCCGTCGTCCATCCACTGCATCCGGCCTTTGCCAACAACAGCAGCAGTCTTCCCGAGGACGATGCCGAAGTGCCGATTGGCGGTCTGGCCCACCCACCACGAACTGCCGGACAGCGTTACCCGAGAGGGACAACAATAAGTGATGAATCAAATGACGGCGGTCTCGGTGGCTACGGCGGTGTCGGCGTCTTTCCCGGATGGGGTGCTGGCTGGGGCCGCATTGACCGCTCCAATATCGGCCAAGCCACGGCCGACAATACCCTGGATGATATACGGCTGCGCGATGTCGGTCAGCTTCTGCGGTAGACATGTCATTGGAGGGATATTGCTTCACATGTATCGCCGAAACTCTTCTTCACATGCACATATTTTATTTGTTTATATTTATACACATTTGCACAAACTATCACGGCCGGACACATGGAGGATCTCTTATTAGAACTTAGACACACACTATTTGATACCACAATACATTTACATCTCTTAGAGGATGCGATACTCTTTACATAAGACATAACACGTAAAATAGCACCCTAAAGCATGATTAGTTACTTGACAAAGTTGACTGTATTTATGATATAGAAAGTCCAGAAATGAAAAGAAGAAATGCTCGCCCAGGGGGTTATCGTACAACGAAATGCAACAGACATATATGAAATAAAAGGAAATAAAAACAATGAAAACAACAAGAAAATATAGAAACAAGCAGTGTAGTAGTTTGGAACTGGTAAGAGAGAAAAAAGACAGAAAGAAGAAGAAAAAACAAAGGAAATGGTTGTCGTTAAAATGAAACAGAAAAACCGGAAAAGAAAATAGGAAATAGGCCGTTGTACTGGCATTAGTTTTGGTATTCACCTTTCCACCTTCCACCACTCTCTCATCACCTTCTCTCATCATTCTTCCTCCACCTTCTCCCGCTTGTCCACCACCTGCTTCAACACCTGCAGCTTCTCTTCCGTCACGCGGATGGCCTCACGGATCTCCCGGTTGTCCATCCGCTCTTCCCGCAGCTTGTCTTCCACGGTTCGTGGCTCCACGGCCCGTTTTTGTGGCGTGCTGCTCTTGCTGCTGCTCTTACCGCCACCGTGACTACGTCCAACAACAGGACTGCCACCAACACCGCCGACACCGCCACTGTCCATCAACCTGTCGAGACCCACACGCTCCTCGAGCCAGTCCCACAGATCGCTCTCCTCGCGGTGCCACATCTCCTCGTACGCGGCTAGTCGATCTTGGTAGCCTGCACCGCCCCGGCGCAGACCAACACCGCCCGCACCGCCGCCGTTGCTGCCGTTCGACCCGAACCGGAACCACGACGCCACCAGCAGACCCACCAACAGGCCGTACATGACGTTACCCGTCAGCAGCGGCTTGACGATATCGACAGCCGGGCCCAGGATGCCGTGCACGGGCTCCAGCAGACCCCAGTCCGATTTTGTGGAGGGCTTGGGCTTGCTGCGTTCCGAGTCGCTCGTGGGTCCCGACGCCAGCGCGCCGGCCTTGCCCTTGCGGCCCTTCTTACCGCCCTTGGCACCCTTGCCGCCGCCGTTGGAGCCCGTGCCTGCCGCGGCCGGGCCGACACAGCCTCCTTAAGGCCGGCCAAGAGGTCGCGGCCGTACTGGGCCTGCCCGTCGTTGGCCGCCTTCTCGATGGGCACCTTGAGCCAGCTCTTGCCCGACCACTCTGTCGTGCACGTCATTTGCATACGCGTGCCGTTGCCCTCAGCCCACGACAGACAGTAGTTGGTCTTGACGGTAAAAACATTGCCGCTCGGCACGTCCGGGTTTTGCGTCGAGCAGACAATGTGGATAGCCTTTTCAAAGTCCAAGGTCTCAATCTGTTCGGTCACAATACACTTTGTCTGTTTGGGGCCGATCGACGCATTCAGGGGTTTAATGTATGAGAACGTCCGCGACTTGTTGTCCTGGCTCAGACCCTTCTTGTCCTGCATCTGGATGTCGAAACACTTTTGGTCGTTGCTCAGCCACTTAGGCATAAACGTGGCCGACGTGCTGCCAAAGATGTAGCTAAACACCTTGCCCAGCGGCGCGGGGATCACTTCGTCAATCAGGCCCTTGTCATAGTGGGAGTCGGCATTACCGCAGTCCGTTGGTGCGTGCGTCGTAGGGCCGGGGAAGTCGCCGCCCGCGGCCGCTGCTGGTGCATCCTTAGGTTTGTCGGCCCCTGCACCGTTGACAGCTGCAACCGCAGCGGCGCCAGACGCCTTGCGCGTCACAGTCCGCTCGGCGTCGGCATCGGCGGCGCCACCATTGGTCTCGGAGGCTTGCGTCACGTCGTGTGCATCGTCGTCTTCGGCGTCTTCGTCATAAACATCGTTGGAGTCTTCGTCGCTGTCGTCGTCCGACTCGGAGTCGTCGCTGCGGCTGCCTGCCGAGGCATCCTCGTCGCCCTCGTCAATCTTTTCCGTCTTGTCGCCGCCCGTCTCGTCGATGCGCACGCCGTTCAACGAACTCTGGAGACTCGGGTGGCCCAGCTTCCAAATCTTGACAATCAGGTCGTACGTCGAGTCACGGCTGGCAAAACTGGCAAAAATGTGCTTGGCGTGCAGCGTCGAAATCATCAGGCCGTTTTTGAAGACGAGCGCTGTGCTGCGCTTCTCCACAGACACAATCTCATCAAAGCTCATGACGAGCGTCGTCACCCAGCCGAGAATGTTGCTGCTGAAACACAAGTGGCCCTCCGAGACATACAACCGGCCGTGGGCGAGAATCTCCCGCTGCAGAGCACAGCTGTAGTCTTCAATCAGATAGTCATCGTCGGGCACGCTCTTAAAGAAGCTGTGGAAGTCGCGGTTGCGCTTCTTACTGGCCACCGCAAACCCCGTAAGCTTGGGCGTGCTTCCAGCATGCGCGGGGTGTGCGAGAGATGCATTGGCGGCGGCAATGGCTGCCGCAATCGTGCCGCCTGACACGGCCGAGCTGCCGCGGTGTCGCCGCCGCCCAATCGCACTTCTTATGCTACCCGTACGCTGGATGGCACTGGGTTCCTTGTCACCATACAAACTGGCAGTGGGTGGTGTGCGGTCGTCGTGTGCGAGATCCGAAACGGACCCGGGACGTCCGCTGTGGCCGGCATCGCTGCCGTGGTCTGCGTAGTCGGAGCTGGCGTGGAAATGAGAGCTGTCTGCGGGTGCCGACTCGGACCGGTGTCTGGACTCGGACGACACCTCCGACACCCGCTGTGCGTGCAGGACCGGTGAGTTGGCCATACCGGAGTTGTTTGCTGAGTTGGACGCAGAGCTGTTGTTGCTCTTGGGCTGCTGCTGCTGCTGCTCAGCAATGCCCAATTGACTCAGACTCAAATCGCCCATGCCAAGTGTCTTGACCGCGGGTTCCTTGGAGCCCGAGGAGATGGAGGAGGGAGCAAGGGATGCGCCGAGCGAAGACTCGACTTCAACCTCGTCGTCGTTGTTGTTGTGGTGGTCTTCGCCGGTGCCGGCTGTAGAGACAGTAACGCTCGACCCGGTCTTGTCGTCCTGGTCTTTGCCGCCCGTCTTTTTACTGCTATTGCTCCAGGGAGCGGTGAGGTTGGTGCTGGCGATCGTATTGCCGAGACTGTTGGTTGCGTTGCTCAAGCTGTTGGTCGCGTTTTGCGCTGCAGAGAGAACAGAAGAGAAGAAGCCGCTGGCAGAGGGGTGACGGCGCCGCTTTCGGGTGTTGGGGTAAGGGGTGCGAGGGTAAAGTTGGAGAGTTTGCTTGGTACAAGAGAAGCTGATCCGGCGCGGCTTCGTCTTTGCGCAATCATGCTATGGTTGACAGATGCAGGCGATGACCCATTGGAGTGGCCCGCGGGGCTGTAGCTGATCGTCTCGGGAGACGCAGTGACGGCCGTACGGGGGCGAACAATGGTGTTCGGATGGCTCGGGTCGGTGGGTGTCGGGGGAGTATTGACAATGACCGGTGTCGCCTTTTCTTGTGCGGGCGGTGTCTCTGGGCGAGCACTCGTGTCGATCTTTTGGCCACGAGACAGACGGCGGAAGCGCTCGTTGGGAGTGACCTTGGAAGTGTCGGGTTGATGCTGCGCGGCTTCGGTCGCGTCGTGGGAGGAGGAGGGTGGCGTCGAGGATGCGGAGCTGTCGGCAACGGTAATGGAGGGGAATGACTGGGTCCGTAGACTGGGCGCGGCTGAGTCGGAACTCTTGCTGCTCTGTTCGGCGGTGTCGGCCTTGGAGAGATCGGAAGGGCGCTGTTGTCGCTCGGGGCTGTGGCTGTCGGTGCTGGCGATGCTGGCGGCCGGGCTCTTCTTGGACTTGAAGACGTTGCGGAAACGGCCGACGGGTGATGCGGAGCGGCGGTTTTTAGACGATGGTGGCACCAGGCCCGTCTTGCTAGAAGATATAGGAAGTGCGTAATCCAGCGTGCCGGAGTCGGTCGTCTCTGGTGGGAGAGTTGATGTGCGCGCAAAGGGATCGTTGTCGTCGTCTGGCGTGCGGATGTCTTGGAGATGGTTGGCCTGAACTAGTGGCGATGACGTTGTGAGGTAGCCAATCTGGGATGGATGGGTAGAGAGGGTGGCCTTGGGGCGCGGTGGACTTTAAGGCGAATGTTAGAGTATATGGACAGAATATACGTCGTATGGAAGGGTAAATGCGAAAATGAGGTAATAAAGTCGCTCAGAAAGAAACAATGAGAGAGAAACAGAACTGTCAATTGAATTGAGGATGCAAGACACGGGAAGGAAGCGGGACGGGAGGAAAAAAAAGCTGGGATTGGGAGTTGTCTGGAAAATAAGCAGAACCTGCTGGGTGGAATCAAATGAATTGACCGCCTCTCAGCAGCCTGCTTGGCAAAGCTGAGCAGGAAAAGAGCAGGAAAATAGCGAGGAACGACCAAGCTAAGAAACTAGGACAAGCTTCCAAGACAGGCGGTCGTGACGCAGTTCCAGGGCCGCCAGCCAAAGGCACAAAGGCACAAGACGAAGCTAGGGGACAGAGGTAAGGATTGGCAAGGATGATTCAGTGACGGACGGCGCGAAGCGATAGGGCAGCGGAAGAGTCCCGAAAACCAGCAATGTGATGCAAAAAGCAAACAAAAGAGGCAGAAACACAGGAGAGAAGATGGAAAGTTGACGACACAAAAAGGCGGAAAGGTGAAGTGACAGTCAAACGACAAAATGACAGGTGAGGAGAGGGAGCATGGGAGCGGTGGAACAGGCGGCTGTCTTCAGCGCTGCAGAACTGTGCAGAATGGAGAACGGAGAGCGAAGCTCCACCATCTGTCCCACCGAGGAGAGGGGGGAAAGCGAAGGGAAGGAAGGAAAGCGAGAACGGAAAGCAAGGGAATATGAATGCGACTGCCAGCACGAAAATGCGTATCATGGCTTCCAGGCTTCCAGGCTTTCAGGAACAAAAAAATGATGTGCAAATTGGGTATCACAAAAAGACACAAAAGGACTGGAAAAAACACAAAAACAATCAAAACTCTAAAAAAAAACTCACAAGAGCTCGTCGTCGGATCGACCACTGGCGTCCTCCTCGTCCACCATGTCGAGCAGGCCGTCTTCGTCTACGGCGGTCGTCTGCTGGCTCAAGGTCGTGCGCCCGCGTGACGGCGGTGGTTGAGATTGCGGCGGCGGTGGCGGCGGCGGTGTATCGTCGTCGGATGCTGGTTCTTTTTGCCGATCGTCGCCAGCGCCGGATCGACTTTGGCTTGGAGTTCTTGCCGCGACCGATCGAGTTTGCTCCGTTGGCTCCGTTGATGCTGTTGGCCGGGCTCGATTCCGTGGACACGTCCATGAGGGCGCGTGGGATGGCCGTCAGGTGGCCTGGATGCGGTACTTATGCGAAGGAGAAGGAGGGCGGAATGTCTCGACGTGCCTCGCTGTGTGTTGTGCTGTTTTGTTTATGTGTGCTGCCTGCTTGGGGCTGTGAAGCTGTGCAAGTGGAGGCTGGAAGCTGGAAGCTGGAAGCCGGAGTCTAGAATCTGGAAGCTTGCGAGCTTCGGGAGCTCGACGAGCAGGTGTCGTTATTTGCTCCTCGATGTGTGTTACGTCGGGCGTTCTTCCTTTTGCCAACCAGCGGCTGCAATGTACGACGTATTGCTTTTGCTTCTACGTTCTCCGTAAACTGGGGCCCAGCAAACAGGGTTTGGTGCTCCAGTAGCGGCGGGACGGCGCAATTGCAAAGGCCGTGAAAGCGTGGGAAGCGTGGCAGGAGGAGGTGATGACGGTCTCTGTGATTTTGCGACTTTCTGTCAGTGGCGCTGTTTGGCGTGCATTCGCTCTTTGTGTCCTTTTTGGTCGGTATGCTGTAATTACGTCGAAAACTGTATGCTGGTTTGTCGATTCGTTGATTGCCGATTGTCCTTTTGCGATTTCTCCCCTCGTTAACGATCTCCCGCCTCCTCCGTTTCTTCTGGGTCTTTTTGTTCCTTCGCCTGTCTCGGCACTGGCTCGTTTTCGTTTTCGCGCGTTTCAACGCCGTCGTAGGGCGGTCCACAATCTGGAATCTGACCTCAGCCCTTCTTTCTTGTCCCTTTTGTCCTTTTGTTTGTCTTTTGGTCGTTTCTTTGCTTTCCGTTGATGCCGTCAGACGGGGATGTTTGGCGTTGACGGAGTTATTCTTTTTGTAAAAATACTGGTCTAGACGCCTGGCGGCCCTGGTCCTTCAAGGGTCCTCTCGTCCTTGTCGACTCTCGGATTGAGGCTTGTTTTCGGGTTTCGCTTCGCTTGACTGCACACCGTTCGTTCGGTCGCTCGTGATTGCAATTTGCTGCTGCTGCAGTAGTGGGTCGTCGTTTGCTCGGCCGCGCAAGCTCACCCAGGGAAAGTGGTAAAATGGGCGTAGAAATAGACGTAAATAGGTCGGAGTCGATCGAAAGAAGCAAGCTTAAAACGAGAAAAACGCAAAAAAAGATCGTAAATAGACGTAAAAATAGCGAGTCAAAACGGGCTTGTCAAAACAGGAGGTGCTCCAGGCAGCGGTGCATCAGCAAACGCTGCGCCGTTGTGGACTGCGAAACGTGGGGTCCCTGTCAGGCGAGCGTTGAGCCAACGGAGAGAACCGAGGCCATGGGGGTTGGTGGTTGGTGGATGCTGGTAAATGTTGTTGAGGAATTGAGAGAGGAAAAGGAGAGAGAGACGAGAAAGGGGGCAGAAACGAAGATGAGGCTCGAAACGAGTCGAGTCGACGATGTGCGCCTTCCCCATGTGTTCTGTGCCGCCAAGTGCACCTGCCCATCTATTCCCCATTCTACGACGAATTAAACGTTGATATTACAGGCTGTTGCCCTTTTTGCCTCTCTGGGGTACGATCGTAGGCTGGTAGTCGTAGGGAAGGAGGGAAGGTGCGACTCCAGCCTCTTGCCCTCTGCCGCCCTCTCTCGTTCTTTCCTCCCTCTTTTCGCTATTCCTCGATCCCCCCAGCGCTCCCCTCTCGACATGGTCGCCCCTTCCCTCCCGAAGTTGAGTTCGTTCGCCCTGCAGAAAATACGATCAGGCAGACACTTTTACCACAGCGCCCCTTCCTCGAGCGCTCTTGCCAAGCTGCACCGCTGTGGGCCTGCGCAGCGATTACCCCGTGCGACGGCCTTTTGCAGAGAAAGTACGACGTACATTGTACGACGCACGAGTAAGGAGAGGAAAGAGCTACCCCCTGTCGAGGCCCGCTGAAACGAAGGACAGCAATATGCCAAGAAGAGCAGGTGCAGACCGTACCAAAAGTGAAGGTCGTCAGCCAGCCACTTTCAGGAAGGTGGCAGGCAAACAAAGGTGGGGTACAGTTCGCACTGTCCTCCTAGCAAATAAGCTGACCCATTTACACTGTGCCTAGTCTGACTGCACACCGTACACCTACATCGCTAGCCTCTTATCGCCCGCAATCGGTCACACTCCACTTCCGTTAACGATGACAGCGTCATTCTCGACCTTCATCGAGGACAGCACCCACATCGACGACACCGCATACCACACGATATCGATACCGATACCGATACCGATACGCTCGCCGGAAGATACAGCTTCGCGACAACAAGCTGCCTAGCCCAACGCATCGCGAGCGTCGACGATGGAGGCTTCGCCACTGATCAAGGCGCACGACCACGCCCGCGAGGCATCCATCGCGACACACACGGCCGACACCGTCGTTGCCGTCAACGAGCATGCACTGGCGGCGGGGGAGTTTGCAACAGCGGCGCGGGATACCTCGAGCGTCGAAGCGCTGCGCACACTACGGCTGCTCGAGCAGCACCATCAACGGCTGTCGCAGCTGCTGAGGTACTCGCTTGAACATCCACTGTCGGGTACTGCCACCAGCAGGCCCAACAGCAACATAAATCTGATGGAGACTCGATCAACGAGAAGGAAGGGGGAGGAGGGGCACAAAATACGAGTGGAGATGGAAAGACTGTGACGGGCAGTGGAACGGCTTCGACGACGACGACATCTGTCTCGGGTGTTGTGTCGCGCGGCGAGTTTGCTGGACGGACAGCGGGTGGTGCTTCGACAGAGGGTTTTTCTGGCGGTGACGGCTCAGTGGACAGTGCAATTGGAAACGCTGGTAAGAGCGGCGCATCGGCCGCCGCAGCGTCCATGTCTGCCACTGCTGCAGCACACCAGGCCGGCGCGGCTGCTATGGCCAGTATCCAGTCGGGCGCCAACAACCGTCGCTACCCGCCATCCCGCGAGCTGTCGTCGTCTATTGCGAACAACTTGGCATCAGCACGCGGTATTCGTGGCGGTGGATCGGCCGCTTCTCGTCTCCAGCACCGTGGCCAGCCAGCGGCTCCCAGCGTCTCCAACGACCAGGTGTCTGGCAGCCTCGAGACATCGCCGGGACGCAAAGAAGGCGGCGGCTCGCGTGCACAGATGCAGAGCGTGCTACAGCAGCAGACGGCGGCCAAGCCTAGTTGGGTGCCGCCGACGCCAGCACCACAGCAGCAGCAGCAGCCGCAAATGTTTGTGGGCACCGAGACGGAAGAGGGCGAAATTACTTCGAAGGCCGACGAGGGCTTCTCGCGGTTCTACAACCGTTTTGGCAGCATCATCAACCGGCTGTCGGCGCCACTGGCGTTTGCAGGATTGCCTCTGATAACGGAGGAGGCCAATGCGAGTGATTCCGAGACTCCTGCTTCTGCAGCAACCTCGACGGCCACTGATGCACAGAGTCCGGCTGGTGCACCACGGCGGACTGCCCACGTTCGCTCGTCGTCACAGCTGTCCACGTCGTCGGCTGCCGCTGAGCCGGATCTCTCCCAAATCTACTCTCGTGCCGCTCTGCGCGCCCTCGGTCGCGACACAGCCGGCCACATGGGCAGCGCCAACGACTCGTTCTACGTCGTGCCCAAGACGGGCCATACGGCGTCGTATGCCAACATTCTGAGTTTCGACCAGAAGGAGAAGCGGCGCCAGATGGCAGCATCTCTCCATGGCGGTGGCGGTGGCGGCGGCGACGGCGGCATCATGGACGAGATCCCCGAGCTGGCCGATGACGGCGACGACGATTTTGTTGATGCCAAGGAGCACCCGCCGTCTGTTTCGCCGTCCAGCAGCCGCGCAGGTGCAACAAAAGGAGGTAACCGCATGCACCAGATCGGCTCGAAATCGGGTGTGGCGGCTGTCGACCATTTGATCGAGGAGCTATATACAGAGAACCAGGGCCTAAAGAACATGCTGGACAAGCTGAGCCGGCGGCTGCACACGTTTGAGGCAAGCGCACAGCAGTCGCACATGGCGCTGCAGGAGAGCATGCGGTTCATGCGTCCCGGGTCACCCAACAGTGGCAGTGGTGGAGTTGGCGGAGGTGGAGGTGGCATCAGTTCGTCAACGTCATCTTTGACCCCAGCGGCCGCAGCAGCAGCTGCTGCTTCAGCTGCCGCTGCCGCATCTCTGAAAGCCAACCGGGGCGCAGGTGCAGTCAGCACGGGCGGTCTTGACGCGTCTGCGGACGTTGATACGGCGTCTCTGCTCCTAAAGACAAAGGATCTGGAGGAGGAGCTGGCGCGTGCGCTGCGGCGACTGGACGCGTCCGAAAAGGAGCGGGCACACCAGGAGAAGACGCTGCAAAAGTATCGGGAGAAGTGGGAGAAGCTGCGGGCCGGGGCCAAGGCACGGCGGGATGCCAATCCCAGCCCGTCGGGGCAGTAAAGGAGAAAAGCTCAAAGTAGATTCAAGATCAAAAGTAGATCAAGAGCAAATGAACAAAGAAAAACGATAGGCTTTTGATACCACCATGGAGGAGTTCTAATGATATGAATTGGATATCTAATGAGATGAAGCAACGTCGTAACTGTAAACAAAATAACCTACCCTAGCGCCAAAGTAATTCATAACCGTAAATGTAGTAAATGTATCTTCTTCGAGAACCATCACTGTCCTTCCACCGCCTCCTGTAGCCGCCTTGCTTGTCGAAAAACACTCTTCTTCGTCAGACCACCACCGACCGATCCAAACAGAGCCGGCGCTATTTGCTGTTCTTGAGCGACGGCCGCCCACGAGCTCACACTCCGCAATGCCACCGCCAGGAAGCCCAGCGTCTCGCGGTCCACATCAAACACTTCCCACCACGGACCGGACGCGTCGGGCAAACGAGCGCCAATATCGCGGGCTGCACTGTAGAGCGCGGCCACAGCCAGTTCGTGCGGCTGATGCGTCACGTACAGCAGCTGCGGCGACAGCAACGCCGTGTTCAAGTACTGGATGGCGCGGTGGGCGAGTTGTGACTCGGCCGGCGGACCCGTATCGCCCAGAAAGCTGAGCGCCTGAAGATAGGTGATCGCTAAAGGATGCGGTAAGGCGACGTGCGTCTCAAACGCGAGTGCGTCCAGCAGTCGTGTTTCGCAGGTCAGGACGTGTGTGTGGAAGGAGGCGTACTCTGTGTCGGAGGAGCCGTTTGTGTTCGACTCATCTTCGGCCCCCGTCACCGCCAGAAAGTGGTAGACGTTGGCGACATCGCGAGCCGATCGTGGGATGGGCCCTGTTTTGGCCACCAGATAGACAGCCGCTGCCGACACGTGGCGGTAGTCTACCGGCCGGAACTCGTCGACGTCAAAGCCGGGCATCTGCACCCAGTACCGAGCGAGCAGCACATTGGCCCGCGCGGTTGTGGACTGTGGCAACTCCAGCAACAAACCGGCGGCCTGGGTTAAACGCTGTGTCGCGAAAAAGACGGCGTCGAGGAGCTCGCTGGGCAGCGGGAGAGCGGCGGCGCGGTCGCGGCAGCGGGCCAGCTGGGCGGCCGTAGCCAGTGGATTTGTCAAATGCGACATGGCGGTGGTGCGGTGTGTTGCGACAGGATGGTGTAACTGTCGCGTTTTGACGAGGTGAGGTGAGGTTGACGTTAAGTGGACGTTGGCGAGGCTGTCGTTATACGCGGCTGCAGAATTTTAGCGCGGATTGGACCTCCTGCCAGCTGCGACGCACTAACCATACTGTGAGGTGATGTCATCTGAGCTTTGTCAAGGTGACAGCAAAGAGCAGCAAATCAGTCGATAAATATTCTACTAAATTGTTTTCGATATATTCTCTTGCTGAACTATTTTCTGTCATTTTATCCCGTATTTTAAAAGCACAGATTAACTCAGTGTGACAGTTTGTGGTGACAGTTAGATTTCACAATATTTAACTTTTCTTACAAAACACACAAATTATATACAGTCTCATCTTACTCAATCCAATGCCTTATTTTTCATCATATGGTATATGCATAACTCATCTATAGTACACATGGTCTTTGACCTTTTATTTCCACCTTTTGTTGACCACCTTTTTTAGACCTCGTCTACACATTCTTCTCCCGCGAGCCGACCACACGCTCAAAGCTGCCCAGCTCCATGGTAAAGGAGTGACGTCCACCCGTCATACTCCGCAGCCGACCGTCGTAGGCCAGCATTTCCTTGAGCGGGACCTTGGCCACGATCTCGAGCAGACGCGTCACGCCGCGCTTGGCTTCGCGCAGAGACTGGATGGAGATATACGGGTCGGGCGGAGCGTACACTTGGGAGAGATCGATGGGATCAATGTCAGGCGACAAAGTTGAGGGTGAGGAAGAAGAAGAGGAAGAGGAAGAAGACGAGCCTGGCTTGCCATCACTCGAAGAAGCAACACCGCTCGACGTACTCTCACGGACCTCCTGGACAAAACCGCCACGCGAGCCCGTAATATCCCGCTGGATGGCGCCGGCACTGTCGTCCGGACAGGCAATGTGGACGTTCATGACGGGCTCGAGCACGCCGACCTGGCCCTTGCTATGTGCTTCTCTCAAAGCAGTGCGGACACCATGCAGTGCCGCATTGACAATATGGCCGTCCGTTCCTGGTCCACCGTAGTCCGTCACGGCGTTGAAGACGACTGTTACTTTGCAGCCGTGCATTGGTGAGCCACGACGGGGGCCACGAGCCAGGGCACCGTAGGCACCGCTAAACAGCTGCCGGCTGACCATGTCGGCATCAAAGGGGAGCTTGGCTGGGTCACCGCCGTCCTCTTCGGCCACGCCGCTCTCGAAGCGGATGACAAAGGTATTGCCGTCGCGCTCAAAGTGGTATGTGGTCTCGCCGGGCTTGTCTGGTGTCTCCTCGTTTTCGGCCTCTTCTTCACTGTTCCCAAGACCCTCCTCGCCCTCTTCGATCCGCTCAATTTCGACTGTGCAGGCCGCCATGCCGGTCTTGTTGGCCAGCACGCGGTCATAAACGTACCGCTGCGCACCCAGCGTCGGCGTTGTCAGGCACTCCTTGTAGTCGACTTGGACGTCACTAAACGACGCATTCACCTGGTACGCCGTGCGCAGCCGGTCCATGGCCACGTCCAGGTGCAGCTGGCCCATGCCCGACAGCACAAAGGTATCCTCGCTGCCCGCCTCGTCGCCGCGGCTCCAGCGCAAGCTCGGGTCTTCACGCGAGATCTTGTCGAGCGCGTCGGCCAGCCGCTTGGTTTCGGTCGGACCAAAGGCCTCGACCGACACAAAGGCCACGGCAGGTCCGACATCGGGCGGGCGGATCGTCATGGTGCGCAGGGTGTTGAGCGACAAGCCAGGCTGGCCCGAGTTGGGGAGAATGTGCAGCGTGTCGCCCGTACGTGCCGACTTGAGACCCGTGACGGCGCCGATCTGACCCGGTGCGAGGTAGGGAATCTCGCCAATCTTGGCCGCCGATACCTGGGCGATCTGGAACGGCTTCTCAAACTTGGCCAGGTTGGCGTTCCAGACCTGTGAGTTCTTGTGCAGCGAGCCGTGGTAGACACGCACAAACGTCAGCATGCCCATCGTGCCCGGGAACAAATTCGGGTCGTTGACGACCTTGAAGACGGACGCCAGCGCGCCGTTCTTGGAAGAGTTTGCCGAGCGTGCTGGTGCTGCCTTATGCTGTTGTTGCTGTTTTTGCTGTTGATGCCCCTTGTGTCCCTTTTTGCCTCCTTTGTCTCTTTTGCCACCCTTGCTGCCGCCCTTGGACTCCTGGAAATCGCCGCTCAGCACCTCGCCCAGCATATGCGCCTCGTTGCCGATGCGCACCTCGACGTCGTGCGTCTCCTGCGGGTTGGGTAGATAGTCCACGACAGCGTCCAGCAGCGGCTCCACGCCAATGTTGCGCAGACTCGACCCGGCAAATACGGGCACCACACTGCCATTGGCCGTCCGCACCACGCGCCGAATCGCCGCTTTGACGAGAGACGACGGCAGGTCGGTGCCGTTCTCCGAAAAGGCCTCGACCAGCTCGTCGTCGTCCTCACACAGCCGCTCAATCAGCTTGACGCGTGCCGTCTCAATTTCCTCCCACAGGCCCTCCGTAGCCCGCAGCGTCTGTTCCGGCACAAGCGACAGCGACCCATTGGACGACCACCGCATCCCGCGCCGCTCAATCACGTCCACGACGCCCTGGAACTCGTCGCCGCGTTTGTCCCACAGCGGGATCTGACACACGAGAGGCCAGGCATTGAGGCGCGAGGCCACGTCGAGCACCGACCGTTGGAACGAGGCGCCGTCACGGTCCAGCTTGTTGACAAACACGAGCCGCGGAATGCTGTGCTGCTGCGCCGAGGCCCAGACGCGCTCTGTATGGGCCTCGACGCCCTTGACGGCGTCAATAATGCAGACGGCACCGTCCAAGACAGGCAGACAGCGGTCAACCTCAAAGCGAAAGTCTTGGTGGCCTGGCGTGTCAATCAGGTTGATCGTCTTGGGGGTTTCGCCTTCTCTCAGGTGCTGCTTCGGCGGCCAGTTGAAGCTGATGGCGGCCGACTGGATGGTGATGCCGCGGGCACGCTCCATGGGCAGGAAATCAGTAATGGTGTCACCATGGTCGACGTTGCCGAGATGCCTCGATGCGCCACTGTAGTAGAGCATGCGCTCTGTTGTAGTTGTTTTGCCCTGTCGAGATGTTAGCCCAATCATTGAATTGTTTCTCTTGCGATCGAGGACTACTCACCGCATCAACATGGGCAATGATGCCGATGTTGCGGATATCCTCGATTTTTGCATCATGGTATGTCTCAATTGTTGCTGTTATCGCCGACGATGCAGCTCGTGCGAAGGTCAAACTCAGTGTCAAGCATGTTGGCCTCGATGTCGTTCTTGTCAAAGTTGCTGATCTTGTCGATGTTGTTCTCGAAGACAGCTGTGAGAATAGGTACACGTGCCCTGTCCGGCACCGTGAGACCGCTGTCCGAGCCGACATGGCGATCCTGGACCTCGAAAATGTTTAAACGAGGTCAAACTAGACTCAATTGACACTTTTTAGTGCCCGTTGTTGCCCGTCTCATGAATTTCGGATGAACGTTGAAAAGCTTCAAAGCTCTCTGAGTGGCAGTCACCTGACCTTACATGTAACTTACTGTAACTCTTCTGTTCCAGAGGCGCTAAGCCTCTTTCGGCCAGTTCTGCCAGCTCTTGTTCGCTCTTGCTTCTTCTTGGCCCATGCTCCCCTGGCCCCACCAGACGGTCCCCACCCAACAGCCACCTTCCCACCTTCCCTCACTGCCCGCCGCCGCCTCCGAAGTGCGCTTGTCCTCTCACTCGCTCCTGCCCTCTCACTCTCCAAAGAATACAGGAGCCTAGGTCACACGAAAATCGGCAAAATACGCACGACGTCAGCTTTCACGATACGTCTCGTTCTGGCTGTCAACATCGCAAACTGTCGACGCCCTTTCGCCCCACGCCAATCTCTCGACCATCCTACCACCGAGTCGACCTCTCCGCAATTCTAGCCCAGAGCACCGCTCGTAACGGCCAGGCACCCACCACCGGCTCCCCTGGTGCTGTCCTGCTGTTGATCTGAGCTGATTCGGATTCCTCATCATTGATAACTCCATTATCACGACCACACAACAATCCCAATCGACGACAGCCCACTCCCACCATGGACTACAGTGCCTCCATCCACCAGGACAATGAGCACTCCGGCGGCGACCCATGGGGCTCCCCCGAGGCCTCACCCCGGCAACCCCAGCGCACCGGTGGCGGCGGCGGCTTCGGCTCGGGCGATGCCTCCCAGTCGCCCTACCAGCGGCCCTTTACCGCCTCCAGCAGCGGTCTGAGTGGCAGCGACGGCGGCGATTTCCTGGGCGGTGACCACGGCGGCGACGACAGCGGCGGGTTTGGTGCAGGCGCGGGCGATGCTGCAGACTATCGCCGGCCCGGAACGGCGAGCAGCACGCAGTCGACGTCGAATGCCGACAGTATGTCGGAGGCGACGGCTGCCGGTGGTGCTGAAGACTATGCGTACGACCAACAACAGCAGCAGCAGCAGCATCAACAACAGCAGCAGCAAGGGTACGGCCAACAGGGCCACCTGCCCCCAAAACAGCATGACCAGGGAGAGGGACAACAACAAGGCCCACAGGGCCAGCAACAACCCCAACAACACCAGCAGCCGCAACGGCCACCGCAACCACAGTACAAGCTGCAGGTCAAGATTACGGCGCTGGAGCGGAGCGCAAAGAAGGACCCCATCTTCCGGTTCGATGTTCATGTGAGTAGTGTATACGATGGGATATATATATATGTCGAGGGCGACCATTCGCTAACGCGTGCAGACCAACATTCCCCGTTTCCGCACGACCCAATACCGCGATGTGCGCCGCCTGCACTCCGAGTTTGAAAAGCTCGCCGAGCACCTCATCTCGGCAAACCCCGAGGCCCTCGTGCCAGCTGTCCCTGGCCCTGTGACGTCGGCCGGCGCCGGCACCGATGAGGACGAGGCCCGGGTCAAGGCCCAGATGCAGCGCTGGTTCAACTACGTCTGCAGCAACGAGGTGCTCATCCGCGACGACGAGATGGTTCTGTTCGTCGAGAGCGACTTTGGCTATAGCCCCATGGTCAAGAAGAAGCAGCCCGCCACCGGCGTGCGCCGCAAGATCCTCAAGCAGTTTGCCCCGCCCGCCGACGACACCCCCGAGCTGTCAACCGCCCGTCCCACCGTCAAGCTTTTCTATCTGGGCACCATGGACGCCTGCCACAAGGTTGACAAGCTTGTCAAGGCCCGCCGCGGCCTCGGTCTGGCCGAGTCCGATTTCGGTGTCAAGCTGGGCGCCATGAACGTCCAGGAGCCCCACCAGGGCTTGGCCAACGCGTACCGCAAGCTCGGCAAAGTCATCCAGACCGCCGGCGACTACCAGGCCGCCCAGGCCACCGCTGAAGCCACCACCATTGGCGACCCCTTCGAGTACCATTCGTCCGACGCCCTCATCTTCAAGGAGACCCTCACCAACCGTCAACTCCTGATTCGCGAGCTACTGCAGGCCCAGGAGACCACGCGCGGTCGCCTCAACGCTGCTGACCGTCTCAAGGGCTCGTCCAATGTCCGCCGCGAAAAGGTCGACGAGGCCATTACGGCCCTCGCCGACGCCCGCCAGAACGAGGCTGAGCTTATCCAAAAGACCACCCGTGTCACGGCTAACTTGGTCCAGGAGCGCCGCCGCTGGTTTACGCGCACGGCGGCCGACCTGCGCCTCAGCATCCGCGAACTCGTCATTCGCGAAATCGAGGCCGAGCGCCGCTCGCTGTCCCTGCTCGAGAGCGTCCGTGCTGATATCCGCAGCATCGACGGCTCGGGCGGCCTGAGCCGTCTGGGCCGCGAGTCGCACCCCACCAATGTCCGCCGGACCAGCCTGGCTGCCAGCCAGGGCCCCAAGGGCGATGCCTGGAGCGGTGTCCCCCGCCGGTCGGATGCTGTCCTGGCCCGCGCTCCTGCTGGTGGTGCTGGCGGTGATGATGCCGAGGGCGGTGCGGGCGGCCTCGGCAGCCCGACCGACGAGTACGACCCTAGCTCGGCATGCTGCGTCCTGCGGGCATACCGGGTGTCATCAACGAGGAGGAGGACGACGACCGTGTGGATGCACGCAACGCTGCGAGCCGGCTGGCTTCGAGCACGTTCTAATGAGTGATGCCAGGTGAAAGGAAGTGTGCTTTTCGTTCTCTTATTGCTGGACGTTGGGCGCTGAGCAAGGCGGCAGTGCAGACTTTTTACTCGATGGGATCCTTGTATCTGACCCCTGTGTATGTTATTTTCCATCTTTGCATTTTTTTTTTTTTTGGTTGCTTTCATGCTATTGCCACTGCTTCTTTTCCATGTTTAATGTCATCCCTTTTTTCACTGCACTTTCTCTCTCTTTCCCTTCTTAATTTGTCCCGTGGTCTGTCATATTCTGGCCACGTTTTATCACCAAACATCTCGCAACGGCACGCATCCTTCTGTGTCCCGTCTTGACCGTGGCCACACGGCCACAAAAATGGAACAAAAGGCCCAGTAGCCTGTTTTTGAGACCAGATCTTGACGCTGTTTCGTGGCACAGGCACAAAAACAGGCACAAGAATAGGCACAGGACCAAGGGAAAATGCAATCTCTGCTCGCTTGCCCCCAACGAGGCCCGCTGAGATGGCCGCCTCCTTGGCCAACCTGATGGCATCCTGGCCACCCTCCTGGTTGCATGTTGTTTGGGGGCCTAAAGGAAGGGGAATGCCGTTCTTGTGTCCCGTCTCTTGGGGAAAAGGATGAAAGGAGGATGAGCACGGCGCAGCAGAGATACTTGTCTCGATCTTCCCGTAGCCATACAGGGTGGCCAAAAGATAGAGTTTGCCAGCGGTAGTTGATGCCTGTGATGAAGTGTGCGGCCTCGCCGTAGAATGTAGAACACAAACTCCCCCCAACGGGTGGTATGCCAACACCGATGTCGCCTTCCGTCTCTGATCCGAAGCTGTCAGATATCATAATGGCGTTGCTCTTTTTTGGATACTTCTAGCCATTGTTATCGTCAAGTAAAGATATGGTGTCATTCATGAAGCTCAAACAATGCATATTGGCACCATAGGTTATCTCAACGTCAATGATGCCCAACATTGGCATGATAAGGCCGCAACATCAACAATCTTCAGATAGGATATCGTCATTTAAGTCGACGAGACGGAAACTCCATGGTGTGATGGCTGCAACACGATAAACAATCATCCGTTCTCGGAATAAATTAAGGAGAGAGGTGACCTCTACCGGCCAATGAAGTGTAGAAAATCATAATTGGAGACATTTGAGTAGATTGCAAAAATTCACATGCTGCTTTGTTTCTTTCAAGAATAGCAAAAAGATACATGGCTCCATTGTCACCGGTGAGGAGCACGGCTCGTTTCACCGAATCAAGGACACGGAATGTATGCACGTATCTTTGAGAATGGGGGAGCACCGGTCTGCCAGGATGCTGGAATTCACCTTATGGCATACGCCTGTCTTCCATCTGCTGTCTCGTCTGTGTAGCCTGTAGCATTCGAAATATCGCTGTACAGTGATGTACCTTACCGAGCTTGCTTCAAGGCTGGAGGTTTTTCCAATTTCCTACGGCCAATCCGTCACAGGCTACAGAAAGATTTTGTTATCTCATGAAAAATAAAAAATAAAAATTGCGGTTGCAACTCCAAGACATCAGGAAATAAAGATAGACGAGACAGAAATACCATGTTCTCTGAACCGGAACTACAAGATATGTCTGGCTATCAATGGAAGGTGCTGCACTGTCGTCATAGTGGATTCCGGCTCGGAGTGTTCATGTAACGACTTCCAACCGAGAGGAAGCCGGAAGTTGCCCCGTCACTATATTAAATACATCTGCAAGAAGGGGCGGCAGCTACATGCGTGGCCGCTTTTAACACGCCGTCGGTCTGGGTTAGGGTCGTCCCGACGCAGGGTCCGTTGATTTGTTGGTGGATTTATACGAAAGTAGCTGGATATGTATTCTTGGGTTTCTCTCCGACCATCCATGCAGCTGTGCCGTGACGAAAATGAAAAGAAGATGCGAGTGAAGGCACAATAAATAGGCCACCCAGTAATGGTAGTATCTGATGAGCTCGAGTGACGCTATTGCGAGCAACCAGTATATATGTGGTCCAATCGGCCGCAAGATAGCCATTGGGCACAAACAGATGCAGAGCTAGACGGCTTTACGGACAGCCGCGCATGCAGATGCAGGTCAGGACCTGCCTCAGATGCAATGGGAATTTGTTGAGTAATTCCGGGAGTCCGTAGAAGACAATGATGGCGATATGCGAACACAAGGATGGCGGCCATCTTGCTCTTCTTTTAAACTCACCCTTCCCCGTGGATGTTAACAATAGGACAGCGCTTCCGACTTGACAGCCAAGTCGTAGAAACTAAATTATATGAAAATAAACAAACTCTTTTATTTTTTTCTCTCTCTTTTATTTTCAAGGCTCAAGGTGTATGCGGTATCTTCTGAGAAAGACTCAGCGGTGAGCATCAACCCGTGCAAAGTGCAATTTGTGACAAAGAGAAATAAAAAAGGACCGTCGCCTGCAGCTTGCTATGTTTCGGTCAGAGGCCAATGAGGCATGAACGGCGTTTTCTCCGAAGTAAAAACGAGATAATCGGCGACCGGTGCTCGGAGCATCAGCTATGTTGCGCCTCAACGTGTTCAGAATGCGGCTAGAAAACAATTTGAGATGAGCATGGAGACGAAGGAGCGGATATGGGACCGGCAGCAAACAGGTTGAAAAAAAAGATCGACAAAAGCTTCCATAAGAATTTGATTACATATGCATACTGAAAGAAAAAGAGACGATTGTCGTCATGGACGTCTGGGCTCCGAGGGAAAGAGTTACCGGCCATGTCGCTGCGCACCTTCTTCGAAAAAAGGATTGGGATCGGCAGAAAAGGAAAGAGCAGACGGCAACATCGTACTCAACATCCGAGCTTCCTTCCCTCCTGCACCTGCTTCCCAATTGAGCCAGTTTCATAAATTCGCTCTTGCCTTTTCGAAAATATCCCGATTTGGCCAGGACTTGGATGGCAGCCGCGACCCTTCTCTACCGCGCAACGTGAGCCGCTCCTACGCCGGTAAAATTGCTCGACCAAAACACGACAACCCAAGAAGTTTGAGAAAAAGCGATGCTTCTTGTTCCCCCACCTACCCCGTTTATCGTGTCCCCCCCTTTGTGCCTATGAACTGACTCCGTGCTTCGTGCTTGCCACTCACAAGCACTCCCGTCCCTTCCTTTCCATTCTGTATTCCGATTGCTCGCAGTTCTCGCCTCGCCCCTGCCGTCCTCTCTCTGACAGGTTCTGGACTGAGAAGCAGAGCAACTTGCGCCTTCTGTTTTCGTCTATTTTCGCCCCTTTTCCCAAAAAAAACAGTCTTGCTCTTGCCCCTCGATATCGCAGAACGACGTCGAGAATCCCCAGAGATAGGCAAGTACCAGAATACCCCAGACGGAGAAGGAGCTGTGGGGCCGTATAACGATCCAAAGACATAAAATAGGCGAGATAGCAGGAAAAAAAGAATAAACTTGCTTCTTCTCGGCGTACTAGGTCCGTCTCCCCCCCCCCCTTTTTTTTTTAACCTGGCTCGCCTGGTCTTCAACAAGTCTATCACTATGTACGAAGTATCTTCCGTCATGTCTGAACTCCCCTGCCCCTTTACCAACAATTGGCAGACCATTGCACGCATTTGACGAGCACCCCAGCTTCCGAACGGGGCCGAGTGCACAGTTGTTTGGCGATGTGACCTCTACTTTGACTGCTACACTAAGCTGCAAACATGTACGGCCAAATTTTGTATTATTTACCCGTCGCCTTTTAGTTTATGAGCTGTTTCTTTCTCAAGAAGTACGCCGATAGCAGTAGTTGACACGGGGCCGGGGCGTGGGAGGAAATATAAAAGGCGGTAAAGTTTTCTTCGTCAGCGCTTTGTCGACCGTGTGCAAGGCAGTTTTTTTGTCCGGCCGTGTTTTTGACATCCCATTGATTTTTTTCTCATTACAACTTTTGCTGACAACCAGACGAAACCAACCGTGGTCCAGGCACTGCACAGAGCCAAAGAACGGGCGATGAACGGGCGGCGAACGGGCTTGGGACAGCCTCGTAGCCAGTAAAGCCTATCACGACATCTAGTTCCGCGAAATTGCGCATCAGCCAGTGGCCAGATATCGGTATTTTCCCGGCTGGTCCAAGCTACGTTGATGCAACGCGGATGTGGTATTCAAAGGGAAGCACTACACCGTTTGTTTCCAGAATATGTCCGTTGTCCTATCATTCTGTCAAACTTACAACTCGTGCAAGCCCTGCAATCCCGCAAACTATACCCGAGAGCTCCAAGGTGGATAACTCCATAATAATTCTCCTGACAGTATCAACCAGACATGTCAAATATCAAAATCAGAGCACACCATACACAATGCTGCAGCTGCCATGCGGCTTTCCGGGCGGAAGCTCTCCGTTTGCCTGCAATACTACAGTGGCCTGCTTCATTATGTATCGTTAATGGCCACCACCCCAGTCGCAAAATGACAAGCACAACAACGGCTGCGCAAAACAGAGCACGACGTTGAATGAGCACATGAAAACAGCCTGTTTCTGTCTGATATCTTACCGCGATTGTTTTGCCAAGCCCTTTTATTTTGGTTCGTATCTTTCCACCTCCTGATATTTGCGCGTCTAACATGAGAAATACGACCCCTATTATCTCGTTGATGCTATTTAAGAAAATCGAAAACATGGCTCGATGAGCATTGACGTCTCTGCCGCTTTTTTGTTTCTTGTTCTAGAATATTACAGCAGCCCGGCAGCCACCCAGGCGCCATTTAGGAGCGCCACAAGCGAGGAAATAGACGACGTTACTGAATAGAGAGACACGAGCAAGTTCCCGAGTATTAGGCAAACAGGCAAAACAACACGGCCCAGGCGGTGGCCGACTTTTCTGCCTACCGCTACCCATCCCTCTGACAGCTACGCGCCCGGGGTGTTTTGATGCGCATATTCTGGAGTAGAAATTGTCAACGGCTGGGTACCAACTTGTGTTACAATCCTGAGCAGGCCCCCCCCCCTCCGACCAGGTTGCGTGCTCGGCACTTTTTTCGATGCCCTCTTCACTGAAATTTTGAGACTGCTTCTCGGAAGATTAGACCAAAGCACGAGGGAAGAGTGGTACGCCTTCGTTTCTTCGCACTTCGTAGGCACTGACTGAAAGTATTGATATCGGTCACCTAGCCTTGCCAGAATTGTAACAACGTGGGTCTCGCTTCGCCGTTTCCATGCACATAATTTTGAAGTAGGGTCTCTCTGTTGGGTTGCATTGCAACCTGCAAAATGCCCATGCGATTCATTAGACACAACCTCACTCAGCATATATGCACAAAGACCACAACGCACGTCGTACTCCGGGCATTCGTTTCTGTCTGAATCCAAAGAGAAGTCTCAAACTACACCGTGAAAGCGCCGTGGACAAACAACGGTCTGAGGCAAGCGATTATGTGAATATGTACCCAGGAGGTACATATGGATTGAGGTGTCTTTGATAACAGTACACAATACAGCTTTCCATCCTCTTGCTCACCTTTTGTCTCTGAGCCATGGATGTATGCCGTCTTGCAGGTACGACGCACGGTTTCCAAGGTTCATCAAGCTAGTGCTTCACTCACTCACCGTATATCTCGGCCTGGCTTCCGGCCCATAATGTGTAAATAGCGATAAAACAGCAAAGCCTGGTCAGAGAAATGACCAACATGTTTGCATTTGGTATTTTTCGTCCAATAGATGCTTGCATTGCGTATTTGCCTTTATTTATCTATTGTAGCACAGAAAGAAGTCGCTTCCATGCGCCAGTCTGTTTCATGCGTGCTTATACAAATAGATCTCAACTGTAGGAGGATAAGTAAAATACATAGAAACGGAGTTCATTACAATCCCAATTGTCACGATATACAGTTGTGTGCAGTCTTGATACAAGGAAGGTGCAATGCACAACGGACAGCACAATGCTTTTTTTTGTTGGTAAACGATACAGGCAGGTGCAAGGGATCAATCCAGCACAGGAACGGAAGCCGCGACCACTGATTTCTACCCGCATCGCTCTTTCCCTCTGTAAATGCATCTGCCGCCCTCAACAAAACCCAATTGTATGCTTTCCCCCAACCCCTTTTCTGCAACCCTTTTCTCCATCTCCAAAATTGCACCGCACATTTTTGCCTCTTTTCTTGCACCAAAATTCGAAGCCCATCGTGCTATCTCGCCCTGCCACATGTTTTTTTTTTCGTGCCTGTGGGTGGCACCGCATCGAGATCCCGACAATGCAACCCTGACGCACACGCCAACGAGCATTGACTAAGGTGCATTTTGTGTGTGTCCTTTGCCATACGGAGTACAATTGCGACCTTTTCTGCTGTATCTTATCATTTCTAACCCCTACCTTTTACCAGGGCTCTTCAAGTTTTCGCACGAGTGAGCGACGAGAGCTTTCTTTTCGCTTGCTTTTGTTCTCGGTTTGCAAGGTCATCCCATTCGCATATTTGCAACGCATACCCAGCATCAGATGCAGCTCACAGAATGCATCGTCTTTCAGCCAAGGAGAACAAAAGTCCACAGCATGCCCAGCATCCCAGAAAAGGGCCTACTGTGTCAACTGCAGGTCGGTGCCTCTACAAGGTACAGTTGCAGGCTACACCCGACCAGGCCATGCTGACCGCATCTCCGTCGGCTTCATTCTTACATGGCCGCGATGTATCAGATAGCCATGGTGGCATTAGCGCTCCTGTGAGATTGCAGCCGCTAGAAAACAACATGCATGTTGCTGCGTTTGACGGGGCAGAGGATGCTCGACAGAAGCAGAAAACCCCGTCCATTGTGCACTGGCGTCATTGCCTTGCTCCGCGCGTCGGAAGTGCTGCAATTGCGAGGAGCGTGCCACGATGAACAGAAAGAAAGCGCGAAACAGCACGTTCCCCTGCAAGCAAAATTTACGCCGGCCGCGTATCAATATCCTCACCGCAAAGTGTTGGTTTTGTCGAGATTCGTGCCCAGGTGGAGCGTAAAGCCCTGCGGCTCCGGACATTGTTTTTTTTTTATGTCCAATTCACCTTGGACGCTGTGCAGTGAGCGCGCGTTTTCTCCCCCGCTTCTATGTGCACACCTCTCAGAAGCACAAGCTGGTCAGACAACGAGGTACGTATTGCTTGCTGTGCCGTCTCCATGCCGCTTCTCCCTCAGGGCTGCCGAGCACATCTTGCACCATCAGTCCCATTTGCCTCTGTCCCTCTGCGCTATCTGCCCGTCAAACGACCATGTGCTCTCGTCTTATCCTCCGAGCCGTGTATCGACTTAAAACGGTTCGACAGCCCCAGATTGGTACTATCCCAGGTGCCGTGGTACACTGTTCCCAGACGGGCAAATTTGCCATTATTGATATGCTCTGCATCGGTGGCGACAGAACTCCTGGACATCACATGGATTGCTCAGAGGTCGAACAACGGTGGCTCTAGATGTCGACTGTGGCAAGCAGCAACAAAAGCACACCCGGCGACTACCTGCATCCCTGTCCTCTTACACCAACGGTTCTCTTGTAAGTTTCTTGTGCATTCTTCCTTTGATTCTCCTGCTTTCTTTTTCTTCTTCTCGGCGACTGTCTTTCCCTCCACGCCCCTGGCCCCGATACGACGTTAGATGAACTTTTCCGGAACCCAACACGAGCACGTCAATTGTGCCGGATTGGACTCGACAGCTTCTTTGCTATGTCAGAAGGGTTCTTCGTCTTCCATCGCAGCCGGGCCATTTCCCGATACTCGAAGCTTTCCCTGCCGCCCCATTTCTTCCACACCCTCTTTCTAGGCCTGGACACCCTCCTGGCTCTCTTCCACACCTTTCTTTTCTTTTTTGTTATTGCCCCTGTTATAATTACCCCTTGTCTAGTTCCAAAAAGTCGAAGAGAGGATTTCCACTTCCAGCCCGAGACAGAGATAACTTGTTGCAGTTTGACTGGCCTACGCGGTCCAGATATTCAGTGCCTTTCCTTTTCTGGACTTCGATTCGGAACGAATATGCTCCTGCATGCGAATGCAAAAATACAAAATAATATAAACACATACGATCAGCATGCACTAACAACACACTATGGAAGCTGCAGGTGAAAACGGGCTCACACAACGATGCAAAACGAAAAGACCGTTGCATAACCCAGCACACCTCTATGTCGTAAGGCGCCATGGTGACTGAAGAATGAATGGTTCGGACGGAAACAAAAAAGAAATCAAGGAGAAAAAAAAGAGCAGAAGAAAAGTGATTTGGTCGAGTACGGTATGCATCCTTTGTGGCTCTCTTCCTCCCCACTCACCTTCATACCAAACACTCTCTCTGCTCGGTTCTGGGAACTTGTCTTTTTTGTCTTCCCGTCTGCTCGATCCCCTGTCCTTGTTTGATACCTGCTAATCATGGTTGCCACGCATCAATTCATGGAGGCCAAAACGCTCTGAACGCCATACAGTACCCCCACCGAACTCGTCCCGTGAAAGACGAAAAAGAAAGTAGGGAAGCAAAAGAAGGCAGACGGAAGGCGAAAAGAAACGACAAAGAACACCAAGAAGAAGCATATGGGGTCATAAGTTGGGGGAACTTCGCAAGCTCGGATCCCTGTGTCGTCTTTTTTCCACAATCCACCCTGTCCCTGCTCTATCACCATCGCACATTGCATTGTGCGTGCATCCGCTTTGCCCTTTTCACTCTTTCTTTACTTTTCGTATCTCTCGAGTCACCTCCTAGCGCCCTCCACTTACCTCTGCTGCCGTCCCCTATTTTTCTTTTTCTTTTCCGTTTAACTCGCTTTTCTTCACGGAATACGCCCTCCCCCCTACCCGTGTGCCCCATCTATCTCTCTTTGGTGACTTTTGTCCTCGAGCTCTATTTTGTTCCGCTAAACGTGCTGCCGTTGAGCCCCGACCCAGCATAATAATCGTGGCCCCTAGCTATTACAGTGAGTTGATAAAGATCTCATCTTTCCGTCTTTCCATCCTCCTGTTGTCACTTTTCTCTGGCCCTCCGTTCTAATCCTTTCCAGTTCCTCGTCAAGTTCCAAGGCTTTCTTTTCTCACTGATCCATCACTCTCCTGGGAGTTTGAACGTTTTTATAAACAACCATCCCACGCAGGAACCGAGCACCTACATATAAATATATATCCCTCCTGCATACTTTTCTACAACCCACGTCTTCAACCCACGCCCACGGCCAACTTTTTTTGACCATCCCACGCGCACCCACGCTTACACCCACGCTACGACTTTAGTTTGACAAAGAGCCTCATCATCTCGAGCAGGCCTCTTTACTTCACACATACTCTGTACACCTTCTTCTCAATTTCACCCACGCACTTCTGTGTGTGCCCCCATCCTCACTTTGTTCCTACGACCCCCGCGCCCCCAACTTGAAACCCCTTCACCTTGACCCATCACCTTACTTTCGGATTGTCCTTACTGCAACGATCCTAGTTTCCGTTGGTCATCGGCATCTGAGATACACTAAGCATCTTCTACTTCATACCCGTTTCCAAAACAGGCAACTCAACAACCTCAATCTCAGCCCTTCTTGCAGTGTACCCCCATACCAGGGCTACTGGGCGTTGTTTATCCCACGCCGCTAAACTTCTTTTTGTTCCACATCGATCGATCTGCTTGACCGAATCTAAACATGGCTCCCGCCGCCATGGTCGAGGATACGCCCACGCGTTATTCCACCTACTCCAAAGTGTCGACCGTTAACGCCTCAGTTCTGCATGGTCCTCGTGATCTGAGACTGGTAAGACAGCCCCCACGCTTCCCCCTTGTTTACCCCATATCTCGCGGTTACACAAGATCGTGTTCAACGACAGGGGTTTTCGACGTCCTGCGGCTAGAGGGGTAGGACGACAGAGACTGGCGAGGCTGAAGTTGACTGCAAGGTCGGCATTGTTTTACATGGACAGTGGCTAACACTAAACTTCGTCAAAATAGGAGACGAGAACTCTCGAGGACCCTGGTGAGGGCGAGGTTCAGATTGCCATCAAGTGCACTGGCATTTGCGGCTCAGATGTGTCATATTACAAGAAGTTTGCCAATGGCGACCTCTGTGCCTGCATGCCTCTTTCTTTAGGCCACGAGTCTTCGGGTGTCGTTGTGGCCATTGGCCCTCGGGTGACGGGCTTCCAGGCGGGCGACCGTGTCGCTCTCGAAGTTGGTGTTCCTTGCGGTAATTGCACCATCTGCAGACGTGGCCGTTACAACCTGTGCAAGAAGATGCGGTTCCGGAGCAGTGCAAAGAGCGTGCCTCACTACCAGGGCACTCTCCAGGAGCGGATCAACCACCCAGCCAAGTGGTGCCACAAGTACGTCTCCCACCCACTTTGGAATCTCATATCATGGAATCACGTTTGATACTGACACATTTCTAGACTCCCTAACCATGTGTCTTTTGACTCTGCCGCTCTTCTTGAGCCTCTTTCGGTTGCCATTCATGCCGTCAACCGCGCCAACCCGCTACCTGGCTCAACGGCACTCGTCACCGGTGCGGGCACCGTTGGCCTTTTGACCGCCGCCGTTGCTCGCCAGTCGGGTTGCTCCCAAGTCACAATCATGGATGTCGATCCAGGCCGTGTGAGCTACGCTCTTTCCAAGGGTTTTGCTACGCACGGCTACGTTGTGCCCCGTCCCTTCCACAGCTCCTCGAGCAGCTCGTCTATCTTCACCGCTAGTTCCGGTGCATCGACGCCTGCTGAGTCGGGCACCACGACACCGGCTAGCTTCCTGTCGTTTTCGTCTCAGCTTGAGAGCGCCAAGAGCCTCGCGGGCGAGCTGCAGGCCCTGACCCGGCCGCCACCGCATCTGCTGAACGAGGATGACGATGAGGGCTTTGATGTCACGTTTGAGTGCACGGGCAAGGAAGTATGCATGCACATTGGCTTGTATGCGACAAAACCGGGCGGCAAGATTGTCATGGTCGGTATGGGCACGCCCATCCAGAACCTGCCCATCTCGGTGGCCCACCTGCGCGAGATTGACATTCTCGGTATCTTCCGCTATGCCAATACCTACGCTGCGGGTATCCGGATGCTCTGCTCAGGCACGCTCCCATCTCTTGACGACATGGTCACGCACCGCTTCAAGGGTCTCCAGGAGGCCAAGGGTGCCTTTGAGGTTGCCAGCGGCACTATGGATGACGAAGGCAATCTTGTCCTGAAGGTCGTCATTGAGGCATCCTCGGACTAAGGTGGCTCTCCACCATACCTAAACTTGGGGACTCCGTGGCTACTCTTGCTTTCTTCTTACGAGTCTCACGACTCGCTTTTATTTCTGTTAACAATTTTCCCTTAATCGTCACTCTGGCTTTCTTTTCCTCTGCTTTTTTTTTTTCGTTTGGGTCCCGGTGGTCGTGGAAAAAAAACTATTTTTGTCTCCTGCGTTGTGCTTTTCATCTTTGATTTGCCTTTTTATTTGATTGATGACGATAGACTTTCTTCCACGGTATGGTAGACGCCAATGGCATAGAGGCTACATTGCGTGTTACTTTCGTTCGGTTTCGATGGGCGGCGGTCTGCGTCGAATGGTTTACTTTTTCTTGCCTTTGTTTCCCAAGCACTTTCTAATGTCTTTATGAGTTGCAGTCTTCTATTTTATTTACTTTTCTTTTCAGACTCTCTGGTTCTCTTTACCTGTTTTTTTCTTTCTTTTTTTTGCTCTTTTACGTCTGGTTTAATGCTGTTGAGTCTCACATGAGACTGGATGTGGGCTGGAAAACAAGTACTATGGCGGCTTGTGTCCCTTTTTCGTTCGTTGCTTTCTAGACTTTGGTAAAACTCGGGAGTCACCAATTTGATACTGCGCTGCTTTTCATCTATTTACTATCTTACTCAACGTTGATTTACCTAAATTGAACTTCCTTCATACTTCATAAGTTCTCTCCTTTAGATGTACCTGTGACTTCAGATTGTAACTGTAGCCAGCCATTTTCACTGGTAATGAGTAAATGCGTAGGTACATAGTACAAACTTCGTTCATATTCGCTAAATGACGTATGGAATACATTTTCTCTCTATCATAATGCTCGTCCAGCCTCGTTCCTTTTCATGCTTCATTCATAAGACATTCTTTGCGTCGTCTAGTATGCTTGTATGCTAATTACAACAATACGTATGTAAATGCATCAACTCAGCCAGCCGTCATCCCAGCCATCAACCCAGCCGTCACTCTAAAGGACTAGTCATCTAAAGGATCACTGTTCATCTAAAGCAGTGCATCCAAAGAGACCGACCCGCCACCACCACCGCCACCGCCGCCTGGCCGCCCAGAAAAGTCCATACCGGAGTTGGCCATGCGGTTCTGCTGCCGTGAGGATTGGCGTGCAAACTCCACAACACCAAACTTCTCGCCCACGGTACGTGCCGAGGCAATGCTCTGCATCATGTCGTCCAGCAGCAGAGACACCAGCTTCACGTCGTTGGCCTCCCGCCGGCGCTCTTCCTCGAAAGCACCCTGCATGGGTGGAGGGACCACCAGAGGTAGCCGCTGGACCAAAGCCTGGATGGACCGCAGGATGGGCAGGGACACGCCGGCAGCGTTGGGGTTCTCGCCCGCGTCCACGTCTGCATCCTTGGTCACTTCGCTGACCTTTGTCAGGGCATCTTCTGGCAGGCTGGCGAGGTACTTGGTCAGCAGCTCCAGGCGTGCGTGGAGCATGCGGATGGCGTTGGCACGGGTCGTCAGCGTGGCAATCAGCTCTTCCTCTTCGGAGGAGAGGTTGCTGTCGACCGGAGCTGGTGTTGTCCCTGGTGTGGTCGCCGCCGCTTGTGTCTCGTTCTGTGATGTGTTTGCCGGTGCCGTATCGGGTGCAGCAACAAGGCGCCGCTTGCCACGATTGCCAGACTCTATGGCAACGGCACGGTCACGGTTATTGTTGGCACTGGAGCCGCTTGAGCTTTCAACAGCAGCATCAGCCGTGGCAGCCGATGTAGCCGATGCGTTGGCCGCACCCCGCGCCACAAAGTCAATGCTAATCATCTCGGCCTCTTCTGTCTCGACTGTGTACGTAATCTCGCGCAGTTTAACGGTAATCTGGGGTCCTGCCGCCGGTGCCTTGGCCATTGTCGATGACGATGCATCGGCCATCTCCTTGTCCTCCTTGTTGCTGTCTTCGCCTGCCGCTGCTAACGCCGCCGCCGCCGCCGCCTTCTCGTCCTGCTCGTAGTGTGTCTCGTACAGCGTCAGCGGCAGCTTGCCGCCCACCGACGGCTCCGCCAGATCTTCTGCGTGGAAGGCAAGCAGCACAGCCGCCGTGGACTCGCTGCACAGCGGCAAGATCTGCTCGTGGACCTGCATGACCTGTGCGTTGGGTCCCGCGCGGTCCAGCACTGTGTACCAGCCGACCAAGTCGAGATGTCGGTCCTTGTGGACAGTTTTCACTATATACGTTAGCGAGGAACAAAAATCTAAATGCGACGCACCCAACAAACTTACTCTGCTCCACACGATCGTTGAACCACACGGCACTGAACCGCGCATCGCCGCCATCATTCTTGTCAACGACAAAGTCAAACGTGTGCTCGAGTGTGACCTGGCGGCCGTTCTGCTGGCCCAGCAGTGCACCGACGACAGGGCCCGGCTGCTTCCGCAGAGTGTGGCGGGTGATGTGATCGGAGATGGAGAGGAGGACGAGGGGGTGGAGGACGGCAGGGACGGCGTCGGCGGCCTTGACGGTCGAGAGGAAGGGGTTGGCGGGGGTGGTAGAGGCCACCATGATGGCGGGTAGAGAGGGACGGTCGTGGGACGGTCGATAAAAAGAGAATGGACAGCGAGACAGCGAGAGGTGTAGCTGGCAGCTTGGAGTCAGAGCTGAGGTGAAGCTCTCCAGAGCGGTTTGGGGGGTCTCTTAGGGGGCGTGTCGCACCAACGAGGGATACAAATCGTATAAAGAGGGATTGTCGGGTCGTGGTAGTTTATTCTGGTGAGATGAGGTCAAGAAGGGCACGAGTTGTTGTTGCGGCAGTCGGTCGTGTGGTTGTGAGTAGCGTGCCGATTGAGCGTGTCGATTGCAGCCTGTTTGGAGCCGATTGGTGATGTGGGCAAGGCCGGCAAGACCCCGCCACTTTTTGGTGGGAACCACAACAGACAGCTCCCGTCGCTGGTCCTGCTCGCTGATTGGCCAGACGGCATGAGGCTCGAAAAGTGGGTCCGCTGCCTTTTTGGTGCATCTCGACTAACACGACCAAATTGCTACAGAATACATTACTTTTTGCCTGAGACGTGACGACTGTGTCCAATGTGGGTGTGAGAGTCGCCTTTACTTTTATCTTACTTGATGGAATATTGTATTCCTTCTAAATACTCCCCATACTTTTCTATAATTGCTATTAGATTCTGCAAATTTTGAATCTGCAAATTTTCGAAATCTTTGATAAAAAAAATAATAATAAATAAAATAAAAATAAAGCGAAGATGATACCTATCACCAAAAGAATAAAAATCCAACAAAAAGTAGGAAGCCAAATAAAAATACTTTGAGATTTATCCCAGATTCAAGAATAATATTGACAAGAAGTAGGCTCTGTGCAGGTCACCAGCAGCAAAGACACGAAGTAGAGACGGCAGCTTTTTGTGCTCTCAAGCAAAGCCACACCACATGTAAGACTATAAACAAGGCTGTGGCATGAGATGGACGTTCCACCGCAGAGAGGACAAATGAATCAAATTCAATTGACAAATGATGGAAAAGTGATAGGGTGACTTATAGCTCTCTGGTTCTCGTTTTCCTTTGAATCTCGCCATCTTGGCATTTTCTCCCGCTCTCACAGATGGCCATGCAGCATGAGTTGGCCGCACCTGCGTTTGTATCATTTGTGTCTCTCTCACCAGCTTGAGGATGGACGGCCCCCCAGATTGAGCCAAGTGTCTTGACCAAGATGCATAAATGACATATGAGAGGTAAAAAAAAAGGGAAGAAGGGAGAGGGAGGATGGGCATCATTTTATACTTCAGACGTCCAGAGGTTGCAGGCAGAAAAACAAGGTTCAGGAACCTCGGAAGAAAGTTCCTAGTGGCGATAGTCTTGCCAGTCGGTCCGCTTTCTGACACATTGCAAAATCACGTCTTGATTTTATCGGCGTGGCTACAACCAGAACTGCAAGAAGGCCATCCGATTCGTGAAGAATGACTGAGCAGTCTGCTGTTTAACGGGAAGAAATGTCAGAGTCTGCCAGATCCTGTCAGCATCCCGACACGTGCTCGTAGAATCATTCTTTATTTTTTTCCGACGCGTTGTTGGCGTTGTTATTGCTTTGCAGACTAGAACGGATTACATAGGTACGTATGTACATAGATACACTGTGTACTCGAATACATCGCGGCCTCTTGATAGTCACCCGTTCTTAGTCAAACACCAATCGCAGATCACCAATCATCGAGTTGACAGCAGTCGTGGCTTCCCTATCTAGCTCTGTTTGGCCCCTTCCTCGGCCTCACATTTTCCCTTTTAGGGCAAAGAAAAGCCGGCTCACATTAAAAAATGCCCTTTCCATCTTTCCATCTTGGCTGGGTCACCTGCCATAACCCATCTGTGGGCGTGACTCGCTCTTTCCTTTTTTTTGCTCTTTTTTTTTTTTTTTTTTTTTTTTTTTTCTCGCCGTGAGCAGATTTCCCCCCCGCATTTTCACCTCGCGCCTTCCTTTTCTTTCTTTTCTACTCCTTCTTTTATGGTCCTCCCTACCGATTTCAATAATCTGGGTTCCTTTCGTTCTTTCTGGGTGCCCTTTTCTCCCTTTTCCCATCCATCATTCGACGGTTTCCATCGATCCTTCCTTCAATCTTATTTTCTCTCTTTCCGTCTCTCTTTCCTATCATACTCGCCTCCCCTCGTCGCTCTTTCCGTCACTCTTTTCGGTTGGTAGTTATTTTCACCCCACAATCTGACTTTGTCTTCCCTTCCCATTTTTACCCTTCCGTGTCTATTATCACATTTGTCGGGTGTTCTGACACCACCTACCAGCCATGGAGCGCACCCACAAGCCCCGGCGCACCAAGCCTCACCACCCCGAGCTCTCGCCCGTGGGCACCACCGTTACTTACAGGATGCCAAATCTCCCCAAGCACTACACGACTTGTGGCACCTACTATGGTGGCTCCTTTCTCGACCACATCGGCCCGTCGACTGCCCAATACAACTGTACCTGCAGCAAGCACAAGCCTCACGTCTGCTGCCTGAGCTTGACGGAGTATATGAGCCCTAGCACCCACCAGCCCATGCACGCGCCCAAGCCCGACTGCAGGACCAGGCTGTTCATCCGCAAGTTTGCTGGCGAGGCTGGCCAGTACCGCATCCAAAACGTCGGTGGGCTGGAGCCGCTCCCGCCTGCCGAGGCCAGCGCCGAGGCGAGCCAGAACACAAGCCAGAAGGCCAACCAGAAGGCGAGCCACAAGGCCGAGCCTGGCAACGCTGACGAATTCGAGATTGCCGGCGTCCCTGTCGTTAAGCACGGCGCTGACGTCAATGTGGCCGCTGACGACCAGAGCGCCAACGCGGACGACAACATGGACGACGTCCCGGACATGGAGCCCATTCCCCTCAGCGACCCCGTCGACGAGATCATCGACAACGAATACAATGTCGTGTCCGAGTTCCCCGAGGAGGAGGCCGGCAGCGACAGCGACGAAGACTTTGACGTGCCGAGCCCCAGAAACAACAGCAGCAGCAACAGCAATCAGGCTACTGGTCTGACCGGGGCGAATATGGAGGAGCCTGCTCAGGCCACCTCAGTCTGGTCGACCATCGCCAGCTACGCCAGCAGCTACGCCAACAGCTTCAGTCGCAACCGGTACTTCCCTTAAAGGAAGCCAAGGAGCTACACGATTGCGATTTACTGAGTGCTTCTCTCAGGTTACTGTTTTCTTCTTATTTCTTGGTGCTTTGGTTTTTTTTCCTTTCTTTTTCTTTCGGCGGAAGCCGTGCCTTTGGAGAATCTGTTTCTGTTTCTGTTTCTGTTTCTACTCACTTGGGCTTCGTCTCTTTCCCCGTCTTCTTTGGTCTCGTTTTATCTTTTTATCTTTTTATATACCCTAGAAGTTTGGCGCTCAGTGTTTTTTGATATTTAGTCTTTCTTTCTTATCATTTTCTTCTTTTTTGTTCAAAAAAATAATTTATACATTTTTGTTTACTTTGTTCTCCGACAACGTCTTCTTGTGCACTTTTATTGGCTGGTCAGACCGAAGAAAGGGATGTCGTTCAAACGAGGCTTGGCGGAGAAAGTGGCTCAAAGTGGTGGCGATAGTCCCGGGATCCACTGCGAGGATAGCTGTGGGGGTGAGACCAAAGTGCGCCCGCCTGGAGAGCACTGACTGGCTCGCTGGCAGGGGATGGCCACTTCCACTTTAGCACACAAAGACACTAAGACGCGCTCAACGCGTCAAGTCTGCCCCTCCTCACAAATCTTCACGATCGCATCACGACGCATTCACGCACCACTCAACGTGTGACAGCGACACTCGAAGACGAAATACAAAAGGTCCTACACACACACATCTCACAATGCCACAATCGAGTCGAAAACGGGCCCGATCCGACGCCGAGCATGGCCGATCAGCTCACCGGCGATCAAGGCGCGACGACGATGGCGGCGACGACGATAACGACGACAGCCGCGCTGATGACAGCATGGCCGGGCCGAGCAATGGCGGCGACGATATGGACGTTGACAGCAGTACACAAGCACGAAACAGCCAGCAACAACATCAAAACTCTTGGAAGCTGCCTGCGGGCTACGACGACAGCAACCGCGCGTTTCTCCAAGCACTTATGGCCCACGGCGCTCTGACGTTCCAGCAAGCCCAGCAGGTGCTGGCACCGATCCTCAATGTGAAGAATGGTTTAGAAGCAACGGCAGCCGGTGCCAGCCAGACCGAGATCCAGTTCATGAGCGCCGATGACATTACCTACGATACATTGCGGCAGTACATCAACCAGGCCAAGAACGCACTGGATGCCGCTCGACTTTGACATTCGGTCGGCTACAAACGAGAGGGCAGTCGGTAATGGCGGAGGATACAACAGCAACGACCACCGCATCTGGGTTCTTGTCAGCACCGACAACGACCCCAAGTCGCATCTGGCTGTGCTCTTCACGCCGCGCAAGCTGGCGTTTATCCACCGTTTGCTGGACGCCCTGTTTGACACCTACAACACCCCGCGCATCGAGGCGCTGTGCATTACCGAGCAGCAGGCGCTCAAGCTGTCGCGGCCGCCACGGACATCGGCACGGCAGAGTGTGGGCGGGGACGCAGAAGGGTCCGCAGCCGGAGCTGACGCGGACGGTAATGCAGCGGCGTCGCGCGACAAGGGTCTCAAGCACTCGGTGGTACTGTCCCTGCTGGCCTCCCTCGTCCGCCAGGGTTGGCTCTCCAAAAGTGCCCAAGGGTTCTTTGCCTTGACGACGCGTGCCCTCTTGGAGTTGGAATCGTTCTTGGTCGACCAGTACAATGAAGAGGCCGCCGGCACCACGACAGCTGCCACGACCTGGCAGCGTATCAAGTACTGCGGTGCCTGCCGCGAACTCATTACGTCGGGTTTGCGGTGTGCAACACCGACCTGCACGCTGCGCCTGCACGACCACTGTGAAGAGGCCTTTTGGCGCACACAGGCGAGGAGGAACAACAACAGCGGTGACAACAGCGACAACCGCCCCCGCTGCCCGAAATGCGACGCGCCCTGGGGCAAGGCCGAAGACGCCAACGGCGAGGTGACGGGCAAGCTGCACTTTATCGGCGAGCGGGCGATTACGTCGACGGATGTGTACCGGCGCAAGAAGCGGCAGGGCCGACCGAGCGAGGGCGTGGACGAGTTAATGCGGCTTCTCCAGCCACGGTCAGCAACAGGAGGAGGAAGAGGGAGAGGAGGAGGTGATGGAGAAGTGGCAGAGCCGTTCCGGCAAGCAGCGTCTCGGAGGCGGGAAGTCCTGCCCGACGGTGACGGTGATGAGGAGTAGGAGAAGGGAACTACGATGGATGTATGGACGGTGTATTTCTTGCTATTTTGTATGGCAGCTGGCGTTATGGTGTAACAAAAAAGAAAAAGAGATGATTTTGATAGCCTTTCTACGAGACAAATACAGAGTATTAGAAATACTCAAAATACTGTATTAATCTGCTGCGTACATGAAAGACGATAAACAACGGCATAACCGTCCAAAGACCATTCAAGAACACATGCGACATTCTTTCTGGGCGGTGATTGGCTTGTTTTATCTTCAGTCTTTTATCCTTTTCTCGTCCCCTTTCTTGGTAGAATCCTGGTGCCTTGCCTGCATTTGGTGCATTTGGTGCATATTGCCGTATTTGCTTGTATTTGCTTGCATTGGATGACATCACCCCCACTTGCACGCGCTGTGGGCTGTGTTTCCGTTTCTTAAGGAGTTTCGCCCCGTGCTACAGGCATAGCGCCCGCTGCTAAAGCCGTAACACGTCACAGAAGGCTAGTTTTAGCGGTCGCAAAAGATGGGAGACAAGACGCTATTTCGTGCTTTCCCGTCCTATCATTCGCTGGCGTCAGTGGGAGGCGACCTGAAAGCGGCCTCCCAGTTCCAGTTCCAGTTTTAGTTCCAGTTCCAGCAGGAGCCCGCCCTTCTCAGTCCCGCCTTCCCAGCTTTAGCTCTTGCATGTGCGACTCCAAGAAAGGGATTAACAACTCAACTTTGTAATAAAAGAGAAAAGCCAAGCTCAACTTCTTCAATCATTCTGCCTCTTCACCTTTCAAAACCAATCGAGTTCAGTCCACACAACACAACCTCCACCATGCTCGACTACTTTAGCACCAAGAAGGGCCGCAAGCCCAAGCCGGAGAGCGCCAGTCCCGGTGCAACCTCGAGTCAAAAGCAGCAGAAAGAAAAAGAACAACCCCCTGCGAAACCACCCCGGCCGACATCGACTGGCCCCGTCGAAGACGTTCCTGTGCTCGACCGCGACGAACAGTCCTTTCTCGAGAACCTGACGCTCAACTGGGGCACCTCGGACAACGACGATGACTACGCAGAAGACAATGGCACGGGAGAGCGTCCGCCTCTGCCGCCGCGCATCAAGACACCCGACTTGACTTGGGACAGCGACAGCGAGTCGTTTGTACGCAGCGAGCGGCTGGTCGCCGTCGACAATGACGTTTTGAAGCCGGCCAAGAAAGATAATGGCGGAAGTGGCGGCGGCGTCAGTGGCGTCGGCCGGCGGCTGTCGACCCTCTTCAGCTCCAAAAAAGGGCAAGGACAAGGATCAACGGCCACACCCTGCACACTTGACTGTCCCCGGCAAAACCGACGTTGATGCCGATGCAGCGTCGGCCAATAGCCAGCTCGCTGCTGTCGTGACGCCCGACGAAGAAGACCGCGAGCGCGACGATCTGGCCAGAGTGCTAGACAATCTGGACTTGGGCAAAGACCCCAGCGAAAAGGCCGATCTCAAGACTAAGGAGAAGGGACAATCAAAGACGAGCAAGTTTGCCGTCTCCTTGTCGGCAGAGTCCACAGAGCTGGTCCGTCGTTTTGTTCTAGTTCTCAAGGACCTTGTTCATGGCGTGCCCACGGCCGCCGACGATCTCAAGAGCCTGCTCGACGACCGCGACGGCGCTCTTGCCCGCGGCTTTGACCGTCTGCCCTCGAGTATGCGCAAGCTAGTCTCGCAGCTGCCGAGCAAGTTGACATCGTCGCTGGCGCCCGAACTGCTGGCCGCCGCGGCCGCTTCCCAGGGCGTCAAGTACGAAGAGGAAAAGGAGGGCGTCTCGGCCAAGGGCGCGGCCAAGACGATGCTGCTGCCGCTGCTCACGAAGCCCAATGCCATTGTCAAGATGCTCAAGGCTATCATGAACGCGCTCAAGCTAAGGTGGCCGGCGTTTATCGGCACCAGCGCCATCTGGAGTGTTGCCCTTTTCTGTAAGTTCCCTGTGTGAGATGCTGATCAATTTATAAAGACAGCTGCTAACCATTACCAGTACTCTTGTTTGTCCTCTGGTACTGCCACAAGCGCGGTCGTGAGGTGCGCCTCGGAAAGGAGGCCAGCGATGCTTCTGCTGGCCCGTCCAACGCTGACGCACTGCCTGACGGTGCCGACGCAACTAACGCTCGCGAGCCTCCGATTGCGGTCAAGGAGGTGTCTACCAAGGACGAAGCGACGACAGCAAGCGGCATGCCGCGGCCGCCCATTGGCCCGGATGCACCAAAGAAGTAAGAAGATACCCGAGGCAAATGGATATATTTCGTTGCTTAAAATAGTTGCTTGGATTTACGTTTGGATCGTTTCTTTTTTTTTTTACTATCTCTTTTTCATATTTGACGAGGTCACGACAGATAAGTTGGATATAATGGATACCATTTTTAAGACGCATATTGTACACGCTAGTTAGATAAATTCATGATGCCTTTTTATTGTTTTGCTTATCTCATATCATTTTGCCCACGCTATGCCAGTATCTGTGCTCAAACCGTTTCGATTCCATAGTAGTTTCAATCGTCCATGGACGCATCCCGTCCGCCCTCGAGAGCGGCCCGTGCCGTCCTCGTGCTGCTGCTTGTGTCCGCAATCCCGGCTCCACCACCGGCTCCACCGCCGTCCAACATCCAAAAGTACACCTCGTCCACGATATCGTATACAATGTCCTCGGCAATTTGCTCGGCATACCGATCGGCGACGGGCCGCAGCTTTGCTAGTGGTGGTGGTGCTGTCGGCAGCACCTTTTGACGGCTACCCTCCTCATCATCGCCTGTATCGACCATTGTAACATCGCCAACATCGTCGTCACCATCCCCCTGGCCACTACCGCCACCGTCAATCTTTAGCTTCAGATCCTCGCCGGCGGCGGGTACCAGAAGTCGGGGCCGAAGTTGACTTCCACTGCACCACCGCCAAACACGCTGACCGCCGGGTAGTACCCTAGCGTACCGTCGTCGAGCCGCTCGCGCGCGCCCTCTTGGATCTTGCTGTTGGTCGACGATGCGGGCGGCAAGAAGGACAGCAGGTTCGTCCACGGCGTGCCCCGCAGCTTGCCGTTCTTGTAGACACGAATGTGCGAGCCAGGCAGTGTGCGCATGCAGGCGACCGGGTGGTTGGGGTTGGGCGGTTCGCCACCACCGGGAATGGCCGAAGCGGCACCGGGTGGCAGTTTCTTGATGGCGGTGTTGTGTGTCGACGCGGGGTTGCTTGAGCCGTTGAGTGTCGGTGCCGGGTTGGCCAGATCCTCAAGTTCGCGGCTGGGTACATAGTCAAATTTCTCAAAGACCGTCTTGGTCGTCTGGAACCGGAACGGGATGCGGTCGCGCACAATGTTGGGCCCATCGTCGCGGTCGTAGTCGCGCCGGTCCTCGTCGTCTACGTCCACGGCCGGGTTGTATGTCCCGTGGACCACTTTGCGGTGCAGGGCCTCAGACGGCAGCTGGATTTCGAGACCGATCACGTCGCCCTCGCGAATATCTTCGTCCTCGTCGTCTTCTGCGCTCCCACCCGCATTTCCGTTTCCATTCCCATTGCCTGTCGCACTGCCGCTACTCCTCGCCACGGAAAAGAACTCTTTAGGTCGCGACATATGCACCTTTTGGCCCTTGCGGTCGCGGATGCCGTAGCCGTAAGCGTCGTAGCCAACCGGCGCGTCACGCGACGCTTCACGGCGTGCCCAGCCCACACGCACATGGCCGTGCGACGGTGGCTCGCCAGCTTTTTTGTTGTTGTTTTCTTTTTCCTTCTGCTTGCCGCTGCTCTTGTCACTCCCTTCCTTTAAGATGCCCCGCGTCACCTTGCACTCCCAGTACCAGCGGCCCTGTCGTGCGGCCACATTGGCTCGCGCTGTCCGGAAGCCACTGTCGCCGTGGATGTTGAGCCCTGTCTGGTCAAAGAACACGTTGGGCGGTGCGTCCTCGAAGCTAAAGTGTGCATAGTGCGGCTTGGGTTCGGTCTGGCGGAAGTAGTGCGACGACGGAAAGCGAGGGTCAGCAATACCGCTCTCGTAAACGTAACCACGACGGTTGATGGGTCTGGTCATTAGTTAGCAGGAAGCTTTTTTTTGTTTTGTTTGTTTTGTTTGTTTTGTAGCTTGCGCGGGGACTTACTGCTCAGAAAACAACTCGAGAAACTCAACCTCCTGCCCGCTGGCCAGCTGCACGCTATGCCGCGCCCGGTTGATGGGACTCGCTGGCGGCTCAAAGTCGCTCGGCCGCAGAGGACCGGCGAGCCGTACGCGCACAGGCAGGCCTTCATTGGCTTTAGCAGCGGCTGCTGTCTTGGTCGTCGTACTCGCCGTCTCGTTCCCACTTCCTCCGCCGCCACCGTTGCCCAGACTAAAAGTAACGGTCGACTCGTTTGACCTTTCTGTCACATCCTTGCGTTTTGGCTCCGGCGTCGCCCTCGACAGTCCTCCTTCGGCTGCTTTCGACTCTCGCTTCTTGAGCGACTCCTTCTTGACACGCTTCTCGCGCACGGCCACGTTCGGCACATCATCGCCACCCGGCGGCCCTGTCGGCTTCGGTGTCGACCGCGACTCGGGTTCAATGGTGACCGTACAGCGGGCGTGTGGTCCTCGTCGGCCAGGGCGCGTTTCTGCGGCAGGGAGGAAGGCGGATTGGGCGGTGCCGAGGGAGCAGGCGAGGCCGAGGAGGGCGATGCAGCAGCAGCCGGTGGTGGTGGTGGCGGTGTAGGCGATGATCCTGCAGCGGCCTGCGACGGAAAAGAGGACGAAGAAGAGGAGTAGGGATCGTGGGCGGCGGAATGGGCGTGACTTTGACGCCAGTCGGAGCCGCACGAGGCGCCTCGTCTGGGGCGACCTCTGCGTCCGAGGCCATTGAAAAGAAATGGAAGTAATGTACGAAAGAAGAAGCTGGTCAATTGAGAAAAAGGGTCGATGCGATCGCGTAGACCGTCGTGGGTCAGGGGTGGCTGGCGGGATTGTGCTGCTTCTTCGACGTCAAGCTCTTTTGCTTTTTGTGGTTTTGCGCCAGAGAGCCAAGCCAACTGGAAGCTATTTCAGGAGGCAGGCGCGTCGGGACTTTTGGCTGTTTGCGCTGTTGTGTCAGTTGCGCTTGCTGTGTTGTAGTGTGGTTTCTTTGCGCCTGCACAAAATCGGACCAGTTGTGGCGCTAGCTGAATTGGACCAATCAGATTCATCCCTACATTTAGGCTGCACGTAAGCCACACTTCAGCCTCGTGCCGTGCCTGTCGAACCTGCCTGCTCCAGAATTTTCCTGGCTCCTGCCCTGCTAAACGAAAAGTCGCGAGCTGCCTACTGTTGTGTCGCGTTCTTTGGGCCTCACTAAACTGCCAATTTGCGCCAACAAAATCAGCGTCGAACAATCGTCGAGCATCAACACCCGCATCCAACGGCCGACTTTCGACCCCGAACTGACTTCATTCAAATCGAATCGAACTTTTGAAGACACTATTCATCAAAAGCGAATCAAAGGGCCTGCATCGACCACCCTACGCGCCTTCGGGTCGCACCCCTTTGACCTTTCGACTTTCGGTTTTTTTTTCTTTCCTTTCTTCTACCAGAATCACAACCACTCACAACCTCCCACGACCTCCCACAACCGCAACCATGGTCGCCGTAAAGGGTGGCGTGTGGACCAATATCGAGGACGAGGTCCTCAAGGCCGCCATCTCCAAATACGGCCTCAACCAGTGGGCGCGTGTGTCGTCGCTGCTGGCCCGCAAGACACCAAAACAGTGCAAGGCGCGATGGAACGAGTACCTCGACCCCAGCATCCGCAAGATCGAATGGAGCAAAGAGGAGGACGAGAAGCTGCTGCACTTGGCCAAGCTGATGCCCACACAATGGCGCACCATCGCCCCCATTGTCGGCCGCACGGCCAACCAGTGCCTCGAGCGCTACCAACGACTGTTGGATGAAGCCGAGCAGCGGGAAGCCTCCGAGTTTGGTCTGACGGGCGATGCAGACGGCGAAGCATCGGCACCGTCGGCCGACCATGTGCGGAAGCTTCGCCCGGGCGAAGTCGACCCAGACCCGGAGAGCAAACCTGCACGGCCGGACACGATCGACCTGGATGAGGACGAAAAGGAGATGCTGAGTGAAGCGCGTGCGCGTTTGGCCAACACACAGGGCAAGAAGGCCAAGCGGAAAGCCCGTGAGCGGGAACAAGAAGAGTCCCGCCGGCTGGCCAACCTGCAGAAGCGACGTGAGCTCAAGACGGCCGGCATCAACATCAAAGTGGTGACGCGCCGCAAGGGCGAGATGGACTACAATGCCGACATCCCTTTTGAAAAGAAGCCAGCACTGGGTTCTACGACACGAGCGAAGAGATTGCCCGCAACGAGCGCCAGCGCGCCGCCCTCGACCCGAAGCAGCAGCACGCCTCCAACAAGCGCAACCGCGGCGACACGGATGCCGACGAGGCCGGCCGCAAAAAAGCGCAAGAACGACGGCGACAAGAAGGACAGCGTGTCGGCCGCTGCGATGAAGGCGGGGCAGCAACAGCGGCTGCGCGAGGCCGAGCAGAGCAGCAAGCGCCGTGCGCTCGTGCTTCCCTCGCCGCAGGTCAGCGAGGGCGAGCTCGAGGAGATTATCAAGATGGGCGCAATCGGCGAGCGTGCCAACCAGCTGGCACAGGCGAGCGACAATGAGACCACGCGCGGCCTGTTGCAAGATTACTCAACGATCCAGGGCACTGGTGGACCCATCCGCACACCTCGCGCGGCGCCCGAGGAGGACCGCGTAGCCAACGAGATCCGCAACATTCGCGCCCTGACCGAGACACAGTCGTCGCTGCTGGGTGGCGAGAACACACCGCTGCGTGAGGGCTCTGGATCGACTGGCTTTGAGACGGCGGCACCGCGCAAGCAGGTCGTGGCCACGCCCAACCCATTGGCAACACCACTACGCACAGGCGACGGTGCTGGCGGCAACGGTGTACTTGCAACACCATTACGACCGGCCAGACACCACTACGCACACCCCGTGACGGCTTCGCTTTGAACGACGGCAGCAGCAGCAGCAATGGCGGTCAAACACCAGCTCAGCGCCAGCTCGCCCTCCAGGGTCAGCTGCAGCGCGGTCTCGCGTCGCTGCCCAAGCCAAAGGACACCGACTGGGAGCTGGAGCTGCCAGACGAGTCGGACGAGAACGACGAAAAAGCGGCACGGGCGGCCGAGCAGCGAGTGGAAGACGCCGCCGACCGTGACCGGCGGATACGTGAGCACCAAGAGGCGCTGGCTGCTCTCGAGCGCAAGCGGCGGACACAAGTCATGCAGCGCAACCTGCCACGGCCGACCACAGTCGATCTGGCAGCGCTGCTGGAAAGTGCAGCAAGCCTCGAGGACCCGGCCGAGGCGCTGGTGGCCAACGAGGCCGCTTTGCTTGTTGCCAACGACGCCATCAAGTTCCCGCTCACAAAAGCCGCGGCACGGCCAACGACGACCGTATCTCTCGAGACAATCGGTGACAATGCCCTGGCCGAAGCGCGCCTGCAGGTTCTGCTTGAGGCCAAGAAGGCACCAGCACGCGATGCCATCGACTCGACCTGGACCGGGCTTGTTCCGGCTGCCGATTCAACGACAACTCGGCGGCACTGCTCCTCGGCCTCGGCTGCTACGAGGACGACGACGAAGACGAGGCCATTTCTCTGCAGACAGCGTTGGAGGTAAGTCTCCCCTACATTTGATGTTTCTACTATGCATAACTCGGATGCTAACATTATAGACCGTCCGCGATGCTACATTGGCCTCTGCTGAAAAGGGCGCCAAGCTCGAGAAGAAGCTGACTGTCCACCTCGGCGGCTACAAACACCGCGCTGATATGCTGCGCAAGAAGATGGACGATGCCCACGGCGCGCTCGCAAAGCCCAGGCCGCGCTGAACGGCTTTGAGATTCTTGCCCGGTCCGAGGACCAGGCCCTCAAGCGGCGTCTGGCTGCTTTGCGCGACGAGGTCAGCTTCATCAGCCGGCGTGAGCGTGAGGCCCAGGAGCTGTACCGGGCGAACCGAGAAGAACTGCTGGCGCTCGCGGGCAGCTGGCAACAAATGGTCATTAGGGGAAGCGAGTAAGGAGTTTGTTGCATAATTGTCTACATTTCTTTCATGTATTGTATCTTGTAATCATTTACGGTTTTAAAAAAAATCGCCGGGCTTATGGGATAGAGGCCATCTACTTTTCCTTTTGTTTCTGTTTTCACATTACCTTTAGCAAATGGCATATCTTACAATACTTACGAGCAAACCCTGAGATGTATTTTTGTTGTGAAGAGTCTAGCTTCGATGATAGACTCGAAAAAAGAAAAAAAACACCAAGCCTACGTATTGTCGCTGCTTCGAGTCGCCGATGGCCGATATCAATTAGAGATTGAAAATAGGCCTCATCTCTACGCGTCGTATATGATGAGGCCTAGAAGCACTTTCACTTTGATAGAGTCGTCTTTCTGCTGACGGCAAATCGGTCCGAAGTGTGAAGTGTCGAGGGGCGTGTATTGGCGTATACGGGCGTGTATCAATATGTTTGATAACTTTGCCCCTTTTTATATTAATCGATGTTGGTGCTGTTGCCGAGTTATATGTCTCCTCTCTCCGCTCGTTGTCGATATGACACATCCCGCCCGTCCTAAACAGGCCACGAGGTCGAGCCTCCGAGCCATCTGTATATTTGACGAGAGAATTGGAGGTCCGAGTGCTCGAATCTGTTTTGGTCTAGTCTCGTTCTTCATGTTGGGTCGTTTCTGATCTGTTGTCGGTCTTCCTCCTGGCCGATGATATTGTCAGGTGGACTGACTATCGCAAAGGTCATCCATTGTATCTCGGTATGTTGAGTTTTGTGCTGTCCGACTTTGCTGCAACAGTAATTTGAACTGGTGTTAGATTCTCATGCTGGTCTGTACATTGTGATTGTGTGTGGCGATAGTTGTTGTCGTGTTGTCGTGTCTCGTGATGCGTGGTGATAGCCACCATGATGTCGTCTATCATCGTGATTTCATATCTCGCTGGAGCGTCATGGATTCGAAGAAATTCAAGCTCAGCAGAAGTCCCGAAATTTGAAGCATCTCCTTGAGGATACCATCTTGTTCTTATATCTACGAAAAGACGGCCGACAGCAGCTCATTCTCGACGATTTTCTTCCATGCCATGTGCCCCTTTTCTGCTGTTTTCCCATCGTATTTTCCCTATTCTCCCTTTTCATCCCCATTCTTCCTTTTGCCTCCTTCCTTTTTCAAACAGCCACGACGCTCTCTCACCCTATGAAGTGCATGTAGAGCGTGTAGTTGTGAGCAAGAAAAGGGAATAAACACGGCTGCTATTTCGGAAAGTTTGAAAAGCGAAAGGAGGCAAAAGACGACGGAAGAAGTGAGGATGGAGATACAACGTAACGCAGAAGCAAGGAGGCAAAGAGGCAAAGAGGCAGAGCCACAGAGTCGTAGAGAAAACAAGGCAGGGCGACTAATGCCTGAACAAAACTTGGCTGAAGTAGAGGGTGTGAGAAATATATCACGGCCCATCCATGGTGGCGCATGTAGCCTTGGGAAGAAGGATATCAGGATTAGCCTTTGGCTGACTGTAATCGCCTCTGATTTTACGCGGCGGCGAAGCCAACAGACTCGAGATATTTTCTGAGGTTCTTGTATTTTCCTGGAATTTTTAATTGCATGCTCTATTTTTCCCGGTTCATACAGAACGCAGTGAAGCTGCGAACATATCATGTTCATGTGAGTCTATGTAAACAAACCTATCAAAGCTATCACGATCCCGATGCATCACAAACACATGACACCGCTGCCTCTATCACGACCACATCAACACCGATGCATGATATATCATCTTCCCATTATGCCAAAAAATCTCAAATCATCAGTAAAAGTTGGCAGCCAAGAGTCTGTCCGTCTCAACTAGTCGCACCATGTCCATCGTCTCGTCATTTGCAGTCATGCTCCCAAAGATGGTGCATCGATGGTGCATCTTCAGTTGTTTTCTAGAAGACTTCTGTCCTTTCTAATTCCTGCCGTGTTTACTATTCTGTCGTCTCGTTCGTAGAGTACCAACCAAGGTTTTCCACCAAAAGGACAGATACTACACAGTGCCTAGCAATCGTTGACGAGATGGAGGAGGGGTGTACGATTGTTGACAGCGACAACAGACAACAAACAGTCCCAGCTATTCTGAAGCAAAAGATAGACACGCAGGACAAGGTAGCAGGATCACCATTGTTGCATGGCTATTCAATGGTCCGGGGAATGCCTGCTACGGCAAGAGCAAGGTCAGGCATTCGGGGTCTTGTGTGTTTGTGTTGTTTTTTGTCATGGACCATCGACGACCGGATGAAAGACAATACATGTCCGTGAAGAGACCCTGCATGCCAGACGGCCCAAAGCAAAAGAAATCATGGACGTTGATACTTGATACTCCCAACACCCTCACCCTTGGTCATGCAAAATAAGGTTTGTATCCTTCTCGAAAGAGAATGCAAATGGCCCCCAATGAACAAAGATGATACCTGTATGCAGATTATGCCATTGGTGCATGCTTTGCTGCAAGGAAGACCCAAGGAGAATGAAAAAAAAAGAAGCTCACTGCGAAGGAGGGTCGCAGTAGATGATGGCAAGTCAATCCCACCGGAAGAGACAATCGTGCTGCATTTTTCGAGGCGACGATGCGCAAGAAAAAAAAGAAAGAAAAAATGAATCATCGACTGCACGTTGTATGCAAAGTGGTGCACGGAGAAACCGGATGGGAGGCAAGGACAGGGGCCAATGCAAAAGGGATGCAAGAGAAGACACACGGTGTATGCAGTGACAGATGCGAACAGACGATGCAGAATGCAAAGATCAAGGACAAAACTACGGGAACGCAGGGTACCGGGGTCAAAAGTAAAAGCAGAAAAGGTGCAACACACGACAGGACAAGGACGGCCCGGTTCGATCGAGGACGGCGATGATGGATGCGGGCGAGGTTACAGTCTGCAGGGAAAAGGGCTGTTTAGACTGCTTGAACACAAGACAAAAAGATGGAGTGATGCGTGCAGCGACGGTCATACAGGGAATCCACATGGCGACGGGGAGCAGGGAGACAAGAAAGAAGGACTAGAAGTGAGAAGAATATGCAGATTCTGTGATCAAACAAGGCAGGATGTGGAAAGAAAAGCTTCCAGAACCCGTCTGTGCGATGTTCATGGGTACTCGAGAAGAAAGAGAGAGGGTGCATGAGTGGCACGTTGGCAAGGTTCAGGGACTGAGACGATGCTGGGACTGACACAAAAAAAAAAGAAAAAAAAGAGACACATGCAGTGCGTCCATGAACATGCAAGGTACATCACGTAGGTGTGATGCGCTGCGATGCAAGGCGACGACGGGATGGAGCGATGGTGGAACTGAGGATATGGCGATACAGAGAAAAGAAAGCAGTGGACAAGAAAGGCTAAATGCTGACTGGCTGGCAAAAAACATGTTTTGATACGCTATAGTCGTGCTGAGGCAAAGAAAAGAAACCACATAGATACTTGAATGGAAGGATGTGGCGAGAGGCAACAGCTTAGAGTGAGAAACCACAAGCAAAATTCAAACAACAAAAGATAGTTAGTCTCAGCTATTCTTGCAAAGAACGTATCCAAAGACAGACAAACCATGGTTCGGTACCTCCACGTCTCAGACGGCATGCAGGTGTGGAGGATGAAAGGGAGGTATAGAGAGGAATAGAGGTGTACGGATATGAATGGGAATGAAAAGATAAGATGAGACGATGCCGTGGAAGCATTATGGAAGCTTCGTGAGGCCAATGACAGTCGAGAATTGCACGGAAGGACCATGGATCTTGTTCGTTCTTGTGGTGTTTGGTTTTTTAGCAGCCGCTCATATCAAACCCTTGTCTGTTGAAGAAAGAAAGGAGTAACAAAAAGAGGCAACAGGAAACATGGAACAGGAAACACAGTAAACAGATTATGGTATCGGCTAATCGACGAGGCAAATAGAGACGATGTGCACCGTGGGACTCAGCAGAAATGTGAGGTCGAAAAGAAGGAATAGAAAATAAAAAGAATCATGAGACGACGTCCACAAGAAAGAAGAGACACGGCGAGCCCCGAACATGTTGAATGTGGAAAAGATGGGGAAGAAGGCGGAGAGAGACGGCAGAGGCCCAGGCGATGGTAGACGGCAGCGGGATAACGAGCACGACATGGGACCAGGAACCACAGAGCGGGAGACGAGCAGCAAAATGGCACTGTAGCATTCAGCGGAGGGCATGGAAATGCAGTAAAAGACAAACCCAAAACGGAGGAGCGTACTTCCGGGGGCGGGAAGAGAAAAAACAGCTTTTTGAAAATGAAAAGGAGAGAAGGTTGTGTAGTAGTGTTGGCATTCTTGCTCCCCCAATCATCGTCATGATATGCCATTCTAATTTGTTCGTTTTCTGCTCGTTTGCTCCTAATGAACTTCCTATTTAGGAATTAAGCTTAAGCCTCTTAAACATTACTTTCATCCCTACTTCGCTTGATCGATTGTCTTTTATCTCCTAAACTACAATCGATCTCATCGATGCGATATGCAAAGCCCTGGTCTAACATCAACAGGTGCGCGACGTAATTCTCCGTGCACGAGGGGGTGGTAGCGAAAGAAAAACAAGAGGTGAAGGGGCTGCTGTGTGCCTGTGCTTTTTTGTTTTGGTGCTTGTGCACATACACACAAAATCATAGACGCATTTGCACACAGCGTGGGAAACAGATAACTGCGATCGGAACGGTTCTGCTGTCGCCATCCGAAGACCGATCGAATGAACCAGAGTAACAAGAACAGTAGATAATGTGTGTGGAACGATCAATACAGGGGCTCCCCGGAATCGAGCAAAGGCCCCTGTTTTTTTTGTTTTTTTTTTTTCTCCAAGGAAAGCTCTCGCGAAAATAACCAAATGGAGATATTTATTTCGATCCTGCTATAACAATCCCAAAGAAGCCTCGGCGAGTCTTGTGGCGGTCAGTCACGGTGGGGGATGTTGAGCAAGGGGAAGAAGATACTCCGGGAGAAGAGACAAAAAAGAAAGTACAAGTATTACGGCGTAAAGACGACAAGTGTTCCAGGATGACGTCGATCACGGTTTTGAATGGCCACCCACGTTGCAACGGCCGTGAGAACTTTGAACCTGCGGGCGATGAAACAATGAGGAGGGTCTGTTGGCAGTTGTCAAAGCTGCCAAAACGCGGGATAAATTCAAAGTGCAGCAGTAGCAGGCAATGTGCTCCAAAAGAAAACTCTTAAGGTTTAGGAAAAGAGAAGAAAATTTACGTTTCTGTTCATTTAGAGGAAAGTCTTAAGAATATAAAATGACCAAAAAAAAATTCAATTGATACATATATATCAAGTAGAAATTAAATCAATGGCATGCAATTGTTGTTGTTTTCTTCTACAATGTCACTGACACCAACTTCCGCCAGGTCTAGACCATTGGAAAACACGACTTGCCAGAACGAGCTCTTACACACAAGGATTGCAAAAACGCAAACAGAGCCGGCTTGGCTCAGGTCACGCAATGGGTTTGATCTGCCACCAGGGGAAGATTATGAGTATGAACGCATTTGCACGTCACAATCAAGGTACAACCAGCGATCACAGATTACAAAGGCTCTTGAGAGGCTGACATACAATTGCCTTTGCACAGCAACATCCCCCACGTGCCTCTCTTCTGTTTTGCGTCTTTTGCTTTATGTGGAGGAGCTGCGACTGGGATGCCGTGATCATCTCTATTGCGTGTTCTGGGGGAAGCATCCTGGGGGACTTACATAAAAACAGAGAACTGGCTGCAATGGTTCGCAAGGAGGTAAGAAGCGGGAGGCGTACTGCGAATAAAACGTGGGATGTATCAGGGCATTTGATGGTCGCCCGCCGTTGTTCTGCGATTGAAATGCCAACAAAAAAATAAAGAAGAAAAAAGAAGGAGCAAAGTAAAAATGTGAGAGACGATAGGAGCCAGAAATAGAATAAATCATAATGATTCTAGAGTGAAAACAAAGAGAAGAGCCATACTGCCCATCATATGCTCTGCGATTTGTGTGGAGAAGGCAGCGCTCCTGAACCGCAGTTAAGGCAGGTCTGTGCCATATTCGAGAGGGACGCCTGGCAGGTTTCTTTTTCGTGAGAATGATAGCGCTGTCATGTCCTGAATGAACATAATACAAATACGACGTCCAAGAAAGTAAATAACAAATCTACCGGCATCCAGAACCGCTGTCCGCCTCGGCATTGCCGTCTGTGGGAAAGGTAGAAGCCCGGGCCGGGCTGGTGTCTACAAGGACATGTGCCGTTGACACAATCGTAGAGAGCTAGGGTTCAGGGCTTATGGTTAGGCTCAAGCCTGTCGAAGCGGCACGGGCGAAGAATGATATTCTTCACGATAATGGACCTGACAAAGTAGGGCCTGGAGGCGGCGGTGTACACCTGGGATGAACGGTCGGAGGAAAAGGTCAGGTGAACTATTGTGCAGGGGAGAATGGCATAAAGACATGTGCAAGGATTTTATGTTGGTAAAGCACCCAAAACTCATGAGCAAAAGGGCCTCTGGTGCGGCATAGCAAAGAATGAGAAAAGGAACGGCGATAGTTGAGCAGAGCCCACGGACATCAAGGGTGCTCAACATGGGGAATCCCTGCGCGCGGCAGTGCTTGTCAACAGTCAGCATCTGGCCATGTCGATGATCATGAGCCAGTGTTAGAGTGCGAGTGCATTGAGCAGCTGAAATGAGAAGGATATCTTATGTATGCATAATCTGAATTTCTATGCATCGATGGCACGAATTCATCGTCTATTTAATTTTCATGTTTGTGAGATTCACTATCAAGTTGTAGTATTAGCACTTCTCCATCCAGTTTGTCTCGGTCGTTCGGAAGTGACGGAATCGACGCCGAGAAATAGAAAAAAGAGAAAAAAAAGAGAGAATGAGTTGAGGTAGCCATTTACACCAACAGGGAGTAACTTACAGCACGTAGGGTTGCAGTCCAGAGCGTTCCGATGTCTACGTCCTCCCACAAAACCAAAAGAGCTGGGTCTCATCTGGTATTCGGCCCTGACAGGGCTGGGCTCTTCATGCCGCCCAAACTTACTCAGTAAAAGACACTTCACCACAAACAAATAAAGACTAGACTTCTTCGGCACCGAACCGACGGTATGGCAGCCGGCCAACAGAACAACCACTACAGAGAACTACGAACACGATCGATCGACCCAGACCCTGCTCCAAATCTTGTGGCCAGAACTTCTATTTGTTCCTTTTCGTTCCTTGTGCATTTTGCTTTGCCTTGTCTCTGATTCGCCCTTGGCTGGCGATAGACACGTGCCGCATAGCCAAAGAATATTCAATTCTGGTTCTCGCAACGGCCTGCCCTTCGTTTTTTTTACTTTCTTTGTCTCCCCTCTGCTCGTCAGTTATTGTGCCCCCTCCTGTGAAATTACATCTTTCATCATTTCCATGGAGGCATGTATGAAAGAAAGAAGTTCTAGAAGCTTACTTCTTTCACGATACACCAAACCAAAATCAAAATAAATCAAAAGATGAGCTAAATAAGCAAACACAACCACTTCGGGACCGTACTGTAGCATCTATGCCGGCGATGGGTCCCCTGTCTCTCGGTTGCTCTCTCTTTGCTGCTCTCTCTGCTCTAAAACGGGACTTACCGTTGCACTCCGTTGCTCCTTTGTTGCATTTTGCGGCACGTCTCTCCCTCCACCGCGCCTCAAAGAGGAAGGTGTTTCCCTGTGCACCTTCAAGTCATCCCAACTGTGTCTAACCTGGCACTTGCCCTTTTTTCCTCCTTCGGCACGTAGGTCCAGTTAAGCCTTGTTGAGGGAGCATCCAACAACCGGAGTTCCACCTCTCGCTTAAGCAGGCCGCCTTGTGTGCTCTGTTTAGCTGGACTCTCTAACTTCAACCTACCATGTGGTCTCCAGACCGGGCAAAGAAAATACGACACAAGGACGATCATAGGCTCCCGTGCACTTTTTGTCTTATTTTACTTTTCTTCTTAACGGCCCTACACCCATGAACTGCTACCTGCACTGCCTTGACTGCCCTGGCTCAAGTTCACGGGCCTTTTTTTGTAAGCTATCTTTATTTTGACTTCATACTCTTCACTGCTACCTAACGATAGGCTTCATTTACTAGACATACCTTGTTTTCTACTCCTATCGAAGCCTCCTCGTTATGGCTTCCATATTCGATCGTCTGTCCCTTTGTTGAGTCCAATATCTGGGCGTCTGGAACATGCTTTGAACCCAGCCTCTGTCTTATTTTGATTCTTTTATAGGTAATATATTTTGCACTTCCTTTCATTCTTTTCTCATTTCTGGCTCGGCCATCCCTCAACTCCGAGAAGGAGGGCAGAGCAAAAACAGGAGGGAGGGCCAGACCAGACAATAATCCACAACCAACATCACCCATACTTTTCCCCCCTCTCCTTCTATCTCTTCTCAGATCCTCCACCTCCGGCATTGCCTTCCATACGACACAAATTTAGAGTTATTCTTTGGGGTTGCTCCTCTTTCCTGTCTTGATCCACTTCCACTGTCCTCCTGTATCATTTTTGTTTTTAACCGGCACGTGGGTCTCTACCATCTGGTTGCATGGCCATCAAGGAAGCACCATTCTCAAATTCAAAAGTGTGCCTGGCCATGACAGGCATGGCACTTGAGAAGCTGGGACAGGAAAGTAAAATAAAGTAAGATAAAGACGTTGAAAAAGAGAAATAAATCTCCGTTCCTCCGAATCCCCCCCTGTTCTGGAATCCTCACATTTCTTTTTGATGTCTCTTTCCTATCTTGTCACCTTTGGCTCTCAGATCGCCGCAACGATCCGAGAGTTTGAGCGAGGGTTGACTGTGACTGTGCACATACTCACAGTGGCCTCTGTTTTCTCTTTTATTTGTGTTTTTGACTTCTAGCAGTAGCAGTCTTTTCTCTTTTGAATGCCCATCCCCCATTTCGGGCTTAACAGCCTCTGTGTATACTTTCACGCCCCTCTACTAACAAAATGAGCCGTTTCGGTGTTCGAGATAGATTGCTTTTGTCAGCTGTTGGTGCTCTTTTTGCTATCTTCCTCTTTGCAACTTTCCCTCCTTCGGCTGCCGCACTTCGTTTACAACGGATGGCCTGAGACCGGGTTTGGGCGCTTTGGCCAGCAAAACGGGTCATTAATTTATCTCAAGGTCTTCTTGTTCCTGTTCCTTCTTTCCCTGTCGAGATGTTGCTGAAAAAGAAGAAGTGTTTCTACGGGAGGCAGCCCCTGCCGGTGTTGCTCTGCTTGTAAGTCTGTGCACAGCACCACACACCTGCAGGTACAAAATATACTCAGCACAGCGACTTGAAAGAAATGATGGAACAGCTCTGCCGCAGTGCCGCAGGCTTTCTTGGACAGTGTGCCCCACCATTCTCTTCTACCACTCTTTTCGTTCTCTTTGCTTCCTTTTTGCTTTCTTTTTCCTCCCACGCGATCGTGTGGCGTTGGGAAAATCCGCGCCTTGCTTTCGGGATGTCACACTGAGCTAGGTTCAGGGCTACACCTCCAGAAAACGAATGGCCAGCATGACCTCACTGCAGCTGTCTATATCTGGAAAGTGACGTTGGAAGAAACGCTGCAAGAAAAGTAAGAAGCAGAAAAAAAAAGTTGCAGGCACAAACATATGGGAGCCAATCTCTTTTCTGTACATCTAAGGGAGAACCATATATTCGTTCCAGCCTTGCTCTAGTATATGTCGTAAAAGGCAGCAGCAGGAACCACTGCAAACAAAAGTCGAAATGCCAAAAAGTCCCGCAATACAGCTTTCTCTCAGGAAAGACGGGCCCCTCGCCGACCTCCTTCTCCTTTTAACACACTTTCCCTCTTTCCAACCCTCCATCTTCCTGGACACTACTCTGTCGTGTGAAACAATCGACAAATGGCCAAGAATAGATTGTAGATTGTAGATTGCCGCTGAACGCTCGACGAAACATTACAATATTGGCAGCCTCTGACTGCCGGGACCGCGGGAGAAGGGCGTGTTTTGTTGATGTCTGCGAAGAATTACGATATTGCTGTCTGTGCGGTTTTTTTCTTCTTTTTTTTTTTCTACTATCTACTCCGTACATTCTTTATCTCTCGCTTCTTGCTCGCCTTTTCAATCAAAAATACACTTTCACCAGTCTCACCAACACCGTTCACTCCGATGCTCGATATTGCGAGGCAGCTTCTGTTCCGAATAGAGGCAACCTGGTACACACGTTTACAATAACAAAACAAATAAAAAGTGTCTGTTCTCAAGAGCGTTTGTCAACAAAATGCTGTCAAAATAAGAATGTTCTTTTTTTTCTTGTTGTTCTCCCTTTGTCCTCCTTTTGTCCTTACCCTTGGCATATGACGGCTGTCAGACTGGAGGAAGGCTTGCACAACGCAAAGGGGAGAAAACGCGCCCCCACCATCACCCATCTGCCACGTGGGAAATCACTGGGCACATACTTGTACTCCGAACACTCACACAAAGTAACCACCGCAAAAGTCTGGTGGCTTGCAACTCTTCCAACTCGCATACACTTGCAGGGCTACAGGCCCCCAGGCCCGGTCTGACCAAGCCAAGACCACCCCCAGGCCTTTGAATGCACCAAGTTGTGACTGAAGGACAAGGGTCACAGGGGTTGCTTGATTTGCTTGATTTACTTGATGGGTTGATGGATGCATGCTTGCAGCTTTCTTGGTGGGAGGGAAGAAAGGCACGCGCCGCAAAAAGGCCGAACGAGCTAGCGATGAGAAACGAGGGTGAGATGCATCTTTTCTCGTCCAGGGATGCAGCCAGAAGTTCAACCAGATGTTCCTCCGACGAGACAGACGATACTTGCAGCAAGATTTCGTACCCAAGGCACAAAAAAAAGTAAGAAAAGGCAGAAAGAAAACGCATCTCTGGGTCACCCGTCTCTTGTAAACGGCTCTGCCAAAAGACGGCCTGTTGTTCCTGGACGGCAGCCGTCGGGTACATCTGAGACGAGAAGGCAGCGAGCACGTCTGTGTACCTGACGAGGGTTTCCAGGAAGAAGGGAACACTCACCTGGGCAAAGACCGCCATTTTGACGGGTCAGGTAAAGTCGGTGAGCTGACCTGGAATTTTACCGTAGGTCAGATTGCGCCTGCCTTGCTTTCTTCTTTTCGTGATCTGCTCTTTCCTTTTTTTGTCAATGATTTGGTTCAGCCTTTTTTTACGAAGTCTCGCTCTCCATTGCTCCTTCCCTCACCTTGTGGATACAATTTCTCCGTCGACTTGGGGTCAGGCAGTGGGCAGCTCCTTCCCAAAGGGGCGAGGCGCACAAATGGGCCTAGCGCGCCTTCTTGAAGTGTTCACAAACGTGTTAGTGGGGAGTTTCGGTCCGACGACCGTCAACGCCTGCCATAAGTGCCAAATCGCTTGCCAAGCGGTGCCCGCCAACGCTCTTGCGTGCGAAATAGATTGGCGCTAGCCCACGTTTCTCCAGCGGGGGTTGGGTTTGGAGAAAAAATATGGGCGAGAAGTGGCGAGAAATTGGTGAGCGAGAGCGAGGAGAAAAAGCGAGTGGAGAAGAGCCAGAGAAATCCACTGAGGTCGTGGGCTCGGTACTTGAAAACTGTCTTGTCCCGAGGTGCAGTACATCGTGCGGAAAGTAGATGCACACTGTGCTTGAACGCTAGATCGCCTGTAACTACGGTACTTTACAGCGGCAATTAGCAGCATTTTCAAAGTGATAGATGAGATATTCAAATGACAAAGTAAATATCGTCTCAAATGCTTGTAAAGGGCAGTACAAAATATAAAGATATTCATACCATCTTTACAAGAAACTGTATCTGCCGTAGACTGCTTTTTCTTCGTAAATTTTGAATCCGAGGCTCTGAATTTTACAGTATCGACTAATCTACCGATGTTGGGAAACATCAAACAAGGATTGATCTCTCCGATACAAGCAACGGCAGTCAAACGTGCTTGTGGTCAAGGATATGAATTGACGAATCTTTTCAAAGCGTAAATGAGCAATGAAAATAAAGGACAGAATAAAAGTACAGTCTTGCTCATATTACCACGCTTGCATGCACTATCAACAAACGAGGGCCAAGACCTTCACCATGGGCGGCTCGTGTTCCAAGAACAGGGCATCTGGGTTGATCGGGATGAGAGCGGTGGCGGTCTGTGAGCCTCTGTAAGAGACAAGAATGAACAATCAATTCGTTAGTGCTCGTTCTTCAGAATCCAACGGAGGTAGTGGCTCTCATTTTTCACTTTTACAGCATGACCACCTTGCTCCATTTCTTGTTTATATTTGTCTTGGCACGGCTGTCTGTTATTGCCCCTTTCTCCTTCCTGCCTGCCCCCTCTGGTCCTGGGCATCACGCTCGATATGAACGGCCCTCCTTTGAGGCCTCTCCATTTCGGAGCATTCTCAGCCACTCTCTTTCTTTGCGTGTCTTTCTGTTTCGTTTCAACACCATCCCTGTCTTGCTCTGTGCTTTTACTTTTATTCTCTGCACTCTCACGCTTCGCCCCTTTTTCGGCCGTTATTTGCCTCTGTTAATGGCGCACAGTTTGTTTGCATTGAGTGCCTTTGAGCCTTTCGCTCTGTTTGAGAGTATTCTTCACCACCACAGCGTCAAGCCATTTTCCTCTTGAGTACAACAGCCGTAGACTATGGCCTTGGCAGCCTATGCACTTACACAAGTAAACAAATGCATCGTCATTCACCCTCATGTACGCCCCAGCAAGGCTGCTTTTTTTATGTATCCTACGACTTACACAAACGTCTCCGGACGCCACGATCCACTCGGGTGCATGTCTGGGGAAATTGGTATAGAAAAAAGACAAAAAGCAAAATTGGAGATGTGGGTACCGGACCGCTATGCGCCTGCTTTGCCTCTTTCCATTTGACTTCAGTCACTGGATTGGGGGCAGAAAAAGGAAAAAAAGAAAAATAAATAAATAAATACACAAAATGCCACGCGATAATACGGCGCGTCCACTGCAACGCTAGGCCACCTGTACATCTTTCGACTGCAACGCTGTGGGAAAAGGTCCATCCCAGCCCGGCTCCGAGAGACAAGACGAGAAATCCGGGGGAGTTTCAAGTGTGGCCAACGACCCTCTCACCTACTCCACGCATGACCGTCCCTCCTCCATGATTGGCAAACCTCTTACAAGAGAGGACCACTGCTCATCTTTGCGTCAAGGCTTGCATCCGATCCGTACTATTTTGACATTATCGTATTTTTCTCAGCCCCTGCTTCGACCGTTGCTTGTCTTTCTTCTTTGACTTGACACCAACTTCAGATGACCCGAACAAGAATATGGCCGGTCTTGCTGCCAACAGACAACGGCGGTGCCGTAAGGCGGACCGTGGACTCTCGATTTCTGGCGTTCTGTATCTCTTTGACGGTTTGACTGTGCCTCTTATTTTGTCTTTCGAACATTCGCACATCTTATTGTAGCAGACTAACTCATAGCTCCGTGTTTCTACATCTGCAATAAGGGCATTAACAGTCTGCAAGTAGAAACAGGGTCCAGACTCTCTCTTTCTCATCATGTTCATCTCTTCCGTTCTTCCTCTTACTTTCAATGAATCCTACGCAGGACATCTTTATTTTCCATGCTCCGTCTATTCCGTACCTTTTCTTCTTTGTTTCCGACCATTAACCTCAGACACGAATAATTGCGTAGTGTCTTTGTTATTGTCGCTTAATTAATCGCGTCTTTTATTCACGCTCTGCCTACACGTTCACACAAAACATATAGGGTGGCCACGTTCGTTGTTTTTGACATAGGCAACTGTTTTCTGTGCTGTTTTTGTTTTGTGAATTACACATTGTATTTCTCCCATTTTGTATCTTCCCGTACACGCTCACTATTCAGTGTCATTTGCCTTTTACGATCACGAGGCACATATTCTTTCGAAACCATTGCCCCAGGTTTCTCGTTGCATTCTAAATTTTTATTGACTTCTCCTCAGGGCCTAGCCTAGCCACTGCAATCTATTTCGTAGAATAAAGACAGAAACACAATCACACGCATCGGATCCATCTACCTCCCCTCCGAGTGATATACATAACGTTATTTCAGGTTTCTGACGCTTCTCACCCTCTGCTTTTGGCCATCTTCTCTCAGACTCTTTTTACCAGCTCGGTGTGGCCACTTCTCATATGATCGGCGACACTTGTCGTGTTATTCTGTCTTTTAAACTCTATGTTTTCTCTGGTATTCTTTAACTGCCTTCCTCCTGCCTTCCTCACTCCCTCACTCACTTGCTACCTTGCCTCCCGCATGGCCGGCCATGAGTGGTCCATCCAGCCTCTCCTCCTTCTCTATTTGCCTCCAATATAAATGCGATAGCGTTTCGATATTGCCCTCCTTCAACACGATAGACTGCAGTCTTCCATATTCTTTGGTACGCAATATAGCAGCAGCACAACAAGGCCGTCGATATGTGCACATGCAGGCACGCCAAGACTTTCATCCATTTCGATGAGGCCCGTACCTTTTTTGTGCCTCACAGTTACTTTTGTGGCCATGTACCTCTCTCTGCACTCTCTTTGCTCAACATCGCATCCGCTGGTCCATTTGGCACTTCGCGGTCTCTCCTCCGCGTTCAATCTAAACTACAGTATTCATGTCCTTTTTTGTTTATTCTTTTCTTTTCTTTTCTCAGAATTCTTTCAGTTTTGCTGGAACCGACAAAGCTCTACCGTAGTTTCGTCTTCCAAGCCAGCTGCACCTCACTGCACAGTCCACACAGTGCGCCGCCCACAACCACCTGCCAAAATGGCACGCCCCCTCCACATTTTCATTTTCCTCCACTTCGCGACTCCACCACCACTCCAAATCCCCTGCTATCATCGCCGTCTTCTCCGCTTGTCCTCCGTGGCTCACAGGTAAATGGGGTGAAAGTCTTGGGACGGAGCGAAAAGCGCGAAAAAGAGGTGCAAATTGTACAGAGGCCGAGAGGTAAGAAGAGAGAGGAGAGAGAGGCAAATACCGCCCAACCCCGCCATGCAAAAACGAGGTCTTGTGCCTGCTATCGTATGTCGTCGTCGTTCCTTCCTTTATTCTCAACGAGGAAAATCGACGTCGTACACCGTCCGAGGAAAGTGCCAAGAACGTGCATCGTGACAAGTCTGGTTCGGGCAGGAGGCAGAATGACACCGAGGAGGAAAGGGCAGTCGATCGTTTGGGAAGGCACGCTTTCCCACGCTTCGCACTCACACGCTCTTTCCCTCTTCTGATGACGGGACCCTCTCTCCATCGTAGTTTCCCCTTCTTCTCAGAGATCTCCACACCCCGGAGCCCCTTCTTTACTTTTTGCTCGCCTGTACTCCGTACTCCATACTCCGTATACCCATTGTTCCTTCCTATTCCTAAGCTCCTGCACACTCTCTCCCCTCCTTCCTCCACCTTTTCCTCCATCTTTTTTTTTATCTCGTTCGCACCTTCCCCTCCATACTCTGCAACGAGTGCTTTCCAATTCTGTGCCGCCCTGTCCACTCTTCACGACCCGTGGCGATCCTCCTCTTTCCTCTCTCTTCGATCTCTCCTTGTTCCCTCTCTCTCTTCCGTCCTCGTTTTGTCCCACCCTTCTCAATCTCCACGGCCTCGCCTCTCACCCTTTTCTTCACCTCTCGGGCGCCACCCCGTTTGTTTGGGCGTCGGTTCATGCTGGCCTTTGGCTCGGCCGCCACCGCATTCATGCACATACCACGAGTCTATTTCTGGTTCTGACCTTGACTCGTCTTGTTTCCTCTGCGATCCTTTCGACCTTTTTCGATACCTTGACACCTCTCGACCTCTCCCCACACGCGACAGCTCTGCTGCTCGGTCCGTCCAAGTACCGCCTGGCCGTCCACTGATAGAGCGGGATTGGTAGACGCACGTTGGCCTGGCCAGACAGGCGCATCTTCTCATCTCATTCAATTTACTCTCGCCCACTTTACGCGATCGTCTTTTGACTGCCCACCGGGGCCACTCTATTTCATCTCTCTCTCCTCACTTTGTGCACACCCCCTCCACCCATATGTGCCTTGTCATATACAGCCTCCTGCCGCCAGCCCGCCTCCGCTGCCAAGACTGCGTGACGAACGAGCGTGCATATGGTCGTGTATGAACGACAACGACGAGTTGGCGTCGCGCGCGAGTGAGTGAGAAGCAGGAGTGAAAGCGGCCTGACCCAACGATATCTCGGGTTCACGCTCTAGCTAAATCGTGAGGAGGAAGGCGACCCGAGAAAACAGAACACACAACGCGGCAGGCGACGACGATAGCACGATTCAAAGCATCGGAAGCATAAGCAAGGGCGCATAACAAGACGCATAGCAAAACGCATAGAAAGACGCATCCAACAGCCAAGACACGACGATAAGCAAACAAACTCGCAAAACAAGCATACAATTTATCACGGAGACAAAGTATACCAAGCAGAAACGAAAGCATAAACGAACGACACAAACTTAAAAACCCCAAAACAAGAACACGCTCGAAAGAATCAGGAATAAAGGCTGGACCTGGCCTCGACTTGCCACACGACGATCTAAAGATTGATAGCAACACCTCCAGGAAGTCCAAAGAGACACAAGGAGACAGACACACAGACATATCATATTGCAAGGCCACCCCTCCCCCGATAGATGATACCGCGGGCCCCCTTGCTCGACCTCGCCCTCTTCGTTCCCGCGCCTCAAAGCTTCATCCCGTCACACCCCAACTACTGATCACCCACCCTTGTCGACTGTTTCTTTTTTTTGTCTTTATTTCTCGCCTTTATTTATTCCTTTATTCTTCTTATTCGTTCTACACTTGCTCGGTCTTTGGTTCACACTCCTCCTCGACGCTTTATTCACTTATTCTTTTTTATTCTTTATTCTCTCTTCCTTACCGTCCCCTGTCTCTATCTATTGTCTCTATTATTCTCCTTCACTTTTTGTTTCCTATGCCCACCTCGACATCTGTTCCTCGTCTCGTTATATCTACCATCGCCAACCCCCCTTTGGCATTCTTCAAACTCTTGTCTTTCTCCTTCCTTCTCTCTCATCTTCACTCTCCTTGCTTTTCTTGACTTTGTCGTCTACTTTCGTTTATATCGACTATTCGATCCTTGTTGCTGGAGCTTCACCCAACTGCCATCGCTCGTTTGAAGTTGGCCCAACGTCTTTTCTTTTTTTCTATAATATTCCTCGACATCTTCCTTTTCAACTCAACTCTCTACTCGATCTTTATAACTCTCAACCCTCACAACACATATCGCCATGCTGTCCAACCCGCTCCACCGCTTTTCTCCCTACCACACCATCCCCACCACCACGCTGCTCTCCAACGGCCATGTCCCGACCGCACACATGCACGCCTCCGGCATGGACGCTCTCGCCCAGGGCTCGCACTACGCCCTGCAGCAGCTGCAGCAGCATGTCGGGGTCCACAACCCGCACAGCCCGCACGGCAACCCGCATCTCGCTCGTCCACACGGCCAAGTGGTGAAGCAGCGCCACAACCCGTATGGACCTGCACGTGGTGGCAGTGCGGCCGGTCCCATCCGCCGGCGTATCAGCCGGGCTTGCGATCAGTGCAACCAGCTCCGGACCAAGTGTGATGGCCAGCACCCATGTGCCCACTGCATTGGTAGGTCTCTCCAAGCTAATTTTATCCATAAAATCAAACCTCAATCACTAACGAACAGAATTTGGACTTGGCTGCGAATACATCCGCGAGCGCAAGAAGCGCGGCAAGGCTTCGCGGAAAGACCTAGCCCAGCAAGCAGCAGCACAGGCAGCGGCTGCAGCGCAGGGCAAAGGGGACGGAAACGGCGACGACCAGGGCGATGTCAAGAACGGTTCCAACAACGCGGCCCATAGCAGCACCGCCAGCAACGATGGTCATGCCAACGACAAGCTGATGAACGAGCTGGCCGAGGATGCCATGCAGCGCAGCCAGCGCACCGGCAGCATGGACAGCCTCAGCGATATGGCCGCAAGTGACATGCACCACCACCATATGGACCAGCAGCAGCATCAGCAGCAGCAGCAACACCCACACCACCTCGATGGCTCGGCAGGCGGTCTCGACCTCAACGGCTACGGCGTCTCAGCTGCATCTATGCACAACCCCTACGAACGTCAGCAGCAGCAACAACAGCAGCACCAGCAGGCACAAGCCGCCGCCGCTGCTGCTGCAGCAATGGGTGCCGGTCACCACGGCCCTCACACACCCTACGCTCAGTCCCAGGCCACCATGTCTAGCTACCCGGAACTTCCCTACGGACTGCAGACACAAAGCCCGACTGGATACTCGACCAACGCCAGCAGCTTCCGTATGGGTGCCAGCCCTCTGAGCGCCTACCCGATGGCCGGTGACGCAGGTTCGCCGCCATGGATGACCATGTCTTCACCTCCGCCACCACAGCACCAGCAATACCATCCTCAGCAGCAACATGCTCAAGTGCAGGCTCAACAACAGCAGCACCAGGCCCAGCAACAGCAACAGCAACAGCAGCAACAACACATGCAGGGTCTGCAGAACATGCATGGCATGCACAATATGCACAACATGCACCCAGCCCTGGCTGGTGCCTCTGGAGTCGGTATGGGTGGCCTTGGTGGCCTGACACCAGGCATGGCTTCGCCGTCCATTAGCGGACCGTTGGGTCACTCTCAACATCACGATCCCCACAGCCAACATGCACACCACGGCCCACACCAACACCAGCAGCAGCATCAGCACATGATGCCCAGCAGCTACAACCCGGCACAACTGCGTTACCCTGTGCTTGAGCCACTTGTGCCCCATCTGGCTGGCATCGTGCCGCTCACGCTCGCCTGCGATCTGATTGACCTGTACTTTGCCAGCTCCTCGTCGGCCCAGATGCACCCCATGTCGCCCTATGTTCTGGGCTTTGTCTTCCGCAAGCGCTCGTTCCTGCACCCCACCAAGCCGCGCGCCTGCCAGCCTGCTCTGCTCGCCAGCATGCTTTGGGTCGCCGCTCAGACCAGTGACGCTTCGTTCTTGACTAGTGTGCCTTCGGCCCGCGGCAAGATTTGCCAGAAGCTGCTTGAGCTGACTGTTGGTCTGCTGAAGCCTCTGATTCACACGCCGTCCAACGCCGACAACATGCACCTCCAGGAGGATGGCATCCACCACGGTGGCGACGACAACGTCGACGAGAGCATGCAGGCCACGGGCATGGACAGCCCTGTCTTTGACGGCGTGTCTCTCGGCGGTCTGGGCGTGGCCATGCCGGGCTCCATCAGCATGGAGGCTGCTCTGGCCCATGCCACCATGGACACGATCAACAGTGCTGCCAACGCTGCCAACGCCAACGGCAATGCGAACGGCAACGCCAATGGAAATAGCAATGGCAACACGAGTGGCGGTGCGTTTGGCGCTGCCGGTACTATTGACGATGTCGTCACCTACATTCACCTGGCGACCGTTGTGTCTGCCAGTGAGTACAAGGGCGCCAGTTTGCGCTGGTGGAACGCTGCCTGGTCGCTGGCGCGCGAGCTCAAGCTGGGCCGTGAGCTGCCTCCCCACGCTACGTCTGCTCAGACTCAGCCGCAGGACAACCAGCAAGAGCAGGGTCAGCAGGCTGGGGCTCAGGCCCGCCAGCAGGCTCGTGCTGAGGGTGACGAGGACGAGGGCGAGAACGGCCTGATGGGCATGAATGGGATGGACGGCATCGACGGCATCGGCAGCATCGATGGTATGGACGGCATTGATGCCATCGACAGCAGCCTGGAGGGCACTACATCAAACACAGCCAACCCCGTTCCAGTCCATATCATCTCCGACGAGGAGCGTGAAGAGCGTCGCCGCATCTGGTGGCTCGTCTACATTGTCGACCGTCACTTGGCTCTTTGCTACAACCGCCCTCTCTTCCTTCTGGATATTGAGTGCGATGGTCTGCTGCGTCCCATTGACGACACTGACTGGCAGAACGGCGAATTCAAGAATGCTTCCGACAGCAACGGCAAGACCGGGTCAGACGACAACGCCGAGAACACAAATGGCGCCGATGAGGACGCGAAGCAAACCAGCACGGACGACAAGGATGGCAACGCAACTGCCAACGGTTTTACCAGACACCGTGGCCCCTCCTTTGAGTGCAGTGGTCACAGCATCTACGGCTACTTCTTGCCGCTCATGACCATTCTTGGCGAAATTGTCGACCTGCACCACGCCCGCAACCACCCGCGCTTCGGTCTTGGCTTCCGCACCTCCCAGGAGTGGGACGCCCAGATCTCCGAGATCACCCGCCACCTGGCCACCTATGAGCAGAGCCTCAAGGCCTTTGAGCACCGCACCCTGAGCCCGTCGGCACTTGTCACCGCCAACGAGGAGCAGGCTGCTGCCGCTATTGCTGCCGCCGACGCCAGCAACGCCGCTGCGGATGCGAACACCAAGAACAGCCAGAACAACATGGACGCCAGTGTCAATATCAGTCGCGCTGCCTCGGCACCTCAGGATGCCGGTACACCGTCTGTCCACAGCGTGCACTCGGTCCACTCGGTCCACTCGACCCCGCTGCCCACGAACACATCGCTTTCTGCGCCCATGACTTCGGCCCCTGCACCTCTCGCCCGCATGACCGAGCTCGACATCCAGACGCGCATCGTCGTCGCCTACGGCACCCACGTCATGCACGTCCTTCACATCTTGCTTGCCGGCAAGTGGGACCCCGTCAACCTGCTTGATGACAACGACCTGTGGATCAGCTCGCAGGGCTTTATTACAGCCACGGGCCATGCTGTTTCGGCCGCCGAGGCCATCAGCAGCATTCTCGAGTACGACCCTGGCTTGGAATTTATGCCCTTTTTCTTCGGCATCTACCTGCTGCAGGGCTCGTTCCTGCTCTTGCTCATCGCCGACAAGCTGCAGCTCGAGGCCAGCACCAGCGTGGTCCGTGCCTGCGAGACCATCATTCGTGCTCACGAGGCCTGTGTCGTCACCCTCAACACCGAGTACCAGCGCAACTTCTCGCGGGTTATGCGCAGTGCCCTGGCACAAGTGCGTGGCCGTGTCCCCGAGGACCTGGGTGAGCAGCACATGCGCCGCCGCGAACTGCTCTCTCTCTACCGGTGGACCGGCGACGGCACCGGACTGGCCCTGTAATAGGACAGGACCACACCCCCTTCTTTTCCTTTTTTTTTCGATCCTTTTCTATCTGCTTCTCATATATCACATGCTTTTTACACTGCCTTTTTAGAGTTGGATACGGGTTTTTACTACAGGAAAATGGACGGGATGGATGACGGCAGGCGTTAATTGATTTTATTTACGAGCCATTTATTTTTCTCCTTTTGTTTTCTTTTTTTTGTTTCTACTGTCTCGGCGTGCTACAACAATTCAAAAAATATGGAAACCACACACGATGAGGGACGACACTATTCATTTTTGCAACAATCCCACCAACGTCAATTATGAGCAACGGAAACGGGGATGAGCTTTTGCTTTTATCTGTTTGTCTGTCTGGGCAGAGGTAATGTTTTGGATTGTCTACGTTATTTTGTGCTTACCGGTTCTACTTCTGCTTCTTCTTTTCCAAATTCCAGCAGTGCCATTGGGGGTCTGTAAGTAAATATTGAACAAATATAAAATCAAACTACTTTTCAAACTACTTTTCAGACTACTCTTCAAACTACTTTCAAAATTTCGCTTCCATCTTCATTCGATCTTCATCTCATCTTTTGCACGCTGTACCACCTCAACAAGGTTCGGCTCGGGGCATCAGTTGTTGTTGTATTTTTTGTCAAAAACTATCGGCCACTGACTTTCCTCCGGGCGGGCCGGAGAAGGTCCTTTCCTCTTTCCCCAGAACTCTGGAGATTGGGCTTAGGCTGGAAGCCTTTTGCATATTTTCTCCGAAAGGTTGCACAAAACTCATTTCTGTTTCGCTTAACAAAAGGCGATCTGCTTAATGTCCACATTTATTTTTAATTCAAATGTATTGTTGGCAGTTTTGGCGTGCCGGAACGGCCCGCGGAGAGGTGCTTCTTATATCTATTCACTGAACAATATTTTCATACTCTCACATGCAGCAGACTTTTACACAATGTGAAGGAATTCATCTTACATGGGCCTTTTTTTTACAATAAATAAACGGCAATAAGTGCTTGAATTCCTACCTTATTTTCAATATCTCGACTGAAAACTATGCTTTATGAAAAATGATAAATACATGAAAAGAGCGAAAAGTTATTCATAAATACCTCAATAAATACACTTATCTCTCGGGCCTTCATCTTATCAGCAATAGTCCAATACCACCCCTTTTCTATTTCCCCGGATGAGGGCCGCAGACTCGCCGAGCACAGGAAAAGAACAGAAATCCCGAGAAATAGCGCGGCGTAATACGGGCCACATCCAGACGTACGGATGGCCGGTTCTGTGTTCTGTATTCTGTGCTCGCTGCCCTATGCTCTATGTTCTACGTTCTGGGTTTTGAAACTTTTGTGCTTTTTGGTATTTTCAGGGCGGGCAATCTCGGTTCTACACACCCCAACTTTCTTGTGTTCTTTTGTGACTTGTATCTTGCCCCGGCTCTTCTTTTTCTTCTCTCGTTGCACGAGCCGTGAACCCGGGAAGCCGTGTACGACAATGACCGTTGTCTCTTTCCTTTTACTTCTTATTCTTCTCACTGTCATCTCGTCTTTGGCCACCCACTCTTTTTGTGTCTTCTTGTGTCACAATTCCCTTTCCTGCCTGTCGCCTCGTCACTTTACAGCCAAAGGTAACACAGCGTCGATCGAGATGTCTTACACAAAACAAAAGGGAAGGAAGAAACGGACAGGGCGGCACAAAAACACTACCGGGAGATTTTGGTCCCGAATAAGAAAGAAAGGAGGAAACCACCAACGGTTCGAACGTCCAAAGGTCAACGGCCAACATCCAGCGACACAATAAAGAGTAAAACAGTAAAGAAACTTTGATCACCTGCCATATCTGCTGATACACCAGCATTGTACTTTGAAGTTGTGCTGAGAGGCTCTTTTGATGGTGCTGGCTTTCACAAGAAAGGTGTGATTCTTGTGGCCCCTTTTGAACTCTCTTGAGCCGATGTGATTTGGTTCCATCTGGTCATCTCGTGTCTTCTTACGTGGGGAGACCTCAGTTACACGAGAACGACGATAAGGGAAAGCAACCAAGAGCATCACGAGTGGGTTTGAGGTCAAAAAGTAGAAGTAGCATTTGCCTGTCTTTGCCAGAGTTTCATACCCCTAAATCCCAGTTCCCTATTCCATTTCCAGTTGTCCTGTTTTTCCTAATTCCGATCCGTAGTATTCCAGATTCCGTTTCCATTTCTTTATTTTTCGCAAACACAATGCATTCCCCTTAGAGGGCTCAAATCAAACAAAAGACCCTTACAAAATTTCATTACAGATATAAAAAAGTCACCTTAGGTGAGCACAAAACTCACGATTCGCCATAGCGCCAGTACTGTAGATGGTTGGTTAGCATTGTCTGAAGTAGCCTTGATCACAAAAGGATGAGAGAACTCACATCAATGCACCCTTGTGCAATAACGCCTCTTTAACCCATGTTTGATGTGAAGGGCTGTCTTGCTGTCTCTTCACATTGAGTCCAGGCACGGCCCGCAGATCTTGAGCTGGCAGAGCTGGCACTCGTAAACAGCAAACAAGTCGCCCATCATGCAGCAGCTGCACTGGAACTTGAGATAGCTGTTGTCGGACTTGATGTAGACAAAGTAGTGGTGGCACGTCTTGGGATTGGACATGATGGCGGTTGTGAGGAGAGTGTTTTTGAAAGGGGGGGAAACGATATGACAAAAGATGGCGAAAACAGAACGACAAGTTTTAGAGGATGTTCGTTTGTAAAAATGAGGAGAAGATAAGAGAGACAAAGGAAGAGATCTGAAGAGGGACCAGAGGCAAGATATATTGCGGAATATATCTCAACGTTTAGTGATATGGAGGAGATTGAAGGAAACAACAGTCCAGTTCCTGTCCTTCCCTTTCTGTGAAGCCTCTGCCAGATTTTATGTTAGTAGAAAGATATAAAAAAAATTAAAGAAATAAGATACAACGAATTGAAAGTATCTACGCTTGTAAAAGACACAAGCAGGCACATCTAACACAATAACTTGGAAGGGAAACTCCGTCGATTCTCTCTCTTTTTGTATACTTACTCTTCTCGAAGGGGGTGTGTGAACGTCTTGTGCGAGGTGTGTGTGTGGTGTGGGTTGCAAGGTGTGCAAGGTGTGAGGTGGTACTGAGCCTGATGTTGGCAGATTTGAAGGTGGGCGGAATTTTTTGGTGTTGGCTGTTGGTTGGATCGTTTGGTGTTGCACAGAACAGAAACCATAAACCAGAAAAGAGAGATATGGAGAGAACAATGCAATGTGAGGTGAGGTACAGACGAGATGGAGTGAACTTGATCAACGAAATAATGGAGAACAGTAGAGATAATGAGGAAGATTCAAGGTCGGTGTGAGCAAGTTTAGAAGGCGGGAAACAGGCCACACTTTATATGTCGAGGCAAAGGTTTGGGGCTGGCCACGGGACAAAAAAGAAAAGAGAGAAACGAGCCAGACAGCGGTGGACCTTGTCTCTTGACCTTGGATCGTCTCGAAAGTGAGAGAGGACAGTATAAGCAGGAGAAAAGAACAACGTGAGGAGAGGTGTGCAAAAGGGGAACCACGCCGGTTCCAGGATAACAAACGTCTGATCCAAGAAAAGAGTACGACGAAAGGGGAGAGGAGGAGGGGCGAGAGACGGGATGGTCGGTGGCTCTTCATACAAGGAATGGGAGAATGGGAGTAGTAGGCTCGTACTTGTGCTCGTCTTGGTTGGCCGTGGTTGTAGTCTTGGGTTTGTTCTGTGGTTGGTCTTTGACCTTTGTTTGGTTGATGCCCGGCTTTGGTCGCGGTAAGTGGTAATGGTGGTGTTAAGGTGTTAATGGTAAAGTGAGCTGGCTCGTCGTACCAGGGATACCGCGGCTCCGGAGGGTTTCCAACTGTTCACAAAGAGTGGTGGCGATGGCAAGCCGGTCAGGGAACAAGGCACAAGGCACGAAGAAAGGCAAGGCAGTCCAGGGCAGTTCAAGGCAGTTGTCAAGTCAGAGTGGTCTCGCCTCAAATTCACAGTAGTTGTCAAGGAAGTCGGTGGGTCGGGATGGAGGAAAAGGAGGCTGATGGACGGCTCCAAGTCGTATGCATCTGTGCGAACGGTGGGTTGTGCGAGGTGTAGAAAGCGTGGTGGTGGGCAGACGTTGGGCCTGCAGAATAGAATCGTGCTCAAAAAAATAAAAGTAAAAATAGTGGGTGGAAGAAGAAAAAAAAACTATTGAGGAGAGGAATAAAAATGGAAAATAAAAATAACAAAAAGAAACGTCAGAAAGGCTCTTTCCTCATATGGCATATCCCATGTACCGGGATTACATGTACAACGGTTGCCGGCGTCGTGCTCTGGCCTTTTACAGACAAGGGCCCTACCACAGCTTCACAACGTCAGTACTTCTGCCACTTCTTGGACTTCTGGGGCCTCTTGCAGTCGTACTCCGTGCACTCGTAGAACCTGGGCTGTCTGCACCGGCCGCATGACGGACAAGGACAAGGCCGGGGGGACGAAGCCGCTTCGCTCAGCTGACCCGCATGGGAGAGAAGAAGGGAGGGGAGCCTGGGCTTGGACGAGGGTATTGAGCAACACTACTGAGGATGCAAGAGCTGGGAAGGTGGAACTGCGGATGGAGATATGGAGAAACGGGAGCTAGGAAGCTGCAACTGGGAACTGGGTACGAGGCGGGCCCTGGCCCGGCGTTTTTTTGTTTCTTTTGTTTCTGGGAACGGTTGACAGAGACAGGGCAAGACTGGTTCCAGAATAGGGGGAAGGTGAGCGTGGGAGTCGTGGGAACGACGTGGGAGGACGGTGTGGGATGTGAACAAGTGAATGAGGTGAGGCGAGGAAGAAGACAAGAAATGGATGGGGACAGAACAAGAATAGAAAAGAAAAAGAAAGAAAAAAAGGAACCAAAACCGTGAAAGTGTGAAGGCACAGATGCAAAAAAGAGTGAGAGACACAAGAGTGGACAACACAGTGTACTTTAGGCCCGGTCTGGGACGACAGGAGATCAAGAGTTCGGCACACTGGTCGAAGAAAGCAGCCCCGAAACGAAAAAGAAAGGTTAGGAAAAGACCAGGAAGGAATTGTTGAAAAGAAGAAAGCAAAAAGCAAAGGCCCCAGAAATGCAAAAGAACCGAATACAAAAAGGCCCAGAAAGGTCCAAAGATGGGCAACGACTAAGCAGACAGGAAAAAAAGAAAACAAGCGCCCAGGGATAAACGGACTTTGTCGAGTTGCTTGCACCAGTGCCCCATGGGCCGGCAGACTCTGGTTTTGCCTAGTGCCGGACCAGGCCAGAACAGACCGTATGAAGAGTGTCCGACGTGTGCCGGGGGTTTGAGCAATACACGTATCTAACAGGGCAATAATATGTGTACGCAGGACTAATACGCAAAATCGTGTAAGTCCTCTGCATGTACTCCGTACGACGTACATCTTTTTCTCTTGTACATTGCTGCAGGCGATCAGTCTCGTTTGGTCTCTTATTTCCTATTTTTTCTTCTTCTATTTTCCTTTCTTCTTTTTATCTTCTCCCGTCCTATGCACGCTTTGTCCTTGCTCACCGTCTTCACCTTGCTTCGGCGGTTCCTCCGGCTTTGCCTGGTGTCGCCGTCCGCGTCTCTCAACCCATCCCTTCCTCTTTGGGCATCGGCCTACGACATTGCACTTTTGCTCAGACCAGGTCCTTGGGTATCTTGGATGCCACAGCATCCACTATCTGTCTGCAAGGCAGGGACATGTATTCGTACGCAGAACAGGGCGTGGAACAGGGCGTTCTCTCTTGCCTTTTTTTTGTAACCTCTTTTTCGTCCTTTTTCTATTCTTCTTTTTTTCGATTTCCTTCTGCTCTAACCGACGCGGTCAGTGAGTTCACTAGGGAGAGCACTAACGACCGTTAGCGCTGATCGACGGCACTTGGAGGGGCGTGTTCAGTACCTGAGACAGGCACATTTCACGCACTCGCACATACATGAGCACCATGCATAACGCTTGGGTATGTGTGCGTATGTATGTCGTCGCGGAGAAAAGGGCCACGCTCGGACTGGGTCGTGAACGGACTGGGGCGTGTCAAATGGAACAAGACGAAAAGAAGAGAGAAAGAAGAAAAAGAAGGACAAAAGATAGAAAAAGGAAGGCAGGCTCAGACCGCCGTTGGCTTACCCTGGCGTCGTTCGGGCTAGCGATGATCTCAACGGCTTTTCCTGGCCATTGGGAACCCGTACCCTCTTTTTCTGTCTCTTTTTCTTCTTGTTGGTTTTGTGCCTCGTCTTGGAATCTGCATGACCTGCAGGTACAAGACAGAGTAATATGCCTGGTAGGGACAACGTCGGTCATCGCGCCTTCCTCGCGCATACAAATACCTCACTCCTTCCATTTTCGTCCACTTTTACACTTCGCCCCGTGCCTTCCCGTATTGTCCACAGAGGGCCGCGCCGTTTCCTTCCGATTCTTTACTTGTAAGTATTTCCACTTTACACCGGCCCCTCCTCTGACCCTCTCTGTTCGTATTCTTCGATCCTTTTTGCTTCTATTTTATCTATTTTGTTTTCGTTTTCTCGTTTCCTTGTTCACGTGCTACATAAGCTGTATCATGATGCATTTCCCCCCTCCTCCGTGGAAAAGTGTCTCCCGTCCTTTCATCTCACATGCAAAACAGCAGCCACTTTCTCAGTTTGCCCCTAGAGTGAGCATAGATACACATGCGTTTGTGTATGTGTGCTTCTGCAAAATACATATACACTCTGGGACGATGCAGCTGCGCGGGACACCGGCCTGGCCTCGCCTGTCAGGAACGATCTTATCACAGACGAAAAAGCAAGGAGTGTGTGGTGGGAGGAGGAATTTCTCCCGTCTTTTCGTACAAATTCTCCGCCCGGCGTTCCACTCAACCCATAAAGATACCCTGAGAGAAGGTCCTTGTAATTCGTCACTGGCCAGTCACCATCTAGAACGTACCCCTGCACATCTCTTGCTTGTCCCTCGACTCGAATATCCTTCTCGCTGCCCCTTCTGAGCCGCTCCTTTGTATATATACAGATTTCCCTAATATTTTGCTTTTTTTTTGGCCACTGTCGCATTGCAACCTCGCAATGGAAGCATTGTTGATAGTTCTGGACGTGCTCTGTGCAATGCACAGGCGAATCTCTGTTGCATTTGGAGATAATACGGGTTTTATGACAAGACCGAAAAGCACCTGTAAAAAAATAATGAGAAACAATACCACCACAGAACACAAATCCATGGTAAGAGGCTCTTTTGATTTATCACACCAACGACAATAATATGCCACCCTAAAAAAGCGACTAGAACATAGTATGATGTATTTGAACTGTGACATACGATATCCTCTTGTTGGCCATGTGCAACACCAGACCAGTCCCACCTCTTATTCGCAAGCCGCATACAAGTAGTACGATACAGGTAATCCGTTGACGATTCGGCGCAGGATAATCTCGCGTCAGGACCCTATCACATATTGCGAGTATCAAGACTAATAAACTCTCCGCAAGCCTCAAACCACACACGGCGAACACTCCGTCAGATATGGAGCAATAGCGGTACGACACTGCCCCCCTCCAGGACAAAGTTGCAAAGGGCTTGTCACAACCTGCTCTCCCCTCCTTTCTTCCCTATTTTGGCCTTTTCGTAGTGGCCCCCCTGGTCTAGCCTGCGATCCATCGCGTGCCATGTGCTCGACCGTTTGAGCTATCGTAATGGCGGGTTCCACAACGAGAGGCCACTGAATCCACTGCAAAGGCAAGCGGTCCACGAGGTGCAATGACCTTTGCTGGCTTTGTCTGGCCTTGTCCTTGTCCTTGTCTTGCCTCTCCTCTTTTTTTTCCCTCTGCGTCTTCGAACTTTTTTTTGACAGACTTGCGGACTGGGATGCCGCTGGGGGAGAAAGTTGACACTGGCTGTCAAACTAGACCGCCCATGCCATGTCCGGCGTATTTGCTCGTACGAAGTACGAAGAAGACGGGAATACTGTCACGGAGGCTGTGGAGGAGCAGGGACAAGGGCGGATGAGGCAGAACGTCTCCTCGCAAGCGAGACCAAAGAAGTAAAGATCGAGGAGAAGGAAGACACGAGGCGAAGAAAGAAAAGGAATGAGCAAATAAAGGGAAGAAGAGAATCGTGCGTCTCTTCGTCCGTATATCCGCACATCTTACTCCATACAAAAAGAGCCTTGTGCCTTCTGAATACTGGCATCAGATGACAATGGAGAAGCTATTCCTGGCTGTCTCTTTACGAAATCTACCGTCGTAGTTTGCGTTTGTCGTTATTATCAACTTTGTGTCTTGGTTTTCTTTTCCCGACGTCGCATAAGCACGCCCAGACACATAATACACACAGCACCTCCCTTCCCCCTCTTTGTTTCTGTCTCTTCTCACATCCCTTTTTGACGCCCGGCTATCATCCGCGCCAATGACTTTTTCCTGTCCAGGTTGCCAGCTTTTGCAGTTACATCGTGTCTTGAGTTCGGGCGAACAGGGAGGAAAAGAATGTTGCAATATGCAAATAAGGACCAGCACGAACGCGTTGACAGATGAGGGTCCTCGAGGGTCAAAACGACAAGAGTTTGCTCACGCATTGTACCGAAAAGAGTAAAACCCGTAAAGACTTTAAGAGGACCCCTGTCCAGACCGGCTCAGACGAGGTTTCACACCCTTCCATATTTGCTTCTGTTTCCGTTCTGTGGGCCCTCGTTGCACTCTTTTTTATCTTTTCGCAAAAAAAAAAGAAAAAGAAAGAAAGAAAGAAAAAAGAGGAGGTCTCGTCCTCTCTCGTTCTTTTTTCTTATCAAGCAATTACAACGTGAGAAGCTCCGTTGCGAGGCCATCGAGACCAAAACAGAACCCCATACAACCCCGTAAAACTCCAATGAGCCCCATTCAAGGCCCCTTCAACTCCATAAATTCGTCTCCATCGAACGCGTGGTAAATTTTGGACATATCCTAGCGGCGGCGCCAGAGGCATCGAAAAACGCAAGGTGCCCGTCGAAGCCGAGTAGGAAAACGAATAGAAGGTGAAGAAGAAGAAGAAGAAGCAGATTAAGTCGAAAGATTAGAAGAAAAGAAGACCATAACCCACCGGGCTGCCTCTCGAATATTCTCAAAATGGCATAAGCCACGTCTACTACTGCTCGCTTGCCGCTCGTCCCGTTGCTGCTAGTGATTTTTAACTTGCAGCTGCAGGAACGTGGAAGGCACACAAGGTTCACCGGTCTCCTTATGAGCGCTTTGGAATCTCCAGAAGCTGGCTACGCCATATGCGTTTTTTAAGGGTCGTTCCGAGAGCTGATCGAGTGAACAAGAAGACTCCTACTTTGTACTCCGTACGTATCTAGATTTTACGAGCATTTCATTTGTATAAACAAATCGTACGAATGTCGTACATCTTAAACTTCTTCTGTTTCTTCCGCTTCTATTCTCCGTGCTTTCTCCGCTCTTACCCTTCTTCCATTTTATCCTTGCCCGATCCTACGAACGTATCTTGTTTGTCTCGTTCGCTCCTTGGCGCAGGTTTTTCTATCGTAGGATAAAAATCTTCTGGCGCGAGATGCAAGGTCGTAAGATACGATGTTGTAGCTTGCTTCTCTGTAAGATCTGACAAAATTGTCCCAACTCAAAGAGCAGGGAAGAGCACGTGTGCTGTTGGTGGGTACGGTTGTCGTCTTCCTTTCGACTCAAGTGCGACGTAAGATTCGAGTGCTTTACCCGATACTTTCGGTTTTTTCTGATGCTTGCTTCCAAAATGTCCTCTTTTTTCCTTTGTCATTTCATCTCTTTTATCTTCATCGGTCGATCCAGAATCTAGAGCCTCCGTGATCGTCCAAGGCACTTACACCGCCCGTCATGTGAGCGTGCCAATGACCAACCACACTATGGTATGTGTTCCCTTCATCGAGTCCCGCCGGTCAAAGCACAAGAAGGTAACGCAAAACGCACGTCGTACTCAGTATGTAGAAATCTATGGTAATGGGATCCATGTCGTTGTCGTAGTACGACGTCCGTTTCTGACGACGTTCCCTTTCGACATCCAACCTTTCCCCCTTCCACTCGCGTCAATACTCAATACTCCATCCAGGTTCACGCATTCTTTGGGTCGGCCTCCCTCCCCCAGGCCATGTCCTTCCAGACCAGGCCCTCCTCCGTGTCATCCAAAATGGGCCTAGTGGAGTAAAAAAAAAAAAGCACGCGAGATTCATTCGAGTCCTGTTCTCTGCGTCTTCCTTTTCGTCTTCCTTTTCGTCTTCTTTTTTACCTGCCCACTTCTTTCCCCCCTCCCCTCCTCCTCCTCCTCATCCTCCTCCTTCGTTTAAACGGTCTGCTTTACATTGCCGAATGAAACGCTGCAGCGTCCCCAAAACGGACAGGAAGGAAGAAAGGAAGATGCAACACGCAAAGAAACAAAAGTGGCGACAGAACACACAGAGAACAATGAGGGAAATATGACTGCTCAGTTCGCTCAGTTTGGCTCGTCTTGGGTCTCCTGTCTCCAGTCTGCTGTAACGGCGGGATCGAAGTCACCATGGATAATTGACAAGAAAAGAGTGGGCATGGTCGAAAAGAGGATAAGAAGAAACAGAAAGAAGACAATCTTGCGGCGCAAAACCACTCCATTGAGCCCAATGGCCATGCGGTGCGCATGCTCTGATGGAACACAACAATCGAAAGAGGCAATATGACGAGGGCCGGTTCCTAAGATTATCGCACGGAGCGCTCGAGAAAGGAGATGGCAGCATAAGATGACCACAAAGGGACAATCTACGACGTACTCTGACAACGTCTTTTGTCTGATCGGTTTAAGCGGTAGAAATCCTTCACGACAAGCCCTTTCGCCGGGGCGAGCCAGAGAGCCAGGGTACAGTGGGATTTGTCGGGACTCTTGTGCCGCAGGTGACAGGATTCAACGTAATACGAGGAAAGTATCGTGAACAAAGACATATCAACAAATAGCATTTTGTACACCCTGTCATCTTTGGTTTTACTAGAATCCATCATGAGTCCATGTTGTACACGCTTGGTTCGGCATTTTGAGACGAACCGGTAGCTTTTAGAAACTTTAGATGTATTGCCCAAGGGGCAGCTTGCTATTAAAAATAGCTGAAGCAAGGGTGCAAGACAAGGCCTGTGAGAAATAAGAAGCAAAGGCTCGTAAGGGCTGCAAGGCTTAGGGGCTAGGCAAATCTGAATAATCAGAATTCTCAATGTCCTGAGAATGTTTGAAGTGAAAAGTGTGATGAGGAAAAGCATTTCTCCAGACGACATACGTTTGGCATTTGTGCGCACTCTTTCTGCCTCCTTTTTGCGTCACTTTACGGCGTACATCCTGCGGTTCTGCTCCCAATTTTGGGGGGATTTGCGTGGAGAGTGGCTGAAAGGGAAACAAGATACAAGAAGGAGCATGAACCTTGGATTTATCCCAAAAATAAATCAAATTAAAAGAATTTCCATCGTAGATACGGAGTACAAACATGCGGTTTGTAAAATGCGGTCACCTAACAAGAAGAAACCCGCTCGTTTGACTTTTCCATTTCCGTGGCTCATCGTCTCGTTCGGAGACAGCCCCAAATATGAGACATGCAGTGCAAAAGCATGACAAACAAATCTCCCACATTTCAACTTCATTCGCTGGACAGCATCTGCAAACTTCGAAAAAGAAAATAAACACGCCGAAAGTCTGAGAAGTATCACCCCCAAGGATGGTAAGAGACAAGACGGCCGTGAGTTTTGACCGTGGGATGCATCCGAAGATCCGTGAAACGTCAAAAAACTTCACCGATCGAAGATCTGTTTATCATCCGAGGTGAGCGTAACGGCCTTTTTTTTTTGGGTAAAGATGAGCTGTTCACCTTGAACACGCTAGGCCTTTCAATAGCAGACACCTGTCATACATTCAATGAAGTTTGTAATCATCACTCACGATCAAATCTTGAGATAAAGAGCCGGCGATGAAATCCATCCGGTCGTCCTTTCATTCTCTTGCATTGAAAGCCTCGGCTCTCTCCTTGGCCGGGACGCAAGGGATGCACACCATTAACTCACTTCTATGCTCGCCTTTGGAACATATAATTATGCCCTCGGCAATCAGATATGCCATGGTTCGGAAAAAATAGGATGCACTGACGTCTCATCAGAATGTTTTTGAAGGGTGTAGGGCCTCTTGTTCAAACTCGTAGTGCTCATTTTTTGTGCTTTTTCTGTGATTCTAACGATGCTCATAGAAACACCCGATCGACATCCGTCGAGGAGTTCTAGAGATCGTGACGCGGCTGTGCGCAATGTGTGAAAGTGGCCTGACCGGGCTAGGCGAAGAGCGAAAAAGAAAGTCGAAAAAAAAGGAAACAAAACAAGGGTTCTGAACCCAACGCAACAGCCCCAGAAACGCAACTTGGAAGTGATGTACCTTTTCCAACCTGCCAAATTTCGCCAATTCTCGCCAAAAAGTTCGCGTATGCTGCTTGCTTATACCGTCGTCACCAATTGCTCTTTTTTTTTTTTTTTTGCAGTGTCCACGTCTGCCTTGCCGGGTGCTTCAGCAGCCACATGTTTCAACGGAGAAGCAGCTTCACATGCAATCGCATATTGCAAACTGGTGGTGTAAAGCATGTGGTACTTTCATACAGCGGTTTCTGAAGAAGGAAGGAAAATAAGGCAAGGCTCTTATGATTGTTGTATCGATGCCTAATACTTTTCTTTTCCGGTATCTTTTGCCTTTTTTTTTTCTTAAAACATTATTTATGCTTACATCGAACGGTCAATATGAATCGGTCAAATGGCAGTTTCAGTCTTCTTTTCCTTACTATCGTCAACAAGATGAAGCCAAATGTACACCCTATGTACTCTCAATCTACAGTTTAAACATACCTATTTTTTTCAATGTATTTACGTGATCTTGGTTCCCTCCGCCTTGCCGCGATGCTTGTCTGAAACGACCGGTGAGGTTAGCAGCCCAGCAATTGGCATGCGCAGATTTCGACTCATCAGATTTCATATTTCTCGACCGTTATTAGGCGCCAGTTTTTTCCGTTGACAGACTCTGGTCGGCTGCAGAGTACGGAGTGCTGCCTTGTTCTTATTCGTTGCATCTTACGGTCGTATCTCTAGTAGTGATGTGTGTACGTCGTACAGAGTATGGCGATACGGCAAGACAAGAATCGAGGAAGAAAGAAACATATATACACTTTATTTCCCGGGGGGGGGGGGGGGTTAACATGAATAATGATAAAATAAAAAAAGAATCAACAAATGGAACTCATAATTCTTTTCAAACAACGTTCATAATAAAACAATCAAATACTTTTTTTTTAGAAAAAAATCCATATAATTCTTGATCATCTAAAAACCGGTGTCGGTTCCCAATTCTAGTAAACGACAAAACGTGCAAAAACAAAAACATATAAGAAACAGCACGATAAAAGAACGCAAGTTTATGAACCGAAAAAAAAGCAAACGCAAAACAAAAAATCATCTCATCACCTTGCATTCTCTCACCTCCAATCGCATCGTAATCCCCACTCGTCTGCATCTCCCTTGCATCCGAAAGTCTGTTTTTCATCTGCTTCTTTTCGCATCTATTCATATCCATTTCGCACGTCCATTCGGTTCCCGGCCGAGAAATGAGATCGTCCCTTGGGCTACCTGCCACAACCGCCGCCGTGCGCCTGGGAGCTGGGACCTGAGACGTGGGGGGGAAGGAAAGAGGGAAAAGATTGACGACTGTTTGGGGGCTGAAAGAACCAGATGCATGTCTTGAGAACCAGATGCATGTCTTGGAAATGCCCCCACCACTAACGACTCCAACATCTTTCGTACAATCGTGTTTTTTGTCCTTTATGGGCCTCTTTTTTTTCTCTTTTTTCTTTTCTTTTCTTTCTTTCTTCTTTTTTCTTCTTCTTTTCTTCTGCTTTCTTTTCTTTTCCCCTCCTATTCCATGCACATGGGTCATCTTAGTTCCCAGCACCCATTGCCCCGGGTGAAAGAGCCACTAACAGCCACCGGACCAACTTCCGGGAGAGCGAGACATACTTTTTGCTTCTTTCTCGACACTTCTTCGCTTTTGCTTTTTGCCTTGCTCGCCTCTCACCGTATTATTGGGAAAACGCGATGCCAGGAAGCTTAGCGAGCACAACCCATCGCCGGGTCATTTCGAAACAAACCCTGCATCAGTCGTGCCCAGCCAATAGGTTCGCATCCGGACCACAAGGGGAAAATAAGAAGAGGACAAAAACCACAAAAAGCACAAAAAAGCAAGCAGAAGCACACGCCACTAGCCAATCTCGGATGTGCCGCGTTCCGGGGGGTGCATGTGTCGCTCTGGTGATCTTCGATGCGTTTAGACAGGTGTTGGGCAGCAGGCATCGACTTAGGCCTTGGTCTCCTTGGGCGCTGCATCTTCTGTCTCTGTCGCAGTTGCTGTCGCTGCCGCCGCGGCTGCCTTCTTTGCTGCCTTATCGACCGACTTCATCTCGAGGCCGTCTTTGCTGTCCTGCGCATCGACATCACCGGCCTGCTTCTCTTGGAAAGTAAAGGCGTCAGACAGGTTGACAGCCAAGAACGACTTGGGCAGTTTGACTCTGGAAAGGGTCAGTTAGTACGACTCGTTCATGGTGCTTCTGATGCAGTGCAACACCGGCTGTGGATGTTGGGTGGTGTGACTGTTGACTTACTGATGGAACCGCCCGCGCAGGGTCTCAATGACCGTCTTCCAGTCGTTGTGCGACGTCAGGCTGCGGCGCGGGGCACAGCTGATTGTGTGCCGGCTGTCGAGCTGCACGTCGAGAGGGTCGTAGACGTGGCAGCCGGGACTGATGGTGATACGGATGCTGTACTGGTACGTCGACGTTTCGACGGCACTGTCACTGTCGTGGGAGGAGTCACCACCATTGGCGGCGCCACCAACGTCCGCATCAGCACCCTCGACCACTGGCTTGTCGGCGGCCTTTGGTCGGCTCGTTTCCGATTCGTAGAGCTCAAAGCAAATCTGCGACAGGTAGTCCAGCTCAGGGATGCTGGCGCGGGTAATCTTGGTCTCGATGCCGCCCTCCAAAATGGTGTTGAGCAGCGTGTAGATGTGCGACTCCTTGGTAAAGTAGAAGAACGACTTGACCTCGTCCGAGGCCTGCATCTCCTCGAGGTCCTGCACAATCTCCTTGAGCAGCGGCAGCGACGTCAACAGGCCAATCTCGAGCTTCTCGCTGTCGGAGATACCGTACTCTTGCGGACAAATAAAGTCGAACAGCACCTTGGCCAGCTGGTACAACTCGCGCAGAGGCTCGAAGCGCGCGTCGGTCTTGGCCTTGGTCGGGCTGTTGGTGCCCTTGTACAGGTGGAAGTACTGCTCGGCCGGTGGCGGCTCGGCGGCGTGGCGGAGACCAGCCATCCACGAGCGACGACGGAAGATGCGCTTGACACTGGCCTTGTGCTGGCTGCTGCTGCTGCTGGTGCTGTTGTTTCCTGAATTGCCGCTGGCATTGTTGTTGTTGCCATCCGACTTGCCGTCCTTGCCAGTGGCCTGGTCCTTGTCGGTGCCCGTGGTCCGGCTCGTGCCGCTGCTAGCAGACGATGGCCGGCCCTCGTCGTGTGACTTGCGGTCGTCGATGATGGGGCCAGTCTTGCTGGAGCCAGGGTTGGACGTCGGTCCGCCGTTGCCATTGGAACCATTGTTGCCAGCAGCACCGGTGCCGACCCAGTCCTCCTCCTCGAGCATATGCTTCGGAGGCGTGAAGACCCACTCGAGGAACGCGCGGTTGTGGAGGGCGTCAAACTTCATAGTGTCGTACAGCTCAGAGATCTTGCTGGGGTCGACCTTTTCGAGGTCACAGAACTCGGCAAACAACTTGTCCCAGCGTTCGCGGAAGAGTTCGGCGTCTTCGCCACAGCACCAGCGCGCTTGGATGCCGTTAACCGCGTTGGCCTGCGCGATGGAGCTGTTGAGTGAAAAGGAGCTGGCACGGCCACCATCGGCGCCGTTGGCAGCACCACCGGAACCACCCGCGGCACTGTTGGCATCGAGATTGACTGTTGTCGAGCTGGAGGCCGCCGTGCTCATGGAGCCGTTGGGACCAGACTTGTCAAAGCTGGGCGATGCCGACAGGGCACCAGCCATGCTCTGGCCGCTGTTGCTCAGACGTCCAGAACTGCCGCCCGTGCTCTCGGACGAGCCCTTGAGCTTGGCATAGTTGTAGTTCATGACGCGGCGATGGAAGTTCATGAGCTGCACGACACGGGTCTGCACCTCAGACGGCTCGGGCATGTTCTCGGGCCAGGCGAACTGAGGCGGGCGCTCATTGTCCTTGCGCAGGAGACCCTTGAGCTTCTTCTTGACCTTGTCCATTTCATCCTTGGCAGCGTTCGAGTCGTCGAGCAGATCCTTGCGGATGGTAATAAAGTCCTCCGGCAGATTCTTCTCGCCCAGGAAAGCAGACGCCCAGATCTGGGCACTGGTCGTGACGCGGCGCTCAGAGCTGCTAAAGACGTGCACCTCCTCGAGAATGTCGCGGTTCAGCAGCTGGTAGTCGTTGCGCATGTTGTCACCGAGCTCCTGGGCCTGGTAGCGGGCCGAGTGAGTAGGCTCGCCTCCCCACTTGACAATGAGCTGCAGCTTGTCGAGCACAAAATTGTTCTCGGCGGCGGTAAACTTGGACATGGTGACGCCGGACAGAGAATCGTGGCGGCGAGGTGGCATTCGCGGGGTCATGTCGTCGTCGGCGGCCGTGTCCTTGCCATTCATGTCGCCAAACGGACCGCCGGTCGGCAGGGCCGAGTTGCCCGTGGGTGTGACGTCCTTGGCAACGCTCTGCTCTTCGACAGGGGGGAAGGCTGTCTCCTCGACGGGCGACTTCTTCTTGCGGAACATGGGCTTGATCTGCACCTTTGTACCCGGCCACGAGCCCTTGCGGACAAGCACGTTACGGAGTGCAAGAAGCTTGCCACGGTCTTCAATACCGGCACGAATGGCGACATCAACAGCGTTGGCCACGCTGGCAAGAGCAGCCTCGCCAATAAGCAGGACCTCCTCCTGGTGGCCACGTAGAAGCTCAATAAACGGCTCAGTGTGGAATGTGAACTTGTACTTTTGCTTGGGTGTGCGGTCGGCATGGCGGATAACGGAGACGACACCCTTGAGCTTCCACGAGTGGGCAGGCGGTGGCGGTGGTGGCTTCTCGGGCTCGTCGTCTTCCATAATCAACGGGTTCTCGGCGTAGTTGGGCGTGCGCGGCAAAGAAGAGGCGGCAGTTGAAGGCATGCTGCCAACACTCAAGCCAAGGCCAGCCTCGGAACCCGGCTTGTCGAGCGATATAGCCACGGCGGAAGCTGCGGCAGCCGCGGCTGCAGCAGTTTGGCCCTCGAGGCGAGGGGACGAGGTGCCGACAGCAATGGGTTGGCGTGGGCTGGTCGGGCCTGTGGCACTGCCATCCTGGGGCTGTGATTGGGGGTCTTGCTTATCGGTGGACGATCTGGATCCCTGGTTGGCCTGTGCAGCCTCCTTGTCTTTGACGAGATTCTGCTGCAGCGCCTTCTGGGCGGCCGTCAGCGTCTCGGTGCCGTCCGCCTGTGCGCCAATGGGCGGTGTGGAAGCACCGCCGCCTGTGCTCGGTGACGATGCATTGTTGGTGGATGCAGTGCCAGCAGCGGCGGCGGCAGCATTGGCGGCAGCAGCAGCAGCAACGGCAGCTGCAGCAGCAGTCTTGCGCAGCTTCTCCTTGACAAACATGTCCTTCAAAATACTGGCGCACTGGTCGTAGTACTCGTCGTTGTCCTTGACGAAACTCCAGCCGTTGACATCGATGACATAGCTCTTGCCGTTGGCTCTCAACAGATCGAAGCCGCAGACGCACTGGCCGAACGTAAGCGAGATCTTGCTGGCCATTTTCTTCTCCTCACTGTCAAGCGTCGTCACATAGCGCACCTCTTTGCCGTGAGTGTTACGGCGCACAATACCGTCGACAACGGGCGACTTGCGGGTCTCGGCATGGCAGTAGGTGGGACCGACGGTGTAGGCCTTGACGTCCTCGGCGTTTTCGACGCGCTGGAACTTTTCGTAAATGTAACTCTCGGTGGGCTGGGTAATGGCACGAGGGATGTTGAGGTTCTCAAAGTACTCTGAGCTCTTGTTGCCGATCTTGCGGAAGAGCTTGCGGGCACCGCCGCCGGCGGACGAGGGGAAGTAGATGATGATGTTGTGGTCCTCGCCACTGGTGGGCTTCTCGACAAAGGGTTTACGGATCAGCTTGCCGTCGACACTAAGCACGTCGTCGTTGTCGAGCAGGACGACCTTCTGCGGTGGCGGATTCTTGGCCGGGTCGGTGGCCTCGAGGGTAACACCGCCGACCTCGCGGATGTGGCGAACGATATCGGGAGTCAGAATGCTGGGGCCACCGTCGCGGGTGACCTCGATACGCTGGGGTGTGGGCACGCCAATCTTGTCGAGGAGCTGTAGACAGGCACGGCGATCCCATAAAACCTTTTGGAGGGGCACATCGTTGACGCAGAACGGCTTGCGGGCCTTGACGTAGGCAATGGCCTTGTCCAGTGGGAACCCATCCGAGTAGAAGGAAATGAGATAGTCGCACATAGGCCAGTTCTCCACCTCTTCGTCCAGGATCACCTTGTCACCAAAGACAACAACATCAAACTCGTTCTTGGCAATCAGGCGGTTCAAGATGTTGCGGCTGGGCTTGCTGCGGGCTTTGGCGTCGAGAGCGCAGACACCAATGACACCCAGCGGTGCCTTACGGGCCTCCTCCTTCTCCTTCTTGTGGTGAGCATGGTTGCGTTCGCTGCTGGGGCTCTGGCTGCTGGGGCGGTGCTACCGCTGAAGCGACGCTTGACCCGGCTCCGGAACGGGTGGGCTGTGTAGCCGACCGCGGAGGAGGACCACCGCTGCTGCCGTTGGACTGTGTAACGAGGGGCGAGACGACTCGCCGTGAAGCAATTGAGCCGTCCGAGGTGGAAGATCCTGGAGCATTCGCTGAGGAGCTAGAAGAAGCAGCTGGAGTCGGGCCAGCCGAGGCCACTGCCGGTGCCGAGAGCGGGGCGTGGACGGCACCCGGGTCCACTTGCAGGGGCGGGATCGAAGAGAGAGGAATGGGGGTGACCTCCGAGTCGGTTAAAGAATCGTCTTCGTGTTCCTTGCTCGGGTTCGTTTCTGCTGCTATTATTGTTGTCGAAGAAGCATTGGCATCGGAGGTGAGAGTCGGTTCTGGAGCGGGACCGGAGGCTGCCATTGCAGGGTCCGCCGGTGGATCGGCGGACGGGTTCGGGGACGACATGCTGTCCCTCGTCTTGTCGTGCGTCGTGGTGTAGGGGTCGTCGTTCGTGGTGGGTGAGACGTTGTCTCGGATGACGAAAAAGAGGAAATTGGAGCAGGAGAGAAGATGCAGAAACTGGAAAGAGATTAGAGACAAATGGTGACGCTATCTTGTCTCTGGGCAGGCAGGTGCGTAGTCGGTGGGAAGGGGGAAAAGAGCGGTCGGCACAACGGTCAGGGATTTTTTTTCGTTTCCCAATCGGGAAGCAGTGATGTTGGCGGAAGGTGCAAGTCGGGGTGAAGAGGAGAGAAAAAGGAAGGATCGCAGGGTCCGCGACAACTGCCCTCGTTTTCTTGCCGATCTGGGAAAGAGCGTCACAAGTAGAAACAGGCAAGAGCAAAGAGGACCTGGGGACAAGACAGTACAGTTGTGAAAGGGAGAAGAACAAAGAGAGCCGAGGGGCAGTTAAAAAAAGACCGGGACGAGAACGAAAGAGCAAAACGACACGGGCCAGAGCTAGAGCACTCGGCGGCGAAAAAAAGAATGGAGCTTTTTTTTCGGTAAGGCGAAGCTAGGCCATGGAGTTGGGACTAAATAAAGGGTAACAGTCGGAGATCTTGAGAACGTGCGCGCCTAGAACGTCGGGGAAGATAGGGCGGGCAGAGTGTGAAGATTGAATATTCCATGAAAGATATAAAATAAAATAAAGATGAAATAAATACAAAGCGTTGCCAACACACCGTCTTTCGGCGCCGGCAGCCGGAGCAGGGCAGCTCAAAGAGACAGGGGTAAGGCCAAGCGAGCAAAAAGGAGGTGAAGGCGAGAGAGAAAGAGTAAAAGAAATGGTACTATTGGTCCACGGAGGGGCGTGTGTTGTACTGTGTCGTGTGCGCTTTGCATGAGGCTGTAGGACTGCAGTATATTGGACAGCAAAGAGTGCAGCTCAGAGTGCAGCTTTTCGGAGGGGGCGATATAGACGCAGGAGAAGCCTAGAGAAGGTAAGAGCATGAGAGGGTGCGCGAGCGTGAGAAGACAACGCGGGCAGGTGCAATGGGGACGAATTGGCGGCGGCCGTGGACCGGAGCGGGACAGAATGGGCCAGAAAGCAAGAGAGAGGGCAGGTGCGGACGTGTCAGTGCATTCGGGGCAGGAGCGAACGTGTCAATGCATTCACTGGGTCTGATTCACTGAAAAGCAGTCCGATAAGGGCTTCAATGACACGATGAAGCAATTTGACGAGATGGATGTAAACAAAAGACTGATCCTGGTCACGAATTGGGTACAGCTGTGTGTAATTGAACTGGAATCGCACAAAACACAGCGGCTGGGTTGTCACGATAATGGCTGGCCCTGTTGTGGAATTGCCATGCAGCATGACGTTTTTTTTTTTGTTTGGATTTTTGGCTGCTTTTTAGAGAAAGACAGGAGCCCTCTGGTGGCGCTAATGCGAACGCAATAGCCGGCGTTATCCTTCAGGGGGCGAAGCGCTGCCGGCGAACGAATAGGAAGCGCAGAGTTGAGGCACGGGGTGCTGGCCAGTAAGAACGGTGAGTGACGGCAGGAGCGATTCGGTGGAGGGGCAGCCCGACAAACAAAAGGGAAGGAGAGGGAATGAGTGAGAGACAGTGGGGTACGAGGTACTTACAGCGACCGTTAGGGCCTTCCAGGGCTGTCCAGTGCTTTTCAGGGGCTCTTAGTGATCTTCAGGGCTTATTAGAACAGTCTGTGACTTTGACATCTTCAACGATCAAAAAAGTGACGATGTTGCTAATTGAACTTCCCAAACAAATATAGTCGGAGCCGGAGCCTCATACCCATGACGTGCATACACCAAGAGTTTTTTTCCACACGAACAGGAACAAAACCGCCTGCGCGGGTCGCAAGGGGGGTCTTTTCCTGTGGCCGATCGATCGCTTTTGTCTTTTCCTGTCACCGAGACTTCTGTCTGCATCTGCAGGCGCTGGGCGGGTGACGGCGGGGAGACCAGGCCAAGGGAGGGCACGGGGGGCTGTTTGGGGCGGCCTTATGGGGGAAAAGGCGCTGAAGACACGCCCTCCCAGAAGTGGTAAAAGCACACGTGCTCAACTTCCAGTTTGGGAGATGGAAATAGAACACGACAGAGAGTATCATGACCTGTCAATGAGGCTTCATACGGCCAGTATTTACTTTGCAAAATCTACAAGATTGTCTCGCGGCTGTCATAATATGTGGATTTCTTGAAATAAAAATGCATTAAGAATAAAATGCTATTCACGGTATATAAACCCATGTTCGCCAATGTATACAAGAAAATGCAGCAAATATAAACGGAAAATGAAAGTCAACAATCAAATCAAACAACACGACATCCCTTTAGCTTCTCGGATTCCGAAGGAAACCAACGACACCGCCGCAGTAGCCGACCAGTGCATCCAGCCGGCTGCGTTCTTGCTCCTGGACCACACGCCACTCGGCGAGGGCAGCAGCAAAGTCGTCCAGATCGCTGGTGTCCTCATCGCCATCGTCACCGCCAACATTGGCTTCGACGGCCGTGCTGCCGTGCAGACGCAAAAACACCGTCATCCAGGCCTGGACGAGTTCGTAGTCGCGGCGGGCGCGCAAACGGCTGGTCATGGCGCGGACAAAGAGGGCGAGCTCGCCCTCGTCGGCAGCCAAGGAGCGGAGCTCGAGGTCGGCCTGGGCCGGGGGCAGGCTCTTTAAGTGGTCGACAAAGGGAGAGACTGTATTGTTAGCAGAGATCATTTCATAGTATTTTGCAGGGGCACACTTACAGTCACCCGTCTTGCCTTGGTGGAGCTTGACAGTCAAAGCCTGCTGGGCGCGCGTGAGGTCGAGCGTCAGGATACGCGAGCGGGCGTCATTGCTGGCGGCATCTTTACCGTCCTTTCCGTCAGCACCGCCTGCACCATTCTGGCCGTTGGTGTAGGCAGCACCCAGACCGGCCTTTTCAGCCTCGGCCGAGCCGACAGTACCCAAAAAGAAGGGCGCCTTCTCGGGCACCTTGGGGGCCTCGCGTGGACGGTTGCGCTGCTTGATCAGGTCCAGATGCAGCAGCGTCTGCCAGCGGGCCTTGGGCACGAGACTCAGAGTCGTCATGTCGGCGCTCAGCTGGTCCAGGATCTTGGCGGGGACAATGTCGTCGCCCTCTTCGGCTTCATCAGCGCCCTCGTCAGCAAAAGCGCCCTCCAGCAGACCAGCACCGCCCTCGCCAGACACCGTCGGGCCAGCCACGACAGCCTTCTTGCGGCCCTTTTTGGTGGAACCAGCTGCGAGCAGCGCCTTCCGGTCAGTGGTCGGCGCCTCCACGACAGGCCGTGTGGGCACGTGCTTGAAGAGCGTCTTGTTCGTCCACAGGTGCACACCGAGCGCGCCATCGGGCGCCACAGCAAGGTACTCGCCAGTGCCCGAGAAGGCCACAGCACGGCCGGGGCGGTCGAGCGGCACAGAGTCGATCAGGTGGCTCGTGGGCAGGTCCCAAACGCGCAAACGGGAATCGTCCTGGGTCACAGCGACAATCCAGCGGCCGTCGTTCGAGAAGCACAAGTCGTTAATGTTGGACGGCGTGTGCGTCTGACCCGGGGCACCAGCACGGAAGACACGAATAGTCTTGCGCGTGACCAAGTCGACCACACGGATCGTGTTGTCACCGCAAGCGAAGGCCAACAGGTCGTTGGCGGCGTGGTAGCGGCAGGACGTGACGGGGACACCGCCCCACTCGTTAATCTGGTCGACGAGATGGCCCGTCAGGAAATCCCAGAACTTGACAGTACCGTCGAGCGAGCACGACACGACGACGCTGTTCAAATTGTCGACAACAACACCTGTGACGGCATCGGTGTGGCGGCCCGCACCCGGGCTGCGGAAACCCGCAAACTTGCCTCCAAGTCCTGCTGCTCCTGAAACGTCAGCACCCTCCCCACTGGTGGCTGTCGCCTGCAGCTGCGTGACGCCGTCTGCCTGCCGCAGATGCTGCTGCACCTTGAGCGCGCGTGCCTGGGCGGGCGTCAGCCGCGAGGGGAAACGCTGGCGGTGGATACCGGACTGCAGGTTGTACATGTCGATCGAGCCGCCGGCCGAGCCCACCAAAGCAAACGTGCCGCAGGGGCTGATGGCCACGGTGGACACGTGCTTGTTGTCGCCCGTGCACAGCGACCACCGACCGGCGCGTTTGCGGCCCCAGAACCAGGTGCGCGCATAAGCGTCCTCGCGGTGGGCCGTCACCACACTCTCCCAGCCGGTCATGCTGCTCGACTCGGTGTCACCGGGCCGCAGACCGTCGCCCGTGCGGCCCGCCTTGTTCTTGTGGCCGCCGTTGCCGTGGGGTCCGCCAATCTTGAGCCAGATGGGCATCTTGCCGGCAGAGCGCCGATACCACCGTCACGGTTGAGGGAGGAGGCAATGCAGGTAATGGGCGGTGCCTTCAGATCTTCGAGGGTCGTAGTGGGGCCATGGCGCAGGGCAGAGCTCGACAGGATACCCATCTTCTTGGCCTTTTGGCGCACATTGCCCTGGCTCAGCTCACTGCTCTGGCCATCGCGACGCAGCGACCAGCCCCACAGACTGCGGTCGAGACCACCACTCAAAAGCCACTTGTTACCCGAGTCGGCACCGTCAAAATCGGAAGGCAAAAACTCGAGGCAGTTGACCGGCGCGGCATGGCCGCTGCGGGTGTGCAGGATGCGCGGGATGGGCGAGAAGGGCGTCTCGTCAAAGATCCACGAGCGCAGCGAGTTGTCGAGGCCGCTCGTCAGGATCACAGGCTGGCCCACCAGAAACTCAACCTTGCTGATGCCGCCGCGCACACCGCCCGAAGCGACAGAGGGCGGGTTGTGGGCGCTGCGCAGAACACCCATGATGCGGCCGCCCTTGTTGAGGTCCCAAAAGGTAACGTCACCGCTGGACGTTGTCGCCGTCGCCATGACACCTTCCAGGCGACCGTCCTGGCCGGCGCCTTTGCCGTCCGTGCGGAAGGAGATGCTTGTGACGGGCGCATCGTTCTCGCCGTCGGCCGTCACGCCAGCCGTGCCGGCCTCGACGTGGATCAGCGGCTGGTCGCGCAGCACATCGTGAATCACGAGGGGACCCGCAGAGTAAGCAATCGCCAGCAGGCCCAGAGCAGGCGTGGGCTCAAGACAAGTGACACCACCGGGCGGGTTGGCCGTCTTGGGCGGCAAAATAGTGTAGACAAGCTTGCCCGAGCTGACGTTCCAGATCTCGACCCAGCCGTCGGCGCGGCCCACAAACAGCTTGTTGAGGAACGTGGGCATAGTGCACATGCCGCCCGTCAGCTCGTTGCCGCCGGGTGTCGTGGCCGTGGGTTGGAGGGTGGTGTAGTGCTCGAGGGTCGTCGATTTCCAGACCTCGATGCGCGTGCGCGCAAGACCAACAATCCAGGCACCGAAGATCGTGATTTGGCGGATGGGCTCCGTCAGGTCGCGGGGCATGGGCAGCTCGCCGACCTTGCGGCCGCGCTGGAAGACCCAGACGCCCTGAGATGTGTTGGGGGGTGCGTCGCTGTCGGAATCGCTGTCGGAGTTGTCGTCGTCTTCGTTGCTGTTCTCATCGTCCTCCTCCTGCTCACCCTCCTGCTTGCCGCCCCAGGCGGCGTACACTTTGTGCTTCCATGCGTACGTGGCGGTAATATCGCGCGGGGTCTGCGGGCGGGTGACAAAGACAAGGTTGAGACCGCGCTTGAGGTCGTAGGTCTGCAGGCAGCGGCCGGCCGATGTCGTGATCTGGAAAGTCGTCTTGCCGAGGGGGATGGACGTGAACGGGACGGCGGTAGGCGAGACAAGGCCGACGGTCTATGCTGTCAGCAGGGAGTCAATTACATATAGAAGAGCATAGATACTTACTCTAAAAGGAGCAAAGATGTTGGAGCCCGTGGCAATGGCAGACGACTGGTCTTTGGAAGTCGAAGCCGAGGCAGTGGCCAGCTTCTGGCGCTTGACCAGCGGCGCACCGCTTTCGGAGTGCGGCATGACGGCCGGATGTTGTTCTCGTTCAAACAAAAATGGCCATATACGTGGGATTTCGAGGTCTGGGCTTGCGACAATTTTTCGTGGATTTGTTGCGAATTGATGTTTGCCGTACACGTATGCCCTTGTGTTTTTGGTGGTGAAGCTTTTTCCCTTGCACTTTCCTCCTGATCGCCAACTTTTTTTCTGCTGGGTCTAACTTTTCTTATCGCGATAAGGTACTAGCGTCCCTTTTTGGCAGGCACGTTTTGGCAGGCGGCAGAAAAGGCAGGAACAGGCACAGTGATTTATACTGTGTGTATCTCTAAATTACACTGTTTTAGCACTGTCTTTACGTCAACTTAAACTGTCTCAACTGTCACCATTCTCACCACCCAATTCATGCCAGCTCTTCCCATTTGGTCATTCGCTCGTGCAGGTCGACGACATTGTCTCCAGACGTTGCAAAAATGCCGTTGCCGCGGTGGTGCAGCATGCGGCCGGTCGTCTGCACCTTCGCCTCGTCCCACCACGCAGAAACAACTTTCAAAATCCAGAGCGAATACCGACCGACGAGCTGGCGGTCATGCACGACACACTCAAGGTTGGCCATGACATGTGGTCCGCCAACAAGGGGCGCCTTGACTTTTTGTGCCGGCAGCGGTGTCAGTCCAAACCTCTCCCATTTGTTTTCTTCTTGAGTATCATCATCATCCTTTGAACAATTGCCAATGTCCACGACCGCCTCGGCCATCTCGACGCTCGGCACGGCCAGTACACACTCTTTCCGTTTTTTGAGTATCTCATACGACGAGTCCCACGGCCCGAGACACACGCCGACGAGTGTAGGCCCGCTGTGCTGCAGCATCATGTGGAAGCCGAGCGTCATGAGGTTGTGCGAGCCGTCGGCGACGGAGCCGGTTGAGACGAGTAGAATGGGGCCCGGCTCGATTAGGCGGCACACCTGGCGGAGGTCAAGTGATGTGAAGGGATGTTCGGTAGCTGCATCTGCTTGTCGCTCAGATTCTGCATCTCCTGGACGTTTCTCCTTTTCCGATTTCTGTCGCTTTTCCGTGGCCGCTGGACTGGCAGCTGCGCCATCTTCGGCTGGCTGCGGGTCCACCTCGACACTGCTGCGAGTTTTCCGTTTTCGGGGCATCTTTGCGCCAGAATCCGCCACTAAAGTAGGGTCGATGAAGCGTAGTTTTGGTGTGTAGTCTGGGGTTGACGATGGATATAAGTAGTTGAGGAGAAATAAGATAAAATGAGAAGTAAAAGAAAAACTGTTGTGGAGAAAGGTTGCTCGTTTTACACAAGTTGTCGACGAAATGGCCCAAAAGATGTGCCAAATAAATTTTGGGAACCCCTTGACATCACAAAAAATACTAGAGAAAATGGCATGAAAGAGAACCTGGAATAAACCACCTCGTCGTCATAGGTTGTAGGCGTTCGGATTTTGCACTCTGGCACTCTCTCTCAATGAAGAGCCGACGCGCTAGTCCTCTTTGGGCGCTAACTCGGCTCCTACCCCGACCACCACCACTCGCGACACGCTCCTTCCACACTCGGCGCACGCTGTTGCGAAAGCCCGAGTTTCGCTCCCCACGCTCCCCAACCCACACCAACGACCAAGCAATGGCGTTAGAGTTGTTAGGAGCCGATCGGTGGTGCAAGGCCATGCGAACTGAGGGGAAACGGGGTCAACTTGGACGTGTGTGGGTTGTGGATGTTGTGCGCGCAGTTTGCGAGGAAGCGTTAAATACTTCTTCCGATCGGCTTTCTGCAGGGGAAGGCGTCACCGGTGCTCTTTCCTTTTCATCTCTACCCCTCCTCGTCCGCTTCCCTTTTTGTTGACATCGATACTTAACCCTCGTTTTCGACTTCAACTTCAACCTCACTCTCACTCATTCCTTCCCGTCTCACCCCTCACCACCCACCACCAATCTCCTCAAGTTGCACACTACATCTCACAATGCCGATCGAACTCCCTGTCACGACGGCCCTCAAGCAGGGCGCCTCCACGGCCTACGGCTTCTGGTTGACGTACGTTTTTCTTTCTATCCTCCTCTAACAACATCTACTCTCATGACCCCGTCTCTCACACTCTCAGCTTCCCGAGCTCGGCCGTCGCCCGCACCATTTTGCGGTCCGCCGCCACCTCGCCCAACGGCAAATACTCCTGGGTCCTCATCGACGCCGAGCACGGCCTCATCTCCGACAAGGACTACTACGAGCTCGCCTCGGCCATTGCCGCCGAGGGCGCCAGCCCAATCATTCGCATCCCCTGGGCCGAGGAGTGGATGATCAAGCGCGCCCTCGACTCGGGCGCCCACGGCGTCCTGACTCCCATGTGCCACACCGCCGCCGACGCCGAGAAGATTGTTGCCTTCTCCAAGTACCCTGTGCGCGCCGGCGCTGCTGCCGGCTCCAAGGGCGGCAGCCGCGGCTACGGTCCCTTGTTTGCCATCCACGCCTTCCCCGGTGTCGCGGCCGGTGACGACTACGACGCCAGCGCCGACTCCAACCTCATGGTGGCCGTTCAGATCGAGTCCCGCCAGGGCGTCGAGAACGTCGAGGCCATTGCCGCTGTGCCCGGTCTAGACGCGCTGCTAATTGGTCCCTTTGACCTGGCCCTGCAGATGGGTGTTGTGCGCGGCGGCGACGAGCACGAGGCTGCGATCCAAAAGGTGCTCAAGGCGTGCAAGGCCAACGGCAAGAAGGCCGCCATTTTTCTGCACGAGCGGCGAGCAGGCCTCGCAGCGCGCGGCCCAGGGTTTCGACCTGGTGTCGGTCATTACGGACATTGGCGCGCTCGGCGAGGTCATGACGCAGCAGCTGGGCGTGGCCAACGGCACCGTCAAGCCCGCCGGCGGCCCGGTACGGGACGGCTACTAGGCGATGAGCTGGTTATGATGAACGAAAAACATATAGAGAGAAAAAAAAAGCGAAACGTTTTACCAATAGACATTTTTGTTCAATTTTGCGGACCATTTCTTTTTTGTTGCACCTGTTTTATTTGAACTATGGCTGTCTTGTACGGTGTGCGTCGTACGGTGTACGGCGTATTGGTATCAACATTACTCATTCTCCTCTTCCCTTCTCCTTCTCCTTCTCCTTAACATTTCCTATCCATATCTTCCCTAACACATCCTTCGTAGCTTATGCTAGAACCTTGGACAGAGCAGTCACCTGGTCGAGCAGCGCCTGGCTCTGACCGGCCGCGTTCGTCAGCACCTTGGTCAACAGGTGGTCCACCGTCAGACTGGGGTCCGTTGGTGCGTTGCCCTGCGCCGTCTGGATCCGCGACACCTGGAACTCCAAAAAGAATTTGGGCACCTTGATTGCCAGCGAGCCAGCCACCGACCGGATACCCGCCTCCGTCGCCAGGTACGTGTTGAGCTGGTTCTGGAACGTGGCCAGGTCGTTGTTGGCCAGCGGGCTGGAGGTGGCAAACTCGTCGAGCGCAAACTGCAGCGTCGAGTCCTTGGAGTTGGCAAAGTTGATTTGTGAGAACGACACGTTGCCCGAGGTCACGTCGGGGACGTTGTCGATGGTCGTGGTCGTCGTGGAGCAGGTAATCACATCGGCGAGGGCGTCCGCGGCCGTCTGGGTCTCGGCGGGCAGGACAGTGTTGCCAATGACGAAGCAAAGGTTGGAGGCACGCTCGACAGGAGCGGGGGCTGCAAGAAAATTAGTGGGAGTGAATAAGAGGAGAAGACAAGGTGAACGGTGACTTACCAGCCATGCAGCCCGAGACGCAGGCGAGGGCAACAAGTGAGGCACGCATTTTGATGGTAGTGAAGAAGTCGAGGGAAAGTGGCAAAAAAGTCAAAAGTATGGATAAAAGAAGAAACAAGAAAAGTAAAAGATTGTGAACGTGGAAAAGAAAGGCCGATCAACGACGAAACAGAAACAGATCCTCACAGAGGTTGTAGCTTAAAATAATAATAAAGAAAGTGTTGATGAAGCGTAAAAGACAGACAGATGTGGTTAAAAAAAGAAAAGAAGAGAAGAAAGAAAGAGGAAATCAAACCGAGAAAGCGGAACCGAACATCATGCACACATCACATAAGGGGAACCAGACTTTATATGTACATAACCACGGCCTGTCTGCTTGCCTGCCTCTCAGACGCTGGGGCGATCCACGATGCATTGTCGGAGGATCGTGGAGAGCGCTGTTTTCTCTGCTTGCGCCTCTTTTTCTCCCTTTTTGGGTCTCCCCGGGTAGCATTCAAAATATCTCATTACCTATTCTTTCTCGTCTCAAGACCCAGGTCCGTTTCACGATAGAGTCGTACGGGCAACAATACAGAGTAGAGGAGAGGCTGTACGAATGACAACAGACCATTGCTGTGACTCTCTCCCTCTCTCTAAACTGCAAGCGAAGGAGTAAAAGGAAGTAAAAGGGGGCCTGGGTTCACTTGGCCGTCTTTTGACACGCTTCACGCTGACAGCGGCAGTGGACACAACGAGAGACTCTCATGACGCCCAGAGAGCCAGGGTCTGAATTCTGGCTTTCTCAATTTCCCTCGCATCGTCAACCTTCTTCAGCGCTATTCGTTTCTTCATCTGATACCGATACCACGTTAAAAGTGGTATGCTTTGTTAGTGGGTCTCCCCCAAAAAAGCTTTGCAGCGTTTTGCATTGTCAAAAGTCATAGGGGAAGGGGAGAAGAGGCTCAACCCTTCAAGACTTTAAGACGTCGGGACAGGGGTGCTTTTTGTTGACAGGCGCTTGGTCGGGCCAACCCGAAACACCATTAGAACCCTCCCCCCTTATTGTTTGACATCTGCTGCCTCCTCCACTGCACTCCTTTTCTTGTACCCTCATAATGCATAGGGGAAAACCCTCGTGCCAAGCTTAAAATGGGATGCTTGCGACAATCTCAAACAGAATGGAGAAGATGAGAAAGAAAGAAAAAAAAAAAACATTGTAAAAGCATAATACTTGTCGCAATTGCATGTGCAAGGACTGGGTTAGGTGCACAGCAATGCACCCAATTGCCCAGGCGCCACATCGACACTATGTCGAGTCCGTGCGTAGTTATAAGATTCACTTGAGATATACTTTGTTCCAAAAATCTGCGTGCCGTTATGTATCTTTCCAATCGTGACCGTCTAACCCAACGCAAAAATACATGGCACAAGAATAGATCCAAAAAATGAAAATGCCAAGGGCCTTCGTCGTGTAGAGAAGGCTCAACCCATCCCATCCCATGCTGTATTCATCTTCGCTGTTTGCTAACGCAAGAAGTAAAATCACCGCCAAAACCCAACCCAGAAAACCCTTGCTGTATGGTCATAAGGTCTCATCATAAGGTCTCTTCGCTCTCGCTTTCCAATTAATAAAAAAAAGGCAGAAACCAAAATAAAAGAAATGCATAGCCCCCCCCCCCCCCCCTGCCAGGTGCTCCACGTCACTTCGTCTCAACTATTAGGCTTGTATCAGTCCCTGGCTCGCCAGCGACGCAGGCACCAGAATGCCGGCACCCTTGATGCCACCGTCATGGCATGGGCTCAAAACAACCCGGATAGGCGATGACGCTGCGCTCCCATACCGCTGTGCCACGAGGTCGTCAAGGAAGTCTTGGCAATCAGCAAGATAATCCTGGAAATTCGTGATGCAGCCGCCAGTGTATCCCACGACCAGCTCGAACTTGGGCTCCACTGGCTGCTCAGCAGATGATGAGCTTGTGTCGCCATTGGCGGTGTGTGGATTGGGTGGTGGAAGTTCGTCGGCACAGTCTAAAAGGCCGATGATAGCGGCGGCAATGATGGCCGCAGCACGTGTCTCAATGGCCTTTGCGATGTGATACAGGGCGACGGCCATCTCTTCTGTCCAGCAGAATGGTGCGGCTCCAGGGCCAGCAGCCGTGTGTTCGGTATTGGACCCATTCTCGTGCCCATTAACATGGCCATTTGTCGATCCATTGGCCGCGCCGTTGACCTTGACGTCATCTGTTGAAAACTCGGCCTCCAAGAGAGCCAGCAATGATTGCTCCCGTCCTGGCCGGTAATGGCTGAGGAATGTGGTGTTGCGTGGCTCGAATTTCTTGAGCAATTTTCTGGGGAGCGTCTCTTCGTGAACATGCATGACACTTGTCAAGTAGTCCACCAGCATGATGCGCCCCAGTTCGCCGAGATAGCGGCCCGCCGTCATGTATTCGAGCGGTTGAAATCCTGGAAATTCCACAGAGTCACTCAGTTCTTCGTCCCAAGGGTTGATAAACTTGACTGCCCGCATTGCTGCAGCCGAGCCGTTGATGCTCCATTCTGTATTGACGGCAATTTTGGAGTCATCGCCATCGTCGCCATTGGGAGTGCCGTGTGGCAACTTTGGTTGCTTCGATGGGTGCAGCTTGCTGCGCTTCAACAGCAGGGTAGCGTTTGCTGCCAGTGCCGCAGATGATGCCCATGGCAGCTTTCTGGTTGGCGAGTGCCGGGACTTCGTACACAAAAGAGACCAATGTTGATACCGAGTCGTTGGCAATGGCGGCCACGGTGATTGGCGGCAAGGGAAAATCGACGCTGGCTGCCCTTGCTTTTTCGTATCCCGCGACAAGATGTGAGCCGAGGTCTAGCCGGGAGGAGATCGTGAAGCCCTTGCCCATTGACATGAGCTTGGCCTCGGACAACGACTCTTGCTCCATGGGAAAGCTGAACGTCACACCCATCGGTAATGGCGTTTCTCGTGGCAGGTCGAAGCTACTGCAGCCTTCCCGGACGACAGTGGCGATACAGCTGCCGATCCAGGCGAACAGACTGTCCGCATTTTCGCTTTTAAGGTGCTCCTGGATAGACCAGCTGCGCTCGTGCAGGCGGCGTAAGCATGCCGTGCCCTTGCCTTGTCGTTGGCTAGTCCCTGGTGGTGCTGGCGGTTCTTGTGATTGTGATAATGGCTCATCTTCTGGTTGTGCCGCATCCTTTGGCACGCCGTTCTGTTGGTCTGTACCATTTGTCGAAAGCTCACTGTCACCCAACAGCTCGATAAAGCCAACACGCAAATTTGTTCCACCACTATAAATAACGTTGTTAGTAGTCAGTACTTTAGTACAGTGACAGCAGTCACCGGTGTGTAGCACTTGTGATGAGGGATGAAGGGTGGATAGATAGGCTTACATGTCAATGGCAAGATATCTGTTGGTGTCCGCAACGTTACATGGCAGTTAGCACAGCCGTACCTCTCTTGCTTGGTAGAGATTCGACCAGAACGTCGATGTGTAAAAAAGAGCCAAGCCTCGAATATCTGGGGAAGGCGGGGAAACTCACCGGCCTTGGTTCTTCTTCTTTTTGCTGAACGGTAGCAGGATAGACTCGGTGATCGGCGTCGGCAAGAACTGGTCCATAGACTCGGCAGCCAGGCGAGTGAAGGTCGAGCTGAACTCTTGGGACAGCTTGTAGACGCGGTCATTGTCGACACGAATCCACTCCAAGAAGGTCTTCAGGCCCAGACTGGCCTCTGGTATATCGGTTGTCATTGTGGTTCTGCTTTTGGCTTTGATTGTGATTTCGAGGTGAGGGAGCTAGCAGGTGTAGCAGGCATGTGTGACGGTCGTCTCAAGCTCAGGAGGAAAGAAGAATGTGAGTTGGATACGAGCTTTGGGGAGAGCAGAAGAGTCGTATGGTATGGTAACGGCGAATCGAGCTTGCCTTCAGTTTCGGCGGGGCGTAGACAAGCGAGAGGAAAGGTGGCAGGCTGGCAAAATAGAAAGTCGGCGGCTGCGAAGCAGGCTGGCCGGGCCCTTATATTTGAGGATATTCCGATATTAGATCGTTGCCGTGTCTACTGGCAGACACTGTCGGGAGTTTAATTATTTCGATTCGGTCTTTTTCGTGTTCGAGAAACCTGGTTTCAGCCGGCCCAGCAGGCATAGCCAGCCATGATCGACAGCGGGACGGGGTTGATTTGCAGGGTTCTCTGGGCGGCGGGCGTGGGCGTGGCGGTCGAGTGCGGGCTTCGAGGCAGACAGACAAGGCAGAGGATGTGTGAGGAGGGAGAATGGTGAGAACAGAGAGGGGAGGGAGAAGAAAAGGGGAAGAACCCGCGAGAAGAAATACGGAGAGAGTAAGCTGAGGGCAGGAACGAGTCGAGGCTGCCCGCGTTGTGAGGTCAGGATAGGTCGCGCTTGCCCAATAGGCCAATGACGCATCAAGCGTCCCCTACCCTACCTCCTAATACCCACCAGGCTTGCGGCAAGTGCGACCGCGGCCAGAGGTGCCTAGCGAGCTAGCCTTGGCTTGCCGACCTCATGGGGGCTAATCAACGAAGCCTTGAGCACTTCGTTGGGAAAGAGCACAGTGACCACAGTGATGATAGCTGCACCTTCCTTGTGATCTTTGTAAAGGGGGCAAGAGAGAACGAGAGTTCAGTCAACTTTGTGTGTTTCAACCCCTTTGCGCCTTCCGTGTTACCTTGTGAGTCGTGGGAAAATAGGAAGAAGGCGAAGAAGGCACGCGTCGAGGACGGGCAAGAGCGACCCTGTGGCCACCAAATACGCCTGGGGAGCCCAGCCTGACCTCACCTTTTACCAACTGTAGCAGTTGATCTCCGCTACCACTAGCGGGGCAGGGCAGGCAAACGGTAGATTCATCAGATGGTGGAGCGTTCACGTGCCCCTCCTGCCAAATCGGCCAAATCTGTCAGGGGAGCAAGGGGAGTCAATAGTTGATCGCTGCTAACCAGTTCTGGAAGTCACGACTGGATTTCGCCATTGCGAGTTGCAGGACCGCTCCTGCCTTGTGCCTTTTCTCCTCTATTGCCTCATTTCTCTCCTCCCTTTAATGATTTTTTATTTTCACTCTTCTCTTCATCAAATTGTCAACACCTTCCTCCCTCTCAACAGCACTACACTATTGTCCGCGCACTCGTTTTATCGCCGCTCGACCTCCATCCGCATTCTAGGCGCGTCTTTTCTGCATTTGCACGTTTCGGATTGACGTCGTCCGTCAGCAACCTTTTTTCGTCGATCCCGCCCTTCCCCCACACCAAGACAACGAAGACACAACGACACAGAGACACAGAGACGACCAGCTTGGCCATACGCACAAGCAAGGCTCAAAATAAGCATTCGAGGCATCCGGGTGCCTCTTTCGGAACAATAATCTCAACTGCCAGGCGAGCGAAACCAGCATCGACGGTGTAAGAAGCCTCAATAAACGAATAAACGAAGACGGCCGACACAAAACGACGAGAAACTCTCCGCTGCATATTGCTCGCTGCATATTGCTCGATTACGCGTTTCTTGGCACCATACGACGTACCTGCTTTTCACTCAGAGGGCTCCTGTTTCTGCCTCTGCCTTTTGTTGCGACTCGACGGCACGTGTATTTACGGAAGATTGCACAAACACGGTCGACTTCATCCGGGGATTCGATCGAAATTTCGACCTTCCGACCTCGAGCCTTTTTATTCAGCGTCTCGCATTAACGGCAGCTCTTGTACCTTACTCGGTCTCGAACGTCTTACCTTTTCTCCGACCGATGCAAAGCCCGATATAGTTCTCACGGAAGCGCTGTCAGCATAGAGTACGAAAGTAGGGTTGCGTTGCGTCATCGTCATATCGAGCGGACTTAACACAGCACACGCACATACTTTTACAATCAAACAAGAAAGATGGAGGACGAAAAGCGGCTGATGGCAGGGCTCGTGGAGCCGACAGTGGAGCGCCGCACGGGCATGTTGTCGACTGCGCGTCGGAAGCTGCGGTTGCGGTTTGGCCACATGGCGGCGTTGCTCGTCATCGGCTTGACGGTGGTGCTGTTCCTGCAGCCGGCGCCGCTGCTGGAGGTGTCGTCGTGGAGCCCGATGGTGAGCAAGGAGGATGTGTGGCGGTCCAAGGTGCCCATCTACGAGGTTCGACCGAAGAAGGGCGGCGCGGCGGCGGCGCGGCCGGTGCACACGAGCGGACGGTTGGTGCCGTTTGAGGCACACATCATGAGCAAGTGCCCAGATGCGCTGGAGTGCCTGCGGGATCTTGTGTTGCCGACGATGCAGCAGGTGGTGGACAAGGTGAACTTTACGCTTTCCTATGTTGGTCGGCCGACCGGTGACGGCGGTGTTGAGTGCATGCACGGACCGGCGGAGTGTAAGTCTCTCTCTTCTCTTTTTTTTTCTTTCTTTCTATTATTGTCTTTCTATGTAACCCTGCTAACTATCTCATCTAGGCATGGGCAACATCCTTGAGCTCTGCGCGCACAAGCTGAACCCCGACCCAAGATCTACCTCGGCTTCACGATGTGCATCTCGCGCGAGTACTCGCGGATTCCGGACCGCGAGCTGATTGAGGGCTGCGCGCTGGAGCACGCGGTGGACTTTGCGGCACTCAACGAGTGCGCGACGCGGGACGACGGACAGTACGCGATGAACCTGCTGCGGGACAGCGTGCAGCACACCAAGGCGGTGGGTGTCACAAAAAGCTGCACGGTGCGTCTGGACAACAAGGTGTACTGCATCCGGGACGGCGGGGAGTGGACGGACTGCCCGGCGGGTCCCGGTGTGCACGACCTGATTGTGAATGTGGAGAAGCTGTACCGTCAGAATTGAGGAGGCTGGTGGCTGAGGTGACAGAACCGTTAGAGTCTGAGTGGCTGATATCAAGTATATATCTAAAATCCCCTTTTGTCTTTCCTGTATGCGTTTATGTTCTTTCTTCGTTTTGTCGTTTCCGACTGGTATAGCATTAGGCATTGTGCATAGTTATTAAGGCGTTTTCTCTCTCTTTTGACGTTTATGATGCAGTCGTCGTTGATGCCGCCCGCTTCTTTGCTGCTTCTTCTTCTTTCAACGGACCAAAGACGGCCGCCCAGAGCTCGCTGGCTTCGCCCAGCGTGTAGCTCAGAGACACGGCGTCCATACCGATGTCGTCGTCCGCCTGGCCGTCGCGGCTGCCGCCCATGTGCTCAAGCTGCTCAATCAGACTCTCGAGTCCGACAGCTTTGCCCGTCGCCTGCGTCGCGCCCGACTCGAGCTGGACGTGCACAATGTGGATGTGGAAGTGGTAGTAGGTCGGCTGGTAGTGCACATACAACTTGAGCTGGTCGGCCTCCAGACCCTGGCGGCGTACACACCGACCGTCGCATCAACCAGCTGTTGGCGCATCTGCCGCAGCCAGGGAATGTGGCTCCGTCGCAGGTCGCGCAGGCTCCAGATATCGCGGCGCTCAACGACGGCCAGCAGATGGAGCGCCTCCAAGGTTGTGCGGTCCCAGTTGAGGTCCGGCAGCAGCAAAAACCCCTGGTCGTTGGTTGTTTGGGGGTTGTACGGCGTCCGGTAAATCACATCCTCGACCTCTTTGCGGCCCTCGATAATGTTAAAGACCCAGTTGAGGCGACCGGCGTCGCGTTGTGCCTGCACAAAGGGCCGGACCTTGTCGCGGTAGATGGCGGCGGTTTCGGTGACGAGGCGGACGCCCTGGCGGGAGTATTTGCGGATGTGCTGTTGGGTGCACGGGTAGATGAGGTTGATTTTGAGGTTATCGCTAGAGTCGGTGTCTTTACTCTCCAAAGAAGAAGGAGAGGCTGCCCCCTCGGCCGCCATGAACCAGTGGTAGATGTCGTTGGCGCCGAGGTTGCGCAGAGAGCGGAGATTGCTGGCGACGGAGGCGAGGTAGTCGGGGGATGCTGGAAAGGGAGCGCGCTCGAGGACGAGGAGAGCGGGTTGGCCCTCAATGGCGCCGAGGAGAGCTGTGCGGCGGCCGGCCTGGTCTGGAGGAAGAGGTCAGTTCGAGGTCGAGTCAACGAGCGGTGGTCACTGGGCCGCATTAGGAGGCCCACCTTGGTTCAGAGTCCGTTCATATTGGAACTTGGGCACGAGGGCCTCTGCTGCAGCTTTTGGGTCGGCCATTGTGGGATGTGGGTGTGGTTTGTAGTCTCTGCGTTGGTTGTGGAAGCAGAGATTGTTTTTGAGGCGAGGTTGTAGTGTAGTAGACTTTGCGGGGCAGGATGGAGATAGCTTGAAGAAAGAGCTCTTGAAACCCCCACCAAAATCACCAATTGACGACAGTGAATCGCGACAGAGGAAGCTACCCCACATTATGTCCAAAGTCTTCAACGCTCGCTCTCAACACTCAAACATACCGTCTTCCCCTAAACCGATTTCAGCTTCACTGTTTTTCATGATCGTTTGTCTTTTGTATGATGGTATATAACTCTATACTTGTATGATATTAATTCTGAAAATAAAAACAAACGCTAGCCGCCAGTTGTCTATGACTCTGCTCTCTCACTCTTCTCTCTACGTTCTACTCTCTACTCATATGCTTCTATCTGCCCTCGTCTATGCCTCCACCTTCAGACTTGCTTCAAACGCGTCCAGCGTTACACTCTTCTCGACCAGCTCGCCCCTTGATCTTGTGCCGTCGGCTGCACGAGTATACTTCCGCTCGAGTGTCCACACCTCCTCGACGCCCAGAGTCTTCAAATAAGCCAGACCGCGTCTGTAGTTGGTCGCAACATGGGATGTGCCGTGGCTGTCGTCGGACATGGTGAACTTGCCGCCCAGCTTGAGCCACACCTCCGCAATCGACCGCCCTGGGTATGGTTCCGCCAGTCCTTTCCGCAGCGCCGCCGTGTTGCACTCCAGCCAGCCGCCGTAGCTGGCCACAAACTCGAGGTTGCGCTGGATCTTGGGCCACACCAAAGTCGATAGACCAGCCGCCGTAGCCGGGTCGAGAGACGGGTCGGCGCTCAGCAGGCGAATCAAGTCAAAATGTCCGACAATGCGTGGCTTCAGGGTCTGCAGCATCTCGAGCTGCTGGTCGTAGTAGTCGGCATACAGCAAGACCTCCGGGTCAATGTCCACGGCGGCATCCGTCGAGGTCGATGCGGCCTTGGTGACGGCCACGTCGATCGCTTCTTGGAACGCTGCTTTATCGTAGTCAATGGGTGTGCCCCGGCTGCCCACGTGATGCACCGAGCCGATAAAGTAGTCGACTTCCGGGTGGGTGGCCAGACTTTTGATCCGTTGGCCGTCGTCGTCGGCGCCGTGGATCCATTCGCCCTCGAATCCGACCAAAATATGAATCTGGTCGGCATACGCCTCGCGCAGCCGCACGGCTTCCACGAGGTACTCCTCATAGCGCGTTGTCAGCTCGGCCAGCTTGCCCTCAAGGTCCGTGCCGTCGCCGCGCTCTTCTGGGTACAGATCGGCCGTGTGGCCTCGGGGCATGTGTTCAGAAAGACCCAGAGTCTGGAACCCGAGGGCGATGGCGCGCTGGACGACCTGTTCGAGGGTGTCGACGGCGTGGCCGCAGAACTGGCCCGAGTGGGAGTGCATCGTGAATGCCATGGTGGGCAGGTGAGTTGTATGTGTAGATGATATAGGAGTGGATGTGTGTGTGTGTGACGTATGCCGTGTTGATATGAGTTTTGTTTTGTCCTTTTGTTGTGGTAAAAGAGGAGGAAGCTCGACTGATAAGACTCCTCTACACCTCCGAAGGTATGTTCTCAAAAGAATGCAAGTGGGAAAGAAAGAAAAGGGAAAGAGAGGCAAGATGGCGCCCGCAATCGAGGCCAGATAAAGCTCCGATATGAGTTTGGCTCTGTCTCAAAGAGCCGTTGCTGAGAATAAAGGAAAGAAATTTTAGATTCCCTTTTTCGCTCATGTTAGTTGGTGTTAGTGCCGCCGTAGCAAGGCACCCTAGACACGCTGTTGCAGGCCTGTAGCACAGCGACATATTAGCGGCTTACAGGTGTCGTATCGTCCCGACAGCCGGATTGCAACGAATCGGCGACCTGTCATTCGCCACGTTCCACGTTGAGCTCTCCACGTTCGCCGCACGCCTCTCTCCGCGCGGGACTGCAGCGGGAAGGTGTACCGGGCGCTGTGCTAAAAACAACCTCTCTATGTGATGTGAAGCCGCGTTGAACCGCTAAACCGATTTATACGTTGTACAACTCCCCCCTCTTTTGTTTTCGACGTTTTCGCTTTTCGCCGCGGCGATTGTTTTGAATTCCTTGTTTTCAGGATAGTGATAAAAAACACTTTTCCATTCTTTTTCCCCTTACCTCTATGCCGAGGTAGTATGCTGCTATCCAAAAGAAAAGATCCGAAGGAGAAACAACAAAAAAAGAAACTAAACATTAAGAGACTCCATGGCGATGCGTATCAAAGAATCAAAGAAGCCTGCAAGGACAAATCCAAAGAAATCGATCCAAAAATAAAACAAAAGTAGGTGATGGGAGATGTCAGGGAAGTCGTGTGATATGTCGTGATCTGGTAAAGGACGTTTGGTGGGAGTATTGTGAAGGTGTCATGTTGTGTGTGATGGGGAATAATAGGTAAATGTGTAAGGGAGAATCTCATCTCAAGGCTCGAAGCCATAATATCCATGCTCGTTCTCTCGAGCCCGTCTTCTGTCTTCCGTCATCTGTCATCCTCCGTCTGGGTATTCGTTTTTAAGTGTTCGTCTCGTTTGTCCATCGTTGCTCCTCCATCCTAACGCATCCGTGATGACTTGTACATCAACGGCGGCGGCGCATCGGTATCCATGTCATCAATACCCTCGTCGACCTCGAGGGTATTGTCTGCCTCGATAGGAGCAGCGACAATGGGACCACTGCCCGCCCGTGGAGTCGCATTGGGTCCCGACGTGCCCAGCAGCGCCTCCTTGGCACTTACTGCTATGCTCGCCGCGTCCCGGCGCATCGACTGCGGCCGGAAGCTCCGCGTCTTAAGCGGCTCGTCCAGCGCTTTGAGCGCCTCGGGCTCCTCCTTCTTCACGCGCTCCATCTCGCGGTCCGCCTGTTCCTTTGTCTCGGCCAGCCGGCGCTTGACGTTGCCAATCTCTTCGTTGCAGTCGCCGTCGCGCAGGAACTGGTGGGCGGCGTGTTCGCACATGGACTGCACGTACTCGAGTCCACGATCCAGCTCGTCGTAAATGTCGGGCAATTGTGCTCCCATCAGGGATGACGAGCCTTTGGCACCACCACCACCCATCCCGCCAATGTTGGGCAGGGCACTCTCACGACCCGACGGCCGCAGGTACATGGGCCGGCCCGTCGCCATCATACCCGGTGAGCGCATGTTGAGTGTCCGCCGGTAGTTGAGTTTCGGCAGTTCGTCTGTGCCCGTCGGATCAGCCGCCGCAATAATCGAGTCGTCAGCTTTCTTTGTCGTCGTTGTCGCCGCTGGTGTTGCTGTATCCACCTCCAGCTTCGGTCCGTCCTTGTTGTCCACGGCCATTTTGCTACTGCCACCCGCACCCGCACCAGCATCAGCACTGGAGTCAACCTCTGGCGGACCCTCTTCTGGCTCAATCATGTCCGGCATTTCTAGCTCTGCCATGCGCTTGATGTGTGCCACTTTCGCCGCCATCTTGGCCTTGCGCATCAGGTTGCGCTGTGCCGACACAAACTTGACCAGCTCTTCGAAAAAGGACTGCACGTAGCTGTCGTAGTACACAATAATCATGCTGCGTGTGCGGTATTTGGGCGCGCCCGCATCGGCACTGGCGACCGAGTCGCTGCGCTTGTTGCGTTTCCGCAGCGTCGCACGTGCCCGCGCCTGGGCCACTTCGGCCACCTGTGTTGTCTGCTTGAGGAGGGCGAGTCGGGCCCGCTCGCCGGCGCCAGGGCTTGTGGGCGAGGCTGTTAGGTTCTCCGTCATCATGTGTGACTCTTTGCTGCCGCCCACGACATCCTTTGGCTCGTCGTTGAACGCGGCACCCTCATCTTGTGGCTTTAGCGATTCGGTCGAGCCCTTGTTGCGGATCGATTTGGCGCGGCCGGGCGTGTTTGGCGATGTTGATGTCCCCGCCGCCGTGGCCGGCGGGTCGACAAACTTGGCGAGCTCGAGTTGCCGCTGGTCAATCTGCGTGCTCAGGTCGTCCAGCCGCTTGATCCAGTCGGGGACGTTGGCAATGAGGCCCTTGAGAGCGTCCATGGCCAAGTCTTCATTGGCGTCCGAGCGAGCCTGTCGGACACCAATGGTAGGGAGTGTTGTTGGTGGAGAAGGAATTGTGTTTGTTGGTCAAGAAAGCGGAAAAGCTCGAGGCAGCGTTTCGGGGTGAAGTCTTGAACAATCACCTCAAAGAACGCAGCAGCGAGCAGGTCCGCTGAAAAGAAACGAGAAGAAGAACGAGAAAAAAAAGTCGATACTCCGCAGTCTGGGAGCTCGTTCCGACAATATGTAAGGCGCGCGCGCGCGTTCGCGAGAGATTACAAAAATACCGAAAGGCGGTTCAATCCGAGAATACCATTGTCGTCGTCGTCGAGTCCGTTGAGTCGTTCAGTCATTAGTCGTCGTTCTCAAAAAGCCGTTGGACACGATTTATGAGAAAAGATATCGCATATTAGATCCACGGACCGAAAGTATGTTGGAGTAAGTCGTTGTCGTATCGACTACTGTCTTATGAATGCAAAAAGACAGGAGTGTAGAAAAGAGATGTGCGCGTAATAAGGTTGAGAAAAAGGAAAAGAGGTGGATGGGAATTCAGGACGAGAATGAGAAAAGACGAGGAAGGAAAAGGCCAAAGGGAGATGTGCAGAGCCAGCACAGGCGATAATAGTACGAAGTAGGGCCGCCGCCCGGAGATTCAAGGCTAGGGATGTGGGGTTTAGCGCTGGTGTGCTTGTTTGGCATCCGTCAGTGGGTCACAGGCCTTTGACACTCTCGTTGGCTCGCTGTCTTCGCTGCTCTTTCCCTGTCTTACCTCTAAACGCAGCCTAGAAAACGTTTGGGCTTAGCGCTGTCCACCGCGGAAGATCCGGTGCAAGGCAGAAGACCACTAACAAAGCGGGCAAAGGGGACACTAGAAACTAGAAAAGATGGCGGAGTGGAGTTCGTTACTTCTGTTTTTATTGAAACGGCTGCATCGCGGGTCGATACGCTGCGATCTGCAAAAAGAAGAAGAAAACGAAGAATTTCTTTTTGTATTTACATTTTGTACTGCACAAAGACTGAGCTCCTTCCTCTCCTCTCTTACTCGAGCTCTTGCCAAAACGCTCGGAAATCCCGAGCTGCAATACAGAAAACATCTGAATTTGGCAGTTGCCGCAAGTCGTCCGAGCTTTCTCGTCAAGAGTCCTAATACCTGGCGGTGTCTGTTGGTCGCGTTGGCTCCGAGGTTGGCGGCTGCGGGACTAGCACTTTCGAGCAACACCTTACCCTCACAGGCCAAACAAACCGAAGTTGTGCGTCTCGTTTTATTTTTACTTCTTTTACGATCTGCTCGCCGTTGGAAAAAATCGGGGCCGGATGCTCCTTCTAGGACAAGGCCAACAAGCTAAAAAAGAACATTGCAGACCGCAAAAGGGAAGGAGCAACGCTGGCAAGTTGGGGGATGGAAGGCATTATGGCATGCGCGTATTTGCTGCAAGTCGGGTGAGGGGCAGGGAAGGAGGAAGGGAGGAGATGGTGGCGGAAAGAGCCAAATATGGAAAGAACGAAGAGATGTACGAGGTATCGCTCCTACCTTGTCGGCCGACACATTCTGCAAGGTCGCATGTTGGTGAAGGACAAGGAAGGAGCCTTCCATGAGAGCAAAAACAAAAAAGGGCAAGACCGGACGAGATGCGTTCTTTCCTCCGGAGGCGCCCGTACGAAGTATTTTTTTTTTGTGACTTTTCTGCTTGTTTGCGCGTTCAAAGATGACAGGGGTCGAAAAGGCGGGAATGCGGGAGCAATTCGGCAGAGCGCGTAGGGTAACACAAAAGTGGACGTGAAGGATCGTATCCGTGCGGAAGCAAACAGAGAAACTCATTTGTTCTTTTCATGGTCGAGATCAAATCTCCAAGGAGAAGCATGAGAAGGAGATGCCAATTCACGGAATATGGAAGGAGCTATCCGGTATGAAAAGGAAAGAGCGAGGAGATGGGAAGGCGCAAACAACTGCGTCTTTTCTGATTGCAGCCCAGGAAAGAACGAAGGGCAAAACAAGCAAAGAAAGGTAGGTGCGCTGGCAGATGTGCTGGCAGGCATCTATCTCCCTTGTCCTGAAAAGGTGAAAATGGACAAAAACATGCAGTTGTCCATTTGTAGCATTTCTCCGTCTGCCAAATGCCAACATGCTTCTCTTGTTCGACAACACGCAACCCCGGATCGCATCGACTCCGTCAGCGATGCTACCAATCTCCTGCAGACCTTTTCCCCCATCCTGTGTAATACACAACACATCAGGGCAATCGCTCGATCGAGAATACAGGACGAAAACAGAGAAATCGAGGAAAGATCTGCATCATCAGCATCGTCAAAAAGCGAGTTGCATGTTCTTTTGTGCCCTCCCAGCTGCTTTGATGTTCTACAGCATATGTGCACGCGTGTTCTTCAAGATAACGGAACCTGAGATACTGTCGCCCACCTGTCGCGGCGGGCCGACGCGGTCTTCTCACGCATTTCTTTTGTGTGAGTTGTTCCCCCTCTTCGTCCTCTGTACCTGTTGTCCTCGCATGTTTAGTATTCAGAGGATGTACGGGATACATGCTTACGGTCAATCGTGTTTATCTCAAAGTTCATTGGGCAGCATGATGTTTGGACAGGGAGCATTTGAAGCCCTGGACAGAAAATGTGTACGAAATATGCAGCTGCATTGTTCATTTCGATTATTGTTTCCCCTCCACGCAACCCCACTCCAGCCTTCCTTTGCGCGCTCAGCATCCTCCATACCCTTGCCCCTCAGAAGCTGACTTGCCTTCGGCAGATGTGTGAATGAAAAGCACGCAAGAAGCGGTGTCGAGCGTCGACCTTCGAGAACAAGAGAAACCGGTCAAAAAGAAACTTCTCTGACAACAAAAACAAGGCCTTTGCCAGCCGGAGAAAAACACCTCTCTCGGCGTGAGCGCACATGGCTGACACGATATCATGACTTTCCCAACTTGCCAACGCCAGCAATGTCGAAAATGCTATGAAATATCGAACATGTTCACACGAAATAAAGGCCAAATATTGAGGGTGTGGCGGATCCTCCGGTTTCGACAGGGGGTGCCCACACGCTGCAGCGGCAAGCCTTCCCTCCTTGATGCGACCCTCGACACTTCATCGACGGTTTGTGTGTGTGCAAAGAGACGCACAGTGAGAACAAAAAACTTTCTTCTGTCAACCTCCCTCACACGGCTCGTGGGGGTTTGCATCTCTATACAATATGCGAAAGTACTTTACGTGAAAAGAAGAAAAAAAAAAATGAAAAAAACTCGGTCGGCATGCGGGATGAGCTGAACGATATGTGCAGCCAATTTCGACTGCTTGTGCTTAACATACATGCACCCTGGCCACTTTTTTCTCCTTAAACGAGAGGCAATCGTCGATTCATCCAAGGAGCAAGGTTTTAGAACGCCGTCCATATACGACGTACGGAGTACACAAATGAAAGAAAGAAAACGCAACGGCCGCATCTAGGCCAGCAGCATGCAGCCGGCCGCAGCCTCTTCCTCTCGCCAAACACTAAGGTCGTATTAAACAGGCGCGTGGAGAAAGAAAAAGATGAAAAAATACGGGTACGTGAACGAAAGACGGTGATGAGACATGCATCTCGCATCGCAAGTGTCCACAACGTTTTAGACACTGGTCTGGCCTGCACCTTGCCGGGGGTTTAGATGACGAGGGCAAAACAAGAGACACCAAAAGCTCAAGCCTATCTATTGCGAGATGTCCACCAAAGAGGTCCGTGACAAATTCAACAAATCAGTACTTTTAAGATGCAGCACCCATCTTGTGTCTTCTCCTCCTTGCCCGTGTACATCTCCGTCTCGGAAGCAAATCCGAGTGCGCACGGCCGTTCAGACCTTCAGGCACCGCACCGCACTGCCCAACCAACGACGACCAACCATGGACTGAATGGCCTCTTTCCGGGCGAGGAGGTTGGTCGAGATGGCTGCGATGAATTCACCAAATCTGAGGGCTGCAAATACAGTGCACATGGCGAGTTACGACGTACAATGCAAGTATTACTGCCTTGGCAATGCTACCCAGCGTCTATTCTCCCGCCTTTATTGAAATCCTAAGAATCTCAAAACAGAAATGGATTCGCCGGAAAAAAATCAGCATATGTACGACTTCGTATCCCTCTCGAGGGCGAGAAAGCAGCTGTCTTGAAACAGTACTCCGTACAAATCCTCGAAAAGCCAACCTCGCTGTGCATGATCGTATATCCACAGTCGCCGACACATCAACACATCGCCGATGTTGGTGAACAATCAGCCTCTGTATTCATTCATCGTTTATTCTATCAAGAACAAAAATCTTCGGTGCATGGCTTCTTTCCAACATCTCGAGAAGTCTTTTCGAAAATAAGGCCATCACATCATAGATCGTCAGAAGAAGCGAGTGGGCAAATTAAAACGATGCGATGCAGTTGCAGTCACGTCTCTATGGGCGGCTACGTGCTGCAGGCTGGACCATTCAGGGATGGTCGCAGGTATGCAACCAGAAAAGTCCTGAGCAGGCTCGACACACTTGACCAGGGCATGCATGGTCCGCAAGCCCGGCTTTGGCATCCGGTCCGCTCTCTAACCACATTCAACGTTCGCTAACAACGGTCTTCGACCTTCCATTGCAACCAGAATGCCCGTTCTTTTCGCCCTTCTACGGGACACATGCCCTGTCGACGTTGTGCTCGAAATACGAGTGTCCGAGAACCAAACTTTATCACTTTTGTACTGAAAGCAGCCAGTACAAAATGCACGGTTGTTGAACAGACCTTCAAAGCTCAAGGCTTCGATGGCATGTCATCACGGAGATAAAGCACCAACAAGACATCACGGTACGGCTTTTCCGACGTCGTGATGGACCTCCAACAGGTGCAGCTACATAAATGCCATTTTCCCCCTACGTGTCATTGATGACTCGTGGCCATGAAAAAAAGTTCATGATCTTTTTATTTTCAATCTTTGTCAGACCAACAGACATGTCGAATCGGCCAAGTTGCAGCACAAGTTCCAGCAGACACAAACCAGAAAAGAAAAGAAGAAAAAAAAAGCCACGGAGCAAGGAGCAATACATGATTAAATGAAACTGTTGGAAATCACATGAGCATATGGCATGCCCCAGCCCTGCATAAGCACAATGAACAAGAAAATCATGAGAGACAAAAATGGTGGGGGTCGAGACAGGGGACGCTGTGGCTTTCGACATCAAACAAGTTGCAACATTGTGGCATTGTCCTCTCAGCGGCATCCACTTCTCGATCTGCTATTCACCGACGACAAAAGCACCTCGTATCTTTTACTACTCTCATGAGTAGCGGAAAGGCAACCTCACATAGATCACCATTTTGCGGAAAACGGAATTTTTGTCACTGGGCATTGTTGCCTCCCGATCCCCCACCCCAATCTACCCCATTTTGTGCACCAGTACTCCGTACGGACCATTCGATACGGTGCTTTGTCTTTCACACAGCCTGAAGTTCTCACGTTGGATAATGATTTCTTCGGAGATGTTTGAGTCTGCATCTTGCCGGAATATCGTACGCGGACCAGCCAATCGTGCGGTCATTTTGGCACCATGATGAGATCAACATTTACCTACAGGCTAAACGATCGTAGTGACCAAGACTATTCATGCTCATCGACTAGCATTCTATATTTGTCAAATTATTGGTTCTACCAAGGGAAGGTATACGGAAGATGATCCTACACCGCTGGCCACCTCCATCTACCTCACGAGACCAAGCTTGCCAGCCAGTGTTTGTAGGGCAGCTACATCTGCGGCTATCCAATCGACGCCCTTCAGCACGTCGAAGGAGGCTGAAGTCGACGATGCTGCTGGAGTAGAATCCGAGGATAAACTAGTGGGCCCGGCAGCCGGACCGGGACCCGAACCAGCATCTAGGCCAGCATTTAGACCAGCCTGGCCCAAACCCAGTCCAAGCCCCCAGAGCTCGTCCACGACTGCATTTCGGACTCGTGGCCACGGGTGCTGCAGTAGTTCGGCCAGCTTTGCACGAGCAGCTCCTCCCCCTTTTTCAAGTGCGTCAGACGCCGCCACTGCACCATAGACTTTGACACAAGCTTCAACCTTGCGCACACTACCGGCCTTTTCGACGGCCTCGTTGACTTGACGGCAGAGGTCGAGAAGGTCGGCGTGGGTGGGTGTCGAGAGAGAGTCGGAGGCGGTTGGAGGCAAGAAGACGCCGGCATTGAACAAGAACGCAATGATCTCGAGGGTGGGGACAACAATTCGGTCGGGCGGTATGATGGCCTTGCCGGCCGCGGTGGTTGCTGCCGCACTGCTGCCGGGCAGGTTGCGGAGCAGAGCCTGCCACAGGCATTGCTGCCGGGACTGGCGGCCTTTGTCGTCGTTGGCCTTCACGACATAGTCGACCATGGCCGCGCGACTAGCGACGACAAGTTCTTCGTTGCCCGTGTCGGCCGACGTGACGTAGCGCGCATGAGGGCAGCCATCCACTTCGTGGCTGCCAAGGAGGAATTGGAAGAGGACGGACCATCGCCAGATTTGGCGGCTGCAGCTGCAATAGAGGACTGGTTGTCATTGTTACCGCCAGTCACATCCTCCCAGAGACCGAGAAGACAACGGAAGTATGCCTGCGAGGAGAACGGCAGGGACTGCAGGTACGTACCACGCTCGCCGCCGACAGCCTGGGCGAGGGTGGCTTGGGCAGCTACACGCACGCGGTCGAGCTTCTCAGCGGCAAGGCGCAATACGCGGAAGAAGAGAATGCTGGCGCCGGCCGGTATGATGGAGGCCGAATCTGATCTCAAAGATCCCAAAGCGGCCTCCTGGGTCCAGAGGACCTGGGTTGCACGCAAGGCATTGCATGCGCACGTGCGAGCCGGACGTCACCGCGAGCGTCGGTTGTGTAGTCATCGAGACCGGCAGCAAGCATGGAGCGGAAGCGGCTACCAGGGGCGGGTGGCGTTGTTGATGTGGAAGAGGAGGATGCGGCCGCGCGCTGCATCAACACAGCCGGGCACTGGGCGAGTGCCTGCAGCAGGGCCATACGGGTATCGATGGACCTGTCAGCGGCCCAGCGGCCAAAAACGGCACGACTGATGGGGTCGCCGTCCTCCATTGTACTACTTTTGTTGTTCTGAGATGTAATCTCATACAGAGGATATGCTTTGGTCAGGGCAAACACGTAGCCAGTGCCCCGTGGTGCCGGAGCCGCTGGCACGGGCCTTGAAGAGACGGCCGCAGCAGCTTTGGGCTTGCAGACAACACCCGACCAGAAAGCAATGAGTGCGTCACGGGTCGGCGGGACGGGAGAGACCGATGGGACGGAAGTGGACGACAAAGGTGGCGACGGACCAAGAGTGATGAGCAAGACGAGCGCAGCGTCCGAGGCGGCAGCAATGACATCGGCCTCTTTGACGGCTGAGCCAGACATTCGGGCCAGAAAGACAGGCAGCAGCGAGGGTGGTATAGGTCTTGATAGCCGCGTGGGTAGCATTGTCGGCATCAGAACCAGCACTCGAAGCAAAAGCAGCATCCAGAGTCAGCACCGTCTTCTGGAACAGCGTCGCAGGAAGGAGGCTGGCCTCAGCGACGAGAGCAGGGCCAGGAATGAGAATCAGGCTTGGTTCTTGGTTGACACCGGTACCCAAAAGGACCGCCGCTTGAACAATGGGGAACGACGACACAATCAGATGACTGGCAGCTTCCGCCAGCAGATCAGGACGACGCGCAGCACTGAGTGCCTTGCACTTTTCCAAGACCTGGTGCAGTTGGCCAAGGACGGAGAGACATAGCTCGATCAGTTTCGCAGTCTCATCCTGACCGGCAAAAGCAGCACTCCCGGCCAAGGACGGGAAGATATCTAGGACGGCCGCGAGGGCCAGCAAGAAACCATGACGTTCTTCGACCTGACGGGCTTGCAGTGTCTTGATCCGCGCGACAAGTGTGGTGACCGTCGTGGCAAAGTACTGGAGCGGTGTCGTGCCCGGTTTCGTTGACCCTCGGCGGCCGTCGCCATGAGGTACGTGATTTGGCCAAACGACTGTGCCGCCGTACGGCGTGCGCCGGCGTCGCCTGCATCCGCAAATCCACGCCAGCCAGCAACGCCTCACGGAGGGCGACACCAATAGATATTGCGAGCGAGCGCCGTCGCACGCTGAGCCACGTCGTGACAGCACGCGACCGCAGTGCCACAGCGTGGTAGTCGACTGCCTGGACCAGCGGGATGCCTTCGCAGATGGTGTCTGGGTGCCGGCCAATCAGTTCCTGGAGTGCGGCGGAGCTGCCACGACGAATATTTCCGCAGGGTCCAGAGAACCAGCAACAACAAGATCGGTGGCCAGCAATCTGCAGCACATTGAGGGGGAGCAGCTCAGGCGTCGTGTAGCGCCGGGCCAGGGCCCAGATACCGAAGCAGGCAGCATCGCGCACATTGGTGCCTGTGGCACTACCCGAGACACTTCGGCGCTCAAAAGGCCAGGCCGCGCTGGAGAGCGCGGACAATGGCTGGCAGCAGCCTCGAGCGGGTGGCGAGCGGCGGTACAAAAGATGGGCCAAGGTCAGCATGAGGCCGTTGCCACTCGAAGCGGGTCGACGGCCGTCAGATCGAGTTTCCCATTGGGAGTCGACAAAACATTGCGCTCGAGTGCTTCCAGGACGGCATCGCTGACTTGGGCAGCCATGTCGGGACGGAGACGCAAGGTAATAATACTCAGCGCTTTGCTGGCGGCAAAGCGGACAGGTGTATCGTTGTCGGCGAGGCGGCCGAGCAAGTAGCCAATGGTGGTCTCAATGGCCATGTCGGCAGCTTCGACGAAGCTCTGGGTTGTCGTTGTCGTTGTCGTCGGGGCCAGTCTTCGCCCAACTGGTCAAGCAGCTGGATGTGCGGACGGCGACGGCGCGCGTGGCCTTGATCATCATTTTTGCGAGCGAGAGCCGGACGAGCCGGATGGCGGCAAAGACGGCAGTCTGGTGGGCCGAGTTGGTCTCAGATTCTTCTTCGTCAGCGACGGCATTGACGGCGGCAAAGATGGGCGCCAAGGCGTCGTCCATGTCGGAAGCACCAGCTGCGGCAGACCAAGATGCCTGCCAGGAAAGAAAAGCGTGCCGATGTAGTAGTACGGCTGGCGGATGGTTGGGGGGCAGTCGACGTCCTTATCTGTGTCAGGAGGTGCACGCCCATCCAACGATCCCACGCCCATTGGACGAGAGACTGCCGAATACCGATTTCCTGCATGTCACGCCGCATAGCAACACGAACGAGTAGAGCGCGCGCAGCATCACGCTCTTTACCGGGGACAGCAAGATAGCGGACAGCAAGAGGCAGGATACGCAGCGTAATGGACGGGATGGCTGTGGCTGTCGACAGCGGGCCATGTGAAGCCGTCGATGGCGGGCAGCCGGTTTTTTTTGTCGTCCTCCTCTTCATCCTCCTCGTCGTCAACGCGTCCTGCCGACCCGTCGAGATGGTTGACAGGTCAAAGGGTGCCCAGCAGCAGCTGGGACAGCCACAAAAGCACAAGTAGCGCTCTTCCCATGTCCAACTGCCATGGTTGTTTTCTGTCGTCGTCGCTTGTGCCCGTTTTTTAGAGCAGAGCGCATGTCGCCGGCCTGCGCTTCCAATGCACCCAGCAGCGGCTCCAAGTATCGCGTGTCGTTGGGCAAGAAGCCGACGACGAACCTTTTCGCCGCGCACTTTGCAGACAAGTGTACAGAATCCGCGCCACCGCCGCCTGGAGGGGCATCACAAGAGAGGAGGGCGGACGTTGTGCCAGTAGTGCCAGCGTAACTGGCAGCAGTAGTCGCCGCTGTGGACGTGGCTGTTGTGGCCGCCTCGGGCAAGTGCTGCCGCCGCTGCCGGTGGCATTAGCTTTCGTCGACTGCTTACCATTGCGCTCCACCGACTGCAAAAAACGCATCGGCCAGCATGGGGCAGCCAGCGGGCCAGATAGACGTCGAGCAGTTGCGGGAACTCTTGGAAACGGCCTCGAGCAGGTGGGCGATGCGGTACGTCTCGCGGGACCGGACGCGGGGTCGGGCCTTTCTGCCACCCTTCTTCGTAACATTGGCGCCGTAGTCGCCGGCCTGAACAGAAACGGCTCAAGACTCGAGTCAAAAGTCGCCGAGCAGATCGCTGGCGATCCGTTGCAGCCGTACATCGGCCTCTTCGTCGTTGGCGTCCATTTT